>OZ020187.1:19509148-20971621 GCA_963971135.1 Stenus bimaculatus | reverse complement strand
CGATATTATCGAAAATGACGATCGTTATTTAGAAGACCATCTGATTTTCCAACAAGACGGAGCCCCTCCTCATTACACACGGCCTGTTAGGGAATTCTTGGATACGACGTTTCCTGGGTAATGGATTGGGCGTAGAGGACCTTTGGAGTGGCCGCCGCGATCTCCCGATCTTACTCCCCTTGATTTTTTCCTTTGGAGGCATTTAAAAAGTAAGATTTACGCAACGGAACCAGGATCTCTAGCAGAGTTACATCATAGAATTATTAATGAATGCCGAGAAATTACTGCTGAAATGTTACAAAATGTAAGAATTCGCTTTGAGCAAAATTTACGTTTGCATGGAGGTTGGTGGAACTCAATTCGAACATTTAATAAAATAATAAAAACATCCTTGAAAATGTCGGGATCGATGGGATTCTTTAAACTGTTAAGTTTTCTTCAAAAAGATTAGTTAAGTTTAGTTTGGTTAAATAAAAAATAATGTGCAATACTGTTTAATTTTGAATTCTTTAAAACAAACCAATCGATTTCACTTTTGTTTTTTTGTATGTTACTTGTGGTAAAAAGAACTTTCCAAGGAGGTATTACTTACCCTATCAAAAGACTTAAAATTGAAGGCGTGGTGTTCATAGCACAATTTTAAAAGGTATGAAAACTCTACTTGCTAATTTGAATATCTTTAAAACGAATCCATCGATTTAACTTTTCTTTGTATGTTACTCTGGGTAAAAAGATCTTTCCAATGAGGTATTACTTACCCTACCATCCCTATTAAAATTTTAGGGGTTGTGTCTAAAGGGCGAGGGATGAATGGATTTTTGAATCAACTCTATTGCAAAGTATGTCCCTCTCGAAACGGTATTACTTACCTTATCAAAACACTTAAAATTGAAGGTGTGGTGTTCATGGCACAATTTTAAAAGGCATGAAATCTCTATTTGCTAAACTTTGAATATCTTTAAAACGAATCGATCGATTTAACTTTTATTTTTGTATGTTACTCTGGATAAAAAGATCTTTCCAACGAGGTATTACTTACCCCACCATCCCTATTAAAATTTAAGGGGTTGTGTCCATAGGGCGCAGGGATGAATGGATTTTTGAATCAGCTCTATTGCAAAATATGTCCCCCTCGAAACTAAAGTTGACCTGTCCGAGCATTTTTTTCAAATTTTTTTATTAACTATTTCAAAACTCGTCTGATTCGTTTTCGTTGGCCCACCCTATAATTTTATTAAATGACAAGATACAATGATGGAATTTTCTCCTTAACCGATTTTAAAATTTCAAAAAAATGCAATTTCAATATATCCAGGAATTCGCTTCTATGAAAAAATTTGAACAAAATATTAATAAATTCACCATATCAATTGCCTATTTCAAGAGCATTTAAAGTTGATCTTTTTGGGTTTGGAAACAAGAAACAAGCCTAAAATATTGTACTAAAAGAGAATGTTTCGAAAATATCTTAAAGGTTAAATTATATTATACAATATAATTGTTATTTGTATGAAGGTAAACGTCTTGAACGTAAATTAATCAAAATGTTTACAAGTCAATTGTTAGAAAGTTACTTATTATGTTTATTCCATGTGGAAATTCCATTACCCCATTTCGTAACTTAAATGACTTGGGGCGTTCATTAAAGGTAAAACGAGTTTAAATCTAACTACGCACCAAATTAACAATTACATTCTATTCCACTTAAACCGTCTTTTGGCAACTATCAATAATTATCCTGTTTGTTGTCTTATCCATTTCCGAGCAGAGATTTAAGTGACGGCGCCAATCCCATATCAGGGGATATCTCTTAGGTATGATTGTTTGCACTAATGCGGATTAGCTGAGAAGAGCGAAATGGCGCGTAACTTATCGCCTCAAAAGTTTGGCTACGAAAGGAAAAACTCGGCCGTTGCCCACACACGCCATTTCCTCTCGTTCGACGTTGAAACGGCGTCCCTTTTTTTACAAACAACTTTAAAAAACTTAACGAAAAAATTTCCTACATCGTTAATTCTTCTCAAATAACTCACATAAAAAACTTTCTGATTCTAACAATATTTTAAGAAAATAATTAAATAATTTGTGTTTTATGAGTGCAGATTTCATTATAAATTTATTAGGTTCTTTGAAAGTTCCGAAAACTAATTTAAAAATCGCATATAAATTGGAGGAGTTTGTAAAGTAGCAGGCGCGTCCTCGCCATAATTTAAACACACACGCATCACCACGACATGAAAAAATAAACTAGGAAAGTAATGAATAAGAAGTGATAAAGCGTGCAAGTTGGGAAGTTGGCAGACATTGCTAGTTTGATCCGGTATAACTAATGACTTCGGTTATTTATACCAACCAGATTGGTTTTCCAGGCATTACCCGATAAAATATTATTTATAACTCGCGGCTGGATGAAGGGTATAATGGGAAAGTGTCTTAACGAAGAATTTTTATTCCACTCGTATTTATTTATATATTTTTCACCAAGTTTTGAATCTAAAGAAATTAATCAAAACTCTGCGCTTGTTTCATCTACATTTTTTTCACGTCACTATTAGATTGCATTTCAACTTTTATAAATCGTATTTTAAAGTTATTTCGGGAAAATATTTATAACTGTTTGTAATCTAGGAAGTGGGAAGGATGTTTTAGATAGCGTGATATTAGGAACATATAGCAGATGCTGCGTGATATTTATGGCACGATCAAATCTCTATTTAGACGCCAATAATCTTTAAGATTAAAAATACATTGATTTATATTGGAAACTTTACTAAAACTTCTTTTTATTTCTTAAACTCGATTTATTCGTTTTTTAGATATTGTACTTTTCTCAACAAAGTATTCATGTTTACAAATTTAATAAATTTCTGCTAGCGAAACTTATAGATTATGTGTTTTTCCAGCGGTAATTCCAGTATTCAGTAAATAAGCTTTCAGCCAAAAAAAGAATCATTTTTTTATCACTTTTCGTTTTAGAGTTCTGGACAAAATTCCACTTTAGTCCTGAAATTTTAGACTTTTTAGAAACAGGTTAAAAATTAATTTGTGTAAATCTTGGAAAGGCGCCATCATTTAATATATCATGTCAAGAGGTGAATCCCCCTTTGGGTGCGCCACTGTGTTTTTCTCACCACCCGCACGAATCCAATACCCATCTATGAGTACGGATCAAATTAACCGAATAATCTAATATCGCTCCTCGTGTAATTTTGTACTTTAATTAAATTAAAGTAGGTAATTTTGATTTTGGGACCAGTCAGTCTCGCCTTATAAACTGGAAGTAACAAATTGGTCGTTGGCTTTTGGCATAAAAGTGAGGAGATTAGGTGGGTCACGTCTCGCTCTCATGGTGCATTCCTGCCAACTATAATATAACAAGCTGCACTCGAGTTGGCTGCACTTCATTACAAAGCCACGTTCCCTAACTAATGTCTTTTGCTGTTCTCTCTCCAAAAGCAAAAGATTCGAATAAGTAACCGGCTTGCTTGTATACCTCTAAACAACCCAATTTAAAATCTGGCATCATTCTTCATTCCCAGTATCTAGCATAACGACAACTTCGAATTAAATTACACCTAATTAAAAAGAAGATACGAGAATACACGACATTCAGCAATTTCACTGTAATGAGGTGTTTTATTTTTATTAAGATAAAAATTATGAGGGTGTTTTTTACTTACTAAAATTTATAGAGTATACAGGGTGATTATAATCCACCTTAAATAACTTCAGTTTAATGAAATGTATACAGTGTGGTCTAGAACCCAAAAAGCAGGCCAGATTTAGAAAATATCTTCTCCTAGCAATTAAATTTCTTCTACGGGGATTTTTGGGATCACTGATTACGAATCTGAATTACCGAACGTCTTTCTAACAATATTTTGGGTTTTTTTGGGGAATCGCAAATTATGAATCTGATATTGGTTTTCCAAATAAATAAATTCAAAATGTCCGATGTATTTACGAATTTTAATGGCTTTCTAACCAAATTTCTTATTTTGAAGTTTTTGGCGCCGCAAATTACGAATATGATTTTGGGTATTCATTTTTACGAAAATAATGGTGAAATTCTGTAAGCCCTTACAGGAAATATCTGTAAGGTAACCAAGAAAACCGTCCATTACAACCCATATAACAAACCCTACAGATTTGTCCAGTAAGGACTTACAGATTTACCCAGAATTGCACCATAAAATTTACTCAGGGTTTTATGATTTTCTTAGTATTGAGGTAAATGGAATAAAGTTTTAAAAGTGATACACAATGCATATGGTGTGAGACACAATTAAAAGTTGATCTAGAAAGTAAATTTATTTACAATTCTATAAGGGTGCATTTAGCCTGCAGCCTCGCTGCTCGCATATTTTTTTGTATTAGTGCATTGTGCATTCAGCTGCTCGCCAGACTTCGTGCTTCAAATTAGCGCTGCGATTGGTTCCTTGGAGTTCGCACTTCCTCTCTGTATTATACTGTAAGCTACTGTACTGTTTTATTCGAGAAACAAACGTTCTATGGAGCATAATTTTAGATGGCGAGCAGCCTGGCGATGTGCCAGCAGCACCTCACTCTGTTTATCATACTGTACTGTTTAATTCTTTTAGTATGTCAAACGTTGAAAATGACGACCTTCCTTTTCGAAGCAGATGCTAACACAAAACAAAGATTTATGCAAATTAGTCTTAATAAAAACTGTTGTTTATGAAACAGAATGCACAATAACTAAATACAAAAATCCGATATAATTTTGACATGATTTTGTGTTACTATGAACTTCTCCAGATTTTTAGGCGGGAAATTTGAATTGACCACACTCATTTTAGCTCACCCTGTACCATTTGACAGGATTAACAGTGGAATATAATTTAGAATTTGATGATAAAAACTAAATGGAACTGATGAATCCCACATATCTTGCCTCCTTAATTTTACAACCGACTTTAATTTCTAAAACAAATTCAGTCTGAAACCACCTAAAAACAGAAACGGCATTTTATCTAATGATTTGGCAAATAAAATGGCTAAAAATCATTCATGGAAAGCTCAAAAATCAGATTCTTACTTTAGGAACTAGGTAATTAACTGAAGGAACAATATCTTTGACTGAATACTTTCCAAAGAAGGTTTAGAATCAATAAAAGTATTCACCTTTATAAAATTATTAACTCTAGGATCATTTAATATGTGAATCCAATAGAAAAAGTACAGCACAGGTTTTTAAGGTTTATTAACTAAAAAATGGGAATTTCAGTAGAGGAGCTTAACTATAGCTTTTTACAAACATCTTTAAATCTAACATCCTTGGAATCTAGACGTCTTTATTATGATTTAAGTACAATTTATAAAATTGTTAATAATCAAATTGATTGTCCTGAGATTTTAAACAATATAAACTTTTTGGTGCCTGTAAAACAAACAAGATGTAGAAACATGTTTAAAATTAATAATCACAGAACCAACTATGCATTCCATGCTCCTCTGTCAAAAATCTGTAGAAATTATAATGATATTTTTAATACTTCTAACATAGATATGTACAATTTAAGTATTAATAATTTTAAATCAAAAATTAAATCAATAATTTTTAGATAATTTCGAATTTTTTAAATAAGTAATTTTTTTGAATATGTATTTTGTATTTTGTACGATTTATTTATTTTTGTGATTTAATGTTGTATGTTTTTATAATGGTTCTTACCGTCAATAATCATTATTATTATTATTATAGCTTCTCTCAGCAGAAAATATAGGGCTAAAATCAGGAAATCTATTGGAATTACATTCATAAAAATATGAACTGATAACAAATTATTTATCAAGAACAGCAGCATCAGATTTAGAAAATAAATATTGCAAGAAAAAAATACAAGGTCTTAACCAACAACGGCGTCTTCATTTTCTCTTCAATTAAATGTCTTAATGAATCAATAATCTAATCAAAACTTTGGAAAACTATACCCTTGGCAAGAAATTCCCTTCCCAAAAATAATCTACTAAACTCTAGTGGGGGATCCCCACATAATTGAGTCATAATCCACAAAAGACTTAGATCTGCACCCCACTAAGTTCTTGTGTTAACTTTAAGAATGTTTACCGCTTTAAGACTGAAAGCAACCAAATATTAGACATGCACACTCCAAAATAACTTCCTGTCAAAATATACACCTAAGTATCGACGATTCTCAATACGAGAAATTGCTAAATTGAAGAGCAATCATCCAAACGTGTTAAATCAACTTTTAGTACATTCTGACATTATACATTATGATACTTTATATATTTTAGGTATTAGCATACCTAATTAGTGTAATCAGAATTGAGGGATCTGTATAAAATCCTATAGATACATCATACCAAAAACTATACAACCTAGTAACCGTTTTCCATGTGTGCTTGTTAATTGGTAATAAACCTGGCGGATTTGGTAAACGCCAAAATTTTAGATTTCTCCAAAAAAAGTTACAACCTCAGACTAATTCTATTGAAATTATCTTGAAGATTAGGATCAGGCATCATCTGCATACTGTAAGGCCTTAGTGGATGGTTCAAGTATCTTGACAAGAGAGTTCGTATGGGGCAAACCTATAAAAGACGACGTATGCGCTGAAAAGCTATGGTCTTTACTTTTTAAGTCTTCAAAATACTAACAAGTTTAGAAGGGACAACTGAGTCTTAAGACCTGTTACATCCAAAAAAACATCACACTGTTGCTGTATTCTTTTTGAAAAACCTAAGTAAACATTAGTATTGAATGAAAATCTTCATAATTTTGGCTCATATTGAAGGAGGGTGTGGTAAACGTCAATTGGTATCTATTCCACATAGGTTACGTTGTAGGTACCTTCCTCTCACGCAAGATGACTTACCTCAAACTGGGGTTAAACTACCCTCACAATAGTCGCTGTATAGCCCTGAACGTATTACCAAAGAACCTGATAAACAGAGTAAAGATCTCGATATAAAAGTAGTACTTAAATATGGTATACCGCGTATATTCTTTTAGATAACTTACCCATGGTTAATTACTAGCTATGGTAGTATCTTAGAATTTGCGTTATTTAAATGTAGAGTCGGTCAGTCAATATTAATTTCCATTTTTTGCTTGTAAAGGTGCCCACATAATTAATGCTTTGATTTAAGGCTCTGCTTTAAGCATGATGGGCATGTGGGCACCCTTAGTATCAAAAGGTCTTTATTACTAAAATTTCACATGGATTCTTAAAATAACGGAAGCTCTGCCCATTTTATGAATTAAATTTTAACAGTTGCAGTTAGATGATGTTGCTTTTTAGGAATTTGATTAATGTAATGAAGATAATTGAAGTTATTTTTAAGAAAGACTGTAACAACTTTCTTTGGTTCTTTTTAGATGTTGAAGACTACATTTACTTTCGTTTCAATAAAGATTAGTGCAATAAAAAATGCAATGTTACTTCTTGTTTAGGGTATACTTTCGGTTTGTTTCAGAAATTACGAATTACACTAAAGGCGCTATCAAAGGGGGTGATACTCGCGGTTTGGAACACACTGTGCATATTTGAAAATATGATCTGAAGCTCAGGTGATCGTGCTGGCACTTCCATTTTACGCTATGAGTATAAGAGGAGCTTTTACTATTCCCAAACAAAATATGCAGAAGACCTGAATTTTCTCCTAATATTATTTAAATCTGGTAATTAACTATTAAATCAATTTAAAATTCAATCAAATTTCGTACTCGTAAAGAGTTCATAAATATTTATTTAAATCCTGATCCTCACCTGGGTAAATCAAAACTTTTGTTTATCGGAAGTGAGCCCAAAACACCTCTACACCCCTCACTTAGTTGAATAAATAAAATAACATCCAAAGCTCTCGATTCGTTGAAAATTAATTGAAAATCTTTTTTGTAGGTATATTTAGCATTTAGATTTAAAACACGCAAATAAACAAATTAAACAAAACTGCTTGCGCAAGCAGTTATTTAATTCAAATTACGTTCGACTACGAGGTCTCTCCTCTCATCCTCAAGTGTAATCATGTACTCTAAATCATTTCCTTATTTATTACCGGAGGCACAAGGCTCGGGCGCAACCCTTGCTACTCTTGTTGGCTCACTGAATATATTATGTAAGCTGTTTGTAAAACGACAAAAGTTTTAAATTAATAATATAGCACAGCCTACATAAAACATATAAATATTAAAGCATTAGAATGTAGGGCTCGTATATCTATAAGATATAAGCTTCGAAATCTCAAGAAGCTCCTTAATCTCACTAGGAAAGTTGCCAAGATAACACGCATTATTCCAACTCATCAGCATCAAATTTTAAAATTTTCATTATTAAAATGAATTATTATCATAGATTTACAAATAAATTTAATGTAATTCCCAACCAGTTCGAATGATATTTATCTCATTACCTCAACCACTTTTTTAATACTCTAGAGAAATCAGAGTGAATCAAAAAAGCAATTAAAGGAATTAAATCCTAGAAATGAGTGAAGAGTTTAATTAATGTTTTTATGGCGTTAATTAAAGGTAGTAGCAATTTTACGACATGTAATAATTAAAATAGTAAAAGTGGTAATTGCTACGAATAAGATTCGTTGGTTGCATTTCTATCAAGAGCAACACCGCACAGCTTTTGCAACACCAGAGATTTAATGAAGTCAACTTGTAATTAGAGATCTCTTTGATGTTCTAGTTACTCGTCTCGTATATCATATCATAACTTAAGAACCAAAAAATAATTTTACACCATGAAATATCATAAAAGCTTAAATTAGCGCTTTAAATAATTGTAATAATTGGAGTGTTTAGTTAAGGCTTAAGAATTCAAGACAAAAACTTGAGTTAATTTTGTATAAATTCTAAAAATATTTCATGAATATTAGTTGTATGAAAAGAAAGCTTTATTTGCATATTTCAATTTCGCTGGAAAATTTTGTTATTTTAGGTTGATAGTTGCTCAATTGAGCGCGAAGGGAGCGAAGGGCTCTTCAGTTTGTTTAAGATTTCAGTTTACCTACTTCATACAGTTGTCAGGATTTAGACCCGTTCAAAACAAGAGGAAGATGATTTCATCCTAAGGAAATCCTGCGTCGCAAAGAAAAGAAATACTCCTTGATAATAAAATTTCATACATTCTAGAGAATTGAGGTAGACATTATAGGTTTTTATAAAAAGAACAAAGCGTTATCATTACTGTGTTTGTAGGTAGGTAGTACACTACTACTCAATTACACCGTTTCGTCTTTTTTAATTTTGTAAAAATGTAGAAGTACGTGTAATATCGAGAAATATTAATCGGCGCTATTTTTCATTTAAATCTACTCTTACTAGAAAATGCTGTTTATAATTAATAATATATACATTAATATACTTGATTATTTTTTTATGTCCATGATTCCACAACTGTATTTTTAGTAAACGCGGTTTGAACTATTCACTAGTAACCGTTGTGCTTTTTCTTGTATAATAATAAAACCGTAAGAAACGCTGAAGGTGTTTTTTTCGTAGAGAGTTGAAATTTTGTAGGTAAAAGGAGGAGAAAATTCTAAGAAAAAAGATTAAATGTCCCTTTTCGATCGGACCACCCCGAAAAAAGTTATTCCACCCCGAACGAAAAATCGAGTTCATCCCCTTAGTGTCCGAAATTCACCCCGAATCGCACCAAATTTAAGTATGTTATGGGGGACCGGATTTGACCCGCCCGGATCTATCTATTAAGGCGGCGGAGATACGACCCCTTTTGTATTTTTACCCCGAATTCGAACGTTTTTTGCGAGAAGCGGCGAAAAGGGTGGTTTTTTTCGTCCGCTTTTAAGAATATCAGTTCTGATGTAAAGAGAGATGTTGATTCCAAGTGTGGTTCGAATAAATTTTTTGGACCTCTCGGACACTTTGAAAAAAATTCCCGAAAATGGTTGATTTTTTTCGCTTTTTTCGGTATTCGGCGGCGTCAATTTTGAAAAATCGTAATTCCGTCGGATTCTATAGAGAAGTGAAGAAATTTGATTCCTTTTATTCTTACATCCTGGGGATTACCATAATCGATTTTGAAGCCTCCCGGCTCAAAGGTGTAACGTCACGACCCCGAGAAGCAAACTGTATAATTCTACCGTTTTTTCGGACGGCAAAAGTACTAAAACTTTTTGGTTTCGATTAGAAGTTCGGCAGAAGAAAAAAAAATCGCGGTTGCTTTATTCCTCATCTAAACTCCATGTTTTACCTTAAAACGGGAGTTTTTTTGATGCGTTTACTCTTTATGTCGTTTTGGTGCCCCTAAAGTGAAGCTTTATTTTTCGCGCTATTTTGACGCGGACTTTGAAAATTCGTAATTTTTCATGGGAACAACCTGTAATACTCGAATATTTTTTATTTTATTTATTTGGTATTTACTTAAGGGAAAAAAATCGCCAACTTGAAATTTTTACCCTGGACCTTGGAAAAAAATCGAACGTAAAATATTCAAAAAATCGGGAAAAACGCGATACAACCTGGACCCATCTGGCTCCCGCAGTTTTTAAAATTTTTAAAATTTTCTTTCCCAACTTTAAAAAGGAATATTTTTTACAGTGTATAGGCTACTCAGATTTTTTAAATTTGGTAGGGTTGAGAAATTTCGTACAAATAAACTCGAAATTTTTATTTTAGGGGTGAGCAGCTCCCGCCGGGTCACTTTTTATCGGATTTTCAATTTTAAAAACACTTTAGAATCTACTCTTTCACCCAAAAGCTCCCACGCATAGGGTATTTTAAATTTCGAAAAAATAACGAAACAAAATTCTTTTATATCGCATTTTTAGAAGTTGTATTTATGGGTCATTTTACGTTTCAACCCTACTTTATGCACCTTCTCTAAAAGCTCTTTAGGTCCACTTTACGTCAAAAAAAAATCACTTCGCTATCTCTTTCTGTTTTCGAGTTATCACCGAAAATGTAGCTAAAATAAGCAAAATCTCCGTTTGGAGCCAAAATTTCGGCCTGAAATTTTTCACTTTTCACAAAATAATTAATATCTTCGAAACTGTTAGCACCACCGAGGCGTTTAATAGCTTAAAATTCACACAGTCACTTCCTCCAACAAATTCCGTGAAAGTTTTAATTTTCTGTTTAAAATTGCGCCGTCCAGAACCGTATTTTTACCAAAATTTTGGCATACTTTGCAAATTTTTTCCAAAAAAACTATTTAACCGATTTTAACCAAATATTTTTTAGAACGCGTCTATCTACGGTATTTACTTCTAGTAAAAATTTGGAACCGGTAACTTTAATAGTTTTCGTGACAAAAAATAAAAACCGATTTCCATTAAAAATTCCACTATCTCAAATTTTTTTTTTCGAATTTTTTCAAAATCGACCCCGCAAATGAAAGATAATAAAAAATGGATGAAATTTAAAGGTTCACCTACGCTCTACACCCCCCTCCCCCCTAAAAAAAATTTTACTCCGTAAAAACTGAAATAAATCAAAATTTTTATAGGTATTGTATCTCAAAAAATAATTAAATTTAAAAAAATGTAATATGTTAATATCAGTAATTTTTAGAAATTTAGCTGTACGAATTTTTGTTCCTTAATTTTAGTTATTAAGCGAAATATTAATTTTTCAAAATACACCTTTACTCATTTACTATAATGCCATATTTTATATAAAAATTCATAACTTTTGAACGAAATATCCTAGAGACTTTTTTTATTTTTTTTACTTTCTTAATACTTTAAATATAAATTATTTACTTTCAAATTTTTAATTTGAAACGGAACACTCTTGTTAATCACTAATTTCATTAATTAATTAATGTGTTTTGGCCTGGTGTTAGGTTTGTATTAGTATAGAATCCTGTGAAACTTGTTGTTTGTATTTCTCTGCTTTGGTGAGACCTCTGTTATTATCCTAAAGGTGGTTTTACACGAGTGAAGTAGACGGGTAAATACTGAGTACTGAGGGATCGAGAAGTTCACCGTGTTAGTAATGTACGTTGGGTTGCCAATTAACCGGAATATACACAGTCGAACTTCCATAACTCGAACTTCTATAAGTCGAATTTTTCCATAACTCGAATTTTGTTTGTGTTTGTAAAAATATTCGTTTTTAACTTTGCTAAATAATTTCTATATCTTGAGTTTAAAGCCCCTTGAAGATTTGAGTTAGGGAAGTATGACAGTAATTTATATTTCTACTCCTCGGGGCCGATCGAGATCGTGTCGTCGAAGAGACTATAAGAACAGACTCTTATTTTTCATGTAAATGAAAAGGACAGAATGATATAAGTCGTCGGCGACATCGTGTCGACTGGTTCAAGAATAACGCTGCAGGATATACAAAGTATGTCACCGATTTACGTCAGAAATGTACGAACATAACCATAGACTCAAGCAATACAATAAAAACTTAATGCTTGCTATTTTTCAAAAATTTCGACGATTTTTTCAAAGCTTCTTTACGCGAAAACCATAATAAAATATAAATTGTAAGTAATTTTCTCGTCTTTATTTTAGTATCGGAAAATCTTGTTTCACAAGTTATCAGGAAAAACCAAAAAGAATCTATGCTTTTTAGGGTTTTTTTTATGATAACTTCAGATTCGTGTTTAGCACCCCAAAATACCTAAAGTAAGCCACGAAAAATAATTACACCACAACTTTCTACCTCAAACCCTTGTTGAACATCATTTAACTAAAGTATGTCTCCGTGGTTTAATAGGATTCTAAATTTCTTGGGACAAGGTTTCTATTTGTAGGATGAGATTGGATCACTGTTATACTGTTTCTCATCTGAATAGGATTGGTATTTTGGATTCTGACCTCAGTCCTTGTGGTGAGTTTGATAATCTACATCACACTTTATTTGATAGTGGTTATGTCATAAGCTGTATTTTGATCTTTTATCTCTTGGTCGTGCTTCTCTTATTAACGTTATTTCATTGTTCTCGCATTTATGTTTGCAATTTCAAGTTTCTATATGCATGTAACATATCTTTATAATTGCTATTCCTGTATTAGAAGAAAAAGGAAAAGAAGATTGATCAATGACAAAGCGTTCTCGAAATAAAGTGGGAGTACAGGTGGTCTGGGACACTCTGTATGTAGGTATTTATTATTTATATAAATGTATAAAAATATTTCGACTAAATTATTCAAAAATGATGGTATTAGTAAAGTAGTTATAAAAATGTCGAAACACTCTAAGCAGGTGTGCTTGGAGAAATAATTAGGGTAAATGCTCTGTTGTTATAAAATATTTAAAATTAGTAAGCAGGAAAAAGCTGGCGAATTCCTTTTCTCGTCGCAGCTATAAAAGAAATTAATTTGCTTGGCGCCGATATTAAAACCCATAATTCGGCGTCGATATTGTCGTAAAACCGTAATTGTGCATCCTTCCATGGTCGGATCGATTCTGTTTATGGGAGATGAAGCGTAACACGCGACGACACAATTGTGAAAATCTTCATGAAAATTACATTCGAATAAACACATTTCCTCGAGAATGGTTTCCGCGGAGCGTGCCTGCAAATCCGCTGAGTGGCGATTGAAACCAGATGGCGCCCTAAGATTTATTGCGGTTTAAACGTTAATAACCGACAATAACAATAATTTATATTGGCCGGCGAAAAAAGCCAATAACTATATGAAGTGGTTCAGGCTCCAAGCCAGGGCTTTATATTCCAGCAGTTAGGCTAATGTTCCGACCATTACTCCGCTTGTACTTCTCGAGGTGAAATGTTTTGGAAGAAAATCGTTTATAAAATGCGAGATTAGGCAACTTTACTCGTTACTGTTTACATGCGTTCATAACACCCTAAACTGGGAATGTGTGCGTTTATAGCCACCCACTGAACGTTTCTTCTAATTAACAAACATTTCGCACCATTGACCTTAAAATTTAGTTTATCCCCAAAATGTTTTTTTGGGTTGCAATTTTGGAAGCAAACTTGTGTACAAGTTTTCATCCTGCCATATTATAATTCGGATCATCAATTTTACATCAATCAGTACCCGCTGTACGTTGTACGTAGGGTATGAGATACAAATAGGGTGATAGTGATTGATTAAGTTGACTTTTTACTGCTTCCCGAATTTCTTTTTTATTGCCAACAATAAATTCGCTATAAGTTTTTTGTTTTATATATTATGCTTGATTTTATCTTTCCGAAAACAGTTTGATAATAAAATGGATAATTTGATTTTGCTTAATCTTCTATTTTAAACATTGCTATATAAAACTAAGGCATAAATAAATTATATAGATGTTTTCATAAATTATGTATTTCAGGATTTTGTTTCCTTCTAAATTTAGAACTTTAAAGGTAGGAAGGAAGGGACATTAACTTGATTATTTACATATTACATCAGGACCCGTGTCCAAACACGAGGAACTTTCACCACTAGGCTCACTTTTATTCCCTAGACGTTAATCATCTTTCAAAACTTTATAAACATTTTTGCATTCATTTCATATCTTAAGTTACAGCTTTGAAAGGCATTTTTTATTTTTGGAAAATTACTAATAAAATGCTTTAAACAAAAGAATCATCCTATTTCTATAAAAAACTTAAATTTATGGTAAAACAGGGGTATTTTTTAAATCTAGAAAAATTTAAAAATTTTGGTCAAAAATTAAGAAAATTACAGGATTCTTTAAAGCCCTGCATTTAATAATAGGTACCTACTACACATTGAATTTATATTTATAAGGACGAAAAAGTATGGTCTTTCCTAAAAAATTAAAATTACTTTTAGAAACAATATTTCAAATGAATTGTAGCTCGATTCGCCCTGAATTCTTGCAAAGGACGTAAGTGTCGGGGTTTCCTAAATAACGATAACTCCTTTAAAAAAATCGTACTTATTTCAAATAAACTCTAGTTGACACCTATTTTAATAGGCTTTAAGAAAAGAGAATATATATATTTTTTTAAAGCTGAAAATGAATTCTTGTGATCTTTAAAATATGGCTTATACTTTGGAAAACTCTGGAAGTCAACAAAATTGAACAAATATTTTAAAAAGTGGATTTTATAACAAATTCCAATTTTTTTTTATAAACCTACAACAATTTTATTCAAAAATAAGGAAAATTACATTATGTTTACTGAAGCCTTGAATTTTACTTCAATTCGCCCTGAATTAGAGAGGCCGAAAGTGTCTACCTTTTTTACAAAAATGATAACGAAGTTAAAAAAATCATATGGATTGCAGTTAACACATAACTTAATAGGCTTTAAGATAAGAATGTTTTTAATTTTTTTTTAAGCTAAAAATTAATTTTTGTATTATTTAAAATATGACTTATTGACTAATGAAAATATTGAACGATTATTTTAAGGATTAATTTTTTGATAAATTAAGTAGGTATATTTTTATTAACCAACAATATTTGAAAACGATTAATCAAAAGTAAAACAAATAGGGTGTATTTATTGAAACCCTGAGTTTTACCTCGATTCGCCCTGAATTTGAAAGAACGAAATATCGAATTTTTCTAAAAATATGATAATTGCGTTAAAAAAATCGTAAAAATTTCAAATGGACTGCAGAGTTAAGCTTTAAGATAAGAGTATTTTTATTTTTTTAAGTTCTAAATTAATTTTGTTGTTGTTTAAAACTATTTTTATAAACCTACAATATTTTAAAAATGACAAATGCAAAGCGTTTACTGAAGCACTGGATTTGACCTCCATTCGCCCTGAATTTAAAAGGACCAAAGTGTCGAATTTTTCTACGAAAATTATAACTACGTTAAAAAAATCAAAAAAAGTTCAAATGGATTGCAGTTAAGACTTAATTAAATATTGCCTAAGTTAAAAATATTTTTAATGTTTCTTTAAAGCTGAAACTTAATTTTTCTGATGCGATTTTTTAATAAATCTAGAATATTATTTATTAATCTACAAAACCTTATAACTATTAGTCAAAAATAACGAAATTTACAGTGTGTTTACTAAAGTCCTGAATTTTATCTCGATTCGCCATGAATTTAAAAGGAAAAAGTGTCGAATTTCTCTAAGAAAATTATAACTGCGTTAAAATATTGTAAAAATTTCAAATGGATTGTAGTTAAGACATAATTAAGTGGGCCATAAGATTACTATTTTTAATGTTAATTTTAAGCTGAAAATAATTTTTTCTAATTTTTAAAGCATGGCTTATATTTTGGAAACTCTAAAAGTCGACAGAATTGAAAAATTACTTTAACAACGAGATTTTTTGATAAATCAAGTAAATGTATAGAAGGAGTAACAGCAAACGAACAACTTCTTGGATGAATTTTTATTAATAAATAAGTACCGACGTTTCGACTACTATTATAGTCTTATTCATGGCTAAAATGACATAAAAACAATTTTTTAGGTAACAGGTATAAACTCAAATTTAAGAAGAAGGTTGACAATTAATTTTACAACTAAACAAATACAAAAAAACACCACATGGCGTGATTTCACTCACCTTTTTATTTCTAGAAAATTCAACATGTAAGTTAATATTTTTAATCTCATCTCCAAAAACAGGATCTGAGACCAAGTCGTTAGAACAATTAACACTAAATTCAGACTTATTTAAAGAGTTTCGCAATGCAGAAATAATTAATATTATTTTTAACAATGGTTTTTGCAAGATGGCTGTCGTGACTGCTAAAACCGATCGAAGATGTGCACACGCATCTACACCTTAGCTCTATGGTTTATTTATTTAGAAAACCACCTTTTTCGCAGGAGAATTGGTCGCACTAAGATGCCAGTGCTTAATAATCACGTGACCTGCCTGTCGTTCATGATTGGACGGCTGAGCGGGAGTTTGTTGGGACGCGTATGCTGGAGTAGGGAATCGGGGGATGCGACCGCTGACCAGTTTGACCAAGTTTTCCAAATAAATAATAGCTGCTGAAAATGTGGTTTTCTAAATAAATAAACTATAACACATACATGCGCTGAATGAGTTTTATGATTTTATTACAAGAATTTGCAGATGACTTAACAAGTCTAACAAACAGAGTGACCAATATAAAGAACATTAAAACATAAAATATCTTATCTCTTAGGCAACCAAAGTTAGGGTGTATCAAGTGAACTATATTGTATTAATGTCAGGATTTATTAATCAAAAAACTGAGACCGTCCGTGTCAGTCTTTAAATTAACTAATTGTTTTTGATCTTTTTGTATGAAAAACATTTCGCTGAAAAGACGCTTGAAATAATGAGTTTCTACATTTTACGAAATCAAAATCGTGATTAGTATTGAAATGATGATCGCTGAGGTTTACAATCATTTTTGTGTTGATAAAGCCTGTTGTGAATATACTGTTTTGTTTGACCTGTATAACTAAGATTGCATTCTTTACATGGAATGTTATATACTACATTTTTTGGATATTTGAGGGTAACTTAGATTTTAATTTCGAGTAAAGCTGTCTATTAGTGAAAAGATTATAAAAACTGATCTTAGAACTATCTGTGTTTAAAATTTTTTTGAGTTTATTTGATAAACCTTGAACATAAGGTAATTTATTGTAAAAAACAGGACCATTATTATTAGCAACAGAAGAGGTGGCAATATTATGTTGTGATGAAGCTACAGAGCTTTTGTTAATTATTGAATTAATTATATTACTGGGGTAACAATTTAATTTTAATTTGGTTTTTAATTTTTGGATGTTATTGTTGTGAAAATGGGGTCAGATACGAGTAGAATTTTTTTATAGTTCTGTATAACAATATTAACCTTTTGGTTTAATGGGTGGTTGGATATGAAATTTAATACCCTGTTCGATTCGGTGGGTTTAGAATATAGATCTATTGTGAGTGAGATCTAATGTGAGTTTTTGGATGTCCAATGGGTGCGCCTTTAAGCCCCATATTAGCTAATCTCGTTATGGACCACATCATATTAGTGAATCCTTATCGAAGTTGTCTTGGACTCCCAAATTGGATTCCTAACTGTTTTTAAATCCATTATTAGTAACATAAAATTTACTATAGAAATTGAACAGAACAAATCTCTACCGTTTCTTGATCTTCTCTTAATGAATAACTACAAAAATGATGGAAAAATCACAATAGATCTATATTCTAAACCCACCGATTACAGTGTGTTTACTGAAGTCCTGAATTTTACCTCGATTCACCCTGAATTTAAAAGGACAAAATGTCAAATATTTTTCTAAGAAAATTATAACTACGTTAAAAATATAAAAAATAAATCAAATGGATTGCAGTTACGACATAATTAAATAAACCTTATGATACGACTATTTTTTTCTAATTTTTAAAACATGGCTTATATTTTGGAAAATCTAAAAGTCGACAAAATTGAAAAAATATATGAAACTAAATTTGGCTGAAAATTTTGAAATTTGTCTTTCATTAAAGAAAGGAGTAAATGTTAATGATATTATTAATTTCAAATGTAACAACTTTTTCAAAAGGATAAATTTTAAGCGAACATTTTATACTCTATTTTTTATTTTATACTTTATTAACTTTTTATAAATTTTATTATCCATTGTTTTCAAAACAAAATTTGTTTTATAAATATTTTTTACCTGCATGTACCAGTCATTTAATTTTTCAAAATGATGTTAGAAGGTATTTTTATTTGTATATTTTTTATTGTTGATTTTTTAAATGTTTTATATTATTATAGCCTGAAGATGGCCTAAGGGCCGAAAGTGGACTCGCTTATTTTTTAAATAAATTGTATTCAAAAAACAAGACGACGTCAGTATCATTTATTTGATTATAAAAAACTATTGAAAAAATACTTTAAAAACGAGATTTTTTTGTAAATCAAGGATATTTTTATTAACCTACAAAATTTTATAACTTTTAGTCAAAAATAAGAAATATTAGAGTGTGTTTACTGAAACTCTGAATTTTACCTCGATTCGCCCTGAATTTAAAAGGACCAAAGTGTCGAAATTTTCTAAGAAAATCATAACTGTGTTAAAAAAAATCGTAAACATATCAAATGGATTGCAGTTAAGGGACAATTAAATAGGTCCTAAGACAAGAGGCATTTTAAAAATTATATTTTATGATAAATCAAGGATATTTTTATTAACCTACAGAATTTTAAAACATTTAGTCAAAAATAACGAAAATTATAGTGTGTTTAATGAAGTCCTGAATTTTACCTCGATTCGCCCTGAATTTGAAAGGACTAAAATGTCGAGCAATAAATAGGGTTTAAGATGAAAGTTTTTTAATTTTTTTAAAGATAAAAAATAATTTTTGTGATGTTAAAACATGGCTTATAATTTGAAAGTCAACAACATTGAACGATTATTTTAAAAATTGGATTTTATAATAAATAAAGGATATTTCCATAAACCTACAACATTTTATAACTTTTAATAAAAAATTACGAAAATTACAGTGTGTTTCCTGATGCCCTGAATTTTACCTAGATTCGTCCTGAATTTGAAAGGACGAAAATGCCAAGCTTTCCTAAAGACATTTAAATCAGAAATTTTTGGAACATGTGAAAAAGGAGTATGGACAGTTTTTTTTTAATTTGTGATATATCTAGTAGAGTCCTGATAAAATTATTTCTACAAGAAATTGGAGTATAATCTATGAAAATCATCGAAGGATTTTCTTGTTATGGCTGCTTTGAAATCACAGCTGGAGGTTCATTAGTTTAGAATGTTGATTTGGGGTAGATAATTCATTGGCATAAAATTTCCTTTGGGAATGCTCCGTGCGTTATTTATGGGCTCTGGTGAAGGCCTTTATTCAATTGTGGAGACGGCTCGACAAAAACACGTGTCTCACTTTACATTTCTCACTAGATCTTAAGCTTATTACAACAAACAATATGGCACGCGGATTTCGAGGACGCGCCAGGAATTATAGCCCTGGCAATGCTTCGACAAACAACCGAATTACTCAACAAATATTTACTGCTGAAAATAAAAATATTTATTACCCCAATAAATATAAAAAAAGGTGTTAGATAGGAGAAAAAATCTAGAGTGTCATAAAAAGGTGGAGGATGTATTGTGAGAATGTATTTCCTGAGCACCCATCAACAAATTTACATTATTCCAAGAAATTACTCACAATTCACACTTAAATTTCTTTATATCGATTTACAAGAAAAGCAAAACACGAACTTGAAAATTTAAAAACATACCATCTATTTATTTTAGGCGAATATTTATTTAGATTTATGTATATTCAGTGCTGTAAAGTCTTTCATTTACGACACAGGCATGCAAATGCAGAAAGGCCCGGGACAACGGTAAATATAGAAGCCGATTGGATTTCTATGTAAGAAAAATTGGTTTCTATTGTGCCCCAGTTTTCTCTTCTCTTCCACTGACGTGTGAGTTTTTCCACTCACACAATCGAATCTATTTCACAAACGTTTATGCGTTATTTTTTTAAATCGAAAGGATTTAATATTAAAATTGGATTGTTCAAATCACCATAATCCACAAAAATCTATTTAATCTAAACAAAACTTTTATTAAAGTTATGAACCATGAAATTTTATTGCTAGTTTTAGTGTAAACATAACGTGGAAGTAAAATTATTTAATTAGATTTTGAGAAGCTTGTATTTGAACGTCGTGATTAGGCAGTGAGTGGTTATAAAGGATGAAAATTAATTTCTTTATGAAGCAATAATTCAATAATAGCAATTGCCTATTAATTTAATGCATTTGTGTGCGTATCAGATCTATAGAGAAATTATCACAAACGTGCTTCATTTAATTAATTCTGGTGGTTTAATTTTATTAATCCTTTATTGTTCGTAATTACCAAATAAAAATAATAACAGCTCCGGCTATAAATTGGAATTATTCGCTTATTAAGCACGCATTTTGTGAATGTGCAATTTTGAAAAGGGTTAAAAATTATTAATGGGATTAATTAAAATCGCTGAGGGCTTATTCATTTAAAGGATTTCAAAGTGCTACTAATTCCTTGACGTCACCTTCCCTAATTCCATAACGCCACTTTTAATAAATCGTCAAATCCGATTCAAGAAAAGACCACGCCCTAATGAATATTAATACCTTTAAATTTTAGATTGAAATTATTCACCTTTCGGGCATTTTCACAGCCACCGGAAATGGTCCAAGTTGTGTCCCGGCGTTCGCCCGGAAATTGACGGGAGGCACGAGTTCACAACCCTCAATATCCAATATTTGACTTAAATTTACAAACATTCCGTACTATGATTGAAGTATTGTGTTTTCATAGACTTTTTTCATCAACAAAAGTTTTGATTTATGGATCAAATTATTGAAGTTAATTATTAGTTTCAAATTGAAATTATTTAAATTAAAAAAAAAAAAATTCAAGCTTGTAATTATGACATTTATTAAAAATGTCTTTTTTTTGCAAACGTTGCATGTACCATGAAGTATATTAAGATTAAACGAATACACGACAAATGCACGTTTTGTTTAATGAATTTTCTGGAAATGTGTTTCTACTTCTAATGAATGTAATTATATTGCTGAAAGTTTCAGGTTACATCAGTTATGGTGATTTAAAAAATATATATTAAATACTCCTAATATTTTTTCATGAAATGCTATAATTTAAATCCTTTTTTGATGTAGCCAAGTGTAATTTTTGTCTAAATTTAAAAAAAAATGAATAGTATTATAAGTTTTTAAGAAAATTTAGCGCAAAAATGTATCAATTGTTAGAAAATTTAAAAATCATAAGTCCTTTTTGATGATAAAAAATAAAATCATAAATCACCAACCAAAAATATTATATTTTCTAAATGCCTTTGATTCGTCTTTATAATAAGAAAGAAATTATTTAAAAATATTTATGGGAGTTGTTAAATTTTAACGTATACAAAACTAATCACTAATGCTTGACCACTTAAACTACGAGTATATACATTAATTAGCTGAGTTGTGAATAATTCTTCAAAATTATACTTGATGAAAAGTTTTTGTTGTTTCTTTTTATTCCCATACCCGGCGCATTCACCATAAATTTGTTTATTTTAACGGTAAGTTATTCTCAATTTTAGAATTTCGCCCTTTATGAGAAAACATTGCAACTACTCCTAATTCTTTTAGTTTATACATGAATAAAATTATAATTGTTTAATGTAATTTTTTGTGAAAGTTTGAAACGAAATTCGTTCCGTTTACTTTGATATTTTAAAATTTACAGGACTTTTTATGTAGGATGTAGAAATATAGATACAAAGTGAATAAAGGACTAAATAGTTTAATTTTGTGGTAAAAGTAAACAAATTCGATTTTTACCACACCATAAATTACCTAATTTTGTTTAACGAATGCAACTAAGAAAACTACAATCAAATCCAATATATCAACATGAATAAAATCCTTCCAAATTAGAAGTTTATTGCTATTATACTTCAAATAATTATCATCTATTTTTTTCCAAAACCGTACCTATTAATATTGTTTTAGAGTGTAGGAGTGGAAAATATGTAAAATTCGCTGTACCAGCTATTAATATCGCAAATTATTTTACAAATAATATGTCTCAGGTATGTAAGTCTTCTGTGAGTAAAAACTGGGAACCTTTGATAGAAGAAACTTCATTTTACCACATCCCTGGTAGATGGAGTTGTTTTGATAACACGTTTTTGGAATCTTATAATTTTAAAATAGCCGATGTCCTTGCTATACAAAAGCTACAATGTCGAATACATATTAAAGGTTAAAAATTGATACATAAGAAATATCTTGGAACCAATAATTAATTTGACAAATAAATGTATGTCCAGGAAAGAATATCGTAAAACTAGAAATAATTGTTTTGGTCGAACTCAAGTTAATTCAAAAGCGCTACCAGAATATCAGTTGGTATTTAATGGCGAAACGATTAACGAACCTAATATTTTTAAGAGGCATTCCAAACTTCTGCTTTTCTTTTATTCCAACAAAATTTAAGAAAGGTGACTTAGTTGATGGTGACGACCTAGTCAAAAATTATCTAAAAGGACAACTTTGCATGGTTTTATTGATGACACCTTCTGTGACCTTGAAGGATTGGGCCGGTATCATTTTTACTGATAATTGGAAGCAAGTGAAAATACTTCAAACCTCTTCAAGTTTTGGATTCTTATTTAGAAAGTCGCCTCCATGCAGTGACATACAATGTTTGCCGATCAAACACCTCTATAGCAATAAATGGTATACCTCAGGGGTCCAATTTGAGCCCATTACATTTTGTCTTATTTATAAATGATGATTGAAGATATTATCAAAACAACTTCTGGAAGGTTCGTTGCAAGCAGGCTAGCTCTTAACGAAACTAAAACAACAACAACTCTACCCTTCAAGCATAAGAAACACATCAGAACTTCATGGTAGCAGTACGAAATTCCTAGAAGTGTGTATCGATTCGCTCCAAACTTGCAACCTCATATTAATGCATTTTATCAGCTTCTTATGTGATTAGAAAAAATAAAGATATTGTAGGTCGGGATTGCCAAAACATCTTGTTTTGCACCGTTATACTCCAGAAACAAATATGGTATAAGATTATAGAAAGTCATCAGTCATGAATGCAGTCTTTATTGCAAAAGAGAACCATTCGTATCCTAGACAATGATGAGCATACCTCTATTTCAAAAATTGGTATAATAACACCACCAAGTTTTTGTTGGAAGTTCTTTTTGAAGCTTTGTTGTATATGAATAATACTCAAATGTCCATACATGCAACATAAGACACGAAGAACATATCTTCATTCTACTTCAAAGACTGAAATTATACTAGATTTACGACATTAGTCTGAAGGCATTCAACAAGCTGCTAAATTAGTAGAGAGATCAACCCCCAACAAAATTCCAAGCAACATGAAAGACTTATTTCCAAAAAATATGTTTTATTCTTTCCTTTGATAGCAAGCTCTGATACAACTTCTGATTATACAGATTTTTGAAAGGTTTCATGGTTACAAAAAGATATTACATTACATTTGCACCACTTCCTCTATACTTGAATTTTTTCTTATATATATTTTTATTTTTTTATTTCGTAAAAAGAATTTGGTAATAAAAACCAAAAAGGGAAGAATACACAGGGTATCCCACTTTTTTCCACCATTTTTTTTGGGTGTAAATGTTATTCTGAATAAAAAATTTCTTTGAACATAGATTCTTTTCGACTCCTTAATAAGTTATAGCAATTTTAAAATTTTAAATGATTTCTTTGGTACACTCTGTATAATTTTTATTTTTTTTATTTTTTTTTATTTAAATCAAGTATGCTTTAGATTCTTTATGTTTAAGCCAGTCAGATAGATTAATGTCATCGAGAAAAATTATAAATGGTCCACTTAATTCGAAAACAGGCAATAATATTCTAAAAAGCAAGTTGAAAACGACAAAATCCAAAGCATAATTGATTTAAATAAAACATTGATAATAAGAAAAAAAATTATACAGGGCGTTTCACAAAATCATGAAAAATTAAAATAACTGAAACTTCTTAAGTAGTCGAGAAAAAAATTAGTTCATAGAAAATTTTATGTTCACAATGGCATTTACTAAATTATCTAAAAATTTTCTGGAAAAAAAATGGGACATCCAATGTATTAAGTATGTGGTTTATTTTATTAGGAATTAACCGATATTTTTAAATTGCACAGCCATGTATCGATTTTTATTAATTTCAACAGTCTTATAAGGGTTAGTTTCATGATTGACTATTATTATGTATTCACATTTGTCTTCGTTTAGTACCATTTTGTTGTTGTTGGTCCAGTTTTCTCTTTTTTTAATATCTTCGTTTATTTCTGTAGTTAAAATCATGTCATCTACATTCGTAGTTAGTTGTCCTCGAAGTTCAATTTCCTACAGGTCGTTTAAGGGAAGAAAAAATAGAAGAGGTCCAAGTGTAGATCCTTGAGTGATACCTGAGGTTATTTAAAATTGAGAGCCATATACAGTTCCAATTTTTACAAACTTTTTTTTATTTTTCAGATAGTTGGCAAGTATATTCTACAGATTTCCTTTGGTATCTATTTACTTAACGTACGTATCAGCAATATGTCATGATTTATGTAGTATTAAAAGGTTTTCTAAAGTCTGAGAAGAGTGCTATGTTTTTGTGTCCTTTGTCTTAATTTGTATTTATGACCTTCTATGTTCTATCAGGTTTGCTATTTCCGATTGTGTGCTTTTGCATCTTTCTTTAACCAATTCCTGCACAGTCGAAGATTTTAGAAAAAACAGATAGAGTAAAATAACATAGTAAGAAGGCAATTAGCCAACAAGGACAAATCCTTCAAATTCAAGTTTCCAATTCAAGAATCATCTTACAACTGTTTATCAAAAGATAAATACAGTTATCTGCTTCGGGATTAGAACTGTGCTAAAACACTTTTATAGTGATTAATTGAAGTTTGCTACTTAATATTGAACATTTAGGTAAGTTTAAGATACATATCAAATCATTTTCCCACAGCTCCTGACTAGATTTACAAATAAAACTGATTTTAGATTATTTAAAATTGAAGTTATTGGCCAATAACGCGTTTATCTATGTATAATTATAAACTGTACAGTTATTAGCCAATTATTATGGAAGCACTGCACCACCCAAGTCAAAGATATCGAAGATATGTGATTAGGATATAGACGGAGGTCTATCTAAGATAAATGAACCAATTCCTGTAGATTACCTAAATTTCCTGTCTTGGAAAGTCAGAAAGAGTAATCTCACGTGGGACGTTTAGAAGAAAATGTGTTACTCTAAGTGCATTCCAAAGAAGCACCACCATAACATTTCAGAAGATGACGATCCATTCTTCTGCCATGACTACTAAAAGTAGCCAGCACTGATGAAAGTCAGGCACCTGATAATAGTACTGTATTAGATGATGCGGAAGACGACATTAGTGATGATACAGATTCTAGATGTAACAGAATTGTTTTTTTTCACCAACGCACCTATCCGAGGACACAAATGAAAGTTTATTTTACACTCTTTCAAAAGGTACGAGTTCATTAACACGAGATTTAAATTGCAGACGGCATTTATTCAAACCTAAAACAAGTGAACGCGTGCTATTATGAAAGACTGCGAAAGAGTGGGGAGGGAGCATTTCTTTTGTGTCCTCGAAACTAATGGTCGTGATTGTACCCTAACTACCATTCCACTGTGAAAAACAAAATGATATTTTTTAATCCAATACAATTTAATTTTTTATTTTAATAACTGAATAATTTTAAAATACGAACTTTCTCGTATAGTTTAATCGTTATGCTTTCTAGGTTTTAAGTGCAGTATAATGCAGAAAAACTACCGTTTAGAAACACATTTGAAAATATTAATGCCGGTTTTACAAAACGGAATAAAATCTTGTCAATTAAAACTTTGCTAATTACAAATTTTAAACTTCGTTTTATGTTAAAAAGGTATTCATAACTTTGTTTTTTTAAAGCTGGGGTAGAATTTTTATTAAAAGAAGGTCATAAAGGTTCCTTGCATGTACTTTCTCCCTGTATTTATACGCTTTTAAACGTATGCAGATGTTAAGTACGTGCCCATTTATTCTATTGTGTATACATCTGTGTCTGAAGAGCTTAAGTGAAGTTAAAGCTTGTCGGGCAACATAAAAGCTCGAAGCCCTTTCCTTTCGGTCACTTCTTGTTTTTATTGTCCTAGCACGCTATGTGTCGTAGTCCTGCATAAAACAGGGCTAAAACTATGCAGATTAAATTGGGCAGATTAGATTTTGATGTGTCCCCCTTTTTCCACAAATAAAATTGTATTTTCACATAAATTACTCTAATAAATTCAGCATTAAATTTATAAGTATGTAAGGGTATTAAACGTATTAAGCTTTAATTAAAGCATAAAAACGAATTGAGGTCTACGCTTTTGCAGCAATATTAAAAACAAACGACCGGCAATTTCTTTTTTACGGTTTTAGATAAAACGAGTGCTAATGCGGTGCAAATGTGCTAATTACATTGTAAAATTAATAACAATTCGTTGCATAAATTAATCGAAATAAATGCATTAATTCCCATTTCAATGTAACTCCTGAATTTCCAAACGTTATCCTATTATTGTTCATTTAAGGATTTTTAATAACAATAGTGTAATTATTTAGAATTATAATTACAGCAGCTATTATGCCTTTAATGATTATTTGTTTCGCATCAGTTGATTTGTTATTACATTGCTTTAATCGATAATCTAAATCTAGTGATTAAGGGTTAAGTGGAGTATGAAGTAAAAGTGGCGATATTAAAATCTCGTTAATTCCCGTTTTTAATATTTTCAAATCTTTAACCAACTTATGTTGGAAAGTGAAAGACAATTATTATTATATGGTCGGTTTAAAGGTTTACACCACCTCATCCACCACAAACCACGAGTATAATGACTCTATTAACGTTGCAACTTGCACTAAGTATTCTCCCCACCCAATTAAAGCATGGGTTAAAAGTAAGCATACGCTGTAAAATAAGATAACCAATTTTAACTAAACAAGAGGGCGCCAGTTGTAAATTTTAGTCCACTCACCCCGTCAGATAGCAATATCTGACGAATATTGGCATTTGTATGTATATTAAATTGTCTGCTTCATTTTACTAACGCGACAGAGCGTGGATTTTGCATATTCTCTACGAACTTTATCCTGTAACTCTATATCATATCTGATATATCAATTTACTAAAAACACTTGAAAAGAAAAAATAATGTAATAAATGATATCCATTAAATTAAATTGGGCTATTGAATTTAGTATTACGTAATTTTAATGATTTTGTGTGCAACCGCAACGTTTATCGTGTTAATTGTGTTATTAAGCTTGTGCATGAATGGTAGATTTATTAAATGGCTTCGCATTCTCGCAAGTATTGTCTCGATTGGCGTTTTATCGAGGCACATTTGAGGAATATCTTCCTACTTGAGGCGCTAAATGGGAATTCTAACGAAAGGCAAGCGAGAGGGTGGCAAGGGTTGAATAATAAATGGCACCGTCTTGTTTACCGGAAGTTTCGTTCAAGCATTTTCAGTTCTGACATCCATTCGAACCGTACTTATCTCCACAATCATCGTCTTCAAAAGAGGATTCGATGAATAAATTATAGCTCTAAATTAATTGGATTAAAGTTTTAAACGGAAATTAAATACTTCAAGTAGTGGATCAAAATCAAAGGTTTTTATAAAAATAGTTTAAAAGTACAATTTTTGGTATGCCAATTTTTATTTATGGTAACATCCTAGAAATTCCGAGAAAATAATAGAAATTTCGGAAAACAAATGTATATAAAACACATAAATACTTACATAATTTATAAATTTCGTCCTCTTCACATGAGAAGTTTAGAACGTATCGTTTTATAGTTCTGAAAAAGAAAGAAAATTATATTATGAGGAGTGTTTTCTTAAAGGGCAAAAATACCTTAATTTTGGGATCTTGTAATTAAATTGCAACCCATAATCAACTGTCCAGATGTAGTTTAATTAATCTAGTTTATAAAACAGAAATAAATTTTAAAATCTGACAAGAATAACTTGAGATGCAGCGGCAGGCGTAATAATCGATTTAATGATATTTCAAGATTTTTCGTTACAAACTCACGCGCGCTCTAACAGTCCGCAATAATAATCATCACTGATTGGTTGATAATTTTAAATGAGGCTCCATAAAAGTGAGACGATTTTTTTATCCTCTCCTGGGATCTCTGACGAAAAATTTATGGCAAGAGTCTAGAAAGATGATGCTCTTAAATGAATCTTAATTAGTTATATCCTATTTGAAAATTTTTGAAAACATCCTGTTCTATATTTTGGTGTAGACGATGTTATTTGACATATAATTAAAGTTATTAATATGTTAATTTTGTTGATGCTCAAAACATTAATTTAGCAATTAGTACGTTTTATGTTTTAAAAATAACGAGCCAATATTTTTTGTGTTTTTTTTTCACAAAAAAATAATTGGAGGATTTCCGTAAAATATAATCCTCTTTAAAAAATTCAATACACGCTGCAGAAAATATGTTTCGAGAAAAAAATTTATGAAAATTATTCAAAAATTGTTTTTCAACTTATTTAAAAACGATTTTTAAATTTTTAATTAGTCTTGAAGATGAAGTTAAAATAATGCATAATAAAATCAATTTCTTCAAAACTTTTGTAAATTTTTGAATCAGTGACGTTGTTTTTCAAATATTCTAGTCCGGCTACGTTGTTGGTGTATTCCTACCTACATCTCGTTTACCGCAAAGCTCCATAAACTTTTTGGACATATCGGTGTTATCAAGTTATCTCGATAATAAATATAAAAGCCAAACTTTCCCGAGCATACACGAGTGTCACGCGACCGTAAAAGTTTGGGAGCCAGAATTATAGAGGGAGTTGTTTCCGATGGGCGGTTGGGAATAAGTTTGACATTTGCAAGCTGTTAACATACCAGCACCGTTGCCGGAGTAGAACATTTAAAAAATGACGTCACGAATTCAACATAAAATCATTAAAAAAATTCTGATGCACTAATTAAAAAACTACCATATTGAAATAAACTTTTTAAGACTAATACTATAACATAAAACTAATTAAATTTGTTATTCAAGTACAGCCTTCTGTGACGCTTTACAGGCTGTAAGAAGTAATTTTTCTGTTCATCGAGCCTGTCTTCATGTTCGTATATTTCCGACGAAAATCGGGTACAATCGGATTTACTTTGTACTTGCAAGGAGTAGAAATGAAATTTCTACCTTTAAATTATTTTTACATTATTTTTTATAAATTTCGACGTTTTAACAAAAAAATGGCATGTTTTATTCGGAGTTTTATGTAGTTTTACTTTAAACTGTATGTATAACATAATATGAAAACATTGAGCCCCTACATTTTTTGTTTACTATTAAAAAAATAAAATCTTTTTATTTAGTTTTACTTTAAATTATATGTGTAACAAAATATAAAAAAAATTGAGCTCCTACATTTTTTATTTTCGATTAAAAAAATTAAATCTGAAAAAATGACTACTACCAGATTTTTTCTAATTGTTTTATTCCTTTGGTGTGATTTTGAAAAAACTTTTCATCTAGTTTTACTTAGGAATGTATGTATGTGTAACAAAATATAAAAAACTTGAGCCCTTAAATTTTGCTTTATTTTCGATTAAAAAAAAATTAGAAAATAGTGACTTTTTTTAATTTTTTGACTAATGATCTAATTTTTAAAAAACTTTGTTATGTAGTTTTAGTTAGGAGTGTATGTAAGTGTAACAAAATATAAAAAAATTTAACCCTTGCATTTTTTGTTTTCGATTAAAAAAAAATAAAATCAAGTGATTTTTTATTTTCATTTTTTCCTAATTTATTGACTTGGGATGTTATCACTTTTTTGTATATTTTTACTAAGAAATATGAAGGCATTTAAACTTCATCTTGATTTTTTGAACACTGCTTTTACCAATTTTTTATATTAAAATTATTTTTTCTCTAAACGTCATTAAAGTACAATCTTCTATGACGTTTGACAGGGTTTAAAATGTCATTTTTCATGTTCGTCGATTCTATGGTCACTTTGTACTGCCTAGGAATAGAAATTACTACTTTGCACTGACAAGGAATAAAAGGGCGTAGTGGTAATGAATTTTATGCAACCTAATATACACTAACATTGTATTGTGTGTTGTATGTAAATTAAATGTCAAATTTTAAAATTATTTATTATACAGGGTGTTTATAAATACGTATCCACAAATTATAGGACGCATTCTTGGTAAATTTTGAAAGTTAAAATCCTAATACACAAATGTTGTATTCATCGCCGTTTGCCTGCAAGAGGTCTTCAAAGTTGCAAATATCGACTATTAAAATTGCCTTATAATTTAAAGATTATTACATCAAATGTATGCTTTATGCCTTCAAGAATTAAATGACAATGTTTTATTACCAGAATGGTGGAAGGCCGAGATATCGACGCACTGTACAATTAGAAGAAAATATTTTGGAGGCAGTTAATGAAGATCCTAATCGAAGTACTCGGGAAATTTCTAGATAACTTAACATTCGTAGCCATACAACTGTTCAACAAGTTCTTACAGAAAATACTTTATATCCTTACCATTATACAAAGGTACAACCCCTATATGAAGGAGATAAAGCAAAAAGACTAACATTTTGCCACCAAATTCGCCGTCGTATACGAAACGACATTAACTTTTTACGACGAATTTTGTGGAGTGACGAATGTACATTCACAAGGGATGGTGTTTTTAACAGTCACAATTTGCACACTTGGGCTGAAGAAAATCCAAAGTTAAGTCGTGAATTTGGACACCAGCGGAGGTTTTCTATTAAGGTATGGCTGGGTATTGTTAATAACTCTGTTGTTGGACCAGTATTTCTTCCAAATAGATTAAATGCGGAAGCATATTTGGATGTTTTGGAAATAGTTTTTGATAACTTAGATTTGCTAACTAGAAGAAATGTTATTTTTATGCATGATGGAGCCCCAGCTTACAATGCGCAATTGGTAATAAGGTGGTTAAATACCAATTTGGGTAATAACTGGATTGAGAGGAATGGTCCGATTCCATGGCCTCCAAGATCGCCTGATTTTAACCCACTAGATTTTTTTGTTTGGGGTTATTTAAAGGAAATTGTGTATGCCTCACCTCCACAAAATAACCAAGAACTTAGGGAAAGAATAGAAACTGCTGTCATATCAGTTGGATGTAACTGGCGCAAATAATTTATGCATAACAAAATCTTGAAGTCCTTATGTACTTGTCATTTCAATAACTCCGGAACAATTGGAAAAAGTATTAACTTGTTTACCAACTCGCTTGCAGCATTGCTTAGATGCCGACGGTGGACAATTTGAACATTTTTGTTAAATTTTCATTTTCGCCAGTTTTTTAGGTATTCTGCTAAACTTAAACTTAAAAGAATGTATTTTTATACTTGTATTTATTAAATAAATTTGATTTATTCTATCATATTATTGGTAAGAATTTCAACAATTTAAAAAATCACATCTCGTTTTCTCTGTTGATATGTTTTTTTATTGGCTCATATAAAATGAAGTAAATCTAGTCTTCTTATTATTTTACAATGTTGCAATTTATAAATTTCTTTTAAACAGCTCCTGAAGATTCTTCGAACCCAATACAATATTTTTGTATTAAGATTTTAACTTTCAAATTTTACCAAGAATACGTCCTATAATTTGTGGACACGTATTTATAAACACCCTATATTACTATTTTAAAAATTTTGACGTTTGTAGAAAAAATATCATTTATTCGGAGTAAAAGAACAATTTGTGACTCGAATGTATCGGCGGATCTTGCAAGGCTTATTACTATGGAAAGGCCCATTGAAAAAAAATACCCACTCCATTTTTTTTCAGACGAATTTTTATTTACAATGTTTAAAAAAAAACGAAAAACTTCTTTTTCTGATGACTTGAAAAATATTTAATTTTCGAAAAACTACTGTCTACTGTGCTTCTATGCTGGATTGAACGATTGATGGTACAAAAATTACATGTGTCCTCATTTATTAAAAGATGAAAGAAGGTTTCTGAGTTATTTTAGAGTTTTTTTAGAAGACAAATGGCGTTTCTTACGAAACATTACTTAAAGTACAAATCGTTTTACGCCGGGGTTTCATTCCGAGACACACCGACGTAAAAAAAAATCGGCGTAAAATGAACTCACATTTTTCGTGCGTTTTTCGCATAATGCTTGGGTCTGAATATTCTTTTAATTTTATAATAAAATAAAAAATATCATATATATCATATATATCATATCAAACTAACTCGGAAAATCCCACGCTGACACCAATCGGCGTAAATCGAACCGGCGCAAAACTACCTTTATCTGTACTTCTATTTAGTACCTTTATTATAGACAAAAACTGCTGCTGGTTTGAACGATTCATAGTAAAAAATTTACAGGTAAAAATACTTCTATTTCGAACCTTTATTATCAACAAAAATTTCATCCTGATACTACTTCTACTTTTTTGGAGATCGTGACAGCTTCAAATTTTTTCTTTCAACCCCATAACTCTAGGTTTTGACAAAAAAAATCTAATCTAGTTTCATCAACGTAATTAGAGCTTTTGTAACTTAAGCATTTTTTTGGAAATATTTTGTTTATAAAAAATGTTTGAAATATATTTTGTTCTAATGCGGTTGGCTCTACATTTTCTTTTATAACTTAAAAACTTAAGATTTTTTTCTAAAAAAATGTAGATTAAAAACCAATAACAATTGTTGTGTCAAAAGCTATTTTACTTTAAAATATGTAACTAAAACCCTAAAAAATACTGAAACTGGACCTTTTAAAATTCTGAATTGTATTTCAGATAAATCAATTTAAGTAATTTTAGAAAGGTTCAACTATATTTCAGAATTATCAATTGTATTTCAGAAAAATCATTGAATTTCTGAGATCGGTATTTCAGATAAATCAATTTAAATTCAGAAAGCATCAATTGTATTTCAGAATCATCTATTTGTAAAAAAATGAGGAAGCTAATGATTTAGGATTTCTCCTGTTATGGCTTCTGATATTATGGAGCAAATGTTGGTTTACTTAGAAAGAATTATCGATGAAGTCAAAGTACAATTATAGTTGGTGATGATTGTGCCTGGTGCAGCAAAACACAGTACAATAGATCATCCATCTGCTTTTGAAATGGAAATTTCTGCAGCAAAATTAACTTTGAATGAAACACAAATTATTCGTTTTGAAATACAATTGATTATTTCTGAAATACAAATCATACTTTCTGAAATTAAAATGACAAATTCTGATTTCCAAATGATGCTTTCTGAAATACAATTGATTCTTTCTGAATTTAAATTGATTTTTCTAAAATACATTTGATGTCTTCTAAAATATAATTCACGGACAAATCAATTTTCTAAATCTCTAAGTGAAAATAATTTTAAATCCCTTAATGATTACAACTTTACTGTGAGTATAAATCAAGTTAACCGCATACCTTTTATTTGCCTATTTGATCCTATTACATTCTTATAACTCAACTGTGTATAATTTTTTATAAACATTAAAATAAAATTTATAAATGTGCCTTCCAAAGTTAAATTTAAAAATACAAAATGGCTTTAAATAAATTTGTGATCACGGTTGAAAGGGCGCTTTCCACCTTCAATTTTCCAGGCGTTGCTCAAATTTTTCCAAATCTTCTGCATGCCCAACGTTGCGTGGATAAAAACGTTATTAGATCTAAAGTCTTAAAATAACCGCGCGAAATCGGGAATTATTCGTAGAAAGCAAACACTCGAAGGACGTATCGGAATTAAGCAGACTATGCCAAATGAGAGAATCGTGTAGAATCATGTACATGCACCAATAAATTTGACTACAAACTTCATAATGTAGGATTAGAATTTCTTCATTTATACTCCAATTGTTTCATTTGTTTTAATTAAAACGAAATGAATTAGATTAAACCAAAGTATTAATCTTCTCTTTGATTAGAATGAATTATCCTCATTTATTCACCCAATTAAATCCAGAGAATAGAACATTTTTAAAATGCGTCCGTTTTCGAGCATTGATCCGCAAAAATATGCGTTTGTAACAAAAGGTCGCCTGACAAGAGAGCCTAATTAATTAAAAAATTTCAAACGCCAAATACAGACGCAGAGTGATTATAATTTTGGAATATGTCGCTTTTATTCAGCACCCGTTGGGTCAGGCTTGTTTGACTTTAGCTTATGTCAATCATAAAAACCGTGCAAACTAAATTTTAGCCAAACGCAAAAAATACTCGCAAGCTTTAAAACTCTACACAAACACGGTTCAATTAGAAAATTAATTGCACAAGCACAAAGCAAATTTTCATGTCTATTCATTCTATATTTTCTAATAATTAAAGTAAGCTTGCACTTTTAAATTAAAACTTTTATCTCTTATGCGTTTCTGTTTTTATTAAGAGTTTTCCACAAAAAATGCCCTTAGGTTTTGTAAAATAAACAAAGGGTGCACGTTCAAGTTTTAATTTCTACTATGAGCCTTGGGAATATGCGTTTATTGAAGCTTTATTCTTTCAATAAACTTCAATTATTTTATATTAATACAGTAATTATGTTTAAATTTCTTTTTAATATAGTTTAGTATAAATCCCTACTGTCAAAAACTATAATCGCATAATCGGACCCAGCAGCGTCGGCGAATTTTCCTTCGGAAACGTCAAAAATGCGCTTTTTTTGTCGGCAAAACGGAAGCGAAAGTTATGAAACTTATTGGGAGACTTTGGACGACGGGAAAAAATCATGAGGGGCATTTTCGTAAACAAGAAAGTGCAGTAGGGGTTTTTTTTGCAGAAAATTTTGTTTTCAAGGTTTTTGGGGAGGTCTAAAATTTATGTACTGTTTTTGAAAATTTTTTAAGAAAATTTGAAAATTCGTAGCTTCTACAAGACTTGACCGATGATGACCCTAAGTGGTTCACGTTGCGGCCCAGAAAAATATTCGGTTGTTCGCCATGATTCTGGTGATAATGGGATTTTTTACCGAAAGCATATAAAAAATACTCTAAAAAACGACACGTCCGACAATTCTCTATTTCACAAGGTTTTTGCGTTTGGTCGAAAATTAAAAGTGGCTGCACGTCAATTAAAATGTTTAGGTCATCCCTTAGTAAGTTTTCGAAACGTTCACCTCTTTATTTGGCACCGCACCGACACTCCAAAGTCGAAATTGGGTTTTTTCGACCCCGTCCGGCCAAAATTACCGGATCGAGTGAAGGAAACGTCAGATCGTCGAACTAAAATGTACGTTCGGCTTTTTAAACACTTTAAAACAACGTATGAACTTTTATGAGATTCGAAAAAAAAATTAAAATTTTAGTCCGAAGAAAATGTTTGTAAAAAGTTACGTTATCCACGATTTTCTTACCCCAATGCTCCGAAAGGGATGTCAACGAGCATTAACTTATTTTAAAGGCCTTAGCGTGCGCTTTAATTTAGAAAAAGATTCGTGTCGATATCTCTTTTCGTTTCGAAGTTATGACTCAAAAGTCGCTGAAAATTTGAAAAAGTCACTTTCTGACAGAAAAACTGCTGTGAAATTTTAGGTTTATCGGAAAATAATTAAGTTTGAAGAAACTACTTGGCCGATCGAGGTTCTTGATAGCTCAAAAATTGAGGAATCGTTTTCTCTGTCCAAAAATGAACGGTTCTAAACGCATGAAAAATGCGCTTTCCAGGGCCGAATTTTACAAAAACTTTGGATTGTTTTTCGCAAAAACTATTTAGCCGATTTTTGTAGGAAGCGACTCAAAATCCTTCCATTCTGTGTATTTGGTAAAAATTTTATCTCATTGGTGTTAATACTTTTTGAAAAATTAAATAAAAACGAAATTTCATAAAAAAATTCAAGTCCACAAAAATTTTGAAAATTTTTTAAAAAACGACCTCTCAAATGAAAGATAATTTAAAAATGATTAAAATTGGCCGCTGGGTTCTGCTTCAGGTCCGTTATTGTTTTGTCACTATCTTGAAAAGTACTGCAATTTTGGAAATTATTATTACAAATTATTTTAAAACCTTTACATTGAAGTTATTTTAACGTTTTGTGGTTTAATTAAAAGCCGGTTGAGTCCTTTTAAATAGGCAGAAGGATTCTTGTCGAGATCGTTATTTGTTTTGGAGCCCAAATGTGTCGGACACTTAAAAATGTGATATTTTCAAAAAAAAAATTTGTTTCGATTTTATTATTATTAAAATCCAGGGCTAGATGGTGATTATCAATCTTGACCAAAGGATCATAACTTTCAACAATAGAGCAGGTAGTAGATTCACTTAAAATAGATCAAGAAAACGCATAATCTTCTTAGGTAGAGGTAGTGGTGCAAATGTGGAAACCCTGTTATTATTCTTTTAATATCTTTTTTGTTTAACCATGAAATCTTTCGAAAATCTGTATAAACCTCCATCAAGTAATAATTAACAATAACTGTTTTAAGTTTAACCATAAAATAATAAATAAATTAAAATAATATACAGGGTGATTCAGACCACCCGTGCCACCCATTTATCTCGAGAACGCGTTATCGTACATGGCCGAAATAAAAAATTTTATTACCAAAGTGAACCTAAAGAATCCATTGGTGAACTTATTTTTTTCCGGAACAACCCGGAACTATCCGGAACCGGAGGTAACTTTGATTTTTTTAATGGCAACATAGGTCTAGTTTGGTATGGTTTGATAGGTCTTTCAAAAACAAATAACTTTTACGAAAATATTTTTTTAATATTTTCTATAGTTTAGAATTTATTCGATAAACATAAAAAAATTGTTAAAAAAAGTAAATAAAAATTATTGCATATTTGGAAGAATTTTGTTTAAAGATGGACAAGTATGATATTTAAAGTTGGTAAAATATTAGAATTTGTAGAAAGAGTTTATAAATTTATAAAATTCTTCAAACTATGCAATAATTTTTATTTATCTTTATTAGCAATTTTTTTTTGTTTTTCGAATAAATTCTAAACTATGGAAAATATTACAAAAATATTTTTATAAAAGTTGTTTGTTCTTAAAAGACCTATCAAACCATACTTATATTTTTCCGGAATAACCCGGAACTATCCGGAACCGGATATCACTTTGATTTTTTAAATTGCAACATTAGGTCGAGTTTGATGTGGTTTGATAGGTCTTCTCAAAATAAAAAACTTTTACTAAAATATTTTTTTAATATTTTCCATATTTTAGAATTTATTAGAAAAACAAAAAAAAAATATTGAAAAAAGTAAATAATAATTATTGCATATTTTGAAGAATTTTGTTGAAATATGGACAAGTATGATATTTAAAGTTGGCAAAACATTAGAATTTGTAGAAAGAGTTTATAAATTTATAAAATTCTTCAAAATATGCAATAATTTTTATTTACTTTTTTTAACATTTTTTTTGTTTTTCCAATAAATTCTAAACTATGGAAAATATTAAAAAAATATTTTAATAAAAGTTATTTGTTTTTGAAAGACCTACCAAACCATACCAAACTCGACCTATGTTGCCATTTAAAAAATCAAAGTTACCTCCGGTTTCGGACAGTTACGGGTTGTCCCGGAAAAAAATAAGTTCACCAATGGATTCTTTAGGTTCACTTTGGTAATTAAGTTTTTTATTTTAGTGATGTGCGATAACGCGTTCTCGAGATAAATGGTTGGCACGGCCACCCTGTATATTTTAATCACTTAATCAGATTCTCAAAATGTGCTGGTAATGTGGAAAAATATATAATGTATAAATATTTGGTTGAATAACTTTTAAACCAAGAAATAAAATATCAAAGCATGTATTATAAATACATTACTAAAATATATAAAGGCTAAATACCCAGATTCTGGTCAAATCATTTAAGTTTAAAGCCCTTTTAATTTAAATTTGTTAAATGGGCTGTAATGGACAATTTCCATGGTTACCTTAAATGTTTCTAACTAAAGACCTTTAAATGTTAGCAGAAACTCCTTATAAGACTATAAACATTTTTACATTCTCTAATCTATATACAATACATTGGAAACATAAAACTGGGGGAGTTATATGTTTCCACATTAGCAACATCGTCATAGTAGATTTTAATTTTAAAATTAAGCTAAGTTTTCAAGTTTTTAATTTACTTAATGGTACAAGAATGTAGTGTTTTTCTTCCGTAACAATTTTTGATTTTGATTCAATTAAATAACAGTTACCTTGCCGGCCAACATGTTAAGAGCCATCGAAGGCCCTAATCTTCCAATCGACGCCGACACTTTGCCGAAGGTGACGTAATAAAACCGCCAATCGGCCGATGTTACTGTGTTTGTTGGGAGGTTATCTGATAAAACCGAATTTGAACTTTTCTTAAAATATTGACAAGTTGAGAAAAACTTTAAGAGAATACTTCACTGACAGCATAATGCGGATCCACTGCCTGCAATCCTAGGAATTAAAAGAATGAGACTAAGCAATAGGTTTAAGCGATTGCCACCACATTGCAACACCTGTCGAGCTCTACAGGCAACTTTTCCACATTACCACCACGCTTCCACTTTTGCACCACTTCCTCTACTGTATTACACTGCTTTAATTCATTTAAGCATAAAAAATTACATATCATCTCTTTGGAAATGTTGACAATGCTGCTGTTAAATCCAGGGATATTAAAATCGCCATACTGTCTTTACGAAAAACTTCAAAGTTATTAGAAAAAAAGTTGGGTATTGTGAACCCCATCTTTTACCAACTTCCAGTAATTGCAAAAATATCAGAATAAGAAAATTTCTAAAAAAAAATCGTTTGTCTTGCTATTTAAACCTCTGATATTATAATATATTGATAAATTTTAGAGAACATTTAGTTCAATGATAGAAAACATTATGTTTTTAGATGCAATTGCTAAATCTTCAGCATTTATAAATTTTTTGTATTCATCGTAATTGGCTGACCATTTGAATAGATACTAAACAGTATACGACACTACCTCGAGGAAGTCCCTTTTTTATCTTCTCCTTCTATTTTCCTCCATAATTCCACAAATATAATTTCAGTATAAGTTTACGATGATTCACAGTATGATAAGCTGCTGATAGATCAACAAATACTTCAGTAATCAAACCTTTTACATAAACATCTTCAATATATTGAGTTTGATTTAAAATTTGACCACAATAATTTTTCAGAAGTCGAAATTCAGCTTCTTCTGGAGTTAATTGATCATTCTTTCTAAAAATTTATAAAAGTGATATCGTTCGAAAGTTTTTTGGATCATCTAGAGGTTTTCCAGGTTTTGGAAATTTTATAATTTACTAGAGTTTTAATGGAAACCACTAGTTTTGTATGTTTGGTTTATATTTACTCTTATAAAGGCACTATAATTCTATTTCTGGTTGTCAATATTTATGCCATACATACATTATCGTATGGATGTAGGGACATAACAAATGGGGTTTCTTGTCCGAATATTAAAGTACTTTATTATTTAAAGTAGTTATTGAAAATACATGATTTGGTTTTTGCATGAAAAATAAAAACATCTAGATTTATGTGTGGCGATCTAAATAATTCGTGTTTTGTAGTGTTTGGCGAAATTTATTAAGGAGAAAATATGTTAAAATGCTCTGAATAATGTAGTTGTTTACAATGGTTTAGAATATAAATTATGTCGGTGCGAAATATAGCAAATCGCTTTGAAATTTATGGGCAAATGTTTAAACGATATTAAAAGTAAATTCCCAGGAACTCCTGTATAATTACCCAAACCGCGATGAGCCGTGCATGCCACGAAAAATGATAAATTTAACGTAATATTAATTAAGAAAAAGCTAAACTCGGCAAGGCAATTAAATCCAAACATGATACGGCAAGAGAGCACACGGCATTAAATTTCACAACCTATCCTAGCGTAAGTAATTGCAAATTTATTCAGAAAGGACATTATAAATCTCGACGACATGTGCTTCGCAATATCGCACCCACATAAACGTAATTATATTTGCATTCGTTAAAGATTGCAATTATTAAAATAATAATGAGGCGAGTTTCGCCTAATTACGTGCAGCTTCTGCATTGTGTTCCTCATCAAATAACCTTTTAAGCCTTATATGTTCCAATTAGTCTTGTGTACATTTAGCCACGACTCGTCACGTCCTTTCACACCCTTTTACTCGCATAAACGCTCATCATTTCTCGCTTAACTTTATTTATTGTGGAGCTCAATTGTCTCACACACTTCCAAGAGTCAATTAGAAACTTTCTCTTATATTATTTATATGTACCAGAAGGAAAAAGTTAATAACACCAAAAGTCAACGCCGACAACTTTTATAAAGACAAAGAGCCAACTTCTAACTCAAGTTTTTAAATACCCTCAAAAATGCAATTTACTAAAGTCAGGTGAGTGTGCTGGCCATACACTTACATCCTTTTATTCACATCATTTGTTTATTTTCTACGAGACATTTTTTATATAACTGCATTATTTATAATTAAGTTACATACAGTTGAGTTGTGTGTAATTTAGAATTACTAGCAAAATATACACTTTAGTAAATGCAGGAACCTTATTGAATTAAATTCCAAACTTTAATCCAGTGTAGCATGTCGGAAATATGTAAATTCAGTGACTACGAATGTTTAGAGATATCTCTCAACAAATAACGTCTTGAGTAAATCATCCCTGTCCAATTTACACTAATATTACATAAGTTTTGCAGTAAATTTTTAATAACCCTTTTATAATCCCTTGGGGATGAAAGAAAAAATTACCTCCCTTCCACTTAATCCTAACCCGTCATATTGCTGGTCTTTCCCTAATAACCATCCCTGTCGAGTAGTTGGAGAAGCAAGAAATGTTGAAGTAGCAGGATTATGCTCGCGTAAATACACACATCCTTTGGTTTGCTGATTTTCCTTTTCGCGCGCACGGAGGCACTTGCAATATTTACAAGGTTTCAAGAATGATGTTTACACGATGCGAACTTTATGCGCGTTAAAGGTACACACCAACACTCACCCTACCTTTTACAAGGCTTTTACTTTTAACTTAAAACCCCCTAGTTGATGAAATAATCAACATTTCCTTTTTAGATCTTTTGAACTTGTTTTCTTTTAGTGTCTCGTCCTTTGCGATTAACAAAAACCGCTTATGTCATGTAGATTTCTGCTTTACAAGAATTTCAAGTCAATTCAAAATTGACACCTAAAACATTTCTAAAAATAGAAAATATTAAATTTTCTCTTTATTTTAAAATTTAACGTTACGTTACGATTCCCGGCTACAGGCTTTTACCGTAAATGCATACAATATTGCTTAAAAATTTTAAATAAAAAAGACATATAGACAAAAAATAGGCTCATTGTGGTGTATTTAACGTTTTCATGTATTTTTGTAAATTTTGAGCCATTAACCGTTTCGATCGTTCTAGTGGTTCTTTTTAAATTAGTAACTTTGCAAATTACCAAAAACTTCTCAGAAAAATGTTTTCTTTAATTTTTTAGTTTACATACACACATTAACACAATTTTTAAAGCATGGTAAAATTTGAGTAGGCTAAGAGGATAAAATAATATTAAATACCTGCAGGTTTCAAAAATTTTGCACTTTTTGGTGTGCGAGTAAAAAAAATTAGTAATCAATTTTAATACATTCTTAATGATCGTTTTTTTTTTATATTTGGAAGAAAAGAAAACTATCTTACCCAGTAATTTTTGAAGATCTCTCGAATTTCAATTTTTTAAAACCATTAATTAATTTAGTTGTCAAAATTTTTTTATCTTCGATAGAAGAGCGTGCTGACCTTTTCATCTCGTTCACATTCCAATTTTTATAAAGTAATTAATATCTTCGAAACTACATTTACTCCATCGAGAGTCGAGACGTTTGATAGTTTGTACCAAAATATCAACAAAAATTTAGAATTTCTTTCCAGAAAACCATTTAACCGATTTTTACCAAAAATTTTTCATTACATGTATCTTCAGTATTAAGGTACCTTCAATAAAAATTTAGAAAGCTTTTATAGTTTTCAAAAAATAAATAAATACTGATTCGTAAGAAAACTGACCCTTCAAAAATCTCAAAAAAAAATTTTTTTCGCGATCGACCGACCTAACAAATTTTAAAAATTTTTAACTCCCAAAAAACTGAAAAAATTGTTTGTGAGAAATGTGCCTTAAAAATGGTTAGATTAAAAAAATAATTTGATAATGTCGATTTTGTATTTTTAGAAATTTTTTTGTACAAATTTTGACTATTAACCGAATTTTCAAAAATAATATCTACATATTTATCTGAATGCATTTTTTGCGAAAATTCATACCTTATCAATCAAAATTCTTTACTACATTAAATAACTTTATATCACGACTTTTAATTTGAAAAAATTATTAGCACTTTAATATACTATTTTCAATTTCCAAATGAAAGATTTTTATGATTATTTCACGCCTTTATCCTTTCAAGTGTACTGATTGGTTCATTTGTCGTTGGATTATGTGATAATTTGGATCTATCAAGTTTGACATTTGAAGTAAATACTAACATAAAGACTAATAGCTTTCGGAAAATGATTCAATTGAAAAATGTCCTTGGCCAGGATTCGAACCTGAAGTGGGATTTTGTTTCTATCTTGATATTTATCAAGCTTGATAAAACTCAAGAGGGGGGATATTCTCGAATCACACGACACAACATCGTATACGACATGACAAGGACAGACTCTTATTTTTGCATTTGAATGACAAGGATAGAATGATAAAAGTCGTGTCATGTGTAATTCGAGAATAGCCCCCTATTGAGTTTTATCAAGCTTGATAAATATCAAGATAGAAACAAAATCCCACCTCTGGGACCTCCAAATCTCATGTTTGGTGTGATAACCACTACACTACCTAGGACCTAATTTCGAATATGTCCAGTTCTGTCTTAAATTGGGAGAATGGATAATGGTTATTATCATCATCAACCAGTTAGACACAATTGTACACTAACCAAGGACTTTTCGTGTCTTTCGGACAAAGGAATGTTAATATAAAGACTAATAGCTTTTGGAAAATGATTCAATTGAAAAATGTCCTTAGCCAGGATTCGAACCCTGGACTTCCAAATCTCATGTTTGGTGTGATAACCCCTACACTGGAATCCTGGCCAAGGACATTTTTCAATTGAATCATTTTCCGAAAGCTACTAGTCTTTATATTAACATTCCTTTGTCCGAAAGACACGAAAAGTCCTTGGTCAGTGTTCAATTGTGTCTAACTGGTTGATGATGATAATAACCATTATCGATTCTCCCAATTTAAGACAGAACTGAACATATTCGAAATTGGGTCCTAGGTAGTGTAAAACTAACGTTAAAATTTATAAAAAAAATCTGTATTTTGCTGACATAAGACTTCAAATAATCTAACCAAATACAATTCGTGTATTAAAATCAATTATAATTCTGTCGCTTTATGTTGTCTAAGCAACACAATTTTATTTTTCAATAAATTGACTGAATTATAGCGAATTTTAACCTACTGATAGTATTAATATTCATTTGACGCCTTTATCCTGAAAACGTCGCAATCGGTCAATTTACCGTTGGATTATTTGGGATAATTTGTGTCTCTTACCTAAATTGATGATTACACGATATTTCTTTATATTACAAATTTGACATTAGAACTAAAGATTGACATTAAAATTTAAAATCTTTGTATTTTGCGAAAATATTCCTTGAAATAATCTAAAATAATAATGAAACATTTTTGTCGATAAAAAGGTAGTATCGATGAAATAATCGTCGATAAAAATGTAATGTCTACTTAGTAAATGATATATTGTTTCACAAAACAAATTTCAAATTAAGCGTTTTCCGCCTTGCGGCCAAATGCTGAGCTGATAGGATGACGTCAGAAATAGGATGGTTGCCATCAAGTTATTATAGTTGTCACATAACTTTCAGTTGTCACCTTCTTCTGATGTAATTTTTGGCGGGAAGAATTAATTTGAATCGCCAATAGTTGTATTTGTTTAAATTAAACTAAATGTGGCCCATTACAAAGTTAGACTCGTGTGACCAAACCTCGTTTGATCGACATTTAGTATTAAAATGTTGGAGCCCATCTTATACGAGAATTTAAATTGTATTTCAGAAAAGATTAATTCAATTTCAGAAATCATGAATTGTAATTCAGAATGGTCAATTGTATTTCAGAAAGAATCAATTGTATTTCAGATAAGTCAATTCAATTTCAGAAATAATCAATTGTAATTCAGAAAAGATCAATTTCAGAAAGCATCAATTGTATTGCAGAATAATTGATTTAAATTTAGAAAAGACCTTTTAATAATTGAGGAAGCCAAGATGAGTTTTTGGCAGATTGTTTCAATTGGATTTGGCGTTGGTGAATAAGGATCTAAGCCTGGTGTTACTGGTGTAATGTTAAATTTCGAATGCACATTTTTGATGAAATGTGTGTGCTGTTGTGACTCACGTGCACAATCACCGCCAAAACCTTTTGACTTCCTAATTTTTTTATAATTGGTCCTTTCTGAAATTAAATTGATTTTTCTGAAACACATTTGATTTCTGAAATAAAATTGACCATTCTGAAATACAATTGATATTTTCTGAAATTGAATTGATTATTCTGAAATGCAATTGATGCTTTCTGAAATACAATTGATGCTTTCTGAAATATAATTGACTATTCTAAAATCGAATTGATCATTTCTGAAATACAATTGGAAAAGATGTAGTTCTAATAACCATGAATTTTTTCTCGTGGTACACCCCTTCAGATTTGTTTCTAAAAGTATTTGTCTTATCGTTCGAGTGCAGATTGAATAAAGTCTTCTGAAAAACCAGCAGCTAGCTAAAAGAAATCGTCTTCCGATTTATAATAGATTCAAGAATTAATTTTCAACCTTCTCCCTTTTTATTCGTGTGGAACACAGTCTTTGCATGTCGTTTAAGGCTGGTAACACATGGGATCCGAATTCTGACGAAAGGGTCTGAAGTATCCCATTTCATGTACTCAACTACGCTGAGCACTCTAACGATCCTATTTTGATGGGATTTACGCACGATATCCCATGCAACTTTTTGTAAGAGGAATGAAACAATATTATTCTTCAGGGCTGCAAAAAGACTATTGTAAAGCATTCGTCCAAGATCTATTAAATAATCAGAATTTTGAGGAATATTCTTAATTTCCATGGTTAATGACAGAAAATCATTGTGGGATATAAGCATAGTTATGAGCTATAAAAACTTCCATATGAGACACATTCCACGGACTTTATATAACGACGTTGCTGAGGAGATGAAATGTGACTGCCGTACTAGTACCTATATTTTCTCTAATGGTATAAAATCTTCGTGTCCTTGGATTTTTAAAATTTTCAGTGTATATGACTTCTGCCTTTGTATTTCGTATTGATTAATTATTAAATTTGTCTCGGACATTTACTAAGTTGGAATGATGATATTCTCCATTTTTTTTTTGTTTTTCTCCCAAACACTATATTTTTCTTAAAAATTTTCTTTTTTGGTTTAAATTTTTGACCAAAAGAAAATCCGTAATCGACCATTCTTGCAAGTGTCAGTTTTGCGAGAACGGTCGATATTTCACGAATTTTTTAGGATTTCGATTTTTTTTATAAAATTTTGAGTACTGCCAATCGATTGGTGTAGTACTTTATCAAGTCCTGAGCAAAATTATGTACCTATTTATATTTATTTATGGCGGTTTATATCGAGAACTTTCATAGGAACTATGTTTGCCCATGTAATTACGAGAACCCTGTATATTAAAAGATGTTCGATAAATTAAAAATATGTGCTTTTTTCTTTAGACATTTTACCGTTTTTCGAAGACTTTTAAAATTGCTGGACTTGACCGGATATTGTACTAAGGTCTTCAGTTGAGAGTTCGGACGATGTGGTTCTTCAGAATTCTGAAATCTCTACATGATCTTGTAAAATTTATTCTTTGGAGATGATATTCACTAAGGATTCCTATAAAGGATCGCTGTTATATGGTTTTTCTATTGTTTAAGTAACTATTTAAAGGGGTAAATAGTACAGTTAAACGTCGTTTTACGCCGGGGTTCCGTTCCAAGAGCCGGCGTAAAATGAACACACATTTTTCGTGCGTTTTTCGCACAATGTTTGGGTTCTGAATCACTATTGTCGCCCATAATGAAATTACAAATGGAATATTCTCCTAATATTATAATAAAATAAAAAATATAATCATATCTTTTTATTTTTCTCAAAAACAAAATAAAAACTAACTTGGAAACTCGGAAAATCCCACGCCTGCACCAACCGCCGTAATTTGTGAATTTGCGTAAATCTAACCGGCGCAAAACGACGTTTACCTGTACTTAAAATAGTAAAGACTTAAAGGGTGCTTAATAATATTGGGATCGCCCTTATATTATATTATCTATTTATAAGTTATAAAAATGACTTTAGATAAATATCCCAATAAATAGAATTTAAAAAGTAAAAATGATTTTTCAATTTAATTTGAAAAAACAGAAAAAAGTAGTTAAATTATTCTAATAATGTGAAAACCTGTTTATCCTTTTCTTTTTTTAATTATTAAAGCAAGAAATGTTAATAAAGGTGTATTTTAGGTGGAAACTAAATTAATCAAAAGTGAGGTTTGTGGTTTTTAAGACCGGTTGCATGGCGTATGTTTTGCATTCCAAAGCTAAAAGAATTAAATTAAAACGTAACCGAATTAGCCCCCGGTCCATTTCGAGGCTCATAACGGCATTATATTCTGATTACGTTTACAAATGGCAAATTGTGAAATAAATAGTTTAGAGCTGCGCTGGAAATTTTAAACCACCGCCCCCGGAATTAAGCCGAGCAATACAATTACCCGTGCTTCTTCACCGAGATTTAATAATCAACCGAAATTCACGATAAAAATTTTGATTTTCATAAAATTGCCTGGATAAAACAGAAAAATAAACAGATGTGGGTATGTGAGGGAGGAAAACATGTTTGCTTCGAAACGTTGAAGCGGACCGGTTTCGGGTATTGTTTGGGATTATGTAGGAATTAACTGAATAACCCAACTGAATTTTCTGTAAAAACCCGAAATTCGCATAAATTTAAGTGAAATCAATAATTATTCGTGTAAATGAAAATGATCGTGGTATAAATGCTAGGTGTGTTTGTGCATCATTAATGCTTATAACAAAGGGTCATTCGGTGGCATAATTTCGTCTCTAATTTGTGATTAAACTAAAGGGATGTGTTCGGTCCTTGGTCACGTCTACTGAGCTGATTACTCCCTAATCTGAGGGGTGGGTGGTGCCGAAGGTGCTCATTTACATAACCTATTTAATTCCAATCGATCTACCGCCTCCACTGCAACACCCCACCCGCACAAAGCGTGTTGCATGTGACATCGTTTTAGATTGGCAAATTTATATATTGCTTTTATTGCTTGCGAATAATTCACACCATTTTTATGTCCTCCATATTTCACTACGATCAGAGAAATATGCTCAATATAGTGCAATTAAAACTACTATTATATACTACCATGGTATTTAAATAAAAATGCTTTCATCCGTTGGATTTAATGATTTGCTCGTAAAATGGGTGGTTAGTTATCTAACAGACAGGACACAATCTGTGAAGATCAACAACTGCATTTCAAAAAAAATTCATGCAACCTCTGGTGTTCTCCAAGGTTCCACTTTTATTCAACATCCACCAATCTTCTACTAAATAAACCGAACATTTTGGATGCTCTTTAAAATTCGGATTTCAAAGGATTCTAGAAAGAATGTGTTGAACTCATTTGCAATTTCATGAGAATTAGTTAGTGTTTTCCTTCCTGATCCAGGAAAAATTCTTAAGGTGTATAGACTACTTTTATTTCATCATCATGATTCTCACGAAGTTGTTTGTGAATAGATCTCAGGAGTCTCCTCTTACATTTAGTGTGAACAAAGATTTTGCCACACTAGTTGTTCTAGTCTACTTTTTAGGAAAGTCGCTTTCAAAATGGCAATTGAAGCAATATGGAAGCAAGTGTAGAATGAGTTCAAATCATTTGACTCCAACACCCCGTTCCAAGTTTCACCACATAATTCTGATATGAGTTGATCCATTTTCTCAGCTTCAGATTTTCCATTTGAACCTACAGATTATTGTCAAGACTATGAATTTATGGTCAGATAAGCCAGTATGTCACTTCAAAAAGTGCTTTAGGTATGTTTGTAAACAGATTATCTATTAGTCACTTTGGATGGTCATCCAAAACCCATAGCACTCAAGGTCTAAGCCATGGGTTGTTAGATTATTAAAGTCGATATTGCAGTCTCCTCCTAGAATTGTTAGCAATTCTTAGATTTTCGTGTTAAAGAGTTGTAAGGTTCGAATCAGGTGGCCTGTATAAGGATATTAATGAATATTCATTATTTGGTAGAATGATGTTATACATGCACACTTCAAAGAATAAGAATTCTTTGGTAGAAATATTTTTGCATTTTCCAATGATATTTTTGTGATTGTGCAAGTATATTGGCACCCCACCACCTTTCATTAACGAAGACACGACTTCATAGTCGTCTGGTATAAGACAGTTAATAACAGTACTGTTTCCATGGTTTCGTTACAGATATTTCCTACTTACAGGTTTGCACAGAATCGACCTATAAATTCGAAACTTATTTTTGAAGTTTTACGTTAATGTTTCTTAATTTATTCAGTTTTAAATGATATTTTTTAGACTTTATTTCAAAATATGCTCTTCATTTTTGTAACCTAACCTAACCTAAGCTAACGTATCCTGTAGTGTCAAAGTATCGTATATCTAATTTTATTATATTTTCTATGTCTTTAAAGGCTTTGCTGTTGAAATAAATAAATTAGTTTCTATAAGCGTACTACAACGAGTAGAACACTGATAACTTTGACTTGAAAGTTGCTCGAAACGTTTTAAGCAATTAACTAAATTGTTGCATAGTTTTCGGTTATAGTAATGTTTATTACGAGTTAAATGGAAGAAGTTGTATTAAGTTGTGGTAGTCGTGCGTGAGTTTTATAAAATTACGTAATTTCCTCAACAAGCTCATAAGTGAAGGAAAATTAAGTGCTTCCCAGTCGTATTTATAATTACACAAATAAAAACTATACGAACAAAAGAAGGTTACGTAGTTTACGTAGTTATAATTTTATAATCACTTGAAAGTTTCCTTTTATTATTATTTTTTTGTAATTAAAAAAGCTATTAATTATAATGACCTATTTGTTTTGCAAGTTCATTGAGTTGTCAAAATGAGTTATGTATGAGGAAAAATTTTAGTTTAAAATCTTGCTGAACATAAAAGGAAGTCGTTTTGTAAGTCCAAGTAGATTTTATTTGCACACAAAAATGGTTATAAAGGTAGTTTATTTTAAAATCCATGGAATCATATGAAGTGTATTTTCTCAGGAAAAAGTTTGAAGATTTATTGGTTTATCCCGGTCGAAATTTGATTTATTTTTCTTTCCCACTTTCCGATTTCCTGCGCTATCGGCGACGAAACGTAATTGGATATGTTTCGTGGTTTTGTTCGACGCTTAAAAGTCGCGTCTGGGGTTCTTCCATGATGCATTCCGGATGTAAAAATATAATACTTCGAGGTCGTTTGAAGAATGCTGAAAGTTACCCCTAAACGTTTAGACACAAAAGTTGCAATACATATCCTACAGTTTTCAAGAATTAAGTATTGATTGATGGCGGCGCTTAGCAACTTTCCCCAACTTTTCCATATCTTGAAGTATAGATTAAAGTTGGCTCTTCTACCCGGAGGTGGCTCGCGTCCCTTTTTAAATCTGTAGAAAGGCGCTTGTCAGATTACGTGCGTGAAATGAAGTGGCTTCTTTGCAAGATAAGCGAATAAAAAAGCAGCTTGTTAACTTGAATGTTCCCCTTTTCACCAAGACTTTGCTCTATAATCAAATCGACTCTTTCACTTCCTAGGCGAGTACCAACTTCTCAAACTTTATTAAAATGGAATTTAAATTAATCTATGAATAACCAAATTCCTCTTCAAGACCTTATAAATCAATACAAACTCACCGTAATTCACTAAACCAACTATGTATATTTAAATCGTTAATTATTAATTCTCTAAAGTTTCACTCTGATTGAATTGCTCCATAACCACTTTTCATACTTAATTCAAATCCGAAATCCGGTATTTAAGTCGACCAAAATGTTTGTCCTCGTGACTTATCTTATCAATACTGGGTGGTGCATCAATTTCTTTAAACCAAAGAGAATTAATTTTAATTCATTAAAAGACACAAATTTGACTTATGGTCGAATTTCCTAATTTTAATGTCGTCCTATGATGTGGTCTTTCAAATTCATTATAGAATGTACCTGAATAACTGCGTTTCACTCCATCTATCATCCCAAAAAATCTCAATTTAATTCTCTACTTTTATTAATCAAAAAAATGCACAGGATTTTTCATTAAATATTTTTTTCGAATCTTAATTTTTTATGAACCAGACCATTTTCTTACTGATCTAAAAAAAAACTCTTCCATATCAGTACGTTTTTCTAAAAAAAAAACAAAAAATAATTTGTATTTTGTATCAGAATACAAGCTCACATCAAAAGTGAAGAAGAACGAAACTCTGGCAGTTACCATGATCAGTCAACTTCTGTTAAAAAATATGAAAACGTTATTGGTTGAATACCAAACAGTAGAAGAAATTGCATCTATTAATTTTTCAACCTGCAATCCCGATTTTCGAGAAAATTGAAAATGTTGCATTCATTAATGGAATTATTATTTTCAAAGAATAAAACGTTTACCAGAAATTCCAATTTTACATAAAATTTATATGGTGTTTGGTCTTCTCAATAAAATCATTCGGAATACAATATAGTTTTACACAGTTCAGATGTTGTAATAATTTTGAACAGGTTAAAAAGGATCGCCAAATCTTTCCAAAAAATTAAATTTTTCCCAAAATATGTGTGATTCCCAAGTCATAACTTGTTATGGTTATAAAGAAATACGACATATAAGATCTAAATGTCCAGAACTACAAGGCATGTTTAGAGAAGTCATTGAGAATTTTTAGACTTTCATACTATTGGAATGAAAGCTTTTACTGTAAACCAAATGTTTAAACCTATTCTACAATTAAAAATTCTAAGAAAATTCGGTACATACAGGCTGATACAGGTGCAAGACACTAGAGCAAATTTTATCTTCAAAAAATCAGAAAAGTTTTTTAGGTTTGAATCTACAGCATTTTGAATTTTAGATCATTCATTTTTGTTAAATGTCAGTATATCGCTAATAATAATTTATCCAATGAGTCTAGAGATTAGAGAACAGAAATTATCACTATAGGTAGCTGAAACCATCCTGTTTCAATTGGTAATAACAGTAATTTAGAAAGGTACAGAGTTCAAAAATTTGTTGAAGCTGTTTTCCACTATGGTTTTAAAATTGGAAATTAGGCTGAACTGTTTGTCAAGTAGCCTGTGAGCGAGGCCTGATAAAAATCTAAGAATTTATAATAGTTTGCGCGTACTGTTACAAACCTTGTAGTTTGGATTGTACTCTAACTTTATTAGTTGTAATGAATCAACAATTCTATTTTATTTTGTGTATGGATTCTGTAATGGAAATTCCTATGCTGCTGTTCCTGAGTACCGAAGACGATATCCAACAAGAGGACACCCTACTACCAAACATTTACTAATATTAACCTTAAGAAGAGGTTTATTGGACCACAAGTCAAAGAACTAGGAATGAGAACCTCGGTGTGGCAGATTCCGCATCCCTATTATAGAAAATAGATTTAAAAAAAATTCGGATTCTTAGGAATATGAAAATCTTTCTTTTTTTTCCAAATTTTATCAACGACTTTTGAATAATTGTTATTACAAATTGAAAGAGGATGAATTTGGCTATCTAGTGGTAAGTGTTTTTAATCTACACACATTGGATAAATAATTATTATTAGAGACTTTTGACAAAAATCGGTGCCCTAAAATTCAAAACGCTGAAATTCCTAAACTAAAAGAGATATAGGTGATATTGTGGTCTCCTAAGTTGATGAATACTATCATGACAAAGTTATTCCTACCACATTTTTGCTAATTTTTGTTGCCATCAATAACACACTCATTGGAATTGGTTGAAGTATAGCTGCTAATATTTGGGCAAATCATCTCAGTTTAAAGAGGTTTAAATTTAAATTTGTTATATGGGTTGTAATCGATAATTTGCATGGTTACCTTATTTGTTTCTAATTAAATTAGTTTTGACCAGAATCAGCCTATAAATTAGTGGTAGATCTTTTAAAAAGACAATATTAATTTTCGAAAAGTCCTTCTAAAAAATTGGAATTACACTTCGAAAAATCATTTGATGTTTATTAGGAACTGCATGAAGTTATGGTGGTGCAATGTTAAGTGATTTTGATAAAAATTGAGCAAAACTTCTTAAAACCAATAGAAAGGACGGTAGTGAATTGTTCCTAATTCGAAAAAAAACGAAGCAAATGGTTGTAAGTATAAAAGGTTTTTATTATTGTAAGAAAAGTTTTCGAAGGTCCCCTGGTCCCTAAGAATCAAAAAGCTCATTCATCACTTTAAAAATCAGCAACAATAAATACCAAAGCAGAAGTTGAGGTGTATTTTTAAACCCAGGAGATAATCGCCACAAAAGTGGAATGAAACAAAATTTAGATTTTTTGAAAACAGAATTTATTTTCAGTTGATGATTTAAATTAAGTCAATGAGCGACTAGGAATGGACGATTATGAACCAGGTGAAAAAAATTGGGTTGATACACATGTATTAACTGGTATTACTTCCAAATGTACACCACGTCGAGATGGACCATATATTAGTTTAAGAAATATTGAAGACATCAGTTATGAGGTTGCATATATTCAAAATTCCTTTTTGTAGAGTACCATACTTGAGAGAATACTATGATCCAAAGGATTCTCCATCTGCTATTATACGCCCAAACTCCTAAAAATTTTAAGTTCTACTTCGGAACGGTAAGCAGAATTCTAGAGGGGACTGTAACGTTAATACAAATAGCTATCGATATACAAGGTGTCCCACTATTTTCCAGCATTTTTTTAGATAAGTTTTAATTTTCTTTTTCGACTTCCTAAAAAGTTGTAGCAATTTTAAAATTGCATAATTTTGTTATCAATTTTTTTAGTCTTACGATTTTGTCTTTACTTGACAAAGCACACGGTTGATTTAAATATAAAAAATATAATAAGATAGGAAATTATAAAAAAATTTTGCTGGAAAAAGAGTAAGACACCTTGTAGATATGTCAAGAAAGTAAACAGTAACGTTAGACCAAACTGTTGAGTTGTAGCTGAAATGCAAATAAAACTGGTTAAATAAATTTAAATTGAATTTTTTATGCTTGAAAAATTTTTAAATCTAAAAATTTGTAATTTTTTTAAACCCAGTTTAGTTTAATCGTATTTTTTTAAATAATTTATATAAACAAATAAAACGTTATTTAATCAAAATTATTAAACAATTATTTGCAAAACGAGTTATAATAAATAAAAAATCAACAAAAACCATAATTAAATGTCAACATTTGCATTTAAATTGCGACAATCTACCACAATCTGGGGGAAGTTATTACATTGTTACATGTAGTAATAAAACGAGATATTTTTTATTTATTTTCTTGTTGCTTGCATACGCATTTATTATTTGCTGCATGTCTTGTTATAATTAATAATTATGCATGATGGAAACACGTGATATTTTTCATACATATGTGAAAATATTACTGCAACTTTATTTACTTTATATGTGAATTTTAATACTACACTTTATGTTTTAAATTTGTCTTTCCCATTTCTTATTTACGAGGTATAAAAACGATATTATTTTTTATTACATTGTTGTGAATGTATTTAAATACATTTTTTTTAAATGAAATTATCGAGGTAGAAGCTTTTTTCGAGTTACCTGTAAAACGTTTTTAATGAATTTAACGTTTATTTATTTTACAACAATCATTTAATTTTTAAGTAGAATTTTGCAATAAAATGTTAACGAACAAAACATGTCGAATTTAATGAAATCGTTGATTTAAATGATGTTAATGAATTTCAAATTGATTTAGAACAAATTTTTAAACAAGTTTTGTAAAAAAATTCTAAACGTACATATTTGTTAAAGCTTTTTTCATAATAAATTGCTATAGACATAAAATTTTAAGATTTCTTATTTAAAACTTATTTATTCGAATTTAAACCGGTTTTTTTCTTTTAAAACTTGTAATTATATCACTAGAATGCCCAATTCGGTATTTAATTTAATTTAAAATTTTAAAGGCGCTTTATGAGTAAAGAAAAACGTAAAAAAACGAAAAGAATAACTTGTATTTAATTAAATCAGAAAATCAGTATCGTAAAACTTAAACTTAATTAATTTAAAATGTTTTTACTTTGTAACATTTGTGTATTTAACTTTCATGCAAACTTAATCGAAAAAACGAGTAAAGTTTGAAAATGCTATTGAAAGGTTTCCTTTGTTAAAAATTAATTATTATAAATACCCAAATATTATGGCGAATGCGCCGGGCTAACCGGCATTAATAGTAATAATATTTATTATACCTAGAAATATTTATATAAGAATATTTAAAATAAATATTATTAATATAAAAATTATTATATAAGTTACAATACACGTGGAAAAAAATATATTTTTGTATTGTATGGAAATTTCTCGGAACTTGTAAAACATATTTTGATTGTTTCCTTAAATTATACCTCATATACTAAAAGTAAAATAGGTCAATATGCAAATTATATTTACCAAAACTAATTATGTGGAAAATGTTTCTGGTAATTATCAGGAGCGATGAAAACACCTAATAACTGTTTGGTCAGTAAACATGTAGATATTATCTACGTTGTTATCTCAACCTAAAATAATGGTAATAATTTAAAGAAATAACATACGGCCATAATTTAAATTAAATCTGCATAACTGAGGAAATTAAATGAAAATTCTTTACATACTCATTAGTGCGGTGGGTTTAAAAAGAATACAATAAGCATAGAATAATAAAGAAACTGTTTATTATTACTTAACATGGAGGTTGTTATAGGCGCGGATTTCCGCTCTACATATTTCAATTAAGCCCTACATTTTATACAAACAGTCTAGCGGTGTGTGTCTAAATATATATCCATTCTCTTCGAGAATATATAAGGAAAGATTAAACGTAAGCCATTGCGGTGTGCGGTTAGGCACGATGCTTCCTTGCGAAATTTACCTGCGCTTTTTCCTCAAAAAACAAACCATCAAGACTAAATCCTTATCCTTAATACTATGCACGCGTAGATAACAAAGTGGAGATAACGAATCTCCACCATTCATACGAATACGTGAAATCTAAAACAATAATCCCAACATCTAATGTTATATAAACAAAAGGATAGAAACTCAACTGCAGATTATTAAAGTTTTTTTTAAGTCTATTCCACGAAAGAATAATAATGATCTCAATTTATAATTAAAGTTGATTGCTTCTAGAAGTTTCAAGTATACATTATCTTAAAGGATTTGAAAACTTTCCTAACCGCCGAGAACGTTTTGTTATTTTATTAGATTTTAAGACTAAATTATGTTACTGAAAAATAATTTTCCCTAAAATATTCAAATTTAAACGATAAAACCATCGATAAATCATCCATGGAAGTAAATATGATAAACATCTACAGGGTGTTTCAAAACTAGCGTATAAAGTTGAAACCATAGGAAATCCATTATTAAAAAAAATTTACCCAAAGATAAAAATGCAACGGATTAAAGTCTGGAGATCGCAGTGGTCAATCCGATGATTATTGAAATATCATTATTCAATTAGAAGTAAACACACATTTCTTTCCCTGTGAGGCGCTCCATTGTGTTTATACCAAACCTAATTTAAGATATTTTAGGATAATTTAAGGTACATTGTCAAAAAAACATTTATACAGGGTGTCCCATTTTTTATCCAGCAAAATTTTTTGTTAGATAGTAAATGTTATTCTGAACTAAAAAATTTCGTATGAACTATTATGTTTCTTAGACTCCTTAAAAAATTACAGCAATTTTAAAATTTCAAAAATTTAAGTATTTTTGTGGGACACCCCGCATAAATTTCATTTTTTTTAATTTAAATCAAGTATGCTTTGGATTTTGTATATTTTTAAGCCAATAAGATGCTAAATTTTACCGAGGGAAACTTAACCCCGTCGTTCACTTATTTTAAATACAGCCAATAATGTTCAAAAAATTCAATTTGGCAAAGAAAAATCCAAATAATAATTGATGTAAATAAAAAAAATATTATAAGAAAGAATATTATACAGTTTTCCACAAAAATCATGAAAATTTATCAATTTTAAAATTGCTGTAACTTTTTTAGTAATCGAACAAACATAATAGTCAAAGAAAAAAATTTTGCTGGAAAAAAAGTGGGACACCCTGAATATACTTAATCATTAGATATTAGTCTATTAGGCTCAACTTTTGCATTGATATTAATTGAATATTAAAATTCAGATTTAGTATAAATGTATCTTTTTATTTTTATTAGCTTGGGGTTTTCCAATAACCATACATGTTCATTATTGTAGTTTGGTGTAGTTTCTCTACTAAATTGACTTTCATCCATCCAAATAATTTTTGAACAAAAGTTTGCATCTTCTGTAATGTTTTCCAACAGACAGAAATTTAAATATTTTACCTGATCTTCAGGATGAAAGGTTTGTACTTGATGTAAATTGATACCTTCCTCTTTATCATCCTCTAAATAAATAATTGAGAAATACTTGGCATTGAAAAAATATGGCGGCGTATACTTGTACGAGGATTTTCAATGAAGAAGTATTGAAGTTTCAAGTTAGTTAGAACCAGGCTGCAGGATTTTCGAGGCTCAACGCTCAACATTGAGGTCTTGTTTATTTCAGAAGATATGAAATTAGTTAAATTGGGGTTAAGTTGAGTATTTTGTGCTTATTAATTACCTAAAAAGAAATTTGACTTGCCATTTTTTAGTTCTCTTAAGATTGCAAAAAACTGAAAATTTTTATTTTTATTTATTCATTTGAAAAGCAATCAAGTTAGTCTTTTCTAACCATAACATTGTTTAGACACTTTTCAACGAGAAATCTAAAACAGCTTTTATTTTTTCTTTTATTTTTTTGAGTTTTATTAAATAAATCTTTGTGAGATAAAATAATACAAAATTACACTGAACAATTATTATTTTTGATTCAAATAAAATTAAAAAAATTAACTATTTAGTATCAAATTTTTTAAGCCCGAATTTTATTTGGATTAAATTATTAGTATTTATAGAACATTTTAATTTTGTAACACATTTTTAAATTTTCCGAATACAGTTTGTTTTTATATTTTTCCAGTATTTTTCTAATTTTTTTATAAACTTTTTGAATAGGGGTTTTATTTGGAACAAACTTTATGAAAATTTATACCAAGCATTGTATAATATTTGCAATAAAATATTAGAGAATTGCATCTAGAGATTTTTTTAATAATAATTAAAAAAATAAAATACAAAAAGTAACCATTTCTTATTAACTGCTTTTTCTTAATTTAATAAAAAAATTTTTTTTCTTATTTGAGACAATATTTTTTTCCATATTTAAATTAAGTATTTTTTTCTGAATTGTTTCAATTTTTTTCCTTTCTTATGTTAAAGATAATAAAATTTTATTAGAGGCACGTAGAAATTAATTTCTGAATTTAGTTTAAAACCAATTGTGGTAGATTATATTAAAAAAAATGTTGCTTTTTGTTAACTTTACAAGTTAAAAAATAGAAAAAATAAGAAATAAAATGATGCAAATTACATCATTAAAATCATAAAAAAACTTAAGTACCTCACATAAGAAAAAGTGCTACACTCTCATTTCTTTGGTTTTTTTTTTGGTAATTTAGATTCCTCGTTAAAAACTGTCTGAACAATGTTTTGGTTATAAATGGCCAATTTGCGATATTTTCAAAACTAAAAATGGGAAGGCAATTTTCTTTTCAGGTAATTAAGTTCCCAATAAATTACAAATTAAATAACTACTTTGAGGTTTGGTTTACTGTTGTTGGAACATTTCTAAAGAATAATTTAAAAAAAAAATACTTTCTTTAATAATGTCGATTTTAAAATGCTTTTTATATGTATAATTTTCAGGCGTAGAAATGCAGAAACCTATTTTTAGACATGAAATTCTATTGAAATTAAACTTCTTTTAAACTCGAACTTCTTTCGAACTTCAAGTTTTCTCGAATTTTAGCTTAGTTTTCTAAAGGTAAAGGTGCGTTTTGTTAGAGACGAAAATTTTCAGTCGCGGACAACGGAAACACTGAGCGGAATACTTTGCTTAGCAACGTGTCAGCTAAGTTGCTCAGTTGCTAAGCAACGTTTTCCGCTCGGTGTTTTTTGGTCGCGTACGATGGAATTTCCGTCGAGAGCAAAACGCACTTTTAGAACTATTTTTAATAGAATATGTAATTTTATACGCTACCTAACTACTAACCTAACCCAACCTAAAATATTTTATAGTATACAGGGTACACCCTGTAAATGTTCCTACATTTTGAAATAATATTTAAGGTCTTAATTTAGTAAAATTGCATTACAACCAAAAAATACATTCCTATACCAGGTGGAAACGAAACACGGTTCACCTTTATAACTTTTTTATTTATGAAAATAAAAGTTTGGAATTTGACTATGTTGTATGATTCAAGAAAACACATTTTAGGCACTAAACGTTTTTGAATATGACATCTGGTTTTAGTGACATCATCTTTATTTTTTTAAATGTAACACCCAATTTTTTTTGTTCAAAATATGAAATTATTTTATTACTACCAAAACTCATTCCAAATAATACAAATACCTAAGGAAAATTGTATTTTGTAAAATTATTTAAGCAGTTTTTGAGATATTAATTTATGAACTTTGTTTAGTAACGTTTTTGCAAATTACTCTTTTTTTTAATGGAAAGATGCAGTTTTTCATATTTTTTGTACTCGGGATTTTTCAAAGTTTAAAAAAAATAAAAAATGTATCACAAACATACTGCTTTTCTAAAATAATCTTAAATTATGAACAAAAAAATTTGGTGTTACATTTAAAAAATAAAGTTGATGTTTTACCGGAAGTGATATTGAAAAACTTTTTAGTGCCTAAAATGTGTTTTCTTGAACCATACAACGTAGTCAAATTTCAAATTTTTATTTTCATAAATTAAGAAGTTATAGAGGTGAGTCATTATACCGGGGGGAATTATAAACGCGTGTTTCGTATAATGACAGTCTTTTGTAATTTGTATGATGATTGGTAAAAAGTACCAATATTTAAGTGATTTGCTTGAGGAAACAACCATTATTGTAAGACAGTAATGAAAATGATTTCTTTTAACACAACAAATTTCCTCACATTCCACAATTGTTGATTGTTGAGGAAATATTTTTGCTAATTTTAATAAAAGTGCATGTTTTTTCTGGGAATATTTTTGATAATTCAATCTTATCTGGTCAAATTCAGCAACATGTTGGAGGTTTTACAAAACACATGTACATTGAAAAATGATTGTATATGTTTTCGTGTTAAGGTCTCCCGAGGTAACTTTGCTGATAACATATGATTCTAGCAATGTTACTGACAAATTAAACATTTGGGATGCAGAAATGTTGATAGAATTTGTTATCAACATTTTTATTGACAATATGTTTTATAAACATATTGGAATTGTATTAAGAAATGCATCTGTCAACTTTTTCAATAACATGTGTTTTCTGTATTTGTTATTATTTTCAATTACATGTTGATAACAATGTTGTCAGCATTAATCATTAATCATTATCTGCTTAAGGATGTTGAATAATAAAATGTTATCAATAAGTTATTTCTTGCGGCAACATGTTTTCACATCCAGATGATTGAAAAGACATACCAAAGACTTTTGTGTGCGACTTTGTAGAGGTGGAGGTAAGATGTTGCCAACAAAATATGTAAGCAGCAAATATGTTATTAATATCTATTAAACCTATGAAATTAAATATTACTATTCCCATATTATTTAAATTTTCAACATTGTTTCTGACAAGCGGATAGTAACATTTATTTACATAGACTTAATTTGTGGTCACCTTTATCCCTTCAAGAGGACAAATTGCTCGGCTTCATCTACAATTTGTATTGATATCCATTACATTGAGCCACATGACAATGACGTTCTTCAATTTCTGATTCAGTCAATTCTAACTAAATTACGAAAGGAGCTACCACCATTTGAAAGCAATTGCGGCATTAGCTAGTCTCATTTTACCAAAATTTTCCGTAAATCCACTAAATTTGGTTTGGACACGCAACATTGTGGACCATATGTTTCCAGACAACAGTTCCTGAATCGAAGAAATTTGTTCTCAACAAATGTTATCCGGTTTATACTTAGCTTGAGGTTGCTCGAGTTGTTGCATTGATTAAGAAAACTCGTAGACGGCGATAAGTTTTTCAAATTCGAGATGAGAGCAGGACTCGGTATAAAAAAAGCTACAACTATAACTGTTGTGTTCAAACACAAAGGAATTGCATATCAACAGCAGTTGAACATCAACATCGACCACTAGCAGTACCAGGAGGTAAAATAGGTAACTGAATGATCAGCATGAGGTAGGTAGAGATTAGTTTATTTTCAAGGAGGTCTACCACAACAATCAAATTGGACTCTTCGGTAATGGGGTGAAGGGATTTTTAATGATGAGTGGCGCTTTTGATTAATAAAAACTAACGGCATAAAAACGGTGTGGAAAAGGCGAAATGAACAAGTAGTAGAGTCTCTATTATTATTTAATGCATTTCTTCAGAATTGAATACATGTGGTACTCTTCAAGAAATTGACGAAGATGGTTTTGTTATAATGGAAGACAATAGGAGTCTTAATTGAATACCGAATGATGAAGGTATTCGAAAATTTCATTGCGAATCATCCATATCAGATCTTAAGTCACTTGCACAAGTTTGAAATCAACTCAAGTGGCTTATTATTCATCATCTCAATATAAGTAACTCTTCGAATTTACTTTAAATATTTGATCTACTCTATTATCTACTAAATAATGTAAGTTACGTTCGTTCAGAATTGTCAGGAGATCCCATAAAAGCAGCTGTCTTAAGTTTTTTTTAACCCTTAAAATGTCGTCACTCCTTTAATTCTTCAACTAAATACCAATTTGCAGTTAAATTGATGACTCATTTACCCTATTTCAGGATTTATTGTCAGTGTACCTTCCAGGTTTTAAAAGAATAGTAGTATTAAAATAAATTAAGTTTCTGATGGGTGTTTAAAAATATCTTTTGACTTTATAACAGTGACGAGTACATTTATTATTTCCATTTAAGTGTTTAAATAAAGAAGTGCAATTATTTCTTGTTCATACTGTAAAGGTTAACATAAAGTATTCCTGATGAGTATAAGCGAGGTTTGTAAAGTAACGAAATTTGATAGGATAATAGGATGAGCGGGGTGGAAAGCGGATGCATCAGCTTTGGACAATTTAATGGGGTGCTTCATCATATAGGGATGTATGTATATACGTATGTATATTCAAGAGAGCGAAACCGCTTTACATTCGCTATGCACACGCCCACGCACACATTTACGTTCTGTTCTGCACATTTTATTAATATGCCTGGAGTCATTCGCTGAATAAATCGGGGTTGTGGAGTGTTTCGTTCTGAAGGACGTTTTTTCCAAAAAAAAAAAACAATTACTCGCCATGCCACTCGCAATTTTTCAGTTAAAGTGCTTTTAAAAAATGATAATAAATTACGTGCAAGAGATTTTAAATTATTTGAGGCGATCAATGCGGGATTTGAGGTGTTTCCAATGATTTTCCTGTGAAGACGACCGCGTGAATTCAATTGCCAAACTTGCTGAAAACTTTAATTGGAGCTGCCCGAGAACAGCGTTTGGAAGGTGACAGGACTTGCACCCCCAATTCGCACTTTCCACAACTTTTTGCATAGCTCGAATTTACTAATTGCCAATTTTCTAAACTTTCATTACGTACCTTTACTTAAAACTTATAATGTGACAAAAGAATCGACGATTTATACAAACTTACACCATTTTAAGCCCCAATTCCCCAAAGTTTCTAACCAATTATTTTAAATTACAATTATGAGGCTACTTTATTTGATTTGTGTATTTTGTATTAGTGGTTTAGCCTTCAAATGGCTTTTGTGAAAACGGCGGTTAATATTCAAATCCCTATAGATGGATTCAATGGAAACTCTACTTTGAGTTAGCTTCATATACATAGTCTGGTTACCTTTTGTAAGGGTTTTAAATTTACTATAAAAACCTTTGGATAATGTGATTAAACAAAGATAGGGAACGCGTAAGAGATTTTATTTAAATACAGAATTTGTGGGATTGAAAGAACCTTTCAATGCACTTAACTTTAGTAACTCATGGTATGCATCATTCATCGTTTTCTCAGGAATTACGAACTTTTCACACAAATAAATCATCAAATTTATCACCAAAATTAATCGATTACTTAAATTAATTCCCACTTTAATTACCAAGAAAAATTTAATAAAACTATAAATTGATGTATTTTCCAGTAACAAATTGATAAAATATAACATAAAGCAATTGTAAAGATGTGATTTAATTTTTATATTTTAATAAAAATGATTGAATAATTTTTGGTGATTACTTTTTGAATTTAAAGTGAATTCATGTTTCATTTGAAAACCGAGTTTGTGCTTTTAAATCGAGTAACATAAAAGGAAGTAATCCTGGTTAAATGAAAAAATGAAATGAAATAAAAACGGATGTAAGCCCATTTTACTGATTAAACATCATATAGGTATTGACTTTAAATTCGTCTCGAAGCTCACGTGTATTTAGGTAATAAAGTTTCTGTTTGATTTTAGGTCGTCTCTAGGTGACCCTTTTCGCTTTGCACTGAACTCACAGAGGCACAAGAGCGAACGAACAATCAGCTATTATTAAATTATCTTCGATGAAATGTATTCTAATAAACGAGTTGGCAAACACAAAGTTCCCTAACGATTTTCATACAGTTAGAGGTAGCCGAGTTTTTGTGCAAATCAAACGCTTAAAACGTTAGCTTCTTCCTAAAGCAAATAAAAAAAGTAGTTTCGTTAAACAAGATAACAAGGGAATATTTTGATTGTTGTATTTCATGCAAATTTATTGCATCAATGAACACAATAATAAAATTCTAAAATTGTCACATTAACATGTGGAATTAAAATGGTTTAAATCAAGGCTAAATTTGATACGATAAGTTGGTCTTCTTACAAAAAGTTACGAGCTCAATTTGAAAATAAACAACGTTTACTTGGGGATAATCATTAAAGCGAACTGCTACAATTTATTATTTTCTTAGTTCTTGAGACATCGTCCTAATATATAGCCCGCCGTTACAGCAGATGACAGGCGATATTGTTATCCCTTGTTTCACTCCAAAAAACGCGCCCGAATGGAAGCAGCGCCGCCTCTTCATTTCTTCTCGTTTCGCCGATTTTGACGAATTATTTTCCTTAATTATTAAAACCCTAATAAACAAACTCCAAAATACGATATTATAAATAGACTACGCAGTAATTTATCTTACACTGTTATTAAAATAATCTCCAGTTCAAATTACTTCAAGGAAACTAATCTTTGTTTGGAAAATTTGAAACAATACTCAAATCAGTAAGATTTAAATTACGATAAAACACAAATTTGTTAAGACTGGAGAATTGTGAAATAGAAAGGGAACATAATAACATAGTAACTATAAATAATAACAAATAAAAACTATATGATCCTTACAATTATAAGTAGTTCTTTAAGTTTTACCTATTATTTCTTCGAAATAAAATTCTGGGAGAGCGTAGAAGTTGAAATTCACAGAAATTTGGAAAAAATCGTGCTACTTCAACTTCTACACTCTTTCGGGGGCATATATTTAAAAAAAATATGCTGAAACTCAATGAGTTACTTTTAAGGACGAGGACCATGTAAATTTTATTTCGTTTTGTTAATGGTTGCTATACAAAAAATATAAAATAACAAATTGTTGCTTTACTTCTCTCTCTATCTCACAATTTCCCCACCTTAAGGTTCAATAGAATTTTTTAAATGACAGTAAAGGTCAGACATCAAGTGACCGTGCTGGCCATTTTTTTCTAAATACAAAGTCTGTAATTTGAAATGTGCTGTGTATCAGCTACCACCTCGACGCCGACGGTTTTCGTTTCGTTATCATTTATGAGTGTATAAATATGAATAAGAAAATTAAACGATTAAGTCAAAACTACAGTTCTTGTAAATCACCTTCAAATAAATCTAAATATCAATTTTGAATAACGGAAAAAATGATAATGTAAGGTCTCTTTCATCCTCTTCACGAATTATAAGATAATTGCAGATCTTTGTGTTGTTTTTTGCAAATATCTTAAAAATAGACTGTACATTCGTCGAAGAATGATTTAGGTATATAAATTACAGAAAACAACAATATTCTAAGATATATTTAGTTCTTGCATTGATTTGGATTTTTAAAATTCAATAGAAAATTTTTTTTGAAGATTTTTTAAATCTAACTTTATGAATACGCAATATTTAATATTTAAATAATTATGAAAATATAAAATTATTTTTGAATTTATTAATTAATTTGAGTTTTTTGTTGCAAGACTTCTGTTTTACAATTCGGAATTTTAAAAGTCTGATGAAGCCAATGATTTGGCGAGACTTGTCGCATAAATATTTCTTATTAATAAAGTTGGATTTAAAGAATCTTCAAAAAAATTTTTTTCTATTGAATGAATATTTTAATTAAAAAATACTACAATTTTTTTGTAATTTCGATACTTATACAAAATTAATGCAAAATTTGAATTAAATACAAAACACAGTTTTTAGTCTTTAGATTGTTATTTTTATATTGAATCATAAAGTACATAGGATAGGATTATTTATGGAATAACACATCGGACAAAAATTGCCTCTCAGCTGTCAAATTGATTTTTTTAGGGTGGCCAACAATTTACTGCACAAATGGCGGCAAATCTTGGAATAATTTTGGGACAATCGCAATTAAATAAAATCATCAAATATTTAGTCAAAATTTTGGCTTTATAGTTTTTTGCTAATATCTCTTAAATAATTAAAGATGTAACATTTCCTACAAAAAAAATATTGTTCTAATTTCTTTACAATTTATATTATTCCTCCCTTCACACCATAAAAAATGGATTTTCCATCAATTATTTTTCTAAAATAAGTACATACTTTATAAAATCGCTGTTGAATTTAAAAAAAAAAATAAAGTAATATTTTTGGGAAAAATTGTGGTTATGTGGTATTTCTGTCTCTTTCTTTTTAATTTCGGTTTCAGACGGAATCTCATTTCTATTGTATACAATAGTTTTTTTTATTCACATCCTGAACGATTAGATTGTTTGTTTGCTGTTATCAGTTATGATGGCTAAAGCAAAAATTCCAGTAATTTTTTTTAATTTTTGTTAGATTTAACCATCTGTGAATCAGTTATTACATACATCTGGTTTCTCCACCAAGTCTTGAGACCAAACTAAATCTTAAGCTGCGTCTCAAGACCCAAGTTCAGCTTACTTTTCTGCACCACGCAGAAGTCTCGTCTTATTCCCGCCAAGCAGAGCTCATAAAACTCATAAACTCGTAAAAATAAACCTATCTGTGCAGCAACGATGGATTTTGAAAATGTTAATAAGGTACATAACATTTAAATAATTATGTGAACAATACACCAACTATAATGAATTCCTTGCCAAATACTAGCAACTAGTTGAAGGTTGAACAGTTGATTTCATAAAATCTTTGGCTGTCCATTGAAGGGAGAGGTATGTTATGATTTTTAGGGTAATGATATGAATCATAAATGATTTTTAGGGTAATGATATGAATCATAATTAACAGTTGATTCTGGAAATAGCCAATTAGAAGAGGACTAGGAGCGTAGCATGCGCTTTTCGGCGGTGTTGTCAAATCTATCCGGACCCTAACCAAGACGTCGTAAATAAAGCCATAATGCAACGCAAGCTCCACTTAAGTGAAGCTGCGTTTAAAGACATGTTGTAAAAACAACCGTAAGTATGGTGAAATTGTAATTTCATTGAATTCGTAGATATTTTATGGATCAATATTTATAATGCTCGGGCAAAATTAAAAATGCCAAAACCATGAGGCAAGATAATAGAACGATTTTTTAGAACGATAATAAGATATAACGAACTTGTTAGAACTGAAGAATATTCGAACCGAAAAGTATTAGAACCGAAATGAGTTAGCATTTAGATTTAAGAACTTTAAAGTGCCTGAATCGGAAAATGGCAGAATTAATTTTTTTTAGTCATTTGTTTTTTATAATGTTAGTGTCTAATTTCAAGAGGCATTATTTATCTTTCTACTCGAAAGAACCAGGCATTGATTTCTATTGCAAGCTGTTTTTTAATCATTTAATAAAAAATACCTAGCAACTAGGTAATGCCTACCACTTAGCATATAAGCAATGCCTACGTTTTAGGAATCGTTGGTGAAAATGGGCATAAATCAACATCTAACTTAAATTATACAGCATTATAAAAAGATGTACAAGTAGATCAAAGAAACAGCCTGGTGAACTTGTCCTTATATAAACAATTAATTATATCACATTGACAGGTTTCGGCGGTGGGCGATCATCAGAATGTGGACGTCATTTATAAGAAATTCGAATTAATTAGTGTCATAATTTTTATAGTTTAAGTTAAGCACATGAACTTTATATGTTAAAATATAACTAGCAACTAGGCAATACCTAGCATATAAGCAATGCCTAAGTTTTAGGAATCGTTGGTGAAAACGGGCATTAGTGTTCTATCTATCAATACTAAATTCTCATTATAGTCTTCATTGCATTTTCTCGTTTCATATGGAAGATCGCGCAGTTATATAGTCCAAACTGCATTTTTTTGAATAATCTTTAATGATGTTTAGCATCTATTAAGTTCTCTTTTATCTTTTGCCTATTATTGTAGGTCCTTCATGTATAGAAGTGGTGTTATTTTGCAGTTTCCATATCCTGGTTGTCCTGTAAGGTAACCTGGACTCTGACTCTTATGTATATTGTGTGTGAAAAAATAAGATGGGACTGAGAGAATCTCCTTGAAATGGTGTGCTACCACCTCATCGACAGTCCATTTCATTGACAAGGGCTTCATTTACATAACCTTTACATCGACACAACCATTTCATCGACAAGACCAATTCATCAACGCAGACGTTTCATCGATATTACCTTTTCATCAACAATACCATTTCATCGACAAGGACTTTTCATCGACACATCTATTTCATCGAAACTTCTTTTTCATAGAGACAAACATTTCATCGTCATTTCCTTTTCATCGACAACCGTTACATCGACAATACCATTTCATCGACAAGGAAGTTTCATCGACATTACTTCTTCATCGATGCACACGTTTCATCGACAACCGTTTTATCAACACTACTTTTCATCAAAAAATCTTTTCTTCGACGTTACCAATTAATTATTCAACAATGTCGTTTCATAAAATATTTTAAATGTCTATGCTGATAAGACCATATTGGCTATGAAGAGCTTTAGCGATGAAACATGTCTTTGTCGATGAAACATCCTTGTCGAAGAAAAGGTATTGTCGATGAAATGGTTGTTGATGAAAAGGTGGTATCGATGAAACGTCTGCGTCGATGAATTGGTCTTGTCGATGAAACGGTTGTGTCGATGAAACGGTTTTGTCGATGAATTTGCATTCTATGAAAAGGCTATGTCGATAACGGTATACAACCCCTTGAAATTGTCCTCTTTGGTACTATATCATACAGGGTAAGTTTAAAGTAACGCATGAAAATCATAACTACCTTATTTTTGGAATTTTTAAAAACGGTAAAAGTTGTGTGGTATTGTTTTTAAAAAACTTTATTTTGAACTCAATAAAAAAAATTTCAGTTGACATGTCGTCACTATGACGCCATCATTTTTTTTAATGGATTGATGTGGTTTTCATATCATAAAACAATAGTTTATTAAGAGTGTTTTACAACGGTACCAAGTTTATACTAATGCCATCTAGATGTCATTAAAAAAATTATTAAATTTCACATTAAAGGATAGTTTTAAGTAACGTATAAAATTCATAACTACCTTCTTTTTTGGAATATTAAAAAACCGCAAAGGACATGTCGAATTTTTTATGAAAAACTTTATTAAGAAATCAGCAGAAAAAAATTCTCGGTTGACATGACTTTAAATCGTACTTCAAGGTAAAATTAAATAATTTTTTTAATGATATCTGTATAGACGGCGCTAGTATAAACTTTTTGGTACCGTTGTAAAACACTCTTAATAAGGTATTGTTATATGATGGCGTCATAGTGACGACATGTCAACTGAAAATTTTGAAAACTAAAATAATAAGATAGTTATGATTATTATGCGTTACTTTAAACTCACCCTGTATATGTTTCGACTGTTTTTTTTCAGCCGTTATGCTGAACCTATGTAGTTACTGTAACTGCTGAACGTAGTTACAGTAACAATATCAGGGCAAAGTTTTGTTGCAACAAGTAGGTCTAATATCAAATTGTGTGGAATACTGTCAAAAGCTTTTCTCTAGTGACTAGTTAATTGAATAGGTTTCGTTTATACAGAATTGCTACTAGACATACACTTGCATCTATTTTGTAATTATTTTACTTCATTTTAACATTTTTATTACATACATCAGATTATAAAATATTTATATATGTATATGCAGTATACGTACTTTGTATAAATAAAATTTAATTTATAAACACAATTTTATATTTTAATTAATCAATTTACAAAATCAATTTTTGCATTATTTAAAATATTTTACTAGGTATTTTTTATTATTATTATTAAAATTGAATTTATATTTTTCTTAGTATGTTATGTTATTATAGCCTGATGATTTCATTGGGAAGTTACATGCCATCAAAATTCTTGAAAATATTTATTTTTTTTTTTTAAATTACCAAAATGGATTAAAATTAATAGGATTAAATTTATAATGGAACGATAATATGTTTTTATATTTAGACATTATGTAAGTTGTCAATATTAGGTCAGGTTTAGTATATTACATCCTTCAGGATTTTTGGTATTTAATATTTTATATTAAATTTGTAATTTCATTAATTGGACCATAAATAATAATTTTACATGTGATAATTTTGTTAAAATAAAAGCAATAATTGCGACGAATTGAAAAAACTAATTTCAATGAAAATTGCGGAAAATAATTTCAATAATTTTTAATCAAATCCACAAAGAGATGCGACATATTTTATTAATTTAATTCGATATCCCTAAATTTAATGTTTTAATTGAAATAGTTTCTGATTAATATTTTATTTTGTGTAATAGATTATCCCCAATTTTTATTTGATGTTTTAATTAATTAGCGCAATAAAAACATGTTTAATTAAAAGTAGCTTCCGGGCTTGAATTTTAATAATTTTACAATTTTTTTTATTATTTTTAATTAAAATCACAGTTATCATAATTTTACACACAATTAATTTTGTGCTTCGGTTTAAATAATTTTTAATCAATTTTTTTAATAAATTTAGTAATAAAATTATACTTTTACTTACATATTTTTCTTCAACAGGTTCTAAAAAATGACATTTAACATGTAGTAACGCAGAATTTTTTAGATTGACGACCTGCACGTTATCATACCTAAATGAAAAATATGGAATTTTTCAGGGTTCTTTAGTTATATTACTTTTGTGATGTTGGAAAAGAGAAGAAAACGAATTCTTGAAAAGATTTATTAATTTGGCTAGTCACGTATTGAATGTCCGACGTGCATATGCTTAAGTTAAGCAATAAAATAAAATGAGATCCCATAAACTCGCAATAAAATTTATTTAATACCAAAAACGCGCGGCGCGGAAAAAACGACACACCTCAAGTGTCCTCCACTTCACTTTGGCATTTTCCTAGCTGAATTTATTCTTATTTAATGCCGCCCAGAGCTTTTATTGGAAATAATATATGAACTGGAATGTATTCAAAATTCAAGTTATAAATATCATTCGATCCTCGAAACTTTGCAATTTATAGGACGAGAGAGAAAAATTGAATAATTCCATTCCGCGCGAAAAAAATGAGATTTATTATAGTTTAATCCACGTTTGGAGAAACGCGAAATAATTTCGACGTTTTACAAGAGTTACGCGCTAAAAGTTCGCCTTTTATCGTGCGAGCACCTCTTAAACGATTTAAATTTATTCCACCGCTCCCGGCCTGGAAAAAATTGTCAAAAAAAGGAATCCTCACTCGTCCGTATAAATTTTCTGTTTTGTTTCACCTTTACTCCCCAAAAAACAGCTTTTTCAACCGGAAAATTCCAACCCATTTTTCAACAATAATTTATTTATTTATTCATTTGATTAAGTAGCTACTTATGTAAATTATATCGATGCTAACTAAAAATTGTTTGTACTCTAAATAAATATTTAATTAATGAATAAATAATTATTTATTAAACGAAACATAAATAATTTTAATTCTCATTTTAATTAATCAACTAAATAATTAATATAAGTAATTAAATGGTAAAACATTACAATTGTATAAACCTACTTTTATTTTATAATTCTTCCATTATACAGGGTGGGCCAACGAAAACGAAACAGACGAGTTTTGAAATAGTTAATAAAAAAATTGAAATAATGCTCGGACAGGTCAACTTTAGTTTCGAGGGGGACATATTTTGCAATGGAGCTGGTTCAAAAATCCATTCAACCCTGCGCCCTATGGACACAACCCCTTAAATTTTAATAGGGATGGTGGGGTAAGTAATACCTCGTTGGAAAATTCTTTTCATCCAGAAAATAGTTAACTCGATCGATTCGTTTTAAAGATATTAAAAATTTAGCAAGTAGAGATTTCATGCCTTTTAAAATTGCGCCATGAACACCACACCTTCAATTTTAAGTGTTTTGATAAGGTAAGTAATACCGTTTCGAGAGGGACATACTTTGCAATAGAGTTGATTCAAAAATCCATTCATCCCTCGCCCTTTGGACACAACCCCTAAAATTTTAATAGGGATTGTAGGGTAAGTAATACCTCGTTGGAAAGATCTTTTTACCCAGAGTAATATACAAAAAAAAAAGTTAAATCGATCAATTCGTTTTAAAGATATTTAAAATTTAGCAAGTAGAGTTTTCATAACTTTTAAAATTGTGCTATGAACACCACGCCTTCAATTTTAAGTCTTTTGATAGGGTAAGTAATACCTCCTTGGAAAGTTCTTTTCACCACAAGTAACATACAAAAAAACAAAAGTGAAATCGATTGGTTTGTTTTAAAGAATTCAAAATAAAACAGTATTGCACATTATTTTTTATTTAACCAAACTAAACTTAACTAATCTTTTTGAAGAAAACTTAACACTTTAAAGAATCCCATCGATCCCGACACTTTCAAGGATGTTTTTATTATTTTATTAAATGTTCGAATTGAGTTCCACCAACCTCCATGCAAACGTACAAATTTTGCTCAAAGCGAATTCTTACATTTTGTTACAATTCAGCAGTAATTTCTCGGCATTCATTAATAATTCTCTGTCGTAACTCTGCTAGAGATCCTGATTCCGTTGCGTAGATCTTACTTTTTAAATGCCCCCAAAGGTCCTCTACGCCCAATCCATTGCCCAGGAAACGTCGTATCCAAGAATTCCCTAACACGCCGTGTGTAATGAGGAGGGGCTCCGTCTTGTTGGAAAATCAGATGGTCTTCTAAATAACGATCGTCATTTTCAATAGTATCGTCAAGAAATGGATGAACAAAGTTTTGAAGTAGATCCAAGTATATATCCCCTGTTAGATTGCCATTTAGAAAATAAGATCCAATAAGACGGTTTCCAAAAATTCCAACCCACATATTCAATTTTTGAGGAGTTTGAGTGTGAACTTCATGAAATACCCTAGGATTCTCATCTGACCAATATCGACAATTATGACGATTAACGGTTGAGTTTAAGAAAAAAGTGCACTCATCAGAAAAACAAATATTATAAAGATAATTTTGATCAGCAATTATCCGTTCCGTCATCACCTAACAAAATTGCATTCGCCTATCAAAATCATCTTCATTTAACTCATGAATTAAATGAATTTTATAGGGTTGATATTTGTGACCTTTCAATATTCGGCGAATGGTTGTTCTGCTGATGTTAGTCACAGTCTCCAGTTTTCTTGTGCTTAAAGTTGGATCTGCAGCAACTTGTCCCAAAATACCTATTTCAACGACCTCATTTCTTATTGGACGAACATTACCAGGATCGCGTTTCTTATTACCAACAGAACCAGTATTTTTAAATTTTGCAACCAACTCCAGAACGTATTTTCGGTTACAATGTTTGTTTGGATGTTGTTCATTAAATAAATTAGCTGCACGATGAGCATTCTCATCGTTTTTAAAATAAAAAGTGATTAATTCAACCCTTTCTGGAAAAGTATAAACCATTGCTAGGAGAAGTTTTTACAGAAGTTCACAAAATTTTAAATGTTGATTTCTAATAATTAGTCATAAACAGTTTTAACACGATGAAAATCACCACTAATACAAAATACAACTGATAAAAAGAATCTCAATGTGGTTATAAAGCGTTTTATGTTTTGCATTGTTTTGTTCCAGATGTTACAAAATTTTAAACAATTCCTCGAATAAATTTAAATTTGTTTTTTAAAATCTCTCTTTTGTAGAAAATGAAAATAAATTGCGTTTTACATGTTTCTGTATGTTACTTTGGGTTAAAAGATCTTTCCCAGGAGGTATTACTTACCCTATCAAAACACTTAAAATTGAAGCCGTGGTGTTCATAGCACAATTTTAAAGGCATGAAAACTCTACATGTTAAATTTTGAATATCTTCAAAACAAATCGAAGGATTTAACTTTTTGTTTGGCATGTTACTCTGGGTAAAAACATCTTTCTAACGAGGTATTACTTACCCCACCATCCCTATTAAATTTTTAGGGGTTGTGTCCAAAGGGCGAGGGATGAATGGATTTTTGAATCAGGATTATTGCTAAATATGTCTTACCCTGTATTTCTATTATTACATTAATTATAATAAAAATTGAATTACTCTTGTTAAATACTTTTGGGTCATAAACGGAATCCAAAAATGTCCTGGGGTTTCCATTTAAAAAAACGCCACTTTAGTCGCCCATCTTGGAATGGACATATTATAAAAATATTTTTAGAGCGTGCGTCCAAAATTATTGTATATTCTATCAAAAACCGCATGTCGGTATCTTTCTTTATTTAAGAGAAGTTACTTCCTCGCAGCGGTGGGACACCCTGTATATTTTTTTAATATTAATAATAATAAAAGGAAATTATTTTTTGAAAGAACTTAATTGAAAATTTCACTTTAGCAATGCCTGTAATTTATGTACTTTCGTTTCAACTAAAAGCCCTGCTTGATTCAACTCATTAAATTAAATTAAAAAAATCTCTTCGCTTTCTTTTAAATCCCTGAAAACGTTATATAATAAAAATGAAACTGATAATAATTAAATCATATTTAATATAAATAATTTAAACGACTTCATGTTCATTAATACAATATGTAAATATTATAAATATTTGATCTGAATGGCAAACAATTTGTGCACACAAAACATGTTTTCTCTCGAGGTGTGTACAAACATTGCTTTATATAAAAACATGCGAGTTCCCTTAATTTATCAAGATAAGAATTAATCATTAAAATTAACAAAGCTAATATCAACCCTTGCAATCAGGCAGTTCGCGAGGCTTTTTTGCGAAGCGTTAATGAGGGATTTTTCTTTTGTTGATATTTAGGCTTGGAAGCAAAGAGAAAAGAGAAGCTCTTATAAATATGAAACCGTTACGACTGGAATGATTAAAGTCGCCTTAGGGGAGATAATTTTAATTTTAATAGTGTTGGATTTAATTTATACAATAAATTTTAGAGGGCTTAAGAAATAATATTTAAATTGCTAATAGAGAAAAAGTATTTGCTCTCAGCTTCTTAGCGATGCTTTTATTTAGCGAAATCGTTAAGGAACCCAAAGAGAATTTTTAAGTAAGTTTCGGAATAAATGGATGTTAATCTCATCTTGTAAATTATTTAATCGCATTTCCACTTCTTATAGATTTTTCCTAATTTGAAATAAAATAATGTTAACATATTTTTTTAGAAATTTCCTTAATTTTACATTAAAAATACTAAATAAAAATACCGGCCTAAATGATTTACTTCCGATTTTTCCACCATGCCTTGAGACCAACTTAATAGCAATTTCATAAACCGTAAATATGGTGGTTTAGTTCTGCAGTCATAAAAGCTAGTACGAACATCATTTTTGTATAATTTTTTTTGTAGTTGATTTAGAAATCATTTTCTAAAATTTTTGCCAGAAGGAAAAAAAATTGGAAAATCTAGCAAAAAAAAAATATGATGATCTAAATGTACCTTAATTTTGGACATCTCTAATTAATTTTGTGCTAGCTTGCAGAAGGTAACTCTCTGGTAGGATGTAGCCTAATCAATTTAGATTATAAATCTGAAAAAAAATTGAAAATCTAACGAAGGAAACTTGAGTTATGACTGCAGAACGAATGCTCGCGTTCATGATTTTTCACAATTTTTCCTCCCTAACTCGCGCGTTCTCTAGGGAGTCGCATTAATTATCAGTTATTTGGTCATAATTTGTAAAGAAGCTCCAGAAAAGTAGGATAGATTTCTTGCCAACTTCAAGTGGCATCAAAACTAAAAAAAAATCATAGATTTTCCATTATATTTCTGTTAATTTTGTAGCTTAACACCAAGTTTTTTAGTAAAAGTGTCGTTTAAAGCTTTTTTAAGTGTAAATTTTTGAATTTAAGTGGAAGAGGTGTAATTGGGCTTGAATTCTTTTGTAGTTGGTAATCAAACTTTTGTCATTTCAATATTCTATTTGAATGTAACTGAAAAATGGATTTGAATGTGAAATATTTCGTGATAATAAATGAATAACTGGCTTTGATAAAGTGCAGAATGATGCAATATTAATCACAGTGAACTGGCGTTTGATGTGGGCGGTTGTAGTAAAAAAAATCCACCTTCGATCAGCGTTTTGAACCGATAAACTAGAGTTTAGCAGCGATAAAATGTGCTGTGCGTGCAAAATAGGACGAGAGGCTGGTTGTAAAAAGGGAGAGCAGGAATTTTGCAGGCGTTAATTGAGATAAAGGAATGATTATCAGCCTTTTCATAGAGAGTGGACAAAAAATGTTCGTTAAAAATTATGAGGTGTGTGCTTCGCAAAAAATTTTTCCTGAGTGCTTCTGGGGGATGAAGAAGAGATGTAATCTGGGATAATGTGGAACGGTGAACGCCAATCTGTCGCGAACAAAAGGTTGAAAAGTGCACGGTGGCGAGCACATTGTTCGTCTGGGGGAGGCAAAAATATCGCGAAAAACGTCCAGTAATTTGTCCACCACCCCCAGGAAACGCGTGCGCTCTTTGTTCCAATAATTAGCCCACTAATCCTCCTCATCGTATGCTCAACACCTTCTCAGCACTTTATAAGTCTTGCACCAAACCCTTCATCACAACTCACAAGCAAACTGTCCAAAATTTAGTAAATCGACATCCTTTATTATCCGGCGCCGCCACAACAGCCGTATAAAAATAACCCCAAAAGTATTAAATGTAATGAATTGCCAACTTTCATTCAACTTTAACCTGATCAATCGTTTTTCACAACCTCCAGAGACTTTTAATAAAATTATAACATGAATTATAATATTTTTAACTTATGCAAACAAAAACTCCGATAAATTTATTCAATCGATGGGATTTTGTTTTGATTACACAAGGATTATCCTAACCCAGATAATTTATTGAAGTGTTGGCAAAAAGCAGAAATGTTTCGCATTTCATTGCGTTTCCAACACAATCACCATAAATTTAATTATTACATTGCATGTGGATAAATTACTCTTGTAATGCTTATTTCATTTCATCCTGGTTTAGGTCACAGTTTAGTGCATTTATATTATACAAGCCCAATAAACGTAATACAAATTATAGATTATAATTTGTGATTATTGAAGAACACTCTAATACTACAGTGAATTCAAAAAAGACTGAAACCGCAACTATGCAACCAAACATACTCTGTAGTGATTTTAGACTTGCTAAGTTGGTGTACCTGATAATTTTCATTCAAATTTAAATCTGATCTGTCACTTTAAGCAAAGCGTCTCTCAACAGTTTTTCTTCGGGTACCTATTTTTTCAAAACATTTCTCAGTGTGTTGCAAATTTTATAAAAAAACATTGCTTTTCAAAACTAAAATTAGTGCAGTTGAAATATTCGCGATGGTTTTTTCACCGGAGCACAACGCACTCATTTCAGTGTAGCCAACTGTGGGAAACTTAGGTTTCATACCTTGGAATATCAATGGTTTCAATCTTATTTGAATTCACTGTATATTGGTTTATATAAGATGAGCTTCCTATAAAATTTGGTTATGGTATTTCTTTAAACGATGACGGAAAAATTAGATTTTGGCGGAAAGTCAGTTTTATTACTCAATACCAAAAATTCGTCTCCAGACCTTTTCAAAACGTAGTTCTTCTTCAAACGTCATTAAAGTGCAGCCTTCTATGATGCTTAAAAAGTCATTTTTCTTTGTGTCTACGGTCATATCCGTACATTTCCGACGTAAATCGGGTACAATCGGATATACTTCCAAGGAGTAGAAAGGCAATTTCTACTCCACCTATTTGGCAACCCAATATACATAAACAACACATGACATATGACGTATGTAAATTTAATTTTAAAACTATTTTTTTACATTATTATTTTATACAGGGTGGTGATAAAGTTTGGAACCAAGGTCATAACTTCCGTAACAAATTTTTTTGTAAAAATCGCTCGGACAGGTCAATTTTTGTTTTAAAAATGCCATCTTTTGGAATGAAAAAAATATTTAAGACGTCACTGATAACTTCACTATGACATCATCATCATTTTTTTTAAATGGAAACCCCTACTTTTTTTACACATTTTTCATACAACTTTTTATCATATTAATGATCACATAAAAATATTTAAAAAAATTTCAAACATTTTTGAAAAAAAAAATAAATTTAGTCAAAAAAAAAATTATTAATTCACAATGAAAATATTACAAAAAAAAAGTAAATTTTTAATTTACAAGTATCAAATTATAACGAAAATTGTTCCCCATTGACCATTTGGCATTGTCCCATTCGAGTGTAGACACTCTGAATACTATTGTTAATAGCTTCTTCGTCAATGTGTTGCAATTCCGTCCTAATTCTAAGCTCCAATTCTTGTAAATTATCAGGTCTATTGAAATAAACTTTTGATTTTAAATGTCCCCACAAAAAAAAATCTAAGTGCGTTAGGTCGGGAGATCGCGGAGGCCACTCAATTGGTCCCCTCCGACCTATCCATTTTTTGGGAAACGTGGTGTTAAGGAATTCTCGCACCGCCCTGCCAAAGTGTGGAGGAGCCCCATCTTGTTGAAACCAAATGTTTTGGTTAGGAATGTTGCGATTTTCATAATTGGGGAAAATACGAAGTAAAACTGGTAGCAAATCAGTCCGCAAAAAATTCAAGTATCTTTCGGCAGTAAGGTTTTCATTAAAATTGTAAGGTCCTATAAAACGTCTGCCAATCATTCCCACCCATACATTTAACTTTCCCTGTCTATGACTATGGGATTCTACGGCCCAATGAGGATTTTCCTGTGACCAATACCTACAATTATGTCGATTCACTGATCCATTCAATTGAAAGGTAGCTTCATCGGAGAAAATTATACTACTTAAAAAATTTGGATTTTGATCACATCGCGCCATCATTTCTTCACAAAATTGCAGTCGGCGATCGGGATCATCTTCATTTAACTCTTATATGAGTTTTATTTTGTATGGGTGATACTTTTCCTTTTTTAATAATTTTGCGACATAGGAATGATCCACATTATTATTTCTTGAAATATCTCTTGTTGAAATATTGGGATTTTCTTCAATCGCAAGTAATAAATTTAATTTGGTTTCTTCATTCACTTGAGGCCGTCCTTGTGGAGGCAAATCTCCTACAGATCCTGTTTCTGCAAATTTGGTAACTAACTTACTTACTGTAGGTCTTGAGATTTGCGGTCTATTTGGATATTGCTCAGTAAACAAAGCACATGGGTTCTTTTTCTATCGCAGTATCCTACCATAATTAAAATTTCGATTCTTTCGCGTTCGCTTAAACGAGGCATTTTTAATTTCGCAAAACTTAATAATTGTTGGTTATTATTAAACAAACGAAGTAAGCTATTCAAGCATTGGTAAATGGATTTAAAATTTTATTTGCCATACAAAATAACGTCAACTAAAGCACTTTTATAAAGGCAATTTTTATTTCAATAAATTTTGAATATCAAAAGCTTTTTCAAATTTATAATAAATTACAATTTTATTTAAAGTTTATTATTTTTCAAACATTTTATTTTAATTACCTTTTTCATTAAAAGTTATTTAAAATTAGTTTTAAGAAAATTCCAATTGTGTAAAGAAGAACAATTCGAATATTTTCAATAATAATTTGTTATTTTTAAACTAAAAATTAGTTTAATTTATTTTTCTTGCCATATTTTCATTGAGAATTAATAAATTTTTTTTGAGTAAATTAATTTTTTTTTTCAAAAATGGTTGAAATTTTTTTAAATATTTTTATGTGATCATTAATATGATAAAAAGGTCTATGAAAAATGTGTAAAAAAAGTAGGGGTTTCCATTTAAAAAAAATGATGATGACGTCATAGTGAAGTTATTAGTGACGTCATGAATATTTTTTCATTCCAAAAGATGGCATTTTTAAAACAAAAATTGACCTGTCCGAGCGATTTTTACAAAAAAAATTTTTACGGAAGTTATGACCTTGGTTCCAAACTTTATCACCACCCTGTATATTTCGACGCATAAATAATAGCATGTTTAATTCGGAATTAAAGAATTTGCTCGCCACAAAAATCTTCTTTTACTCCTAATAAAACAATATAATATTTTTTAATAGACTTATGCAGCAGATTTTTATGGAAATTTACTACTACGTTCACTGAAAATTAAGTGTCAGGATCTTGAACATGTACCCATTTATCTTATAATTTCTAAAATATGACAAGAAAAGAAGTGGATTGTAGTTTAAAACAAAAATTTATATTCACCTAAAATTGGCAGTAATAAGTGATTTTTTTTTAAGTGATAAAATTACGAATTTAAAAATTTATTGTCTTTATCTTGTAATTTGTGTTTATAAAGTACCTAATACAATAACTTACTTTTTTATTATCTATTAAGTATTTACTTAAATCATTGATATTATTTCAATAAATATAATAACCCTTACGTGACTCTTCAAAGAGCTGAACAACCTTTTCACGTCAACATGAAAAAAGAAAATCGTAATTTAATAAAAATTGAAGCTTCCGAAATTTGATTTAAGTGGGTCAACAATAACCTAAATATATTTCAATTGAAATAATATTAAAAGATAAAAATAGTATCATATTATAAAAGATTTAGGTGATTTTAGATTTAAAATATAAATGAAGTAGTTTTCTTATAAAATTATGATATTGGACAAAACTTTTTATTTTATTACAAACTTAGTTATTACTTTATAAACTCCTCCCGTAAGGAGAAATAAAATCAAATTCTTAAAAGTTTAAAGTGGATCGTTTGTAATTATTATTAATAAGGTACTTCATAAATTTTTCAAATAAAGTGCATGATGTAGATTTTTCAGTTCATTTATTATTTAGGAAGTTTAATATGTCAGTATAAAAAAGTTTTAAAAACAAATAAAAAAAATATTAATTTTTTCATATTAAATTAATCAACTTAATTAATTTAAAAACTTCTAAAAATATTAAAAATTCAGGCATAAATTACTAAGTATTTTTTTGGTAGGTATCGATTAATTGTATAGATTTTTAAACATAAATATGCAAATATTCACCGGTAATATTTTTTAAATACATTAATTTGTAAACTTGAAAATTTAAAAAATCCATATTTTCTAAAAATTGAAATATGTAGTAAAAGCTTAAGAAAAACATTTCTTGCATAAAACTTGCCCAATTTTTTTATCTCAAGTATACATTTTTGGGACGCCCAATTTATAAGCTAAATTGTAAAAACCTATGAATTAATTTTTTATCAAAATAATTGCAATAATATTGTTAGCTTTTAGTACTTTAGAGGACCTATTTATAAATTCTTTTAAAACTTATTTCTTTATATCTAATAAAAAAAGGTTTATGGAAATTTTTAGGAATTAATTTTTATATAATATTATTTATTAAAATTTTCAAAGGTAACTTCTTCTAAAAATTATAATTTTATAATTTTACATATATAATATAATTTACAAAATTAGCCACATTAAAAAAAATACTTTTGCCAAAAAAATCCTAAAAAAACGTTGATTTAGTAAATTCTTTTATTTTTTTTCGTTACATGCGCTACAAAATTGTTAATAACTTTTTTATCATTACAGATATTTATAAACAATTTTCCACATTTATTTATGTTACTCTCATTTGTTACTTGGTCAATTTTTGCCAAAATAATTCTATAAAAACCCCGAAAAATGCATGATTTTGTTAATTATTTCGACTTTAAACTTGATTTTTTGTGACCCAAGTTACAAAATATAACTTTTTAATATTACAAATATTTATACAGATCTTTGTACATTTATTTATGATACTATTATTTATTAATAGTTAAATTTTTGGCAGGAAAGTTTTATAAAAAATGATTTTATTAATTATTTCATACTTTAAACATGATTTTATGGGACTCAAGTTACGAAATTGTTAATAACTTTTTTATTATTATAATTATTTATACAAAACTTGGCATGTTTATTTATGATACAACAATTTTTCAACAAAATAACTTTAGCTGAAGAAATCTAATGTAAACCTCGAAAAAACTTAAATTTAGTAAGTAGATTGTTTTCAATTTTCTAGTTATTTGAGCTCTAAGATTGTTAATAACTATTTTATTATTATAAATACTTATAATTTTCCATATTTATTTATGATATTATTTAATAATGGTTAAATTTTTGCAAAAAAATATCAATAAAAAGCCAGAAAAAATTTATGATCTTCGTAATAGTTTCATACTTTAGACATGATTTTTTGGGACTTAAGTTACGAAATTGTTAAGAGCATCTTCCTAAACAGAAAATATAGTGGTTTAGTACCCCAGAAAAATAGGCTAGTACGAAAAAGATTTTTGTATAATTTTTTTTGTAGACGATTTAGAAGTCATTTCTATACCTCCCAGGGGAAGGAAAAAAAATTGGAGAATCTACAAAAAAAAATATATTGACCTAAAAGTACCTTAACTTTGGACCCCTCTAATTAATTTTGTGTTAGGTTGCAGAAGGTGACTATCGGTTAAGTTGTAGCCTAATTAATTAAGATTATAAATCTGAAAAAAAATTGAAAATCTAACGAAGCAAACTTGAGTTTTTTCTGGGCTACTAATGCTCGATTTCATGATTTATCACAATTATTCCTCCCAAACTCGCGCGCCCTCTATGGATTCGCATTAATTGTCAGTTATTTGTGAATAATTTGCAAAGAAGCTCCAGAAAAGTGGGATGGATTTTCTATTCCTTGTTATTATCTCCAACGGAAAATTTATCGCGGGCGTCTAGGAAGATGCTCTTAATAACTTTTTTATTATTATAAATATTTAAACAAAACTTCGTTCGCTTCTTCATTATACAACAATTTTTCAAAAGAATAACTTTTTCTGAAAAAATCTAATGTAAACCTGGAAAAAACTTAAATTTAGTAGATTATTTTCAATTTTTTCGTTACATGAGCTACAAAATTGTTGATTACTTTTTTGTCATTACAGATATTTGTACACATTTCTGTACATTTATTTATGATACTATTATTTATTAACAGGTAAATTTTTTCCAAGGAATTTACATAAAACCACAGAAAAATTAATGAAATCGTTTTGTACTTTAGACATGATTTTTTGAGAATATTAAAAATATTTATACGGAATTTTATACATTCGTTTATAATAACAGAAATTTATCAATAGTTAAATATTTGCCAAAAAGGTTCAATAAAAACTAGTGCTGCACGAACTTCATATTTTTTATAGTTCGAACTTTTGAGTGAAAAGTTCGAGATTTAAAATAGTTAGAACCGTTCAAACATTATGCAAAAATTCGAAAAAAGTTCGAGTTCGGGATAAGTTCTATTATATTAAATTTCGGCCACTGGCTTTATTCGGTAAATGAGTACAACATATACAGGGTGTCCACGAAACTAGGGCGACCCCTGTAATTTCTGTATTTATGAAAATAAAAATTTCAAATTTTGCTATGTTATATGATATAAGAAAACGCATTCATGAAACTGAAAAAATTTTCAAGTTTCATTTTCACAGGTAATGACAAAAACTTTCTCATTTTAAACGTAACTCCCATTTTTTTTTGTAGTAATTATTTATCATTGGTAAGTTCTAAGTATGATTGTGACAAAAAAAAATTTTTTATGAAGTTTCAAAAACAATTTTCGAGATTTTTTTGGTAACTTTTTTAATAACATTATTAAAACTACTCTTATTTAAGAGTATTTAATAATTATTTAATTTAAATACGTAAAATAAATTGTAAATTATGAATTCATTTGGCCGTTTTGGAGAAACCAATTTCTATAATTTTAAAAATGCGTTTTTTGCAAATATCTTCATTTTTTCAAATGGCATGATAGTAAAGCCACACCCAACTTAGAGGATTTTTTCCAATTACAGTGATACTGAACATGTAGGTAAAATATTACTTATCTTTTTATATCATTTTAATTTATCAACAGGTGTTTCAATTATTGAGTTCGAACTTTATCGAGTTCGAACTTATGAAAACTCGAACTTTTATTATTATGTCGAACAGTTTGAACTTCGAAAAGTTCGGGTTCGGTGAACAGCAGTAATAAAAACGTAGGAAAATTCGTTATTTTCAGTTACGAAATTGTTAATAATTTATTATTATTGTAAACATATGTACAAAATATTGTATATTTTTTATGAAACACCAACTTATCGACAGATAACTTTTTCGAAAAATACCAGTGTAAAACAGGAAAAATATTGTTTTTGTAAATAGTTTTCATTTTTTGGGGTAAGTGATACAAATTCATTTCCAAAAGTTTCATTTTAGTATATAAAAAAATTTAAAATTCTTGTAAGTAATCACCATATTAAATTTTAAGCTAGAAAATTGACTTATTGGTTTTATATATAATAAAAGCAAAAGAGATGTTAATTCATCCCTAAAATCTAAATATATCGTGAAATATTTATTATGATTTTTGTTAAAATTGATATTACCTATGTCTGCAAAAATGTAATGTTAGACTTAATAAATGGTAATATATGATAATATAAGGGCTAAATTTGATTGCAACGAGTTTTAAAATTGGGATGATATTTAAAATCTCTCGAATAATTTAACGTTTTTGCTAAAAATTCCCCCGGTAAAAAAAAGTATAAAATTACTACACCTGTTACAGGCAATATCTTTGTACTGGCTTTCGAATTTTTAAATTCTGCTAAAGTAATTATCAATTTTTGGTTTAAAAACGTAATGGATAGGTACAAAAATAAATAATTAAAAGTTTTATACAAAGAAACATGCTACTATATTTTATATAAAAATAGTGCATAATAGATAATCCTGTTTCTTGATATTAAAATTTGTAAGTATTTATAAAATATTTAATAATGCATGCTTTTTTTCTAAAAAAATACAAAATAGTAGTTAGTACTGAAATAAATATACCACTGTTGCTTGTTCGTGTATTCATGTAAAGAATAGGAGTTTAGCCATTTGAACACATTATCGTTGGACCAAATAAATGAGCTGTATTAATAACTGGAAAGTTCTTGGAGCTTCCCCGTAGACTTTGTGAAAGTTGGGTATTACATGAAGGAATTGAAAAGTAAATTCCTCGCTTTAACGAGACAGCTTTAAAAAATGCATGATAAAAATAATTTACGTCATCCAATTAGTCAGATGCGCAACAAAAGTTGTTAAGTTTTAAATGGTGATTTGTCTTAGTTTAAAGAAGATAAGTCTTGAGCAAAACTTAAATCGTTCGGGAAGCGTCGGAGCCGAAGAGTAAAATTATTATATCCTGACGTTTCAAGTCAAGTTGATGTATTCGGAGCAATCCAGTAGCGACAAAACTTACCAACTGTTCGCTATAGTAATGTTAGATGTTTGCATTTGACATTCAGAAGTGAGTTAACAAAAGAGCCTCAAGCTCAAGGACTGAAACAACGCACAACTAAAACGCTCTGAATGATGAGAAATAATTTATTAAGTTACTCCTGTTTTAAAATTTCGTGCCTTCAAGTTTATTACCCTTAGGCTGATTTTTATCCTTCCAGTCGTTTTATAATTACTTCAGGGTAAATAAAATGCTTTCACTCCTATCCCTTAGGCCACTACATAAAAGTTTAAAAAAGGAAAATACACTTCAAAACAATTTTTAAGTTACTTCAATATTTATAACCCTTTTTTCCATCGAAATTCTAGCCGCTCTACAACAGTTTTACATAATACGAATACTTCTTTATATACGACCTTTATTATATCTAGATTACATTATTTTGAAATATCTTGGTGATTATAATGTGTGGGTTGCAACAACCCGAAAAACAGTACATTGACGATCAAAGTCAAAACGCGTTTCAAATTACTACAGTTCTTGATTATCTGCAGTGCTTCAAACCTAACAAAGATAATTAATGGTCCTGACTTAAATCCTCTCGTGATACTCAAAGAATGTGCATTTAGCTACAACAGACCGATCTGGCTCAGTGTAGTAAATCCTTGTGTGATGGAATTATATCTAGAGCAAGGAAATCACCTTATATTACGCCAACTTCTATTCCAAACTATTCCAAAATTATTTGAGAGCATTACGACTGACTATCTAACTCAAATCTTTGAAAACATCATCGCTGAACAACAACATGGATTCAATAAGGGAAGTTCAACTACAACCAACTTACTCATTTGTACCAACTTCATAAATAATGCAATAGAAAATGGTGATCAAGTCGATTCGCTTTACATCAACTTTCAAAAGGCGATCGACAGAGTGGAGGTTCTTTATAGATTTAATGGGCATTTCTTGACGTGGATTCATAGGTAGATTCTGGTCAAGGCCTTTAATTTGAAACATTTAAGGTAAGCATGTAAATTGTACATTACAACCCATATAACAACCTTAAATTTAAAGGCCTTTAATCTTAAATGATTTGACCAGAATCTGGATATAAATCTTCTCTACAAGAATTCATGCAGATTGTGAAAATCCTGGGTCACTGTTCCCACCCTATAAATGTATCTTCCGTAGTACCACAGGGATCTCATCTGGAGCCTTTATTGTTTAACCTCTCTATTAACGATGTAACCACAGTGTGCTATTATTACATTCAATAAAGAAAAAATAATATTCTCTGGAAAACTATCATCTGAAAAACATTTTATTACAGAGATTAAAGATAGTAGAGGATTTTGGTATGACATTTGAAACCATCATTTTATACACATATCTGCAGAGATTCTGGCTACTTGGGTTCATCAAGAGACACACTTCTGACTTCAGATCGACACAAACATTATGCCTTCTTTACAATATTCTAATAAGATCTTGCCTAAAATACAGCAGTTCCACGTGGAAGGATGGTCTTGCTAATATTCCATAAAAGTTACAATAAAGGTTTCTCAAACTCTGCGCATACAAGCTTCATATTCCAGTAATGGAGATAAATTATGCAAATCTCGAAGAAGTCTTTAGTCTCCAATCCTTAAGATTTTGTAGGATGAATACTGATGTAATGCTTATACAGGGAGTTTTGAAATAGTTAATAAAAAAATTTGAAAAAATGCTCGGACAAGTCAACTTTAGTTTCGAGGGGGACATATTTTGCAATAGAGCTGATTCAAAAATCCATTCATCCCTGCGCCCTATGGACACAACCCCTTAAATTTTAATAGGGATGGTGGGGTAAGTAATACCTCGTTGGAAAGATCTTTTTATCCAGAGTAACATACAAAAAAAAAAGTTAAATCGATCGATTCGTTTTAAAGATATTCAAATTTAGCAAGTAGAGATTTCATGCCTTTTAAAATTGTGCCATGAACACCACGCCTTCAATTTTAAGTCTTTTGATAGGGTAAGTAATACTTCCTTGGAAAGTTCTTTTTACCACAAGTAACATACAAAAAAACAAAAGTGAAATCGATTGGTTTGGTTTGAATTAAAAATAAAACAGTATTGCATCGTATCCCATCGATCCCGACACTTTCAAGGATGTTTTTATTATTTTATTAAATGTTCGAATTGAGTTCCACCAACCTCCATACAAACGTACAAATTTTGCTCAAAGCGAATTCTTACATTTTGTAACATTTCAGCAGTAATTTCTCGGCATTCATTAATAATTCTCTGTCGTAACTCTGCTAGAGATCCTGGTTCCGTTGCGTAAATCTTACTTTTTAAATGCCCCCAAAGGAAAAAATCAAGGGGAGTAAGATCGAGAGATCGCGGCGGCCACTCCAAAGGTCCTTTACGCCCAATCCATTGCCCAGGAAACGTCGTATCCAAGAATTCCCTAACAGGCCGTGTTTAATGTGGAGGGGCTCCGTCTTGTTGGAAAATCAGATGGTCTTTTAAATAACGATCGTCATTTTCGATAATATCGTCAAGAAATGGATGAACAAAGTTTTGAAGTAGATCCAATTACATATCCCCTGTTAGATTGCCATCTAGAAAATAAGGACCAATAAGACGGTCTCCAAAAATTCCAACCCACACATTCGATTTTTGAGGAGTTTGAGTGTGAACTTCATGAAATACCCTAGGATTCGCATCTGACCAATATCGACAATTATGACGATTAACGGTTGAGTTTAAGAAAAAAGTGCACTCATCAGAAAAACAGATATTATAAAGATAATTTTCATCAGCAATTATCCGTTCCTTCATCACCTCACAAAATTGCAGTCGCCTATCAAAATCATCTTCATTTAACTCATGAATTAAATTAATTTTATAGGGATGATATTTGTGACCTTTCAATATTCGGCGAATGGTTGTTCTGCTGATGTTAGTCACAGTCTCCAGTTTTCTTGTGCTTAAAGTTGGATCTGCAGCAACTTGTCCCAAAACACCTATTTCAACGACCTCATTTCTTATTGGACGAACATTACCAGGATCGCGTTTCTTATTACCAACAGAACCAGTATTTTTAAATTTTGCAACCAACTCCAGAACGTATTTTCGATTACAATGTTTGTTTGGATGTTGTTCATTAAATAAATTAGCTGCACGATGAGCATTCTCATCGTTTTTAAAATAAAAAGTGATTAATTCAACCCTTTCTGGAATTGTATAAACCATTGCTAGCAGAAGCTTTTACAGAAGTTCACAAAATTTTAAATGTTGTTTTCTAATAATTAGTCATAAACAGTTTTAACACGATGAAAATCACCACTAATACAAAATACAACTGATAAAAAGAATCTCAATGTGGTTATAAATCGTTTTATGTTTTGCATTGTTTTGTTCCAGATGTTACAAAATTTTAGGCAATTCCTCAAATAAATTTAAATTTGTTTTTTAAAATCTCTCTTTTGTAGAAAATGAAAATAAATTGCGTTTTACATGTTTTTGTATGTTACTTTGGGTTAAAAGATCTTTCCCAGGAGGTATTACTTACCCTATTTCGCAATTTCCCAAATATCATGAAATAATTGAAATTCCATATTTATGTTTTCGCTTAAGCTATTAAATTGAAATTTGACAGTCTTACTTTAGTTAACATTATAAATCCAATGGACTTAGAAAACCCTGTGTATTATTATTTATTTTAAATTGGCTTAGCCCAATTATTTAAATAAACAAATCAGAGAATTGACCGTATCTAGGACGACTTTGTGTTTCAACCAAACTTAGCTAGTTCATCAGATTGTGTTTAGAACTATCATTTTGGAAGACTCCAAGAAGCAGTTACTATTTCGAACAACTCTGTCTTATAAGATAGAAACTTCGGTCGGTAAAAAGTTGGCGCAAGCGCACAAACTCGATCCGTTTTATATTAAGGTTTTGTGACGGTTGGAAAACTTGTTGTCAGAGCAGATATTAGCGTTATTAATATTTTATATAGTGGGATTTACAGTTTAAGAAAAATTTAGAGGTTTTTGTGAAATCTCCCAAAAGGCCCTTGTATTCAGAGGATGCAAGAAATCAATTTTTCGTAAAACTTGTTGGCTTCCATGCATGTAATAAATTCTTGGTCTATAGTAGATTTTAATATTATCTCAACAACATAAAGGGTTTTGGTAGATAATAAAAATGGTGCTTAAAGATTCTTAGAGATAAATATCAGGTAAAGCGGGCAATGGGTATGAAGGAAGAATCCCAGGGGAGTGCCACGAGCCATGAGGTGCTAATATCGGGAAAGATATCCCCTATAAGCCCCTTTTCATATCGCACAGGGACGTATCTCACATACACCGCAATTCCGCACAGTTTGCATTAATGATCTAGAAGCCCCGTGCGTTAGATCTGGGATATCCCAGCGCCTCAAAACCGCGCATTTCTAAAAGATCGTCCCTTTCCTTTCAGAAATGCAAAATATTATTCAAACTGTACACAAGAAAATGCAAGAGCTTACGATAAAATAGGACTTCATTAAAAGTGTGTTGTAAGGGATATTTTTTTAATTAGAATGCGTCAAGTTGGAATGGGAATTTACATTTTACTGAAATAACATTTTCGGTAATTCTTTCTTGAAAATTCCTTGGGAAAACACAAAAATTAATTCCCTGTCTAACATTTACAATGGTAATATCGCTAGTTATTTAAAAATATTTTTTAAATAGCCACGGTTTTCATGCAAAATTATTTTCAGCTTGAATAAATTCTTTGAAACCACTTTAATTCGAATATATAATGGCTATTGGTAAACCACAGCCGGGAAAGTTAGTAGAGCGAAATAGCTAGCTCCCAGAAAACTATTTACTTAGTTAAGTAAACACAACGGTCATCCATAAGTGACTGACTTTACTGTTATAACGACTTTAATTTAAATGTTACAAATCTTTATTTACCCTTGATTGTTACACCAAAGGGATTTACTCAAATACACTTAGTTACGTTAAACACTTTTGTTTACATGTTTAATAAACCAACATGTAGATTCTCATGAGAAAAACAAATACCAATTTTCACATTTTGCTTTTATTGTAGTAGTTTCCTAATTCCTACTAATTTTCTGAATTCTAAAGGTACATTTACACAGGAGACGATGCTTCTAATCCTCTATTTATACATTTTCCGTAACAACATCTTCCTAGATGCTCGCTGTAGTTTTTCCGTCGGAGATAATAACACGGAATAGAAAATCCATCCGACTTTTCCGGAGCTTCTTTGAAAATTATCAGCAAATCACTGATAATTAATGCGAATCGCTAGAAGGCTTCCAAGTTTTGGGAAGAAAAATTGTAAAAAATCATGAAATCGAGCCACTGTATCTTAAGTTTATTCTGACAGATTTACAAATTTCTTTCTGATTTGTAAACTAAATTAATTAATCTAAAACTGCTCTACTTCTTTTTTGTTGCAACTTTATGGAGAGTTAATTATAAGGGACCAAAGATACGGTACTTTTGGGTAATTATATTTTTTTTAAACATTCTTGATTTTAATGACTCTAAAACTAAAATATAAAAAAAGGTATAAAAATATTGTTTTTCTTCAAATGTCCTTAAAGTTAAGCCTTATGTGACGCTTAACAGTCTTTAACAAGTCATTTTTATGTACCTATGTCATAGTCGTGCATTTCCGAATCGTTTACAATCGGGTATACTTTGCATTGACAAGGATTAGAAAGGCGGAGTAGAAATGCATTTTAGACAACCCTATATACACTGACATTGTCTGGTGTATTGCATGTAAATTAAATGTGAAATTTAAAAATTATTTATTATATTACTATTTTAAAAATTTCGACATTTGAAGAAGAAATTGCATCTTTTATTCGGAGTAAAAGAACTTTTTACTTCTTTTACTCCTAATAGCTTCCACCAATATCATCAAGAATTTACTCCCACCAAATGTAATAACGAAGATCGTTACGTAACGAAACTGTTTATAATTTGCCTTGATCAATAAACACCAAAGTCGCAAAATAATACAAAACAAATATTTATCCAATAACATTCTGTGAAATATAAAACGTTTATAGTTATAGCTTCAATTATAACAGTCAATCTGATAAAATAACATTAGTTGGAATAAACTTAAAATTGGTGAATGATTTACGATTGTATTTACATTTGAAATATGCTGTAAATAGTTTAATTAAAGAATTTTTACAACTGGCTGTTTCAATGGTAGGTTTTAATGGGCTGTAAACGGCTTTTACGATCGGCCATATTTTCCTCTGCACCCCTCCCGGAGTTATTCCAAATTTGTGCATCTGCAAGTGATCCAGATAAGGTTTACAGATACCAGAAACGCCCGTCTATCTCAGTCAAACCGCAATAAATTTGAACAATGATGAATTTATTGATGTTGGGAGGGTATTGACGACGAGATTCATGTTCCAAGAAGATACTTCCCAAATTTTCCAATGATAAGATTTTATTACTCCCGGAAACAATAATACATATAAGTTTATAATCAAAGATACAAATCATATAGCCCAAAATTCGGCTGCCTCGATTCCGCTCAATTTACAATCCTAGTTTTGTAAATATATTAAAACTTGGCTAATCCTTTGGGTTTTTTCCTCTCAGGATATAAATTAAGTATAAACCTTATTGCTCAGTCGATAAGGTTCACTTTCGCTTTAGCGTTGAGAGGAATACATCTATGAATTATTCGATCCTAATTATCCCTGAGAGGTAATTGCTGAGCGGAAACTACAAGTAGCCCAAAATTCATTAACTACTCCTTTAGTGACCTCTTTAACGCCAATAAATGTAATTTTGTTTTATATTCTTAATATTTTGGAACTTAGACACTATGATTGTTTCCAAACAGAGTTTTATTACGATATTTGCCTGGCGGCTTTTGTTGTAGGCGGAATTATAGAGTTGTTTCGGTTGAGCGCCAATAAGTTTACATTTGAAAGCTGTGAACACAGATAATAGAGCTTCGCGAACGTTTGAAAAATGACGTCATGAATTCAAAATATATTTTTTTAATTTTTCTGGGGCATTAAATAAAAAATAAACTAGCACATTGTAGTAAACTTTTTAAGAGCTATAGTATAACATAAAAGTGATATAAAAAATTTTACTGTGGAAAGGCTCCAGAGGCGTAACTAGTAATTTTTTGGCCCTTAAGCAAGTTTATAAAAATTTAATCAATCAATTTCTTGAATTATTTTGTATTTTATTCATCTTTTTGGGACTTCAGTTAAAAAATACTTAATTACTTTTTTATTTTTATTAATATGTTTACAAAATTTTGCACAATTGTGTGTGGCACTATTATTTATCACTGGTACAATTTTCACCGGAAAATTCCAAGAAAAACTTGAGAAAATCATTGATTTCTTAAAATATTTTGCAATTTATTCGCCTTTTTTAGGACTTTAGTTGGAAAAAACTTAATATTATAATTAATATTTTTATAAATATTTTTACAAACTTTTGTACAATCGTGTATGGTACTATCACTTATCAGTGTTAAAATTTTTGTCGAAAAATTCCAAGAAAAACTTGAGAAAATCATCGATTTCTTGAAATATTTTTAATTTTATTCGCCTTTTTGGGACTTTAATTGGAAAAATAACTTTTTTATTTTTATAAATATTCTTACAAAGTTTTTGCAATCTTGTATTATCATTTATTATTGATACAATTTTCATCGGAAAATTCCAAGGAAAACTTGAGAAATTCGTCGATTTCTTGAATTTTTTTGTATTTTATTCATCTTTTTTGGGACTTTAGTTGGAAAAAACCTAATAACTTTTTTATTTTTATAAATATTTTTACAAAATTTTGTACATTCGTATATGGTACTATCACATATCAGTGTTACAATTTTCGCCGGAAAATTCCAAGGAAAACTTGAGAAAATCGTCGATTTTTCTAAATATTTTGTATTTTAATCACGTTTATGGGACTTCAGTTAAAAAAAACTAAATTACTTTTTTATTTTTATAAATATTTTTACAAAATTTTGTACAATTGTGTATGGCACTATTATTTATCACTGATAAAATTCTCAGTGGAAAATTCCAAGAAAAACTTGAGAAAATCATCGATATCTTAAAATATTTTGCATTTTATTCGCCTTTTTTAGGACTTTAGTTGGAAAAAACTAAATAACTTTTTTATTTATATAAATATTTTTACAAACTTTCATACAATCATGTATGGTACTATCACTTATCAGTGTACAATTTTTGCCGGAATATTCCAAGAAAAACTTAAGAAAATCATCGATTTCTTGAAATATTTTTTATTTTATTCGCCTTTTTTTGGACTTTAGTTGGAAAAAACTTAATAACTTTTTATTTATATAAATATTTTTACAAAATTTTGTACATTCGTATATGGTACTATCACTTATCAGTGTTACAATTTTCGCCGGAATATTCCAAGAAAAACTTGAGAAAATCGTCGATTTTTTGAAATATTTTGTATTTTAATCACGTTTTTGGGACTTTACTTAAAAAAAACTTAATTACTTTGTATAATTATGTGTGGCATTTATCATTGGTATAATTTTCACCAGAAAATTCCAAGAAAAACTTGAGAAAATCATTGATTTCTTGAAATATTTTGTATTTTATTCGACTTTTTGGAGACTTTAGTTGGAAAAAAGGTAATAACTTTTTTATTTTTATAAATATTTTTACAAAATTTTGTACATTCGTATATGGTACTATCACTTAGCAGTGGTATAATTTTTGCCGGAAAATTCAAAGGAAAACTTGAGAAAATCGTCGATTTCTTGAATTATTTTATGATTTTTTAGACTTTAAGCTTATATGTATAGTAAAATGCCAATAGAATAAAGCTAAAGAAACTCAATCTCAATTAATAAAGTATTTTTGGTTTTTAAGGGCAAATAATGGACATAGTTATTTAATTTAACTTAATTTAGGTTTTTTTATAAAATAAATTTTCGGTTTTTTTTTATATCCACCGTGTGTTCGTTTTTTTCATTCGACTATTTTCCCACATCGGCCATTTACCGTTTGGCTTTTTTTTATTTCGGTCATTTTAGGCCTACTTTGTTTCGGCCTTTTTAAAGATCCAGAACGAAGGCAACTTAAAATGGTAAAATATAAAAATAAAAAAAAAATATTCAATTTATGATATTTTCATGGAAGTTTTGTTTTTTATGGCACACACATTTTCTTATTTTTAATCGCGCGATATTGGGCTCCTTGGTTTCATCGGCCCTTAAGCATATTGCTTTACCTTGTTTATAGGTAGTTACGTCACTGAAAGGCTCATTACTTGCGTTTATCTAAGTAACAAATAAATGCTTAGGACATATGTAAATAATGGCTGAAACTGGTATTAAGTTTATTTCTTATAAAAAAGCCAAGTAATATATCAACGCATCGTACAATATTTTCATCTTCATTCAATATTTATTACGAAATTTGGAAGTAAGTTATTGGGTTTGTTATAGAAAGTTAATTTTGGCGTTAATCCTAAGGGGATTTGAGTTTACGGCACATAAATTCCGTGCATCATGGGTAAAAAAGTTAGGATTTCCTACATATTTAGAAGTAGCAGTTCTTTATTTAAAACTTTTTCAAACATATAAAATAATGAATAACATCCTTACAAACTGCTTCACAACAAAAGTTCTTCACTTGTTAACTTTGTCGTATGCATGTTCTTACTTTCAGGTTTCAGGTATGCAAGTTGCAATTGAATATGAAACTTTTTTGTGACTGCAAGCACTTTTGTGTGTAGAATTAAAAAGAATAAAAGTGATTACTTTATAAAATTGTATAGACAGGGTGTTTATATTCGTCATGGATGGTCGCAGGTGTAATTTGAATTGACGAATAGCCCGAGAAAATCAGAAAACGTCAGATGCAGATGGAAATAACAAAGTTGCCACTAGGCGAAAAATTATGCCGAAGCAATTCCGACAACTTGAAATCGGTGAATAAATATGAATATATATCAGAAGGTTTACGAAAACGCTGCCAATTTGGCAAGAACCTTTAATATTTTAAACCCCACCTAAATATCAGTATTTTATAAATTCAATTTTAAAATTAAATCCTTTAATAAATTAATATATTTATTCGTGCGTAATTATTTGGAGATTTAGTTTAATTTTGATGGAAGAACGGAAAACCGAACGACGCTTTGGGAATATTCATTCATTTGGGCTTGTAAGTTGTTCTCCACATTCACATAAATATCTCGCCTCATCCATAGTCATTTGCGTTTTCGTGCAAAGGCGTGAGAAACTTTGTTCGCAGAGACGTTTATAGTTGTTGGAATTTGCTTGAAAATGTATAAAACTTGGCACCGACGTGTTTGATGTTTCACAAGGGCTTTGTGCTCGAGAAGTATAATAAAATAAAACAAAGGGGTATAAAATTCATTAATAATGTCACATCACATGCACCAACAAAATACTTTATACAATATGTTTGTTTTCAAAATTCCCAACTGTAGGTGTATTTTATAAAATTGCTTATAATATAATATATCTTTCAGCCTTAATTTTCTAACCAAAGCTAACGCACTTGACATGTGCAAATTGAAATTTCTAGCCTAAACAATAGGGCGCAAGATTAAATTTTTTATTATTAATATTTGATTAAAAAGTATGCTTGGTTGAAATTTTTATACTTAATACATATATTAGTTTATTACAGTGAGTAGAAGATTTAATATATGACTAACAAGAATTTCGCTTGCACTATTTTAACATAAATTTTGTAAGAAAATGGAGGAAAACGAGTAGAGATTTTGTTGTGGTTTTTATTAGCATTTTTGGTGTTATTACCACACATACAGTTTACATAAACAGGTTTTTATTTATTACTACACTACTAGCTTCTTCAAATAACCACCAGAGGTCGTGTCTGATCTCCGAAATCGCAAATAAAGAAGATTTTGGTGGTTTAGGAAAAATTAAAAGTTTTAAATATGCAAATAAACTTAAGTAAAACGCTATAACTGTAATAAATTATGCAAGAAAAATTCCAATTGCAATTAAAAATAAAGCCAAGAAAGAATTATTAAGTAGAATAGAAAATTTAGGTATAATTGAGAAAATTAAAGAGCCTACCTACATTGTACATTGTTACTGGTAAGAAGATGGTCGGGAAAAATATTTCAAAAGCGTACTGTTCGCTAGTAAAAATTGATTTTTGGGCATTTGTAATAAAAAATTTAACGAAAACGTCCTTGGCTGCTCTTCAAATTGAAGTCATTTTTCATACACAAGGTGTATGAAAAAAACTTAATATACAGGGTGTCCCACTTTTTTTTAGCAAATTCTAAGAAGTTACAGCTATTTTTAAATTGGTAAATTTTCATGATTTTAGTGAAACAACCTGTATATTTTTTTTTCTTATTATCAATTTTTTATTTAAATCAATTATGGTTTGAATTTTGTCTTAGTCAAGTTACTTTTTAAAATATTATTGGCTGTTTACGATATAAGTGGATCATTAAAATTTTTGTGGATGACATTAATCTATCTGATTGGCTTAAAGATAAAGACAGAATCTAAAGCATACTTGTTTTAAATAAAAAAAATATAAAAAAATTTAAATTTATACAGGGTGAACCATCGCGAATATTTTAAGTGCACTAATTTGAGTTTAAAAAAAAATGTTTTTTATAAAATTTGCAACACACTGAGAAATAACTTGAAAAAATACCCGAAGAAAAACTGCTTTGGTTAAAATGACAGATCAGATTTAAATTTGAATTAAAATTAACAGGTATACCAATTTAGCAAGTCTAGAATCACTACAGAGTATGTTTGGTTGCATAGTTGCGGTATCAATTTTATTTGAATTCACTGTATAATAATCATAAAATATCAAGAATTCTAACCAAATATACAAATTTAAGGCGAGAGTCGGCAAATTTGAGAGCTTGATTTTGAAATTCTCTTAATATTTGCGGTTTTGGTCATAACTTTTTTCCCAAAGTAGCTTTTTTAAAATTTCTTTTTTTGGTACACAGATAAGTTTTGTGACTACCAATTTCTTCTTATTTTTGTTTTAGTAAGTCAAACCAAATACTCATACAACAGCAGTAAAATGAGCAGCTCTTTACAAAATTGCTCACCCTGTATATTATAAGGCTGTACTTTTGGAAAAATTATAAAATCGCGTCTTTCCTAAAGTTTAATAGACTTTACAGGAAAAACAAAAATTCTATATGAAAAATTAATTCAATTTGAAGTTCTACTTGAAGAAAAAAATTGTAAGTTAGACACAATAGTAACACCTTTTAAAAGACATAAGGCGATAGTCGGCAAATTTGAGCGCTTGATTTTGAAATTCTCTTGATATTTGCGATTTTGTCCATAACTTTTTTTCCAATGGAGCTTTTTTAAAATTTCTTTTTTTTTTTGGTATAAAGAATAGTCTTCTAGCTACCAATTTCTTCTTTTTTGTTTTGGTAAGTCAAACTAAATAATCATACGGCAGCAGTAAAACGGACTCTTTACAAAAAATGTTCGCTTAGTAGTTTTGAAACATTCTAAAAAACTAATTGAAATAATATTTTTTTCCAACGCTAGAAATAAGTTAAGATATAAACGAATAGTTTGATGTTGCGTTTTTTGTCTGAATATATTTTTAAAATTTTTACAGCATCCCAAAAATTTCTTAAAATTTTACTTAATTTTTGGGATGCTGCAAATAGTTTAAAAATATATTTAAAACAAGAAAACGCAACATCAAACTCTTCTTTTATATCTTAACTTAATTCTAGCGTTGGAAAAAAAAATATTTCAATTAGTTTTTTAGAATGTTTCAAAACGCCGCTAAGCGAACATTTTTTGTAAAGATCCCGTTTTACTGCTGCCGTATGATTATTTGGTTTGACTTACCAAAAGAAAAAAAGGAGAAATTGGTAGCCACAAGACTGTTCTGTTTACCAAAAAAAGAAATTTTACAAAAGCTTCAATGGAAAAAAAAATATGACCAAAACCACAAATATCAAGCGAATTTCAAAATCAAGCGCTCAAATTTGTAGAGTATCCTCTTAAAAGATTGCTTTATGAAATTTCATGAAGTTTATCTACAGAAGAAATTGCAGATGAAAATCTTGGAATTGCAGATGAAAATCTTGGAATTGCAGATGAAAATCTTGAAGGAAACGACTTAGGAAGACTTTTATACCTCAACATTTTAAAAATTACATTGCGTTAAATATTTACTTCATTATTTGTTTTGATCATTTAATTTTAGTTTGTATAAATACTTATTTAAAAAGGAACATGTTATAGTTATAATGGAAAGGTCTATTTATTCTGAGAGATTTAGAATTTTGTATTTAACATTTAAGATATAAAGTATGTGCTTTAAGTATTAACTTTTAAATCTTAAGTTATAAATTATAACTCTTGGACCTAGTGTACAAACGGTTCTATTTAAAGCACATAATTTATAATATAAGGTATATATATGCTCAAAGATTTAAGACTTAATATTTATGATTTAAATCTTAAAACCTAAGATTTGAGAATCAAAATTTAAGATTTACCATTTCTTAAAACCGAGTGCATTAATCCTAATTATTTTTAAAATCTTAAGTCATATACCATAAGTTTTAAACCACTGAGCATAAATAGATCTTAAGAGGATACTCAGCAAAATGTGTAACTTCAATTTCTCTGTTCCTTGGAAATGTTTATATTGACATTTTATTTCCAATGTGATTTAAAAACTACTTTTGTGTATTTTAATGTTAAAAATACTCTTTTTATAAGGCTTTAAATTAAACCTAAAAGTTGCCTATTTTTGGACGTTTTCAACAAGTATGAAGTATAACAAAAAATGAAAATATAAAAGATGCAACATGGAATTTTTAAAAAATACCAAAAAGAATTATTCGATTTCAATTAACCGTTTGTCTTTTATTTGAGAAATACGAAATCGAAATTTACATTGGAAGGTCCTATACCTATTTTTGCCGACTATCTTCTTAAGTTTATTATCTCAGTGTGTGTTTAAATGTGTGAGATCTGAGTGTGCTAAGGATTTGATAGTTAATAAATACTTCAAGTGTAGCAATCGACGGCGTAAATAAATATATTTTGAATTAATTTGTATTTCACTGAAATGTAACAGAAGTGGTTTGAGTAAATTATTTTTTTTGTTTTTGGTTTAAAAATATATATTTTGTAAGGGGTTGGAAAATAAAAAATTGATTAATATCAATGTAGCTTAACGAAAAGCAAAGTTAATTCCCGTATCCAATCAGCTAAAACGCCGAAATCAAACTTGATGTATATAAAGACTTTAAAGTGCATGGCACACTGAGCGTTTTTCCTCATTTTATCCAGTGACGTAAAAAGAGGTTATTACTTTATGCCCGTTCGTGATATATAAAAATAGAAAACTCGATTCGTATTTACTCCATGAAAACCGGGCGTTCCATCTGAGGTAATTTCATACAACAACTGCAGCGCCATTTTTCACACATATAAAATCGTGTGCGGTGTATTTTCGTTATTTCCACTTTGGATTTAATCCGTCAGAGCGCGAATAGCGGCTTAAATCATTTGGCGGGGTGCTTGTGGCGTGCGATCATTTCTCCAAAGAAAACCTATCCCGTCATAAAAAAAGGCCCAAGAAACATTTCCTGCGGTTTTATTTATCCTCGTGGGCAGTTGCTACAAAAAAATTTCATGACTCCCTCAACGATACAAAAAGAATCGAAAACAATCATTAAAGGAGAAAAAAGGTTCATGTGTACCATTACTTCTTTACTACTTAATGGATTTCTTTAAATAATAAAAAATAACCAAATTGTTTTTATTAAAATATATTATCATGGGTTTCTACAAATGTTGGTACTTGAAAAAGCTAATAGATTGGCCATTAGATAAGACTATACTTGTCCTGATCTTTTTTCGTTCGATATCAATGGAGGATTACGATGGGGCAGGGTTGTAAGCGGGAGCCGTTTCCGTTTAATCTCCTCTCCCCACGATAAAACCGCCCGTTCCAATTGTCAATAACAAATCTACAAAAAGGCCAAAACTGACATATCCGGTAAGTGGCTTGTGATATTTACGACGAATCTTGGTCTCTCCTGGAAATTACATTAAACCGGCCCGCCATTCCGGGAAAACATGCTCGCACTGTGGAAAACGACCAATTAACACCCCACGACACGAACCCCTTTTTCTTCAAGATGCTTAAATCTGCAACGCAAAATCAACCACTTTACTTCCTCGTTATTCACGAAACAAGTGCTAAATGCGAAGATTATAATTAAGTAGCTTGAATAATCTTTAAGATTATGATGAATTGATGAGACGGGAAAACTTAAGCTTAATATATGGTGAACGCGCCGGGCTTTTTCAAAAGCTCGTTAACTTACACTATAGATTAATTTTTTATTTCAACTTTCAAATCCGATGTTGTGGTATAAACATCAATTTTGATTAAAGTCAATTACCGATTTAATTATAGAATAAACAAGATCCTGTGTTTGAGTAGAAAATTTTCATTACTGGTAAAATTACTGAACATAACGACGGTGTTAATTTCAGTATGACAATCTATGTCAGTCGTATTATGCTCGCTTTTACAAAATATCTCCTCACAATTAACGTTGTTTAATATGAGCAGATAAAGCAATTCGTTAATAGAAAATCGCCGCACGTCATGAACGCTTGTTTAATTAGAGTTAACGTTAGGGGATGGTCTTGCTTCGCCTGGGGTAAATGTGTCCCGTTGGAGGTTTGACGTGAATAATGTGCCGCTAAATACGCCAGCTTTTTATTTTTATGATCCCCGGCGCGGCCCTTTTTTACAACCATCCCGACGACCTAATCTGCGCCTTTATTACGGGACCATATTTCACGTGAATATTCCTTTTTTACACCTAACAAGCCCAAATCCTGATAGACACCACAGATTTTTTCACCATTTTATTAACGGATTACATGAGATATTCCGGAAAGTATGCAGTACGTGTCGTTTACTGTACGTGTCAGACATCTTTACATCACCACCTCTAAGCCCTTCATTCATAATAAAAATATTACTTTTATGTTGAAAACATTTAGAAGAATTACTTTTTTAAGTAATTAATAAAGTCACCTATCGACCTCGCATCAGCTATCGAAAGACGTTTACCTCACTCAAATACATTAAATGGTGTAAGTGAGAGCGGGATAGTAAACCTTTCGTCAGCCGATATAAGGTTTGTTCCGACACCCCAAAAAACCGTACATTGACGATTAGGGTCATGCGCAATAAACTAATATCATAGACGTGACCGTGGCCTTGAGACGTTCCAACCAATAAAAATTATGAGCAGTGAAATAATGAAATATTACAGACTGCTTTACAACATCGACACCCAACTCCTTGTTTTATACAAACCCATCTCACAAAAAATAAACCAAATATAATTACAAATAATATAAAGGTAAATAAAAGATTTTTCGCTTTTCGGACAGAAATATTAATTTAGTTGCCTTTACCTTAATCCATCACCGAGGTTACCCCCAAAAAATCTTTTAATTTGTAGATTTAAATTTTAAAATTGTTTTCTATGCTTACCCCCACTGTGAATAAATTCTTTACTAAACTAATAGACCCTGTTAACCTGTTGAATCGTAGCCATGTGGTCTATCCATAGGATACCTTGTGCTAATTGTAAGAAACTGTACTTTGGGATGACGGATGACTAAAAAATATTTACATAAAAGGGTGTTAGAACACAAAATAAGTTATAAGAATGAAAACACTAACAATGGTGAAACGGTTTTGGTTTTTCATAACAAATCAAGTCACCATGAATTTAATTTTGATAAAATAAAAATTTTAGACCAGGAAGTCAATTACTACAAAAGACTAATCAGTGAAATTATTGATATAAACAAGAAAGATTCCGGTAATTTTAAGAGTGACTTAGATAAATTAAGCGCTGCTTATGCGAATAGCATCAACTATATTTAAGAACTTTTAAGTAAAAAGTATTTTTACTAAGGATTTAATTTGAAATGTGTATTAATTGGGATCAGAGGTTCATGAAATAAGTTTCAAATCCAAAAAAATATTTATTTACAACACTCTCTAATATTTTGTAATAGTTGTTGCTACTTTTCTAAGGTCAGATATTGTACACAATTATAATAATTATATTGTAATATCCCCATCCATCTTGTTTTAATAGTAATATTATTTATAGCCTTGAAAAAGCCAATAATTTTTTGATGAAAACTCGGCAATAGATTAAAGGAACGTAATTAATAACATATTTCTCCGGAAAACATAAAAATCTTTTCTTTACCTTTATATTTATCTCAGAGACGAAATTATTTTGTGTATTACAAATAATATTGGACACAGAAGACGAAAGCTTCCAATAACAAAAAACATATATGAGAAGAAATAAGAACCAGAAACTTGAACATCTACAGATTAATGAGAAGAAAAAAATTAAACAAATCAAGCTAAAGGGAAACGAAACAAACACAAACATCCTCAAAATGGGTCCAAAATTTGCCTTATTACCATGAACCAAACCACATGATCTACAATTAATCATAATAGACGTAGAAGCAACGTTACAAGGACATAAGATTAAGATGTGATCAAAAATTAAAGTATTTTTATTTAATCAGGATCAGTGTCAAATTTAAAAGATAAACTACATCTTTTCCAGTCGTATTTCAGAAAAGATCAATTTAATTTCAGAAATTCAGAAACGTGAATTGTATTTCAGAAGGCATCAAAGATATTTGAAATAAACCAGTATCTCTTCAGAATGTATCATTTGTATTTCAGAATCATCGATTGTATTTCAGAATTTCAATTCAATTTCAGAAGGTATGATTTGTATTTCTGAAATTATCAATTGTATTTCAGAAGGATTCAATAGCATGTATTCAGCGACCGTGATAAAAAATTTAGATACGTCTTAACGTTAAACACGTGATTAAAAAATTTTTCTTCATAAGAAATATTTTCTTAAAGACGTGATTAACTTTAACGATATCTCTAAAATTTTCATTATGGTCGCTAATAAATTTGATTCTACAAGGACAAGTACACATTTTATTGCTACACCAACCTACATACCCCTCTCTTTGTAATGAATTACACAAACCTTATACAGTTAAATATATTGCATAACTTTCTTGATGTCATTTGTCTTATTTTGATTAATTAGTAACGGTATAAGTACTGTTTTTTTATTGAAATCGAAAATTTGAGTGAGTTTGCATTTATGATAGTCTCTGGCAAATTGTTCTTTAGCTCATTATATGGAGGATCGAATTTTAGGTACTTAATTCAAAACTGTAATTTTTGGACTGGTACTATTCTTGAACTCAATTGATTCTTTCTAAAATTCTGAAATGCAACTTATATTTTCTGAAATACAAGTGGAAAAGGAGTAGATAAAAATAAATGCATTATAGTTAATGCTAATAAAAATGCAGGACTTTTGTCGTTACAGGATTGCATTAATAATACAGTGGATTTCATTAACACTAATAACATCACATTACTTAACAAAAATCTATTCAACTCGTCCCTTTCTTTCCTTATCTTTACAGTCTCTCATTAGCTTCATTGTTTTTTATGATTTCTTCAAATTATCGCATTACATTTTAGTTTAAATTCTGTTAATCAAAAGTCAAAAGCTACATACGAAGAAAACCATTTTTATGTCGATGTATTTTAGTTTACTTCTGAAGATGATTAAGGTGGAAACCGGTCAAGTGATATAATTTGATTTGAGGAACAGTGTAATAATGAGTTTTCTCTTTATCCTGACACACACATGGGATTATATTCGATAACATCATTTCGCACATGCGCACATCAGGTGTGTATGTCTTGCACTCTTTGAGTGAAACCCAACCTTCCATTACTAACAATTATAATCACCGAATGTGAATAAAACCGTCTTGACGGTGAAAAGTTGGCGCAAGCATATAAACTCGATCCAAGCAGTTTGTTACGGTTTCGTGACGGTCAGAAAAGTCGTTGTCGGAACAAGCTATAATCTCCGCATCGTTACATTAGCTATTATCCCGGTTCTAAAGTTAATGAAGAGCGTACCGGAAATAATCGGTTGTTTTATAAGGCCTTCCTGATAATTTAAACTACAACCAATTTAATTACTAAAGAAGGAATAAAGGCATTGATGTAAAAGATGAAAAAGACATGGTACACTCAAGAATGAGGAAGACGAATGAGAAAAATGGATTGAAAAGAAAACCTTGGTTTATGATAATTTACCACAAAGGAGTACTAAGATGTACTTTAGTGAGAAGAGATAGAAAACGATGGGATAACAAGAAAATGATAGCCATATTAGGTTGATAATTTATTCCCTTTGGTACAATCGTGGTAACAACTACGAGTGTAAGACAAGTTCCCAGCACCGCTATTAGATGTCGCTCATTGAAATTCGGGCAAGATCGTTTGTTGGATGCACTTTAACGGTGTGTAAACGTGTCGGGCTGTTCCGGGATTCGCATAAGGTTTCTTTAATGGCCTCAGTCACTTTAAAGGTAGTGTTGAGCAATGAATTAAGTGCCCAAAGCACGTAAATCAATATGGCGGCATGGGTTGAGGAGGTGCACATCCCGTCTTAATAGGAACCGAACTGGATACGCATCAGCATATAAATTTCGACAGGGCCAACAAATCAACGTGGAGAACAGGAAACCGATACTAATTGCCGACCATCAATTGATTTCGGCCGGAAGAACCCGCTCCTGTATTAGCGGCCGAGAAATTTGTTCGAGTGTGTGTGTATCTCTGTGTATATTCAGGAGGGTTTAAGTGCATTCCTCTCACTCCTCCTAGTATTACTTTTGGGCCGTTAAGATAAACAAGCTAACTGAAATAACACGATTACCAAGTTTGCAGGAGCTTTATTTCGATCCTTCTATCTAAATGTACGATACCCTACTATTTTCAACAAATCCAAACACTCACCCACATCACTTTTATTGACCTAAATTACATTTTTACTCAATTACTTTACCTAATCTTCAAAGTTTTATTAGGAATACGAGTACGAACATTCATAATTGCTAATAAAGTTAGAACAAAATTGCTGTTCCTCTAGGTACAAGAAGTTATGTAATAGCATTTTTAAATTGCCTATTGATTTTCATATAAAATCATGAAAACGTATACCTACATAATGGTTAATAATAAAAATATTTATTTCTAAAGTATATTTATTAAAAATATTAATAATAAAAAATTTACAATAACGTATAGAGTAATTAAAGTTCCTTAACTAAACGAAATGATAGAAATAACTAACTATGAAGATTGTTAGATGTAGAGACATAAATACGAAACATCAAAGGTTGTCATGAAAGGATCAAAACAGGAAGCAAAATTTTATTGATGTTGAACTAAAAAGAATAATTATTTTTACATTATAAATATTTTGTAAAAATACACTTTGACGTTAAGGTTTTTTATAGAATTCAATTTTGAAATAATAAAACAAGGCAAGAAAATGGATATTTTTTCAACGTAGACCTTAAAACAATAATATTTTACAAAGGTTTTATCGATGAAATGTTTTCATAATGAAGCTTTTTTACCATGATGAAGCTTTTTACATGAACCTTTTGTGAGGATCATTAAAGCAATAGATAAAACATCCATTATCTAAACTTCCCAAAACGATCGACCATTATAATCAGGGAAAATGTTTAAAATAATTTTTAAGACACTCGATTTGGTAAATTCAATATCATTCCTTTTGTACTTCCCCTTTGAATGTAATTATTTTAAATTTATGGAAATCAAAGCGATTTCCATTAAGTGAAACGAAAGCGTAGCGTATTAAATTCAAAATAATGTGGCGGAATGCCGTAGTGTCCTGTCGAAAAATAATTTCGTTATAAATTAGGAACCGCGGTTTCTAGAAAGAGTTGCCAGATAAATTCTACCCTGTAACTGTAACGTACAGCTATTGCGTTAAATTTAGTTCCACCTGAATTTATATTCTCCCCTCTGCACACTTGCAAGTCTTCTACTTGCTTATGTTGCAATAAATAGAAGAAATGTGATGGAAATAAACTTGACGTTATGAAAGTATGGTTTGAAGAGGTAGGATTGGGTTTTCTGTTGATGTGGATAGGGTGAACGGGGGTTAGTTATGCTCTCGTCTCCAAATCTACCCAGTGAAGACATTGTGTAAAATGTAAACCACTTACTATAAATAGGTGTTTCAACACAACACGTCCCTACACCAGATCTCTTGTGGCCTTGGGTGACTCTAGAAATGTTGACAAACGTGGCCCTAGTACGTTTAGGTTAGATATAGGATTTTGATTTACATAGTTTATCTAATAATTAGATTTGTTTGAATACTACAAGGGTTGTCGCTTTGTTAGAAACTAATATGTAGTTTAGGAGGTGGTAAATTTTATTTAAATTGACATGAATAATCTAATTTTAACTTTACAAATGTAAGACTTTTTTAGGGCACTGAAAACTATCTGGTAATATCAGGGGGAATATGCCCGAACTCGATGTCGTATATGACTTCCATCATTGTATCCTTGTCATTGAAATGCAAAAATAAGAGTGTCTCCTTCTCATGTCGTATCGACATTTTTTCGAGTGATTCAAGCATAACCCACCAGGACTGGGATTCTCAAATGTATTGACATTTTAATTACCGCACACTTTTTCTCTAGGAACTGTTCATCCGCATGCCCTAGACCCACTCGCAGTCCAGGGGGGTTATTCTTCAAGCGCTCGACAAGATATTGTATACGACTTGACAAAGACTCACTCTTATTTTTACATTTGAATGACAAGGATTGAAGGATGGAAGTCGCATACGTCATCGTGTCGAGTGATTCAAGAATATCGCACACTTTTTCTGTCAAAAATCTATTAGTTTATCAAAATTATATTATCGAATGCCGCAAATGGGATCAATTGCGATAAATATCGAATGAGACGAACGAGTTAGTCTTGGGCATGCGAACGAGCAGTTCCTATAGAAATGTAGAAATAGACTTTTGACAGAATAAGTGTGTGATCATTTATCGTTGATAGCAACTTCGGATCTACTGATTGAAGCCTGGCATAAAATAAAATAACTGTGCAAAAATGCGAAGCGGTAATAAATTATATAACTAAGGAGTTTTAGTTCTTCTTGTTAGCGGTAAATTAACTTCAACTTCATTGAATAGTTGAAAGCATAAATCCCTTAAAAGTATTTCCTGCTAATTCAAAAGGATTCGAATTATTAGAGAACAGCAAAATCGATTATAACCCTTAAAATAACGATTATCCATAAGTAAATGTTACCCTTTCCTCCATATTTTTCGAAAATAAGAATTACGTTTTACGTTTACCTTAAATATTTCGGTGCAAATAGCAAAATACATTTAAAATTAACTGCCTGGGTACATATTCTAGAACCAATCGATGCGATGTCGTATACGACTTATATCATTATATCCTTGTTCTTTGAGTTAATAAATAAGAAGACGTACTTGTCGTTCCGTATACTATATCGTATCTAGAGATTCAAGAATAACTCCCCCACACTCACACCTCCCTAGGATCAATTCTCGAAATCAAATAGAGGATGTGAACATACTTCCAATAGGAACAAAATTAACTGCCTATGCTATTTCCTTCTTTCGATCTCAAAAATGGCGTTCTTCTATACAAGATCAACAGTTTTAGCAGAAAAGTTTATTATAAGCAGGAAAACTAAAAAGTTTCAAGTAAAAATATACTAATTGATGTCAATTTTTATATCAGAATTGAAATTATTAATAAGTACTTCTATTTTTCAAAATAAAATATAAATTTCATTAAAATATTAATAATTTTAGTTGTGAGCAAATAGAATAAGTGTACAAATACAAACAAAGTAGGTTACCCGCTTTTGCCCGCTTTCACGCGATCGTGATTACTTTTGTCCTACTTTCAGCTGGGACCAACTGTACACTAACGTATCATAAATACAAAAAAATTTTAACCGAAAGCCTTTTGAAAACTACAATTTTACTGATATAGGTGTTGCATAAGTCACTTGCCAAAAAAATAATAAAACAACGTTTTCTCGAAAATAGTAATAGTAAGAAGTATAAGAACATATTCCAGAATACAAAAAAACGAAATTTTTTGAAAAAGTAATTCATTTTTCTATTCGCGATTTCGTAGATCTAATACGACATCTGGTGTTCATTTGATCAAGCTAGAAGTAGAGTATACAGGGTGTCTCACTTTTTTCCAGCATTTTTTTTTAAATAATAAATGTCATTTTGAACAAAAATTTTCCTATGAAAAAGTTACAGCAATTTTAAATTTGATAAATTTTCATGATTTTTGTGGAAGACCCTGTATAATATTCTTTCTTATTATATTTTTTTTATTTAAATCAAGTATTATTTGGATTTTTTCTTGGCCAAATTGTTTTTTTTGAACATAATTGGCTGTATTTAAAATAAGTGAACGACAAGGTTAAATTTACATCGGTAAAATTTAGCATCTTATTGGCTTAAAAATATTCAAAATCCAAAGTATACTTGATTTAAATAAAAAAAATTAAAATAAAATGAAATTTATATAGGGTATCCCACAAAAATTATTAAATTATTGAAATTTTAAAATTTTAAATTTTTAAGGAGTCGAAAAAACATAATAGTCCATAGGAAAATTTTTGTTCAGAATGACATTTACTATCTAATGTATATGTTTATATAAACTTTTTGAGGTGGATTCTTATAAATCAATTTTTTAGTCACCAAAATGCTATAAACTCTAATGCAGTTACTAAAACCAACAAAAAGTCGAAGTATAATAAAAATTTTACTCGGCTTTCTTCTCCATTTTGTTATAAAATTTATATTAAAATAACGCCATCTACACGTAATCGAAATTCCCAATAGAAATTGCGATTTGTTGATGTCCAGGGCCCATATTCTTGAACAATTCGACTTAATATCATATACTACTTTCATCATTCTATCCTCGTCATTTATGAGAAAAAAATAATAGTCTGTTCTTATCATATCGTATACGACATCGTGTATAGTGAATAATTAGTTAATTTATTCTCCGGCATCGACTACGTTTATCTCGATTAACTCAAGCTGGCTTGAATTCAAGGAAGTTTGCTCAAGTCTACATACATACAAACAATGCGTTTATTTCGGTTAACCTCTTATAGCTTTCTGAAGCACATTTCAAGCCAACTTTTATCCAGTTAAAAACAAAAGAGTAAAATACGTATTTTCGAAAGAGATAAAAACTTATTAAATGTGATTGGTAAACATATTTATGTCTTCTATTATTTATAACCTTAAATAATATTTAAGGAAAGTTGCAAGAAAAGGAATGCTGAAAAGGTAGTGTGATAAAATATAATTTATTTTTAATATGCAGTGTCGCCAACATAGGCAATCTAATCTTCTGGTTACTTTCACTTCAATTCAATTGCGTTTATGCCGTTTATACGCTTTTATATTTGCATTAGAGCGCGCTCGGGTAGCCTGCAATTTATTAGGCTTGAACTATTGAATTGAAGCCGCTTGACGCGGCCGATCCGTCATGTTTATTCCGCAAATTTGGTCAAGCTGGCTCGAATTCAAGTCAGCTTGAGTTAAGCAAGATAATCGTAGTCATATTTTCATTGGAGCCCGCTCGGGAAGGCCAAGCCTGCAATTTATTAGGCTTGGACTGTTGAATTCAAGCCTCTCAACGCAACCGAGCCGTCATGTTTATTTCTCAAAATTCGCAGCTTGGGGAAGCTGGATCGAATTCAAGTCAACTGGAGTTAAGCGAAATAAACGTATAGTCATCTACAATTATCAAAACTCGCAAGGATAAAAACCCAGTATTTCATTAAAAAAAATCATTTCTTCCTAATAACAAACCGCAAAACCACGAAATTAAATGTGTTTAATTTAAAATTAGACAGGCGTTTAAAAATATTTACAAAATAACTTTTTTTTCTTAAAAAATGTGTTTCTTCAAAAAAACTGAAGTAAAATTCTTGAATTAGAACAAAAAGGATAATTCTCATTTGCCACATTCTTGAATTTTAGCAAGGCTTTTGACTCTACCTCTAATGAATTTTTGATGATTAAGCTTCAAAAATATAACCTATGTTCGAGTTTTTGCAAAATAGAAATCACTGTAAGTTAAGATCTTAAGTTATTTTTTTGGATGCCATAAACATGATGACCAACCCAATCCAGATAATCTCCTAATTCCGCAACCTACTGAGGTTTTAATAGTGGCTTATTTCTCACTCTTCCATGCCCATATAGATTTTGGGGACCATATTTCTTGATAGAAGCTTGACACTTATTTAAGTAGATATCAAAATAATTTAAGGGCACAGTTCTCTTCAATAAAAATCCTCAATTAAAATGTCTAATGTACACCAAGGAAGTACCAAATTAAATGAAGAAATGAAGATATCCATAACCAGAATATAAGAAATAAATTTCAAGTGAGTCCTAACAAAATCAGAATTACTAGAAATCAGAATTGTATTAAATACTATAGATCTATCAATGTCGTTTCCATTAAACTTAAGCTACGAAAACTAAAAAAAATTCAATAAATGAATTTTGTCCGATTTAAAATTCTGTGCATATTTAAAACTGTATGCATGTAAAGTTGCTCCCAGCTGGAAGTAGGACAAAGAATACGCGATCGTGATTACTTTTGTCCTACTTCCAGTTGGGAGCAATTGTACTTAGATTATGTATTTTAAATGTTAATTCAATTTTCATTTAACATCATTTGTATTATGAGTTATGTAAAAAAATATTTTTGAGGCACTAAATGCGTTATCTTATTATAACATGCAAGGATAAAGCCGCAGGATTTCATTAAAAAAACATATTTTTCTTATAAAAACTGTCCTAACCCTGAAATTAGTTGCATTTATTTTAAAATTATATAAGCTTTTAAAAAGTACTCACAAAATGTTTTTAAGACTGTTTAAAACTGGATTATGTTTAAAGTGGTGTAAACATTAAATCTAAAATTCAAGGATAAAAGTACATGATTTTAGATAATATAATGGTAACAACTTCAATTAATTTAATTCAGGAATAAATCTGTTATTGTAAGTTATTATTGATAACAGTATGTTGTCGCATAAAAAGTATTATTTTTCAATTTCTCTTGATTTCAACATGTTCATTTACTTGATATGTTTTGTTCGAAAGGTCCTTTGTTCAAAAGTTGGTGGTTGGTGCTAATGCTCTCGTATATTATTTGGAGGCTAAACTAATCACACGTCTAAAATGTAATATGTCAGCCAGCTATAAATTTATTGACTGTGTATTTGGATATGCAATAAGTTAGAATTGACCTCAGTAAAAGGTGGAAATGAAAAACTTAATAAAATGACTCTTTTTTAAAAAAGAAATCCCTTCTATTTTGAGTTATTCAAATAAGTATTTCTTCAATCTCATATATGTGCATTATAGTCCCTGTTGGATGTTCAAAACGTATTGTAGTTTAAATTTTTTAGAGCAAACCTGTGTTGTATGCATTTTTTAATAATAAGTGTTAACAATGGAATAGGTCTGAGAAAATGTATTGAGAAAAAGAAGAAAGACCCGCGAGGGCAGTATGATTTTTCTATTCATTGTCGGACACGTAAAGGTTTTTCCTGGGAGAGAGCTGAAGGCGGAAAAGTATGTTTGCACATTTTATCTTTGTATTAATAAAATATATACGTGAGCGCAACTTTTATCCTTCGGCGACAAAAAGATTTCACCCGCGCTTATGCACAAAGGGGGTTGAATTCTATATTAATGCATTTTTCAAAAGATGAGTACTAGGTTGAAAACGTCATTACTCGCTTTGAGGGGTTCACTATATGCAAAGTCAATTTTAGATTAGAGTCGCATAGACGAGTATCGGTAATTACGGCCATTATATGGCTTTTGTTTGCATAGACGAGCATGAATATGTAAGGATCTTGAATATGGGGTGCTTACTAAGGTCTTATTGTATTATGGAAGCAACTCTGCGCCAATCAAACAATCACTTCCCTTCACAATTTACCTAATATTCACCAACCCAAATTATAACAGCTTGCACTACTTTATATTACACAAAACCAAAGGAACACTCCATATTCATTTGTTGTTAAATTACCCTTGGCCCTAATTAGCTCCACATACCAAAAACTACAATAAAGCACCTTCTACTGATTATAACCAGATATGTATAACCGTTTCTACAACGTAACACACTAACTTAACCTTCGTCGTACTGAGTTATATAAATTACACGGCATACTGTGTAGGGTACATTAGTACTAAAGTTGTTGTTTTTTTTGTGACAAATTCTTAATTGCGCATTAAATGAACTAAATTTAAATATGACGTATTTATTTTAATTAAAGAACAAAGCTCAAGTTTAGAGAAAAAAACTTAAAAAGTAGTACTTTCTCACAAATTTTAAACCTGGGGTACGTTTGTACCCCGCTCAGCATGACGAATGTTAATTTAGTCTTATACAAGGTATCTCGTTCGTGATACGAAAAACTTTAAGGTTAGAAAGTAGAACAAATTTCATAGTTTTTTATGTGTCTCCGCACTTAGCTTAGGCCAATTCTGAGTACAACTCTGATTGTGATGGCGAAGAAAATAAGCAAGCAACCTATTAAATAAGTCAAAAAAAATCGAGGAAGAACATTTCTCACGCATTTCAGGATCTGATGTGAAGTTTCTGTTTGCTGGAAGTGGGGTTGATGAAAAACACGAAAACTTTCAGAAGAAGACATGAATAACCCAGGTTCGCTGTCATCAAATTACTAGGTTTTTGTCAAAGTTCATGGAAAATCCAAGAACTATTACAAGCCTTTCTCCTACTTGTGAAGGCTACGAATATTTGTTTTTCAAGCGATATCCTTATACCCACATATTTCCAGACACTCCAGAAGAAGCCTTCCTTGAGAAAACAGATTTTTTTCTCAAACTATCAAAACCTAATGACATCCACAATGCGAAGTTTCATAAAATGATAAATTTCTCAGACAATTTGACTAATTTTTCTCTTTACCAGTCAAGAAAACCAAGTATACTTAAAAAACGACTACTTATTTTTGCTACCATTTTTTCCAACTATTTTTACTGCGGAACTGTGCCCCACGAGATGGAGCAAATCTCCGCAAACCCATATTTTCGAAAATAATCTTCAAAAATAATAACTTCATAACGCTGCTGTTGTTATAGAATGATGAGTTCGATTCTAATCTTTGGATTATATACCAGAAAGTGACTAAAAGAAGGTAACTGATATCTACAAAAAATCAAAACCCAAATTGCGGGCTATTGTCCCCACTTATCCTAAATGTAAGTGTAGCGTAATAGTTGATGATCTGAGATTTCATGGTCTAGGTTGCAACAAAACTTGTTGAAGATAGTAGAAACCCTTCTTTGAATGATGTAATAAAACGTGCTTATATATCTTGTAATATATCAACAATATTAGAACCTCTGGGTTATTGCATGATGATGGGAAAAGACCAGACCATGACTTATGACTTCGATACCCTGGAAGAATGGATAACCACTTGTTTAGGATGTTACTTGTGTAAATTCTTTAGATAATTCTTATATAGCTTCAGCAATTACTTCTGTGGTTCTTCTGTAAAAGAAGGAAAACTTCAAAATATAAAGATTTTAAAGGAAAATGTATCCATATTCTATTCTCTAGTATTGAAACTTTTGGTTTTTTGAGTTGTTCTTCAAGATCGAAAATTTCTAAAATAGGAAATTTAATTTCAAAGATAATTGGAGAAGAAATAGCTACTGAATATCTTCGCCTAAGAATTGGAATCGAAATTCAAAGAGGTAATCCTTCTACTATATTAAACCTCATTCCTAATTCTACAGGATTAGATGAAATCTTTAATTATTTAAATGTAAAAGGGTCGAAAACAAAGGAAAACCAGTCTTTAAAAATAATAAACATCTTTCAAAAAAGTCTCAAAAGTTTTGCTGTTCACAGGAATATGAACATAAACTTCGTTCTGTTACAGAAAATAGGTTGTTTCTGTTATTTGTACCATACGATCTGGGCCAACTGGGATTATTAGGGGTTATAATAACCATGAAGAAGTCCTCCAGGTAAAAAAACTATACCCATTCTCTGACCCCTTTCAAACGAAACAAATTTTACTCGAAACATTTTTTTCTAAATCTCTTCTTTTGGAGATATTTGAACTCTCTAGGTTAAATTGACGACCCTGTACAGAGTAATAACACATTTATTACAAGATAAAATCAAATAAATTAATACAAAACTTACATTACATTTCCTTTTTTAAAAAGTTCTTGATTTGAAAATCAACATTTCTGACATATAATGATAACACATTAAAAAAATGTATGCAGTGATAATTTGTGTAATTTTCTGATTTTTTTAAAGCAATTTGAGATTGACAAACATTATGCTCATTGCGTGTTTTATAATTATGTACTTCAAGGAGTTTATATATTCATGTTCTTTCATACGAACCGAACATTCAAGTACATATGAACATGGAAAAATTAATATAGCCATATCTCTAAATAAATTCGTCTAAAACCAATATTTGCCATAGTTCTTAATGCCCTCTTTGTAAACTGAAGATTTTGTGCCTGATGGAGGAATGTCCCTAAATTAATAGGTCTTATCGAAGAGATGACTTTCAACTAGAGCAAAATACGGAGTCTTCCAGATTGGCATTGTAACCTATTGATTAATTTGATTTTGAAGCAATATACTCGACTTGCTCGTGCCAGAGGAATCAAAGTGCAAGTGCAAAAATTTGATAGAACTAGAGATAGACGTGTCATTTTTACTTCATGTGGATTAAGGCGAAAGTCGCTTGATTCTGTAATTTGCGGTTTTGGCTTTACCTCGTTTTCCAGTGAAGCTTTTTTAAATTTCTTTTTTGTTTTGTAATCTATAGTTTTGTGGCTACCAATTTGTTCATTTTTTGTTTTTGTAGGTCAAACCAAATACTCCTAAGGTGGCAGTAAAATGGGCTCTTTACAAAATACATTCGCTTAGCGGCGATCGCCACACAGAAAAAAAACTAATTAAAATAATATTTTTTTTTCAACACCAGCAACAAGTTAAGGCATAAATGAAGAGTTTGTCATTTTGTTTTTTGTTATAAGTATATTTTTAAATTTTTTACAGCTTCCCAAAAATTAAAAAAAGAAATCAGAAATATTTGGAACGCCGTAAATAGTTTAAAAATATACTTAAAACAAAAAATGAAATGGCAAACTCCTCGTTTATACCTTTACTTATTGTTAGTGTTGGAAAAGAAATATTATTTTAATTAGTTTTTTATCTATGTGGAGAACGCCGCTAAGCGAACGTTTTTTGTAAAGAGCCCATTTTACTGCTGCCGTATGAGTAGTATTTGGTTTGACCAACAAAAATAAATAAAATAACAAATTGGTAGCCACAAAACTCATCTGTGTAACAAAAAAAGAAATTTTAAAAAAGGTTCACTGGAAAAAAAGTTATGACCAAAACCGCAACTATCAAGCGAATTTCAAAATCAAGCGCTCACATTTAACGACTATTCTCTTAAGAGAATATATCATATTTAGTTTTCTCCTCATTTCTTATGGATAAAGTTTTCTATCGAAATCATGTACGAATACCGTTGGGTCATAAAATAGACATGGCTTCTAGAAATACACTAGGTATACAATTAGTATCGATAAAAAATAACAGTGGACCTAAGATAGATTCTTGTGGCACACCTATATTCGTTGTAATAAAATTTGATCTTGTTCCATTTACCGATACACACTGATTTTTGTTGGAGAGGTAAGAAACTAGTAATCCACAACTATCACGGTGGATATTGTAGGTATATAATTTACTGAAGAGAAATTTATGTGAAATCAAGCTTAACCTAAATTCCTTTAAAAGGTTGTAGACAGTAAATCACAAACATCAATATGGCAGTTTGTGTAGATTTATTCTTCCTAAATCCATGTTGATTAGTACATATTAAGTTATTTAATTCTAGTAATTATGTTAATTGTAAGAGTAAAACCTTCTCAAATCTTTGTGAAAATATAGGTAGAAGAGATATTGGGCGATAATTTTCTGGTTTGAAATGTAGGAACTAATAAAATTAGTAAAAAAACTTTGAAAGGCCTTTAGACAAAGATGATAATGGGTTTGATAGTGATAGATAAAGGCAACTATATTCCAGACTTCATAATGATAGAGATCAAATTACTGAGAAAATACAACCTTTTTGTACATATCAACTGGATGTTGAGAATCTCAATACTATTAAAAATGCTCTTTAATCAATAGTCTGTAAAAATCAATTGGAAAATGTTAGAAATTCAAAAACAAAAGAGAAAGTTGAAACATGACAAGAATTGACTATGGGAAAACCATCATAGGATGGTTTTTGCCTTTAAGTGATACATTTTTAAATTACCTAGAATTCAAAATGTTGTAACTCTAGAACTATAAATGATAGGCCCGTACTTTTTTGGATTTTTCACAATCATGAATGGGATGTGTAATATAAACTATGGATTAATAAAGTTGATGTTATTTTAATTATTTGTTGATTGGGTTTAAAATAGTCTCATATAATACCATTCGTATAACTTTTGTTATGTGTTTTTAAAATAAAAGGTAAATTGGTTTAGAACATTATTTATCGTTATGTACAAACAAACCTGTATCGTAATACACCCTTGTTCCTACTTCGTACCCTGGTAGCGTTTCACTTTATTTATCCACCGCCAAGTTTTGAATATTCCGTTCGTATAGCAGCACAAGTGGGTCCCAGTCCTTCTGGCAATATCATTATTTAATCAGCATTTATAACAAGTAAGGACGGCCTGAATTTTGCATATGCGTTGCATATCAATGGCTGCCGGCGATCCTAGTTCACATCTCGATTTAGGGATAAGCAGATCTATTAGCATATAGATCTGCTACTCTACATCCCTCTTAGCCCAGGGCTCTAAACGTGTGATAGTTATGCGCGCATGGTGAAGGGGTACGTCATTGTCGGAGGGGTAATCAATCCTCTGCATTTAGAGCACCATTAGCGCCACCGAATGAATATTTTATAAATGCTTTGAGGGCTTTCCATGAAAGCGAATATCAATGAGACATAAAAACACAAAGGGATTTCACACCCATCAAATTGTTTAAAAGTAATTATTAATACTTACATAATGAAACTAAGTGACTTTTCATACAAAACAACTGCAAGGATCAGCAGAAAATCCAATTACCTGAAAAAACACATTTTTAGTTAAGTACTTTTGTCATCAACCTCTTCTTTCATTAAAATATGATCGTTTTTTTAAGGATTTAAATACATGATTCACATTTAAAAACACATAAAGTGTAAATGAGAAATTCTTGAAAAGAATTGATTCAAAGAACTGAGAGTTATATGGCAACTACCCTACTTATGACGTCAATTCGTTAGTTCCGCTTAGCTTTAATCGTTAATATAACTCAAAAACAAAAAATCGTGGATGATCTTGGTTGGAATTATCGTTCAGGCTTATTACTAATCAAATTGGTCTATAGTTGGACCAACTTGGTCAGACGGTTGGAGGATGGCAACCATCCCGAAGCCCAATTTGATTAGTAACAAGCTTCCACTTGGTCCAGCTTTCCACCGGAAATGACACATTCTTGAATATGATTGGTTTAAAGATTTTCCAATAAAAAATTCCTTAAATTTTGAGCATTTCCCAATATAGTAGTGATTTTGGATAATTTTTGCTCGACGTGTTTTATATAATTTCAAATATTCCCGAAAAAATTTGGAATTTCCCGAGATTTTTTTATGGTTAAAATATTTTTTCCATAAAATTTGGAAACAAAGCTAGCAAATAATAAAAACTAATTAAAACGTTAGGGTTTCGATTGAGAAGATAAGCCTTGGTGGTTTCATTCACTTTTCATGAAGGTCAGCTGCGGTGAAAGATCCTGAATAAAAATCGATTGGAAATTTAAAATAGGTCCTGAAAGGAAGAAAAGGTCAGTTTTATCTCGAAGCATTAGAAGTGGTGATTGGAATCGTTATTTTAATCGCATTAAAATGTAGGCAAGGGATCGCTTATATGACCGGCAATGGTTGGATTTAGAAACAACACCTTGGGGAGACGATATAATGACCATTTGTGTCAGGGCATATTTTAATGATGGATTATTAAAAGTAATTATTCCTAGAATAGTGAATACAAAACTGCGGTATTCCGCGATGTATCATCATTGCTGTAACTTTAAATAAATATGAAATCTTTAAAGTTCAAAATTAATTAAGTTGCGTAAGTAATTTTTCATGTAATCAAGTTAAAGAGCCCCGCTTTTCTATTTCCCCATTTAATTTTCTAGTTAAAACTTTGCACGCCACTTCTGGGGCTTTATTAATGCACTAAATTATTTATTTTGAAGCAGTTAATTTGTGTGCCCGTCGATATTACAACTCTTCTTACATAATTTAGGCACTAATGCCAAATTTGGACGGCACGTTGCGCTAATTAATAACAAACCATTTAATTATTCTCAATTTCAAATCCACTTCATAGGCGTTTATTCACGCTTAAATTTATGAATTAATTACCAGTTTTAATAAGCTTTTTGGAAATTGATTTTACATCAAATGTTAAAAAGTCATATTTTTTTGTAAGCTAAATTTCAAGATTTAGATCTCTGTATACAATTTTTGGTGAGCAACAAATATTTTCATCAAAGGACTTACACCCAACCGATCACTTGACCAAATTGGATTCAACACAATCAAACCAGCCGACGTCAATTCTTCGCACCTCACGCACTAAAATATTTATGAGTTGATACTTGCACTGGGAGGTTATCCTCAACGATTTAATATTAAGGCTCCCGCTTTGTCAACAAGGGAGAAGATTGGAGTAGCATTTGCATTATCGATAGCTACCGAAGAAAGGAAGGGAGAAAGTGGATAATTGAAATAAATTAAATTTTGTAAAATATCTAGAGCAACACTGACAGTTCGTATCAGTCTAAAACAAATAAAGTCGTGGATAAAGCATCCAACTTGGTTGGAATAAGCGTTCACACGGTCCAAATTGGTCCAACGGTTGGATGGTACCGGCCACCCGACCACTCAACTTTTTCCACCCGACTCTACGAAATTGAACCCGGCTTCCCAGCCAAATTCATATTTTCGTAACATAAAAAAAACGGTTTAAGATTCTTCTGCACCAATACATTTCAGCGGGTGAAATTACTTTTTTAATAATCAAAAATATTTTAATAAAAGATACCTTTTTGGTAACTTCCAGGCCAATTCAAATTTATCGTATCCCACTTTTCGTAAAAAAAGTTGTTTAATTCTGTACGGCCTTCATTTTAAGATCCAAATATCCAAAAAATCACGTTTTTTGATTTATTAAGAAAACTAAATTTACTCTCCCGAAATTACTTTTTTTTGACAACTCAATTATTTTTGAACTTTTTAATTTTTCTCCTATTTATGTGCACAAAAAAATGAGTATTCCAAGTTTATCCCATGGATTTCGTTCTGTTTTAAATCCTTAAAAAATGTATTCGTCCTCGCACCGAAACGAAAAAAAAATCAAAAATTTTGGATCAAAAAAGGAATTCCCTAAAAAACATCTCTTTTTGATTTTTGTTTCCTTTTTGAATAAGTTTAGATTCTCTGGTAAAAATGTTGCAAATTTAAAAAAAAAAAAACAATTTGCCATGAAACAAAAATCCAAAATTTTTATAAAAACCAAGGTACATCTATGAGAATCAAGCAAATTATCCTATTTCATGGATAGTTTTAAGGATTTCTTTTTGGGAAGAATTTTCTAAATTGGAGTATGATAAAAATAATAAATCTTGATAGCTTAATTTATAATTGATAAATTATCCCAGTGTAGTTGCACGCTCATACTAAATGGTGGTATTATATATCATTCGAGTTCTCAGTCCTCCATCTCAACTCAACAATATTGGAATTATACCATAATTAATTGCAACCAAATATATATTAATCATATCGAATCAAGATTCCAGGATCCTCAAAGGCTATTAAACGCATACCACGCAAAGATCAGGTGAACATAACGATTGTAATTTGACGCATTGCGGATCCTTAACTTACGCACTAAGACTAAAACTGGGGCCCTTGAAATGTAATATGCGTTTCTGGAGCGTGTGAGATAGAATACCTTGTTACACACTTCAAACTAATGCAATTCAAATTAATTCTGAATTCACTGGTTATAAATTGTTCCCGCGCCCAGAATTTTCACATAAATTACAACCCATAAAAAGCACCTTTCCTTTATTTGCCCCCAAAAAATAAAACAGTTGAAAGTTATTAATTGAATTATTAAAATGTTTGAATATAACACACCAAATTTAAATGGACAAAAAATGTAAACAAGTGTTTGCAGTATTCGCATTATTTTTAATTGCGATGGCGTGTACAATAATTAATAAGCTTCATATACACACAAATGAACATTGCGTTTAAAATTCATTAGGATACTCGTACAACATATTTGTGTAAATAAGCGCCATCTGTCGGAACGAAACAAATGTTAAAAGCCGCCATTTATGAGACATTTCCGCGCGCTCGCGGTAATTATTTTTATATGGTGTTAGAGTCTGAAAGGGCACGACTTTCTTTCCGATTTGCATGCTAAGTAAGGTAGAAAATTGCAAATGTATGGCATAAATTTCGCGCATCATAATGGCGAGGTGTTGCAGGTAATGCGCAAAAGTTTTATTAGCTTTCTTTGGGTAGCTAATTCAAATTCAGAACAGACCTCGTCTGGCTGCTTTATACTCCACCAAAGGAGAATTTTATGTTTGTTTAATATATTTCTTTATCCTGTAAAAGAAATAAAGAAATTCATTATTTACACGAGTAATTTTCAGCAGATAATTTAGACTTTTAAACCAGTATTTAACCAAATTTTATACGGTCGTAAAATAAGGACATATTAATTTTGTAAATCACCCATTTATATTTTTTCGTCGATCGCCTAATAATGAGTCTTTTAAAAAATGCAAAATCATATATTAATGGCCTCTATTAATGAATGATTCTATACAACTACGAATTGTACCATAATTTTTTAACATAAATTTGTATCATTTTAAATTATACAGGGTTCATAGTATTTCAGAGTTAAGACGTAGAAAAACTTTCATCGTAAAAAAACTAAAATTTATTATCTTTGAGTTACATCGTTTCTTACTTTTGGTCACACATCAGTACATCGGTAATAACAATTTAACCAAGTTGTGTATAGATTAAAAAAAATATTACTAAGAAGCTAAAACCACTCTCATTTAATTAGTAATAACAAAACAGAAATATAAATAAAAACGTGACATATAATAAAATTTAATTTATTTCTTCAATTTTCTAAAAATAAAGCCAATTGAAACTAAATTATTATCCCTTCAAATCATGAAACTTTTAAGTTCCTAGTTTTTTCCTTCACTTACCAAATCCTTGTCAAATTTAGCCTTTCAACTTGTAAGTACATGATTCTAAATTTAATGAAATTTCTGTTAATTAATTTTGGATATTTCAATAAGATTAAGTTAAAATAACTTTTTAATATATTACAAAAAGTGCAAAGTTAACTACTTTGAAAATTTAATTAACTAGGTAATCATGAACCTTAATTAACTTTCCTCTTTTTATTTTTTTATAAATAAATAGTAGTAGTGAAACAAACTCATTCTATTTTAAATTTGAAGCTGTTGGAGTACACTCAAATTTATTAGAAAAATTTCAAGAAATTTAAAAGCCCTTAAATTCTAGGCCTGAACAATCCGTGACCAACGTATAGACAGAAGTTGAAGGAGAAAGTTTGAAAATGATTTGGTAAGTAAAGGAAAATAATTTTCATGATTTTTAATTTTGGAAAATTGTCAGAAAAATTGAAAATATGTACAAAAAAACTATTTCTTGTGAATTCAACATATAGCCAACGATTTCTGTTATTTTGTTGTTACCAGGAGACTGGACATGAACGAAAAAATATTATAACCATCGACAGTCCATTTCATCGACAGTGCTATTTCATCGACAACGGTTTCATCGATATGATCATTACATCGACGCGACCGTTTCATCGACGCAGACGTTTCATCGACATTACCTTTTCATCGACAACCATTTCATCTACGCAGACGTTTCATTAACATTACCTTTTCATCGAAAACCATTTCATCGACACTATCTTTTCATCGACAAACCTCCTCTTTGACAAGGACGTTTCATCGACATTACCTGTCATCGACAATCATTTCATCAATATTACCTTTTCATGGACAAATCAGTTCTTCGACAAGGACGTTTTATCGACATTACTTTTTCAATATAAAGACAAAAACTTTTCTGTAAATGAATCAATTGAAAAATGTCTGGTGTGATAACCACTACACTACCTAGGACGTACTTTCGAATATATGCAGTTCTGTCTTAAATTGGGATAATCGATAATGGTTATTATCAGCATCAACCAGTGAGACACAATTGAACACTGATCAAGGACTATTCGTGTCTTTTGGACAAAGGAATGTTAATATAAAGAAAAATTAATCAATGAAAATGAATCACACCAGGCATGCGCTTTATACAGGGTGTCTCGTTATTCGACCGACAACCGTTAACTGGGGATTCTGCAACTCAAAATAAGTCAATAGAACCACATTTATCTATATCCAAAAGTACACCGCTGAGGAGTTATAGGCGTCTGAAGTTGATTAAAAAAAATACATTTTATTTAATTTCTCCGACACTAAAAGAGATTTTGTTATACAAATTTGTGTACCTAAGTTTTTTAAACATAAGCTCATTTTGTGAAAATCTTACCAAAGTTTGATACCTGGAAAGTGCTTAAGACGAAGATGGTATGCATAAATTAGCTCAGAACTTTTTAGTCAATTCCTAAGTTAAGTTTAAAACTATCTCTTGTGGTGCAAAAATTCAATTGTAAGATTTTTTATCTCTTAGTTTTTTCTTCTAAGTTGTACCGGTTTTGAGTAAAATTTGAAAATCTAAATCAAAGCATAAAAGGTAAGTTTGCAAAATTGTACATTTACTTTTTATTTGAAACCGTAAGCATGGTAACGCTTATAATCTGACGTTACTTCAAGTTTTTACTTATTTGTAATTCATTCGGTATTTTTCTAAAAAGTCTTAAAATGGACCAAAGTTATTCTTTTAATGAATACACCGATATGCTATTGGTATTTGGTGAATGTGGAAGTAATGGTAGAGCTGCTTCTAGGAGATACAATGAAAAGTTTCCAAATCGACGAACACCTCACCATTGGACGTTCGCCTCTGTGGAGAGACATTTACGAGAAACAGGAAAGCTGGAAAATGACCGAAGAAATGCAGGACGACCAAGGTCTGCTCGAAATGTGGAAGCAGAAGAAGAAGTTTTGGAAACTGTAGAGATAAATCCTCAAATCAGCGTAAGAGAACTTTCTTCGCAATTAGATGTAAATTAAGATGCAGTGTTTAGAACTCTAAAGGAGCAATTACTGCATCACTTCCTTGGAGTTCAAGAATTATTGCCAATTGACAGAAACAAAAGATTTACTTTTTGTCGATGGGTTAGAGGCAAACGAAACATTTTAAGGAACATCTTATTTACTGACGAATCTTGTTTCACCAGGCACGGAGTGAACAATACACATAACATGCACCAATGGTCGCAAGACAATCCACATGGATTGCTTGTAAAAAGCCACCAAAGGCAGTTTTCAATTAATGTGTGGTGTGGCATTATTGATAATTTTATTTGTTATCGGGCCATTTGAATTGCCTCAAAGGCTTAATAGCGAATCTTATTTACAATTTTTAAGAACAGATCTTCCTACATTACTTGAAGATGTACCTCTGGCCATCAGGAAGAAAATGTGGTTTCAACAAGACGGAGCACCACCTCATTTTGCTAGAGACGTCAGAAATTATTTAAACCAAAATTTTCCAAGGCGATCACCGGATCTGAATCCTCTTGATTTCTTTTTTTTTATGTTTAAAGGAAAAGGTTTATAGCACCCCCATTGAAAACCGAGAAGATCTTTGGAGACGGATAGTAAATGCAGCCAATGAGGTTCGTCAAATGCCACACATCTTTGATTCTGTGCGGTTTTCATTTCAGCGTCGGGTAAACTTATGTTTCCGTTCCTTTTGAAAATTTCCTTTGATGTTATTACTATTTTTATGTTGTTTTAAAATAAATTTGTTGGAATGTTCCATTTAAATAAAAAGACTTTAATTTTAGTTAATTTATAACTGATAATTTTCTAAACGCAAACCTAAATTACTCTGGTTTAGGGTTTGATTAAACGATTAAAAATTAAATAAATAGAAATTTGTACGTTGAGTTGATTTGGATACTTTTTGCTATAACTTTTAGAAGCAGCTCTTCAATTACTTCCATATTTTAAGACTTTTTAGAAAAATACCAAATGAATTACTAATAAGTAAAAATTTTAAGTAACGTCAGATTATAAGCGTTACCATGTTTACGGTTTTAAATAAAAAGAAAATGTACTGCAAACTTACCTTTTATGTTTGCTAATTTATGCATATCATCTTCGTCTTAAGCACTTTCCAGGAATCAAACTTTGGTAAGATTTTCACAAAATGAGCTTATGTTTAAAAAACTTATGTACACAAATTTGTATAACAAAATCTCTATTAGTGTCGAAGAAATTAAATAAAATGTATTTTTTTTTAATCAACTTCAGACGCCTATAACTCCTGAGCGGTGTACTTTTGGATATAGATAAATGTGGTTATATTGACTTATTTTGAATTGCAGAATCCCCAGTTAACGAGACACCCTGTATTAACAATCTTTTGCCGAAAGACACGAATAGTCCTTGGTCACTGTTCAATTGTGTCCATTCCATTCCATTATGATTCATTTTCATCCATTCATTTTCCGAAAGGTGTTAGTCTTTATATTAACATTCCATTGTCCGAAAGACACGAATACGACAGAAACTGAACATATTCGAAAGTAGGTATTAGGTAGTGTAGTGGTTATCACAACAGATATGCGATTTGGAGGTCCCAGGTTCGAATCCTGGCCAAGGACATTTTTCAGTTACTTTTTCATCGACTCAGATGTTTCATCGACAACCGTTTCATCTACACTACATTTTCATCGACAAAAAAATTAATCGTCAATAATGAATTCTTCGACAATGTCGTTTCATCGACCATGGTCGATATTGGCGATGAGAAGGTAGTGTCGATGTTAATGTAGATGATGACACGATATTGTCGAAGAATTGGTAATGCTGTTGAACTTTTATGTCGATGAAAGAGTATTGTTGATGAGGCATCCTTGTCGATGAAACGGTTGTCGTTGAAAAGGTATTGTCGATGAAAAAGTGTGTCGATTGATAGGTTAGTTGATGAATAGGTAGTGTCGACAAAATGGTTGTCGATGAAACGTCCGTACCGATGAATTGGCCATGTCGATGAAACATCTGTGTCGATGCAACGGACTGTCGATGAAATTGCATCCGATGAAAAGGCTATGTTGATGAAAGTGTATTGTCGATGAAACCGTATACAACCATTTTTCTGGAGATCCATGAATAGGGTGACCATTCCTCCTGCATAAGTATTCGTCCCGAAAAATGTCCCTGATCAGTAGGCGTCCTGTAAAATTTCCTTGATTTTGTTCCTTGAAGTTTTGAATTTACTTACTTAAAGAGAATTTTTTAGCAAATTAAAGAGAATTTATCATTTATTTTTAAACAATGTGACTTTTTTATTTCAGAGAATTAGATGTTTTGTTTTTGTAGTTTCAATAAATTTCCATTAATTTCTGGCACAAAACCCCCTGCCACAATCCGAAGCATGATATCCAGGATTTCAATAAAAGAATATCCATTCTTGTTAAGCAAAATCTAAGAGAAATAGAATTAAAAACAATACTAGGGTAGAAAATCCTGAACTTATCGAAGTATCTAATAATTGAAAAATCGTGATTTTTCGAAATCTTTCGATATGGTCCTATGAGGTACACTAAACTTTTTCTCGCAAGGACTAAATTGAAGACATGATTAACTAATAACTGGACACTTTTAAGACTGAAGAGAAAAATAAGTTTATGGATGCTTGGAAACTTCATAACATCTACTAAGTGAATGCAAAATTAAAGTATTTCAAAAAACAGAAAAAGCTAGCTGAAAATAATACTGAGGAAGAAAATCCTGCACTTCATCGACGTACCAAAGAATTTTTCAGAATTTTTCGATATGAAACTTTGAAGGTCTTCGATGCAGAAAAATAATAGCACCTTACCCATCTTCCATTTTTTGGATATATTATTTCGTTTGTTCTTTTTTTTCGTAGAACTTTCAATTTAGTTCTTTTCACTATTAATTTTTGAGATTGGTGAAACAATGTAATTTTTTTTTGGCACAACACCCCCCGAAATCTGATGTCCCGGATTTCAGCAAAACAAAAATTGTCATCCTGTACAAAATACTGGCAAATCATACTTAAATAATTTCTGTCTCATTCTTTGAAACTGACTGGGAATTGTTGTAAAATATTTTTTAAATGATCATAATGATTAGAACAGATCTTCCATAAATAATAATACCGGGTGGAAATGAAAACCGGATCACCTCTATAACTTTTTTATTTATGAATAGAAAAATTTGAAATTAGGCTATGTTCTATGGTTCAAAAAAACAAATTTTATGTGCATTTTTTATTTTCGAAATCACTTCCGGTTTCACCGGAAACACCATGAACTTTGTTTTTTTAAATGTAACATCCCATATTTTTATTCATGGCTTAAAATACTTTTAAAAAAGAAGTATTTTTGAGATATTAGTTTATATTTTTTTTCTTTTTAAATTTTTTTCAAAAAAATAAAAAGGTTTTCGAAGTCGGTGAAAAGTACCAAAACTAATTCTAAATAATTCAAATACATAAATAAAATTGTAATTTGAAAAAAAATTTAAGTGGTCTTTGAACTATTAATTTTTAAACTTAGTTAATGAAGATTTTATCAAATATCTCATTTTTTTTAAATGCAATGATGCCGGGTTATTCGACTTTTTAAAAAGAGGATTTTATAACGATTATTTTGGTACCCCATATGTAGGGGTATTATTTTGCATGTGCCTGTAATAAAGATACTTAATAGCTAGTATTTTCCAACTTAAGAAATAAATAATTTTACTAGTTCATTTAGGCACATGCAAAATAATACCCCTACATATGGGGTACCAAAATAATCGTTATAAAATCCTCTTTTTAAAAAGTCTGTAGTTTAAAAATCGCTTGTACTAAAAGGCGTGACCTAAAATTTAAAAAGTACTTAATAAAAGTTTAACACAGTAAAAGTAATTAAATGCATTTTTAAAATGCAATTTAAAAAGCACTTAGGTTTCAGAATTTCAACCATGCATAATAGTGTAACACGCGTCGTTAAATTCCAATGTACCTTTTTTGAAATTTCTGAAATAATATTGACTCGCCTAAAAAAATAAATCATTAAAATAAATTTTTTGAAAGAAACGCCATACATTCGTTATTTTAATCTAGTTTATTTAGTGATTATTTTTGTTAAAAACAAATTAAATTATGTTGGGTACATGAATAGTTTATTTGGGCCTGAATAATTAAGTTTTGATATAAAATTAGTTCATAAATATTTCCATACTTGGAGTAAAATTAATTACCAAAAGCGAAGTGAAAAAGTTATAAGCGAAATGAAAGTGGTAAAGGCATGTTTTTGGTCAAATAAGTAAATTGTGCCTCGCATTAGGTCGGTCTAATTTTCAAAGGGTTGAATTTGGAATTTCGTAATTGGAGCTGTGTAACGTGTATCCCCATAAATGTCCTAATTTTGCACATATTGAGGTTATACATTCGTGGGCGATCCCGGGCAGTTGTAAAAATAACCCCTATTATTCTAAAGAAAATTTATACTGGGATATAAAGTTTGATTTGGCCGAGATATCTCTGGCGTAACAATGTAAAATTAGCCGTTCGCGAAATCCGTCGCGGTCGAATAAAGTTGAAACACCGCCGGCGATTTAAGCTCTTCCAAAACTTTCATATATATATTTTATGATTATCTTAAGAGTTTAACTTTTCCCCCGTTTCTCCCCCGACGTCTTGGTGCAGTGTTTTATTGCGTGCTCGTAAATTCGGCGGCGGTTAGGTTATCTCTTGTGGGTAAAATTGGAAAAATATCTTATTTAAAGTATAATTGATGCCGATATAAACAATGGTTAGGTTCATATAAATGGAAATTAACTTGGAACTAAGTTTAACCCCCTTTTTTCACAAGATGAAATTGGAAAATTCAGCCTTAATTGCGCACCAAAGCCTGCATCTTAACAAGTCCTGAAATCCTGAAATAAAACAACCGCAACGATATTTAAAAGCAATTAATTGCGTGAACTTCCACTTTAATCTTTCCAGCCTCTGATTTTTAAAAAACTTTTAATTAATTTATAATTAAAATTATAATTTATTGACAGGTAAATCACACCGCACAAAACACCACACACATTAATTAAACCACAACAATAAATCGAGTGGTAATTAAAATATTAATCATCGCAATTATTTTCACCTATATCAAGTATTTTAAAACTAATTAATAAACCACCTTTTTTTCCTTTATTTTAATTAATGCCCACCGCTATTTTGATGACGGTCCTTTTAACACGCACCTTTTTCAACCGAAAAAAGCCATCACTTCACCAGGATAAATTTTTTAAAACTTTTCGCACAAGAAATTTTAAAGCCCTTTCTGCGGTAAATATTCTTATAATATATTTAAAAAAGTTTAAAAACGACCCACTGAGGTGATATAATTGTTAGTGAAAATGGGGGAAAAGTGCAATAAAAAAACTTGGCGACATAGAATACCCTATTTTATTTATACTCTCTATGCGCTCTTAATTTAAATTTATTACTTTAAACTTTACTTTATATAAATAAGTTATGATGTTATGAGGAAATAAATTTATTATGTTTAATAAGGTTTTTTTCTTATGACTTTCATAAAGCTTACTTACTTTTTAGTAATTTACTTTACACTTATTTACAAAGCCATTTTTTTTTTAGATTTATTACGTTAAAATTTTAATGGTGTATCAGATTTTTTCTTATTTTTTTCTAAGGGTAACATGAGTACACTATAAAACTTCATAAAACCCGGCTATTTATTACATTATGATTAAGTTTAATCAAACTACAAAACTTTAGGTTGTTACCTTACTTTTTACACAGTAGACAGTATGTACAATAACGCGCAAAAATATCGATAACGCAAAAAAGATAGTCTGACTCAATATTAAACCTTCGCAAATACGAAATCACACGAAATTTGAAAAAAACCCGGTCCGCATCTAAATTGTATTCATTTCTTTCAAGTTTCGTGTCATCTCATATCTGCGATCGCTTGCTATTAGGTTAGAATATTTCTTTTGTGTCCTCGATATCTTTGCGCGTGATTGTACATACATACAGCAAAGGTAACTTTGATAACATTGCATCACTTTTAGAAAATTCAACCTTGTGATTTAAATTCTTTTATTTGGCCTTAATTTAAACCAATAAATTAAAATTCAGTTAAAATCATTTTGATATTTTTCGAAAAATTTTTGATTTTTTTCATTTTGTGGCGTATAAAACTTTTTTGGTTATAAATCATCTTTTTTTTTGATTATTTTTTATCTTGTAATATAAATTACTCCTAATGAAATAAAGTTTTTGACTATAATTTTTTATAATTTTGAGTTTTATCACGTTCTTAGAAAAAACGCCTACAAAATCAAAACTATTTAAAACACCAACCATATTAGAGCATTTTATAGATAATATTTTTAGATTTTTTATGTTTTTTAATTATTGTATTTCGGAAAAATTGGTGAATTTTTAGGTTGTCAAGAGTTTTTAAGAGGATAGTCGGCGAATTTTAGCGCTTGATTTTGAAATTCGCTTGATATTTGGGGTTTTGCTCATAATTTTTTTTCTATTGAAGCTTTTTTAAAATTTCTTTTTTTGGTACACAGAAGAGTCTTGTGGCTACCAATTTCTTCTTTTTTTTATTTTTGTAAGTCAATCCAAATACTCATACGGAAGCAGTAAAACGGGCTCTTTACAAAAAACGTTCGCTAAGCGGCGTTTTAGATTTTTATAAAAAACTAATTGAAATAATATGTCATTTCCAACGCTAACAATAAGTTAAGGTATAAGCGAAGAGTGTATAGACTTGTTTTTTGTTATAAAAATATTTTTAAACTTTTCACAGCGCTCCAAATATTTCTTAAAATTTTACTTAATTTTTGGAGCGCTGTGAAAAGTTTAAAAATATTTTTAAAACAAAAAACAAGTCTATACACTCTTCGCTTATACCTTAACTTATTGTTAGCGTTGGAAATGACATATTATTTCAATTAGTTTTTTATAAAAATCTAAAACGCCGCTTAGCGAATGTTTTTTGTAAAGAGCCCGTTTTACTGCTTCCGTATGAGTATTTGGATTGACTTACAAAAATAAAAAAAAGAAGAAATTGGTAGCCACAAGACTCTTCTGTGTACCAAAAAAAGAAATTTTAAAAAAGCTTCAATAGAAAAAAAATTATGAGCAAAACCCCAAATATCAAGCGAATTTCAAAATCAAGCGCTAAAATTCGCCGACTATCCTCTTTTAAGGCTAAAAGGGGGATAAAAATACAAAAACCACAATTATGCGTTAAGTTACAATTCCAAGCTTTAATCTGAGTAATTTTTGGAATTTTATTAAATCGCATTTTGATTTTAAACCATTTTTTTAATAAATAAATAGCTGGTTTTATGTTATAAATATAAAAATTATAGCATATCTTATTTAATTTCTCCTGAGATCAATGAAAAAAATTAATATTCAATTTTTTCTTGTAATTACGATTTTTTTGTAATTTTGAGATTTTACAGTTTTAAAAAAACGGCGATAAAAACAAAAAAATTAAAACACAAACACTCATTACTCATTCACTGCAAAAGCAATAGTTTCCGATATTTAGTATCTTTTTAATAATTTTTGAGAAATTTTTACTTGAAATTAAAATATTTTTAAAATGAATAGTTGTTTAAGGCCAAAAAATAAAACAAAATATATATATATATATAACTGCAATTAGAACTAAAATTTGTGTATTTTTAATTATTTTTTAATTTCCTTTTGATTTACATAAGACACTTTTTGACGAAAATTCTGTCCTAAAAATCAAAATTCTTAAGTAATTTTTATTCGTTAACCAATGTTATAATTCTTTTTTATTTTATGCTTAAATACATATATTAATTATATTTTATAATAAATTAATAAAATACACAATTAGTTTTTCTGACTTTATATAATTCTGACTTTTCTCAATTTCATAAAAAAATGCCTATAAAATCAAAATTATTTAAAACAAATGAATTTACTAAGACGGTATTATTTTTAGATTATTATTGTTTTTTAAAATAAAACTGTTTGGTTAAAAAATAGCGGAATTATTTATGATTTTTTTCAATTTGACACGCAATTATCAATTTTTAGGATATACAGTCAAACTTCCCTAACTCAAATCTTCAAGGGACTTTAAAAAAATTGGAGATATAGAAAATTCGAGATATAGAAATTATTTCGCAAAGTCAAAAACGAATATTTTTCAAACACATTACAAATAAAATTCGAGTTATGGAAAAATTCGACTTATACAAGTTCGAGTTAAGGAAGTTCGACTGTATCTCGATTTTAAGGTTAAAAAAATACTAAAATTACAAAAACTACAAAAACTACCAGGAAAGATAAAATTATAGTTCAAAGCTTAATTTGAGTAATTTTTGCCATTTAAATGAAAGAGCTTCTATCCTAAAAATCGAAATTCTAGTATAACTTTTTTGTTTATCAAATTATTAATTTTTTTTTTATAATTAAATTTATGTCTTAAAAAACAATTTTTTTGCGTAACTTATTTGTTAATCGACTAATTTTGATTTTCCTTGATTTTTTGTCTTCATGTGATAAAACCAAAATAATTTTTAATTTTGTGGAAATTTCGATTTTTTAAGATTTAACAAATTCTAAAAATCGGCGATAAAAACGAAAACAATTTTCTCTTCCATTGCTAAAGCAATATTCTCAAATTTTAATGTGTTTTGTGTTTAAAAAAAATAATTAAAAAATGGCGAAATTCCAATTAATTTTCGAGAAATTTTGAATTTCAATTGACTATTCAACTCACAAGTAATTATTTTTTGTGACAAGTAAAACGTCAATAATATCAGCGATTATTTTATGACGTTAATGTCAAATTTGAATAAGTTTGAAGTTAGCTGTCAAATTTTGCACAAAAAAGTGAAAAATATTCGTTAAATAGTCCCTTAAATATCCACTCTTGTTCAAATTATAAGTCGAATATTTTTCATACATTACCACTCTTGTCATTTGAGGTTAAAAATTCAGGGTTACCTTATTTATTAGGTTGAAGCACTTAAAGTTCAGACATTAGAAGAAGTATGAACTGGACGCTTAAAAGTGTTTGGATGCAAAGTATTGGTAAATATATTGGTAAAAATTAAAACTTAACCCCAAATGATATTCGTGGTAATGATAGTGAAAAATATTCGACTTAAATTTGATCACTCGTGATATTACATATGACAATTTATAAACTAAAACTTCCTTTAATTGGACTTCGAACTTTAATTTAAATATTTTTTTATATCAGATTATGATGTCGACAACATGGCGATTAGGACGAAAGGCTGAAGGAGAATTACCGATTGAAAAAAGTGCGAATAAGTACAAAAGGTCGACTAGAACAAAAAGGCCGAAGGAGAAATTTCCGAATCAAATAAAAAACCGACGCAGACAGGAACGATAAAAGGCTGACCTGAACAAAAGGCCGATGAAGAGAAAAGGCTGAAAGATGTTTTTGCGCAAACTAACCTAATCTAACCTAGCCTAACCCAAAAGATAAAAATATTGCCGAAACCAACGATTGTTTGAAAAAAATGTAATATAATTATTACCTAATATACATTTTTTAAAATAAATTTTACGTTTCTCGAAAATTGGCATTTTTGGCAAAAAAATATATCGTAAACTTTGATCAGGTACTAAGTCATCATATACTAATATTTTATTTAAAAAAAATATATACTTTGAAATTAAAATTCTGTAGCTTCTTAAGAAATCAGCAATAAAATCAAAAATCATAAAAACAGAAACAAGTGGATGAAAATATATGAAAATATTGGATGAAAAATTGTGGAGTTATTAATGTTTTTTTTTTAATTTTTAATTAAAACCAAAATTCTTAAGTTAAATCACAATTTATTCCAAAATTAAAGGAATAAGATTGTAAAAAAAATCATTAAAGCTTAAATTACAATTTTAACTTTAATTTGAATAATTTTTTGCAATACATTTTGATTTTAAACCATTCTTACACGAAATTGAGATTTGCATAAGTTTCAATTATTCCTTTATATCTTAAAGTTTCTTTCGTGAAGTAAATTAAGAAGAATAAAATTTCTTTCTTTCGTGTTTGTTATTTTTCAGGTTTTTAGAAAATCGGCAATAAAATCGAAAATATTGAAAAATACATGTTAGCAAGTTGTTGATAATATATTTTAAAACAAATTTTACTAAATTTTATTATATTAAAATTTATTTACACAGGCTTAATAAATGTTAATAACATTTTTGCCACTAACATGTTTTGTAGTCAACATCTTATTATAACATTTTAAACCAACCTACCTAATTTTCCCTGTCACTTTATTTCATTTTAATTTTAAATTTTTTTTTTCAAATGTCATTAAACTACAGCTTTATGTGATGCTTGACTGGCTTTAACAAATCATTTCTATGTTCCTTTATGTCATATTCGTACATTTCTGAAGTAAATCGGTTCAATCGGGTTTACTTCGCATTGACAAGGATTAGAAAGGCGGAGTAGAAATGCATTTTAGGCAACCCAATATACACTGACATTGTATCGTATATTGCATGTAAATTAAATATTAAATTTTAAAATTATTCTTTATATTACTATATTATAACTTTCGACGTTTGAAGAAAAAATAACATATTTTATTCGGAGTAAAAGAACTTTTTCTGGCTCGCATGTATCAGCGGGACTCGCAGAGTTTGCCACAAAATGTACTTCTTTTACTCCTAATAAAAGAACTCAAAAATGTTTAGTTTACAAAAATCCTTTAAATAATAAGTTGTAGAAACTAAGTTGGTACTACTGGTCTTGCTTATCTCTACTCACAAATCCACCTGACAAGTGACATTACCGCAACACGTGTTTTCGGCTAGATTCATACGTTCACCTAAGCCTTTTTATCAGTTTTATCTTATTTTTACACTAATTAAAAAAAAGGTTTTTGATAAAGTCTACCATATTAGTTATGTCGTCTTTCTTTTTTTTTTCTCGTTTCTTCTTTAATTATGCTCAATTATAGTCTTCTAATCAATTTTAATTTGGGAAAAACAAGAGGTACTGAGCTTACTACATGCAGTATTCGAACAAAGTAGATGTAGTTTTTTTTTAAATTACCAAGTACATAAATTAGTAAATACTGTAAACAATTTATTTTTATAAGTTGTATGGCTAATTGTGTTAACTAAAATAAATCAAAATGTTACAATTAAATTCATTTCGAAAAATTGTAATTGTCATTTACATTGAATCTTTGTTTCAAGAACTTCAATGTATGCTGCTCTTCACGGGCTTGTTGAAACAAATGAGGAAATTGTAGAGTATTATCTAGATAAGGGACCATAAACTGTTTTTTTCTTCAAAAAGCGATCCGATTTGTCTCTTTTCCCTGGAACCAATCTTGATACTAAAAAATACTTTACTGCAGGAGGAACATATTTAGAACCTAATGATCTACCTTCAGAAAGTTTAACATAAAAGCTTTGTTCCAACAACGAGTTCTGACTGTCACGAAGCCGTACCCAAACTGCGAGAATCGAGTTTATGCGCTTGCGCTAACTTCTTACCGACCAAACTACTTCTTAGGCTAAGTTTGGTTACAAATTTATATTTTATTTTTATTTATGTTTAATTTAGCAGTTTGGTTAGGGTTTCGTGACGGTTAGAACTCGTTATTGGAACAAAGCTGTTATAAGTAATAATAATAAACTTTATTAATCCATAGAGACTTATTACAATAAGTATTAGATATGACTGGAATTCAATATGTAATAAGACATCTTGAAGATAAAAAAATAGATTTTTAATATGTTGATTCTACAGTTAAGCGATGGAAAGTTTTTTTGGTTTTGGGATGTTTTGGGATGTTAACTAACAATTTTTTGAAATGTATGTCCAAAGGCAATCCTGAAATTTTAAAAAATAATAATTTTGGGCAAATTTATGATTTATTTTTCAATTTCTGACTTTTTATGAATAAATTTGGAATTTCTAAATGTTGCCGTACTTTATTTACTTTCACTTCAGTTAACTTTTCTTTTTATTTAGCCTGAGAAGGTTACCAGAAAACCAGTATTCCTGCATTTGGTATGTTTGGATTTGAATGATTAGTTAAGAGTGTTGTGAAAACCGTTTCTAGAGTATTTGTTAGAAAAATGATATGTTGTGTACCTACTCGGTCAGGACGATAGGCGTCGTAGTTAAGGTGACAAATAATTAAATTTGCAAGAAACAACTTTAACTACTATACAACAAGTTTATTTGGAGAAAAATACTAACAGTTGGTTTTACAAATATACAGTTACTAGGTTTAACCGACGATGTTGTTCACTAGAACTTGGTAACTTGAAAGAGTGTTTGATGAAAGAGTGAAAGAGTGAAAGAGTAGAAATGTGTGTCTGTGTCTTGATAATGAGTGAAAGAGTATTTGGTGAAAGAGAGTGAATTCTTCGTGTGCAGCCCTTTTAAGGGTGCTCGTAGTCGATGGTCTCGTAGTTCGTAGTATCTCTCTGATTGGTTAAACTCACAGGTACTTAAATTAAATATGTTCAATTACAAAATTCTGCTTAATACTAGAAATACCTAATTTAGGGATTTAAGATAATCTTCCAGGAAAAAGGTCGTTGTAAAGGAAGTGGAAGGTAGACATTTCATAGAAGGATTAAGGAAATGATAGCAATAAATATACAAATTACTTAGAACTAAATTACATACAAAATACTAAATTAATATTAAAAATGTTAATAAACATATTGTTTATGATAACACACATGGTACATGTGGATGGGCACACAACACCTCCCTCGTTAAAAATAAAGTCAGCGGTCCTATGATGGATGACTTTATAAAGTTGAAGTAAGGTAAAGTCTAGTTGAAGAAGTTCTTGAATTTTCTTATGGAAGTTTTCATTTAAGGTGTGATTCTTCTAGTTGAAGTTGATGTTGTTAAAAAGTTCTTGAAGTTCTTATGATCGTTTTGATTGAAGTTGGGGTTCTTCTAGTTGAAGTTGAAGTTCTTAAAAAGTTCTTGAAGAAAGTTATTGAATATTCTAATGGAAGTTTTCATTTAAGTTGTGGTTCTTCTTGTAATGATGGACATTGTACAATTAGTGTTCCATTTAATATTGATAAAATTCTGAATCATTGAGTATGGTATTCGATGGTAAAAAAAAGGGTACATAAATATCTTCATTCTTCTTCAAATTGATTGATGAAATGCGGTACAAATTTTTATAGAGATAATCAACTTGGTAATTTAAAAAGGAAAATGGTAAAAAAATGATTGAAAATAAAAATAAATTTAATTAGGTTAGATGAGGATTATAGATTAGTACATTGGCAAATATATTTTTTTCGAAAATAATTGAAAAGAGATATGCAAAAAAAATTAAAAAAAAATACTTTATACATAATATATGTATACACTTAATAAACTAATGAACTTATTCTAAAAAATGGAAAAATATGAAAGAATGTTTACTTATTGTAAAGCAGCAAATGGTATTTACATTTTAAATAAAATAAATTTTGAGTCTGATTTCTATTAGTTATAAATTTGATAGTAATTTGAAATAAAAGAAGTATTTCTTTAAAATTGTAATACGTTTGAAAAATAAATTGTTTAATTGAAATGCCATATTTAAGTGTCTTTGAATTGTTAATATACTTTGTTTTATAGTTAAAATTTAATAATCTATCATAATAGTTAATTTTTAAATGTTTAGTATTATTATGGATTATTTCAGAATTATGAGAACTTAATAATTTATCATAATTAAAAGAAGTATTGAAAAATTGAGTATTTAACTTTTTATAATATTTGAAAGTAGTAAAATTTTTAATACTTGGAGATAATCTATTAAAAGAATTTTGAGTTTGCTTATCTATAAATTTGGCATTAATATTTTCTTTATTTACCCATACATTTAATTTTTGTATCTTATTTGAAAAATTAATTCTATGATTGCTATAACGATTTTGGTACAAGTTTAAACTTTTATATTTCTTAACTTTAGATATATTTATATTATTTAATGGTATAAGATTTGATTGGTTCTGAACGTTTGTCTTATTAATTCTAAGATAATGTTTATTTAAATTTCTGCATAAAATATTTTGTTTTAAAGTTTTATATGAAGCATAATATTTAGTTTTAGGATTTCTTATGATGTACAAGTTTTGGTAATCTTTATTTTTTATCATATTAATATTTGTTTCAATTTTAGGTATAATTTGATTAGAGGTTATTTTTTTATTTTTATTAAAACTTTTCTGATAAGTATCTACAGAAATTTGATTTAATTTTGAATCATTTACTAAACTATCATTTTCAATATTGGAAATTGTATCATTATCATTACATTTCTTGAAGTTAATTGCATTAATTAAATTTCTTTCTTCTTGTGTATTTGGAAAAATGTCATTGTAAAGGAAGTGGAAGGTAGACATTTCATAGAAGGATTAAGGAAATGATAGCAATAAATATACAAATTACTTAGAACTAAATTACATACAAAATACTAAATTAATATTAAAAATGTTAATAAACATATTGTTTATGATAACACACATGGTACATGTGGATGGGCACACAACAGATATTATATTATTAAAGCTACTCTTCTGTTATCAAACATTTCTCTGTCAGAACTCATGCGAAACACAGTCGAATGCCTTGGACATGTTACAGAACTTAGCTCCAACGTAACTAGATTCTTTGAAATTCGAAGCCATTATTGATATGTTCAACTAAACTATTTATCAACAACAACTGTTGATTTTATTCACCCAATAAACTATTTATGGCGTCAGAAATCTTCTTTGGTGAATTTTATGTTTGGTGCAAACTTTTTTGTTTCATTTATGACTTCGAGATCCATCATTTTCTGGAAAAACAAATGCTTCGCTTTGGATAATTTAATTTAAGGCCAATTCTCTCATACCAATTTTTGATCTACATTTTCCAATACATGTATTTTTTGAGAATCAAAAAATATGTAAAAAAAATTAACAACCTACTAGTATTTATCAAGCTAATTTTTGTGAATAAAAATGTTCTTGTTTGTAGTAAAATATGAAAAATGTGAATAATCATTTGAGCCTTGTTCAATTTTTCGCGTTTAAAAGTAGAGCAAACAAAACATTTTGTCCGGGAGAGGAAGTGATGATAAATACCCATTCATGTTTTTATTCGACGAAACACGTTAAATAAATTGGTGTTTTGTATAAATTGACGTGTTTTATTGTTTCGAAAGAGGAAACGACACCGAAACGTTACACATGTGCAGTATTTGAAAAAAAAAGCGAGGTTCGTGGGCCGAGCAGCCTGCGGCGAGTGTATTTAACATTTATTTATAATAAATTCGAAATTAGAAATCTTCTCGCCGATGTATTTTTAATAATTTTTTTCCAAGAACATTTTAAATTACTTGAAAATTCGCAGACGCCTGGGGTGCTTTTTTAATGATTTTCTTCTTGCAGTCTTTTTTCTTGGGAAACTTCCGTTAGCCGTCAAATTTATTTTAATATTCGCCGATCGGGGGCAGCGAATCGAGAGGGTTTTTCGCGCTATTTTATTGGATGATTGCGCCTTGTATTTTTATTATTGAACTCTTTTAGGTCCGGTAATTATGAAAGCGAGCCAGGTTCAATAAGGTCATAAATCTTGGGGGTTGAAACGTGCGGTTGATTTATTTCGATGGCAGCGCTCGCTTCGATGGTAAGGGGAGCACTTTGTACACTCATAATGTACCATTTTTATTGTGAAAATGTACTTGGGGCTCGTTTTATGTGTGAGCTCGTACTCCTACTGACCTAAAATGGCAACGTTTTTAATCCTCTCTGATGGCTTTTATTTAAAAACCATATAATAAGTCTCTCTTGTATCAGCAAAAAAGCGAAATTACTCAGTCTTCCTCTTTTGTACATTTCACCCTTTAGCGTTTTCCTTGTTTTCCAACTAAATAATAACAATACCTAAAAAAAAATTTGAAAACTCCATTCTTCTAAATAAATATTTAAAATAATTATATTAAAACCCACTCTATTCCATTTTATTTCTGTAGATAATAACTATTTTATTTAAATTTTATCTAAATTTTACGTATTTAATACAAATAACAATGGATTAAAAGTTGGAAAAAACAAACAATGGCAACATAATGCCATCCGAGTTCAGGTAAAAAGAGGTCTGACACATATCAAAAATAAAAAGTTAAATATGTAATTCCAAATCCCACCCATTATTGGGATTAAACTTTTATAAAGGCAGGATTCAAACCATCAATTTAATTTTTATAAAACCAATGACCTTTAACCCTACATTTACAAAATAAATCAGTTTATTTAAACGAAAAGTTAAGATATTAATAAAAACAATAACCCCCAGTATTATCAAAATTTTTAACGGTCATTTAATTTTAAATGAGGTTTAATTTAACATATACATATAGTATTTTTATGAAGTTTCTTGAACTTTCATTTTTTAAAATTGACATTTTGTATATGATTCAACTGCATAATTCCTCATATCCACTCCTTGGTAAAACTGTTGAGGCAAAAGTTTAATAGATCCAATTTTTTTAGGTATTGGAAGCGACAAGTCCAAGAAAGAATCAAAAGTTACTGAGCAGTATCTACATTGTGTGGCGTGCAATTTAAATACTTTTTGAATTTTCTCTTTTCAATTAACTTTACAAGGCATTATCTGGATCACTTAATTTTTTAACCAATTTTTGAGAAAATAGGTAAAAGTTTTGTGATTAATATCTTCATGTTACCCATCTAAAAGGAACCTGAGAAATTCTTGAGCATCGTGTTGGGAATAATAATAATAATAATAAATCGTGGTGTAAATTTTTAGATTTGTAATTTTTAAGAAGTTGTATTTACTACATTATCTGGAGAATACTCTAACCATAAATCTTTTATATCGAAATCTTTGGGCAAAGGTTCAAATTAATGCTCCTTTCATTGCAGAAGTGGTCAAGGTAATGTCTTACGTATTCAAGAAACATTGAAACCCATAATTCATAAAATAAGTATTACCAATATTTTTTAAACCATCGATCGGTTTGAATGAAATTGTATTAATTACATTCTCTTCGATCAAATTCATTCTGCTTGACGAGGAAAATAAAATGCCTTTGAATTTTTTCTATTTACTATATAAAAACTACATCAAGACCTCTAATATTTTATAAGGTATTAATTATACAAGCAGCATACCCTCTCTGAATTTCTTTATTTTCTGAAGTAGGTATTCATTGGCTTCACATGGTGTTTTTGAAATCAATTTACCAACTTTCGAAATAAGATTTGGTGAAAAACAACTCCAGCTACAAAACCTTTCAAAACCCAAAGGATACCTTCGAAATCTTTATACTTTAAAACTTTTCGTAATTCTGCAATTGGTGGCAATACCAGGTGATTTAATGGAAGAAACAATATTTGAATCGGCAAAAGTAACATCTCATACTACAGCTTTACCAATTTTCCATGGTATTAATGTCATACCATTTGGTCTGATGGTATTATTTTTGAAATTAGTTCAGATACAGAAAGAACCGAAGCTAAATAAACTGGAAGAGCAAGTTCTTCTGTAAGTCTGATACCAATTCTTTCTTGATTAATTGGAAGATCGACTTGATTCCATTGAAAATTCCATTTTAAATTTTTGTTTCTATATTTAGCAACTTCTTAATAAATATAAAACCTTTTCTTACCCTAAAAATTCTTCAAAATAAAAATACCTTAGAGATTTTCCAATTCCAGTAAACATTTGGTAAATACTTTGATAGTTTCCAATTTATATCAAATATTTTGGAATTCCTCTGTCGAAGATTAGAGAACCTAATAATGTAAGTTCATCTTCTTTGGTGAATTTTATGGTTCGTCCAAACTTTTTAGTTTCATTTATAACTTCAAGATCCATCATTGTCTTCAAAAACAATTCCCTCACATTTAGATAAATTTAATTTTCCTTAAATCTTGTTCAACAATTTTGACAGGAGCAGTAATAGATCCATCATCTAGATACTATAAGTTAAATGGAAAATTAAAAAACAAACTATTGATTTTCTTTATAAGAAGTCAAAATAAAAGAGGGCCAAGTGGGTCTTCTTATTACCAAAAATAAGTTTTGAATCTTTTCTGTACATTTACATTTGCCTACTCAAATTATAATAATGGGATGAGATTTGTGGTACAATCTGGTAGAATGTATGGCTGCTTCTTTATTGAATTGGTCTTAAAAGCTCACCTATGGATTTATAAAGTCTCTAACTTACTATTTTACAAGCAAACCTCCGAATAGTATTTTCAACAGTTATTTCACCATTGAAACTGGTGCTGTACGAACTTTATATTTTTTAACTTTGAAATAGTTAGACCCGTTCGAACATTATGCAAAAGTTCGAAAAATGTTCGGGTTCGGAAAAAGTTCGGGTTCCGAAAAAGTTCGAGTTCGTAAAAAGTTCGATAATATTAAATTTCGGCCACTGGCAGAATTCGTCAATTGAGTTCAACATATACCGGGTGTCCACAAAACTAGGATCACCCCTGTAATTTCGGTATATATGAAAATAAAAGTTTGAAATCTTACCATGCTATATGGCATAAGAAAATGCTCTATTTTTTAGTTATTATTAAACATTGGTATGTTGAAAATATGATTGTGACAAAAAAAAGTTTTTTTGAACTTTCTAAAAAAATTTTGGATTTTTTTTTGGTTTTTAATAAAATAATTAAAACTACTCTTAAATAATTTAAATACTTAAAATAAATTGCAAATTAGGAAATTCATTTAGACGTTTTTGATTTCTATAAGTTTTAAAATGCGTTTTTTTTTCAAATATCTGTATTTTTTTAAAAGGCATGATAGTGAGGCCGCCCTCTATTTAGATAGAAATTTTTTCCGATTACTGTGATACTGAACATGTTTGGACATTATACAGTTCGAACTTTATAGAGTTCGAACTTATGAAAGTTCGAACTTTTATTATTATGTCGAACGGATTCGAACAGTTCGCACTTTTTATTTTTGAAAGTTCGAACCTCAAACAGTTCGGGTTAGGTGAACAGCACTAATTGAAACTTATCCATTCAACGCTCTCAAATTCTAGTTGAAATGTCGCCAATACCATTTTTCACCATAATTATCATATGTAATATCACGAGTGGTAAAATTTGAGTCGAATATTTTTCACCGTCATTATCACGAATGTCATTTGGGATTAAGTTTTAACTTTTACCAATATATTTACCAATACTTTAGATCCAAACACCTTTGAGTGTCCAGTTCATACTTCTTCTGATGTCTGAACTTTAAGTGCTTCAGCCTAATAAATAACTGGTAACCCTGAATTTGTCACATTGTTCTTGCACATTCAACAAGAGTTTTGTTGAATCTTGCTGCTAAACCATATTATTCCGGTGTATAAGCAACAGTGGTTTCATGCTTAATACCTTTTCAAAACTGCTGATACAAACGACAAGTCAAAAAGAGGTCCATTTTCGAATTTGGCCAAGCCTTCTACCGAGTCTGGAAGAAGACGAAAGTTGAACAACTAGGACATTACTTACATCAAACGCTGTTACTTTGTCAAAAATATTTTCATTTTTAATTGGAATTGGAGGAAGAACTTCAGAATTATGATTTTTAATATGTTTAGATTTTAAAATAATGAAAGTTTGCTCACAATAATTAGCAATAATATCTGTCGAGGATATTGTACACCTCAGAGATCGCTATCAGCTAATTTTCATTCTTTTTGCACGAAGGAATGAGATTAAAATCATAAGATGATAAATCATAAGACCATAGGTTTCTTAAAAAAAATTTGCGAATAATACTAGATAATCCTGTATTTCTTTCTTCTGATTATTGAGGAAAATGAAATGCTACATATGAAAAATTTGGTAAATGAATTATAATTATTTTTATTGAAAAACCACCCTAGACGCCCGTCCTACCAGTACAAGACACTCCCATAAATTTTATCAGTACTTCAAAATTTTCTCAGTTGAAAACTTGATCACGTGTCAAAATGAAGCGTTGTGATTGGCTTTTGAATATTAAAATTTAAATTTTGTTTGATCCATTTTACCACTTATAGATCTATTAATTACCATAAAATATATTTTTTAAGCAAGATATTACAAAAGGTTTGACACTGACCTTAATTTAACTTGATAAAAATGAGCTTTCGTTATAAAATGAAAGTGTTAGTGAGTTAAAATCACACTAAACGAATTAAATAGAAGGAAGACGCTCAAACTTTCTGGTAATTTTAGAATAATTTTAAATAAAGTCCAATTTCAATTTTCCTCAACTTTTGCTTTCACAATTGTCGCTTTTATTTATCCGATTCAGAACTAATTGAAGCGTGAGATTTATGCAAGAACACCTTCCAAGATACACTTTTCGACTGAATTAATAATAATTCCAAAAACTACATCTATAATTTTGATTTAGTATTCAGCTTCCTTTGGCAAATTTTCAAGTTGATTCAAATATCTTATGATAAAAACGACGTTTAAAAGTTTATATTATTTGGTCTCTCTATGTCCTTAATGCATGCCCAAACAATCACGAAAAAACGATAAATAAATCAAGTTCACAACTTGGTTATGGAAAGTTTAAAAGAAGTAATAATTTGGGATAAATAAAAATTGTGCGTTTGGAGTTTTGGAAGTTTTTGAAGCAATTCCAAATTTTTTAACAAAATAAAAAGTTCATATAAACATGTGTTTTGTAAAGTTTTTTCGTAGTTATTGGCTTTTTATGAGTTTGCGATATTATGAATAAAAATCTTGGGAAGTTGTAAAGTTAGAATTTCGAGTGTGCTTGCTGCAGCTTTCCAAACTTGTGTGATAATATGGAAGTCTTGCGCTCAGACCCGCTTAATCTTTATTAGTAGTGAGTTATTAGAGAAATATGTATGCTCATGTCAAGATGCTTTTAGTTTAAATTATTTTAAAATATAAATTGCAACGTATTTGTTTTAGTTTAAATTCGAGCTATATTTTAGCACTTTAATTAACGTTTTTAGAGCAATTTATAAAAAGTATTGTTTGAAATATGCGGAATTTGCTTTTTGCTTTCACACAATGAAATGCAATGTATGACAACGTGAATAATAATGTCATAATATTGTATAGGAAGCTGAACACCGTACACATCCCGTGATAATTCGAAGTTTTACATAATACATATATTACATTTAATTCAACGTATTCCATAATGGCATGTGCATTTCACCAAAAACGAACTAAACATTTGTCAACTAGGTTTAAATCCTTTGGGCCATACATGTACTTACTCTTAATAATGTAAATACATCCTGACATGGTTCATTCTTTCATAATAATGTACAAAATAATATCTCTATTTAAGATATATGGGTAAAAAATTGGTTTTATTGCTTTTAAATTCTAAATAACTCAAAACAAGATAAGGTGATCGTGAAGATTGCTTTCCAGGTATTAAAATTTCTTGTAGTGAAAAGAAATCTAAATAAAACCACTGATTAAACACGACATAATAGCGCTTCTTTTACCATCGCACAAAAAAAATCAAGTGAAGCCTTCGCCCTAAAACAATGATTCAATAGGATCCATTTTCGCGTTTCCGGATTATAAAAGTTTTATTACTTGAGCGCAAAAGTAATATATACCACTGAATAACTTATTTAGGAAGATCAGATGTTCATTGTACCAGTGGTTTAGTTCTGCAGTCAAATACGCTAGTTCGAAAAACATTTTTGTATAATTTTTTTTTGTAGATGATTTAGAAGTCATTTCTATAATTCCTAGCGGAAGGAAAAAAAATGGAGAATGTAAAAAAAAAATATAATGACCTAAAAGTACCTTAATTTTGGACCCCTCTAATTAATTTTGTGCTAGGTTGCAGAAGGTGACTATCCGCTAGGATGTAGCCTAATCAATTGAGATTATAAATCTGAAAAAAAAAATTGAAAATCTAACGAGGGCAACTTGAGATTTGTCTGTAGAACTAATGCTCGATTTCATGATTTTTCACAATTTTTTCTCCCAAACTCGCGCGCCCTCTAGGGATTCGCATTAATTATTAGTGATTCGCTGATAATTTGCAAATAAGCTCCAAAAAAGTGGGATGGATTTTCTATTCCCTGTTAAACGTCTATGAAATTAAAAAATAATTTCCCTGAAGATAAAACAATATCAAATAAAATAAATGGATTTAAATGAATGTTACTAGTAAATAACCTACATGTCTCTTAAATTGTCTTTTAAATGACAACTTAAAATATACTGTCGTTATTTTATTGTATTTTGCACTTTTTATTATTTCCATTTTATGACTTGTCCATTATCTCTTATATTGTATAATACCCATTAATCAGAAAAAGTTTAACCTAAAAAAGCAGACTCGACATTTTAAAATAAAATCCAAAGAAACGACCCATTGAAAAGTACTGCTTTTATTGATAACTTGACTAATATTTTACTAAAAGATCATTATTTCAAAAACACCTTGTTTGATTAAAATTGAGCAATTGGGACTAAATTATTAAAGGAATGTTATGATTCCATTAAAATTTGAATAGCTATAGCTAATCTAATTTTATAGGCAATGAAATTTATTGGTCCAAATTTTTTGGAGGTGAATAATAAAAATGATATATCACATAGTTTAATGTTTTTGGAGTGTAATATGCAGTTGTGGATTTAATAAATCCATTTATGTTGCATTGAATTATCATGAATGCTGTGTTTATTGTGGTAAAAGTTGACATGAGTGAGTAAAAGTAAAATTGATACTCGAAACAAGTGTCAATTGTAATTGGCTCCCATGTGGAGATAATCTAAAAATAAATGAACATGAATCCGTTTTTGTTAACGTTAGAGCCACGTGTGTGAGTATGTAACCGCAAAAAACATCCAATATAATAAATAACAAAATGCGGCTGTGGTGTAATTTAAGAGTCGACACCCGTTGAATGTGGATGTGAATTCCCGTTGCGTTGTGGTGCCGCTGCAGTGCCACTTGCCACTAGCTCCGGTAAAGCTACTGTGGCTCCAGCTTGCACCGGAAAAAACGGCCGAAACTCGCGTCTTGGGACACTTCCGTTCGTCGGATGTAATTAAAACAAATGTGCTGGTGGTTGGGGGTTGTTTTGCGTGTTTTCGCCAATCTGGCCGGGAGAATGTGTCGCGACACCCTCGATGCTGCCTACGAAATTTGCACACGCTGCGCCAGAAAAACAGAACTCAAAGAATTTTCTCAAGAAAATGGTCAGTTCAATTTTTACTCATACTGTGAGTTTTAAGTGCGAAAACGGTAACTACACAGGGTGTCCCACATTTTTCCAGTAAAAATTTTTTTTAGTCATTCTGAACAAAAATTTTCCTATGAACTGTTATGTTTTTTCGACTCCTTAAAAAGTTACAGCAATTTCAAAATTTCAAAAATTTTATGATTTTTGTGGGACATCCTGAATAAATTTCATTTTATTTTAATTTTTTTTTTTAAGTCAAGTTTGGATTTTGGGTATCTTTAAGCCAATAAGATGCTAAATTTTACCGAGGGAAATTTAACCTCGTCGTTCACTTATTTTAAATACAGCAAATAATGTTCAAAAAAACTAATTTGGCAAAAAGAAATTCAAATAAAAATTGATTTAAATAAAAAAACATAATAAGAAACAATATTATACATGGTGTTCCACAAAAATCATGAAAATTTATCAATTCTAAAATTGCTGTAACTTTTTAAGGAGTCAAAAAAACCTAATAGTTCTTAGGAAAATCTTTGTTCAGACATTATTTGACATTTACTATCTAAAAAAATTATGCTGGAAAAAAAGTGGGACATCCTGTATATTTCATTTTGAGAGATAGGAAAAAATTGCATGATTTATTGACCGGAAATAATTTTTGTCTATACAGGGTGTTTCGTAGTTGGAGGATATTCCACTTTTTTTTAAATGGGACACCCTATATATTTTTGATACTTGCATTAACACTAGGTTAAATATACTACTTCTTCAGATTTACAGCCCTTATACATTGCTTACGATAATTTAAAAATGATGAAAGCAGTAATTTTACCATGGACATATTAATATTATTGTAGGTTTTAATTTTCTTGATCGATTCGATCAAATGCGTTTTGCAAAATCACTGTAAATGCCATCAACTTCTGTCAGATTACACCGGTCAACATAAATTGTGAGTCTGACTTCTGCATACCCGATTATCTATCTTCCACATTATTAATTAAAGTATATTGTTTTTTACGAAAAAAATTGTTTTTGGAAATTACCTATTTCAAGAAAATATGTATCGGTGGAATATTTGTTAATAAATCATGTATTTGAAACTTGTCTCCACCTTTATTTAATTAAAATACGTTTCTCTTCACATGGTCAAAGTTTTTCATAAACAAACGAAGTTTGTAGTTATTTTTCTTTATCAGTCATTTAAAAAGAGACTCAAAAAAAATCTTCTTGTTGACCGGTGTTATCAAGGACATATGAAACATACTGGGTGAAGTTGGATAGATTTGTTGCCGTATATCTACCCATCATAAACCCATATTTCCCTTTGTACACTCAGATAGATATGAGAAGGTAATATCATTTCAAATATTTTTGAGAAGATCGAGGTAATCGGTATCGTTCTGTAGTTGTAATGTTGGCTTTATCTTTAGAATTGTGTACTATTAAATATTAGATTAATTAAGAAGCTTAATGGTTCCTTTATTACAGGGATGTAGTCCAATTCCGAAATTTTGTCTGGTCCAGCAATCCATTTTGATTTAAGCGACTTTGCTGTTTCATTTACAATGTCTGAATCAATCTCCATTGTCTTTATACCTGGGTGCTCATCTTCAACAGTTATTGGATCTGATGTGATAAAGACACTTTTAAAATATTCACCAAACCATTAAATACCATTTCACCTGGTATTCTAGGTTTTCCTTTTTTGGTATTTATGAATAACCAGAAATGACCAGCATCTCTTTTTCTACATTTCTTATGAATTCTTTATTAAGGTCGTTTTAGACGAGCACACTTTGGTTCCAAAATCTTGTACAAGATCGACTCAGATACTTTTGCAGATTGCGCAGTAGAATCTGAGTCGATCTTGTACAAGATTTATGTGCTCTTCTAAGCAGGCCTTAAGTTAACGAACTTTTACTTTTAATTGATCTTGTTAAGTTTTGAATTTTTGACCTAATTTGATTTAGGCGTGTTTTCCTGAATTTCTTAATATAATTTGATTTCTTTTTGGTTTCCTTTATTATTTCACATGTGAGCCATTTTGAATATTTTTGTCTTATTTTAGAGTCATCTTCTTTAGGAACCTGTTTATCAAATATCTCATACATTTTTTCATAAATATCATTAGCTATAAAAAAGAAGTCCAATTGATATTTGCTATACCCTCATAAAGTAAAGGAAAATTTCTGATTTTCGAAAATTGTAAAATACATGAAAGTCCTTGTTTCTCTAGAACTAAAACTCGAAAAAGGGGCAGCGGGATATTTATCTTGAGGCACCATAGGATCAAGGCAGTGCATCACCTCACAATTAATATTATCCTAAACTAAAATAACATCCAAAAGGCGACCTTTTTCTCTGTTCAAGAAAGTCACCAAGCATTGATTGAACCAGGTTGTTTTTAATATCTGAGTTTACATTTACAAGCTCTGGTATCTGCTACTCCGGAAAGCTAGTGTATTTGTCTTAACTAAGAGATAGTGGTATGTAGATGCAGATGTATAAAATGATCAATCTGTTGCCTTTTTTCTTGATTACATAATTCCCTTCGCAAAACTGAACTACCCACTTTTCGTAACATATTGTCTTACGTTTCCAAATACCTGCCGAATACGTATTTTTATATTATCCTTGGATGTGGGTGGAAGTTGATACACAAAATTTTTAACATACCCTCAAAGAAAAAGATATAGTTTTTTTAGGTCAGGAGACCTTAAAGGCCATAAAACATGACCTTCTCTCGCAATCCAACGATCACGAAATTCGTTATCGTGTTCACGTACAATATTCCTATAATTAGCCCTTTTTCCTCTTCAAATATTTTCTGGAATTTGCTCAGGGAATTCGTTCCGAAGAAAATTATAATAAATTTGGGCATTTAAATGTTCATCAAAAAAGTGCAGCTCTTTAAGATAGTTTCCTACAATACTTCCCCAATCATAATGAATCATTGATGACCATTGATGTTGGAAATCTATAGTTCTTCTAAATTTTCAATTTTCTGTATCATAATAATGAAAATTCGTGCGTAAATAAAACATAATCCAAAAATCGTTTGTTGATTTTCAGCCCATTTACAGAAGATCCTTTGATTTTCACTGAGCTCTTGCAACGGTTGAATATGATAGGGATGAAAGGTGTTTCTTCTCAAAATCTTGAATACACTTGACAGAAATTTCAATTTGGTCATTTAATTTTCGGGTACCAGCATGTGGATCCTCAGTTACTGCAAATAATATAGGCAATTCATTTTCTTAAGTAACAGCTGTTTTTAGTGGATGCTTTCTTTCTGGATAGCGTTGTTTATAAATTTTTGAGGCCAATAAATAAATTTTCTCACTTATGCCTAATCCGTAAACCATTTGTATTAATTCTCCTTCTTTTTCTTATTTTTGTTCATCATTTTCGTCTTCAAAAATAATCAATGGAAGTATCAAGGGTTAGTAATTCCTTAAAAGGAAAATGTTAGAGTTTAATTCCGGAGTCTTTAAAAAAGACTTCGTAAACTTTAGTTAGTAGGTAAAGGGGTGTTCATTGCAAGCAAATTATGGAACAAGACGTTCACATGCTGACCATTATCTGTACACCCAAAAAATATGTGATCAATTGACTTTCGCCACAAGTCTGAATTAATTCGTTCAAACAATATTCCATTCTTTAACAAAATTAAAAACCGACTTAAACAAATTCAAATTCACATGAGAATAAATAAATGACTTATAAATTAATGTACAAAATCACAAAATTTTTGAACACTTTGTTAAATTTAATAACACATTAGCAACAAAATGCAAATAGTTTTTTTAGAAAAAGGAAACACATTTAACTAAATCAAAGAATAGGCAAAATTATTGTAAAAATAAGGACCACTTAGAAAGGAACAATATTTTGTACAAAATAGAGGGTTCCATTTAAAAAAATTAAAATAGATCCCTTATGAGTTTTCTTATTTCACGCCTCTATAGCTGTCACCATTTTTGATAAAATTCGAAAAAAAAGTTACAAAATAGCTTAAAAATTATTTTTTAAGTTTTTATAATAAGACCAATATAATTTTCTAAAAATATGTCTACATGTGATAAATTTTATAGAAAATTTCCGATAATATAAAAAAATATACAGGGTGTCCCATTTAAAGGAAGTTGAAATAGCTTGCGCTCCAACTACGAAACAGCCTGTATTGACAAAAATAATAATGTCTTGTTATGCGCATCAATAAACCATGCAATTTTGTAATTCAATTTTTTTCTTAAAATATTAAATATAACTACCGTTTTCGTACTAAAAACTCACCCTGTATGTATCTCAATAAGTAGAAAGTCAAATAACTAAAAATTGAGGATTAAAATATTCAATATGAAAATATAGATTTTCCAGGAAAATATAAACCCGTTTATTGGTACACTAAGAGCCCATCAAAAATAAATAAAAAGAAGCAAGAGAAAAAAGTTTTTAAATAAAAAAGCACCAGCTGTTTTGTGACCAGGCGTTCAGATATCGTTTCCCCAACTGTTCGCAATTTCCATCTTTCACCCTTCATGGATAAAGCTCACGAAATATATAAAGTAACAATATTTAGATATATTTACTAGTATTTTCAGAACATTTTAAAAGGTAAAAAGAGGCACTTGCTCTCTCGAACGAAACTGAATTACTGAATATTTATTAGAAAAGTTAGCTATATCGTTAATTCGGAAAACTTTTAATTTATCGGGAAAATCCCGATTCGAGATTATTTTAAACTTCTTAAAAAGTTTGATTAACTCGCCTTAAAAGGTTTAACTTCTGCCAAAACACCAACAACACATTATTAAATCTCAGTAGCTCAGTACTTTGTTTCTCGTTCATGTTGAGCACCCTTTTTATATTCAATGAAAAAATTCAATTTAAAACTATTACTTTTCAAGAATTTTCAATCTCTATTTTCTTTTTAAACTATTAATCAATTTCTTTTTAATCGAAATAAATTTATATCAATACATCAAGAATGCCAAAATTTATTTATGCATTAAGTGTGAAAGGTCACACCAATTTTAAATTATTCAAAGGCAAGTTTATGACCAATAAAAACTAAGATCGTAAAGTCATAAAAAAACATAAGCTAAATTTTATTTTCTTCAAGTTTATAGGCTTTTTATCAAATGTTCGTCTTGCAGTTTTATTGGGGTTCAGCTGTTTTAACTTTAGTGACAAGGTGGTAAGAACGTGGATCAAACTCAACGATTTGCAAATTTTATTCAAAAAAAAAACGAGGATAGTTTTTAAATAAGTAATACAAATGTTACTAAAAACACTTTATGATAATAATATCTATAAAAAAAATTAAAATAAAATTATTCTTTGATGTAAGATTTTTTTATTACCTTGGATTAAAAAAAGTATATTAAATTAGTCACTTGTTAATAACTTGAACTGTTCATGTATTCCCCTTTAATCTAATAAAAGCGAGAATTGCTTTTAAGGCCACTCAAAATTATGAATATTTATGAAATATTTAATTGAAGTTTATTTTAATCCTGGCTTCCTTTCGTTTTTGCTTTAAAACATCCTGGGTAGGTAAGTCGAAAGGAAGTTTGAAAAATTTATACGTAGTCCCAGCATGAATTTATTAAAGGTCCAGCTCTTCCGGAAGATAAAACGGCGATTCGTTTGCCTTATTCTTCTTCTTTTTAAAATTCCATCCAATCGCGAAGTTTTAGGAAAACTTGCGGAAAATAAGTTGGTAATGGTATTGGACAGGCATCGATTTATTAGCGAGCCTCAAAATTCACTGCTTTGCTTCTATTTTTATCTCCGCTGAAAAGTTATTAATTTATACGCGGAATTTAGGAGTTTCAGTGAAAGTTTTCATCCTGGAAGCTGCGATCATTATCAAAAAACAGAAATCGTCCTTTAATATCCCTAAAATGCTTCATAAAACAAGAGTTGCTACTTGCTAATGTGAGTGTGGTTTTACGATTTTTCCACTTTTCCCATTGATAATTTTGCGAACTTTTTTTATTACCCTGAAAATTAGAACTCTTCGAAAAGCCCATTCAATAATATCAATGAATTATTTTAAACTTTAAATGAAAAAATAAACTCTTAAAAAATACTTGCAATGAAGTATTTAAAACTCTCTTTAATCAAGCGAAATGTTCAGTGCTTTAGAAGTGAAATAAGTTTCTTTCAATTTAAAAATGAAAAGTATTTTATACATAGTCTACAAATTTTTAAGTGAGAATGTTAAGAGCAATGATATACACTTAACAAGTACTTTAAATGAACAAAACGCTGTTTTGAATAATATGTTGGTTTGAAATATTAACATCAAAGGGTTTTTATGATTTTAATTATTTAAATATAAAGGGAGTACTTTTTTCATCACAAAGATTATTATATTAAACAATATGCACAGTGTGGAAATATGAGCGGCATAAATTGAAAACATGTGTGATAAAACTATGGTTGATTACTAAATCACAATTACTATTGTAGTTTTTTTAGTGCACATCAAAAAAATAAATCTAAATTTTAACAAATAAATATTTTTATATTTTGTATGTGTTATTTTAAATTTATTCATATAAGTTTTATTCATGCGATAAAATTTTCATGCAATTAATTTTTTATTTAAAATTTTACACTGTTAGTTATTATAAATTTATCGCATAAACTTTTCGCTAAAAAAATGGTCCAGAAACACAAAATTCGTCACATTTTTTAACATAACTTTTGAAAAAAAATATTTTAAAACAATTGCTACTTTCTTTAATAGAGGATTAAAGATTGGTCAGAAAGCTCAAATTGAGATTTATTTAAATATAAATTTGTTCATTTTTTTCAAAATTTTAAAACGCCTACATATGGCCTTTTCTTGCCTTAAAAGATGCACATCTAAGATCGATTATATAAGAAAAACAACGTGGGCATATGCATTTTTTTAGAATACTTCGAAAAAAGGGTATTTTTCTTAGTTTTATTGGTGTGAGGAGGAATGCAAAAACACCAAATTTTCGGGAGCTGGAGGAAAGGCCGAATGACAAAACGCCGATGTGGACAAAATGGCAAAAGAGAAAAAAAACCAAACGATAAAAGGCCGATTTGGACAATACAACGACACGGATAATATACCTACAGGGTGTCTCAATTATTTTCCACCATATTTTTTTTAAATATTAACTGTCATTCTGAACAAAAAAATTCTTATAAATTAATATGTTTTTTCTCAATTTTAAAATATTTAAATTTTAAAGATTTTTATGGGACAACCAATATAATTTTCTTTCTTTTGTATTTGCCAAATTATTTTTTGAAAATTATTGACTGCTTTTTAACTAGATGAACACGAAGTTGACCGTTTTAAATTTCCCTGTATAAAATCAATCCATCTGATTGACTTAAAAATAAACACAAAATTTATACAGGGTGTAACACAAAAATATTTAAAATTTTACAATTTTAAAATTGCTGTAGTCGATTTTTTTTCAGAATAACTTTTACTATCTAAAAAAATTTTTTGCTGGGAAAAAAGCGAAATACCCTGTATGTTTTACAATAAACCGAAAGAAAAAAGACAAAAGGACGAGGAATAAAAAAATCTCTAACGATAAATGACCGAATTTGACAAGATACCGATCGGTGGCATGGCGAATTGAACATAAGGTAGATGTAGATAAAATGCCTAATAATAAAACCCCGAAATAGACAAAATGCCGATACAAAAAAAATAAATTAAATAAAGTATGTCCATTACATTTTGGTCTTGAAGCCGAACGCTTTATCATTCAAAATTATTCTTATTTTGAAAATATTTTCACCTCATAGGTAACGTTTGGGTAGTTTTTTTCTTTTGTCTGCTTTTTTCCCATATATATCGTTTTTTTGTAGTTCGGCTTATTTTCAGTCATTGGCTCAATTCGGCCTTCTCTCATTCGTTCTATTTTCTTTCGGCATTTTCCCCCAGTTGGCTTTTATCTATGTTGCCCTACTGTACCTTAGAGCCTTTTGAAGTAGACCTCAAATATTTGATATGAAAATCTAAAAACATTCCCGAATAACATATTTTCTAGAATTGCAGAAGAATTAATTGTACACCAATAGATGGATCAATCAGGCTAGTTCAAGTAAACACCAAAAAATCGATTTTGGCTTCTAAAATGTGCCATTTTCATCATTTTTAAAGAAAAATAAACCTAACCTAATTGAAAAAACTTTTAAGGTGCACAACTATTAGTTAAGTACCAAAAATGGACCAAACTTTTAAAATCTATGTCGTGGATTTTTAGCAATTAAAGTGTAAAAATCAAAGATTTTCGAAAATTTTCCCAAGTTGAATATTAATTTATACCTTATACCTACATATTTATTTTAACAAAAAAAAGTGGTTCTGAAAAGTTCAGTTTGATTTTTTTAACTAGATTAACATTTACAGTAAATTCGGTCATATTGTCATGGGGGCGGCGAAAATGAAATTCAAAAGAACTCTTACAAATTTGTTTATTTAACCAACACCAAAATATGTGAGAATCGTTTAAAACAAAATTAACAAAATATTAAAACAATAAAAACTTACATAAATTGTACATAATACGCCATAGTAGCTCAGATGGTAGAAGGTACCCTCTCACAATACTGCGGTTTTCGACTTGTTATTGTTTTTCTGAGGCACACCTTTTCACTAGCACTGCCAGGACACTTCTCCCCGACTTTTGTTCACGGCAACAATTACTGCCGGATTTTCAAAATCAGCGAAAAATCAATACAGTTGCTCAATCAAATAAATGCCAAGGTAAATCGCATAATTGCAATGAACAATTATGTCGGCCCACTGTATTGATTTTTGCGATTTGCAAAAATCGAAGTGCAATGAAACTATATGCGAGTAAGTGATGAGCATGCCGATTTGTGACCGACTTTGATAGCGGAAATGATTGTGAAATATAAATGAAATTTTGATGGTTTCTCGAAATATAATTCTTTTAGGAAATCTAAATTAAATTGAAAAATCGGCTTCGTGACATCACCCCCTCGCATCTGAAATCGCTGCCCCAGCGATTGACATCAACATAGCGTATATTATTTCTACATTTAAAATTTGACATTTCGAACTCCTACTGTTTTTGAAGAGTTCGTCTCTACTCTACTTACAAAAATTACCATATAAAATCTATTTCATTTCAACATTATTTAACCCTAATTTTATTAATAACTAACAATTAATTAAATACAATACACTAGGCGTTCGGGTTCACAATTTACCGCCCTCCGCAACTGGATTTCGACAAACACACGCAACCTTAAAACGTCTAACCAAAAATTCCTTTGTCGGGTGGTCAGTGGTACGTTTGGTCATTGTTGGGTTACCAGCACTAAGAATACACAGGTTATCCATTGGATTTACCGGCGGGGTTTCGGCTGAAAAAATGTCCATGAGCCCCGTTGTTGTGCCGGAATTCACCTTTGGTGCAGCTTTACTGTTCCAACTCCCAAGTACATGGCCATATCCTATGGTTGTCTGGTGTGATTCGTGCTTTTAGATGTCCTTCCAGTCATGGAGTGCAGTCCAAAGTGAAACATCCGATTTTGGTTGGTCCATCATACCGAAAAAAAAACAATAATTAGAAAATTTGGATCAAATAAGGTTGCGACTAATGAATATGATTAACAATAAACTTAAGGAGAGATTCGGCCTTTCGTAGCAACACTAAACTTTGATGCCCATAGTGATAATAATATCCTTTTATGACATTAAATAGTAAGTATAAATCTTTGACATGAAAATTTTGAGGTGCACCGCTGTCTTAAAATCGCCAAACATTGTAAACATGATTATCAAAAATTTTGTATTAGGCTATTTTGTTTTAAAATTTTGCACATGAGGGAGGGAGTAGGAACTGACTTCGCGCGCAGTCGTTCCTATTGCCTCTACATGTGTAGTAAAACGTCTTACCTAAAATCTTAGGTGCTAGTAACACCTTCCTCCGTAACTTCAGCACCGTTGTTGGGAGGGTTGGATGGAAGTACTCGTACCGCTAGGAGACGTCTCTCCGTTCTCAAAAACCACATGAAACTCTCTTCCATCCGACAGCGACAAGGTTCCCTTTGTAGCGGCATCCACTTTACGTCTTTCCTCTTCTACGGAAGTTTGAACACCTTTCTCCACCAAGCTTGTCCTAACTTTTCTTGAATTTTTCCGTTTTTCTTCAAAGCCACCTCTCCTTATAGCGCAGCTCCAAAACATTATAAGAATCATCAACACGATCATCGCCCCTCCTGTCATCCCAAGGAATCCAACAAAAATATCGTGTTCCATTTGACCCAATTATCGCCATTATAACCACACTTTCCTTGGTTCCGTCTCCGCTCCCTGGCTACTGGTACCCGGTGCCCACTGACTGGCCAGATATCCCTCATCACGTGAAATAAGAAAACAAAGGCAGTCATATTTCTAACTACAGCGCAGTTCCATCTTCTATTCTTCTCAAGTCAATATCTTCTTACTCTTCATCAACTCGTATTAAACTCTTCATAATTCATAACGGTATGGACTCATAAATAACTTTATAATTACCATTTCTTTGGTTGCAAGTTTGGCTAGGACTTGCACCCCTTTATCTTTTCCATTCCAGCTTCAATTCCAAGATTGGCTAGGTCTTGAAATTTACTCCTCCTCTTCTCCTCCACCTGCACTATTACTACCTCCACAAGGTTGGCTATGTCTTGTTTTGGTGTACTATTCCCGTTTCCATATTCCATAACTACACTTCAAGGTTGGCTAGGTCTTGATAGTTAGTTTCCATTCCCATTAAATACTCAATACCATAACTCATAAACTCGCAATTCTCATAAAACTCATATTTCCCATAAACTCGTAATCCATAATCTCATAAATCTCATAAAAACTCGTACCTCGTAAAACTCATAGAAAACCATAAAAAATCATAGTTTTCGTAATATAAAACTCGTGGGCCCACAATACTCATAGTAAAACCATTTCTAATAATATTCATAAACCATAAAACTGCACCATTACTCTTCTGTTTTAATACTAATCTTCACTCTTCTCGCTTTTTAAAATTTTCGATTTGGACTTGTCTATTGTTTCTTAACTTCTTTGACCATTTTTACCATGTTTACTTAACCATTATACCAATTTACTCTTCATTAACTTGTCTTGAATTTTCTTGACCATTTCGACCATTTCATTTCCTTTTCTGAATCTTGACAATTTTCTAATCTTTTTAGCTACTTCTTTTTACCAATTATTTTTGTTAATTTCTTGACAAATTTGACCATTAGATCCATCTTCTTTTCATTAGCTTTTTTGAATCTTCTTAAATATTTTGACAATTTACTAATTTTTTTTATCCATTCAAACCAATTATTTTTATTAAATTTTTCCTAGTGTTCTTGACCATTTTGACCATGATACTCATCTTATCATATACACCATAACAATCACAGAAAGCACACAAACCATAAAACCCATGTAAATTATATAAACCGTAAAAATTCATATAAGCACTAAAAATCCATGGAACCCTTAAACCATTAATATATATATATTTTTTTTTTTTTTTTTTTTTTTTTTAAATATTTTTCCATTTAATTTATCCCTTTTTTTTTTTTCATAATTGCTACTATACCCTAAAACAGAACAAAGCGCCGCGAGGCGTCTTATTAGCTTGCATTCCTATATCTAAAATCCCGAATAGCTCTAAAATGTGGGAATTTTTGCCATTTCGCTGTTTGTAAGTAATTTAATTTAATAAGGTTCGTTCTGACCAATCGCAAGATTCTTAACTCTTTAATTTCACTACTGGCTTTATTTCAAATTCTTTCATTACCTTTTTATTATTCTCAAATTCGTCAGATTGTAATTTTGAATTTAAGCGGGTATTATAATTTCTTTTCATAACTTTTACTTGCAAGAATAGGGCGTAAGGGGCCTCATAACTAAAGTGTAAATTATTATCTAACTAAAATTTGCCCTACTTCATTACTTATAACAATACTTTTAAAATTGTAATCACACATAAAATGAAGGTTAATATTTATGCTGTGGCCTAGGTCAGTATTGTTTGTAATTGTGCACTTCGTTTGTGAACGGGGCACCGGACTTCACTTCTCTAGGTATTTGTCTACGCTAGCAAATATCCTATTACACTTTTAAAATAAATTATAATTACTAGGTTATCTATTGTCATTATTTCGCAAAAAAATTAATTAAAAATTTAGAATAAAATCGTCTTAAATGCTTACGGTTAACCAGATAAAGAAGAAGCAAAATGGTCCAAATCCAAGTGAATCATAAAGGTTGACCGCTTTCATTTTTATAATTATTACATAAAGTTCTCATCAATTTAAAGTTCTCGTTAATAATTAAAGGAATAAATTATAAATTTACGTCATTTAGGACGTACGGCGACATACAATTAATGCAGCGTTGGCTAAATAAATTATTAATAATTATTTGCTGGGGACATCGTGATAGTTTAATTTGATGCTCCGCTTTATTTTTTAATTTAAAGAAAATATAATAAATTACTTCTAAAAGTGTTATTGCAAAAAAATAAAATTAAAATTTTGGTTCTATGTGTTTTTTAATTTGGCGCCTCCACCATATGTCATGGGGGCGGCGAAAATGAAATTCAAAAGAACTCTTACAAATTTGTTTATTTAACCAACACCAAAATATGTGAGAATCGTTTAAAACAAAATTAACAAAATATTAAAACAATAAAAACTTACATAAATTGTACATAATACGCCATAGTAGCTCAGATGGTAGAAGGTACCCTCTCACAATACTGCGGTTTTCGACTTGTTATTGTTTTTCTGAGGCACACCTTTTCACTAGCACTGCCAGGACACTTCTCCCCGACTTTTGTTCACGGCAACAATTACTGCCGGATTTTCAAAATCAGCGAAAAATCAATACAGTTGCTCAACCAAATAAATGCCAAGGTAAATCGCATAATTGCAATGAACAATTATGTCGGCCCACTGTATTGATTTTTGCGATTTGCAAAAATCGAAGTGCAATGAAACTATATGCGAGTAAGTGATGAGCATGCCGATTTGTGACCGACTTTGATAGCGGAAATGATTGTGAAATATAAATGAAATTTTGATGGTTTCTCGAAATATAATTCTTTTAGGAAATCTAAATTAAATTGAAAAATCGGCTTCGTGACAATATGTTTTTTTCCAAAATTTTAAAACCCCATATATGGCCCTTTCTTATCTTAAAAGATGGATATTTAAAACCGTTTATGTAAGAAAAATAATATGGGCATAAATAGTTTTTGGAAATACTCGCTAAAGGGTAGTTTCTTTAGTTTTATTCCAATAAAACTAAAGAAAAGGACGAATACAAAAACATCAAATATTCGGGAGAGGGACAAAAGGCCGACTTACACAAAAGGCTGAACGACAAAAGGCCAATAGAAAAAAGCCAAACGATAAAGAGCCGATTTGGAGAAAAGGCCAATACAGACAATATGGAGAATAAGCCAAAAGAAAAATGGGCCGAATTGGTTAAAGTAAAAACGAGTTAAAGAGGTGTAACAATAAATAAACGAATTGTACAAAAAAAACGATGAACAAAAAAGGTCTAACGATAAATGGCTAAATTGGACAAATGGCTGAACGTTGACTTGAACCTAAGGCAGATGTAGACAAAACGCCTAATAATTAAATGCCGAAATAGTCAAAATTCCGATACAAATAAACTGAAAAATTATTTTTAAAAACTTGGTTAAATTGGATAAAGTATATCCATTTTCTGTTTTGTCCTTGAAGCCGAACACTTTCCAATTGAAAATTGATTTCATACATGCTTAATTTTGGAAATATTTTCACTTCATAGGTTAGGTTAGGGTAGTTTGGCCTTTTTCTTTCTTTCGTCTACTTGTTTTCCATATCGGCCTTTTGCAGTTCGGCTTTTTGCCCAATTCGGCCTTCTCTCGTTCGGTCTATTTTTTCGACTTTTTGTTCAGGTTGACTTTAGAGATAGATCTCAAATATTCGATATGGAAATCGGAAGTCTAAATCTTATATTTCTAGAATTGCAGAAATATTCACTGATGCACACTACTAGAGATCAATCACGCTAGTTCAAGTAAAGCTAGCAAAAAAATCGGTTTTGGCCGCTAAAAAATGTGCGATTTTAAACTGAAAAAACATTTAATCAGGTGAACAAATATTAACTACCAGAAAAGACCAAATTTTTGAAACCTACATATATCGTGTATTTTAAGCAACAAAAGTGTCAAAATTTTCGTAAATTTCCATATTAGATACAAAATTATACCTAAATATTATTTTACCAAAAAAAATCTTCTTCGAAATTCAGCGTGATTTTTTAAGGTTTAAGATGACATTTTCATAGCTGGACTTTTTGTCAGACCAGGTCACGAAGGTCGCGCAAATTTGCGATTTTAGACGTCTATTGGTTTCGTTTAGGATTGTTTCACAAAGAAGGTAGACCTTCGCAAAAAAATTCTTAGCTCCATTAATACAGAATTTGGAGTTTTGAAATAAAATATATTTTACTGATTTGATGAGGCTTAACCAAATTACTTTTAAGAAATTGAAAGGTCAGAAAAGTTTCAACAAAAAAAATATTTTAACTCCAAATTTTGTAAACCTTATTATGGTGATAGCCTCATAAAATCTAAATAAAATGAACTTTTTGTGAAGTCTCTAGGTGCGATATTAAGGGAGTAATGAATTTTTCTGCGAAGATCTACCTCAGTGGTTCCCAATCTTTTTTTTTGAAGGTGGCTCTCTACCACGAAATATGAAAGTATCAAGGTACCTACCCGTAAAAAAAGATACTGAAGTGCAAAAAATAATGTATTAGGCACGAACAATTTCAAATTAGACTTATTATTGTTTACCCTAAAAAGTTTGCGGCATCCTGGTCTACCTTTTCGCTGACCGGATTCATCTCGCTCGAACAACAGAAAAGATAGACCTTTGCAAAGAGTTTTATAAAGAATTGATGAGGATATTACCCGAATTAATTTTAAAAAATTGGAAGATCGAGAAATATTTTTTAAGTCAAACAAACAAAATTTTGACCACAAAAAAATATCTTTTCACCCCCAATTTCTAAAATTAATAGCCTCATGAAATCTAAATATAATGAATATCACTAGGAAAAATAAATCAATCCCAACTGTTTCCAGACAATATTTATTTGGTGTTCATGTTCATGTGACTAGTTTCGCCTTATTGAGGGCATCATCAGAAACATTAACATTAAACATTTAACACTAGCGCATAGTTATAACAATTTTGTTTTTCTTCATCGATTGGGCTCTTTTCTGCTACGAGATGTCGACTTAATATTTACAGCTCGATCAACATGTGCTTTTGTTTTAATTACTTAAAGTCATAATTTTTGAATTAGATTATTAAAAATATTGTTTAAAACACGTATTTGGAGTATTGATAAAATTAATTAAAATATTATTATCACATAATTATCACAGATGTTTAATTTATGACTAGATTAATAATTGTTTCTTAAGAGACCGACATCTTATTGCTATCCCAAATCATCGTCAAATCGTTTACTTAAATATAATGTACTTTTTTGAAATCCCTAGGGGATATTTTAACGAAGTTGTGAATTTTTGCGCGAAGGTCTACCTTTTCGCGGACCGACAAAAAAGGTAGACCTTCGCGAGAAAATTCATATCTTCGTTAATAAATCACCTAGAGACTTGAAATAAAAAGTGATTTATTCAGATTTAATAAAGCTATTACCTTAATTTAAAAAAATTTGAATGTTACAAAATATGTTTAATTGATTTAAATAAAAAAAATGTTTTTGGCCAAAAAAAATTATTTGTAAACTAAACTTCCAAACTCTATTAGTTCTGAAGATAGCCTCAAGAAATTTAAGTAAAACGTACTTTTTTGAAGACCCTAGGTGCTATACTAAAAGCAATATAAATTTTTCAGCGAAGGTCTACCTTTTCACTAGCCTACCCTCTTCTCTGAACGACATATATAGCACCTACAGACTTGAAATAAAAAAGTTTTACTCAGATTTGATGAGGCTATTACCCGAATTAATTTAAAAGAAATCAATCACAGTCAATTATGCAATAATAAGGATTTTGTTAAAAAATAATTTCCTGCAATAAGGCTTACTATCCACAGAATTTTCGAATCAATAATTTATAAAGATATTTTTGTTTAATTTTGAAGTTTATAATTTAAACTTTTAGCGCTAAAAGCTGTATATTTAGGGAGGCGTTCAGGTTTGTCACACCGGGCTTCGGGCGCGCACTCTGACGTCATTTATTTACATCTCGTAGTGTGTCACACGAGCGTTGGTATTTATGAACGGCTTTGGGCGTCCACGATGTGTCAACAAAACAGAAACGTCAAATGACAGAATAATTAAACAATAATAAACCTTCTAATCTAATACAATTTTACGCAAATAAATTGGATTCCTATCCCAAATTATTTTATTCGTATTTATATTGATCTTAAAATAAATGTAATTAAAGTATTATTGAGATTGATAGTACGATTTGTTGTAATCATCCTCATTTAAAGATAAATTAAATGAAATTAAATTGGCCACTAAAATTTTTAACTCAAATCGTTTTTGAATAGAAATCGTGATAGGATATTTATATTTAATATGATAAAAATATTTTGTAGGAAGGTTTGATGCCTTCGTGAACCTATGTAATATGAAATCAAAATAATAACCTAACCCAAATCAACAATAAACAAAAGTTTGTTTTGGTTTTTGGTAGATTTTATCGATAATGCGCATGCGGGACGACTTCTCGCCGTCTCGAGAGCGCGGCGACTTGAGGGTGTTACAAGTAAATAAGGCTTATATACTTATAATGCGCATGTTCGAAACTTGAGGACGGAGTGACTTGGTGCGTCGCCCGTCGCAAATCTGAACGACTTGGGGCTGACGCACCGGGCGCGCTCTGGCGATTTCTGAACGACTTCGGGCGCGCGCTGGCATAACTCTCACACGCCGGGTGACAAACCTGAACGCCCCCTAGGAGTTATATGGTAAAGATGGTTGAAGTGAAAATTTACTCGAAGCTTTTAGCTGTTTCATTATGATGGAAATAAATTTGAACTTTTGAGTAAACAACTGATATACATATGCTAGTTTAAAGAAGCTAAACTTACATTACCTTTTCGCTTGAATGTTTGCTTTAAGAGTTCGTTTATGTGCAGATTTATTTAAGCGTTTATTACTCGGGGTAATAACTAAGAAAATTATTAAGTTAATTAAAATAAAAAGGAATTGTTAAGATTTCAAATCGTGGTCTGAAATTCGTGGTATGAAAAACGAGTAACTGTAGTATAAAATTAATTAAGATAAGTTTTGTGGTGAAGAATTTCTGAATTTGAACATTTCAATGTTGTTTCGAAGTTTCCCTTTCTTTGTAAATTTAATAAGAATGTTTGGTTGAAAGGAAGGGAAGTTATTGCAGGTAAAAATGAACCAAAAACACGGTCGGAACTTAATAAAAGTTGGCGTTAATTAAGCAAAACTTGAAGAACTCTATCTGGTATAAAAACAAAAGCGTCCCGGTGGCGGCGGGCCGCGTTTAGTAAATAAAGATGTGGTCCCTCAGCACGCTAAGCTCCAACCCTTATCCCTACGCCACTCTTCACAATTTTATTATTTACACCACAAGCACGAACAAATGCAGCTTCCAGAAATTAATTAACAAACAAAATCGATTTCAGAGAACTCTGGTAATGAGCAATTCTACAAGAACGTGGGTCGTGAGGGGGCCGAGCTGCTGCTAGCTTCACGTCAAAATGGGACTTTCATTGTCCGCCCTTCCCCCCTTCGGGACGCCTTAGGGACCCTCTCACTCATCCAGGACGCCAAGGTTTACCATCTGACGATAAGGAGACGCAACCAGGACGGGATGATCGCGTTGGGAACACCCAAGGACGATGAGAGGAGCTTCAAGGATCTCAACTGTCTGATTAATTATTACGTGAGCAATTACCTGGTCCTGTTTTCAGACAACGGGACTGCCAGAACTCTCCTACTTCCGTTTCATGCCTGAAGGACAAGATGCGCTTATCAGAGCTCTTAAGACAACGGTCTTTCAAATATTAATACCCTTCTTCCGACTCAATTAACTTACGCACTACACTGTTTTATTGTGCGGGTTAAGTACACGGATTTTGAATCTAATATTTAAACACGGTACTTCCTTTTTAAAGTAAAATAAACGATTTTATTAGTAATGATCCTAATCAACTTACGAGTAGTATTTTATAAGATTATTCATGATAAAAAACTAATGTGACTGTTATAACGCTATATTATTTAATGATTGTTAATTAAAGGTAAAATTAAGAAAAAATATACAGGGTGATCATTTGAAAATGATCCACTCTTAATAACTCTAGTATGACGAAATATATAAAAATTCGACGAAACACGTCAATTTTGTTTTCGAGCGGGGAAACTTAATTACGTATAAAAATAACCGCTAGATGTCTCTAGTTTTGTCTTCAAAATTTTAAATGGTAACCCTTAACATGCCATACCTCATTTTAAAGGGAATTAAAAATTGGTGTACAAAATTTTGAAATCTGATCACCACATCACGACTTATAACTAAAAATGTCAGACCTGAACTACAATTTTGGGGTAAAATTTGCCCCCTAGAAATCGGTATAAATTAGTATAACATATTCCTGAGACCAAAATTGATTTTTTAGCCCATATTATCTCTATTCAAAAACAGTTTGCTAAGGCGCTATTGAAACTCAAAGATAACAAAATTTGCAGATTTTTATCATTCGATTACTTCAACTAATCATATTTGCATAAAGATAAGTTTGATTAAATCATCCCTTTTTCGTCTGAGGAATATGTTATTTCAATTTTTACAGACTTACAGGGGACAAATTTTACCCCAAAATTGTAGTTCTGGTCTGACATTTTTTGTTATAACTTTTGATGTGGTGATCCGATTCTAAAATTTTTTACACCAATTTAAAGTCCTTTTAATTTCCATTAAAATGAGGTATTGCGTGTAGGGGTGGCCATTTAAAAGTTTGAAGTCAAGGTGGCTATGGCAAAACTAGAGAAACATCTAGCGGTTACTTTTATACATAATTAAGTTTCCCCCTCGAAATCAAAATTGACGTGTTTCGTCGAATTTCTATATATCTCGTCATACTAGAGTTATTAAGGGTGGATCGTTTTCAAATGATCACCCTGTATAACATCCATACATATGTTTATGGAGCACTGAGATTGGTAGGAATAATATTTTTGTAAAACCAATTTATAATTTATTTTATTCTATTAATTAGGGATCGATCCTTTTTATAGAGCAAAAGAACAATAACATATTTGATTAGTAAATGAATGTTTAAATAATAAGAAAGTATTACTACAAAAATTATCTATTTTATTAAATACCTTATTCTAAAATGGATCGATTCCTATTAATGAATTAAATACAGCTGATACGACTGATTTGATTCAACTTTATAAAAAATTAACTATTCAATTTATTTTATTATAAGTAAAAGTGTTATACTTTTAGTTAGAGTAAAAAAGCAAAGCAGGAAAAATATTACTGCAAGAAAAACCGACTAAAAAACTCGAAACTTTGTATAATGCATCATCTAGCGCAATGCTTTAGTGACGTTTGAAGAAAAATGTAGTTTTTTATGGGTTGAATGTACAATAAGACCCATGAGATTCATGCGCACATAATGCATTTTAATATCAAACAAGATGCAGGATAAAGTAAAGGTAATAGAGAAGTATATGATGTAGATAGAGTTAAAAAAATTGAACAAGAAGTATCGACTTTTTGTAAAGTACATTTTATATTTCGTCCTAATTGAAGACACTAATTTACTTTGTCGTAAATTAATTACACAAAAGATAGCAAGGAGTTAGTAACAGTATTAGGTTTTCATTTTAAGCATATTTTGTTGTAGGTACTCTTTTTGTCTACATATTATTAGCATATTAAAGATATTTATTATACCCTAATATTATTTTATAAGTATCAATTTCCTCATTTTAGTTAATCATAGTTATTTTATTATTTAGTTAGAAAAATTATTATACAAGTTTATAAAAATATATTTTTATTTTAATCCTGGTTTTTTAGTTCCCTGATTGCTACTAATTTATTTGAAATTACCAACATAATTTTTCAAAATATTAGGAGGCAGGTTGATTTTTATTTTAAAGATGACTAATTTTCTGTACCCAAAATTGGTTTCAAGAACTCTCACCGAATGAACGTCAATCTCACATATCTCGAAGCGCATACGTCAAAATCTCACTGGTGAGAATTTCACACATGCCCTTTAGTAGAAATAAAATTGACGTTCAGTCGGTGAGATTTATGAATTGGGCATTCGACATGATGTGCATACGACACAACAAGGTTGGACTCTGCTTTTTTTCATGTGAATGACAAAAACAGAATGATGAAAGTCGAATGCGATATCGTGTCGAGTGGTTTAAGAATAAGGCCCCAGGTATGAGATTTATACAATATAACTTCTATCGAATCTGTGCGAGAGGTTAGTTCAGAAAATGATCGGTAGGTTGGTTGAATCGCGAATAGCTTGAATAAATGAAATTCTTCCCCTTTATGATAAAAGTTAAAGTTAATTTGCTTCCAACTGGCATTGTTCATTTTATTGGGATCGGAATAACCTAGTTAACCTGAGTTCGTCACGAAACCGCTTAATGCTAATTTATGTTCCATTAGGCCGTTCCATCGATTAGTCATGGGGCGTGAATTACAGGATCCGAAGGTAGATTAGAATAACATATTTATTTTCCATCGGTGTTTTATGCAAATACATACTGGGAACAAGTTGCTTAATCAAGTGCCTGGGATGATATCTAATCCTTAGCTAATACATATCTGCCAAAATTAATTAACATTTCTCGTGATTAATGGTCTTACCTATTAATCTTTTATAATAACACGTAATAATGGAGGAAGTTTTGGTATTTCGTATTCACGTACGAGGGCAAGAACGAGGATTCTGGCCCCAAGTGGCTTTCCTTGCAAATAGAACTCCGAAATGGTCGACGAACGACGACAATTAGTACTAATACGAGTTGCTGCCAGGATTAAAGTCGAACCCAACTTATATCAGTAATTAACAAACAGAATTATTTAAATTAATTTAAAACTATAAATAACAAAATCATCTTCAATCATTTAATATTCATAAAACTCGAATATAACCTTCATCCTATTCAAAGCCAAAACATTAACAAGATTTGTAAATACATATCATGTAATTTAAAATGTACAAATTTAATCAAAACCCTTAAAAAGTACATTCAAACATCTAAAAACACGAATGCGTTCTAAAAATCCGGATAAGGTTAGAATGACGGAAAAGTCCCATGACCCTACTTTACTCTCTATTTACAAACAGCTTTGGTGGAACGATAAGAGCAATGGGTAAAATTCGTCCTTATCATTTCTAACTAGAACAATGGGTATCAGGACTAACGATTAAGTGATCCATTTTTAACAAGTTACTATCAAAGACCTAACGCACGGGCATAAACTTACAAACATAATATCAGAGGTTATGTTTTCTTTACGTTACATGGGTTTTAAGACGAAAATTATTAGTGGGCATGCGGGATATCTTTCTTCGTGAGTACAGAAAATGATAGCATACCGATTCATCGGTAATACCCTTTCATCGACAGTCTACAGTCTCTTATATCGACACAGACGTTTCATCGACATGGCCAATTCATCGTACGGATGTTTTATCGACATGGCCTTTTCATCGACAACAATTTCGTCGACACTACCTTTTCATCGACAAACCTTTTCTTCGACAAGGATCTTTCTTCGACACTACTATTTAATCGACATAGACGTTTCATCGACAACCGTTTCATGGACACTACCTTTTCATCGACATTACCATTTCTTCGACAATATCGTTTCATCGGCTACAGTTTCATTTACACTACCTTTTTATCGTAAAGAAATGTTTCATCGCCAAAGCTTCTCATCGCCAATATCGACTGTAGTCGGTCAAATGACATTATCGAAGAATTGGTAATGTAAATGAAACTTTGTTTGTCGATGAAAAGGTAGTGTCGATGAAACGATTGTGTCGATAAAAAGCAGTGTCGATGAAACGTCCTGTCGAAGAAAAGGTTTGTCGATGAAACGGTCTTGTCGATGAAACGGTTGTCGATGAAAAGTTAATGTCGATCACAGTGTAGTGTCGATGAAACGGCCGTATCGATGTAAAGGTCGTGTTAATGAAACCGTTGTCGATGGAAAAGCACTATCGATAAAATGGACTGTCTATGAAGTGGTAGCACGCCACAGAAAACAGAAGGAAGCGAAGTTACCGTGTCATCATCGCTCTGGTTTTAAAATTCAGAACCTCTGCAATACCGAGGATTCCAGGATTTTCCATCAGCAGGCTATTAGCTAATTTCATGATGCAAATTTTCCAGTATTAAATATTCTTGGAGTATATTTTTCCCACGTTCATTTTTTTTCAATGAATTCTCCAGCGAAAGTAAAAAATTGCCCTTATAATATTTTCAATCTAATCATTATTTTTTATGATTTAATTTTAGGTTATTTATAACAGGAGTTTATTAATGAAATATTGGAGAAAAATGAGAAACAATATTTTATTTGTAAATATTTATTGAATGAAATAAATAATGCGAAAATTATGAAACCTTTATATTAAAAATATGTCGTATAAATCAAGGCTTTCAACTCGTTGTGCTGAATTTTGTTACATAAACCTCAATTTATTTAACGCGCCAATTTTTTTCGTTTAGCCCTAAGTCGGCGGCCATATTCATAAAACCCCGTATGCACTTTCACCCTCCTCAACTTAAGACGTTCATATAAATCATCTGAAATGACTCGACTTTCAATGGCTTGTAATTTTTTACTATAACTCCTTGAGCTGCTTTTATGTTTTCCGTTACTGTGTCGCTTCTTATGTTTCTTCCAGCTTTACTCAAACGTTTTTCTTCCATTACATTACCTATAATTGTTGTTACATAATAACAGTCGTAATAAATAATAATGAAAGTGAGTAATTGTACTATTACAAAAAAAAAAGGTATTTTTTTAACGTCGTAAATAATGGAATAATATTTTTATGGTTGTATTCCTTCAAGTAATTCAGAAGTGAGCATGAATAATTTTCCAGGGCAATTTGGACAAAAAGCTATTACAGTTTTTATTGTAAAATACGGAGCAAGGTGAATATTGGTAAACATTGCTTTGTTTTACGATCGAATGCGCTTTTACTGCATAAAATACATGTAAAGCATTTACAACGAAATTCAAAAAATTGCATTCGAAAATTATACATGTTTTTATTGTATAATATTGTTCATAACATTTTATTACTGATTTTTAAAATACAATAATATTTTAACAAAAAAAAAATATTCCTTTCATTAAATTTAATTACTAATTTTTACTACATTAGTTTATCTACATTTTTTCATTTAAAATATTTGAGGAATTTTAATCTGGCTTGAAATTTTATTTTTTTGGACTGGTACTCTTGTTCCCGTCCATCAAAGAATTATACTTTTTCCTACACTTGCATAGCTTTGTGAATTTTTAAAATTTCATGGAACTCTAATCCAGTAGGATTTATTCGAAATCTCACTTGTCAATATCAAAAAGATTCCGCTCGCCCTCTGGTGGCAAAATATGAACTTCGATATTCGGTACTTACGTTTTTGATTTAACGCATTGGTACATGTTTTTTGAGATTGACTGAAGCTTTAAATGATAAATCTATTTGTGGTTTGTTGAATACGTAGTTATAAGGTACAAGAATGCATTTTAAACACAATTTTTGACAATGACAAGTACCGAATATCCTTCATTTATAGCGCCATCTATACGTAGTTAAAATTCCCAATACAATGAATATGTCAATTATTACAGAGCTCTGTAATATGTGGATTTAAATTTGATAAGTCCAGTTGCTTATAAATTATTTACAATTTAAATTAAAATCACTATTGTAAGATTTGTGTATTTTATTTAGGTTAAAATTTCTGTTAGCGTTTGCAAATTAAATTCGAAAAATGGAATTCACTTATTTTTATTTGGTTTTAAATGATTTTTACTTCATTACTGACCTATTTGGCATTAAAGCGTTTATTACGGGACTTGCCTGTCGGCTATTGTCGTACACATGTTAATGTACCACTTAAAAATATCATTTAGTTCACGTGATGGTAATATAAAAAAATTTATAAAAAGAATATGCAAATCAAAAAGGCCTCTGGGAATTTAGAGTGCATTTTTCGTAATATTAAATATTTTTAAATACTGTGTTGTTCCTCAGGAAATTTGGATGTTGATAAAATTAAAAAAAGGTATAAGACAAAGGGTAAAGAAATAATTATCTGTTGTTTAAAGGGGTCAGTTTTACAAAAATCGAAAAAAAAAAAATGTTTTTCATAATTTTCGAAATTTGGTGTTTATTAAATTTTTCATATAGTATTTGGGATAGCAAGTTAAAATATTTACTGAAGATTAAGGTGAAGAATTAGAGCCACAAAAAGTTCTTTTACTGCGAATAAAACATGCTATTTTTTCTTCAAACGTCGAAATTTTTAAAATAGGAATATTTTTAAAATAATTTCAAAATTTGAGATTTAATTTACATACAACACACAATACAATGTTGGTGTATATTGGGTTGCCTAAAATTCATTTCTACTGCGCCCTTTTATTCCTTGTCAGTGCAAGGTAGTAATTTCTACTCCTAGGCAATAAAAAGTGACCATAGTAACAACGAACACAAAAAGTCACATTTTAAAGCCTGTCAAACGTCATAGCAGACTGTAATTTAATGAGTTTTGAAAAAAAAATAATGGCTCGTTGTACAATTTTTACGTCGCGTCAAAATATTATCCACTTTATGCACTTGTTGCATAAATAACTATAGGAATACTGCTTCAGGAGCAAACAACCTTTTTCAGAAGGGAGACTTTTTTCGCGGTTTATACCACTGCAAAACTTCACCGTCCAAAATCTCTAGAGAATTGTCTTTCTGACTATAGTTTAATGACAGAGTATAACAAATTTATTATTTACTTCGTGTTGTGTTTTATTATAATTGTCATCGATAGTGGACGCCTGTAGAATTATTCATTAATAAGGGTCATTATTGAATGATTTTGTATACCTTAAAAATACTCATTAAGAAAAAATGAAATGAAATATCAAGCAACGATTATTTCAATTAACCTTTTTTGTAAAATGATATTTTCGCTAATTGGAGAATAATTATAGGTACTTTTTTGTTAATTAACATATAATAATCGAAGCATGTTGATGTTACAAATTGGATCTATAAACCCTGTTTTACAGTTTAATTATGTTTTTTGTGTACTTTCTGAATAAAAAGTTTCAGGTTTCGTCGGTGTTTTATTAGTTTTAAAATAATCCTACTTCAAATATGATTAGAAAAGCAGATACAGTTGAACTACAATTGCATCAGTTTGTAGTTAGTTTAGGTTTTTAATAAGATAAAAATTTAATTAAAAACTAAATAATAAAATAAATAAAAGTACTGTACGTGTGCAGGTATGATAATAATTATTACACTATCTCATCAGTCTAAATTATAAGCTGCATTGTATTTTTTGGATGAAACATTAAGATAAAGCAGCAAAAATACAGAAATAAAACTTATAAAAGATAATATTTTTAAATTGCAATTTTAATATTTCTTTTTAAACGATAGGATAGGAAGTAAGATTAGCAAAATTTAAAAGTGGTTCAAAGAACATTTAAGAAAATCTTTAGATCTCCTTTGAGATGGCAGCCATATAGGAGATGGAGGAAATGGCAGAAAACCGATACTATCAAAACACTATTTGACCATTCGCAAAGATGCTTTCAACGTAACGGCTTTTTAGGTATTATTAAAAGAAATTGTAATTGATTTATTGTGTCACAACAAAATAAGCTAAATTTTAACAACATGAACTATTTTTAGCAAAAATAGCATAATGTAATATTTTGAAAAATACATGGGTTATTGTGAGGTGAACAATAATTTAATGTAAAATTTATGGTGTTATAGGGGTATTACCTAAAATAAACAAGTTTACATGTTTATAGAACTAATTAAAATGTGGTGAGGCAATCTGCGGTGGCAGTTAAAAAATGATAGTGGATAATGAACATCCGATTTGTTTATTAACTGGAGCAACGAAAATGCGAACATGCACCCAATATAATTAACTTGCAAATGTGTCCAGCGTAGATACAATTTCAATTCCAGCTCTCTATTAATGAAAATAAACAAAAGTTGCACTTCGCTACAAGTAATTTTATAAAATTTCCATAAAATACAAAAAAATCATATGTGGCTCGCGATATTTCATTCAAATTTTAGTGCCAGTAAAAACAGGATGACGAAAAATAATGTTTTTGAAGTAACCAACTATGATTACCTATATAACGCTTTTAAAGCGACTGTCATCAACTGTTTTTTTAACTTTATTGAATAAATCGTTTCTCACTTTTCGCATCACAAAACAGGAAACTCGATTTAAACGTTATTTTTAAATACATTTGACAAACATACATTTGATTAACACAATTTTATAAAATTTAATATTATACATACAGGGTGATCAATTAAAAATGATCCATCCTAAATAAATTGATGAGATGTATATAAATTTGGTAAAACAGATTACTTTACTTTAAGAGGAGGAACTAAATGACATACCCCATCCACCCTGACTTAAAAAGTTTAAGAAAATACCTTCAGACAAGGATGTAAGGCATAAATACGTAATAGAACTGTTTCAAAAAAAATTCGAACTGTTCTATTACGACAGAAAAGTTTGAAAATCAGCAAGATGACGAAAGAAATTTATACTATTAACATGATGTAGCACCACCACATTACATTTTACCGATAAATGAATGGTTAAATAACCAATTTGCAGGTTGATCGATCGGACGAAGTCGTCCGATAGAATGGCCAGCACGATCCCCCGATCTTTCGCCATTAGATTAATTTCTTTAAAAACATTTAAAACAATTGTTTTCAAAATGCCACTTGAAAGTATTCAAGAAAAATAGGTTAAATGATGGTTTCAGAGACAGGTCAGAGTGGCTGGGGTAAAAGGGGTGATGTGGGTAAACTTTATACTAAATTTTTATACATATCATCAAACTGAAGTCAATCAAATGTGTGCAGTGAGTGATAAAATATATCACCGTATCGTAAATTCCCCACTGCCATGAAAAAGAAAAAAAGTATAATAAGTAGACATTTTGAAAAAGTAAACTAATAAAACTTGAAGAACTAGCAACATTAATAAATATAAAGCTGGTATTGGAAAATTTTTAGTTTTACAGGGGTGCTTAGAAACTTGAAAGTGAAGTTTGAAAAAGTCACTTAAATAAAATATAAAATTGAAGTGGTCCTTTGAGGGTGACGACTGTAAATTCTTAATTGGTCAACCCAACCACGAGTTAATTTGTAAAGGTCAAGTTTCTATTGGAATTGGCCATCGTAGTAGATCGCGTATTTTGTAGGTTTGTAGAGGTAATAAAGGCTTCAGATGTTCGTAAATACTTAATCTCTCTGGTTTAAATTACTTATCGACCGGCAATAATGCTGCTGGCTGCTATCGTAAAGTCGTGCTATCAACTTGCAAATAATACCAGCAAACTTTAGCAAGTTTGAAAAATAATTGAAGCGTGTGCGATTAATAATTAATAAGCCCCTATGCTTGGATCAATGGATTCTAGTAACTAGTCTACAAAATCACAAAAAATTGCTTTTCAAAGGCGACGAAGTGCAAAAAAACACGCTTTAGTTTGAATTTTTAAATTTCGTTCGGGGCACCTGACATGCGGGTTCTTTAATATTGTACGCTTTTGTGCTAATAGAGAACGTGGAAGCTTTGAAAAATATCGCATAAAATTTAATGCATCGACATCGGGGTTGCAAATTCAATAGGGCATACCCTTTTGTTATTTCTTCCAATGTTTGCACTCATAATTAATGTTTTAATTTGTTACGGATTAATTTGTAAAACCTGCGCACTTTTTTAAACTTTTCAAAAACTGTACTGCGAATTTTTTTTAATTAAAAAACTTTTAATTGCACCGCGTTCATAGCTGCAAAAAGGAAAACTATTACCCGTTTTAAATAAAATTCGGGGAGTTGCAATTGTTTAGAGAATCAAGTACAATGCAAACAGAAAACAAATTGTTTTACAGCCCAGGGCTTGAGTTAATTAAAATTACTTCTGCCAATAAGAAAATCAATCAATGTCTGCAAATATACAAATATACGACGATAAATATTTATCGATCATTTAATTTCCACCTACACCAGTTAATTTAAAAAAAATCAATATCAAGTATAGGTAAACGTCGTTTTGCGCCGGGTCGATTTACGCCGATTCACAATTACGCCGGTTGGTGCCGGGTGATTCAAAACGCATACATTGTGTGAAAAAGGCACGAAAAACAATATGCCTAGAGACTTATATCTTCCATTATATTTGTGTTCATTTTACGCCGATTTTTTTACGCCACGCCAGTGTCTCTCAGAACGGAACCCCGGCGTAAAACGACGTTTACCTGTATATTAGTTTTACATTAACCAGTCGACTTACTGCAATCAAAACCAAATTAAGTGAACCAATAAAATATTTAGCTATTTCTACTGATCAACTTTCTGGACAACAGTTGCTTTACCAAACATAATTAAAAAGATATATCAGGAGAACTAAGATGCAAGAAAATAGTACTCAAAGGTATATCTGAAAAGTCAGTTAAAACAGTACCTAAAATATCACGCCAAATTACCCAAGTAAAGTATTAACATGAAATAAATTCAAGAAGTCAGAGCAGGTGGTGTCATTAATAAAGCAGCTTGCAATTGCGGACATTTTGGTTCATTTAAAATTTAGGAGACGTCATCGTACAATTTTTAAATGGAAAACCACAATTTTTAGAAAACAGTTTGGAAGGACGTCAAAACTTGTGTACCTTAGCGAAATTTCATTGATCTCGTTCCGAAAATATAATCAATCAAAAATTACAATTTCTAAGCGAAAATCCTTGAACGGTTGGTGTTCCATAATAGGGTAATAAAACAACGTAAATTTAAGTAACTGAGGTTGGTTTTAAGACGTTGTTTTATTACCCTACAAAAATTACAAATTCTGTCTTTCCAAATTGTAAAACAGCGTTAGTTATTCTTCTTCGATACTGGTTTCTGTAAGTCTGGTAATCACCAAAAATACTCAATCAGATTATAGAACCCACTTCCTCCAGATTAAAAAGGTGAAATAACCAATCCTCCAAAAGGCATTCCAAATTATACAACGAAACCATGGAAGGAAATCAACAGCACCAAAGATAAAATCCTGGTGGTTTGGAGATTCCAAAGTTAAAAGACCTGATGTGTTGGATTGCCTTATTCAGTAATTTCTACACCTTTTCCAATTTCATAAACCATCAATTGTATTTCAGAATCATCAACTGTATTTCAGAAAGCAACAATCCTATTTTAGAAAACATCAATTCTACTTCAGAAAAGTCAATTTCAGAAAGGACCAATTGTAAAAAATTATGAAGAAGCTTTAGGTGGTCATTGTGCACGTTAAGCATGCATACACATACAATTCCTCAAAAATGTGTTTTGGCAATTTAAGAATGCACGTTTAGGTCCTTATTCACCAATATTAAATCCAATTGTGAAATGCAGATGCAAAATGTACCAAAAGTGGATTTAACATGAATTAAAATAATCTGTTCTAAGATTAAAGCAGTATTGTTAAAAGAACACTTCGGATTTTTCCAGTGGAGAAAATGGTTTACTTGGCGAAACCAAAAATACAGGGATTCTTTCCAAAATACAATTGATTACTTTTGAAATACAAATCATACTTTCCGGAACTAAATTGATGAATTCTGATTTTAAAATAATGCTTTCTAAAACACAATTGATGTTTTTGAAATACAATTGATGCTTTCCAAAATTGAATTGATCTTATCTGAAATACAACTGGAAAAGGTGTATAAGGCAAATTTTTAAATCCCGAGGTAAGGATTGTTTTAGTGTCTGGTGAAGATAGAATTCCGTCCTTGTCTACTTATACTATTACTATCTTTCATCTTCAACTTGCACCTCATAATTTATTTTCTCTCAGATGCTTCTCTAAGTCCTTCTAGAATACCAACGTTACCAGTTTAACTTAAAACTTAAAAATTTACTAGAATTCGTTTATATGCATTTTTTGCGATCCTGTTCTAAGAAATAAAAATTCAAAATGGAAAAAGTTCAGATTCCCACGGTTTCCCACTCTAAAATCAATTTCTTCATTTTCTTTAAAGCCTCCTTTAAATACCTATTAAGTTTCACCGACACCTAACGCCATATTTTTGTTATATTTAATATTTTGTGTGCGCGGCATACAGTGGGAAAAAAGCCCGATCCAAAATGACCGACATAGTGATTTTGAGCACCATAAACCATTTTTTAATAAAAAAATGTCGGCCGTTTTGGATCCGCCATTTAGTTTTTTTAGAAAAAAAATGTCAAATTCGAAATCAATGATCTCAAAAATATGTCTTTAGGAACTTTCATAAAAATTGAAAAACAAGAAGTAGTTTTGGCTACGTTTTCGGGCTTTTTCCCACTGTGGGCCGTTTTCCGCATAATTCTTCCGGGCGAACTTTTTCTGTGTTTTCTGGTTACATCTAAACTGCACTGGGTGAACTTATATCACAGACTGCATGGATTCCAGTGCAAATATGGCGGACCAATTATACAATTTAGCTATTTTTGTTTCAACAGTTTAGGTTAGTTTAGGCAAAGTTTAGAATTCTGTCGTTATGGGTTCTTCAGCGATCCGTAAAAGAGCATGACGTCTACTGTGACACTTTTAACACCAAATTTATACTCGAACTACTAAAGAGCGAATGGTGTGACTCTAAACGAAAACACGAATGCAGCTCTAGTTCCTAGGTCTTAGATAACCAAAATTTTGTTTTCTATACTTACATACAAATGAGTGCAAAATCATGTTCAATATGTTCAAACAAATGTAAAGGTGGTAATTAGTTGGTGAAAAATTCTTATATTTATTATTTAGTCTTGTCCGCATGATTTTAATCAAAGGACGCTTTCGAATGTAGTTCAATTTTGCCTGAAACTTAAAAAATAGTTTATTGAGTAACTTGCCATGGTGATGGGTTTTGTCTCATTTTAACTTATACATAAGGAAGATCTGTCACCATGGCCACTTATTCAACAAACTAATATTTTCAGTATACAAAAACAATCGTCTAGTTTATAAGATTCCACCTGTGAGGTGGATTTCGCATTAATTCCTTCTAACAAGTTTGTAAGCTGTTTGGTTTTCGTATGGTACCTTAAGGCATCACTTTTCATTATTAAGCTGCAAGCCTCTATTTATAATTTAAATCTACATTGTTCACATCATCTAAATCTTCGGGTATTCATTTGGAGTTTTTATGAAGTGGAGTATTTGCTGGATTGAAAGGTTTTTATTTGGAGCATAAGCGGTGAAAATCGTCGTCTTGTATATCGTGGGCGTACAAGGAAAACCCACTAATTGTAAGTCAAAAAATGCGACTTTCGAGAAAACCGCATTTTAATGTAAGAAAGCCTGTGTAAAATCCAGTTTTAATATTTAATAGTCAAAATAATTTTCCTTAATAAGCGCACGGTGGACTTAAGACGATAGTCGGCGAAATTTTGTGAGCGTAAAATGTGACTCTACGGAATACCATTTTTTAGACAAACCAGTAAATGAAATTCTGTTTTTTTGTAGTAGTAGTTCATTAATACTTGGCATAACATGTCTATTATTTTGTTTTTGTATTTTTTATTGAATTTTTAGATTTATAGACAATCAAATCTGACCTAAAAATGAGCAAGTTTTGCTTGCTATTTTAAACCTTATACTCGATATAATCGGAAAAACAGAATAACACTTTTGTGAAGTTGTGTATTTAGATAAGAGAAAATTTTACAAATCTCAATTTGATGGTCCCTTGTTAAAGAAAAATGGTATTTTCTAGGACCAGGTTTTTTTAAAAGTGCCAATTTTACTGCTGCCGTATGAGTATTTGGTGTGACTTACAAAAACAAAACCAGAAGAAATTGGTAGCCACAAGACTCATCTGTGTACCAAAAAAAGAAATTTTAAAAAAGCTTCAATAGAAAAAAAATTATGAGCAAAACCCCAAATATCAAGCGAATTTCAAAATCAAGCGCTCGCATTTGCCGACTATCGCCTTAAGGTTTTCTTGTAAGTTGTATCACACTATTATGGACATATACACGATAGAACTCAATTCTTTCAAAAACAGGACTTAGTGTGTTTTCCTTGTACGCCTACGATATGTTATATTGAAAGTAGAAAATGCAGTGATTATCTACAATCATTAGTGAGTGTAAACATTCACTGATGAAATCAGTGAAAGTATAAAATCAATGCATTTAAAGTATTTAGATTCTACTGTTACTAGGAAATGTGAACTTTCACTAGGAATTGTGAACATTCACTTTGAGGTAATAGTGAATGTCGCCAATAAAAAATAATAGTACTAAATAAAGTTTAGCTGCCCTGAATTTGGTTGTATCGTGGTTTACCATGCACTATTTTTAATTCTGCCCATAAAACTGTTAAATTGTTAATAATTTTATTAACAAACTTCCATCCATTATCAGATTAAAAGACCAACGGTGCACCAATTACAGTAAAAATATCAATAAGGTTATTGGTTACTTCTTCTGTTTTCTTTGATTTAAGTGGTTTAATAATACAAAATTTTGTTAAATGGTCCTGATACACCATGATAAAATTAAAGTCACCATCTGGATGCGATTGAAAGTCAATCAAGTCCACTTGACACCTCGAATTTAATTTTTGATAAAATAAAAGTTTAACAACCACGCCTTTCTTTTATTTTTTTATTTTTGTTGGCTTGGCTAGCATAAATTTAAAAAAAAAGCATTACATCTTTGTAAGTGATATTTTTGTACTTTCTTTTAACTTGTCGAATCTTGCGGTCACGGCCTCCATGCCCAATAGAAATATGTACTTCTTTTAATATATCATAAAGTTCACTACCATGTACAAAATATATTATTTCAGATTTCTTTTAATGGCATAATAAGTTTTCTTTTCCATTTACTTCCAATACATCGAACCTTTTGAAAATATTGCAATCGTCAGATCCTTTCTTCAATTTTAATTATGCATTTAATACTTTATTAATTACATCATTATACTTGTTTTCAGACAACCACACTATTGTCTTTTTACTAAATAAATCTTCAATTATGAATCTAAACTTGAAATGAGTTTTATGAGGTTAGGAATGTCTAAATTGTAAGTAGTTCCCAGCTTTACTTTCACTAACCACATTCTGTGATTGTTTACCTTCACTAGTGTAAGTGATTTAAACATGATTTTTTCCACCTCCACTGACTATTTAGTGAATGTTTACATTCACTAGTTATTGTTAACAATCACTGATTATCCACTTTCACTTTAACATATATAATAAAAGCTGTGTATGACGCAGTCCAACCAAGTAAGCCGAAAGTGCGTCTTAAGATGCATCTTAAGATTTAATTGGGTGTAACCTGGGTACTCTTGATCAAAACATTTCTCTTCAAAAATATTTTGAAAGGTGTAACCACCGTAGAATCAAATTCAGTCGTGACTTTAAAAAAATTTAGCACTAAAAATGCCTTAACGAGTGCCTAAGGAACAAACAAGAAAGTATTGTTACAACTTGGAATGACACTTTTGTTTATATACGTTATTTCATGGTCGTTTTGTTTCTTGTTGCATTGCAGACGAAATTTAAATTGGTTTTGGTCCTCATATGACCTCCTTTAAATTTAATGCGGAATTAAATTCCAAGACAATCAGAAACGTAAAGTTTAATCCAATTTAGTAATTGTTGGTATTATTTAAAACAAACGACTTTACTTTTACTACCTATTTTAAACTTTTATGATTATTGATACTAAAAAGTTAAGTGTTTTAAGTGAAATAATAAATTTGTACTTTTTATTAAGTATTATCTTTTATTTTGGTAATATTTAGAAAAGTAAAACGTACTTTATGATTAAATAATGTAATAATATTTTTACTTGAAACTGATCATAAAAATATATATAAAAAGTTATGAGTTTCGGAACGAACCTTTTTTGTTAAATTGATTTGTTTCATTCAATAAAGTTATTACAGCGTCCCATAAAAATTATTTACGCCCCGGATTATAAATTTTGTTTTTATTATTTAGTATAATTCAATTTACATTTATTGCTAGCGGATGATGCGGAATACATATTTTATTTAAAAATTTATTAATTCTCGTCTCTATAACTTTTTTAATTTTAACGGTTGTAACTAAATAACTCCAACCATGCAGATGAAAAAATAAATAGACCTACTCAATTAATTGCTCTCATAATGTAAATTTCCTCCGGGTTTAATTATCGTTATAATTTGTGTTGATGTGTGTTAATGTCAGTTGTTAAAGTCGGTGTCGCAAGTTGTATGTTTGGGTGTTCGACTGGAGAGAACGAGCCATTGACACGTTTCGACCTTCTGTCAGTATTAATTACAATCGATCCAAAGACCGCATTAAACCACAACTGAATCACCGCAAGCAAAAGCGCCTCCAAAACGAAAAGCACACTTTAACTTTCAACTTCACCTTCCGCCTCAACAAATAACTGCTAAGCTGTATTCTTTTTAATGAACGCATTCAAATCGTTTTAATTGCTTCAACTCTAACTACCTTTTGTTATCTAACAATATTTCAAACTCAAAAATAAATCGCGAATCGACCCTGAACTTTTTGAATGCAATTAAATTAATTATAATTATTCCAGGATTAAAACACGAAATGTTTTTTAAACTAATAAAACCACTATGAGTAATTAATTATAAACTTGAACGCAAATCGTAACCACAAATTTAATGCATAACGATGTAGTACTTATGTTTGGTTATTGCAAAGTAATTATGTACTTACAAGTTATTATCTACAAACCGCTTAAGTGTTTTCTGGTAAGAGAGAAGGGTCACTAAAGATATTATATTAGGAGACTTAATTACATCCCATAGTTCCTTTTAAACATAGAAGAAACCACTACCAAACCTAGGATCCATATATCTCAATAATTTACTACGAACAATGAGTTAACATACTAGATTCAAAGAATACCTGGAATAGGCATCTTAACAAGATTATAATAAAGAAGGATATTACCCTTCAAGTCTTACTCCCAAAATGATACACAGGCTGTTTACCACAATGGTTAAATCCTCAGTAACATTGGAAGAATCTAGTGGTTACATAGGCCGCAAAGATGAAAAGGTACAAAGGCTTTCTTGGTATAATGGGGGCCATGAGAACAATTCCCACAGCGGCTATAGAGACCCCTTTAGACCTACCTCCGTTACACTTAGTAGACTTTATAAGGAACTAGCGAATTTACGCGAAACTCTAGGATACATGAAACTATTACATTTATGCATAATTATTCGTCTTTTTTCTTTAGAGGAAATTCGAACTTTAGTTCGGTTTTAAATTTTTATAAGAACTCGTGCGTGGCCAACTTCCTCACCTTACTGAATTTTCTGAGATGGATTGATCAATTTTAAAGTCCTCACCCACTTTTCTAGGACTTTCGAATCTTCCAGAATCATTAAAAGAATTCCGAAGATCGACTTCCTATTCACTTTTCATCTATACTTTTTGCCAAGCCCTTTTTCTAATTGTTTCTTCCCCGAAAAGATCGTTGAAATCGCGAAATTACTTTCCACTCTTTGTCGAAGAGTACAGATGTGGTTTTTGATGCGTATTTCATTTCACTACCATATTAAAGAATTATACTAGGAAAAATGACAATTTAACTTGGAAAAATTGGTAGACCCATTCTATAAATGTGGACAGTCTCAATGACTTCTAGATAACCCCTTCGAGGTAACTATAAAGGATCGAAGAACCATGGATAGATTTAATCTGGATATCACTCCCGGAAGCCTGACTTAGTAAACCGACATGTATAAAAACAAAACTTGATAGGGTGTATATGGAAAGAGACCTACGATAACTATGAGCTTTCCTTTAGAAAAATATTGGAAAAATAAATAAGAGAGCTATTAAAGAGAAGCAGATCTTTATCTTATCAGACAGTCAGGCAACACTTCTAGCTCTTCAGAGTGCGAAGGTGACGTACAAACTGGTTTAGAAATGTCGGAACGAACTCAGATGGAACTGCCTCGGGATCCTGCAATAGAGTCAAGCTGGATATTTTGGATTTCCAGGTAACGAAGAATCGGAAGAGCTGGTTAGAATTGCATCTGACAAAAATTTCATAGGCCTAGAATCAGCAGAAGGCATACAAAAAGTGCAATTGGGATATATCTAAACAACTGGATTCGCACTGAACATGTTGAAAACTGGCAAAACATTCCAGGACGAAATCACAACAAATCAGCTGAGCTGTTGTCTCTGAACAGAACATAACTCAGAATTGTCACAGGACATAACCGTAAAGCAGCACCTGTGAAAATTTGATAGAGACCTTGCTTCCAAACTATACAATGAGGAATCTGAAACTGCAATACAAAGAAACCCAAATTTGTCGCAGTTGGTCACAAAGTAATAAAAATGTACTTCAGTGAGGATTTTTAAAACACCAATATTTAAAAATCATAGTTTTTCTTTTTTATTATTAAAAAATACCCAAAAAAAAAGCTGCTGAGAGCTTCTTTGGTTAAAATAAAAGATCAGAAATAAAGTTTAGTTAGATTTCAACAGGTATACAAACATAGTAACATTAAAACACTAAAAATTACTGCAAAGTATATTTGGTTGCCTAATTTTGGTATCAATCCTAATTGAATTCCCTGTACATACAGAGGGGTGCACAAAAAACGGCCAACGATGTAGCTTCGTTATTTCTTTTCCGATTTTAGTTAGTGATATGTCAAATTAAATGGTTTGAAGAATACTACTTTCAGATAATAAAAGATTAATTTTATTTTTGAAAACAACAGAGGAGAAGGTGACAACTTTTCTTTTGTAAATGCCAACATATTTTTTTCGATTGAAAGAAATCAATAACAAAAATAATTTAAACCAATTATACCAATAATTTTTTTTTAATAATTTTTTCCTATTTTTTTTGATTTTTTGTTATTATTATTTTTTAAATTTAAAAAAAAATAAGAAAACAAAAGTTTAAAAAAAATTATTGGTATAATTGGTTTAGGTTATTTTAGTTAATGATTTTTTTCAATCGAAAAAAATATGTTGCCATTTGAAAAAGAAAAGTTGCCTCCTCCTCCTCTGATGTTTTCAAAAATAAAATTAATCTTTTATTATCTGATAGTATTCTTCAAACCATTTAATTTAACATATCACTTACTAAAATCGGATAAGAAATAACGAAGCAACATCGTTGGTCGTTTTTGGTGCACCCATCTGTATAAATGGGATGCTCTGGGGTAAAAGTGAATTTTTGGGAAGTTAATCACAAAAACAAAAGATGTCTTCACTGGATGGAAAAACGGTACCCTTTCTTGAAAATGAAAAAAAAATCGTATTTTGATGATTTTTATAATCTAAGATTCTTCTATTTTAAACAAAAATTAATAAATTCCAACACATACAGGGTGGTCAGTTTGGCAAAATCCGTTTATTCTTGAAACAGTTTTTGAGAAAAATGATTCAAATAAAAGCTGTACAATTAAGATTAAATGTCACCTGATAATCACTTATCGTAAACTGGGAAAACTTTGGGCCTTAAGAGTAACTTTGGCCCAAATCTTGGAAAACATGTATAGTTCAATCTACTGTTATTTACCAGCTAGTACTCTGATAGTAACAAACTTAGAATATATGTTAAAAGAAAGTTGGTAGCTAACTGTAGATCAAAAAATCTTTTTTCAAAATTTTGGTCAAGTTTACCCAAGTTTACGGTAAATTTTTAAATGGTAACGCCCATTTTTATTACATAAAATTGTAGCTAACATTTATAGGATTGCAGAACATATTTTCTTATTTATTTTTTTAATAAATAATTTCGAAGTTACAAGCATTTCAATTGTTTATACAAAAAGTTCGACAGGTCCATTACTTTTCAAATTGAAGCATATTGTAAAAAAACTTTTCGAATAAAAGTTGTATGTTTCTTAGTAACGCATTATGTAGAAATATTACCAAGACCTTGAATGACTAGTTGAAGGTCATGCAATAATCACATAACTTTTATTAAATAGTTACATCCCATTTCTATTGCATATTCTTGTAACTTATTTTGAGGTTAACAGAACATATCTTCTTATACTTATTGAATAAACAGTTTGGTTTAAATTTCCAATATAAATAATGTTGTTGGTTGATTCAACCTGGCATTAAAGGTCACAATTATCACTAAGAATTGTATTAGTCTTAATTGAAACTTTTTTCAAAAATGACTTTAACAAACTAATTGTATTGTAACTTTCAAACTACTAAATAAGAAAATATGTTCCGTAAACCTCTAAAAGTAACCTATAATAATACGCAAGAAAATGGGGGTTGGTATTTAAAAAAGTTAAATGATTACCGCGTAACCTTCAAGCTGCTTCTTAAGGTCATGGAAAAACTGCTAAAAATGTGTCACTAAGAATTGTACAACTTTGATTTGATACATTTTTTTTAAATTAATAAACGTTACTGAACTTTTTGTCCGTCCTGTATACAAATTATTTAAAAATATTACATTTTAAAAACGGGAAAAATTTTGAAAAAAATTAATTTTACCAAAAAAATTCAATTTTTATAAAACTAATATGCTACATTCATAGATTTTGATACACTGACTTCATGGACTAAACATTAGAGAGCCGTTTTTTTTGTAACAGTAAAAATTCATATGAAAAAAATTTTAGTCCTAATTTTAGTGCGATCCTATCCTTAAGCCTAGTTTACATTGGTCTAGTAAAAGGGCGACTAATATAAACAGTAGGGTATGTAAAAAATGCACTTTTTACTCACCCTACTGTTTATATTAGTCGAATATATCTCGGTTTTTGAACTCGCCCTCCTACTCGCCCACTTACTCGCCCGTTTACTCGACCAATGTAAACCAGGCTTTACTTTTTAAAATACAGCATTTTGATTAGTAAAAAATTGGAAATCTTGTAAACAAACATTTTCGATTACATAAAACTAATAGACTACGTTAATTGATTTCTCTCTTCTAATTACGATGAAACAAAAAATTTTGCTCTGAAGTTGGTAATTATTGGAAGTGCAGAAATTTATGTAACACAAACAAACTTCTAAAGATTCTAAAAACGTAATCACGCTTTTATCGATTTATTATTAAGTTTTTGTTTACTTAAACATTACTTAAAAGCCAATCATCAAACTTGACATACTTCCTCCATGATCGATTTGTATTTGTTTGAAGCGATAAATTAAAAAAAAAATAAAAAAATGTAGTTATTTTTTGTGTTTTAGTTTACTAAAAGCTTTATTACAAGAAGAAACACTGTGCTACACAAGAGCGAGCAAAGAAAATAAAAGTGTTAAACCTAGGTTGAGCAAAATTGAAGCTACTTGAGAATATTGCAAATTTCGTTTTAAGAAAATTGATTTTTACTTTCTAAACATAATAAAACGTGTAATTTATTACACAAAATACCTACATAATACAACGCTTTAATTAATAAATCTTTTACAATAAGGATTCAGAAACTTTGATTAAAGTATTTAATATTAGATACAAACAACAGTTAATTTCCTCGTCGGTACTTCGTTCGTTAAGGCATACATATTTATTAAGGATACACTATGTTTTTCTTCAAACGTCATTAAAGTACAGTCTTCTGTTACGTTTGGCATGCTTTAAAATGTCACTTTTTATGTTCGTTGATTCTATGGTCACTTTCTACTGCCTAGGAGTAGAAATTACTACTTTGCACTGACAACGAATAAAAGAGCGGAGTAGAAATTAATTTTAGGCAACCCAATATACACTAACATTGTATTGTGCGTTATATGTAAATTAAATGACAAATTTTAAAATTATTTATTATTTTACTATTTTAAAAATTTCGACGTTTGAAGAAAAAATAGCATGTTTTATTCGAAGTGAAAGAACTTTTTGTGGCTCGCATGTATCCTTCTTTTAATAAAACAATATACTATTGTTTTTAATCGTTCATTGAGAAATAAATAAAAACATTCTTGAAAACCATAGAACAATATTATAAATTTAATAAAATAGATGAAAATTTTTAATTTTAAATTATTGATGTTAATGTATACAGGGTGTCTCAACTAAAACTTATCTTCTCTGAAATATAACTATTTTCTAAACGTTCGAGAAAACGGTAAAATATTTCAATTTTTATTTCAAATCGAACCACTAATGGGCCAAGTACGCATGCTTGATCTTTACAGTTGAGTAATGGTACAGTGGTTTAATGGAAGTGATGAGGAGTTGGTGAAACTTGTTCAACATTTTGATAATCACATATCGCGACGAATATGTCAAAATTTCTTAATGTTTAGTGGAGTATAAACGTTCTCATTTTAAGTTAGTGGTTGACTGTTAGTGGATAGTGGTAATTTTTAGTGGTTAGTTGAACATAATCTCTTAAGTTATATCTAAATTAAGGAAAAGATATGTTTGACAAAACTGTCAATTTAATTAAAATCCATAAATTAACTGAAACTTTGCTTAACTATATTTTTAAATTTTACAAATTAATTCCTTCATTGCTCTCATACTTGGGAACAACAATTGGTTAAAATTTAATTTAAATATAGTAATTTAAAAAATAACTTATGCTATTTGATGAAATTTGTTGTTGTTGTTCATTATCTACCATTCCATTTTCCTTATTATTCGCAACTGGAAAGGTATGTAAATTTAAAAATAACTAATTTAAACCAGTGGATTAACTTTGTCCTGAGGTGGTTTGTTATTATTACAATTATTTCTGTTAGGTTTAAAATCCCACTAGATAAAATCTTTTCTTCAATATTTTCATTACACCTTTGTTTATTTGGACCCAGGTTAGTTTAATCAAAGTTAACGACCTCTCTAAAAGTTTCATCAAGGTTGCTGAATACAGGTTTTTATGATTAGATCACCTTCTTCAATTCAGTATTTATAAGTATACTTTTTGTTCAAGAACTTGGTTATTGTTCAAATTTGTAGGAACATAATTTTATATTATAAATGTAATTATTCGGATTATTATTAAAACTGAATTATAGTTTACTATCATATATTGATATTCCAAACCCAACTAAAGTAGCTGCAATAGGTGAAATGTGGATTTATTCTTGTTAGTCCAGTCAACGAAGGAAAAATAACAGAAATAATTCGTATAGTAGTAATTTTTTGTACAGTGGTAGAGGGCAGTGTCATAAGTATTATACTAAAAATCCTGACCGCTGAGGGTTGAACGGGGTGGTGGAGTTTCGTTTTAAAGTTATTTTTCAAGTTTTTCGTAAATAACTCGGAAACCGCTCCTTAAAGCGAAAAAGTATTAATGTGCAAAATTAAACTACATAAAATTTCCTACAAAAAATAATATACTAATTTTTTCTGTAGGATGAATAGTTTGCCAGATACGGAGAATGGAAAATCTGCGAACATTATTAATAATAATCCGTAGTTTTTTACATCAGATTTATTTCTCAAACTATGCATCCTAGAGAAAAAATGAAAATGACCTTTTTTGTAGAGAATTTTATGTACTTTAGTTTTGCATCCAAACAGTTTTTCGCTAAAGGCAGCGGTTTAAGAGTTATTTAGAAAAAAACGTGAAATAGTAATCCTTCCGCTCATCTCCCAGCGATCATGATTTTTAGTATGTTGTTGGCGCCCTCTCATTTTTTTCAAGAGATGGAGCGCGTCCCCTTACTTTTTTTGGTACTTTCTTATAATTATTTATGTATAAATATTTTTTATTTATCCGGTAAATACATATTTAGTAATTAAATTAAAAAAAAAAGATTTTTAAATACCTGAAGATGGGATATAATAATCCCGAAATCGATAGTATTTAATTTATTTTATACAAAAAGTATAAATAATAAAGTTGGACTTAAAGAAAATAAATCTCAAGTTTTTCTAACATATTTAGTAATTTTAAAAAAGTCTTATTTTGCATTATATTTTGAAATTTGATTAATTTATTCTTTGTTTTTCTTTATATACAGGGTGTAACAAAAGTAGGTAATGCATACTAGCTGTAACTTCTTAATTTAAAGAAATACAAAAAAAAGTTAAATATAATACTTTTTCAGTAAATTTTAGTACATATTTTGACATTTTTAATTTTTGCATATCTTTCTCTATTTTGTTGCTCTAGCAACCAACTATTGTTTTTTAAATAGCAATAATATGTTTTCTTTGCACATTTTAAAAGTGCGCAATTTTCTGTGTTCGGCAATGTTATTTTATGTAAAATAAAAAAAGAAAAATTTTAGAAAAAAAAATAAGGTGTAAAATTTATTAACTTCCAAAAAGAGTTTCTGTTTTGTAAATATTATTCTGAACAAATTATTCCCTATGGACTATTATTTTTTTCGACTTCCTAATAAGTTATAGCAATTTAACAGAAAAATTAAAAAAAAAATTAAATTGTTTTAACTTTTAAGAAATCAAAAAAATAGGCGGTTCATAGGAAACTTTTTATTCATAATAATATTTACTATCCAAAAAAATTTTGAGTGTCAATAAAAAGAACACCTTTGATTTTTTGGCAAAATGTTTATTTTTTTATTATTAAATAGCATTTCCAAATACAGAATAATTAATTCTTTTCAAAATTGCAAAGAAAACGTACTAATGCTGTTTTAAAAACAATTTTTGGTTGCTCTAGCAACAAAATAGAGAAAGATATACAAAAAGTAAATATGTCAAAATATGCACTGAAATTACCTAAAAATTTTTTTGTTTTTAGCTTTTTATGTAACTCTTTAAAATAAAAATTTACACCTATTATATGCGTTACTTCTGTTACACCCTGTATATTTTATGAATATGGATACAAGTTAAAATATATTTAATTTTTTGAATTTTTATTTGTAAAATTATTATAATTTTTTTTTTAATTTTGGATTTGGCTTTTTATAATAAACGTGTACAATCAAATAAATTAAAATATAATAACATTTTTTATTATTTTCCCACGGTTCCAAATAAATTAAAAAATAGAAGTTTTGTCTAATAATAAAAGATTTAGAAAAATTGACGACTCAAAATTACTTCATGAAAAAGTGATCTTAAAATCTGTCAGCGATCATGACTTTTACTACCTATTCGACAATTTTTGGTATTCGTTGACTGGACTATAGGAGGAGTTAGCTAGTACGCATGCGCCGCTGCAGTTGACTTAAGCTTCTTTTACGTTATCACTGCGCATTTGGCTACTGTAGTAGTAGTAGTAGTAACTGGACTAAGTGACAACCTTTAAGGCTCATGAATTAGATTATTTCTCACAAAAAATTATAAATTATTGAAGAAATTATTTTTTCCAATATTTCTGAGACATCTACAGTATATTCAAAAAATCTATAAGAATTTACATTCCTTTTTTTTAATACCACAAATTTTTAAATTTCAAGGTATTTTTAGGTTAAAGAGAACTTTAAGACCCAGAACAAACTCTCGCTTTTAAGTAAGTCATTAAAAAATTCAGAAAAAATGGTGCAACGACCCTAAATTTAAGATCTTTAAAACCTCCAGATTACTACTTTTTAAGTTCATTGATTCGTTCGAACTTTTGGTTGTAAGCGATTAGATTATAATATTCAAAAGTCCACTATATTTTCTTTTAAGATCCTTTACAATGAGGTGTCATTTTAAAATCAGGATAGATGGAGCAAAAGAGATCCCCCCTCCTAAAGAAAATTAACCTATTTTGCTGATATTTTGTACATCTCATCAAATTTGGGTTATTTAGGATGAATGATCACCCTGTATATAGCATTTTTATTTGATTTTATTGTTATTTAAAAGAAATGTAAGGGGGAAGCTTTTTCTGATTATTAATCACATGTGAAATGGGATGGAAAAAATGAAAATGAAAACGTTGCAAAATCTTACCTTGTTTTGTGAGCAGAGGCGCGTAAATACAGCTAAGCGACTTTGCTCCAATTTTCAATCCCCGGTATCTCTCCCAGTTTTCCGCACTAAACACCACAAGGACACTTTTCCATCTTTCAATAAAGTCAAAAGCGACCTTGACTCAAGAGTTTTTATAAAATATCTGCAACAAAAAGATAATTATATAAATGAATTGATTTATGAAATTCTTTTGAAAGTAGTGTAATTCGTAAATAAAGGGTTTGAATTCGTGAATCCAATAAGTCACATAATTTAACTTTTGGTGTTTCTTTATTGAATTCGTTGGTGATTTGAATGTGAAGAAAAATTTATTGGGTAATAAAATTGTTTCGGCTCGGCGTTCATCTAAAACGCCATAAAAGCCATCCGACGTCACCTCCACTGGAACCTAATCGTCCGAAATGAGATTTTCAAATTCGCTTGGATTATTCCTGGAATGCCCGCTACTAACCGGAAGCTCGAAAATTGCACCTTATCCGTTTTTACCTTGCTTGATGTAATTAAAGATGAGGAAGTAATGAAAAGAAAAATTGACTACTTTTTTCTAGTTGTGCGGATTTTATACAAGGATTTGTTATTTGTTAAAATGAAAGCCTGTCGAATTTGCTGCTGAAGTGTTAATAAATGAATACCGGAGTCCTTTTACTTAAATTGAATTAAATTTAACATTACGCTTTGTTGATTATTTTGCAAAGAATTTTTATGTAGGTTTGAGAATCTAATTTATCCAATGATCGAATTTAAAAAGGTAATAAAGTTTTAACAAAGTTAATTTACTGTAATTTACGTAATTCTTTGAATTATCTGCTTTTATCTCATTTTGTATTAATGAAATTTAATATCACTCACAAAGTATATGTATATTCAGCTAAACTAAAATTAGCAAGCATGGCTAGGATGAAACTTCATGCTTTTGGTGGTTGGACATTAAATTAGTCTTCGACTTTAATGTAGGTGCCTTGTCAAGTCTCTAAAATAATACAGTGGAATCTGCAATAATGTTTTATAAGTTCAACTTAGTTTATCAAACATTCACTAATAGTCATTATAGTTTCCTGAAATTCAATTCAACAATGCGATTTATTTAAGTAAATTTCAAAAATCGTTTCGTGCATGAATTTTCGTGAATTTCAGGTCACTTAAATTAAAGACCGATTTGAATAAAGTCAGCGTCGCGTTATGTGAAAGCTTTACTGGACTTTGCTTGGATGTGTGCGGAAAACGTTGAAAATGGGGCGCACGTTTACTTTTCTAAAGGAATTTTCTTTTGAGAATGGTCATGTTTTTCACTAACATAGTAATAAATTTGAATGTTTTATAACGAATGCCTTATTTAAAAAACTAAAATCTTTTCTACGTTTTAAAAATATGAAAAGGTAGCATAATTTAAAATAATATAATTGATCATAAGTTATATCACCTAGTTTTATATTGAGTTGCAATAAACATTAAATGTAGTGTGCAATCCGCAGATTGCTTCAACACAAACAAGACTTGTTCTAGATTCGCTCTAGTTATTATTCAATCCACATAAAGTTATAAAGCAGCTCTTGAATACATATTTCCACCGTTATTCACTTCCACCTATTACACGATACAACTCTTCATCCCAACCCATACGTTTTATAAATTAAATTTTCTTTAATGCGTGCAATACTTAATTTATTTTTCGAATATGTTGAGGATTTGTAAAATTTTAATTACCCTCGTGTAATTGGAAATGCTGTAATCCCTGCCATAATTGTTTCAACGCAAAAGCTTGGTGAAACAAGAGATTGCCCTTTTGGATCCTTGTAAAGTCGTCGCGTCGCTTAGATCCCCAGGGATTTGTAGGAAAATATTTTGATGGTAAATTTTACAATTCGTAAAATAATTAACTACTCTCATTTGAAATTTTCAATACTGCATATTAAAATACATTTCATTGCATTGAATAGTAAGCTGGAGTGGGAATTACAATGGCTTTTATTTAAATAATAAAATTTAATTGATGTTTATAATAAATTGCTTGAATTTTTAATATACCTGTTAACAATAAAACCGCCTGAATTACCAAAAAATCTATGTAGTTGATATTAATATTGAACATTGATAAGGTTTTAAATTTCACAGATTAATTAAAATAAATTTTAATAGGGGATTTAATAAACAATCAATTAAATTTTAGAAAAAAAATATACAGGGTGTTCCGTTCATGGTTCACCAAACGTCGGAACTACAGCAAATTTAATCGACAATAAACCAAAAAAGTGGGGGTTATTTAGTTTTATTTAGTTTTAGTGCTATAGCCTTTTGAATTTTAGGTCACCGATTTTAATGACAAAATCGCTAATTCTATCTTAACCAATGTGTGTAGGGATCAAAAATTGTCATTAAAAAGCTAAAACCATCCTCTTTCAATAGGTAATAACAGAAATACAAAAACAATTGTTAAAATGTTGAAAAAAAACAAAAAGATAAAAAAATAAAAAAAAAAAAATTTCAGTTTTTTTAACTTTTCTCCTAAATAAAACCAATTACGGTTGTGATCTTTTTTAATTATCTGAAACTTGTTCATATTCTCAACGAACCAGGGAATATTTTGAAACCGTAGCTCTCTTCCTTCACTTAGTAATGCTGCTATCAGAAGTAATCCTAAGAATAGTTTGCCAAATAGGCTATATTATGAGGGATGCACAGTGTGTCAAATAGGCAATAAGGGATACCTGATGGAATGCCTAATATTTTATAACAGTTTCACGCCAGTTAACCTGCCCATGGTAACAAACTGTGCTCAGAATACTTCTTTTAGGTGTAACATCAGATGGTTATTGTAAGAGAAGAAAAAGAGCATGGCTTCAAATGTTTCCCTGATTTGTTGTAATTATCAAAAACTTTCAGAAAATTAAAAAAAATATATAACCTTAATGCGTCATGTTCATTTCAAAAACTGCAACAAAATATTTATTTTTTTTCCTTTTTTCTTTGCGATTTTTTATTCAACATTAAATCATTCATTCCTGTGTTACTGTTGTTACCAAAAAGGATGTTTTCAGCTTTCTAGTGATAATTTTTTTTTCAATTTTACGTACATTTGTTTAAAAGTAATTAGGAATTTTGTGATTTTGTGATTTTTCGAAAAAATTGGTGACCTAAAACTATAAACTACAAAATATAGAACCCTACTTATTTGTTTTTTTGTCGATTAAATTAGGTCTAGTTTCTAACCCTGACGTTAGGTGAACCACGAACGGAACACCCTGTATATTACTGGCCAAACCCGATTTTAGGACCAACTAGTTCGGGCTAGTCCAATCTAGTTTAATCTATTTTATTCATTTGTGTTTGGTCTTATTATGGATATGGCTTCAACAAATGGACAAAGTGATCAACAAAAGAAGAAAGGTTTCTGATTTCTGAAGAAATAAAGAACAAATTCCCAGAAAAGATGACACCATTACAACAAAGAACAATTTGGTATTTTGGACATTGAAAGCGTGATAAAACTTATTGCACAAAATACAGATAATATAAAATATTGTTTGTCAATTGATAAACTGTATGATGTAATTGATGAGGCTCATGTAGCTTTTGGACATGGTGGTCGTGACAGAATGCAAGCATCCAAAAATATGTCAATTTTACATAGGAAAATAAAAGTAAACTAAGTGAAAAAGCCCATTTTGGACTTTATTAATTGTACTAAGTATAGTACTGCTATCAGACTCAACCAGATGGGAAATTTAATTTTTTTATGGTTTACCAAACCATCTTGCAAAATTTGTTTTACTCCGTGCATTGGAATCAAAGAGAACAACCTACCATTTAAATGACATACTTTTAACTATAGAGGAGACCCATTAATACTGCAGTAAGATAACGGAAGATATTTTGTCAATCATGTAGTACCTAATTGATCTCACTAGTCTTTGACCCGAACTTAAAATAGCACACGGAAAAGTCAGACACACCCAGAGTTCGCTCGAACGTGCCAATGAAGGCATTTAGAATATGATCATTACCTGGTTAAAGGATAACGAATTAACTAAATGGTCAGAAGGTTTGAAATATATCCAGTTTATAAAAATTCGAACCTTCCATACTGGAATACAACAATCGCCTTAGAAAGCCATGTTTGGGGTTGAGCCTAATGTACATACTACCACATCATTGCCTTCGGAATTATTAAAAGATATCCAGACCGAAAATGACTTTCAAAAAGTTATACAAAATGAACAACATTTTAGATAAATTATCATTGGAGGATGATGAAAATTCTTTAGCTGCTCATGATATTCAGAATGCTAAAAAGGGCTACAGAAAATCTTAAGAAACAAACCAACAGAATGAAACAACGTGACCATACCAATTTCCGATGTAGACAAAAAGTCAACAGGGATAACATAAATTTCATCGAATTTGTTCTGCAAATTGATGATGAAGAACTTTATAAAATGAGTACTAAGCATGACGATCTGCAAAAACTGTACTACAAGTATATTTTATTTCGTTATACTTTTAGAACTGAGTTTGATGTTTGCGCTCAAATTTTTCTTACTAGAAGAAGTCAAGCAAGATATTGATATTTCATTAAGAGCTGCAGCTACTAGACATTCTGTTGGGACATGTCAAGGTTTCGTAAGATACAGTTGTTCTAAAAACTATCCTCAAATAGATACCAGTATAAGAAAAAAATGATACTTTGCAATTCAAAATGCCTTTAAACCTCATCTTGTAAAAATAAATAAATTTTCTTTGTTTTATCTAAGGTGTACCAGATTAAACTCTAATTTTAATTAATGTTGCTTATATTACACTGCAATTTTAAGACATACTGCCCAAATACCAGTATAGCATTAAAATTGCTTATCAGTTTAGACTAAATCAGTTTAACTTGGAAGTTACACTAGATTTGACTAAAATAGGTAACGCGCTTCGGATAAAATATTTTTTACTAGCAAAAACTAGTTTATCCTGAAATCGTGTTTGGCTGGTAACATTTAATTATACAGGGTTCGTGGTAGACAAAACTTCAGAGTAAGAAAGGTAGAACAAATGTCATTTACAAAAAACTTAAGTATTATCTCTACAAATCCAGAAAATTTTGAGTTCCCAATTAGTATTCTTCACTTACCAAATCATTGTCAAATTTTCTCCTTATAAAATTTAGATCATGTATTTACAAGTTGCCAGGGTAAACTTGACACTGATTTGGTAAGTGAATGAAAATAGCTAGGAATTCAAAACTATCAAGATTTGTAGGAATAATAATGTAGTTTTAGAAGGAAAGAAAAAAAACCCATTAATTAAAAAAGAAAACATTTGATGATTTCTAAGCTCCTACTTTATTCACAGTTAAATAGCCCAAAAGTTAACGCTACATGTTTCGATACTAATAAGAATTCATCTTCAGATCATCCAAAGATCAAAGAACGACTTTTAAAGGGGAATCATTTTGATTGGTCAAACCTAAAGAAAATTGAAATTCCGACTTAACGAACACATCAAAAATATTAGACATTTGAATAGCAATAGCCATAAGTTCATCCCAAAGAATGCTGAACTTATACACAAGCTTTCATCAAGAGATTTTAATATGGATTTTTTAGAAATTCAAAGACAGGTTCAGAATAAAAACAAGTTTTCTTAAATTGTCAAACTAAAATATTGATAGTAATTTCTCACCAATTTTATAAAATGTATGCTCGGCCTTGTCGATACCTTAAATTTGTTTCTCGACGTTTCTAGTATTATTTGTACATTTGTTGAAAACTCTAGTATAATTTGTACATTAGCAAGGTACAATGTTTAATCTTACCGATTTTCTGATATAACTATCTTTTTATATTTTTAAACTTTGTAATTTTTGTATTCTCTAATATTTTTTGAAAAAATGTATTTTTCTGTACTTTTGGGTACACAAAACCGGACATCGCTCGGGACAACGTCATGTTTTTCTAGACTTTGATATTTGACTTTTTTATTGATGATACATTAGTATGACCCTTGACATTTAAAATAAGTTTAATTTTGTAGCTACTCTCCAAGAGAGGGAGGGCAAAACTTGAAGTTATCTCGCGAAATCTCCTCGGTATTTTCCGGGTTCTTTCAAAATTGATAAAAGGTTAGCTAGAGATATCAACTATGCTCGTTTGATCAAGATCTTGTAAAAAAATCCAATAATTGTGAATCTACGAACAGATTCTATACACACCACAGCGCCTTTTATGCAAAACCAAGTGAACTACTCGAGTAGCAGTAGTTTTTTACTTAATTTTGAAGATAGGCGGAGTTGTTATCACATTTTTTGTACGATACATGAAGAATGTTTATGCTTATTTATATTTCTATATAAAAATGGGTAAGTAAAATATTTGATTTTTCTGAAATAACGTCTATTAATCGGTTTATTGATAAAATAAGAAAACCCAAGAAATTCTGGCCACTTCTTATCCTGATAATGGCAGCTTAAAAGCCGAGTGTTTTACATGTACTTCGCCGTTACTTTTTCTACTTTTAGTAAACTATTTGAAAATATCCTGTTAAAAATTCTTTTGATTTGATTATTTCGCAAATAACTTTTAATGACAGCCGCGAGCAGCAGCAAAATTCTTTTGATACCTCCGTTGGCGGCTGCAAATCTACTGACAGCTTAGACATTTAAGCATATGCTTAACCTCTCTCGTTGTGTCATATAATGTTACGGTTTACTGATGTTGTATTTTTTAATCACGTGTTTAACGTTAACGACGCCTCTAAATTTTTCATCATGATCGCAGAATACAGGCAATACTTTTTTATTTTGTTGTGGCGATGAAATTTTTTCTACGTTCTAACTCGGAAGCTTTATGTACAACGAATGGAACACCCTGTATGTATATGATACATAAATATGTTTCCATAAAAATACTAAACCAAACAAAACGCTAGTTAAAAATTGCAAGAATAAAAAGGTTAAAAAGCAATAATAAGGGTAATGATAATAATAATAAACGCGATTATTTCCTTGATAAAAGTGATAACAATATTAGAATAATAAATAACATTACCCGGTATTATAATAAAGAGCGCTATTGATGTATTTACAGAACAGTGCACGGCGCATTCACCATATTATGTTACTTTTATTGGAAATTTTATCTTTCATCAAAGTGTTTATAGTATATTATCATTAAAATTACATTCAATTAAATTTCCTTTAAAAAAACTCCTAATAAAAATCTATTAATTTATGTAAGGTCCAATTGAATTTAAGGCTTTTGGACCACTGCTCCTTAAAAGTTTTCCTTTACTAAGTGAAACTTGTGTGATCCTTTATTTTTATTTTCACTGCACTTTTAATAAGGAAAAAGTATATTTCAAGACATTAAAATTAAATAAAATCCTTAAATAAACTGAAATTTACAAATTAAGTCCTACGTTGCGCTCTTATTTGAAAATAACAGTTGGTAAAAATTTAATTAAATACAGAAATTCAAAATATATTTTATTAACTTATGTTATTTTATGAAATTTTGTTGTTCATTATCTACTATTCCTCTTTCGTTTTAATATACTACTGGAAGAGTATGCCAATTAAAAAATAACTAATTTAAACGTCTAGATTAACTTTGTCTTCAGGTGGTTTGTTATTATTACAATTATTTCTTTAATGTCAATGTTTTTAGGTTTAATCTAAGCCCTTATTCAAAATCTCGCTAAGTAAAATCTATTCTTACGAAGAAAAGTGTTCTTTAAAAAAATACAACTTTTTAAGTGTCACTAAAAAGTTAAGGAACAATGGTGCAAACGGGCCTTTAGAGTGTGATAATAAGTGGAGAATTAGTGCAAATTTATCTATTTTTAAATTTCCTGTAAAATTGCTAGAGTATATACGAATTTTAAAGATCAATAAATTCGAGAGTAGTATTTTTATAAAAATAGTATATTAGGATTTTTGTCAATGTATCAAAACGAAAATCTAGCCCAGAATAGAGTAAGGACTTTAAAGTAATCTTGAAAGCACCATTATACTTCGTTTAAAGTAGCATTCTAAGAATCCATTATATGATCCGAATTTTGTAGACAAAAATTATTATGGAGGACTTACGAAGAGAATCGAGACTCGGTTTTAAAATCATGAAATTTTAAACTGAAGACAATTTTTTAATACCTTCATTTTAAAATACAGAATAAATTAAAGGTTTTTATGATCATAATTTGATTTAATAATAAAATATTGATTTATTTTATATAACCCAAAAAATGGAAATTTTAACTTCTTTAAATTATCCTTAGAACTTAAAAAAATATATACATATTTAAAATTGGTTTAAAATCAAATTAGTTCTGTAAAATCCTGATTCGAAATATACAGGGTGTAAGCAAATGTACGCAAAAAGGAATTGCCTCCTGATTTTTTTGCATACGTTTGCTTACACCCTGTATATATAGTTATTTATACCAAACCGAGCAGAAATAATTTTTAATTTAAACAATAAATGAATAATAGAATAAAATCTAGTACGCATGCAGGTAGGTACATTCCATTAAAATAAATAAAAACTATAAAATTTTAAATTAAATAATTTAAAAGGAACTGAGTCATAATGTTTTGAGTATTATTTCCGATTTTTTTCAAATAAGTTCGTTCTTGATTTTCAAACTAGATTTTTTCAATGTTTTCTGTAAAATATTTTCTTTTCCTGGTTATTCTTTTTATATCCATAAGATTTACGATTTTTGTATTTCTAGTTTCATAATTATTAGTTTCTAAATCACATAATATTCTTATTGAAAAAGATTCATGAATTATTGATAATCTACTTGTTGAAAATATATTGATTTAAAATAGTCAAAAATACGTTGGAGTTATATATATAGAAAAATTCTAATATTTTGAAACAAAAACTAAAAATAATGTATTCCTGAATCCCAATGAAACCTTAGTTAGACTGTTTTAAAGATTTACAACCACATAGATTTTAAAAATATATTTTTTCAAATTATATTGATGTTGTGATTAACTGAATGTTTAATTACATTGTAAAATTTCATGATGATGCTTTTTATGATGTATGTTTATTACTAGTAATTAAAAAATATTTTGTCGATGCCCGGCGCATTCACCAAATTTTATTTAAAATAGATACAATTCAATATAACACAGCTTACCTTCATAATCTTTATTGACTCTTTAATTTTTATATTTTTCCAAATTTTTTAAGCGCACTGTATAGTTTTTTTAATAATAACTTTTCGTTGTTAATTAGTTTGAAAAAGATTAAATTTCTGATTACTAGTTTTTTATAAAGCCTCTTGAAAATATCACTAATTACTAATCATTAAAAACATCAAACAAAAATTCTTATACGACTTGCGAAAAGCAAAGCTTTTTGATGTTAATGTTCGTCGCAAACCACGATCATCAAGGAAAATAAAGAGATTTAAAAATGTATGAACTCGAAATTATTTCTCCTTTGGTAACTCATGCATTAAAGTACCTAAGCTTACAGTTGACGATAGTAACTATAAAAAATAACACTAAACTTTCCACAACAATATCCTTACACGGCTTTAAAAAAAGTCGATATAATCTGAAGTCTCGCTGTAAAGAGCTTTTATAACATATTTTTTAATTAATGTGTCTGTTTATGACGTTATAAAATAATAAGATTTTATTGGTCAAGGTCATCGAAATGAAAATTAAATCATCGTGGTGCTTTAATTAAAATTTATGTATAATTTTATGTACGTATGTTTATTAAAAGTAGTTAATTATAATGGTAGAATTTTTGTGGTCTAATCAATTTATTATGGTATGAAATGCGGGGTGGTTAAAGAAAAATCTATGGTAAAATGAGAAATGTGATTTTATTTGTGATGAAAATAGGTTAGGAAATAAATTTCTGTATAGATTACCAGTTACCGACCTAGTTCAATGAATCGTGACATAACCTTATCAGGACCAGCACAAAACCGAAACAAATGCAAATCAGTGTGCAAATAGTCGCGGTTGTGATGAAGCAGTGGTGGCGGAAGGTCCTGCCCGACTGTCAAACACACATGTCATCATCGCGTGAGGTACTTCACCACGATCCGCAATGCAACCGGATGATGCGCTGTACCAAATGGTAAGGCTGGTTCGGCGAGGCAGCTTCACCGTTCCGATGTCGACTGCACAACTCCGGGATGATGATGTCTAGTTTGGGCCCCACCCGCTTGCGCGTTGTGATCGATCTACACCGGACCGACCTGGCCTACAGATGTATTATACATGACCCACTCTTACTGCTCACATCCCGGAGTTATGACGCCGCCACTGCTCTCCGGACTCCAAACTCCGGACACACTCACCCGCCTCCTCCAGCAATAAGATGAATTGGGTTTTAAGTAATCGCCTGATTTATTGGCGATTCGTGGTGACCTTTATGGACTCAAATCGCTATTATGTGCGCCTTAGAACATGTGCATAAATATTTTCTTTCCTCCGGATCTCACGCTCGAATAAATAAAGACTAATCGAATTTCAATCCTGAATAATACCAACTAGTTACAAATGCAGTAATAACAAAATCTACTTTACGCCTTGTTACACTCAAAGACTACAATCTTCTACCACTAAAGTACTTTTAAAACTATTCACAAAACTTTTTTACATAAAATTACAAAGCACTGGATTTTTTAAAACAAATTACGCACTCATTTTAGCTACTTACTACTTAAGTCATATTAGTCGTTTCACAAACTACCCTTTTGTAACTGCATAAATTTATTTATTTACCAAAAAAATGAAGATAAGTTAGTTTAGGTTAGGTAAGGTTAAACAAACACACCCACCAAAAACGTGCAAGCTAATAAATTATCAGAAGAGAGGGAAAGAATTAAATTTAAGTCCTTGAATACAACTCTTGGATGCATGATCCTTAATTTCGATCGCTGGAGATGCCTAAAACTTCACCTTTTCGAATTGTATTTCAGAAAAGATCAATTCAATTTCAGAAATCATCAATTGTATTTCAAAATAGTCAATTGTATTTCAGAAAACCTCAATTGTATTTCAAAATAGTCAATTCAATTTCAGAAATCATCAATTGTAATTCAGAAAAGATCAATTGTATTTCAGAAAAATTTATTTAATTTTTGAAAAGACCTTTTTTAAAATATTGAGGAAGTCCAAAGTTTTGGCAGATCATTTCAATTGGGTTTAACATTGGTGAATATTACTGTGGTGTCACTGGTGCAATATTAAATTTCGAAAGCACGTTTTTGATGAAATGTCTGTGCTGTAGTGGTTCACCTGCACAATCACCACTATAAACTTTAGACTTCCTCATTTTTATAAATGGTCCTTTCTGAAATTAAATTGATTTTTCTAAAATACAATTGATGCTTTCTGAAATACAATCAAACCTTTTTAATTTTAATTTTGTGCAGTGTCAAATAATATGTAAAATTCAGTGTTTTTAAGAAATATTTAATTTCTATAGAATACTTTTCATTTCAATAGTCGAAATCTGTGTAAGTCCTTAGAAGAAACACCTGTAAGGTTTGTTATATGGGTTGTAATGGAAGAATTCCATAGTTACCTTGCAGATATTTTCTGTAAGGGTTTATAGTTTTGCACTATTAATTAAAGAATAAACATTAATTGCTTGTCAATTTTAAAAAAGTACTCATTCTGAGGAGCAAAAAAGAGCTTTATTTTTTAAAATTATTACTTCATTAGAAAATCATTTTTGGACGGTGCCTTAGGAAAATGGAGGTACCGTCAACACGTAGTGCTATCCAGGCCCTTTATTCATGGGCCGGTCGAGATCGTGTGGTCGACGACATTCATCATTCTTTTATTCATTCATTCATTCATTCATTTACATGAAAAAATAAGAGTCTGTCCTTCTAGTCTCATCGACGACAAGATTTCGCCCGGCGCAAGAATAAACTTGCAGGAGAGATTAAAAATATGTCGATTTTAGAGCGAATAGGTTAGGTATATAATTTTTAATTGTTCCTTTTTTGAACTCCTGCATATCTTCTAAACCCAAAAACGTTCATCCAGTATTTTTGATCAAGTACCAAAAATATGCTTAACCTTGAAACTTAAAAAAAAAATGCCGGCGCCGCTTTACGCAGGTCTACATCAGGAAGTCTTTAGCTCTTATTTGTGCAATTTTAAATTTTTATTAAAATAAAATAAAATCTGGTTGCGCCCATGACAATTCACACCTTTTCTAAAATTTACATTCTTAATATAAGTAATACTCCATCCGTTCGAAAATATGGTATACAGTTTGAACAAAAGATTAGGATTAACGAAAGTAAATTTTTTTGGTCCTTTCTTTATTTTTGTTTTTAATATGTGACTGTGAGGCAACAAATAAACAAATTGAACATAAATATTCTGCAATATGTTAAAAATTATTAATAGATTTTTTTATGAAAGTTGTGTTGAAATGAGCAGAAGAAGTTTCAACTCGGAGAAATTAATAATAATAATAATAATTAATTACCTGGTAATAATTTCTGGAAAACAACTTAAAGTCCTTCATTTTTTGTAATTTTTTATTCTTATAATGTAATAAATTGTGGAAAATTAAGGACATTAAATTGTTTTCCAGTATTTTTTGTATTTTTCTTTATTGTACTACAGATTTATTCTTATATTTCATAAAAAAAATCACTCTAATTACCTAAATTAATAGTATATTATTCAACGAACGGGGAGCGGGTATGACAAGCCATTATTCACGAGGACGAATTGTCGTAAGTCTGAGTGAATAATGGCGAAATACCCGCGAATCCGCGAGTTGAATACTATACTTTATATCAACGAGTTTTTATTGTTTTGCTGTAAATTTTTTATGTTTTAATTATTTTTGTTAAATAAATTTAAAGTCGTTGATAAAAATGTATATCTTATTTTCGTACAAAAAAATTACTCAAAATGTATATGATATTTCCGAACGGTGGGAGTAGTATATTATTCCACGAGCGAGAAATGATACCCATAATACATTGCTCATTACTCATTACCCAATAATTGCTTTGTGATTGGTCCGCACTTCGCACACGGTCCAAAGATTCTGAATAATGTCAAAAAATTAGTATTGAATTTCATTAGTTCAAAAAATTCAAACGCAATAAATCGTGTATTCAATTATTGTCGTGGAAAAACGTATTTTGTGGATCTTAATGTCATGACACTGCGGGTATTTTTGTATAATCAAAGCGCTTACATATTTTTTTTTTAATTTATACGATCAAAAGGCCGAATTATAAAAAATGAACGTTAATGTGTATAAAATTTAAAAAATGTTTAATTTCAAAAATGTGTATATGAAGTTAACAATATATTTATTGCCAAAAATGCTATCAATTTTCCAAGAAATGGAAATTTCTTTAAAAAGAAAAGGATATTATTAAATTAAATCATTCTATTACTCCGTTGAAAACAAACACATTTTATTTGAAATATTTTATACAATCCTAATCCTTAGTTTCAGGTTAGGTTAAGTTAGGTTCATCTCTCAGCCTTTCTCTTCATCGGTCTTTTTTTCTTTCGGCCTCTTGTCCAGGTCGGCCATATTTCATTCAGATTTTGACTGCGTCGGCTTTTTGTTTAATTCGGCCTTTTTTCGTTCGGTTATTTCTTCTTTGGCTTTTTGTACGTGTGGCCCTTTTATCCAAGTCGTTTTTTTTTCTTTTAACCTTTTGTCGGCCATTTGCCATTCGGTCTTTTCTCCTTTCGCCTTTTGTACTAGTCGGTCTTATATCATTTGGCCTTTTCTCGCTGGATTTTGTCCTAGTCGTCCTATTGTCCATGTCGGCCTTTAAGGATTCGGTCTTTTTTAGTAGACCCCTCCTTTTGGTACCCTGAGGTGTAGCCGAACCCTAAAGTAACTGAAAAACGACCACCCTGAAGTATTTCTTAAAAGGCATTAATCATCCCTCAATTTAACTGCTAATTGGTATTCTGTTGAAGAACATTCCATTATTGGTATGTAGTATACAAATTTACCACGAAAAAAAAAGAAAAATTTTCACAAAAATAAATTTTATTTTTAAACGTAACGAAACAGTACAAAAATGACGTTTTCTTTTGTTACAAAAAATAAGTTAGATGCTTTTACTGGACCCCTTGACATTTGTTGATATAGAGTGTTGATTAGATTAGATTATATAGGAGGGCTATTGGCTGCAAATATAGAGTGTATGTCCTCTTCGAACTTGAATTGTTTTATTCGTGTCATTGAATTGATAAAACTCTTTAGGAAAAATTGAGGGATTTTCTCTTGAAAATCGAGACTCTGGCAGTGTCTCTAGCATATGTGTACGCCTCTGTAGTTGATCCTGAAGATGCTCAATTGGATTTAGATTTGGGCTACATCGAATCCAGCCTGTGAATGCCTACCTTGTCCAGGTATTCAATTAGGATTCCTGCATTATGATTCTTGGTATTCCCTGCATTAGATCAAAATCATCTTCAATAAAATGGAAAATGGAACAACAGAATCATATAAAATATCATCTACACAATATCTTTGGGCATTCAAAGAACCATTTTCTGCAAATATGCCGTTACCGAAATACCTCCCCATACCATATCCGAACGTCGATTAAAAGCTACCCTTTCAGTGATCTCGCCTGTCGATTCTTTCGTCTTCTCCAAATCCTTTCTCGGCCATCGGGTGAGTCCAATTAGCATATCCTTAGATAATGTCGCAAACTACAAACGGCTGGGGTAGATTTGTACGCCAAATAAAATAAATCTTTTATGATGGGGCAGATTTGGATAGGTATATTTGTACGCTAACAAAATATAATGATTGGTATGTATGAGCTGAAATGTACGCCACTTTAGAAGAAAAATATATTTATATTATTAAAAAATTTTGCCTTACATTTTCTATTGGTGCATCGCCAATAAATTTCACTGGATTTTAGGACCTTTCCTTTAAAAAAATTAAAATTGTTAACTAATAACAAATCTTTACCGCGACTACTTTGTATGACTTTTGTATCCATGATTTGTAACTAAACTATGACTTATGAAGCAGTTGATTAAAACTGATTGAAAGCTATAAGCGTTTTTAGACAACGCAAGTAAATTAAGAAATTTTCCTAGCTGCTAATTATTTACCGCGAAATCCATGTAATTAAGAATTTTTCTACCCGCTACCTACCCTTAACAAGCAGCGTACAAATCTGCCCCATACTTATTCAACCCTGTAACGGTTAGTGTACATTTCTGCCCTCAACTTAAGACAAGGATGGGTTGACTTTTCATACTTATATACTTATGTAGCAATTGAAGACCTTCGTCCAATAACTGGTCCAGTCCATTTATTTGTGATTTCGTTTTTTTTTTCTGGTAAAATTTTTAGTACCGCCGATTGATTCATACCTATGTATTAAAAGATTTGTTAAATTAAAAACTTGTGTTGTTTTCTGGAGACGTTTTATCGTTTTTCCACGACTTTTAAAATTGGAATTGGAAAATACTAATGCTCGAAAATCTTTTTAAATATCACCATTTCAAAATTTCAAATACTAAATCTTCGGACGTTTTCTGTTGTTTCTTTAAAATTGTGAATTTGGCTCATATGCCTTCTTCCATGAAACACTCGATATTAATAAAAGCTAAAAACAAAGTACAATCTAATTATATACGATGTACGATATAGGAAGAATTGCAAGAAATTAATAATGTCGTTAAAAAAATAATTTGACCTGTTAAAATTAACAGTAATGGTAAATTCGAATGAAAAGAGTAGCTTAAAGCTTAGACAATGAAAACAAAATACCTTAGTCTTTTCTAAAAATCTTTAGGTTGGCCGGTTTTGTTTTGCTGGTCACAGTGTACAATGGCCGAACCGTAAAGTGAGTAAAATAATCGAACCGTAGTTTAGCCGAATCCCAAATTGGCCGAACCGTAGATTGACCGAATTAATAACCGTATGTAATGTAACATTAGCCGAGAAGTAAATTAGCCGAACCGTAGATTCAATGAACCGCAAATGGAAATATTTTTACCTTACATGTAAGGTCAGGGTTGTACGACTTTTTTTCTTTTTTCCTTGTTGGCGTTTATCGTTCGGGTCATTTTCTTTCGGCCTTTTGAGAAAGTCGGCCTCTTGTATAATTCGACTTTTTATTGTTCGCCCCTTTTTCTTTCGGCCATTTAATACAAGTCAGTCACTTTTTAGTCCAATTCTCTCTTTCATTTTTTCGTCCTTTTCTTTTCGGCCTTGTTTATTTTAGGCCTTTGTCGAAGTAGGCCTTTTCTCCCTTTCGTCCTGTTACGCATTTACCCTATTTGTCATTTTCAAAAAAATTGCTGGTCCACCCTAATTATCCTTGTGCAAAAAAACAATTCCTAACAAAAAGTTTTTATTACCCCCAATTGCCATTTAGAGGTATTAGAAGTTGATGGAAACCGACCTATCGTAATTAATAAAATTAATGAAGTTTGCTAATGTGTACAAACGTTTTGTGACAAGTTTTGCATAACTTCTAGTAACTCATTATGTGAATTAATAAATAATTTGTAAAAGAAAAATGTTAATTTTGTCCTTAGGAGTATTAATCACTTCTCAATTTCTCCTTTGAGGATACGTATTAGGTGTGGACCAAGTTTGCTAAGTATTGAGGGAAATGTGGCAGTTGGTAACTTAACACTGAACATCTCCCATGTATTAATTTTAATACGTTCTGCTAAAAGCGATCAGTTCAAAGCAATTCAATAATAATCTTCATTTATTAACTCATGTATAACATTATATCCATTTCTATTAAAATATATTAAATTAATCAAACTTATTAGACATGAAAGAGTATTTTATAAATTGCATATTATTGAACACAAGTTAATTAAAAATTATAATTGCAGTGTTTGTTTATTAGTAAAACGCTTAAAGATTGCAATTAATGTAGTTTTAAACTACTCGTTTATTTTTAAATTAATAAGATTAAAATATCGAATGATTTTTAAAAGTATAAATGAATTAATGAAATGACTTACAAACGTAAAGTAATTAAAATAATGAAACAAGTTATTTTAAACAAAGAAAATCAAAAATTAAAGAAAAATAAAGAGATTTTAATTAGTACTGATATTTTAGGAGTTGTTTATTAAAATGTAAACAAGGATTAAGTAATATTTCTTATTAAAAACTAATTTGATAGTAACGCATGTTACAAATGAAAAAATCAAATATACTGGATGTCTCAATGTAAACCTCAAATTAGTGCAGTTCTTAAGTCTTATGTATTAGGTTTTCGGTCTTAGGTCTTATGTATTAGGTTTTGGGTATTAGGTCTTAGGTTTTATGTATTCGGTCGAAAAAATATTTATATTATTATTTACAAAAAAAACAGGGCTGTCCTATTAATTAATCATCTATAAGCCCTTAAAAATAAATTATTTTTCTCATGAATGTTTTAAGACATACCAACCAAAATGTCTTTAAATAAATCAGAAAGAATAATGCTTAAGTAGAATAGTTTTGATTGTAAAATCGATTAAAATTAATAAATATTTAAACTAAAGAAATTAATACCTAATTCAATTAACGGTAAAAAATGGAGAGTGCGCCGGGCTAAAATTGCGTTATTTGCATTCTTAGCTTAAAATGCAATTCGAACTTTATGTGATTATTGGCTTGAATAAGATTAAGTCTTTTTAATGATGCAAAAACAACTTTAAAGCCATATAAAGGTATTATAAGTATTATACAAAAAAGATATAAAAAAGCGTAAAGTTTTGTAATTTAGGAAAGTTTAGAAATAATGCAGTAAATAGCAATAAAAGCTATACGGTACAAAAACTAATGAAATAAATTGCAAAATTATGTGTTACAAAACTTCCTTAACAAATTAACAAATCATACGTTTAGCATGGTATTCTCGAGTTCGGACTCGAATTGAATTTAATTGGAGCGAACGGTGGAATTAAAATAAAAGCAAATAAAATTAAAACTTGGCGACGCGCGAATAATTTAAACGGGCCCGTTTTGTTTCGCGTTATTTCGAAATAATGTTGGCGCGGGGAGGGGGAAAAGCATTCATATGCAAATCTCAGAGGCGTTTTATGAAAGTCGGAGCTTACGGTGTGTGTCCGTGTGTTTGAGGCTCGACATGTATGTGTGTGAACTGGTGGAGGCGGAAGCTGAAACGATGATTGATTTATTTTTAGGTGAGGTAAGGTGAGCTTCCAAGCGAAATCGCGACGATAGGAAAATTGGTCGTTTCCTTTCCAGACTTTATGCACAAAATGTATTTCTATGTATACTGCTTAAATTTTCAGGAAAACTTTTCCTTTTGTACTTTTTTTTTAAGTTTATAGTTGGAAATTGATGGAAAGGAAGTAAATAAATTTAAGCTTTTTTCTTCACTTTTCACCTCGCTTTTGTCGAGATTAAACTCACCTTGAATGAATAGATTAATGGAGTAGGTTCGGTCGGATGAGATAAATTGCTTGATTTTGATTGCTTTTTTGACTAATAAATAAAAGGCTACTGTTAATAGATTCTTTATAAATGTCACAATGCAGCGAAAAAAAAAATCAATTTTTTTTATTGTGTTTAGAATGACCCTGTATATCATTAAAAATATAATAAATAGCTCTATTGCTATCTGTGGTTCTATCGTACGCACAACAAAGTATGTATGCAACCCAAATTACACCGAATAATTTTTAAAATTTATTTACTAGTTTAACGTGTGTAATCCAGTCCCTCGAAAGCTCATGCGCAAAGGACTTAATTAAATTCAATAGTAAAATTAATCGATAACTTGACGACTATTTTTATCAGGAGTTTATAAGCGTGAGGAGGTTATTTTATTTTACTTAAGTAAATGCAGCGCTATTTAAAAGTACATGCAGGCACCAACTTTACAGTAAATTGGGTTGCCTATCTTACAAATTAATAATAAAAATAATATAATATACATTCTAATTTTTTTAAATTATTTTTAAAAAACTTTTTATTAATTTACAAGTTGTAATTTATTATTGTTTTATCAACGTTTTATATTTTATAATTGCAAATTTCAAACAAAACATAACATTGCCAAATGTCAGTTTTTTGTTTTTGTCATAACATCAGCTGTTTTATTTTATTATAATTTTATAAAAATTTTTAAATCTAGTCGAGTTTCAACAATGGAAAGGCTTGCAGAACAAATAAGCAGCATTAATATAACCCCCGAAGAAGGTGAGGCTTCTACTTCTGCGGCAGCTTCGAAGAAAGTTAGAAAAAGGAGGTCACGAAGGAAGCCAAAAGGTTTTTATAAATTAAACTTCTCCCAAAATATACTTTAATTCTTTTTAATAGCAAAAAATGTGCAAGAAGAAGCTCAGGAAGTTCAAGACATTCCATTTTTGGTGATGGTTAAGTCGTCAGGCGGTAGTGGTTTTTATATAAAAAAGAGGATATCTTCGGAAACTAAAAGAATCAACTTGCAAACGCAGAATGGGCCTATCGTGTATGAGACTAGTAGTTCAGTTTTACCCCAGAAAACTATCAAGATTAAAAACGAAACACCTTCTGTGATTACGAATAAAATAATTGCAACCGTTTCAAGTACAAATACAGTACAAAGTAATTCACCAAGTGGTTCACCCAAACGAACTAGAGTTCGCAATCGAAATAAAGGTAATAAGTAGTTTATATGTCACAATTTATTCCAATTGACAATTTTATAAACTCACCCCAAATCAAGTAATAACTATTCGGTAGAAATTAAAGTTTTTTAATCAAAATAATTACTACGATTGTTTTTAATTTTTAGTAAGAACTTCTCAATTAAGCAGTAATGAAGTATCTACACCAAATCAATCTCCAAAACCTTCGACGAGTCAAAGTGCGAAGAAAAAAAATGTAAGAACGCCCGCTAAATCCGAGAGCGAAAAAGAAGTAGCAAAATTTGAAGATTACTGGGATGTAAATAATGTAAAAAACGGTCTGGAAGATGGCAGTCTTGTGAAAGGTGTTTTAAGAATAAATCCGAAGTTTTATACGGAATCTTATGTTAGTCAGGTTGATAAAACCCTGCAGGATTATTGTATCAGTTCAATTGCTGACAGAAATAGGGCGCTAGAAGGGGATATTGTTGTTCTTAAAATAAAACCAAAATCTGAATGGAAAGAAAACCAGATAAAAGCTCAAGTAGTTTACATCGAAGAGAAGGTTTGTATATTTTGTAAGAAAAATAGTTAAAATTGTAATCGTTTGAGTATCAAAAACTCCTTAATTAATTAATAAAACAATTAATTGGTGTAACTTGAAAAAGTGAAACACTAAATACAAAATGCCTCAAGTTGACGCATTAGCTCTCCACTACCATATTTAAGTACTGGAAAAATATGAAATTTTTTAGTTCAGATCTCACCAAAAAATAACTATGTTTTGATTTGTACTTCTCTTTTCAAACAGTACCTTATTAGCAGAGCCGGATCTAGGGTGGAGCGAGTGGGGCACTCGCCCAAGGTGAAAGTCAAAGGGGGGCGCGAAAAAAGACAATTTTTTTAATTAAAAGCAGCCCAGGGTGACAAAATGTATAGATCCGGCTCTGCTTATTAGAGCTTATGTGCCAATTAAGGGACACCCTGTATAATTATTATAAAATAATTTTTCAAAATCGGATTTATAGGTACATACAAGAATTGCAATTGGGTTTATAACATTTGACAATAAAAAAAAGTATGCAGTATTCCAACCCCGTGATAAACGATTTCCGTTTCTTAGAGTACAAACAAAAAACCTACCAGAAACTTTAGTAAAATCCCCTGAAAAGTTTAAAAGTCATTTATTTATGGCTAGATTAGTTGATTGGAAGGAACCTAAAAATGCAGAAGGGGAGATAGTTGAAAACATAGGACAGGCTGGTGATTTAAAAAGCGAAACATTTGGAATATTACTTGAAAACAGCATTAATATTGAACCGTTTTCTGAAGAAATGCAAAAATATCTACCGAAAAACACTGATATTCAACCAAAAGACATGGAAAATCGAGAAGATTTTCGTAAAGAATGTATTTTTACAATTGATCCATTGACGGCTAAAGATTTAGATGATGCGGTTTCTTGCAAAAGATTACCAAATGGTAATTTTGAAGTTGGTGTACATATCGCAGATGTTTCACATTATTTACATGAAAATACTCCATTGGATGACATCGTTTGTAAAAAAGCCACGAGTATTTACTTCGTTGAAAAAGTATATCACATGCTACCTGTTGATTTATGCATGCAATGCTCGTTATTACCAGGCCGTGATAGTCTTGCTTTTTCTGTAATCTGGGAATTAAATAATGAAGCAGAGATAGTTGCAACACGTTTTACTCGAAGCGCCATTAATTCATGCACAAAGTTTGCTTATGAACATGCACAATACGTAATTGAACATCCTGATGAGGTATACGATTCTCAAAAATTTCCAGCAATTCACAATGAATATACGTTACAAGATGTTTGCAGTTGTATTGCTGATCTACAATCACTGGCCTTGCATTTACGAAGGCGTAGATTAGAAAACGGAGCTTTAAGGATAGATCAGGTTAAAGTAGGTTTTAATTTGGACTCGGCTGGTAATCCAGTTTCATTTTTTATTCAAGAAAATAAAGAAGCAAATCGGTTAATTGAGGAATTTATGTTATTAGCTAATATTAGCGTCGCAAAACAAATTTACGCGCATTATCCCGAAATTGCATTTTTACGTTGTCATGTTGATCCTAATGTAAGGCTTTTAAGCGACTTAAAGAATTCTTTAGAATTTATTGGAATACATATTAATATTGATTCTTCAGGGGAGTTGAATAGCAGCATAAATAAGTACAAAACTGATGATTATTTAGGTAATTACCACGTATTTACCACGTTTCCATGCAGTTTCGAAAACGTATTGAATACGCTAAACTTGATTCTGATTGGTTTTATAAATAAATCTTACGATCAGAAATAAGTATAGCGTTTTCAATTCGATTTCAATACTGCATGGAAACGTGATAATTGTTTGATGAGTAAACAATTTTTTTCTAGGATACACGAGGTTTATAGCCTTAAACCATCTACTGGCAAAACCAATGGTGAGGGCAGAGTATTTTTGCGCACAAAATTCTAATCCTGCCACCTTCCATCATTATGCTTTATCAATTCCAATATACACTCATTTTACTTCCCCTATAAGAAGGTATCCGGATATCATGGTTCATCGCCTTTTAGCAGCCAGTTTAGGTAAAATTTTAATTAACTGTAGCGTAATTTTCTTTAATCAAACGCATTTTTAAGGATATACTCAAAAACCTTCATGGTTACCGGAAAATGTTGCTGAGATTGCAAGAAATTGCAATAAAAAGAAATTTGATGCCAAAAAAGCGGGAGAGGCAAGTTGTGAGTTGTATTTGGCACATTATGTTGAGGTTAATAAGCCTTTTATTACTGATGCTGTGGTGGTTTCTGTACAGGAAAAGTCTTTTGATGTAATTGCTATACGAACTGGTACAACTGTAAGAATTTATACAAATGTAAGTAGATTAAACTGTGATGTCGCATTTAACATTTACACATTAGCGCGTAATGAGGCGAATATGTAATACGCTAGTGCTGCGTACACACCAAGCGAACGAACGTTAACAAGCGAATGCGTTCACTTGGTGTGTACGCTTCAGCGAAGGCGTTCGCTGTGCTCCATCAAAGGAAAATGAGCGAACGAAGATTTTTGAACGAACGCGGTGTGGACGGGCTAGCGAATAGCGAATGCTCATTCAAGAACGGCGGCCGTGTTGCTCACAAACTTCGCCTTCGCTTGGTGTGGACACAACGCCACAAGCTAAAGAACGAGAGAGATTATCGCCGATTCCATGCTGCGAACGAAGGCTAGCGATTCTAGCGAAGGGAATCGGCGATAATCTATCGCTCGTTCGTTCGCTTTTTTTCGCGTTCCCACCAAGCGAAGGAATGCGATTAGAAGGTGTCCCCGATTGGTGACACCTCAATACACGCCACCGTTTAACCACAGAATAAGAACACGGAACTAAGACAGAACATGTTTGGTCCACCCTACTTTCGGACTAAATCGAAATAGTCCACTGTCGTATCACAGTTCCGGTTGGTACGCGGACAGCTTGCTCCTTCCGGTGTGCACGTACTCATTGTTTAGGTCTGTAGGAAACTTTGATAGCGTTTTTTGGAAAACGAGCCAAAGGTAAAGTTGCTCCCAGTTGGAAGTAGGACAAATAATACACGATTGTGATTACTTTTGTCCTACTTCCAACTGGGACCAACTGTACTACAAGTGACCAGGCGAACTTTGTGTTTACTATTTACACATTCGCAAGTGACGAGTTGAAGCGCGAATGTGAAAATGCGGGGTTATAAATGGTCTAAATATAGTTTTTTGTTTTAGAATTTTGAGATGGGTGTACGGTACACCGTAAGTTCTTCTGGATCAAATGATAAAAAGTTTTGGAAAATGAATGTTATATTTCCTCAAACAGTCACTTTACCTCTTGTGATACAGGTGATAGAAATTTTTCAAATAGTCCAAATATCTCTTCAAAGAAAAGATAAAAGTAATAAGCTTGAAGCATTTCTGATACGACCGACGAAGATCGACAGATACATATTGTGAATTATTTTAAAACGGACTACAAATAATAAATATGGACTAAAAATAATTTTTAAATAATTTTATTACTTAAATAAGATGACGTGGATAAAATTTCTTGTGATTAAAATTAGTGTATATTTTAAAATGATTTGTTATGAATGAAATAAAACATAAGAAATTCTTAACCATTTCTTTTTTATTAAAATAAATATTACATTATATTTAATTACCCAAAACACTTACTGTTACCTTAAAAGTAAATAATTATAATAAACAAAAATTTTATTATATAAGATTATATTTACAAAGAAATGTTTTAGACTAATTTTGGCTGTGGCTTCACTAAAATATCACATAGTCATTTAAAGAATATTTCTTAAAATGCACAACTCAAAGTAAAGCAAAGTATATTCTATTAGTTATACATTCATAGTATTTACATGAAAAATCAATTATTTACATTTCTAGGACGTCTGTGGTCATAATTAACAAGTCTTTGGCCGACAAGATACTTATCATTCTTAATATGTTCGTACAATTTCTTGAATTGTTTAATTTGCAGTCCGATTAAGCCCATTGAGAAACTAATAAGTAATAAGAACGGATAAAGACGGCGAGCAATAAAGTTAATTAAAAATCGATTCGTTACAACTAATGGGACGATCGAGTAAGCAATGACATACGGAATGGCTAATGCTAAGCCACAACTAATTACAACAGGAGCAGCCAGTTCTTTAAAAATAAAGGTAAGATTCATATCTCGAATTCCATCTCTGTAAGCCCTCTCAATCGCCGTTCGTAAAAACCAATCTGGTCCCATCATCGTAAGTGCACATGCAATTTTTGTATATAACACACCCAAAGCCCAATCTTGCCAAATAAACAATACCGGTGTTTGATACACCGGTACTCTTAAAGGAATAATCAAAACTAATTCTAATAATAAACCAAATAGTAATGGAATTATTCCCAATAAAATTGTACTGGCTACTAGTGTTTTTAAACCGAGTATACACCAATGTTTTAGTCTTTCCATCATTGCTGCTCTACCTTGTGGAAGCCAACTTATAACTAATGTCATGGCACGCAAAGCGAGCCAACACAAATATGTTCCACAAGCTGCTGTATACAACTCATGAACTTTTACCACTCCAGTTTGTGCTGTTGTTCGAGTTATTTGTGGACCTGGAGGTGGTGCTCCCACTAACCATAAAGCCATAACTCTTCTTCCCAACCATACCGGCAGAGTTAAAGCAAACAAACTTGAGATTACTAATGATATGCAAACAAACACCATTAAAATTACAATACGTGCCATGAAAAACGAAGGTCGAATGTATGGTCTAAATCCTAAAAAATATAAAACATTTTATGGCGGTTAAAAAACCACATTTAAACTTACCAGTAGGACCATCTCTCATAAGTAATGCTTGATGAGCTGCTCCCAATCCGCCTTGCGGCTCAGGTTGTGCTGGAGCTTGCTGTTGTTGACCTTCAGGATTTTCTTCTTCATCTCCCAATAAATAAGAATATAAATCCAAAATCCAAGCAACAATTTTGCACCAAGATCTTACAAGAGTTTTCAACCACGTTCTAGTATGACCTTGTTCCAAAAGAGCAGGTAAAATAACTTGAAGAAGCAATAATTCCAAAGATAACTCATTAACTTGCAACTCGTTATTTAAAGCAATTGTATATGGCAGGAAAGTCGGTAATAGATATCTTAAAATCCTTATTGGGAGGTAAAGCATTAAAAGAACTGCACTACCAAAAATAACAATAGAACACAATAGTCGGCGAATATGTCTCAAAATAGGAAGGTGAATCATTTCTTGAATTGGACTAAAATCTGGATCATTAAGATTCCTTAGGAACCACAAGACTCCAGGTCTTAATATTTCGCGTAGCAACAAAACGAAACTAGCAAAATAATAAACATAAATCATTCCAATTAACCAATGAATGAAAATCGATGTGCCTGGAGCCATTCGGAAAGAATTTTCCCGGTCCTTTAAACTAGCATCAAACATAGTCAAAGAACAAATATCTAACCACCATCCACATATCAGAGGTAATATTCCAATTTCAACGACACTTAACATCGCAACTTTCACCACTACATAACATAATCCCAACAATCGCCGGGCTTTTGCAAGATGTAAACAAGCTGCAATTCTATGGAGGATCAAAAAAACAAACCCTACCAAACAATAACCCAAAAGTGTTGTTAAAAGACCTTCAAAGTGACTAGCAGAAGCTGTATCTCGTAAATCAAGAAGACTTAAGAACACTCTACCCATAACATATGGGCAAAATGCAAATATTAATACAAATAATGTATTTAAAGAAACTACCCAGAAAATATGCTCGAGAAATAAGAGGGAACCATCCAAACCAAGCAACCTTTCCCATGATAATTCTTCAGCAGCTCTATCCCACTCCATAGGAATCCAATTGTTTTCATCATTAGCATTTTGAACTTCTTCTTGACCTAAACAATTTCAATAATCATTAAATTCAAAATCATTTCAATTATTAAATTTTAATTAAGTAATTATTTTTAAAGTCATATACTCTATTTAATTTAATTGTGGTAATCATATTTTGACCAATAAATCATTTATTTTTAACGATAAGAAGTTTATGATACACGCATGTGCTACTTTTTGCTTATTAATGATTTTAAAATGACAATAATTAATAACTACTATTAATATGTTTATGATTATAAAATTTATGAAGACAATATTAACCTTGAACGTTTGGGTTTTCTCTTCCAACCACGACATTGTCCTGTACAACTGGAGGTTCTTCAACAGGATTTTCAGCAACTCTAACATTATTCTCATTCTCTTGCGGTTCTTGAACGGCAGGCTCTTCTTCTTCAGCAGGTTGTTGCTGAACTAGTTGGACGTTATCTCTTTCGAGCCAATCAGGGCCTCCACCTAGTAAAATTTGCTCTCGAAGCCAAAGCAATCCCAAAAATGAAAAAAGTGTACAAGTAACTATAAAACACCCATGAAAAATATCTGAAGCTAAATTTTCAGTAGAAAATATTTCAGCTATACTAAATTCCAAACTACCCGAAAAAAGAGAGCGATAAATACGACAAGAAGTTATTGGAACAATTCCAAGCCAGGCAACTGCTACTAGTGTAAAGTGAAGCCAGTATTTAACAGCAGTTGCGACAGATGATAATAATCCTCCTGCTAGATCTTTTAGAGGTAATCGCCTGGGCATATCAGGTGAATAAATAGGAGTGAATGAAAATCTATGGCTGCATAATTCGCAATATTCTTTACGAGAATATCTCATCCACTGAACCAAGCATTCTTGGTGAATCCACTTGATACTACCCGTACATATACATGGGTGAAACAACGGGCGATCAGGCAGCCCTTCTGACCTGCACACTCTACAGATATCAGCGGCATATAAATCTGGATCCATGATGTCCTGAACAAAAATGGATTGATTATATATAATGGATTGCTGTAATTACATACTTTTTTTTAATTGTAGGTCACGCCATTTAAATTTTTTTGAGCCCAGGTAGCAAGTCGCACTTTTAACAAGTTTCTTTTATAATATTTTATTACGAAATGTTTAAATATTGTAAAAATTCAAGGCAAAATTATAATTAAACGCAAAATAATTACTTGTATGATAGATTTTACTATTTTTTGACACCTGTCATTTGTCACTGTGATGACAGAACTCTAATTTTCGAAACGCTGCCCTCGATGAGTTTTTTAATAATATACAGCGTGCATCATAATTAAATATCAAACTTTGGAAACAAACGATAACTTTTAATTTAATAGAGCTCAGCTGGTATCTCTCAGTATCAAATTTTGTTTAATGATTTGTTTTGTACGTAATAACTACATATTCCAAAGAACATCATTTTATTTTTTTTATTTTATTTATTTATTTATTTATTAATCCGCCTAAACTTACAAAAGTAATTCATAAGGTAAATAAATGTAAATTTAACCATGTTTTTTTAAAACTCATACTATAACGAGTGTAATCAAACTAATAGTATTAAACTGTTTTCCAGATTCAAATTTTTGCTACCAGATACTAATGACTAATACAGGGCGAAAGGAATTCTAAAATCGCGAAAATAAAAGATGAGATGACGAGTAAAAAAGTAATTACCTAATTTTGGCCGAATGAGTATAGTTGGCATGTTTTTCTTTCAAAATAAAAATATTTTAACCTTCAGAAAAGGGATAAAACATTTTTTGACTGCTAAAACATTTTATTGCTTTATTTAAATAAAATATTTTAGCCCTTTTTTGAAGGCAAAATATTTTTATTTTGAAAGAAAAATAATAAAAAGGCTATTTTTTGTATTTTGCGACAGTCTAAAAAAGTTAAAGTTGGATAACAAAATTTTATCAATGTTTATTATTTTTTATGATTTGAATAATAATTTTATGGACTGTCGTAAAGTACTAAAAATTAGCTTTCACTGATGTATTGCTATAGTGAAGTCTTTAAAAATTATACGCTTTCGGTTGTGGTATCGAAAATTTACACTCACAGAGAAGCGACTATAACTAACGTATGTTAGACCTAGAAAGAGGCGTGGCTTAAGCCGAATTTTATTAGCCTTAGTACGGCGGGCGAATCATGCACTTCATTTAGATTTTTTTAGATTACATTACCTGCTCTTTGGAGAATCTAGTGGAGGTCCCTTCTTCAACTCTCCAGCAGTAGTGAAATATTTCAGCGTCGCTGACTTGATTCAGTTCATGTAAGGTTGGAATTTGTATTTTTTTGACTGAATGTCCTATATCTATCTATGAGTATAAAGAGACATAAAAACATCCATACATATAGTTTTCATACGTATATGGTGTCAAACGTCAAAAAATCCTTTCAAGAGCCGCTTCCTTTTTTGTGGCTCTAAACAGTTCGGAAAAGTTCCAGAACATAACGTATGTTCTTTTATATACGAATCTGTACGAACATAACCACAAAGCGCATTGTGCGGATTGATTCTCCAACAAAAACTTGTATTGTTTTCGAATTAACTAATACTTAGTGCACCTTTCCATTGACGGAATTCATTTCCAACTCATTTTTTTTTCGGAGAATTCCAGCGCAATCCTTGAAATTAGCCATTGCTTGAAAATGCAAAAAAACGAACACGTTAGACAAATTTTGTTTCCACACCGAGAAAATGCAAGTTTAAATTTTAATTTGGCACTAAATATTGCACCAGTAAGCTTCATGGAAAACTGGTACACAAAAGAAATGTTAGCGCCAATAAGAAGATTTCGTGCGGCTTGAATATCCCTTAGTCTCACCCGCCGCCATTCAGTGGTTAAGTGGGAATGGCCGACTATCCTTGGCTGTGCGTTTTCAACGCTCATCGCATTGTGAGTAAAGCTTAATCAGGTAGAATTTTAGGTAAATTAGTTTGAATCGCATAATCGGGGAGTGCTTGGTTAATCTCACCACTGACAAAAGGTGGGGCGAGATTAAGGGATGTTCCTATAGCCGCACGAGAGCGTCTGCTTATTGACTGCCTTAGCATTTCTTTTCCACGAAGCTTCTTGTACAACATGCTTCACCGAAAACTGGTACATAAAAGAAATGCTAGCGCTTGTGTACCAGTTTTCAGTGAAGCATGTTGTACATATGCCAATGCAAGTAATCCGAAAACGCTATTAGCAGGTGAACAGGGGCAAGGCAGTGGCGTAGCGTATTAGCTAGGACCACGCGGTGCGGGGGGGGGGGGGGGGCAGCAGATTTACGAGTTTCGCATACAAAAGGGAGTGTGTCATATCGTGTGATTCGAGAATATGCACTCATCAGGACCGTGTCAAAACCTTTTTGGGTTCTATTAGGCAATTATTATATCAAATATCAATGACCTTTTGAAAAATGATCTAAAGGGTGATTTTTATGTAAGGACCTAAAGTAAAGTGGCCATGCCCAAATGGCTGGAAAAAAATTTGTAATTTGGTGCGATCAAATTATTTGATAAAAATATTTTAAGATTAAAAAAAAAATTTTACCGCCCGGATTTTTTACACGGGAGCCATCTTGAATTTATTTAAATGACAACATATGTCATGCAATGCGTGGACCCCTGCTTTTTGATGATAAAAATGGAGGACAGAGTTGGGAAAGGTCCCCAACTGACAAAAGGCAATCTTTTTGCCAAATACCAAATAAATGATGACATCTTTTAGAGGCTAGTGGACGATTTTCTCCTCTATTGGCGATTCAAATTAATATTTCCCGTGCAAATGTATGTTTGGTTACATATTCTAGTGACGTCACGTCAGTGACAAAATAAATAAAAATTTAAACTTGCAAAGAAATAATCAAACGCATTTAATAATATAAAGTAAATTAGGTAAGTTGACGTTATTTACTTGACTATAATAGACATTAACAAACGTTAAACGCTAAATTCGTCTGCACAACTATCACGGACGTGACGTCATTTCATAGTTCCGCGCTATGCCGCAAGAAGGAGATCGCTTAGCTAGAATGGTTGACCGAAATATGAACCGTGCTCGAGAGCACGGTCCGCTCTTTGGTTATTTGTTCTGTCTCTTTCTAATCCGTCAACAGCACGTTTTGTAAACAATTCCTTTTGAGGTTAGTTTTTTAGTTTTCTTTGCACTTTTTATACACTACACGAACTATTAACAAATATATAAACAACCTACCTAACCATTAAAATTAATAGAGGTTAGTTTTGACTTTGACAGTTCTCAGTGGTTAACCAAAAGTTTAATCGGACAATTCGAATGGGTCGAAAAGAACCGAAGGTATGACGTCATCGTTAAGGAACCGCTTGGTTGACCATTAACCAACCAAAAAAGCCATTTGAAATCGCTTAAGCACTAACTATCCCTATCATATCTCCTTGCAGTGGTTATGAATTCTGTAACTGTAGTTAAGGTCATGACGTCATTCGTGACGTCACTAGAGCCTAATTTTGTTCGCCAGAATAAGAGTTGTTACTCATAGTTACTGAATTTGTTAACAACTCGTAACAATAGTAAGTCGCGAAAATACGCCTCAAATCAACGTGTGTAGTAGGCTTAACATTTTCATTTTTTTGTGTTGCGCGGTGCATTTCGTATTCTGTGTTATTCCTTCCACTCTACGGTGTCTAATTTCTATGATTAACGGAAAGTTCGTTGGTAGTTCGTTGACTTGCTTCTATCTGCTTCTGTCTACCGGTTATTTTTGCCAATAGTTTTTCCAGCACTTTTATTTAATAATTATTATTTAATTATGCCGAAAAATAAGTCTAAACCAGCAGTATCAGACTCATCAGATTCTGATTCTGGGCCAGAAGATGTAAGTTATAAACTTGTTAACTTGTAGAATTTTTAGATCTAACCTATAAAATGCTTCCATCTTTGTTAGATTTACTATGAATTCATTTTAAACTGTAAAGATTTTCAAATAGGTTTATTTATTTATAATTTGAACGTGCTTTTGGTGTTTTAAGAATAAATTGCATGTTTTGTTTGCAGCAAAATTGTTATTTATGTCTCTTATGCAGCTGAATTACTTGTCGCAGCGTTGGCTTGACCTTACTTCATTTTGCTCCTAATAAAACAATTTAAATTATATTTTAAACTTTGTTTGATTTTTAAGATTCAGCATGGGAGAATAATTTTAAACCTTCAATATTTTATTTTAATCAAGGCTTAGAAAATAATTGTTTGCTTTTTTCAGAGAACCCCCGTGAAGAAATCAAAGAAGGAGGATACTAAACCGGCGAAAAAGGAAGAAAGGGATACCGAAGATCGCACTTCCTGGGAAATCGGAAGAAATAGAGCAGTTAAATTAACTGAATTTAAAGGAAAATGGTACGTCGATGTCAGAGAAAATTACATGGATTCTAATGGTGTAGAAAAACCAGGAAAAAAAGGAATTATGCTGAAGATGGAGGAGTGGCAAAAGTTCAAAGTTGCTGTACCAGAAATTGAGGCCGCCATTAAACGACATGTTTAAATATTTAATTTGTTTTCTTAATTTATGTAACTAATATGTTAATTGTTTCTTTAAGTTAAATTGTTCATCTTTGTAATAAGATTTAAATTAAAATAAAGTTGTTTTTGGAAAATTACTTTTTATTTGCCCAATTACATTCGTTTCTCGATGATGAGTAATTAAATAAATTGCAAATTTATACAAATTGTGGCTTTTATTTACATAAAGTTCTATACAAACAACTCAAAAAACATTTTTACAAACTTTACAAATTTAATAGATATAAAAACAATTTTTCCTACATTTTATATACAAAATGACGAGTGCTGATTATTTGTTTAAATAACCTAACCTTAATTTTAATTCGTTTCTTATCAAGAGATTAAATAAAATAATCTCACTTTAAAATAACATCTACATGTACAGAAGATAAAAAATTTGCTCACACCTCATAAGGACTCTAATTCTAAAAAATTATTTGGTTGCTATTAGAACTTAGAATAAAAATTAAAACAGACAATTTTGGGAATTTACAAATAAAATCATGTACGAGTGCCTCTTTTTTTAAAACAATATTTACATTTTCCAATTTCAATCCTCTAGGTGTGAACCTATTTTACTTCCGATATATACAAATGATTACCTTCAATATATATATTTATAAACTTTATTTAACAAATAGTATAAAAAATAAATAATATCGATCAATGTTTGAAAGTAACAAATACTTTAAATGAAAATGTGTTTGGACTAGGACATCCTGCAAACACCAAACAAAAAGAAAAATCCCCAAAAAATTAGTTTAGAGACTAGGATGAAACCTATGAAAATATTCGCAGAATTAATTTAAGTTTGTAAATTATTAAAAGAAAACAATAAATAAATTAAAAATAATAAATTTAATTCTTTGCATTATGTTGTGCTTTTCTCTTCCTATTAGCTAGCATATCATAAAACGGGTTGTGACTTATACTCTGTCCTAAACGGTGCATCCAATCTGTTTTTTCTTCTTCACTACTGGCACTCATACGATACACCTGATGCTTTCCTTCCACCACTTTACCTTCCGAATCAGTCTTACATGCTTTAATAAATTCAGCACCACCACTCGCGTAAAGTTCAAAACAGTGTTGCTTTTGTCTGTCCGTGCACTCTCTAACCGAAATGTTTTCAAGAGGAATGATACCGCGTGGCTCTTTATCCGTTGTGTATTCGAAATAATACAAACAGTTGTCATTAAGGATGAACCACCGTCTCTTCCAACTTTTGTAACGACCTCCCTGCTTCCACAACCAACCTTCTTTATCAGGGTTGAAAAATGTATGCATTAGGTCATTTCCATCGTCTTCAGGAATTTTAAACGGCTGAGCTTTTATACTTTCATAAAGACCCTGAAATCAATCCAATATTAAAAAATTATTACACGTTTTTTTTAGTATTTTTTGTTTACTTACAACTAAGAGTTCTCTTGGAAGATCCTGCCCCATATTTATTCCTCGATTCATATTAATGAACTGTTCTATAGTGGGTTTATCCTTAACACTAGGATTGTGCAAACTGGTATTTAGCATAATTATAGCAAATGAAAGCACATAACAGGTATCCGAATTTTCGAAAATGTTATTATCACCCTGGCAATCACAGTATCTTTTTGCAAAGCACTCCATCATACGATCAATTTTCTGAGCTTCACCTGGGAGCCGAAAACTCCACAAAAATTGTCTAAAAAGAAAAAAATTTAGTTAAAATGAGAGGTGTGATAAGAAATTTAAATTACCTTAGAGCTTGTACTAATATAAGGTCTGTAAAGTCGTGTAGATCCACGAAGGCTTGTAAGACCTTTTCGTTGAAGTCATTCTTCTCCCCTAAATAATCACCGATAGCAGTTTTGTTTAGACCTTCGCCTTTATGTAAAAATTGAGCCACGCTTTCAGGTGTTTGTTGCAATAACTCGTTTTCAATCAGGTACTCAATGCCCTTCTTTGGATCCATGTTGAACTTCTTTCTTCCGATTGACATCATTTTGGCCTTGTTGCGGTTCTTGCCATCCTCGCCGCAGTCGAGACCTTCCATTTCTGACACCACTTCGCATAACTCATCTTTCAATTGCTGAAACAAAAGGAAAAATAAAATTTGGGACAATTTATAAGTTTTTTCTTTATAAAAGAAAATAGAATTCTTTATAGAAATTTTACAATTACGTCTTAAAATAGACTATAAACTTAAAAATATTTTTATTCAATAGTTTTAGGCATTTCCAGATGGGCATAAATGATGATGATGCCGCATGAAAATAGAGTACATGTCCAGGTTTTTCCGGACGGATGGCAACCCTAGGATTAACAAAAAATGGTGCTTTAACATTAATGATTAATGAGAATGTTTCGTGAAAATTAAATTCTTCTTACTTTTTTCATTATTAATAAAATAACATTTTATAGGTATTTTTCTTGTTACTTTATTTTGTTTTTACAAAATAAATCTGTCTTCCACAAAATTGCTTTGTTTACCTTCAAAAAGACAAGAATTACAAAAAATGATATAAGTATAGCTTCATTGCCAAAAAATAACTTTTAATAAACCTCTGCCAAAAATGGTTGGAGCAAAACAATAACTACTAGAAGTTTATAACGAGAGAAAACTCAGCATCGATATACGAAATTTTATGGTTTATATTATAAAGTAAAACTCAGCGCTAATTTTTTTAGTTTATTGAAAGATTGAACGAAATTAGGAAACCAAATAAATACACAAATGTTTAAATATTTAATGTTTAATCTTTGAAAAAACGCATTTAAAAATAACAATACTTTCAAAATATCACTGGTTTAATAATTGAATTGAAATCCCAAAAGTTCTGTAAAAATTTCAACCAAAAGTTACTTACGAAATATTTAAGCAGCACTTTTAAGTATCTAAAGATTGATGAAAATTATTCGTAATTTAGAACAAACACCACCACTCATCAGAATCACCCTGATTATCTGCCGGCTTGTGCCAAGTTTTGATGCCATAATTTTAAAGGAGTGCAGAGTTTTGCTAAAATATTACACAAGGATAGCTTAGAGCTTAGAATTGAAAAATTGCAGTTTTTGTGTTAAAAAATTACCTAAAGGTGAATAAGTTGAACGTCTTCTTCAGAGAAAAGTATTAAAATTGAGAAAAAAGTATATTTTTTTAAGTGAAATATTAATGAATTAAGGTTTAGTATTAAAAAATGAAGTTATGATTTTGGAAAATTTTCTGGAGATGAAGAACTTGGATGTCTTCTTCAAAGAAAATCCACAAAATCTACTAGAAATTACAATTTTGCCTAGTATAATCATTTATTAGAATTTAAAATGTATAAATTGCAGTTTTAATTTAAAAAACTATCTGGAGGTGCAGAATTTGGACGACATCTTCGAAGAAAAGTATAAAAATTGGCAAAAAGTAACATTTTCAAAATAAAATAATTACTTATTTAGACTTAATATCAAGAAAATTGACTTTTTGTGGTAAAAAAAGACCTGGAAACAAATTATGAGGTTTGCTTAAAATAATGGTTAATTTGAGCTGTAAATTAAGGAACTGTTGTCTTGTTTTTATAAAACCACGTAGAGGTTAAGAACTTGGACGCCATCTTCGAAGAAAAGTATCAAAATTAGCAAAAAGAAACATTTTCTAAGTCTAAGTAATATGATACTTATATAGACTTTATATCAAGAAAATTGATTATTTAGGCTAGAAAAAAGACCTGTAAGTGATGAATCTCGACGTCATCTTCAAAGAAATTTATTAAAAGAACCACAAAATTTCAAGGTTTGCTTAAAATAATGGTTCATTTGAGCTGTAAATAAAGGAACTGCGGTCTTGATGTTATAAAACCACGTAGAGGTCAATAACTTGGACATTATCTTCGAAGAAAAGTATCGAATTAGCAAAAAGAAACATTTTCTAAGTAAAATAATTATTTATTTAGATTGTATATCAAGAAAATTGATTTTTTTGTGCTAGAAATAGACTTGGAGGAGATGAACCTGGACGTCTTCTTCAAAGAAAATTATTAAAACCTCCAAAAAATCATAAAATGTAATTTCTTGGGTTGAGGACAAAAATGCAAATTAAAACAATAAACTTTTAATTCGCAACAAGTTTCGGCTTAATTTTAACCCATATCAAGCTAAAAAAAATTACAATAATAATAACCCAAGAAATTACATTTTATAATTACATTAAGGACAAGATTTCTTCTCTCCAAAAAATCATTTAAAATAATAATTTAAATTAATTAAAATGCAGGTCAGTTGTGTTATCACGTTTTTACGTTACAACTGTTCATTTTTTAATGCTTTGCTATGTTAATAAGTTTCGAGCACTCTATGAAATCCTTTATGCGTCTTATTAATTGTCTCATTTTCCATAAAATATTTATTAAATGTGACATGTGGTATACCAAAATTCTCAGGAAAAATACACTGATTTTCTTCAAAATATTTACACATTATATGCTACATGTTTCACCGATCTAGTCAGCATGTTCAGGCCCATTTTACTTTTAAGTATTAAGCGGATAGTTGGGAAAATCTAATAAACTGATTTTGAAATCTGGTCTTTAGGTTATAAAAAATTTTCCACTCAAGTTTTTTTTTAATTACTTTCTTTTGTACATTACAAAGTCTTATAGCTATCATTTGTTGTAAATTTTGTCTTTGTGGGGTAAACTAAACAGTTTTAATGGGGCAACAAAGAGAGCAACTTCGTAAAAATTCTGCGCTTTTTTCCGTTTTCGAAAATTCTATATAATAAAATGTGATGACATATTCTTTTTTGTGCCACTTTGAAGAACATGCTTAAAATGAAAACGTACACTATTCTGTTGTGTTTTAAGCGCCTTTATTATTAGTTTTTATGGGGATTTAAAAAACACAAATTTAAAAGAAAATTTATGTTCATATAAAAATACAACAAAAATACATAAAACAATATCGCACGTTTTCATTTTAAGCATTTTCTTGAATTTGGCACAAAAAATAATATGTTATCACTTTTTGCTTGACAGAATTTTCGAAAACAGAGAAAAACGCACAATTTTTACTAAGTGTTCTCTTTATTGCTTCATTAAAACTATTTAGTTTACCCCACAAAGACGAAAACTGCAAAAAACAATAGCCACAAGATCTATTAAAGTTATGTCCAAAAGCGTAAGTATCCACGGAATTTTAAAATCATCTGCTTAAAGGACCTTATCGTTTTCCTATGGGGTGTTGGGTGGAAATAAAAAAAACAGTAAACTTACCAAAATGAACTGAAATATTCCCAATATCAATTAAATACTTAATTTCTTTAATAAATATGCCTCATTAATAGTTTTATTGGATTTTACATTATTAAAAATTATATTTTTTAAGACGGCAACAACGAAATTTAAATTTCAAATTTTGACAAGTATGACAAACTGTTGTCAGATAAACAATAATTAAACGGACCTTAAAGTAGTAGAAGGAGTGTCCTACTGAATACGGGGAGGAAATAAACTTCAAGAACGATTTTTCGTGGCAGTATCCGTTCTAATTTTTAAATGAGTATTTAATTTTGACGTTTAGTTTGAGCATATATGGTCTATGGTTTGAGCAGGTACAAAATTACAATGTTGCAAGACTGCAAAAAAGTCTTTCGATATCCTATAAAAATTATTTTATTTTTATTTGACCCCGGAAAATTATAAATCTTATCACAACTATTAAAACTAATACTATCTAATTTACGGTAAAAGTATTAAGACTCTAGAAAACTGTACAAGTTTTTTATATCAAATAATTAAAAAATTGCAAAAAAACAGCAACTGTGTAATAATTGTTTAATTTAAAAAAATAATTTGTAAAAATATCCGTTTATTCGACATAAATATGCAGTGAAAAATTAATATACAATTAAATGTTCATAAATATGTATTAAATTGAACCATTTTTATGGTTTCAACGTAGATAATTTGAAAATAAACACATGACATAGGCAACCAAAATTACAATTTGACATAAGATACTGACATTGTTATCTAATTGTGCAAAAATTGAATAATTTCAAGAGTATTTTTTGGGCGCTGCAGACAATGGAAACTCATAATATTTTTCAAAATTGTATATTTTTGTCGTATTTACACATGTGTATATCTAAATACAAGTTTTATAGCCGTACAAAAAGCACCCAAAATCCGATAACCTCCTTTGAAAATTTCTGTTCATTAATTTTGATTTTGACTTCTAGGATTTACAAATAGGTTTTAAATAAGTTAGAAATTAGAGAACGGTCTTGAAAACGATTAAAATTGCAATCGGTTAAGTTTAAACAACTATCAACAAAATCAACGCAACATTTCGGTAAAATTTTGGATAAAACGGTAAAACTTTTCGCAAAGCCAGAAATAAATCAATGGTCAATTAAGAGCATCTAGCATAACAAGGTATAGAAAATCCATCCCACTTTTCTGGAGCATCTTTGCAAATTATGACCAAATAACTGATAATTAATGCAAATCCCTAGAGGGGGCGCGAGTTTGGGAGGAAAAATCGTGAAATCGAGCATTAACTCAAGTTTCCCTCGCTAGATTTTCAATTTTTTTTCAGATTTATAATCTAAATTGATTAGGCTACATCCTGCCAGAGAGTTACCTTCCGGAACCTAGCACAAAATTAATTAAATAAAATATATTAAAAAGAGAGGTATCTTCGAATAACAAATTTTTTTTTTTTTTTTTTTTTTTTTTTTTTGTTCTTCGAAGATACCTCTCTTTTTAATATATTTTATTATATATCGAATAACTATATACTTTAATGGATTATTTTATTATTAATTTTTCAAAATTAATTAGATGGGTCCAATGTTAAGGTACTTTTAGATCATTATTTTTTTTTGTACATTTTTCAATTTTTTTTTCCTTCTGGCAAAAGTTAAAGAAATGACTTCTAAGTCAACTACAAAAAAAATTATACAAAAATGTTGTTCGTACTAGCTTTTATGACTGCAGAACTAAACCACCATATTTACTGTTTAGGAAATTGCTCTTAAAATTGTACAAAAACATACAACGCACCGGTTTGGTTTAATATTTTATCAACGCATTCAACATTCAACGCATTTTCTTTTAAGTACAACTTTTAATAAATAGAAAGTGTCAAAAGCCTCACAGTGAATTTTTGAAAAATTCGATAATCTGAAAGATTTTGATTACCCAGGTATGGATGTTTGTCTCAATATTTTTTAAACACAAGTATTGTAAAAATTTTTATTTCATTTAAGATTTTCCTAATATCAACCAAAGCAGGGTTAATTCCATAGGTGTAACTAGGTGGCGGGGCTGGGGGTCCTAGATACCCCCTTGCCCCCAAGAATTTTTACAATAATCTCTATTTGTAATTGCAGACATTTTACATCATTTCAAATTTTTGTGAAGTCTTGTCATTTTCTTTTAAATGGAAACTATTTTAATAAATGAAATCGAAAGGGTGTCTAAACCTAAATACAGGTAAACGTCGTTTTACATGCAAAATTTCATTGACTTGTCTCCGCTAGTTCCGAAGATGTACTCAATTAAAAATTAAAAAATTATCATTTTCGATTCATTATATTTTCGGAAGAAGGGATAAGTCAATAACATTTTGTAATTTTAATTTTTACTTTTTAATTTCTTCTCTTATGGCTTTCCTTTTAAAAAAATATGAATACGTCACGAGGGAGTTGGGGGATGTTATGTAATGTCACATAAATTTTAAATTACCCAATATGACCGAAAATACTAACATTATTTTACATGTGCAGCATTTTTTTTTAAATGCAACCATGCTACCTTCTTGAATTTTTAATTTAATGAAATTTTGGATAGGTATACAAGTTCATTTCAAATTTCTTACTTAAAATTGTGGGTTTTCATTAAAAAAAATGCGATGATGTCTCATATATTTTAAATGACAAATGACTCAAAATGTGCAAAATTACAAACATAATTTGATGTGTCAAGTCTAACCGTCTTTGACTTTTGACTCAGGGTGAGTCTATAAAAAGAGTATATAGGGTGTATATTTATTAAATTTATTTCAAAATTTTCTTGGAAAGTGGTCTTCTAGAAAATTATTCTAGTTACGCCAATAGGTAATTCGAAGTTTAATAAAAATTTTATTCCCTGAAGGAAAAAACCCACACTAAATAAGCAATGAAAAATTAGTTAATTTTAAACATTCCATTGGATTGATTACTAATATCATTTCAATTAAATGGTGACTCATTCTCTAGTTGTAAATTAATCCATTGTATTATCATAAATATTTCAACCAAAAAAATGCTTTGTCACAAAGTTTTAATTTTAATTTAACTAATTCATTAAAAAATATTTTGATTAGAGTAAATGAATCACTTTTACAATTTAAAAAAAAAACAAGAAACAATTTTCACAGAAGGAAAATTAACGAAATTTAAAGACAACTTTTTTTATCAAAGAATAAATTATATTTTATTTTTGGTGACTAAGAGGATAGTCTGCAAATTTGAGCGCTTGATTTTGAAATTCGCTTGATATTTGCGGTTTTGCTCATAATTTTTTTTTCCATTGAAGCTTTTTAAAAATTTTTTTTGTTGGTACACAGAAGAGTCTTGTGGTTACCAATTTTTTCTTGTTTTTTTTTAGTAAGTCAAACCAAATACTCATACGTCAGCAGTAAAACAAAACGGACTCTTTACAAAAAACGTTCTCTAAGCGGCGTTTTCAACAAAAATAAAAAACTAATTGAAATAATATTATTTTTCCAACGCTAGCAATAAGTTAAGGTATAAACGAAGAGTTTCCCGTTTCGTTTTTTATTTTAAGTATATTTTTAAACTTTTTACAGTATCCCAAAAATTTAGTAACATTTTAAGAAATTTTTGGAGAGGTGTAAAAAGTTCAAAAATATACTTAAAACAAAAAACGAAATGGGAAACTCATCGTTTACACCTTAACTTATTGCTTACGTTGAAAAAAAATATGATTTCAATTGGATTTATATTTTTGTGGAAAACGCCGCTAAGCGAACGTATTTTGTAAAGAGCCGGTTTTACTGCTGCCATATAAGTATTTGGTTTGACTTACTAAAACAAAAAAAAATTGGTACCTACAAAACTCATCTGTGTAGCAAAAAAAATTAAAAAAGCTCCTTTGGAAAAAAGTTATGACTAAAACCGTAAATATCAAGAGAATTACTCAAATTTGGCGACTATAGCCTTAAGTTTTAATTAATTAAATGGTTCTTGGATTTCTGTTACCAACGTTTATAAGGGAAATAAAAAAGGATAAAATTTCAAATCGCTAATTTCGATTATTTTAATACTTTTGGGAAGCGTACTCTTGGGAAATTTAAAATCTTTCAAAAAAAATTTTTAATTGTGCAATATTAAAATGAAAAAATCTGGATACCTACATTTTCAGCTCTACCCACATTTTATTAAAAAATTAGGAACAAAGGACGATTAATAAGAAGATTACGTTTCATAATTTTTCAAATATAAATACTCCCCTAATTGATTTTATAAAAATAAATCAAAGAGAAAAATATTTAATTCTAGTTTTTTACTATTAAAATAATGTAGTGAATTGCTTAATTATCCAACACCTTATCTATTTTAATTTAATCAAGATAATATACTGACCGTATATAATATGACATAATTAATCCCATTATCAAAATCACAAACACATTAATGTCTGCCTGTTTTATCATACAAGCTTACCGTCTTTTTGAAGCGACAACAGCATAAAAAATTAATACCGGTTATTAACCATTCAAACATTTTAATTCGCACTGCTAATTACCAATTTTACGTAGTTACTCCACTGTATCTAAAAAACTGAAGAAGCGATCACGATCTACTGAGCGCACCTTATCAAATTTTGAGTAGTGGTGGCTGACCTTGCTGCAAATTAATCATCTTTACGAGTGCATCATTGTTAAGGTGCAATTTTCGCGCGAAATAAGGGAGCACTTCATAATGCATAAATTATTTACTGAAATAATTTAATTAAAAATCTGCAGTTAATTAAAATAACAAAAAGGCTAATACTATCCTTGTTTTTCATGAAATTAATCACAAAAAATATTTTAATAAACTTCAATGTTTCGTAGGTAAATAAAGCTAAATATTTTTATATTAACCTTTCTAATATCGATTGAAAAGGATATTGGAAAATTTGAATAGTTTTAAGAGAGGGAAACTTTTTGGGCTTTATTTACAACACAAAGTTCCGGTTAAATTTCCCGGATAGCTCAACAACAAATATTGAAAGAAAGAAAAGTTATGCATAATAAAACAAATTTTAGTAAGGGCCATAGTGGCTTTCCTTTGAAGCTTCGTTGCTTTGGGATTTCCGAAATTAGGCACAAAAGTGACAATGGCAACAATTTTAAAAATTTAGCACAGTAGTGCTTTCATTTTCAGAGGAGCCTTTAATAATATTAATATATATACAGGGTGGTGATAAAGTTTGGAATCAAGGTCATAACCTCCGTAAAATTTTTTTTTGTAAAAATCACTCGGACAGTTCAATTTTTGTTTTAAAAATGACATCTTTTGGAAAGAAAAAAATATTCATGACGTCACTGATAACTTCACTATGACGTCATCGTCAAATTTTTTAAATGGAAACCCCTACTTTTTTTACACATTTTTCATAGACCTTTTTATCATATTAATGATCATATAAAAATATTTAAAAAAATTTCAACCATTTTTGAAAAAAAAAAATAAATTTACTCAAAAAAAAAAATTATTAATTCTCAATGAAAATATGGCAAGAAAAATAAATTAAACTAATTTTTAGTTTAAAAATAACAAATTATTATTGAAAATATTCGAATTGTTCTTCTTTACACAATTGGAATTTTCTTAAAACTAATTTTAAATAACTTTTAATGAAAAAGGTAATTAAAATAAAATGTTTGAGTAATAATAAACTTTAAATAAAATTGTAATTTATTATAAATTTGAAAAAGCTTTTGATATTCAAAATTTATTGAAATAAAAATTGCCTTTATAAAAATGCTTTGGTTGTGTTATTTTGTATGGCAAATAAAATTTTAAATCCATTTACCAATGCTTGAATAGCTTACTTCGTTTGTTTAATAATAATCAACAATTATTAAGTTTTGCGAAATTAAAAATTCCTCGTTTAAGCGAACGCGAAAAAATCGAAATTTTAATTATGGTAGGATACGGCGATAGAAAAAGAAGCCATGGGGAAGCTTGTGCTTTGTTAATGAGCAATATCCAAATAGACCGCAAATCTCAAGATCTACAGTAAGTAAGTTAGTTACCAAATTTGCAGAAACAGGATCTGTAGGAGATTTGCCTCGACAAGGACGGCCTCAAGTGAATGAAGAAACCAAATTAAATTTATTACTTGCGATTGAAGAAAATCCCAATATTTCAACAAGAGATATTTCAAGAAATAATAATGTGAATCATTCCTATGTCGCAAAATTATTAAAAAAGGAAAAGTATCACCCATACAAAATAAAACTCATACAAGAGTTAAATGAAGATGATCCCGATCGCCGACTGCAATTTTGTGAAGAAATTATGGCGCGATGTGATCAAAATCCAAATTTTTTAAGTAGTATAATTTTCTCCGATGAAGCTACCTTTCAATTGAATGGATCAGTGAATCGACATAATTGTAGGTATTGGTCACAGGAAAATCCTCATTGGGCCGTAGAATCCCATAGTCAAAGACAGGGAAAGTTAAAAGTATGGGTGGGAATGATTGGCAGACTTTTTATAGGACCTTACTTTTTTAATGAAAACCTTACTGCCGAAAGATACTTGAATTTTTTGCGGACTGATTTGCTACCAGTTTTACTTCGTATTTTCCCCAATTATGAAAATCGCAATATTCCTAACCAAAACATTTGGTTTCAACAAGATGGGGCTCCTCCACACTTTGGCAGGGCGGTGCGAGAATTCCTTAACACCACGTTTCCCAAAAAATGGATAGGTCGGAGGGGACCAATTGAGTGGCCTCCGCGATCTCCCGACCTAACGCCCTTAGATTTTTTTTTGTGGGGACATTTAAAATCAAAAGTTTATTTCAATAGACCTAATAATTTACAAGAATTGGAGCTTAGAATTGACGAAGAAGCTATTAACAATAGTATTCAGAGTGTCTACACTCGAATGGGACAATGCCAAATGGTCAATGGGGAACAATTTCAACATTTTCGTTAAAATTTGTTACTTGTAAATTAAAAATTTACTTTTTTTTTGTAATATTTTCATTGAGAATTAATAATTTTTTTTTGAGTAAATTTATTTTTTTTTCAAAAATGGTTGAAATTTTTTTAAATATTTTTATGTGATCATTAATATGATAAAAAGGTCTATGAAAAATGTGTAAAAAAAGGAGGGGTTTCCATTTAAAAAAATTGATGATGATGTCATAGTGAAGTTATCAGTGACGTCATGAATATTTTTTTCATTCCAAAAGATGGCATTTTTAAAACAAAAATTGACCTGTCCGAGCGAAGTTATGACCTTGGTTCCAAACTTTATCACCACCCTGTATATAATATTATTGTATGACACTAATCCATCTTTAAAATTAATTAATTTCTTTTTCAGAAATTAATGGATTATCTAATTGTAATTATAATTATTATATGCAGTCATGTAACGTTAATTACTGTTCAATATTTCTTTTAATCACATAACACACGTCCTGTTCTAATCGGTTTATAATGATGTTTACTTAATATTTCCAAATTAACCGTGACTAAAACAGCGAATCTGCATTAAAGGCCACTGCTACCAGTGCTACCATACAGAGCCGCTATGGAAACAAAGATATTTTTAGCTCCGACGATAATTGTCTTGTCATTATACATATTTTTATCTCTCGTGTTATTTTTAATGTTTTCTGACTTTACAAGCCACTCACAAGGGAATCAAAATTTGTTTAAGATTAGAGATTATGAACTTAATTAATTAACATCTACAGGTGAACCACATAACATTTTAATTAACTAGGGATAAATGAATTGCTTTAATAACGGAACTTGTTTATCAACCATGACATGCGATACAGCCATCGTCTGGTTTTTAATAATAAAACAAAACAACGGATTCCCTGGTGAAACTTAGGTTTAACATTTATGAATAATTGAAATAGCAAAATAAAAAACAAAAAATACCAACATTTTTTGCTCCTATTTCGTAAATAACTCACTTTTTAAGTAGATGAATGAAAAAAGAAAATCAAAAGGTTAATACAAAATTTTAATATAAAAATTTGATCAAAGCAGTGTTCAAAAAATTGAGCTGAACTTACATTCCTTAGTAAAAATATACAAAAATTTGAAACACCCCTAGTCAATTATTTAGGAAAAAAAAATGAAAAAAAAATGAAAATAAAAAATTAGTCGATTTTGTTTTTTTAATCGAAACCAAAAAAATGGAAGGGCTCATTTTTTTATATTTACTAAGTGAAACTCTTGGTAAAACTACGTAAGAAAGTTTTCTAAAATCAGATCAGGAGTCAAAAAATAAAAAAAAATAACTCACTTTTTTTCAGATTTTATTTTCTAAATCGAAAACAGAAATTGTAAGGGCACATTTTTTTTATATTTTGTTACACATGCAGTCCCAAGTAAAACTATCAAAATCTTTTTTAAAATCAGATCAAAAGAGTAAAAAATTTGGCAAAATGTGGAAATAAAATCACTTTTTCAGATATAATTTTTATAATCGAAAATAAAAAATGTAAGGGCTCATTTTTTTATATATTTTGTTAAACATACAAGCCTGTATTCAGCGACCGTGATGAAAAATTTAGAGACGCCGTTACAGTTAAACACGTGTTTAAAAAATATTTCTTCATGAGAAATATTTTCTTAAAGACGTGATTAACTTTAACGACGTCTCTAAAATTTTTATCACGGTCGCAGAATACATGCTAGTCTTTAGTAAAAATGCATAAAAAGTTTTTTTCAAAATCAAAGCAGGAGTCAAAAAATTTAAAAAAACATGAAAAAAAATCAGTCACTTTATCAAATTTTATTTTTTTAATCGAAAACAAAAAAATGTAAGGGCATAATTTTTTTATATTTCGATACACATACAGGCCTTAGTAAAACTGCATAAAATTTATTTTCAAAATTTAAAATCAGATCAGGAGTCAAAAATTTTACAAAAGAATGAAAATAATCAGTCACTTATTTACATTTTACTTTTTTAATAAAAAACAAAAAAAAATTAAGGGGTAATTTTTTATATATTTTGTTACACATATAATTCAAAATAAAACTACATAAAATTTTTTTTCATAATCAGATCCGGAGTCAAATAAATTTAAAAAATTAGTCACTTTTTCCGATTTTATTTTTTTACTCGTAAACAAAAAAAATGTAGGGGCTCAATTTTTTCATATTTTATTATACATTCTGTTTCAAGTAAAACTATATAAAACGTGTTTTCAAAATCAGACTCGGATTCAAAAAATTAGAGAAAAATCAGTCATTTTATTCAGATATTATTTTTGTAATCTTAAACAAAAAAATGTAAGGGCTCATGTTTTTATATTTTGTTACACATAGCCAAAAAAAAAAACTACATAATTTTTTTTTTCAAAATCTGACCAGAAGTCAGTCAATTTAAGAAAATCACAAAAAATCAGTCACTTTTTCAGATTTAATTTTTTTAATCGCAAACAAAAAATATGGGGGCTCAATTTTTTCAAATATTTTGTTATATAAGTATACAGTTTAAAGTAAAACTACATAAAAAGTTTTTTTTTAATCATACCAGGAGACAAGAAATTAGGAAAAAATTGAAAAATTCAGTCCCTTTTTCGGATTTTATTGTTTACATACATTCCTAAGTGGAACATCATAAAAAGTGATTTCAAAATCAGACAGGAGTTAAAAAATAAAAAGAAATAAATAAAAATCAGTCACTTTTTCAGATTTCATATTTGAATCGAAAACAAAAAAAATGTAAGGGCTCAATATTTTATGTTTTGTTATACATACAGTCCTTATTAAAACTACATAAAAAGTATTTTCAAAATCAGACCAGATGTCAAAAAATTAGGAAAACTGTGGAAATAGTCACTTTTTCAGATTTTATTTTTAAATCGCAAATAAAAAAAAGTAGGGGTTCATTTTTTATATTTTGTTATGCATAGAGTTCAAACTAAAACTATATAAAAAGATTCTTTTAATCAATCCAGGAGTCAAAAAATAGGAAAAAATAAATGACTTTTCGGTCACTTTTTCAGATTTAAACTTAAACAAACAAAAATAAGAGAACAATTTTTCTATATTTTGTTACACATACAGTCCAATGAAAAACAACATAAAAAGATAGTTTATCTGACCAAACTCAAAAAATTAAAAAAAAATCAGTCACTTTTTCAGATTTTATTTTTTTATTAATCGCAAACAAAAAAATGTTGGGGCTAAATATTTTCGTATTTTCTAATACATACAGTTTAAAGTAAAACTACATAAAAGTTTGTTTTAAATCAGACCTGGAATCAAGAAACTAGGAAAAAATTAAAAAAATCAGTCCCTTTTTCGAATTTTATTTTTTAATCGAAAACAAAAAAATATAAGAGCTTAATTTTTTATATTTTGCTACACATACATACATTTCTAAGTGGAACTAAATAAAAGACAGGAGTTAAAAAATAAATAAAAATAAGTCACTTTTTTCAAATTTTATATGCTAATCGAAAACAAAAAAATGGAAGGGCTCAATATTTTATGTTTTGTTACACATACAGTCCTTAGTAAAACTACAAAAAAGTATTTTCAAAATCAGACAAGATGTCAAAAAATTAGGAAAACTGTGGAAATAGTTACTTTTTCATATTTTATTTTATAATCGCAAATAAAAAGGTAGGTGTTCATTTTTTTATATTTTGTTATGCATAGAGTTCAAACTAAAACTATATAACAAGTTTTTTTAATCAAACCAGGATTCAAAAAATAGGAAAAAATAAGTCACTTTTCGGTCACTTTTTCAGATTTAAACTTATTTAAAAAAAATAAAATAATTTTTCTATATTTTGTTACACATACAGTCCAATGAAAGAGTACATCAAAAGATTGTTTAAAATCAAGAGTCAAAAAATAAAAAAAATCAGACACTTCATCAGATTTTATTTTTTTAATCGCATTTTAATCATATTTTGTTATACATAAAGTCCTTAGTGAAACTACATAGACAGTGTTATCAATATCAGACCAGGATTAAAAAAATTAAGAAAAATTTGTCACTTTGTCAGATTTTATTTTTGTAATCTTAAAACAAATTTAAGGGCTCATTTTTTATATTTTGTTACAAGTACATAAAAAGATTTTTCAAAATCACACTCGGAGTCAAAAAAATTTAAAAAATCAGTCACATTTTGAGATTTTAGATTTTTTTAATCGCAAACAAAAAAAAATGTAGGGACTCATTTTTGTTATACATACAGTTTTTATTAAAATCAGATCAGGAGTCTAAAAATTTCAGATTTTATTTTGGAAATCTCAGACAAAAAATGTAAGGGTTCATTTTTTTAATATATTTTGTTACAAATACATTCCTAAGTAAAATTACATAAAAAGTTTTTCCAAAATCAGACTAAAAAATGTAAATAAAGTTTTTATGTAGTTTTACCCTAGGACTCCTGGTCTGATTTTCAAAAAAAAATTTTAGGTAGTTTCTCAGGACTGTATGTGTAACAAAAGATAAAAAATGAGTTATTATATTTTTTTGTTTTTGAAATAAAATCTCAAATGAGACTTTTTATTTTCACTTTTTTGACTGAAAACTGTATGTATTTTTATTTTAATATTATAAAAATCAAAATTTTGCCCAATAAATTTAAATAAAAAATATGAATGTAAAAAATTACCGCATTTAAATGTAACTTCAGTCCGGTGTTCAAAAATAATTTTCCCACAATGTGGATAAATTACAGGTTAATCATTCTTATATACATATAATTTCGAGTATTGAAAATAAGCTATAGAAACGATATTTTTAATTAAATTTTTTATAAACTTTTAATTTAGTTAAACAGCATTTTTATTGACAAATCATATAAAGCTTCTCTAAAATTAAACTAGCGTAGACGTAGAAGTAAATTAGGCCAAGTAGATTTTATTTTATATTTTGAATCAATCATCAAAACTACGCACTGCGTTTGTGTACAAAAACTAGGAAATTTATAGATGAGTATTATTCAATCTTAAATGTATATTTTTTCAATGTGAGGCCGAAAATAAGTTATATTTTTCCATTGAAGCTACTCCTACAACCTATAATTTTATAAGAAGCAGAAAAATAAACTTTACTTGAACTAATTTGTAATGTATTCTTTGAATTAGAAAAATCTTATGGAAAAAAAACTGATTCAAAAACATGTTTCTTTCTTTATAAAATTTTCCATCCTTATTTGGCAAGATAAATATGATTCCTTGTACAACGGTTAAGTATTTTTGGCTTTCTAGGAGAAAAATAATAATACACAGTTACTCTATGTTCAGCTGCCCGGTGTCGTTTTGTTTTTGTTCTGAGGAAGGTTCATCTTAAAAAACCAAAACCGGTCAGCTGAATATAGAGTAACTGTGTTTTTATTATTTTTGTGCAATAAAGTCAAAATCTTTGATTTAAATAAATATGGTTGGTATTTTTAAATTCATATTAAAATTAAAAAGAAATTCAATCTATTTTTTATTTATAATTCATGAGTCACCTATTGGATTAAATTACATTTTAGCTACTTCATTCAAAATGCATTTAATATCCAGTCCCCGACTACCAATTTTATAATTGACATTTCGCAGAGCGAGTTACATTAGTAACAATTAATAATTACTCACTTATATTTACTTCATTAAATCGTCATTATAGCCAATTACGATAAAACTGGTTAGTTACTCATAAAATCATAGGTTAAAAAAATTTTCCCACAATTTTCCGGTTATAATTGGTTTAATTCTCACCTTTTATATCAAATGTCTTTTTGATTCTTAAATTAATGTTTACTAATGCACTTCCTGTCAATTTTTTAAAATATATTCGTTGAGCACAGTGCATAACGTAACGATTAAGTATTTAATGGGTAAATTGAAGGTGTGGTGTTAAATAATGGTTAAATTTTACGACTATTGTTTTAACAAAATGATTACTTGGTAAAATTTTATTTATTCATAATAAACACCATGAAGTCAATTTTTGTAATTACCCCATAAAAACAAAATTAACTAAAATTGAAAAATTGGCGCCTTTTAATGTAGATAATTTTTTACGACTGAGCAAAACTAACACTAGTTTTCATTTACATTTTCCGCCCTAGGTTTGATAAATGATTTAATGCAAATACCTATATTTATTTGGATAAAGTTGTTGTTATTGAAGTAAATATTTGTTCTGTGCGTGAATTTATGGGAAATCAATATTTTCATTCAAATTCCAGCTATATGTGTTGCATTTTTATGAAGATAGTGAACAATGTGAACTGTGAGTAATTTACGTCCGTTAGGATGTCATAAAACATGCTCGTTATGAGATTATCATGATAAGATTTATCGTCACTTTGCAGAAATATTTGCAGAGTAATTGTCATATATAAATTTAAACCCTCAAAACATAAAGCGCTCAATATAATAAAATTCTTGAATTATCTCGTGAATACTCAAACAATAATTTAGCAATGCGACTACGAATTAGGGTTTTAGTTTCTACAAGAGACCGGCTGTTTTTGCTCTTAACTTGTAATTGGATATTCAGGGCGTTTGAGATTTCAAGAAAAACCATCAAGTGAATGTATGATGACATCCCTAATACAAAGACGTCTAAGTTTAAACTAAACTCAAAATTAAGCATGTGTTCAAACTACTAAATTATCAGATTCAAACAAGTTCAAGTCTCATAAAATCAAGGGCATTTGCAGCAACTGATAAAAATCGAGACATGCATTTACTTAAAAATAGTTGAAAGTATTAAAAAAGTTTTATCTTGGTTTGTAAATGTCACGAGAATTTTATATAATCCCCAAAGTGTTACATTAAATTTTCTCTATCGTAATTTGAGATTCAGGTGAAATAGATATTTTGAATGAAATTTAAGATCACCTTTTTATAAATTTTAGGAAGTATCATTTGAGAATAAAAATGGATTTTGCGTTAGTACATTCTACAAAATTGACTTTTTGTGAATTTTTTTTAGATGAATGATAAGTAAATCAAACAAAATTCTCAAGAATATTGAAAAGTGCAACGGTATTATTCTCACATCAATCAAATTGTTATAGGAACGTGATACGTGCCACCCCTCGTTTGAAAAGTTGTCATTCATTCCACTATTGCGAATCCTTTGTTAAATGGCATTCGGGCATACACACGAGTATAATAAGTGTATAAAATCACTATCAATTTTTTTGATGCAACTGAGAATGAATAATCACTTTTTTCTAACCCCTGTGGTGTAGATTACTTTTTAGAAAACAAAATTCAAATAAGTAGATGATACTTGGAAGCAAAAAGAACCTAACAAAATTCGTATCAAAATTTTTGGATCACAGTAATACCGATTTGTTGAGTCTTTAGAAAAATCTCAAGTTCCAAAGAATATCGTATAAAAACCAAAATAAAAAAAAATCCTCTAAGAATCTTTTAAAATGCGTAGTAGCGGCGATGTTTGGAAGACCTTGATCTTCAGGCAGAAACAGCATTAACATTTTACTAATCGTGGATTAATAGTGGGTGTCATTACCTGGCACCCAGGATTATCGGATTTATCCGTTCATGATGACTACTTGTAATGGTACTTGAAAAGTCTAGTCTTCACGACTCGACAAATGACACTACCATCTTCTCCAATTGTACTTCAGAAAGCATCAATTGTAACTCTGAAAGTATCAATTTTAGTTCAGAATTATGAATTGATTTCGGAAAACTACCTTGAAGTTACATTCGAATGCATTCAATTTTACATTCGTTTCCAAAAAAAAATTTTTTTAAGTTTTTTGAGAATATTTCAGAAACAAAAAAATGTAAGCCTTTAATTTTTTACAATGTTCTTACTAAGGATATAATACGTTAAAAAATATTTGGTTTATTATCCTCACCCCCGTACGAGCCCCGTGATTTAATTTAATTGATAAGTTTCTCATAAAATTTTAAGTTTTTTCAAAATATTTCAAAAAAAAAAATGTAAGCCTTTCATTTTTTACTATGTTCTTACTAAGGATGTAATACGCTAAAAAATATTTGGTTTATTATCCCCACGCCCGTACGAGCTCCGTGATTTAATTTAGTTGATAAATTTCTTATAAAATTTTAAGTTTTTTCAAAATATTTCCAAAACAAAAAAATGTAAGCCTTTCATTTTTTTACTATGTTCTTACTAAGGATGTAATACGTTAAAAAATATTTGGTTTATTATCCCCACCCCCATACGAGCCCCGTGATTTAATTTAATTGACAAATTTCTCATAAAATTTTAAGTTTTTTCAAAATATTTCTAAAACGAAAAAATTTAAGACTTTAATTTTTTACAATGTTCTTACTAAGGATGTAAAACGCTAAAAAATATTTGGTTTATTATCAACACTCCCGTACGAGCCCCGTGATTTAATTCAATTGATGAATTTCTCATAAAAATTTAATTTTTTCTAAATATTTCCAAAACAAAAAAATGTAAGCCTTTCATTTTTATACTATGTTCTTACTAAGGATGTAATACGTTAAAAAATATTTGGTTTATTATCCCCACCCCCATACGAGCCCCGTGATTTAATTTAATTGACAAATTTCTCATAAAATTTTAAGTTTTTTCAAAATATTTCTAAAACAAAAAAATTTAAGACTTTAATTTTTTACAATGTTCTTACTAAGGATGTAAAACGCTAAAAAATATTTGGTTTATTATCAACACTCCCGTACGAGCCCCGTGATTTAATTCAATTGATGAATTTCTCATAAAAATTTAATTTTTTCTAAATATTTCCAAAACAAAAAAATGTAAGCCTTTCATATTTTACTATGTTCTTACTAAGGATGTAATACGCTAAAAAATATTTGGTTTATTATCCCCACCCCCATACGAGCCCCGTGATTTAATTTAATTGACAAATTTCTCATAAAATTTTAAGTTTTTTCAAAATATTTCCAAAACAAGAAAATGTAAACCTTTCATTTTTTACAATGTTCTTACTAAGAATGTAATACGTTAAAAAATATTTGGTTTATTATCCCCACCCCCGTACGAACCCCGTGATTTAATTTAATTGAGAAATTTCTTATAAAATTTAAAATTGTTTCAAAATATTTCCAAAACAAACAATTTAAGCCTTTCATTTTTTACTATGTTCTTACTAAGGATGTAATACGTTAAAAAATATTTGGTTTATTATCCCCACCCCTATACGAGCCCCGTGATTTAATTTAATTGACTAATTTCTCATAAAATTTTAAGTTTTTTCAAAATATTTCCAAAACAAAAAAATTTAAGACTTTAATTTTTTACTATGTTCTTACTAAGGATGTAATACGCTAAAAAATATTTGGTTTATTATCCGCACCCCCGTACGAGCCCCGTGATTTAATTCAATTGATGAATTTCTCATAAAAATTTAATTTTTTTCAAAATATTTCCAAAACAAAAAATGTAAGCCTTTAATTTTTTACTATGTTCTTACAAAGGATATAATACGTTAAAAAATATTTGGTTTATTATCCCCACCCCCGTACGAACCCCGTGATTTAATTTAATTGATAAGTTTCTCATAAAATTTTAAGTTTTTTCAAAATATTTCCAAAACAAAAAAATGTAAGCCTTTCATTTTTTACTATGTTCTTACTAAGGATGTAATACGCTAAAAAATATTTGGTTTATTATCCCCACCCCCGTACGAGCCCCATGATTTAATTTAATTGATAAGTTTCTCATAAAATTTTAAGTTTTTTCAAAATATTTCCAAAAAAAAAATATAAGCCTTTCATTTTTTACTATGTTCTTACTAAGGATGTAATACGTTAAAAAATATTTGGTTTATAATCCCCACCCCCGTACGAGCCCCGTGATTTAATTTAATTGACAAATTTCTTATAAAATTTAAAATTGTTTCAAAATATTTCCAAAACAAAAAAATGTAAGCCTTTCATTTTTTACTATGTTCCTACTAAGGATGTAATACGCTAAAAAATATTTGGTTTATTATCCCCACCCCCGTACGAGCCCCATGATTTAATTTAATTGATAAGTTTCTCATAAAATTTTAAGTTTTTTCAAAATATTTCCAAAAAAAAAATATAAGCCTTTCATTTTTTACTATGTTCTTACTAAGGATGTAATACGTTAAAAAATATTTGGTTTATTATCCCCACCCCTATACGAGCCCCGTGATTTAATTTAATTGACAAATTTCTCATAAAATTTTAAGTTTTTTCAAAATATTTCCAAAACAAAAAAATTTAAGACTTTAATTTTTTACTATGTTCTTACTAAGGATGTAATACGCTAAAAAATATTTGGTTTATTATCCGCACCCCCGTACGAGCCCCGTGATTTAATTCAATTGATGAATTTCTCATAAAAATTTAATTTTTTTCAAAATATTTCCAAAACAAAAAAATGTAAGCCTCTAATTTTTTACTATGTTCTTGCAAAGGATATAATACGTTAAAAAATATTTGGTTTATTATCCCCACCCCCGTACGAGCCCCGTGATTTAATTTAATTGATAAGTTTCTCATTAAATTTTAAGTTTTTTCAAAATATTTCCAAAACAAAAAAATGTAAGCCTTTAATTTTTTACTATGCTCCTACTAAGGATGTAATACGCCAAAAAATATTTGGTTTATTATCACCACCCCCGTACGAACCCCGTGATTTAATTTAATTGATAAGTTTCTCATAACATTTTAAGTTTTTTCAAAATATTTCCAAAACAAAAAAATGTAGGCCTTTCATTTTTTACTATGTTCTTACTAAGGATGTAATACGTTAAAAAAATATTTGGTTTATTATCCCCACCCCCGTACGAACCCCGTGATTTAATTTAATTGATAAATTTCTCATAAAATTTTAGGTTTTTTCAAAATATTTCCAAAACAAGAAAATGTAAGACTTTCATTTTTTACTATCTTCTTACCAAGGATGTAATACGTTAAAAAATATTTGGTTTATTATCCCTACCCCCGTGATTTAATTTAATTAATAAATTTCTTATAAAATTTTAAGTTTTTTCAAAATATTTCCAAAACAATAAAATGTAAGACTTTAATTTTTTACTAAGTTCTTACTAAGGATGTAATACGCTAAAAAATATTGGGTTTATTATCCCCACCCCCGTACGAGCCCCGTGATGTTCAATTAATTACATTTTTACATAATTGAGCAAGTTTAGGATCATATAAAAAATTTTTTTGAAATGAATGTAAAATTGAATGCATTCGAATGTAACTTCAAGGTGGTGTGTTAGTGGCTAAAATATTATACTTAGGCAATCCAAAATTTTTACGGAAAAATTTGCGTTGAATGAAAGATAATGATCTTTTCTGAAATACAATTGATATCTTCTGAAATAAAATTGGATTTTCTGAAATACAATTGATGCTTTCTCAAATAAAATTCACGTTTCTTAATTCAGGATTTCCGAATTAATCTTTTCTGAAATACAACTGGATTTCGTGATACTTCAATAATGTTATAGAAAGCGTATGAGGTTGATGCATAATTTTTCATAGGATAATTCACTGTACCAATTCAAGAAAAGATAGAGTGTTATTTCCCGATCTCACAAACTTTTCGGCGAAGGAACGATCAGAAAAAAATCATGCCGTGAGTGTTTTTTCACTTAAATCCAGTTTGGACGAAAAGTTAGGAATAGGTCGGTCGATCTTCTGGCTTTGAAGACCTGGCCCTTCTAGCGGTCGTGGAAGAGCTCAAAAGTTGCACCACTAGGATACTAGCTAAGGACCTTAATCCATGTTATAAAATTTGGTATGAAAATTGTCCGGGCGAGCTCTCAAACAAGGCCGAATTCCAAAGAAAAAAAAGCCAGATAATTATGGATTTATCTAATATTATAAGCGATTTCGAATACCTTTTGTTTGGTTTGGTTCATTGGTGTCATATTTGAACCAACTGCATTCGAATGAATAATTTTTGACATAACAGATCCTTTAGTTCAATCCCTATCTCTTTCTATTGGTTCCAATTGGGAGGAAAGAACGGAAGAAGTTAGTGTCAAATTTTGGGTTAACCAGGAACCAACCAAAAAAAAGCCATTCACAATCGCTTTATGATGAATTTTTGAAATTACGTTTTAAATTAAAATTTAAAATAACAATTGCGAGTACTTTTTTAAATACGGTATTTCAATATTTTTACCAAGTTGTGATGATAGTATGGTGCAAGTGTAAGGTCCCATTCGCTTTTTGAAGCAAAATTCTTGCCGACTTTTCCTTTCTTCGGTGTTCTTCTCAAGGAGGAAAACCAATTCCCTACGGTGGAAATTGATCCTTTTCGGTGGTCTCTACCCACCGTGTTGTACTGCATTTTAAACTCCCAATTATCATGAAATCACTTCACACCGAATTTTGACGTGTTGAGGTTAAGGCACGTCAAGACTACGAGTATTAATTCGTTAAAAGGCACCTTAACATTTTATCACAGCACGCGGAATGATCATCGTGAAGGTCGCGTTTGTTCGAGTCGACACAATTTAGGTGATTTCGTTATCTATCCATGCAATGGGTGATAAGAGCGTCGGACAAAATTTCGCTTTCCTTAGCAGCATCATTCCATCTTACAGAAACCTAGGGATAATTTTATACAATTATTAACGAATTACATCTTTTTTATCACCACAAATGCTCTATAAATTATAAATCGTTTTATTTGCCACAACGCTACTTGATTTACAAATATTTTGTAATAATTTTAGACAGGTGCGTTTTTAAACCAAGGATGATAATAATTATCACATCAAGTTTACACAAGTTATATAAAATATTGTCGTGACGTTAACAATGATTAAACATTTTTACAAGGTGTGTCATTAAAACAGGACCTTTATTTAATTTTCCACTGTTTACAATTATAAAGAAAATACTAAATACGCCGCATTAATGATATAATGGATATCACCTAACATTTTTTATTACACTAAATTAAATTAAATATCTAAAATACCTATGTATTTTCTGTAAATATACTTTAAAGGATGCTCAACTTTTATCTCTAAGTACTTTAATAATCGATAAGAAAATACAAAATTGCGCACAAAATTTTTAATAAAACACATGTATATTAAGACCAGTTCTACAAAAATACTGTTTTGACATAAACTAAAAAAGTAAAGATGAAAATAGTTGTTTGTGCAACAAGTGCAAAAAGTGGATAATATTATAAAAATTGTACAATTGTATAATCATTTGTTAGTTCATGCTTTTTACACTAAGCAACGCTTTTGCGCACTCGTGCAAGAAAGCATGATTTTCTGTACTGGCAACTGATCATAAATGGGCAATTTTTTGCACGATCGTAGAAAAAAATATATTCATTGGCTAATAATGGTAATTCGGGATAATCAGAAAATTGGGTGAGGATAGATTGTGTTAAGTTTCAAAATATTTTTTGTTCATTAATTTTCATCAAAAAAATATCTAGTTAAATCATTTCGACAATCAAAGAAAACATGGGAAAACATTTACACATCAAAAGGGAAATTCGTGATAAATAATTTCTCAACATTTATTAATTCAATTATGTAAAATGTTGAAGTACGTGTATTATTTACTACAATCAAAACTATGTAGGTATTAGGATGTTTATTAGAAATTCTAATCTTCTCAATTACATTCCTAAGCGAGTTGGTGAAGGAATGTAATAAAACCCATAGAGCACCTCCCATATTTTACTTTCTTTATAAAGTTCAGAGTGATAAAAACAAAATTTATATGTCGCAATATTGTTATATTTATACCCACATGGAAGAAAGCAAGACGACCTTAGTAATTCATTTGAAGAACCTTTCGCGTGGAAAAGACCCAAAATAAAACTAGCACTTTACAACCCTGCAATTTGATAAAAAATTCACGGCCGGAGTTTATAGAGTGCTGAAGGAAGAGATAAGGAGATAAGGAGATAAGGGAAAAACAAAATACGCACATATTCGTCTCCGTAGTCATAATCCCTTCGTCGAAAACATCGGAAGAGAAAAGAACAAAGTAAACACATAAAAGATCAGCACTGTAAATGAAGGCAATGCACTGAGCACCCAAGGAGAGTCAAATCAAACAGTTGCATTTGATTGGCAATTCTTAATTCGATTTAAAAACGCGGGAGTATTTTTAGAACGTGTCGTAAGTTGCGGACGAACGCTTACCGTGTTAACGTTAAAACTGCCAAGAGATCTTAACACGACAAGCTAGGAGCTACATTCCGTCCTTTTCCTTTTTCTTTTTTTCTTAAATGGCGTAAATATAAATAGATGCGGATTGCGGCGAGGTTCTATCTCTCAGTGAACTTTCCCTCTCTTATGGGGAGGCCCTTTGTACAATTCGAGGATTAACAGATGCTACAAATAGGGAAAGGTCAGGAACGATACGGTTTCATGTCTGCTGACACATCCATGGCAATTAAACTTGAATTATTGTTTCATGGGATGTTTATCATCAAAATCGAATTCACGCTTTTCTTACAAATTAACACGTTTTATACCAAAAAAATACTTGGAACTAATTTTGGTGGCAACATTTTTTTTTTGCAGAAAACCTAGACATATCAAATTTTATTAGGTACTGAAGACTAGAATTTAGTTAAGCCTATCAGCAATAAAAATTAAAAAAAGCAAGTGGTTTTTTTCCAAACAATTTTAGTTTCCATATTATCATTTTTCTTTTCAAAAAGTGTAAATAACCAAATATTTTATTTAAAAAAAGACAATATTCAAAAGATGTTAACTTACACTTTTCCTTTATAAAATGTTTATTTGCAATATAAATGAGATTCTTCTGGGTATTATTTCTTGAAATTGTGTTCAATAAATTTTATTTTTGTTACATTCGAATTATTGCTGGAAAAAAGTATGGAAACTTATTTTTATTTTACATAAATTGTTCAAAACAGCGAATTTCCTCGTCAACCGCCATAAATTTTATGTCGGAGATAATAACAGGGAATAAAAAATTATTTGCAAATTATCAGCGAATCACTGATAATTAATGCGAATCGCTAGAGGTCGCGCAAGATTAGGAGGAAAAAAAAAATATGAAAAATCATAAAATCGAGCATTACGCCTGCCACCGTATCTCAAGTTTATACTGTCAGATTTTCAAATCTCTTTCTGATTACTACATTAATTAAACTAAAACTGGTCTCCTGTTTTTATCTTGCAATGTTATGCAGAATTAATTATAAAGGACCAAAATTAAGGTACTTTTGGATAATTATTTTTTTACATTCTCGAATTTTTTTCCAACTGTCCAGATTTTCTACATACAGGGTGGTGATAAAGTTTGGAACCAAGGTCATAACTTAAAATCGCTCCGACAGATCAATTTTTGTTTTAAAAATGCCATCTTTTGGAATGAAAAAAATATTCATGACGTCACTGATAACTTCACTATGACGTCATCATCAATTTTTTTAAATGGAAACCCCTACTTTTTTAACACATTTTTCATAGACCTTTTTATCATATTAATGATCACATAAAAATAATTAAAAAAATTTCAACCATTTAAAAAAAAAAATAAATTTACTCAAAAAAAAAATTATTAATTCTCAATGAAAATATTACAAAAAAAACGTAAATTTTTAATTTACAAGTAATAAATTTTAATGAAAATGTTCAAATTGTCCCCCATTGACCATTTGGCATTGTCCCATTCGAGTGTAGACACTCTGAATACTATTGTTAATAGCTTCTTCGTCAATTTGTTGCAATTCCGTCCTAATTCTAAGCTCCAATTCTTGTAAATTATTAGGTCTATTGAAATAAACTTTTGATTTTAAATGTCCCCACAAAAAAAATCTAAGGGCGTTAGGTCGGGAGATCGCGGAGGCCACTCAATTGGTCCCCTCCGACCTATCCATTTGTTGGGAAACGTGGTGTTAAGGAATTCTCGCACCGCCCTGCCAAAGTGTGGAAGAGCCCCATCTTGTTGAAACCAAATGTTTTGGTTAGGAATGTTGCGATTTTCATAATTGGGGAAAATACGAAGTAAAACTGGTAGCAAATCAGTCCGCAAAAAATTCAAGTATCTTTCAGCAGTAAGGTTTTCATTAAAAAGTAAGGTCCTATAAAACGTCTGCCAATACCTACAATTATGTCGATTCACTGATCCATTCAATTGAAAGGTAGCTTCATCGGAGAAAATTATACTACTTAAAAAATTTGGATTTTGATCACATCGCGCCATCATTTCTTCACAAAATTGCAGTCGGCGATCGAGATCATCTTCATTTAACTCTTGTATGAGTTTTATTTTGTATATTTCCTTCTTTAATAATTTTGCGACATAGGAATGATCCATATTATTATTTCTTGAAATATCTCTTGTTGAAATATTGGGATTTTCTTCAATCGCAAGTAATAAATTTAATTTGGTTTCTTCATTCACTTGAGGTCGTCCTTGTCGAGGCATATCTCCTACAGATCCTGTTTCTGCAAATTTGGTAACTAACTTACTTACTGTAGATCTTGAGATTTGGGGTCTATTTGGATATTGCTCATTAAACAAAGCACAAGCTTCCCCATGGGTTCTTTTTTTATCGCCGTATCCTACCATAATTAAAATTTCGATTCTTTCGCGTTCGCTTAAACGAGGCATTTTTAATTTCGCAAAACTTAATAATTGTTGATTATTATTAAACAAACGAAGTAAGCTATTCAAGCATTGGTAAATGGATTTAAAATTTTATTTGCCATACAAAATAACGTCAACTAAAGCACTTTTATAAAGGCAATTTTTATTTCAATAAATTTTGAATATCAAAAGCTTTTTCAAATTTATAATAAATTACAAGTTTATTATTACTCAAACATTTTATTTTAATTACCTTTTTCATTAAAAGTTATTTAAGAAAATTCCAATTGTCTAAAGAAGAACAATTCGAATATTTTCAATAATAATTTGTTATTTTTAAACTAAAAATTAGTTTAATTTATTTTTCTTGCCATATTTTCATTGAGAATTAATAAAAAATTTTTTGAGTAAATTTATTTTTTTTTTCAAAAATGGTTGAAATTTTTTTAAATATTTTTATGTGATCATTAATATGATAAAAAGGTCTATGAAAAATGTGTAAAAAAAGTAGGGGTTTCCATTTAAAAAAATTGATGATGACGTCATAGTGAAGTTATCAGTGACGTCATGAATATTTTTTTCATTCCTAAAGATGGCATTTTTAAAACAAAAATTGACCTGTCCGAGCGATTTTTACAAAAAAATTTTTACGGAAGTTATGACCTTGGTTTCAAACTTTATCACCACCCTGTAGAATGACTCTAAAAACCCAAACAAAAAATATATAAAAATATAGTTTGCACTAGTATATTTAGTGGTAGCTGAAGTGATTGTTTTCCACCTTTAACGTTCTTTCACACCAAGTTCTTCTATTTCCAAATGAAACTTCGGATTATTAAAGCTTAGACTTGAATGAATCTCTCCAGAATAATCCTACCTACCCTAACTGGTAGGGTGGTCAATTTCCGGTCCCAATAAAATATAATATTGGGAAAATCCACAAATTAGGAGATGATTTAGTAATAACGATTCAAAATATTTATAATCTAATGATACTAATAAATATTTACAAATATTCCTAATGAGGGTCGGTCTTAAAGATGGTTGTGTTTACAATAAAATAAATACACAACACAGCTGTAAACTGCTATTTTTGCCTATTAGGAAAAACTCTTAAGTCGTTACTTTTCTAAAGATTTTAGGCCTAAAGTAAATTTATCTTTTATCAATCGATAATTATAGCAAAATATCGACGAAGCAAATTCAAAAGGAGTTTGTGCACTAATTTAATTAATTTCCAAAACCATCAGAAATCACCTCATACTTGTAGATTTAAATCAACGTGTTGCTGTAAAAAATCTGTTAAATTCCAAGTAAAATACGAGAGCCCGAATGGAATTTGCCAGATCGCAGTTGATATGGATCATAAAAAAAGTGAAATACGGCCCTTTGGAGTAGGTTCAGTAAGTTTATGTTATTTGGTTCAGATGGTAGACGTAGATACCAAATGCCGACCATTAATCACGGTGGTGGTAATTTTGTTATAAGGTTGTTCTTGCCGATCTGGAGTTGAGCCAATTACATAAGCAGAGGGCAAAATTGACCATTTTCAATTTTCAGTATAGAAACATTTTAGAAAAGGAAATCTTACAGTGTTCTTGAAAAAATACCACCGAAGTGGAGATTTCAGCTAGATAACGATCTGAAACACTCGGTCAAGTTAGTGAAACAATAATATTCCAAAAAAATGTTATATACAGGGTGAGTCAGACCACCCATAAAAGGCTTTTATCTCGAAAACAGTTTGTCGCACATAGATAGAATAAAAATTTTAATCACCAAAGTGAACCCAAAGATTCCATTGGTGCACTTATTATTTTCCGGAACAATCCGGAAGTGCCCGGAATCGGAAGTTACTTTGAAATTTCAAATGGCAACATAGGTCGAGTATGGTATCGTTTGCAAGGTCTTTTAAAAAGAAACAACTTTTATTAAAATATTTTTTTTAATATCTTGCATAATTAACAAATTAAAAGAAACGGTGGTGATTGTGAGCAAACACTAAAATCCATCATGAAGCTGATTTAGCAATGGAAGACATGGTTTTTAGTGGCTAAAATATTTTATTTAGGTAATCTAAAATTTACTTTGGATGAAAGACTCTTTCTAAAATACAATTGATACTTTCTGAAATTAAATTGGTTTTTCTGAAATACAGATGTAGTTATTTTGAAAAACAAAACAATTCCAAATGACTTTCGTGATGCTTCAATTAATATTATGGAATGCGAAGTCTTCATTTTTTGGCAGTTTTGTGGAAGAAACCGAAAGTCCTAGAAGCTGGGATGTTATTTCTTGATCTCAATGAACTTTTCAGCAAGGAACGATTAGAGAAAGATCATGCCGTAAGTGTTTTTTAACTTCAAAGCTTTGACGAAAGGTCAGGAAAAGGTTGATCTTCGGATTTTGAAGACCAGGCCCTTCCAGCGGTCGTGAAAGAAGACAAAAGTTGCACTCTTGTGTAAATAAATATTAATGACGTCACTAGTGATTTAGAAATGACGTCATCATCGATTTTTTTAAGTTAAACCCCTCACTTTTTAATACTTTTTGATGGACATTCATGTCACTTAAACGATGATATAAAAAAATTATTACATTTATAAACATTGAATAAAAATTCTTTTTACTTCTTCAAACTTGAAAAACAAATTCTATTTAAATGTAAGAAAATTTACAAAGAATTAAATTTTAAATTGAAACGATTTACCATTTATTGAATTCATTTTAAAAAATCGATGATGACGCCATTGCTAAATCACCCGTGATGTCATTAATATTTTTTTATACCAAGAGATGGCATTTTAAAAACTAAAATTGACCTGTCCGAGCGATTTTTCCAAAAAATTAAATACGGCAGTTACGAATTTTGTTCCAAACTTTATCATCACCTAGTATATGTTTTAGTAAAAACCCAAAAATCCTAGGATTGAGGCGTCAAACCTAGGATTAATCAACTTTTGTACATTGACCGTTTCAAAATTTCGTACATTGACCAGGCCAAAATGAAATCAAAGATTAGATTACATACAAGTTTAAATCTCGGTTTAAATTCTATAATTTGATGTTAGTTGTTATATTAACTAAAATTTTTCCTTGTTTTAAATTTAGTACCACTTCTATAACATGGAATAAATTTAAGAAGTCAGAAGCGGTTTCATTTTCAGGAAAACGGCTTAAAACTTCAAATTATATATGTAATTTGATGTAATTGTGGACATTTTGCGTCTTTTAAAATGTAGGTGACATCATCGTACAATAACGCAAAATTTGCGCAATTAGAAATACAGGGTGGTGCAAAAGTTATGTCATAATTTGAATTGGCTGCCCTTTTGTTATAAATGAAAAAAATAGCTGTTTTCATCAAAAGTTTATTTTAAAGTCTATAATTGGTTACATTACTTGGAAAAAATTATATTGCTCAAATGGCCACCTCCCAAGTTGATGCATAATTGCGCTCGTTTTACGGTATTTTGAACATCTGGCTCTAAATTGGCGATTTTTTCTTCTTCAATGTTTTCAAAATTTTTTACGAAATAATTAAAGAATATTGGAATTAGAATCAAATTTTTCTGGATATACTATGTAAATTAGTAGATTCAATGTCCAAAAAATGTTAAGCCTTATTGAATGCAGAAGGATAAGCAACAGAATATTAAAATTATGTCATATTTTGTTATCTTTAAGCAACAAAAATAAGTTTCCATACTTTTTCCAGATATTTATATTTTTGATGGTTATTGCCCCTGCCAATGAAGCTTCTATATTTTTTTTCCACCACTGTACATAAAGAAAATAGAAAATTCATAATACTGCAAATAGAAAAGCCAATGCTATTTTAGAATTCTTGAAAATTTGAAATAGCTGTATTATGTTTACCAAAATTTTACTGATTATCTGAAACAAATCGCTTTCTTTTTAGTTCCATTGGAGAAAATGAGATATGATTTGCTCAAACACAGTAATATAATTATGAATTTAGGGATTTTTTTTTATTATTGTATCCTTTTGAAATGGCTTCACCATACAAAGTGAAATTACAAAAAATATTTATAATTGTTGTGGTATTATAATAAAACCTCATATAGTAGTAACATATTTGGTTTTCCCCACAAATCTAAAAATATTCTTTGATATTTTTAATCAACTCCACATCCAACTTGTTAACAAGAAACAAAACACATTTTAATCATTGCTGTAAACACAGTCTCATTATCATTTATTTTCATCATCCTTATGTCAAAACATACTCCAGAATCGTAATGATAGTTTTAAAAATGACTCGCTATTAATTTTAATGATTCAAATCGGCTGTGAGAAATTGTGTACGGAAGCGTGTTGGAATGAACGCCGGCTACTCTGTCATAGGTGCAATCTCATAGATTACACCAGACACGTCCCTTGGAACAAATAAAGAACTTGCTAACGCGTGGGTGAATTATACTTGTAAATTTGTCCAAGACTTACAAGATGTAAATATTAATGGCGCCGGAAAAGTTAAATTTATTGTAAAATATGCTTGCAGAATGAAATCACACTAAAATGTTAATGTGAAACGAAGTTGCTGCAAGTGTGGTGAAAAACTGTGAAAATCCTCGCGAAATGTCATGTGCAGTCATATAGTAATTTATCTGGCGTCAGAAGCTAAATTAAACCAGAATAAAAATTTTTCATGAAAATTATTACCCACTATAAAGAATAATATATCATTTTATTTATTATACAAAAACCGCAGTTTTTTGAAATTACTAAAATTTATTTAATAAAAAACTCTTTGGTATTTTTTGCTACTTTATCTTGATTAAAATGTAAAGTATTCCGTTGCAATTTTCGAAATTGGTGCATGCATGGTTTGCTGTTTGGTGACCCTCCCCGCATTGATTGATGCATCAAAGAGATGATGATTAAGGGCGGCTTTAGGGACGTGCTTTCCAGAATTTGTGTCAGGTATACAATACGGTTCCAGCCATGCGCGTGCATCTTTTGTAGGAAAATTGCATTGTACTCCTGTTTTCAAAAGTATTCAAGTGTTCATCCATAAATTAACAAGGACGCTTTCTTTAAACCAATTTGGAACAATTTTCTTTCAGATTTTAACGAATCACCGACACTAGAATACAAAATCTCCACAACGAGGCCTTTCAAAAATTAAAAACCACAACAATTTTATAGAGAAGGCTGAAAAAGAGATCTCTTGCTTAATATATGAGCAGTTGTTTTTACTCATGTTAAAATTCATGACCCATTAGTTGATTGTTAAACACCCTAATCAAGCATTTTGGATGAAAAAACCTTTGAGGTATTTGAAAATATTTTAATAAAGATGAGCTTGACAAAGATTTGTGTCTAAAATACATTATAAAACCGATGTAACAAATTTATTTTTCTTGTTAACGTCTAGGAAATGGCATTTTAGGTTGATAAATTTTCTTCTTCGGTTTTTTCATGCATGAAATCATTGAGGCGGAAGCATTTTTGATCATAATTTAAAAAGCGAGTACTGAATATATTGGAGAAAAGCATATTTTTATTAAAAGAAATTTATACATGGCTTTTAGCTTTTAGATCGTTTCTTTCCCAACAAACCGTGAAGTAACTTTTAGCTTAAGAAAATAATTTAAACGTAATTTAAAAATTTAAATTACAGTCGTTTGGATTATTATTATACATAATCTACGCAATATTTTTGTAACTCAACTCGAGGAATTTCTTAGAAATGAGTTTTCCTGTGAGTGTTTAATTTTTAACGACCTTACTCGAGATTCGTTTAATGTGGATTATTTACTGGTTTTTGCAATTTTTATAACAAGGAAACTTGTGAAGCATGCGGAAGCTCGCTTGGTAATTTCATGACAACGCGGAAAACTATTATCAACATACAACACTACATTCGCAACAAAAGTAATCAAATCGTTGCTGAATCGATTAACGATGCGGATTATTGATTGTAATTTTATTGTTTGAAACTCGAAAGCTTCTGGGTTAATTCACCTACACTCCTTATTTCATTCATGACTTGAATTAACCGAACCTACATGAATTCAATATTCAAATCTCGTACATTCAGCGTGTCTAATTGGAAGCTTCAAATGCGGTTTATTTGATAACCAATTTCTGCAAGAACGTAAGATACAATATTGATTGTAATTTTTATGGTACCGCCCATAAGTCGCTTCCTTAATTTAAAGGACCCAAATATCTTTAATTGCAATTAGTAATTAGTAAGAGCGATTCAAATTTACAATTTCAAAGTTCATAATTTTGGGTTGTAGTATAAATAATAAAAATCAAATCAAGTCTCTACGATGTTTCGTTCAAAAGCTATGAATTATTATATAAAATATGAAATTCTGATAAATGAGTAAGTGTATTTTCAAAAGTTCATATTTCGCTTAATAACTAAAATTAAAAAACAAAATTTCGTGCAAGATAAGTTTCTAAAAATTTGAGTTTTTGGGTAGTAACTTTTTTTTGGAGTACAGAGGGTAGCTTACCCCTACATTTTATCCCTTTTCTATTACTTTTCAATTGAAAAAATCCAAAAAAAATGTTGGTGGTTTTTTTTAGGTTTTAAATTTTTCTTGGGAATTGGTTAGCGGTTTCTAATTTTTAAAGAAGTTAAACACCGTGGATAGACGTATTTAAAAAATATTTGGTTAAAATCGGTTGATTACTTTCTTCGAAAAAAATTCACAAATTTTCGGCAAAATTTTGGTACAATTCAACCGAAACATACATTTTTGAGGTAGTTGATGGACCCAATTTTAAGCTATTAAACGTCCTCGTGATGTTAATAGTTTCGGAGATATTATTTATTTTGTGTCAAAAATTTTAGACCGAAATTTTGGCGAAAAACGAAGATTTTGCTTATTTTAGATACATTTTCAGCAATAACTCGAAAACGAAAAAAGATAGCAAAGTGAATCTTTTTTTTGTCCTAAAGTGGACCTTGAACGCTTTCAGCAAAGATTTTGAAGGGTTGATTGGACCGAAACGCGTCAAAAACTTCGATCTTTTTTAAATGCGATCACAAATTTTTTTTTTCGTTGTTTTTTTTTCGAAATTCAAAAAAACATATGCGTTTATTTATTTATTATCCTTATTTAATAATCTCATTTAAAATTGAAAAATTTTAAAAACTGCGTTCTCCAGAGGTACGACCAACTTTTTTCTGCTATTTTTTGAACTTTTTAATCGGGATTTTTTTTTCAAGTCCAGGGGTAAAATTTAATCATGCTGATTGTTTCTTGTAGAAATAATAAACCAATAAAAAATATTCGACGATTATACGTGGTCTAGATCAAAAGTTAAAAATTTACAAAATCGGCGTGAAAAAACGACGAAAATCGAATCGTAATTTTGAGGGCGTGAAAAGTCCAGAGATATCAAAAAAGCGCTCGTTTCGGTGCACAGCATTCTATGCAAATCAAGAATAAAAAAAACGCGATTTTTTGCACTTGCCTAATTGTTCTGCTAAATAAAAAATTGTTTGTTTAGAGTTTTATTTTAAAAAAATTAGAAAAAGTTTCTATGAGTGTTTGTTCAAAAGTTATGAATTTTTATATAAAATATGATATTCTGATGTATTAAAAAAAAATCATAATACGTTTAATAATTTTCAAAAAATTATCGTTATTCTTATATTAAAGTATTTTAAATTTTAAAAAATTTTCGAGTTTTTGTGGTTGTACATTTCCTACATTTTTATTATCTTTCTTTTGCGGGGTCGAACTGGGAAAAATTCTAAAACAAATTTTTTTTAACTTTTTTAAGGGTTTCGAAATTTTTCTTGCGAGCCGGTTTAATTTTTTTCTCAAAAACTATAAATGTTGGCGACTCCAAATTTTTTCCGAAGGAAAACATAGTGTATAGACACATTTTAAAAAATATTTCGTTAAAATCGGTAGTTTAGTTTTTACGGAAAAAATTGTAAAGTTTTGGTAAAATTTTTGGTACAAATACGGCCCTGGGCGGCGCAATTTTCAATCGAAAATTTTAATTTTGCATTGTTATGAAGGAGGTGACGACACAAATTTTAAACTAATAAAAGTCTCGGTAAGCACCACAACTTCGAAGATATTACCTAATTATTTTGTGAAAAGTGAAAAATTTCAGAGTACCTACATTTTGCCCAAAACCAGAGTTTCTTGCTTATTTTAGCTACATTTTCGGTTATAACTTGAAAATGAAAAAATATAGCTAAGTAATTGTTTTTTCTCATAAAGTGCATCTTAATAGCTTTTAGGGGAGATGCATTACGTTAGGGTGAAATGGAATTTAAAGTTTTTATTAGACCGAAACGCGTCAAAAATCTTCCACTGTATTCTGAGGCCGCCAAAAGTACAGTAGAAATAAGATATAAAAAAACAAGGGTTTAAAGGCAATAACAGGTATGGAGATGAGGAATCAAAAACCGTGATTTTTTAATTAGCCTAACTTGATATGAAAGCGGTATTGGGAATTTTAACTACCAATAGATGACGCTGTTGGCCCTCGGTGGCAAATTAATGAACTATCGAAGCCAGTATTGAACCTACATGTATCTATGGGCGAATACAAGTTAAAGTCGCCCTAAGTGTTTTTTACAAAGTTTTTAATAAATATTCTTCTAATTTTTATTTAAAACCAATATTTACTTAAAATGGGCAAAGTTACTACTGACGTTTTATACTAGCCTGGCAGTTTCACAAATTCGCCGACAGAAGGAAAACTCTTTCCTAAAATCGCGAATAGTATTGGTATTTTAACCGCCCGAAAAAAACCAACCTTCGCGTTATAGCGCCATGTAATTGATCTGGCCAATCCTCATGATGTAAGAATAAAAGTGACCAAATTTTGTCGCTTTCCTTCAATACCCAACGAAGCCGCGATTTTTGGAAAGTTGACGACGCAAACGATTGGAACCAAACAAGAAAAAATGACGGTTTTACCATGCGAATTTCGATTCGTGTGGTTACAGAATAGGTATCCTAGAATGAACATTCCTCTATACAATGCGGTTGTATACCGTTTCATTGACATAGCTTTTTCATCGAATGGAATTTCATCGACATGACCATTTCATCGACACAGACGTTTCATCGACATGGGCAATTCATCGATAACGATTTCGTCTATACTACCATTTCATCGAGAAACCTTTTCTTCGAAAAGCACGTTTCGGCGACATTACTTTTTCATCGACACAGATGTTTCATTGACTTTACTTTTTCATCGACAACCATTTCGTCGATACTAGCATTTCATAGACAAACCTTTTCTTCGACAAGGACGTTTCATCGACACTACTTTTTCATGGACAATCATTTCGTCGACACTACCTTTTCTTCGATAAGGACGTTTGATCGACACTACTCTTTCATCGACATTACTTTTCCATCGACAGTCATTTGATCGACAATCCTTTTCTTCGAAAAGGAAATTTCATCGACACAAACGTTTCATCAACATTACCTTTCCATCGATAATACCTTTTTGATGGTAGTGTCGATGAAACGGTTGTCAATAAAAAGGTAATGTCCATTAAACGTCTTTATCGATGAAAAAGTAATGTCAATGAAACGTCCTTGTCGAAATAATGAATTGTCGACAAAAAGGTAGCGTCGGTAAAACGGCTGATGAAAAGGTAATGTCTAGGAAACGGTCGTTTCGATGTAAAAGTCATGTGGATGAAACCGTTGTCGATGAAAATGCAACTCGAATGTTTAAAATAGGATGAAAAACTACACTTCTTGAGGTTCGAACGATCGATTTCGGGTTCAAATACCAAAGGTCTTTAGAATTTAGTCCTCTATAACGTCCGAAAAATTGGTGCGATTCAGGGGTTAGTTTCGAATACTTGGCAGGTATAACCGAAATTAGCCTAGGGGGCGAAAATCTTTTTTCGGGGTGTTCTGATCGAAATACTTTCGCCTTTGAATTTTTTCGTTTATCCACCTACAAAATTACAACTCTACGCAAAAAACTACCTGTAGGCAGTTTTTGTGCTCAATCAACCATATTTTTTACGAAAAAACACAAATTTATCAATTCGTCACAAGAGACGAGTAGAATTCTAATATCTTGAATAATATTAAAGTAAATTTAAATTAGGATTATTTTGCAAAAGGAAAAATTTTTAAATCACCACCCAAATAATCCTGGAATTATAAGACCTGATTTGTAATCCATCAAAGGGATTGAAATTTTATGCTGAAAACTTTTTGGGAATGTTTGTTGAAATTGAAAATAAGACAGAAAAATAATCCAATAAATTATTTGGAGTAACGAATTAGTAAAAAAACCAATCAATTTGTGAAATTGCGATAAAATTTATATTTCCTTTCACTTTGGACACAATCAATAACTCATCAGTTTTTTATACTCCGTCTTCCTTTATGAAATTAAGGAGCATATGCTTTTCTTTTTCTTTCTTGATTAAATTATTGCAATTCTTGGAAAACAAAGCTCAACGACGTGACGCGACACCCAGGCATCCGTAATGCCGATTGTCGCCTGGGCGTCGCGAGATTTCTCGGGTTCTGCCAGAATTCCTCTCGGGTCATATCCCATGTTCCTGCTTCTTTTATTTTAAAACAGCTTTTAATCTCAAGTGGGAATTATTAATTATTGTGGAACGACTATCGGCCTTGGTCCGTCAGGAAGGCAGATGGCGTGCAAAAATAAATGCACTTGTTTTTACGATGATAACGCTCGTTACATGCAGGTCGATCATGAAGTCCATGGAAAACGCATCTGCAGGACAGATGCACATTCCATAACGATCTTTCAAGATGATGCACAAGTAATAAAGTTACGTTGAAAGGAAAAAAGGAAGATGTGTGACCCGTATTATCGAAGTTGAAATTATCGAACGGACACGGGACTAAAAATAGAACCAAACTTTATCCCTAGTCCTTAAAAATATGATACTTTACTATCCTAATCTAGGAGGAAAATCAACCCCAACTTTAACTTTCAGGAAATTTATGAAAAATGTAAAGATACGACACTTTTACAACTTTTTTCACCTAAACTAAAGCTTGTACAAACTCATAACTATAAAGGTTTTATACAGCACTTTAAAAATCTTGTTCCCAATTTTAATTTAATAATATCACTGGTACATTATACAATATGTCGATGCAGCAAATAAATTTATTAATATTTATAGGTTTTCTGTTGTATTAATATTATTTATTCAAAGGTTTCCTTACTAATATTAAGTCTTTATTAATTTCCTTTTCAAAATTAATTCTATCTAATCTAGATTCTATAAAGTCATCAGCAAAAACTAAGTAGTTTGCTCTAATTCCTGAGAATTGAAGATTTTTAAGATAAATTAAATAAAGAAATGGTCCTATAACAGAACCTTGAGGAACACAAATTTTTGTATATGATTTATCACTTGAAATTTATTTATGATTGTTGTATAGGTCTCTTTGTTAAATATGCAATTAATTTTCAAGCAATTCCAGAAGTAAATTATAATCCACTGTATCAAACGCTTTTGATAAATCAATAGAAACTGCTGCTACATACAGGGTGTTTCTACAATAGTGGTCGCGGCTTCGTGTGCTTATACTACAAGTAAAAATAATTCAAAAAGTCCATATAAACATTTGTCTAAAGCTCAACTGCTACCGAGATACAGGGTGTTGAAATTTCTTTTTATTTTTACTTTTTATTTTTTTTTTGATCTCTCAATGAAAGTTAATAAAATTTTAGGGGTGAGTAATTCTCATAGCCAGCCACCTTTGGCTTTTATTTTTGTCTTAATTTAACAAAGTTGCCCCGTTTCTTGAATTTATTTGGTACGCCACTGCAAAATTTTACAGTTTTATTTAAATTTTTAAAATCTTCATTCAATTTACCACAAAAAAGTACACCTATTAAATTTTTATAGGATTAGTGGTATTGCAGTAATCTTGCGTTTCATAATCCAGTACCTTTGTTAACTAATTTTCAAAATATGAAACAATATAACTTCAAATAAGGGATTAAAAACTCTTAGTATAATGTTTTGTCGTTATTTTAAATGTTAGAAAAATGCATATTAATTTTTTTATAAAATTTAAAATGGTGATTCTGGTTTGTTAATTTATTTAAAATACCAACTAAGAGTTATCAATTTAAATTTTGTTTGTTTAATTTAAATTTGTTTAAAATTTTGAAAATTAGTTTGATTTTAGCAAATTCAGTGGACCATAAAATTGGAAATTTCAGAAATACCACTAATCCTATCAAAATTTAACAGGTGTACTTTTGTATGGTAAATTAAATGAAGATTCTAAAAATCCAAACAAAATTGTAAAATTTTGCATTGGCGTACCAAAAGAATTCAAAAAATGCCCGTTTCTACGCCACTAGATTGTGTCGAAAGGTGATTTCGGTTTAACCGCCTAAGTGTCCGAAATTCGCCCAGAATGTTATGGGGAACCAGAATCTGAAGACCGTGGTTTTGACCCGCCTGGATCTATTCATTAAGGGGGATACAGCCCCTTTTGTATTTTTACCACGAAATCGGTCGTCTTTTGCATGGAGCCCCTAGAAATGTAGCTTATTTTTTCCGAGTTTAAAAATGCAAGTTCCTTCATAAAGAGGGATGTTGATTCTAAGTGGGGTTCAATTTTGAAATTTTCGAAGAGCTCAAAAAAAATCCCGAAAATGGTCGAATTTTCTCGCTTCTTTTCTGATCGTCGGCGGCGTCAATTTTGAAAAATCACACTTCCGTTGGGTTTTAAAGGGATCCGACTAAATGTGTCCCCTTTTACTTTCACATCCTGAGGATAAATCTGTAGACATTTTAAATCTTCGGAAGCACCGGTGTGGCGTCACGGCGCCGAGACGCGAAGTGTTAAATTTTAGCGTTTTTTCGAATGGCAAAACTATGGCAAAACTATGGGGAAATATTTAAAAATCGCGTTTTTTTTATTCATAAAGAAAATAAGGTCTATTGTGCCAAAACGAGTGCCTTTTTTGATACCGCATTTTTTTCTACACTTTTAGCGCCCTCAAATTCGATCATCGTTTTTCGTGGTTTTCCGACGCCAACTTTGAAAAATCATAACTTTTGATTGGGACCAGTTATAACAGTCAAATATTTTTTATTTTGCTTACTACATTAATATTTATTACTAAAAAAATTAACACTTTTAAATTTTTACCTTGAGCTTCACAAAAAAATTGAACGTAAAATATTCAAAAATAGCGCAAAACGCGATCGGATGTTTGTACCATTAGAGCCCAGTTTTTAAAAATTTTAATTCATTTCCCTCAAAAGTAATAATTTCTACATGGAATAGGCTATTTTCTATTTTTAAGCTAAAGGGGTTGGAAACCTCAAATAAAATCGAAATTGTAATTTTAGGGATGAGCGTTCCCGCAGGACCATTTTTGAAAGGATTTTCAATTTTAAAAACTCTGTTGAATTTACTCTTGAAATCGCCCTCCTGTAGGTTTTTTTGAATTTCTAAAAAAACATCGAAAAAATATTTTTTAAGAACGCATTTAAAAAAGTCATTTCGATATCTTCTTCCGTTATCCAGTTATGATTAAAAATTATCAAAATCTCCATTTCGAGCCAAAATTTCGGTACGAAATTTTTCACAAAATAATTAATTACTTCGAAGCTATAAACACTACCGGGATATTGATAGCTTAAAATTCGTTCCGTCACCTGCCAAAAATTTAATAATCAGTTAAAAATTGTGATATCCAGTATCCAGGGTCGTATTAGGAATTTGAAACCGGTAACTTTTATAGTTTTCGAGAAAAATAAATAAAAACCGATTTCCATCAAAAACGTTGTCAAATATGTTTTTAGAATTTTTTCAAGATCGACCCCGCAAATGAAAGATAATAGAAAATTAATGAAATGTGGGGGGTAGTTGCCCTCTAGACCCCCAAAAAAATTTTTTACACCCCAAAAAGTAAAAAAGAAATTCAACATATTTTAGGTAATGTTTTAGCTTAAAAATTATATTTTTAAAAATTTAATAAGATAACACGAATGTTTCTTTCAAAATTTTAGTTATTAAGCTAAATATGAATTTTTCAAAATACACCTTTACTCATTTATAAGAAATCAAAGTGTCATATTTTATACAGGGTGTCTCACTTTTTTTCCAGCAATTTTTTTTATATAGTAAATGTCATTCTGAACAAAAAATTTCCTATGAACTTATATTTTTTTCGACTCCTTAAGAAGTTATAGCAATTTTAAACTTTCAAAATATTAACGATTTTTTGGGCACCCTGTATAAATTTAATTTTATTTCAATTTTTTTAAATTTAAATCAAGTATGCTTTGGAATTTGACATTATCTGTAAGCCAATCAGATAGGTTAATTTTCTTGTCAGAAAATCCACTTAATCCTGTATAAAAATTCATACCTTTTGAACAAAACATCGTATAGTTTATTTATTTAGAAAACCACCTTTTCAGCAGCTATTATTTATTTGGCCAACTTGGTCAAACTCGTCAGCGGTCGCGTCCCCCAATTCCCTACTCCGGCATACGCGTCCCCACCAAACTCCCGCTCAGCCGTCCAATCATGAACGACAGGCAGGTCACGTGATTATTAAGCGCTGGCATCTTAGTGCAACCAATCCTCCTGCGAAAAAGGTGGTTTTCTAAATAAATAAACTATAGTGATTTGAATTTTTTGTATTTTTTTTCTAATTTCTTTGCGCTACATTTCTACATTAGGCCTTAAACATGGTGCAGCACCGACTAACATATTAAAAACAAACACATTTATCTTATACGCGTGAACATGGTGCAGCACCGTGTTTTTACTGCTTGAGTAGGTGCTGCACCATATTTTTACCCTAGTAACTTTCAAATTGTAAATTTGAAACGCGGTCTACTTGTTCTATCTAATTCTGTTGTTAGGTTAAGAAATATAGAACTGAATACATTTTTCTTAAATAATTTGTCTTGTAGCTTAAATTTATTTTTATCCTCAATCAAAATTGAAATATACTAACATTTGTAATTTAAATTTAATAATTAAGTATCTTTGTTAAATCCTAATCGTGGAATGTTTTAGGAAGACACATTCCTCTTCTATTTATAAACAAGCTTCTTCATATTTGAAATTAGAAAACAACTCAGTTAGATTAGTTTGAAAACAAAATTAATTTCGAACAAAAATAAAATTGAAGCCTTTAAGAGATTATTAGTCTGAACTTATGGCTAATAAAATAAATCCTAAAAGGTAGTAATAACACAGAAAGTTGTATTTTGTTGTGAATAAATTTGGTGCCTGTAGACGTTTAATCTTCTAAAACGTCAATCTGTTCCTACTACAAACTTAAAACTTATCCCAACAAAAAGCTTGGATTTAGTTTCGGGTTATAAAAGTTATTGTTGGAAGCTGTGAGCTTGTACTCCAGGAATTACCCTTTGGTACATTATGTAACTTGTGTCTCGAAAGGAAAATACAAAATTAAAATTATATTAAAACCGTTACACCTGAGGCCAAATAAGTTTTTTTTAACTTCGGGAGTATTAATAAAATTATTAAAAATAACACGTTATTTTATTTAAAAGCTTTACTATTATAAAAATTACTAGTTATAACAAACTATGTAATTATTTCGTAATTTTGTGGACTTTGCAACTTAAATTTAATTAGAACGTGCAAATTAATGCAAATTTTATTTATAAATTTAGGATGATTCAGATTTAACTCATCGGAAGGAGTTCCGAGAATAATTTTTCACTCAAGGTAACATATTTTGCCCACACAAAAAAAACGCCAGGATCATTATTACATAACGAATCTAATTTTTATCAATCAATTTACAAAAGTGAAATCAAAAATAAAGTTAGGTAATTAAAAGTTGTTAATTTTAATATGTAAATAATTTAATGGTTGGTTTATAATCATTATTGCCCCATAAAAAACGATTACTGCCTTGCAATGAAAATAAATTAATGCACTAATGTAAGCCTTTAATTAAATTTAATTTCTGATGATCACTGCAATGTGGAAGAAGGTCGATGAGGAAGGTTATGATCTAATAAAGTATTTATAATAAAATTTTAAGAAAGCTTTAATTGGATAATAAAACCAGGAGGATATATTCTAAATTTATTTCGCTTTATTAATAGTAACTGCTATTAACGAGCAACAAGTAACAAAGGATTTTATTTCATCCTGTAGCAAGTTCCCTAGAATATTAAAGATCTAAAATTTACATAGAATACTAAGGGACTGTAGTTTAGATTAGTCTCATAAAATTTGCAAACAATTAAACTCAAATAAAAACAATGTGACGCAAGTTACTAGTAAACATTTCCAGTAAATACAATTAAGTTGTGTACAGCATCAAAAATAAACCGATCAAAACTGAAATCAATTTAACTGCACGTCACTAGCTTTTAGTTTACCCATCATCATCCAAAATAAAATGAGAATTATTGTTCAATTATTACATTTCTATTATTAACCATTATATTTCTACTCATGAATTTCATGCGGGTAATATCTTTATTTCTTCATGCCGACTGATTGGTTAATATTTACTAATCGAGATTAACATGTTCCTCAATTCTCGACGAGACGAATTTAATCAAATTTATAAATTTTCCTGGATATGAGGGGGCGAGGGGTTAATTGACCGTCAGCAATTTGATAACACTCCACAAGGGACTCCAATATAGTCAACAAAGTGGATTTTGTCACGCTCAATAAACCTTGTTTTCTACCTTTCACGTTAATATGCATTAGTTAAAAGTCTAACAAAGGAGTGTAAAGACTGTCAAGTACGGAATTTGCTTTTACAAATAATGCAATACATTCACGATCTAATTAAACACTGTATTAGGAAGCCTTTAAAAATTAACACAATTATAATTTTAAGTAACCCAAATTTTTTGACCGGCGAGATGTTACCAATAAGTTTTCCAGCAATAAGTATTTTACATGTAATACTCCATAAGAGGCTTTTTCTAAATAACTTCCTTCCTTATCAATTCACAAAAAAAATAAATACACCAAATTAAAGTACAATTAAATCCCTACTGAGTGGTGGTACCCACTTTGCTTGTCCGTTCCGATTAAGTGTTTTATAGCACCCCAATCAAACCTCTACCACGGATTTTCAAATTTTTAAATATTAACCTACAAAAAAAATAATACGTCTATGGATAGCATTTTTCATGTAGATGACGATGATATTGGTCACTTTGCTTGTCCGGGCCAATTAAGTGAGTAATTAACAAAAAACACTATTTTTTCGACATTTATGAAGATTGAACGCTAATTTATTAACGCAGTATTGTTGCATAAAAAAGATAATTACACCAAAAGATCAGAAATTTAATTGTGATTACGATGGTACGTCACACTTTACTTGTCCGTCCATAATTAATTCGCTATAAGCCAGCAATAACTTTTAGAACGCCAAATTCCAAACAAATATGCTGCGAAAGTCAATCAAAGAAAACAATGTTTAATAATTAACTCAAAGAAACAATATATATATCCAGAGACGGGATTTTTAATTTAGATAACGATGGCATTGATCACTTTGCTTGTCCGGGCCAATTAATTTAGTAACTAACCAAAAACATTATTTTTTCGACATTTATGAAGTTTGAACGCTAATTTATTAACGCAGTATTATTGCATAAAAAAGTTAATTACACCAAAAGATCAGAAATTTAATTGTAATTACGATGGTATGTCACACTTTGCTTGTCCGTCCATAATTAATTCGCTATAAGCCAGCAATAACTTTTAGAACGCCAAATTCCAAACAAATATGGGGCGAAAGTCAATTAAAGAAAAAAATGTTTAATAATTAACTCAAAGAAACAATATATATATCCAGAGACAGGTTTTTTAATTTAGAAAACGATGGCATTGGTCACTTTGCTTGTCCGGGCCAATTAATTTAATAATTAACAAAAAACACTATTTTTTCGACATTTATGAAGTTTGAACGCTAATTTATTAACGCAGTATTGTTGCATAAAAAAGATAATTACACCAAAAGATCAGAAATTTAATTGTGATTACGATGGTATGTCACACTTTGCTTGTCCGTCCATAATTAATTCGCTATAAGCCAGCAATAACTTTTAGAACGCCAAATTCCAAACAAATATGCGGCGAAAGTCAATCAAAGAAAACAATGTTTAATAATTAACTCAAAGAAACAATATATATATCCAGAGACAGGATTTTTCATTTAGATAACGATGGCATTGATCACTTTGCTTGTCCGGGCCAATTAATTTAGTAACTAACCAAAAACATTATTTTTTCGACATTTATGAAGTTTGAACGCTAATTTATTAACGCAGTATTATTGCATAAAAAAGTTAATTACACCAAAAGATCAGAAATTTAATTGTAATTACGATGGTATGTCACACTTTGCTTGTCCGTCCATAATTAATTCGCTATAAGCCAGCAATAACTTTTAGAACGCCAAATTCCAAACAAATATGGGGCGAAAGTCAATTAAAGAAAAAAATGTTTAATAATTAACTCAAAGAAACAATATATATATCCAGAGACAGGTTTTTTAATTTAGAAAACGATGGCATTGGTCACTTTGCTTGTCCGGGCCAATTAATTTAATAATTAACAAAAAACACTATTTTTTCGACATTTATGAAGTTTGAACGCTAATTTATTAACGCAGTATTGTTGCATAAAAAAGTTAAATACACCAAAAGATCAGACATTTAATTATGATTACGATGGTATGTCACACTTTACTTGTCCTTCAATAATTAATTCGCTATAAGCCAGCAATAACTTTTAGAACGCCAAATTCCAAACAAATATGCGGCGTTCTAAAAGTCATTGCTGGCTAATAGCGAATTAATTATAGACGGACAAGCAAAGTGTAACATACCAACGTAATCACAATTAAATTTCTGATCTTTTGGTGTAATTAGCTTTTTTATACAAAAATACTGCGTTAATAAATTAGCGTTCAAACTTCATAAATAATGTTTCGAAAAAATAATGTTTTTGGTTAATTACTAAATTAATTGGCCCGGACAAGCAAAGTGACCAATGCCATCGTTTTCTAAATTAAAAAAACCTGTCTCTGGATATATATATTGTTTCTTTGAGTTAATTATTAAAAAGTGTTTTATTTGATTGTCTTTCGCCGCATATTTGTTTGGAATTTGGCGTTTTAAAAGTTATTGCTGGTTAATAGAGAATTAATTAAGGACGGACAAGCAAAGTTTGACATACCACCGTAATCACAATTAAATTTCTGATCTTTTGGTATATTTAACTTTTTTATGCAACAATACTGCGTTAATAAATTAGCGTTCAAACTTCATAAATTTCGAAAACATAGTGTTTTTTCTTAGTTACTCAATTAATTGGCCCGGACAAGCAAAGTGACCAATACCATCGTTTTCCAAATTAAAAATGCTGTCTCTGGAGGTATAAATCGTTTCTCTGAGTTAATTATTAAAAAGTGTTTTCTTTGATTGACTTTCGTCGCATATTTGTTTTGGAGTTGGTGTTCTAAAAGTTACTGCTGGCTTATAGCGAATTAATTATGGACGGACAAGCAAAGTGTGACATACCACCGTAATCACAATTAAATTTCTGATCTTTTGGTGTAATTAACTTTTTTATGCAACAACATTGCGTTAATAAATTACCGTTCAAACTTCATAAATGTCGAAAAAATTATGTTTTTTCTTAATTACTCACTTAATTGGCCCGTACAAGCAAAGTGACCAATATCATCGTCATCTACACGAAAAATGCTATCTATAGACATATTATTTGTCTTTGTATGTTAATATTTAAAAATTTGAAAATACGTAGTAGAGGTTTAATTGGGGTGTTATAAAACACTTAATCGGGACGGACAAGCAAAGTGGGTACCACCACTCTGTAGGGATTTAATTGTGCTTTAATTTGGTGTATTTATTTTTTTTGTGAATTGATAAGGAAGGAAGTTATTTAGAAAAAACCTCTTATGGAGAATTACATGTAAAATACTTATTGCTGGAAAACTTATTGCTAACATCTCGCCGGTTAAAAATTAACATAACCCAAATTTTTTGACCTAAAATTTGTTTCATTATTGCATGCGAAATTAGTACTTCAATTTGTAAACATTTCTTTTAACTTGTGCACGTGCATTAGTACCACAAAGTCCTTATTATGTGTGAATTTTAAATTGCATTAATCAGATAACAATGAGATTTATTATTCTGAAGGGAAGCATTGTTTTCTCTTCGGTAATTAATGTACAGTGGAGAGTGATTTATTTCGCATGTCTGGGTTTCAAAACTTCACCCTGGGCCCTATACATATTTCTATTATTAAATATTTTCAAATACACCCAAATTTTACCTACAGCAACACCCATTTTCAATTATTTTTTTGAACTATTGAAAAAGTCATTCAATAAGCAATTAACCACTCAAATCTCCTTTTAAAACATACCAATTGCTATAAAATGCTAAAATTAAACCAACAGCGAAAGTAACAAAAATATTAGCAGTTTTTCTTGATTATTAATAGGTATGTTTTTGTTCTAATAATGGGCTATAAAATTTAATATCCTTTTAAACTTACCGATTTAAAACGTTTAATTACGTATGCGTCCACAGTTAAAAAATAACAAAGAAACGAGGGACATAAAAATTATACTTTCAAATAGCTGATACGTTCCTAAAATTTGAACTAAAATGCGTGTGAATTCGTGTGGTGAAGGATTGAAATTCGTATTATAATTACAATCAGGAATGCAAATCCCAACCTTTGATCTCAACAAATGTGTTTTGTTTCCATTAGAAATAATCTCACAATATCCAAACATGTACTACTACTACTTAATGTCTTATTCATGCAAAAAATGGAAAAATAACGTTTTCTAATTAACACCTTAAATAGAACTACGATTTCCTAAGCGTCCTGTTTTTCGTAGAATAGAGAACTGTTTCAGTAAACCTAGATAATACAAAGAATTAAGTATTGAAATTAAATTTTTTGGAAAAATATTTTTGTAAATCCATGTAAATAAAGCGTAAATATAAATGCGTTTCAGTCCACGGGTTTTGCACTTTATCATAATTTATAATGTTTATAAATATCAACGTCAAAGTTCGATAATCTAATCAAGTTTCCCCCGACGTAAATGTTTTTATTAATATTTAATATTAAAAATATAAAAAAGTTTATTAATGAATACGATATTTTTCGAGCATTTGTGGTGACGTCAAATTATTAATAATAATAATTAATATTCATTTGAAGCACAATCTATTTGTTTTTGTTTATTTTAAATAACGAACGTATTTTTAAAGTCAAATTAAACGTCCTTAAAAAAGCTATTTCCTAAACGTTCTAAGGTTACCTTGTAATTCAAAAGGTTGCCGGAAATTTATGCACTTTTTGTAATTTTTATAAATAGGTGTGAGTCAATTACCTTAAACCTCATATCGTATTGATTTATTATTGAGATTTGCATAATCACATTCAAGGCTTGTAATTATTTTTAACAATTTATTAGCGTACTCAAAATTTTAAAATTTGATATGTACAAAATGTTCAATAAATTTAATTATTTATGGACAAAAGGTTTTATGTTATGTAGCTTTTTGACCTCAGAAAATGTTAGAAGTACCGAACGGTTATAAGTTTGTTTCGCCTTTGACAAATATAAAATTTTTGAAAACTAAAAAATTTTACAAAAAACTACCTAATGTAACTAAATATCGTTTTTATAAATTATCGTACAAAAGCCATTTTTATAGCTGTAAATTCTAAATTGATGGTTGCAGAGAAAAAATATCTATTGTCAATAATTTTGGTAGACAATATGTATTTTTAGTTCAGATATATGTCAAGTTTTTTTTAAGTTTATTCCTCAATATTTTTTTTTATAATAAAATGTTTGTTAAAATATTCATGTGTATGTATTACTTACATAAATATGCCTAAAGGCCATTTTTATATAATTTTGTAATTCAAATCTTCGACCTTTGTAATTTGAATCAAAGGTCATTGTTAAATTTTTCATTAGATACAAAACCTTTTTAAATATTTCAAGTTTTTAAGTAAATTTGGCAATAGATTTTTTTATATTTTAATACAGAATAAAGTGAATTATTTGTGCAATTTTTTTCTACATAATTTCATCAAATTTGGTTGGATTTTGGTCTTAAATATTTTTCTACAACAGAATTTTCAAAATTTCGGTATTTTACATTGAAAAGTTTTGTAGCTATCATTTTCTAAAAATTTTAAAAATAGCACCTAGTTTCTTAAATTTACTTTTATGTTTTTAATATTACATATTTCAATTATTTTAGCAAAAACTTTTGTTCAAGGTATGTGGAGTTATTTTGGCTATTAAGAGTTTTATATTTGTCCCTCGATTTGTACTAATAGCCAATAACTTCTACATACTATCAATTTTTGGACGAGAACCATTTCAAGTAATATACAGGGTGTTTCATATTTATGGTTCAAAATACAGGGTGTGCCACTTTTTTCCAACAAAATAGACTTTAGATAGTAAATGTCATTTTGAACAGAAAATTTCCTATGAACTATTATGTTTTTTCGACTCCTTAAAAAGTTACAGCAATTTTAAAATTAATAGATTTTCATGATTTTTGTGAACACCCTGTATAATATTCTTTCTTATTTTTTTTTATTTAAATCAATTAGTATTTGGATTTCTTCTCTGCCAAATTGGTTATTTTCAACATTATTGGCAGTATTTAAAATAAGTGAACGACGAGGTTAAATTTCTATCAGTATATACAAAATCCAAAGCATACTTGGAATTAAATAAAAAAACTTAAAATTAAATGAAATTTATACAGGGTGTCCCACAAAAATCATAAAATTTTTGAAATTTTAAAATTGCTGTAACAATGGTTCATAGGAATTTTTTTGTTCAGAATGGCATTTACTATCTAAAAAAATTTTTTGCTGCAAAAAAAGTGGGACATACTGTATATGTTATATTTCACTTCATAAAGGAGCCAGTGGCGTAGGCAGGAATTTCGGCCAGCCCCCTTTTGTCGATATTTTGAAGGTCAAGAATTTTTTTAGATTCAAAATTCACAATACAATTCGGAACAAAGGCCCAACGACAAAACACCGAGATGAAAAAAGGCCGACGTGAACAAAAGGCCAAAAGAAAATTCATTCGGCCTTTTGTCTAGGTCGGTCGTTTAACGTACGGCCATTTTTCCTTCGACTTTTAGTCCGTGTTGGCCTTTTATCGTTCGGCTTTATTTGGAAAAAAATTATACAAATTTTTGAAAATAAATTTTTTATTATTCGTTTTTTTATCGGCCCTTTGTCCGTGTTAACCTGTTAATGTTCGGCCTATTATTCGCGTTGGATTTTTATGATTCGGCCATTTTTCTTTCAGCCTTTTATCTCGCTTTTATCCAAATGGTATTTTAGTCGTTCGTTTTTTTTCCTTTCGGCCTTTTGCCATTCGGCCTAATCGGTCATTTGGGGTAGACCCACATGCCGTATATAACTTATCTAATTTGACTACAGATGTAATGTTTTTTTTAAATACCAACCATTTTTAGAATTTTAAATGTAAAAACGTGATTTCTAAAAAATGAGACTTTGATAAATAATAATTTTTTATTTATTGCAAAAAAAAGGAAATAACAATGTATTCAGGTTTCAGGTTGCCGCAAAATTAAATCAGGAGATACATAGTAGACCAAAAAATATGTCGTTAGGCCCAAGATGCTCAACTTTTTCCAGAAACTTTTTTTAGGTAGTAAATTTCATTCTGAACTACAAATTAATATTTTTTGGACTCTTTAAAAAGTTACACGATTTTTAAAATTGCAAAATATTCATGATTTTTGTAGAACATGTACAGGGTGATTTTTATGTATGGAACCAAAGCCGCCATGCCCAAATGGCTGGATAAACCAATTTGAAATTTTTTGAGATCAACTAGAGCATTGGTAACAATTATTATAAGAAGAAAAAAAAATATTTTTTATCGCTTGGATTTTTGATACGGTAGCCATCTTGAATTTTTTTGAAGATAAAATATTTTTATTTTGAAAGGAAAATGATAAAAACGCTATTTTTTCTAATTTGCGACAGTCCAAAAAAGTTAAAGTTGGATATCAAATTGTTGATTTAAATAAGAATTTTATGAACTGTCGTAAAGTACTAAAAATTAGCTTTCCAACTATGTATTGCATAAAATATGTTGCCATTTAAGAAAATTCAAGATGGATGCCATATCAAAAATCCGAGTGATAAAATTTTTTTTTTTTCATATTTGTACCAAGGCCTTATTTGATTCCAAAGATTTAAAAAAAATTATCCAGCCATTTTTGGAATGGCGGCATTTGTTCCATACACTAAAATCACCCTGTATAATTTTCTTTTTTATAATTTTGTTAATTTAAATAAATTCTCAGAAGTTTGGTAAAAGTGGCTTAAGTCTGGATTATTCAGTTTTACTGATTTATTTCTTTCGAGATTTTTTATTTCTAGTTTATTAGGTACATATTTTGATTACAAAATTTTTAAATTGGTTATCGTCCAAAACTTACAAAATTTATAGCACAGTTTTGAACTTATAAAATATTTAAAAATTTCTACTATAATCATTGATTTTGAGTTAAGTCCTTCTAAACAAACTTCAGAGATTTATACTTTGGATTTTGTCTATGCCCAATTATTTTTTTTTTAACATCAAAAAGCATCTTTTTAAACTAACAGGAGCGTTATTTTCCTCGGTATTTTTCCGTACAAAAATTATTGTATCTTGAAGCACTTGTAGAAAAAATCCAAAGCATACTTGATTTAAATAAAAAAAAATATACAGGGATAGGTTCGATTAGTTAGGAGGCGATAAATATTAGTTCATATGAAATTTTTGTTCAGAACAAAATTTACTATCAAATTTTGTTGGAAAAAGCGGGACAACTTGCATAATATGTAGTTATGGGACACCCTGTATTTTTTAATACTAATTTAAAAAATATGTTATGCCAAAAAAGGCATTTTAAACTGAATTTGGGCATCAGTGGGCGAAAATCACCCTCTGATCTCCTACCCTAACTAAGGCACCGAAAGGAACTTGCAGTTCATTAAAGGAGTTAACAAGAAATAGGATTTTGAAAAAGAATTTTCTGAAAATGTAATAGGTATAAAAAAAATTACCATTTTTTTGTCTTTTTTTATACCACTCACAATCAAGCTAAAAATTTCAAAAAACATGAAAAAGAACCGTTTTGAAATAAAATACTAACCTAACCAAAAACTTATTTTTTGCCAATACTTTTAAGGAATTTTTTTCTAGCCTTGAGTAAAGAAAACCACCAGAAATTTTGAAACATTAATACGAAACACCCTGTGTATTTTTTCTAAGAGACGTCGCAGTGTAGTTCTAAAGCCCTATAAGCCTCATTAACCAGTCACAAAACTTTATTAATTTAGTAATGTTTGCCCGCAGTAGCATCTTTTTACTACTAAACATCCATGAGCTTAGTGGAATTAAAATACAGTACCTCTTGGCTTACGTAAAGGTCGGAAATTACAAGACCAAGGCCCTAAAGGCCATCGGGGTCTCTTCAAATAGCTTGACTTTGATCTTCAAAACCATGTAAAATTACGGTATTTAAAACCTCTCACCGGAAATGTGATACTGTCACTTTAGAGTGCGAAATTTTCAAGTATTTCTTTGAATTTTAAGGTGACTCAGTGCTAACATAAAATTACCATTAATAAATTATATAATGCATTATTTCTCGTTTATTTCGTTTAAAATTCCAAATAACTTTAGAACTAGAAATATAAACTTTTGCAAAAATTCAAAATTTGTGTTGCTTCATTACCACTGTATTTCTGCATTAAGTCTATTTTTTAAATACATTTTTAAGAAGATTAATTTTTAAACTTTAAAAATACCAAAAAAAGATATAAAATCACTTTTTGAATTGGTTACTGATAAAAATCAAATAATCAATGTTTGACTATATTTGTAAATATTTTTGTGCGACTTAAAACCTTAGATATTGCAAAATATTGAAGATAAAAAATATTTTACGTTTAAAAAAAAAAACAAATAGATTGTGCTGCAATTAAAAAAAGCATAATTTAAAACAAGAATACCTTGACTATTTAAACATCTAAAAAATGTTTTAATATTCCTTTAAATAAATCCTTCAAATGAAGCTAAAGTTCGGTGATTATAAAAAAAAACAATATTAAAACAAAACACAATAACAAATTTTTAATTTATCGATTTAAAACTTTAAAAATTCATTGAAAAAACTAGTTAATCGCGTGTAACGCACGGAAAACCGTGACGCGCAGTAGCTAGTAGCTATTGGTTACACATAGGAACTGAAACTGAAAACAAGTGAGGTCTGGGTATACCACTGGCTTGGTAATCAGGAATATCAGAGACACGCTCCCCACTCAGATCAAGCGCACAATCAAACGACCGCGATTACGACGGTTTCGCGTGGAAAATACATGAGCAGATTTCCCAATTTCCCAAGTATCAAGTTTCTCAACAATCCTAACAACATTAGCCGGAAATACGAAATAACTAAATTAAGCACCAAAAGAAGAAACTTGTATTATTTCTTTGATTATATTAGCCACTCACTAACTTAATAAAAGGATATTCTTATCCTTATCACTGTAAATAATTAGCAACAAGTAATTCTAATATATTTTTTAAAATTAACCAAGGGTTATTAACCCTTTCGCACATGTCACTTAATACCAAGGGAAATTTTGTAAACTAGGGTGTGCGCCTCATAAAACACGCACGGCCGGACATTAAATTATTAAAACCATGGGGACAATTAGTGCAAGCACACGCCATGATAAACACAAACACTGCATATTTGAAATAACTCCAAAAATTTTTGTCGAATTTCGCATCGCCCACCCCGGCAAAGTCGCATAATGCGTAGTTTAGTGGAGGAATTTTATTCTGCGGTATCTGCTGCTGCTCCAGGCATTTTTGGCAAGAAACCAAATAACGTTTTAAGGCTCCCATTAAGCCTTGATTCATTCCCATCAAAAGTTCGTTCGATGTAATAAGGACAATAGCGCGTCATTAATTTTATTGGGAGACACCAGTTCTAATTGTGATTTATTTTTTCAAAAAATTAATAAAATTAAATATTTGGCTTGGCATTGTAACTTTTTATTATCCAGTGTGGATCTGTAAATTTACTCAATGCTATCAGTTTACACATGGAATTTTTTACTTCCTACTACCACTCCCATGCATTATTTAATCAATTTAATAATACTTTGTAGTATAAACAGGGTTGATCGAATCAAAAAATCATGACATAACTCTAATTTTATTATGTTTTGAAAATAAACCAAAATGACACCGATGATTTGGATTGATGTGTACTTATAACTGAGATGAACTATGACCCATTATTAGGGTTAAAACATGGTGCAGCACCGACTCTTGCACGCATAAGAATTGATGCGTTTGTTTTTACTGCTTGAGTCGTAGTTTGGATCGCTGCTTGAGTCGGTGCTGCACCATGTTTTAACCCTTAGTTATAAAAATTATGTTTGTGTTGACTTTTGTTAGTATTATGTAAAAATCAGAGTAAATGAGGGGTGAGTGTTACAGGGTACCTAATTAGCGTTTTGACAAAAACCGTTGGAGGGTCCTTATGGGGGTGTTGCGCCATATCACCCTTTAATAACGACAGATGGGCACACGCGCCGATCCATTATTTCTATGCACATGTTTAATTCATAATTTTAATTTTACGTTACATAAAAGAGAGGATGTAGTTGCAACGCTTATAATTTTCATAAAAGTCTACAAAATCTTCTACTTTTACTCGATTAATTTTGTTTTAATATTTTAGAACCCGTTACACTTCCAAAACCTACAAATTTTCATCACAATTTATTGGAAGAATTTTTAGAATTATTTTTTTTTCAGTAATTTGGACTGCGAAAAAATCTTTACTACTTCAAAAATCATTCACTTTATAAAATTTTGTAGAAAAATTTATGTGTATCGATGCATTCATTCTGGGAAAAGAGAAAGTAGCGCAATTCCTTACAAAATTTCTTGGTCCATTCATAAAATGCTTCATGACTCAGTATTATTCAAGTATTTGGGATACATAAAATAATTTGGACACCTTAATAAAAAAAATCACCAATTCCCAAAAGACATTTTAAAAGATTATTACTACATTTTGTTACAATTTTAATAACATATTAGAAAATGGTATATTTCCTGAAATACTAAAGTTTTCATGAAAAACTCCGGTACATAAAAATGGTTTTAAATTCAATAATGTAAATTACAGATCAACTTCTGTATCGAATATATTCTCAAAAATACAGAGGGGTGCACAAAAAACGGCCAACGATGTAGCTTCATTATTTCTTATACGATTTTAATAAGTGATATGTAAAATTAAATGGTTTGAAAAATACTACTATCAGACAATAAAAGATTAATTTTATTTTTGTAAACAACAGAGGAGGAGGGGGCAACTTTTCTTTTTCAAATGGCAACATATTTTTTTAGATTGAAAAAAATCATTAACAAAAATAATGAACTCAAAAAACTCAAAAACAAAAAAAAACAATTGAATTAAATAAAAAAAAAAATTAAAAATAATAAAAAAATTAAAAAAATAAAATAATTAAAAAAAAATTATTGGTATAATTGGTTTAGATTATTTTTTAATTTAATTTGACATATCACTTACTAAAATCGGATAAGAAATAACAAAGCTACATCGTTGGCCGTTTTTTGTGCACCTCTCTGAATTAAAAAAAATAATTAATAAAAGAATTGTGAATTTCTTATAAATTAAAAAATATTGAAATATAAAGCAGACCAATTTCTATAAATAAATTTTCAAGTGATAAATTATGGCGTCCTACACTACTTTTTCGTCGACAACGGTTCCATCGACATGATCTTTACATCGACATGACCGTTCCATCGACATGGCCAATTCATCGACATTACCTTTTTATCGACACCACTTTTTCATCGACACTGGCGTTTCATCGACAATACCGTTTCATCGACATTACCTTTTCATCGACAAACCATTTCTTCGACAAGGACGTTTCATCGGCAAAAACCTTTCATCAACATTATCTTTTCATCGACATCAGTTTCAACGACAATACCTTTTCATAGTGGTGTCAATGAAATGGTTGTCGATATAAAGGTAATGTCTTTATCGATGTAAAAGTAATGTCGATGAAACGTCCTTGTCGAAGAAAAGAATTGTCGATTAAATAGTAATGTCGGTAAAATGGCTGTCGATGAAAAGGTAATATCGACGAAACGATCGTTTCGAAGTAAAAGTCATGTCGATGAAACCGTTGTAAATGAAAAATTGGCACGGACGTTTCATCGAAATGGCCAATTCATCGACACATACGTTTCATCGAAAGCCATTTCGTCGATACTACCATTTCATCGAAAAACCTTTTCTTCGAGAAGGACGTTTCATCGACAAACCATTTCTTCGAAAGGGCGTTTCATCGACTCTTCTTTCTCATCGACACAGGCGTTCCATCGATATTACCTTTTCATCGGTAACCATTTCATCGACAAACCTTTTCTTCGACAAGGACGTTTCATCGACACAGGCGTTTTATCGACACAGACGTTTCATCGACAACCGTTTCATCGACACTACTTTTTCATCCACAAACCTTTCTTCGACCATGACGTTTCATCGACAAGGACGTTACATCGACATTACCTTTTCATCGACAACCTTTTCTTGGACGCTACCTTTTCATCGACAAGGACGTTTCATCGACATTCCCTTTTCATCGACACTAGCTTTTCAGTGTCGAAGAAACCAACCAAGAAACAAATCATAAACTATACAGGGTGAATCATTTATCGTGAGACAAATAAATATCAAAAAACTAAGCAGTTTAGAAAGAAAAGTTTTCTAAAAAAAGTTACTTCGTTTTGAAGGAGAAATTTATTTGAATTTTAACGTCATTTTCAAGGTAATTTCAAGGTTAATTTCTTTTTTGTCAAATGGAAACCTATATATTTTGTTAGATAATCGTATTTTAAGCAAAAAATATGTATTTTATATTCTTTAAAATTTTTCGAAAAAATGCATTCCTTACGAGATTTGAATATTTCTCTATCGATGTCCCAAACAATGGAAAAACGATCTATTATTGATAAACAATTCCTTTTATGTCGAGGCGAATATCAGCGATTGTCGATTTCGATTATTGAATTTAATAAAATTTCAATTAAAATGGTGTATTTCACAGTAGCTAACAAATTTGATATTTTTTTATTTATGGCAAAAAACTTGCCGAAAAACTGCAACTGAAGAGAAAGAAATCGAAGTACAATCAGCTGAAGCTTCTAAGCAACATATTAGTACAAGAAATATTTCTAGTGGTGCTGCTATATCCCAATCTAGTGTCTGCAGAATATTAAAACGTAATAAATTCCATCATTATCATGTCACTCTGCACCAAGACTTACATGGTGATGATTTAGCAAATCATCTGACATTGTGGTCCCTTCTTTAAAGAAGGAACTTTAAAGAGTCAAAAACCTTGATAAGTCGTGTAGGTGATTCGTTTTTTCAAAAAAATTGTAAAGACAAAAAAATATGATTTTCCATTTGAAAAAATGAAGTTAACCTTGAAATGACCTTGAAAATGACTTAAATATGGAACAGATCTAGCAATTACATGGATAAAATTTGTATTGTAGATGTCTTCCAAAAAACCTAGTGGTAAGGAATATAGAAAAAGCAAAAAGATTAAGAGAAGAAGTATAAACAAAACTTGGGCAAATTCATTAAGTAAATTGGGCAATTCAAGTTCTGCTACAGAAACTAGTGCATCCACAGAAGACGAAATAGTTCATGTCTCAAAAATCACTGGACAAGATGAATGTTATATAATAGAAGCTAATACAAATCATATTACCGAAAACATCATACAAGGAAATTACTACCATTATGATTCTTAAAGAATCTGCTGTATGATGGTAAAAAGTTTTCTAAGGAATGGTTTTTAAAAAAATATTCCAACGGAGAGTTACGGTTGATTTTAATTGGCTTATGTACTCAAAAACATCAATGTCGCTACTTTGTTTTCCATGTACATATTTTCTTTATAATATAGAATAATCAACTCTCAAAAATCAAAAAAAAATAATTATACGGATTGGAAACATCTAAACCGCATTTGTGATCACGAAAATACCGCAACCCATCGCAATTCCAATTTTCAATGGAAATGCCTAGAAAGGAAAATTAAAAAAGTCGGTTTAAGAGATGATTCACTTAAAAAAATTTATAGCCAGGGAGGGAAAGTGGAGAAGCGTATGAAGGATGGTGATTGGTGATGGACGTTATTATTTATATTTACCACTAAGAGGTATACAAATAAAAATATTGGTGATTCAAATTCAGGCATTTTCTTAAATTTGGTGGAGCTAATAAGCCATTATCATGGTGTGGCATAACACAAGTAATCACAGAAAAAATTCTTAAAATGTTACTTAATTTTTAGAGTGTTAGCCATAAAATTTCCAGCCACAGTTTGTTACATGTAGTTTTCCATAAGAAGAAAAACAATTATAACTTTTTTATTTTAACAAAACTAATTATACCATTGGAAAGCTCAAAGAATTATCTATACTTTAGTACTACTGCCTATGCTTGCCTCATAATAATAAATCAGTAATTTGCAACTAATTAGAGAACTACCTTAAAAAATCAAAATCATTTAAATAGGTGTAACTTTTTTTAAATAAACTAAAATAAAACAATCAATGGAATATGTATAAAATTCTCTACATTTCCATATATAATACAATGCCAACCACTAATTAATTAACCAAAAACACTAATTTCTAAGTCATTTTTAGATAGATAGTTCGCCCTAACTTTTGATACTCAGAAATTACTGTTTTTGGTTAATTTTAAGTTAATAATTAGTGACCGGCATAGTTTTATATATGAAAATGTAGGGAATTTAATGCAGATTCCATGGATTGTTTTATTTTAGTTGATACTTTTTTAAACAAAAGTTGCACCCATTTAAGTGTTTTTCATTTGCCCAGTTTGACAAAATGTGTCTTTTAATGGTGTTGTCAATAAGTAGTTTTTTTTTTGTTTATTTCCAAAAAAATTGTACCTACTTACAAATTTCAAATTTGGTATGAATCATAATAGGTACAGTCAGAATACGTTTTCGTATTTTTTTTTCTTATTTTCTTTAATCAGTTTTGGATAATACAATAAAATAAAATAATTCATGGCTAACATATTCTTTTTAAACTTAAGATCAATAAAATAATAAAATGCGTTTTCTTTGAACACTGCCCTTTCTACCGACTTTAAACAAGAGCGCCCTTTTTACGGAACAGTTTTGAATCACCCTTTATACAAATAAATAATACTAAAAAAATAATTCTAACCTTTGTTAGAAATCACAAATTCGAAAACTTTCAATCAAAATATCATCTATTGGATTCATTTTAAAAATATTTGCTATAAATACAACCAACATAAAACAATTGGTTAAAAAATCTGACCTTAATTGAATTGGTGAGTTCAAGAACAGTACGAGTCCAAAAATTGCGGTTTTGAGTTAAAATAGCGAAACTACATAAAACTTGTTCATCTGTAACAGTCCAACAATTTTTTTTGCAAATTACTCAGTGCAGTAAAAATTTTGGCAAGTACTAGAAGTCTTATATACTGGGTGTCCCATAATATGTGGGACCCATTTCTAGGATGGGTAGTAGATGTCAAAAGAATAAGAAAAGTTCATATAAACTAATGTCCAATTTCGCCTCATAAGGGATCTACAGCTCTTTAAAAGTGTTGTAAAAAAGTTGGTATTTGCTCGTTTATTTCAAAACAAATTGAAGTAGAGATTTGAAATTTGGTGTGAATCATAATACACCTAGGATAGATTTTTGTGAATTTTTTCAATTTTTTTGCTTGCTTTGAAAGGGTAGATTCGGGGAGAGTTGAGGTTAAAAATTGTCATAACTTTTTTGTATTTAACTTTTACAACATTTTTTCTTCAAATTAATGTTCCCCATTTAATTCTTAACAAAAAAGGTACTCTTATTTAAAGTCGGTAGAATGCGCCGTTTTCGAAGAAAATGCATTTTATTATTTTATTGATGGTCAACACAATTTAAATTTAATAAAATCATGTTAGCCGTGGATTATTTTATTTTATTGTATTACCCAAAACTGTTTAAAAATTGAAAAAAATCACGAAAACGTATCCTAACTCTATTATGATTCATACCAAAGATCAAATCTGTTAATTTGTACTTCAATTTGTTTTGAAATAACCAGAAAAAAACCTACTTTTTAACAACACATTTAAAGAGGTGTAGCTCCCTTATGATGTGAAATTGGACACAAGTTTATATGAACTTTTCTTATTCTCTTGACATCTACTACCCAACCTAGAAGTGGGTCCCACATATTATGGGACAACCTGTACATACCAAAGTTGCTTCTTTACAAATTATGAAACTATTATATTTAAATTGATTAGCTCAAAATTTGGACAAATACTGTTCTTGGACTCACCGATTCAATTTTTCCAAATATTTATAAAATATTGTAATTTTTTGATTTATGTTAAACACAAAACATGTTTCAAAGACTTAACAAATTTAACCATCACGAGCTTCATACTTAAAACTAATGTCAAACTGTTGAAAAAACAAAAATATAATGGAATAAACGGGCAATTTCTTCAATAAATGAGGTGTCTTGTTATTTATTATAAATAGACGCTTCAAAATAACATAAAAGGTTTCAGATCATTTTCCGTGGGACGGGCAAAATTCCGCAGTAAAATCGATGAAAAAATATCTAAATGTAAATCTTTTCGCATAAAAATGTTTGAAACATAAAAACAAAATAAGTTTCCACATCCGGGCTTACTAGAATAGTATGAGTAAGAAAGTTCTACACGACTCGACTGTATATTCGTTAAATTAGTGTAATTACGTTTGAATAGTGTTTTACAGAAGGTCAAATATTTTATTAATCCACGTGTTTTTCTATTTTATTGTTAGAACTGTTATAATTAAACAGTCACGCACCAATGAAATTTGATTAAAAAATTATAAAGTTACAACAAAGACTTGTTTGATATTAAAATATTGTTTTAATTAGTACTATCGTTTGATAAAAATTAAAATGCTATAACAATTTATGGATATCAATTTTTTCTTAAAAAAAACACCTGTCATTTTATTATAATTTATTGAATAATTTTGAATAATAAATAATACCTTAGGTGATTTTACTTGTCAAAGTGAAAATTTAATCTATATTTAATATTTTTATAATTTCCCAGGTTTGTAATTAATAATTAAGTGCGGGAATTATTATTTATTAAATTGGTTATGCAATATTTTAAAACTTAGTAAATGCATAATACAAAATCATAATAATTGCACAAAATTGGCAATTACCTCTCAATAAAAATTTTAATTTTTAACCAGGTCATCAATAAATCAGCAGCCACTCGTTTTGATTTTATTATTCCTGATAATTAATATTTAAATAAATAAATTATAAATAAATGTAACCGGAACAAGAATTGCTCTTGCGAATGTGTTATTTCCATAAACCATTAGGAAACAACAAATTAATTGAGACTGGAGCAACTTTCTGCTATAAATTATTCTTCTAAAAGTACGAAACTTTAAAGTGGTACACAAAAGAAACCCAAAATTTTAATAAAAAAACGGAACTTTAGCGGAGGAAGCCCGTTTCCGATTATTTTATTTATTACTCTAATATTTCCTGGGTTGCCAGGAATGAGATTAAATATGGGGTGGAATTGATTTTCTTTTATCCTCTTATTATACCAATTATTATTGACGAACATCAACTCAAGATTTTCTTTATATAAATAAAAATACCATTACATATAAATTGACATTTTTGTCATAAATTTGATGAGTGAATTTGGATTTCTTTTATCCTCTAATTGCACACATTATAATTGAAGATTTTTTTGCTCAAGATATTTCGTTATACCAATAAAAAATATTGAAGGAAGGCTACAAGGAATATTTGCTTCATTACGTAACTTAAAAGTTTATTAATTTAAAAATATGTATGAGTTTAGTATTTTATTGTTATTATTATGTCAGTGGCGGATTTAAGGAGTTGTATACCTGGCGTAATCCAGGGACCTCGTAGCAGCTTAGGGTAGGCTCCAAAGCATACAGATATTTTAAAAATTTCAATGATTTGTCTCCAACAAACTAAAACGTTTGTAGCCTTTTTTTAATACAAAATAAAGTAAGTACTTTGTATTTAAACTTGTAGGCAGTGGCGTAACTACGTTTTGTGCCCTACCCTTGCAATAAATCATGATGGGCGCCTAAGCTCAAAAAAGGCGCCGAATGTATTGGTTTTTAGAAATAAATCAATTATTTTTACCTACAAAAATAATAAAACTAGGTATTTAATATTCAAAGATATGATATACTAGAAAAAAAGTAGCTAATTATGATTTAAGTGTTAAAAATGCATTTTTATGACATTAAATGTATGAAAATATTAGTAGTTATTTTCTTGGTATCCATATTTTTGTTACTTTGAGTAAATATTTACTTTTAACACTAGTGCGAAAAAGTGACACTTTTAACGTATGTTATCAGTGTCAGAATAGTGACTTTTAAGTTTGTATAAACATTTTATAAAAATAAACTTCATTTGCACAAATACAAATGATTTCGGTGATTTTATTTTTTATTAATATGTTATTAAAAAGTTAAATCACAGAAAAAATATAAAATGTCACATTTTTTGTTATTTAAATACACTTCTTCTTGTCTTTTGATTGACAAAATCTCAAATTATAGTCCACATTTCCCACTAGGCAAAGTAGGCACTTGCCTAGGGCCCAAAAATTTAGGGAGCCCATATTTGAGATTTTTTTAATAAATTATTTATTCGCATTTTGCTCAGATCTTTTTATAAAAAAATTATATAAACAGAAATGATAAAAAAATATAAAGAAGTAGAATTAAATTATTTCAAATTTTTTTTATAAAAAACATGGTTAAAAAATGTTTTTAAATAGTACAAGGTGCCAGGGCCGGATTTATATTCGGTTTAATAATAGGGCTGCAGCCCAGGCCCCCCTCTCTTTTTGAGGCCCCCAAGAAAGCTAAATTGCAACAATAATTAAAAAGTAACTGTTGAAATTTCGGGATGAAACCAGTTTTGTAGTATACCGGAGCCCCCATAGCAATTTTTGCTTAATCCATCCCTGGCCAGAATTCTCAAATATATTTAAATCGGCCGCAAATTGAATTCTAGCGCACTTAGTTGTATTTTTTATAATTTTTTAAAAAGCACTTTAAAGCTTCAAAAAGTAAAATAGTACAATTTATACAAAATCTAATTTTTTTTCTTGAAAACTCGGATTTATTTTTTGCAGAACTATCTAATTTATTCAAATCGACCGCAAAATTAATTCTAGTTCACTTGGTTATTTTTGAATAATTTCTAAAAATCATTTTACTGTTTCAACAATAAAATACTGCAATTTTTACAAAATTGCACTTTTTTCAATTTTCCCCTTGGATTATTTTAAACAGAATTTATTTTTTGCAGAATTTTCTAATTTCCTCAAATCAACCACAAAATTAATTATAGCTCGCTTGGCTAGTTTTTATAAATTTTTATAAAATATTTCACATCTTCAACAAGTAAAATACTGCAATATTTACAAAATATCAGTTTTTCTTGGATTTTTTCAACAAATTCTGATTTATTTTTTACAGAAGTCTTTAATTTAATTTTTTAAAAATCATCTTACATCTTCAGTATCTAAAATAGTGCAATGTTTACAAATTTTCAGTTTTTATAATGTTTTCCATGGATTTTTTCAACAAATTCAGATTTATTTTTACAGAAGTCTGTAATTTATATAAATCGACCATAAGATTATTTCTAGTTCACTCGGTTATTTTTTTATATTTTTTTAAAAATTATCTTACAGCTTCAATAAGTAAAATAATGCAATATTTACTAAATTTCAGTGTTTTCCTTAGATTTTTTCAACAAATTCAGATTTATTTTTTACAGAAGTCTCAAATTTATATAAATCGATCATAAGATTATTTCTAGCTCACTCGGTTATTTTTTTATAATTTTTTAAAAATCATCTTACAGCTTCAATAAGTAAAATAATGCAATATTTACAAAATTTCAGTTTTTTTAATGTTTTCCTTGGATTTGTTCAACAAATTCAGATTTATTTTTTACAGAAGTCTCTAATTTATATAAATCGACCATAAAATTATTTCTAGCTCACTCGGTTATTTTTTTATAATTTTTAAAAAATCATCTTACAGCTTGAATAAGTAAAATAATGCAATATTTACAAAATTTCAGTTTTTTTAATGTTTTCCTTGGATTTTTTCAACAAATTCAGATTTATTTTTTTATATAAATCTCTAATTTATATAAATCGACCATAAGATTATTTCTAGCTCACTCGGTTATTTTTTTATAATTTTTTAAAAATCATCTTACAGCTTCAATAAGTAAAATAATGCAATAGTTACAAAATTTCAATTTTTTTATTGTTTTCCTTGGATTTTTTCAACAAATTCAGATATATTTTTTTACAGAAGTCTCTAATTTATATAAATCGACCATAAGATTATTTCTACCTCACTCGGTTATTTTTTTATAATTTTTTAAAAATCATCTTACAGCTTGAATAAGTAAAATAATGCAATATTTACAAAATTTCAGTTTTATTTTAATGTTTTCCTTGGATTTTTACAACAAATTCAGATTTATTTTTTAGAGAAGTCTCAAATTTATATAAATCGACCATAAGATCGGTTATTTTTTTATGATTTTTTAAAAATCATCTTACAGCTTGAATAAGTAAAATAATGCAATATTTATAAAATTTCAGTTTTATTTTAATGTTTTCCTTGGATTTTTTCAACAAATTCAGATTTATTTTTTAGAGAAGTCTCAAATTTATATAAATCGACCATAAGATTATTTCTAGCTCACTCGGTTATTTTTTTATAAATTTTTAAAAATCATCTTACAGCTTCAATAAGTAAAATAATGCAATTATTACAAAATTTCAGTTTTTTTAATGTTTTCCTTAGATTTTTTCAACAAATTCAGATTTATTTTTTACAGAAGTCTCTAATTTATATAAATCGACCATAAGATTATTTCTAGCTCACTCGGTTATTTTTTTATATTTTTTTAAAAATCATCTTACTGTTTCAATAAGTAAAATAATGCAATATTTACATAATTTCAGTTTTTTTAATGTTTTCCTTGGATTTTTTCAACAGTTTCAGATTTATTTTTTACAAAAGTCAGTAATTTATATAAAACGACCATAAGATTATTTCTAGCTCACTCGGTTATTTTTTTATAATTTTTAAAAAATCATCTTACAGCTTGAATAAGTAAAATAATGCAATATTTCCAAAATTTCAGTTTTTTAAATGTTTTCCTTGGATATTTTCAAGAAATTCAGATTATTTTTTTACAGAAATCTCTAATTTATATAAATCGACCATAAGATTATTTCTAGCTCACTCCGTTATTTTTTTATAAATTTATAAAAATCATCTTACAGTTTCAATAAGTAAAATAATGCAATATTTACAAAATTTCAGTTTTTTTAATGTTTTCCTTGGATTTTTTAACAAATTCAGATTTATTTTTTACAGAAGTATGTAATTTATATAAATCGACCATAAGATAATTTCTAGCTCACTCGGTTATTTTTTTATAATTTTTTAAAAATCACTTTAAAGCTTCAAAATGTAAAATAGTACAATTTTTACAAAATCTCATTTTTTTGGAAACTCGGGTTTGTTTTTTGCAGAACTATCTAATTTATCGAAATCGACAGCAAAATTAATTCTAGCTCAAGTGGTTATTTTTTTTTACAAATTTTTAAAAATCGTCTTACAACTTCAACAAGTAAAATAGTGCAATTTTTACAAAATCTCAATATTTTGATTGGAATTTTTCAATAAACTCGGTTTTATATCTGGCAGAACAGGGACGGATTTATAGACGGTTTAATAGGACCTAAATTGCAACATAAAAAAAATTAAAAAAATAAGTGATAATATTTTGAGATAAGACCAGTTATGTGGCATCTCAGGGCCCCCATAGCAATTTTTGCCTAGGACCCTCAAGTGCTAAATCCTGCAAGGAGCTCGCAATAAAAATTTGTGTCTTGGGCACGAAAAGGTCTATACGCGGCCCTGGCAACATTGGTTTCAACTGCCAATGAAGATAAATAATTCAATCTTTGTTGCTTCATTGTATTTCAAAGATATTCAATATGCTAAACGATTATCATTTGAGAAGATTTCAATGTTTCTCATCCGACTTTGTTAAAATATTTTTGGTTATAAAAAACATTAAAATCTCAGACATTTTAATGTTTTTTTTTATAATTTTTTAATTCAATGGAAAAATGAAACAAAAATTAAAAAAAAAGAGTTGGGGGCCTCGATTATTCTAAATCCACGACTAATGTTTTTATTAGTAGAATTTAAAATACAAAAATTGGTTTTGCAAAACCTTATTAACTAAAATAATACATTAGTAGATTGAAACTTTAAATCCCTGCAGTAAACTTTAAATAAATGAGTTTAAAGAAGAAATAGTTAAATAAATAATTGCCCTAAGAGACTACTGATAGGCAGGGATTTTATTTATCCCACGTTTTCTTGTGTAAGAAAATAGCTGCAGTGAAAATATAATATATTACAAAGTTAAAGTTGGGATTACTTTAAAGTTTCTTTAAGGTTTTTTTAGTCCTGCTTTTAAAAGTTCAGAAAGAATTTATACAGTAATCTTTAATTAATGAATAATTTCGCGTGTTCAGTTTCGTTTCTTGTAATTTATTCTCTATTTTATTTCGCGAAATAGTTAATTATTAATTAGTAAGAAAGGATGTGAAGGTATTGTAGATGTGAAAAATGAGGAAGTCTGATACATACAAGTGTCTTTAAATTTAAAAAGAAGTCAAGAGTTCTTCCCATGTGCTGCTTAAAGAATAAATTTTAATCGCTGGTAACAATAGAGTGAATTATGCGTAAGTGCACACGACTCGGTTTCATTTCCACAGCCCCATCATGTTGAACTTCCGGTCCGGGCGCCTGTTTCTGCCGATATGACTATCGCGTTTCCGCTTGATTTCACGCGAAAATATTTTTAATTTACAATTATCTAATCCAACTTGGTTTTAATTAAAAAATAACCTAAAAATTCCTTTGTTTAAATACTTGATTCGCAGCTTATTTTATGTATTGTTCACCAATTTAAAAAAAATTGGGGATACTATCAACTAACATATTTTTTGGAAAAACTATAGTTTAGGAAGATGAATATGTATAAATATTATCTGCATTCTTCATTAGTCTTAAATATGCAGGGTGTTCCAAACCACCCGAACCACCTCATTTTTCAAAAACCCTTTATCGTACATTGATGACAAAAAATTTACTACCAAAGTAAGTCCAAAGAATCTTTTGGCGTAACTCGTAATTTTCTGAACACACCGGAAGTATCCGAAAACAGGAGTAACTTTATCGTAAAATTTCTTCCATAAATATAAGTCCTATTATAGCATCTCCTAAAAGTCCAACCCAAACATTGATTTGCTTATGAATTTCAGTAGTTGTGGATTTTCATTATTCCAATAACGAGAGCGTCTCAGTGGCGTAGCAGTGATCAGTGACGGACCCAAAGGGGGGTCGGGGGGTGATTTCACCCCTTGGCAAGATATATTAACTGATGGCGCCTTTTCAAGATTTAAATTAAATAATTTAATTTCTACCTCGTAATATTTTTCGAGAAATCGACCTTTTTCTACAAAGTCTAAAATTTCACTACTAAATTTGACTATAAACTGGAATTTGGCACATTTTTGTCCAGAGAACTTAAAAAAACAAAGTTATAACAAAATTATTTTTTGGTCAAAAGCATATCCAAAAACCATAATAATTTTCTTGAAAACTATTTAAGTTATCAACATCAAAATTTTATAACAAAAACATATAACATCTAGATGTATTTTAAAAAACCTTTGGTGAAAATCGGGTAGAGCCATATGAAATATTGACTACTATAGCAATACAATAAAAAGGAAAAAAATATATTTATGTAACCAGGCGAAATTTAAAGCACAAAGATCCCGGTGGGGTCACTTTATGACCCCAGTAGTTAACAAGTATTATTGGGTACTTATTTCAAGTAAAACTTATTAACCATCCAAAAACAATTTTTAGTGTATATTAAATATAACATTATATGCAGATAGCCTATTAACATAATTATTGCTTGAAAGAGGTGCATATTTTTGAATTCACTGCAGTATGGTTTCTGCAAGTATTGTTTGACGTTTCGCACCAGTTTCACTTGTTTCTTTTTGGTTTTCCTGTGTATTCCTGGAAACCTCGGTATTGACAGTTCTTCTGCGCATTCCTGGAGAGCTCAGTAGCTGACAGTTCTCCTGCGTATTCCTGGAGACCTCGATGGTTGACAGTTCTCTCAAGCATTCCTGGAAGGTTCGACAAGAACAGTAATCCTGTGTATTCCTTGAGTACTCAACCAAAGGAAAGCCTACGTATACCTGGCAATCCTTTTATTGGCTGTTGTGCGTATTCCCATAGCCATTTAAATTATTTGGCCACGTGTGTATTTCTTTCACCCTCGTCTTACTGTAGTAGTATCAGTTTGACTGTTAATTTGCATCCCTGGAGTTTTAGAATTGGGTCGAATGTAATTTGTTGAAAAGTAAATAAAATTTATTAGTGTTTTATTAATGAACTCTGGAGTACTCCAACTACCCGAAGAGTAACAAAGGGAGTATACGCTTTTAAAATCTGGCGCCCGAAATTAAGGCAAAGCGAAATTAAGCGTCACACTCGGCATCATTAGTTTCCAAATTCATACGAATTGTGTTTTTTATATAAAAAATAATAATTGAGTTTCAAACGTATAAACTTAAAAAATGCGTTAAAAAATATGCAATGGTTTCACATGGTGACCCCATCTAGTCAACAGAAATTTAAAAATATTTTTATTATTTGCCACGACAATGACTGAATTTCAATAGTAAATTTTTTGTACAGATTAGAAGCTAAAATCTAAAATGTTGTTAATTTCTCATTAAAATCGATAATAAAAAATTTGTACATCCAATAACAAACTTTTTATTATAAGTTGTCATTAAAATGAATAGATTATAAAATTAAACATACCTACCACTATTATATTATGTTTTTAGAATCCTTTAAAATGAGGTGTCACAAGTGTGTGGGTGCAATTTTTGACATGTTGGGCGAACTTTTGTAAGCCATTAGGATTTTTTTTATTCGAAAATTTAAAATGTAAGGGCTCAATTTTTTTCTATTTTGTTACACATACAGTCCTTAGGAAAACTACATAATTTTTTTTTTCAAAACAAGGAGTCAAAAAAATTTAAAAAATAATGAAAAAAATCAGTCACTTTTTCAGATTTTATTTTTTTAATCAAAAACAAAAAATTGTAAGGGCTCAATTTTTTTTTATATTTTATTACCCATACAGTCCTTAGTAAACTGAATAAAAAGTTATTTCAAAATCAGACCGGGAGTCAAAAAATTAAAAAAATCAGTCACTTTTTCACATTTAATTTTTTTAATAAAAAACAAAAAATGTAAGGGCTTAATCTTTTTATATTTTGTTACAAATACAGTCCTTAGTAAAACTGAATAAAAAGTTGTTTCAAAATCAGAACAGGTGTCAAAAAAAATTAATAAAGAATGAAAAGTCAGTCGTTTTTTAAGATTTTATTTTTTAATCCAAAACAAAAAATGTAAGAGCACATTTCTTTTTATATTTTGTTACACATACAGTCCTTATTAAAACTGCAAAAAAAGGTTTTTTCAAAATCAGACCAGGAGTCAAAAATTTTTAAAAAAAGAATGAAAAAAATCAGTCACTTTTTCAGATTTCATTTTTTTAATAAAAAATAAAAAAATGTAAGGACTCAATTTTTTTATATTTTATTACACATACAGTCCTTAGTAAAACTGCATAAAAAGTTTTTTCAAAATCACACCAGGAGTCAAAAAATTTAAAATACTCAGTACCTATTGTCGCATTATTTATTTCGAAAACATGGGCAATTTTCAGTACCTAAAGGGCCGAAAAAATTTAGTTTATGAATTATTTTGATAGAAATATTTTGACATAAAAATTTTGTTATTGACCCTGTTTATATATGTGCGTCGAACATATATTTTCAAAAAAACTGAATTTTTCAATGTTTTTTTTTTATTTTTAAGGTTATTTTTTTTAATTATATGATACCCACAGAGGGAATAATGTTTCTATCAAAAATAAAAAGAGCTCATAAACTAAACAAAATTCCCTAGCCTTAAGATTTCATGCTACATGCTATGCAACTACATAAACACCCATGTTGCATACACAAAACCTATTATTTTTCTTGATGTAATTTATAAACAAATTTCATCAAAACAATTTTTTTACTACCTTTTGGAAACTTAGAAGTAAAAAATTGATATAAAAAATATTTTTTTAGTCTAAAAAGAAATAAAAAATAAGTTGCCCACATTAAAATATTCCTTGTAAAATTCCTTAGAATAATTCGATGAAGTTTAGTAAGAGGTACTTAAGTCAGGATTATTCAGATTTAATGATTTTTTTTATTTTATTACATAGTTTTGGTTTATTAGGAATTTCAATGGCAAAGGCAAAAATACATTATTTATTTATTTTGTGGTTCCATTACACGATATATGGAACGATTTGGAACTTTTAATTTCAATTTCTAAAAACTCGTCGAACTGTCCGGACGAAATTCCCTCTAGACGGCTCAGCGAAACTCTGCCAACTGCCAAGTGCTGCAGCCCATAGTCTCGCCGACGCCACGTCACGATCTCGACCGGCCCAAGAATAAGTAGTATAGGTTAGAAGTTAGAAATATTTGACAACATGAACATGTGCTCCGCCAATGCCAATGTTAATAATCATTATGACTTTTGAAGATAATAAACAATTTTGGGAGGAGTTTATTAATTTATATAAGGACAATAGGTGTTTGAGGGATAATAAAAGTAAAGATTACAGAAATAAACAAATGAAAAATGCGGCATATGAAAGATTGGTGGGAAAGTCGAAGGAATTATTTGCAAACGCTGACAAGGACTTCGTTTTGAAAAAAATTGCTTCACTTCGAGCATCATTTCGAAGGCAAAACAGAAGAATAATCAAAGCCAAACAAAGTGGGTGTGGTACCCATGATGACCCGGAGATATTTTGTGGTACTTTAACCTAATGACATTTATTTTGGACCAGGAACACATGGTTGAAGTAGAAGAAAATGAAACACAGTTTTCGGTAATTAAGCACATGTATTATTTCTTAAAATCTAGATCAAGTTACATACATACGTACAAAGATATGTAGGGAAACTGCGCCGTCATTATTGTAGTAACATGATTTGTATTCATCTTGTACATTCTACACGTTAGCAGGCATAGTGTATTACCTAGTAACTTTCAATCGCTGTAGTTCTGCAATTGTGTCACTTATAATTATATTTCCAGTTACAGTAGCTCCTTCATCTCCAATAAATTCCTATGATTATTTATTCCTGATATTGTTATAGGTTGTGGTAATTTTAAAGAAAATTAAAAATAATATATTTATAGCTAAATAAAGGTAATATATCTTTTTGGAGTTCTTCAAGATTAATTTTTTTCATTTGCAGGATGATATTTCTACACCAAACACACCGGAAGATTTACAATCCCCAGAAACCCCTCAAGCTATGGTTTCCTTGGCATGCTTAAAACCAAGTAAGAAGCGCAGATTATCAAGTACAACACCGAGAACAAAAAGGAGGGACGAAGATCCAAAACACCAAGAAGTGACATTTGGAAAAAATGTGGGACAACAGTTACAACAAATTGCGCCCCAACAACAAATAATAGTTCAAAAGTTAATTTCTGATACTATTTACCTTGGCAAATTGGGATTATTAACTGAATCTGCAATTGTATATCCAAAGGGATCTTCAGAAATACATCAATTACAACCCTCTTATTTTGTATACACCGAACAAGTGCTACAACAAAAAACTTACGACAAACCTGATAATTCAAGTCAATGTTCGTGTAATGAAGATGCTTCTTTCCTTCCTAAATTGAGAAAATAAACTGAATTTGCTGGAGTAAATCCAGAGGAACCTCCAGAAATACATCAATTGGAACCCTCTTCATGTGAATACACCCAACAAGTGCCACAACAAACATGCGATATACCTCATAATTCAAGTGACGAAGAAGTTAATAAATATTTCAACATTTTATAATATATAAATATTTTTACTAAAAGTTACTTTGTACTCATTTTCCCTTTCAATTGCTTCTCTGCATCATGGTATTTTTCTCTGCAGTGAAGTATAATTAATATTTAAAATGTACCAAAGTTCATCCTGACGTAATTTAAAAAATCAGATTTGCCTTGTTTTTTCAACCATCCCTTTAGTCAAACACATTTCTCTTCTCTTTTACACCAATAAAACAATCGCACGCATAGTTATCTATTGTGATTTTAACTATTTTCGACAAAATGGGAGGCGCAGGGTATGATGTGGCGCTTAGATAGTTTAAAAAATAAGTGATGAGTTCTTGTAGGGTTTGGATAGGTTGCAGGTTGGGTTTGGGTTCGCATAGCATATGATTTAATCCATTTTTACTAAAATTCAGAGAATTCCAAATATTTGAGATGATACAAAAGTCACTAAAAACCTGATACAATGCAAGTCACAAAACCGCTACAGCAATTGTTATACAGGGTGAGTTTTTAGTGCGAAATCGGAAGATATATCTTTTATTTTAAGAGATAGGAAAAAAACTTAAATTACAAAGTTGCATGGTTTATGGATGCGCATATCAAGAAATTATTTTTGTCTATACTGGGTGTTTCATAACTGGACCGCAGGTTATTCAATCTTTTTTTTTGAATGGAACACTATATATTTTTTGATATTTGCATTGACATTAAGTTAAAGAATACAACGATATTTTTTTTTGAAAATTTGAGTGTGCCCTTAATTTTTTATACGAAACTTTCTATAAAATTTATGACATTTAGATATATTTTTAGAAATTTATACCGGCTTTATTATAAACATTTGAAAAACAATTTTTATGTCATTTTGAAATATGGACTTTGATGTATTTTTGAATTTTATTATAAATGGTGACAGCTATGGAGGCGTGAAATATGAAAACTAGATAGGGATGTATTTTAATTTTTTTAAATGGAACACCCTGTATTTTTTTACAAAATATTGTTCCTCTTTAAGTGTTCTTTAACATTTATACAAATCATTTTTCGCTAAAATTTTGTGAAAATATGTCAAAATTTGATAAATTTTACAGAAAATGCCCGAAAAAAATTAAGAGAACGTTCAAATTTTCAAAAAAGAAAAAATATCGTGGTATTCTTTAAATTAGTGTTAATCCAAATATGAAAAAATATACAGTGTGTCCCATGTAAAAAAAGCGGAATAGCTTTAGCGCTTCAGTTACGAAACACCAAGTACAGACAAAAATAATTTCTGGTTATGCGGATTCATAAACCATGCAATTTTGTAATTTAAGTTCTTTCCTATCTCTTAAAATAAAAGATATATCTTCCCATTTCGCATTAAAACTCACCCTGTATATCTGTATACATATAATGGGTGAGTTGGAAAAAAAACAAAATTTGCTATATAAATTTTATGGATGTGGCTATTTGCACATACAGTATGTACGAATTAATGGCTATTTGCACATACATATGTACGAATAAATGACTATTTGCACATACAGTTTGTACAAACTGTCAAGTTTGCAATCTTAAATGGAATAGTCCAACCTTTTATTAATAATTTGAATGTACATAATTTTCTGAATCGAAAAATACCCTGTAAGTCATATTTTCCATCAACTTAAGGTTTATAAAATTTTTAAAAAAATTTAAGTAAATTTTAGGCTATAATGGGGTAATTCTGAACAAAAAATGTTAGCCGTAACGTCGATGTTAAATTTGACAGTCACCCTGATGTCAAAAAAACGCTATTCTGTAAACTTTACTGTAACTTAAAGGCAATGTAAAAAATCATTTTCGATGTTAAAATACATTGTACATTTATAGAATATATTATTTTGATCAATTATACATTAACGTATTATTATTATTTTGATCGATGTTGTTTTAACACCGAAAATATTATTTTAAATGACCGTTAAGTTTAGAGAATAGCGTTTTTTTGACATCAGGGTTACTGTCAAATTTAACATCGACGTTACGGCTAACATTTTTTGTTCAAAATCACCCCATAAAATTCAGTTTACTGAGCACTCATGGGTCTCAAGTTTATTTTATCTTTTATAATATGTTGTTGTGTCATTTTGCTATGTCATGTTATATTTTTTTGGATGATGTTTTCACCAGCAGAAGAAACCAAATTTTCAGTCCAAGAGAACTTTTCAATTATATATGAAAAAGCTCTCCCCTTGTCAGCAAATTTGTGAAACCGTCAAGCAGAAAAGCGAGCACGTTTTCTTTTTTCCGCCCAATAGAACTCTTTAACTACATTATAATGATTTCCCGAGAACTGAAGTTTACGAATAGGCTGACCCTGTACACCAAACTGTGCCTACAAAATACTGTTTCGAAAAACTTGAAAATTAAATGCAAATATCTCTCAAACAGCCACTAATTCACAACTTGTTCCATACGTACTAAACATTTCCAGAGAATAAATATATTCATTAGTATGACAATGTCCCTGATAACCTTAATATGCAAACATTAATAAAGAGAAGATTCAATTCTGATGTAATTGTTACCTATAAAATTCTTAATAATTTTATTGATTGCAATCTTATCTGTCGCAACTATGCTTAAAGGTTCCTTCCAAACAATTAAGATTCATTTTAAAAGGAGCCACCCTAAATAACATTCGAAAAAATAATTGTTGTAAAAATGCTGCGACAGGTCAATTTTTATTTCTATTTGCCCCTTCATCTATTTTAACGAATGATGGCTTATCTTAAATCGGTTTTTGTGTACGATTTCACACAACAAAAGATTCGTTTTGATATCTTTATTCGTTTAGAAGTTATGACCGAAAAACCATTGAAAATTTGAAAATTTTACTTTTGGACGAATAAATTTCTATGAAATTTTTGATTAATCGGAAAATAATTAATTTTGACCGAACCAGTTGGCCGATTAGAATGATTTATGGCTTAGATTGACTGATAGAAAAATAGTTTTACTTGTATTACAGCTTCAGTGATGTGTATACGTGGATCGATGGGGACTTTTCAGTATTCATTTATAATAGTGTTCCGAACATTCATACCAATTTTTAGCTCTACACTAATTTGTACACCCTTGTGTGTCTAAATTGACCGGACTATTATAAAAATATAAAAGTACCAAAACAAAATCACAATTTTTTTTCAAATTGTTTACCTTATTTTCAGACGAAGAGAGTATTTCAGAATGTTATAAGACATTTAAAAAAGTGTACCTTAAAGAAATCCACTTGCTTTTATGAAAGCCTAATCATTTCTAAAGCTCAAATTCGAGCTTCGGTGAAAGTAAAAAATGAACATAAAACTTACTTGTATTTCCAAAAGTAGTTCAGTTTTCCGTCGTCGAATGTCGATTAAAATTTTCTGTTGTTCTTGGCTGAGTTCTATAACAAAAATATAATATTATTTAGTGATTCATTCAGATAATTGAATATGCTATACAGGGTGATGATAAAGTTTGGAACAATATTCATAACTGCCGTATTTAATTTTTTTGAGAAAATCGCTCGGACAGGTCAATTTTAGTTTTTAAAATCCCATCTCTTGGTATAATAAAATATTAAAGACGTTACTGGTGATTTAGCAATGACATCATCATCGATTTTTTTAAATGGAAACCCCCACTTTTTTCACTCGTTTTTGATAGACCTTTATGTCACTTAAACGATGATATAAAAAAATTGTTGCAGTTGTAAACAAATTTTCGTTTAAAAATTTTTGAATATAAACTTAAAATTAAAAACTTGATGTTGTATAAAATTTATTTTGGCTGATTTTAATAAATGGTAAATTTAAAATTTTATTTTTTATAAATTTCCGTACATTTAAATGGAATCAAAAAAATAATTTTCAAGACTATTTATTAAATTTTGTTAAATACATTTAACATTTTACATTCCATTAGAATGCGCATTATTTAAACATTTACTTTCTTTTGTTATTATTAGTAACTTCAAATTCATTTTAATTTATATTTATAAGACCTTTTTCGTTAAAATAAAAATTTCCTTTTTTGAATTAAAAAGATTTTTTATTCAAAAATTTGTTTAAAAATTTAATTGTTTTTTATATCATTGTTTAAGTGACATGAATTTCTATCGATAATGAGTAAAAAAAGTGGGTGCTTCCATTTAAAAAAATCGCTGATGACGTCATTGTTAAAGCACCAGTGACGTCATTAATATTTTTTTTATATCAAGAGATGGGATTTTAAAAACTAAAATTGACCTGTCCAAGCGATTTTATCAAAACAATTAAATAGGGCAGTTATGAATTATGTTCCAAACTTTATCATCACCCTGTATATTTTTAAACTCACAAACGTAATGTAATGTAAAATAAAATTAAAGCTTTCAATAATGGAAACATCATGACACATGATTTTTATCCCAAAATAGTTTTAATTAAGTATAATTGCATAAAAGAATACGAAATTAGTAATTTTTTCAAAATAAAACAGATATTCCTAACATGGACTAATAGATGGCGACACCTGTCTACTATAATTTATTAAAAACCAATTAATTTCTTTTTATTGTTATTTAAATTAAAATTATTGGCACAATTTTTATACTCCACTAAATATATGAACTAGATCCACCATAATTAATATAAATTTTGAAAATTAAAAGCATTGAATAATTAGAACACACCTTTCTAAATTTAATTTCTACGATAATTTTCTAAATAATCTCTAAAATTAATATTGCATTATTATAATAGTGTATTTATAAGTTTTTAAATAATTATTTACTAATTATTACCTAATAAAACCATTGAAATTCTGATAAATTCAATACAAGTGCACAAAATTAAGAAAAATACCAGAATAAACAAAAATTATATGGAAGCAATTATGTTAAATCCAATGATGATAAGATAAGCTGCATTTTATTGTATTAGTCATCTGATAATAGAATAAACATTCTTCAAAACAAATGCAACTCAGTACATAACCTTAAAATTGTAAAAATTTAAATCTTCATTTGTTTTTATATTTCGGCCATTATAATTCTCACATTTTTTTTAACGAAAGTATCCGATGATTTAAATATATTATTTATATTATTTTCAAGTTTTTGAGTAGAATAAATCAGTATAATTAATAAATGTGTAGTGTTTTCATTTGGTAATTTACTAACCAGATATGTTGAAGGAGTCTATAACGTGCCCTGTTGATCCCATATTGCGCACTTCTTTGTCTTTTAACATAATTTCACTAAATATTATTATTTACAGGTGTTAGTAATTATTTAAAAACAAAAAATACACATAAAAATGAAGGCAGCCATCTTGTCAGTGAACGGTTGCAGTAATCCGTGATTATTTGCGCCTGAGCAAAGCAATGAATGGGAATGGAAATTCTTTACCATTTTACCAATGACCCCAACGGTTCCAAATTCTTTGGATTCTAAATTATTCATTTAAAATTCTAATTGTGTTTTTATAATAATTAATAACACAATCAACAATGAAACAACAGTAACACTCCTGAGACCTTCAAAATAAAACAAATTTTACAGTTTTATTATCTTTTATTTTGACTTAATCACCGAAATAAATAAATCTTCCTCTAGAACATATCCTTCTTCATGAATTATCTTTAAGGAAGATTTTAAAGCGAGTTATCCCAATTTTTGAAACCATTCCCAAATATCTTCTAAAAAATTTCTTCATCCATTTTTTTTGGACTTTTAATTGTAATTTTGGGGTACTTAAAAACGTCAAAAAGCTTCTATTGATTAGTGGTTGCGGTAGGAATTGGGTATTGGTAAAAATGCCTCTGTTGCTGATCAACTGGATCAACAGCTTTGGAGTTGAGATTTTTAAGATAATGAAAAAAGAAAAATGGGTCTTATCAAATTGGCTATACCTGATCATAACTGCCCTCCTGATGGACTTCTTCCACCTTCCACTTCCTTCTTATTCAGTAAGTGAATAAGTTTCTCAACTAATTAATATTACCACTGCAGAAATAATAACAACTAAAAGTAAGAGAACATAAAAACTAAAAATAAAACAAAAAATAATTTTATTGATAAAACAGTGGTTTTGTAATTATTTCAACATGTGACTAAATAGAGCCATGCAAGATGCTTTAAAATCACCATTAGTTATATTTTCACGTTTCCCAACAAAATACCCGTAATTAAGAATAGTCAAAGCACAGATGTACAAAGAATACAATAAATGAAGAAAACTGATTAAAGGTAGCATACAAGTTAATGCGAATGCCAAAGTTACAACCACCAAAACTCTTCCAATTGTCTTTATTATTTCCTTCAACGCGTAAAGTGAACAAAATATAGCAACAAATAACATCACGCCCAAACCAGTCAACACAAAATTTAGGTTCTCATTCTTCACAAGTTGCACCCGGATTTCTTTCGAGAAACGAACTAGTTTTTGGAAAACCTCCATGTTTCTTTCTTGCAGGTCTTCAAGCACATTTGACTGAAATGTGTTCATTTTTATTGGGTTTTTTTTGTAAGTTTCACTTGAATTTTGAAGTTTTTGTTGACAATTTTTTGATTAACATCAATCTAAAATCAAAATTGATGTTTTACTTCACATCCAAGTTTTTATCTACGATCCAGGTGTATCCATGCATGGGTATCAAAGAAAATATTTAGCAATTAGAGGGGGAGCATAATTTGAGGAAAAGACGATTATACCTTCAAAACAGTTTAGAGGAATTATTTTTAGTTTTTAAGGTCTTTCCATAGGGTCTTTCATATTATCCTTTTATGGGAGGACACGACTATGATTCATGTCTTCTCGCAAATTAAAACTTATTTATAAAAATTGTTTTTCGAAAATAATTATTAATTAATATACAGTGCGGACATAAAGAAAATCCCCCCTCTGCTAACTTTTGAACGGTTATGTTTTCGATTCTTAAAATTTGTCCACTACAGTATTTCATTGCGAACTTTCTAATAAAGGTATTTTTGATTTTGTGGAACTTCCGGTTATACCGGAAATGGATGGCAACTTTCTTAATTTAAATGGAACATCCAGTATATTTTTGCATTTTCGTGTTCTCCATAAAAATACCATTAAATTGACATAGCGTAGTGTGCTCTACTATTAATACTTTCGGAATTTCGCCCATTTGAAAATCACATTTTTATGCAACTTCATTTACACCGGAAGTAGGAGCCAACTGCCCCAACTTCCTTATTTTAAATGATTTTCTTTTGCAATTAAGTTAATAACATTAAATTTAAACAAAATTATGTTTAACCTTACGTTGGTTAATTTTCCACTTCCGGTGTAAATGAAGTTGCATAAAAATGCGATTTTTCGAATGGGCGTAATTCCGAAAGTATTAATCGTAGATCACACTATGCTATGTCAATTTAATGGTATTTTTATGGAGAACACGAAAATGCAAAAATGTACTAGGTGTTCCATTTAAAATAAGAAAGTTGCCATCCACTTGCGGTATAACCGGAAGTTTCACAAAATCAAAAATACCTTTGTTAGAAAGTTCGCGATTTGAGTCCTCCGTTGACAAATTATCAGAATCAAATACATAACCGTTCAAAAGTTAGCAGGGGGGGTGGGGGGAATTTACTTTAGGTCCGCACTGTAAATAATGCAGCTATAGCAGAATTTTTCTTAGGGAGGTGCAGCAGATTTATTTGGTCTTGTAAAATTCGGCATACTTACAAAAGTATACCCATTTGTTGGTCCTCAAAATCAATATTTTTTTTTTAAATTGACACGAAATTAATTTTTATTTTTTAATTCAGTTTGAAAGATATCCTAGAAATTAATTACTTCGTAAAAATACTAAAATTTACATACATTGCGGATATAAAGTAAATACCCCCCTCCCCTGCTAACTTTTGAACGGTTATGTTTTTGATTCTGAAAATTTGTCTACGGAGGAATCTAATTGCGAACTTTCTTATAAAGGTATTTTTGATTTTGTGGTAAATTCCGGTTATACCGGAAGTGGATGGCAACTTTCTTTTTTAAATGGAACACTCAGTATATTTTAGCATTTTCGTGTTCTCCATAAAAATACCATTAAATTGACCCAGCATAGTGTGGTCTACGATTAATCCTTTCGGAATTACGCTCATTTGAAAATCGCAATTTTATGCAAATTAATTTACACCGGAAGTTGGACCCAACTTCCTTATTTTAAAGGAAATATTTTATAATTAAGTTAATAAATTTACACAAAATTATGTTTAATCGTAAGTTCGTTAATTTTGCTGATTAACATAACCACCTTCCAAGTCTTGGCAGTAATAAAATCTACTGGAAATCTCTTGGATAATTTTTTTTTAAAATTTAATGTTATTAATTTAATTGCAAAAAAATCATTTAAAATAAGGAAGTTGAGGCCCTTGGGTCCAAGTTCTGGTGTAAATGAAGTTGCATAAAAATGTGATTTTCAAATGGGTGTAATTCCGAAAGAATTAGTCGTAGACCACAATATGCTAGGTCAATTTAATGGTATGTTTATGGAGAACAGGATAATGCAAAAATATACTGGGTGTTCCACTTAAAATAAGAAAGTTGCCATCCATTTCCGGTATAACCGGAAGTTCCACAAAATCAAAAATACACCTTTATTAGAAAGTTCGCAATTAGATTCCTCCGTAGACAAATTTTCAGAATCAAAAACATAACCGTTCAAAAGTTAGCAGGGGGGATTTACTTTGTGTCTGCACTGTATTTGATAAAACACAAAATTAAAATAAGACCTGCAAAAAAAATAATCAAACAGTTCGACAGACCTAGGCCAAAAGTTACTGTAGATTCTGTACAATGATAAATACATGGGTGATAATCCATAGGTATTTGATTTATGTTTTTCCTTTAGCTCCTCTTTTCCTAGTTAATGAATAAAACCAGATATTTTTTGAGAAAATGGATGTATTCAGATTATACTAGTAGTTAAACTGTGCCCATATTCTTGAAACGGTCCACACGATGTTGCATACCACTTTCATCATTCTGTCCTTGTCAGTTTCATGAAAAAATAAGAGTCTGTCCTTGTAATGTTGTATGCCACATCGTGTGGAGTGGTTCAAGAATACGCCTGCTGGGCCTGAAATTTGTTCATGACGTTGATCTATAAATAAATTATCTTAAAAGTAGTCATCAATCAAAATGGAAAACAAATTTTATGTTAGTGGTTAGTATAATGAATAAATGAATTGAAGTTACCAAACAGATCAATAGTAAACATCTAAATCAATAATCATTTATCATACAGGGTGAACAAAAAGTTCGGAAACTCCCGTTTATCAGTGGTGCGTTATGCCTCTATCAGGCCCTAGGTAATTTTGAATTTTGAGGCCCTAAAATATTGATATTGTTAAGAAGGATTTTGAAACTTCAGTCGAATTCGGTTATAGCGAGCATGAATAAGTGACAGCGATTTTTACTCGTTATTACTGTTAATCGTTATAATCGTGAAAAGGTATTGACTTGCTATTATCCTAATTCGAAATATACAGGGTGTTTCAAACCAAGAGTGGGTAACTCTGGAATCTGATTCTTGACTTTGTGCAATTTCAAAAAAAACAAGAATATGTACATATATTTGTTAATAAGCTTCATTTTCGAAATACAGGGATTTTAAAATTTTTTTACATGTACATTTTTAATGATATTTTGCTCAAATTTTAACAAAAGTTTTGACAGTAGTTTTTAGATTAAATATAAATATTCAAAATAAATTTCAACATGAACCTTTTTTGGGAACATCCACTCTCTTTATCCCCCATTTTTTAATCCAACATCCGTACACAAGAAAGTTGCCTTGTTTACGGATTTTTAAATGTATATATGTTTGCTTGTCTTAAAGTTGTCCAGACGACATTCATTTATTAGGCAGTGAAACTATACCAACTAATTAACATTTTCGAATCTCAGGGGTGGTAATATAAATTTTATTAATGGAAAACCGCATTAAAAGGGAATTAACGAAATTCGCCGAAAAAATATTTACTCGGTATATCTGTGAAAAGACTTCGTGTAATAACCGTGAATTTTTGAATTGAAATTTATTGGAACTAAAATATATATCCGGATTTTCTCGTTATATCCGTGTTCGACTGTATTAAAGATTGAGGAAAATAATATTAATTTATTTTTGAATTTATTTGAAGGTCCCTCCCTTGTTTGAGGCCTTAAGCAAGTGCCTATTTTGCATAGATGATAACGCGCCACTGCCGTTTGTTTATTTTTGAAATAAAGCATTTTTGAGAAATATTATTTCAAAAAAATGATTATCTGGTGCCCTTCAACCTCCTAATCAACGTCATGGTAACATTCGTAAATAATTCGTCAGTAAGAATCGTACAACTTTTAATTGAAAAATTTTTCTGTAAAATGCTTAATTTCAAAAATAAAGCAGCGTTGCTGAACTTAAGGAATTAAAAATTTAAAGCCTTGTAACTTCCAAACTCTTTAGTTTAGAAAAATAAAAAAATATGGTCATTAACCTTTTAAATCAAGCTATGATAATATGTAATACAAATGGGTGGTTGCCATTCAAAAAAAGTTAAGTGATTATCCCCTGACCTTCAACTTGGTGTTCAAGGTCTTGGTAAAATTTCTAAATAGTGCGTCACTACGTATCGTACAACTTTTATTTGAAAAATTTTTCTCAAAAACGTACAGTTCGTTCTATGAGATGTCAAAATTCCCCCCCAAAAAAAACTGCAGAAATTTTGCTAATAATGAGTATTGGTGTTTAGATTAGAAAAGTATAAAGTGGACACATATTATTAGATTCATTTCTTATCATTGTAAAAACTGAGACTTCTTGATGCCTAATTTAAAAAAAATATGGTAAGGATTAAACTTTTTAAAAATAAGTACAGTTGGTCCAGGATTCATTGAGCAAAAAAATTATTTCTAAATTTCCAATAAAAAAACTACACTGCATCAGTTATCCTAAAAATTAAACTACGGGTCTTAAAATAAAAACTGAGACTTGAGCAAATCTTATGCAAGTAATTTATTCATAAAATTAATTAAAATATACAAACACCTATTTGGCAACATCTTTGGATTCTTGTAACTAAAATTCTGTATCACATTCTTTAAAAACTTTCGGGCAAAATTTTTCGGCGAACACTGTGTAAGGTGTCCTAACACCGAATGGCACTTTGGTAGTTTCGCTGTGCTTGTTCCACACATGCAACACGTACGAATCCTTCGCCATACGAAACACTTCCGATATTTTATCCGGATTAAAATACAACTCCCATTCTTCCCATTGAATTGGATAAAACATATACGATGGATACACGGTGAAGTTATTGCAGTTTTTATTGATCATATCTTTACCCAAATGAACACCACATAAATTTCTTGATAATCTGAAAATAGAAAATGATTAGTTTTGATTAAAGAATGAGCAGAGTCTACACTTTTTCAATTGTATTTCAGAAAGTATTAATTGTATTTCAGAAAGTTTCAATTGTATTTCAGAAAGTATCAATTGTATTTCAGAATCATCAATTGTATTTCAGAATCATCAATTGTATTTCAGAATCATCAATTGTATTTCAGAAAGTATCAATTGTATTTCAGAAAAATCAATTTATTTCCGGAAAGGTCCAATTGTTAAAAAATGAGGAAGCCAAGAGTTTTTGGTGGTGATTGTGCTAACTATAAAGGACTCACACAATTCATCAAAAATGTGCTTTGGCAATTAAACAATACAGTAGTAACAATATTTCGCTTAGGTCTTTATTGACCAATGCTCAACTTCGGATTTTTCCTGTAATGACTCCTGGTATCTTGGAGAGATGTTGGTTTACTTAGAACTTAAAAACAAAATTATTCATGAAGCTAAAAATACAATTGTTGGTGGTAATTGCGCCCTTGAAGCACAACACACTACAATCGATGTGGTTAAATCCAAAATTTCTGATTTCTGAGGCAAAATTTACTTTGAATGAAAGACAATGATTCTTTCTAAAATACAATTGATTACTGCTGAAACACAAATCGTACTTGCTGAAATTAAAATGACGAATTCTGATTTTCAAATGATATTTTCTGAAATACAATTTTGATACTTTCTGAAATTAAATTGGTTTTTCTGAAATACGACTGGAATTGGATGATAGTTTTGGAGACATTTAGAAAATCTTATTAAAAAGTTGTCTATAAATCAATTATGATGATAATTAGTGAAGAAATGAAGGAGTAGTACATAGATTTTTTCCGAAAACCAGGGTTTTTTCAGTTTTTATGTAGTGATTTTAAATATACTAACCTTGTTATTACTCCAGGTCCATTATTGCCCCATCCACTGGCAGAAAAATTTTGTTTCAAATCATCCACACATTTTTTGGCATACCTATGCCCTACTCCCTTGTGATCAAAACTGATCACTCCAGCAGCGACATTCCTATCAGTTTCAATTCCTGCATAATTAGGTTTTAAATCTTCCAATGATCTGATCACAACAACATCGGTGTCCAAATAAATCCCTCCGTACTTATAAAGTGTTAAATATCGTAAAACATCACTAGCGTGAGATTGAGCGTAACTACTAGTCTCTATAACCCCATCAACGTACAAACCTTCTAAAGGAGTATTTTTGATATAGTTTTCATAATTCAAATGTCTTATTTTAATATTTTTGTACTGTAATAATTTTTGTAGAATCCTATCGCTCTCATTATCTTCAAAAATGAAGATTCCTGGAGAGGAAAAAGTGAGGTACACATCTAAATTTGGGTTCATACGTGCTGCAGATTCAACTGCACAAGCTTGCCGCGCTAGGATTCTTATTTTTTCGCTGAAGTAGGACCTGCAGGAGGTTTCATGAAAAAATATGGATTTACCTTTTCGGATTGGTGTTTCTGTTATATCAGGTAAGGTTTGTCTGTTTTGTAGCTTAAAACATGATATGGATTTTTCAGGTTTGAAATGGTAGTATATCCGAGATCTCATGGAACGTGCAGCAGGTAAACTGTAGACAAGAAGTGTTATGGTTATTAAAAGTCCTATGAGTATCCAGATGGATTTCTTGTGGAGGAGGGTTCTCATTTTTAAACATCATTTGGAAAAATCTAAAAAAAAAGGAATAATTATAAAATTATCATATACAGGGTGTTTCTAAAATTGTGGTTATGGCTTCGTTTGCTTTTACTGTACAAGTAAAAATAAGACAAATACTCCATTTCACTGATGGACCTTCTTCAAGATTTAAATTAATTAACTTAATTTGTAAAATTTCAGGAGAAAATTTTACTCTAAAGTGGGATTGTGCACATTTTTGTCGAGAACTCAAAAACGAAGAGTGATAACAAAAGTATTCCTTTTTTTGGCTGAAAACTTATCTAAATCCCTTTCAAAAACATATAAAACTTTAAGTTAATTAGTGAATTTAAAGTTTTTTTTTGAAGATTTAATTATTTAAATATTTTCCAAGTTTTAGATTTTAATAAATTTCTTGAAAACTACAATAGTTATCAACTTTTGTGTGAAACTAGCTATAATACAATCCAGCAATAAGTACCTAATATTTTCAAAAATAAAAATTATTAAAAAAAAATATACTTTCGTATTCGTATTCCTTTGGATAAAATAAAAAGGTGTAATTAAAATTATTAAATTTTAGGGGTGAAAACTAGCTCTAAACGGATTCTTTAATATAATAGGGAAATATATCATTTTTTATTTTCAATTTTCTATTATAATTTGATTGTTTATACAATTCTACACAAAACATCAATAATTTGGGTGGCAACCCTTTTCGTGTTTCAAATAATATCCAATTTCTATTCGAAGATCATTTTTTATTTTCAAAGTTCTTTACCAGTTCGATTGTTTATACAATATTACACAAAATATTAAAAAGGGGCTTATGCTGCATTTCGGATATAATTTAAAAGAAACTGGGAAGGGGTTACCATCCTAGTTTTTGATATTTTGTGTTGAATTGTATAAACAATCAAACTGGAGAAAAAATTTAAAAATAAAAAATTATCTTCGAAAGAAATTGGAAATTCTTTAAAGCGCGCTCCGCGCATAAGCTGCACTTTGAATAGAATTTAAAAAAAACAGGGAAGGGGTTGTCATCCAAATTTTTGCTATTTTGTGTAGAATTTTATATACAGGGTGTCCCATTTTAATTAATCCAGCTGAATATCTTGAAAACGAAGCGATTTCCTTAAAAATGTTCCAGACAAAAATTGTAGCAACTCGAGAGGGACATTTAATAGTGCCATGGGTTTTTAATTGTTATGGGGTTTTATGGGAAAACATTTTTGTTTAATCGGGAACCCCCATTTTTTATTGTAGATTCGTAATCTATGGAAAATAATAAGAAAGTTTTGATTGAAACTTTTTTTTCTAAAATTTCAATTTTTCGCTATATTCACCAAAGTGAACACAAATTTTGGGATTTTCGATACAGTTTTACTAAAAAACTAAAGGTCTTTAAGAAAACTCGCAGGAGTCAAAAAGTGCTTAACTTAAGGCAAGGATTAATAAAAAATATTATTTTACTTTAATAAAAAAAAATAAATTTAAAAAAAGTTTATTTTATTTTTATTATTTTTTAAGAAAAATATGATTTTGTTTTTCTTATAAAATTTAAATTAAAGTCAAAGGTAATTAATTAATACACTTAAAGATATTTGGATCTGTTCTTAAATTACGAGAGCTGGTCTAAATAAGAGGTTCGAATATTCCTCCATTTTGTTCAATACACATGTTTACTCGTGTGCGAAAAGCCAATGATACATTTTTCAACATTTCAGGAGTGATACTTCGAAAAGCGTCCGTAATTCGTATCATAATATCCTCTCTAGTTGTAGTTGGTCGTTCAAAAACCTTATCTTTTATGTAACCCCATAAAAATAATCCATTTTTGTAAGATCCGGAGATCTTGCTGGCCATTCGTGTACTTCACTACCAATTCCAATCCACATATTAGGGAATTGGTTATGTAAAAATGTTTTAACAATTCTGGCAGTGTGGGGTCTAGCTCCGTCCTGTTGAAACCACATTCGCTGTCTTAAATCTAGAGGTAAATCTTCTAAAAGAGTAGGCATTTCGTTTTGAATTATATTCAAATAAACATGTTGGTTAAGATTTTCTTCATAAAAAAATGGTCCCACAAGATACTCATCCACTATTCCAGCCCAAACGTTTATAGACCAACGCCACTGTAATCTATGATCTCTTTGCCAATGTGGATTATTTTCAGAATAATAATGAGCATTATGAAGATTTACTCCACCCATGTTGTCAAATTTTGCTTCATCAGTAAAAAGTACGCGATTAAAAAAAGGGGATCTCTTCTAACTTGATTCGTAGCCCATATGCAAAAATTAAGTCGGCGGATGTAGTCATCTTCTTTAATTTGTTGGGTTAAATGAACATGATATGGGTGTGATTTATGGTGTTTTACAATTCTGTTGGCAGAAGATTTAGGAAGTCCATGAAGACGCTGAATTTTTCTTGTAGATGTATGTGGATCTTCATTTACGGAAGCTAATGCTATCAATGAGGGGAGCATCTTAGAACCAGTTTTACTACGTTTTTTCTAAGAGAACCGTTTTCCGCTCTTTTCACGAGCCTCCTAATATTTGTATGATTTGGATGACGCAATTGTGGAAACCTCTCAGCATAAAGACGTGCTGCGTGCCGATAGTTATCATGGCATTCGCCCAAAACTTTTATAATATTCACGATTTCTCTAGGTGAATAATCAGCCATTTTATGAGAGACTGATTTTAAATAATCACAGTGGCTTCAATAACAATGAGCTTCTACAAAAAACTAATCTGTCACAATATAACAATTATGTGCGAAACACAAAGTAGGCTGAAAATGAAATTCCTTTATTTTTAGAAGCCTTCTTCCTTAATTGAAAAATATTATTTAACATATTAAATTGCAAATAAAATTGAAAAACCGTTTTGACACCTATTGTTTCCAACCTTTGACTTTATTTTAAATTTTATAAGTAAAAAAAAATTAATATTTTTCTAAAAAATAAAAATAAAATAAACTTTTTTTTTAAATTTTTTTTTTAATAAAATAAAATAATATTTTTTTATTAATCCTTGCCTTAATTTAAGCACTTTTTGTCTCTTACGATTTTTCTTATAAAGCTTTAGTTTTCTAGTAAAACTGTATCAAAAATCCCAAAATTTGTGTTCATTTTGGTGAATATAGCGAAAAATTAAAATTTTAGAAAAAAAAGTTTCATTCAAAACTTTCTTATTATTTTCCATAGATTACGAATCTACAATAAAAAATGGGTGTTCCCATTTGAAAAAAAAATGTTTTTCCATAAAACCCCATAATAATTAAAAACCCATGGCAGTATTAAATGTCCCCCTCGAGCCGCTCAAGATATTCAGCTGGATTAATTAAAATGGGACACACTGTACAATCAAACTGTAAAAGAAAATTGAAAATAAAAAGGGTAGTTATCACCTTTAAAATTTAATAATTTTAATTACACCTTTTTATTTTATCCAGAGGAATACGAGGGTATGAATTTTTATTGAAATTATTTTAATTTTTTGAAAATATTACCTACTGCTGGATTTTATTGCTAGTTTCACACAAGTAAGTTATCAAAAACAAAATTTTATAACAGATACATATACAAATACACCTAGATGTATTTTAAAAAATATTTGGTGTAAATCGGTCGATTAGTTTTTTCATAAAATCGCAATATATTTGCTTAAATTTGGGCACAAATCCGGCCCTGGAGAGTTTATTTAAAGACTTTCAAACATTTTATTAGAATATTTGGAGAGAAGAATTCATTCTTTAAATTTTGATATTTTTTCGAGGATTAACTTTTTTCCAAAAAAACTAAAATTTTTGTATTTTTGACTCGAAAGTGAGATTTTACATTTTTGTTTAGAGCTCAAAAAACAAAAGTGATAACAAAATTATTCTTTTTTTGTCTGAATATATGTTTAAAGCCATTTCCAAAAAATATAAAACTTTGGTTTAATTAGTAAATTTTAAGTTTTTTTTTAAGATTTAATATTTTAATAATTTTTTTGAAAACTACAAAAGTTATCAACACCAACATTTTAAATTTTAATTTATTTCCCATATTAATAAATTAATGGAAACTGGTTACATTAGCACTTTATCGACTTAAAAATTTAGCATTGTTATTCAGGAACACTCTGTATATTTTTAGATAGACGCCCTAAAGTGAATGAACCACTTTAGACCCAAACTATACTCAAATTAAGGTCAACAAAAATGCAATTTATTGATTTGAGTTTAAAAAAGTATAAAAGGCGTAGTGTTACTAAGTCTATTAGGTACCTACTTGGAAGAACTTGAAACCACTTACTTTTAAGGGTATTATTTTGTACTTTAAGTTTAAACACATAAAATGAGTTAATTGTAAATATTTTAAACCTTCGGTTTTGTATAACAATAGTTAGTAAATGTAAATATAAATTATAATACATTATTTACCTCTTATGTAATGTGGTTTTTATTTAATTTGTTGTTTTGCTAAAATTAAAACCATTGTTTTCTTTTGCTTTTTTTATATTATTTGTTATTTAAGTTTCTTGTTGATAAAAAGGTTACAAAATAATTCGCGCATCTTTCAATAAATGTTCACTAAACACTAAATAAGTTTTAAAATAAGCACACATCACGGATCTCTCTCAACATTTTTTTCTGTAATAATGAGCTTTAGCATGAAAACGCGATAAAGCAATTTACATTAATTTATAACTTTCAGTAGCATTTTAAATATTAGTTTAATTTATTATTTATTCTTCATTAAATTATTTAATGTGGTAAAACGTCACCTGCGCTTAATAGAAAGTTTCGTAAAATTATTTAATATCGATTTAACCAAAATTGCTCAAATTACTGACGAAACTTTATTGTATAAAGTAGATGCCAATTACATTACACTATTATTAACCTTGTTGTAAATTCGTTGGAAATTCCTTATCATTAATAAAGTTTAATCCAATTAAAATGTATAAATTTTGAATATTTTTTTAATGCGCAATAAGTAAATTCACGGTTGAATAAACCAGTTGAATATTGAAAATTTGAAACTAGTATTGTGTATTAATTTCATGCATACAACCTACATATTTTATATTTGTGAAATAAACTCACCATAAATTTCTTGATCATTTAACAAAAACTAATAAACTTTAGCTTTAAAACTGAGTCACTTCTACTTCAACTAAATATAACAGTCTAAGCCTAAGCCCAAACACGAATGGGTCATTAAAAAGTGCATTGTTTGTAATGAATAACGTAATAACTGGACTTCGCAATTCACGCTTAGATTAACCAGAACTGAACTAAATTGATTTTAATTAGAGTGTTGGTGGTAATTTATGGTTAAATTTAGGATAAGCTGCGATGGAATTTGAGTAATCAATGTAGAGATGATCAGATGATTGATAAATTTATAACTTTCTGGTTAGTTTATATTATCTTAAATTTAAAATCAAGAAAGGATGAGCATATGATGTTATATCTATTTTAATACACATTCAAACACCAAGTTATGTTCAGGAACTCTCTGTAATTTTGAGAAAAATCAGGTGGTATTGTTGGAAAGGTCTTTTAAAAAGAAACAATTTTTGTTAAAATATTTAAAATATTCAAATATCTAATGAAACGTTCATCCAAAAAATATCAACATTCAACATTCTATTCAAAAGTTCGAACCGTTCGAAAATTTACCAAAAGTTCGAGTTCAAACAAAAGTTCAGGGTTGAAAAGGTTCGAGGTCGCTGCGATTATTCTATCAATCTTTGGGTTTTAGAACGTAAACTGTTAGAACGAAATTTGGCAGAACGAAAACTGTACGAAAGTCGGCACTTGATTTTGAAATTCGCTTGATATTTGTGTGGGAAATAATGTTGACGAGGTGTTTTGGAAAAATGGTGTTGAGTGGACAGTTTTGGGAAGATGATGTTGAGTAGACTGTTTTTGGTAAAAGGAGAGCAGATAGCCGACATCCGTTATACAAGACACAACCATTGAATACATTAGTTAAAAGCGCTCACTTTTGGTTATTAATTTAGTTATGTAAAATATAGTTAATAAATATATTTTAGTGTTAAATATTATTAATTAGTCCGGCCAACCTCCGACATTTGCGATTTTGCTCATATTTTTTTTTCCATTGAAGGTTTTTTAATTATATTTTTGGAACACAGAAGAGTCTTGTGGCTATGAATTTCTTCTTGTTTTGTTTTAGTAAGTCAAATCAAATACTCATACGGCAGCAGTAAAACGGGCTCTTTACAAATAACATTCGATTAGCGCCGTTTTCCACAGATATAAATAACTAATTGAAATAATATTTTTTTCAAACGCTAGCAATAAGTTAAGGTATAAACAAAGAGTTTCCCGTTTCGTTTTTTATTTTAAGTATATTTTTGAACTTTTTACAGCATTCCAAAAATTAAGTAAAATGTTAAGACATTTTTGGAGAGCTGTAAAAAGTTAAAAAATATACTTAAAACCAAAAACGAAACGGGAAACTCTTCGTTTATATCTTAACTTATTGCTAGCGTTGGAAAAAAATATTATTTCAATTAGTTTTTTATTTCTATAAAAACGCCACTAAGCGAACGATTTTTGTAAAGACCCCGTTTTACTGCTGTATGAGTAATTGGTCTGACTAAAATAAAAAAAGTAGAAATTAGTAGCCATAAAACTCATCTGGAAAAAAGTTATGACCAAAACCGCAAATATCAAGAGTATTTCCAAATCAAGCACTCAAATTTGCAGACTGTCGCCTTAAAGCCATTTTCGTTCTGCCGCATTTCGTTCTAACAGTTTTCGTTCTGCCAGATTTCGTGCTAACAGTTTACGTTCTAATACCTTTATACATAGATTCTACAAATTTTCAATTCGAACACTTTACAGTTGTAAGAAATTTCAATTGGAAAACTTCCCAGTTCTAAAATTTTTCGATCTATCACATTGTCGTTCAAATGACTTATGCGCCACCCCTGTTCATACTGCTCCAGCTACAATAAAATAACTTTCTTAGTTTCGACCTACCTCAAGTTAAAACTTCAACGAGTTCGAACTTTATTGAATTCGAATTTTATCAAGTTCGAACTTCATCGATTACGAAACTTTATCGAGTTCAAACTTATGAAAGCTCCAACTTATTTTTTATTATGTCGAACTATAAGGAATAGGTGCGAACAGTTCGAACTTTTTGTTTTAAAGTTCGAAATTAATTGGAACCTTACGACAGCACTAAAGCAAATTGTATTTAAAAAGAAATAAAAATAAACAAATTCAGTAAAATTAGCTTAAAACACTGGTATTCCTTAAAACATGATAGACATTTATTACTCAAAACTCAATGAATATGGGAATTTACCCAAAATGAACTGCGAAAATTAAAATTTTTCATTATAAAACTTCAATAAAAATATACTGCATTTCTAAAATAAAAACGAGTGAATTTAATTTTATGAAAACTCACTTAAAATCACAGAAAAAAAAATTACATATTAATTAAATATTTACACTCATATTGAGTCTTGGGACCAGATATTTTTTAAAGCCTAAGGTCCAATTCAATGGAAAATAGACCGTGTTGAAATTTACTAAAAATTAAATACAAACATGAAAATTTACCGGGCTGAAGTTACATTCATATTTTTTTATTCGGAAACAAAAAAATGTAAGGGGTCGATTTTTTTATATATTATTACTCATACAGTCCTTACTGCATAATTTTTTTTTGCTAAAACCAGACCAGGAGTAAATAACTTTACAAAAGAATGAAAATAATCAGTCACATTTTCAGATTTTAGTTTTTTAATCGAAAACAAAAAAAATTTAAGGGCTCATTTTTCTTATATTTTGTTACACATACAGTCCTGTTCACACTACATTTTTTTTTCAAAATCAGACCAGGATTCAAAATCTTTACAAAAAAATGAAATTACATTTTATTTTTTTAATAAGAAACAAAAAAATGTAAGAGGTCATTTTATTATATTTTGTTACACGCATATAGTCCTTAGTAAAACTTAGTCAAAAAAGTTTTCGATTAAAAAAACTAAGTAAATGTGAAAAAAGTAACTGATTATTTTCATTCTTTTTTAAATTTATTGACTTCTGGTCTGATTTTGAAAAAAACTTTTAATGCAATTTTACTAGGGACTGTATGAATAACAAAATATAAAAAAAATTATGTAATTACATTTTTTGTTTTCGATTAAAAAAATAAAATTTGAGAAAAAGTGAGTAATTTTTTTCATTTTTTGTAAATTTTTTGACTCCTGGTCAGATTTTGAAAGAACTTTTTTGCAGTTTTACTAAGAACTGTATGTGTAAAAAATATAAAAAATTGAGACCTTGCTTTTTTTATTTTCGATTAAAAAAATAAAATATGAATAAGTAACTGATTATTTTCATTCTTTTTTAAATTTTTTGACTCCCTCTCTGATTTTGAATAAACTTTTTATGCAGTTTTACTAAGGACCGTATGTTTAATAAAATATAAAAAAATGAGCCCTTACATTTTTTTGTTGTTTGAGTAAAAAAATAAAATATGAAATAGTGACTGACTTTTTCATGTTTTATTTTAATTTTTTGGCTCTTGGCCTGATTTTGAAATAACTTTTGATGCAGTTTTACTATGGACTGTATGTGTAATAAATATAAAAAATTGAGCCCTTACATTTTTATGCTTTCTATTAAAAACAATAAAATCTGAATAAGTGACTAATTTTTTTCATTCTTTTTTAAATTTTTTGACTCCCGCTCTGACTTTGAATAAACTTTTTATGCAGTTTTACTAAGGACCGTATGTGTAAAAAAATATAAAAAAATTGAGCCCTTACATTATTTTGTATTCGATTAAAAAAATTAAATCTGAGAAAGTGACTGATTTTTTCATTCTTATTTAAATTTTTTGACTCCTGGTCCGATTTTGAAAAAAACCTTTTATGCAGTTTTACTATGGACTGTATGTGTAATAAATATAAAAAATTGAGCCCTTGCATTTTTTTATTTTCGATTAAAAAAATAAAATCTGAATAAGTGACTGATTATTTTTCATTCATTTTTAAATTTTTTGACTCCCTCTCTGATTTTGAATAAACTTTTTATGCAGTTTTATTAAGGACCGTATGTGTAATAAAATATAAAAAAATGAGCCCTTACATTTTTTTGTTTTCGAGTAAAAAAATAAAATATGAAATAGTGACTGACTTTTTCATGTTTTATTTTAATTTTTTGGCTCTTGGCCTGATTTTGAAATAACTTTTGATGCAGTTTTACTATGGACTGTATGTGTAATAAATATAAAAAATTGAGCCCTTACATTTTTATGCTTTCTATTAAAAACAATAAAATCTGAATAAGTGACTAATTTTTTTCATTCTTTTTTAAATTTTTTGACTCCCGCTCTGACTTTGAATAAACTTTTTATGCAGTTTTACTAAAGACCATATGTGTAAAAAAATATAAAAAAATTGAGCCCTTACATTTTTTTGTATTCGATTAAAAAAATTAAATCTGAGAAAGTGACTGATTTTTTCATTCTATTTTAAATTTTTTGACTCCTGGTCCGATTTTGAAAAAACCTTTTATGCAGTTTTACTATGGACTGTATGTGTAATAAATATAAAAAATTGAGTCCTTGCATTTTTTTATTTTCGATTAAAAAAATAAAATCTGAATAAGTGACTGATTATTTTTCATTCATTTTTAAATTTTTTGACTCCCTCTCTGATTTTGAATAAACTTTTTATGCAGTTTTACTAAGAACCGTATGTGTAATAAAATATAAAAAAATGAGCCCTTACATTTTTTTGTTTTCGAGTAAAAAAATAAAATATGAAATAGTGACTGACTTTTTCATGTTTTATTTTAATTTTTTGGCTCTTGGCCTGATTTTGAAATAACTTTTGATGCAGTTTTACTATGGACTGTATGTGTAATAAATATAAAAAATTGAGCCCTTACATTTTTATGCTTTCTATTAAAAACAATAAAATCTGAATAAGTGACTAATTTTTTTCATTCTTTTTTAAATTTTTTGACTCCCGCTCTGACTTTGAATAAACTTTTTATGCAGTTTTACTAAAGACCATATGTGTAAAAAAATATAAAAAAATTGAGCCCTTACATTTTTTTGTATTCGATTAAAAAAATTAAATCTGAGAAAGTGACTGATTTTTTCATTCTATTTTAAATTTTTTGACTCCTGGTCCGATTTTGAAAAAACCTTTTATGCAGTTTTACTATGGACTGTATGTGTAATAAATATAAAAAATTGAGTCCTTGCATTTTTTTATTTTCGATTAAAAAAATAAAATCTGAATAAGTGACTGATTATTTTTCATTCATTTTTAAATTTTTTGACTCCCTCTCTGATTTTGAATAAACTTTTTATGCAGTTTTACTAAGAACCGTATGTGTAATAAAATATAAAAAAATGAGCCCTTACATTTTTTTGTTTTCGAGTAAAAAAATAAAATATGAAATAGTGACTGACTTTTTCATGTTTTATTTTAATTTTTTGGCTCTTGGCCTGATTTTGAAATAACTTTTGATGCAGTTTTACTATGGACTGTATGTGTAATAAATATAAAAAATTGAGCCCTTACATTTTTATGCTTTCTATTAAAAACAATAAAATCTGAATAAGTGACTAATTTTTTTCATTCTTTTTTAAATTTTTTGACTCCCGCTCTGACTTTGAATAAACTTTTTATGCAGTTTTACTAAGGACCGTATGTGTAAAAAAATATAAAAAAATTGAGCCCTTACATTATTTTGTATTCGATTAAAAAAATTAAATCTGAGAAAGTGACTGATTTTTTCATTCTTATTTAAATTTTTTGACTCCTGGTCCGATTTTGAAAAAAACCTTTTATGCAGTTTTACTATGGACTGTATGTGTAATAAATATAAAAAATTGAGCCCTTGCATTTTTTATTTTCGATTAAAAAAATAAAATCTGAATAAGTGACTGATTATTTTTCATTCATTTTTAAATTTTTTGACTCCCTCTCTGATTTTGAATAAACTTTTTATGCAGTTTTATTAAGGACCGTATGTGTAATAAAATATAAAAAAATGAGCCCTTACATTTTTTTGTTTTCGAGTAAAAAAATAAAATATGAAATAGTGACTGACTTTTTCATGTTTTTTTTTTAATTTTTTGGCTCCTGGTCTGATTTTGAAATAACATTTTATGCAGTTTTACTATGGACTGTATGTGTAATAAATATAAAAAATTGAGCCCTTACATTTTTTTGTATTCGATTAAAAAAATTAAATCTGAGAAAGTGACTGATTTTTTCATTCTTTTTTAAATTTTTTGACTCCTGGTCCGATTTTGAAAAAACCTTTTATGCAGTTTTACTATGGACTGTATGTGTAATAAATATAAAAAATTGAGCCTTTGCATTTTTTTATTTTCGATTAAAAAAATAAAATCTGAATAAGTGACTGATTATTTTTCATTAATTTTTAAATTTTTTGACTCCCTCTCTGATTTTGAATAAACTTTTTATGCAGTTTTATTAAGGACCGTATGTGTAATAAAATATTAAAAAATGAGCCCTTACATTTTTTTGATTTCGAGTAAAAAAATAAAATATGAAATAGTGACTGACTTTTTCATGTTTTTTTTTTAATTTTTTGGCTCCTGGTCTGATTTTGAAATAACTTTTTATGCAGTTTTACTATGGACTGTATGTGTAATAAATATAAAAAATTGAGCCCTTATATTTTTTTGTATTCGATTAAAAAAATTAAATCTGAGAAAGTGACTGATTTTTTCATTCTTTTTTAAATTTTTTGACTCCTGGTCCGATTTTGAAAAAACCTTTTATGCAGTTTTACTATGGACTGTATGTGTAATAAATATAAAAAATGGAGACCTTGCATTTTTTTTGTTTTCGATTAAAAAAATAAAATCTGAATAAGTGACTGATTATTTTTCATTCATTTTTAAATTTTTTGACTCCCTCTCTGATTTTGAATAAACTTTTTATGCAGTTTTATTAAGGACCGTATGTGTAATAAAATATAAAAATTCAGCCCTTAAATTTTTTTGTTTTCGAGTAAAAAAATAAAATATGTAATAGTGAATGACTTTTTCATGTTTTTTTTTATTTTTTTGGCTCCTGGTCTGATTTTGAAATAACATTTTATGCAGTTTTACTATGGACTGTATGTGTAATAAATATAAAAAATTGAGCCCTTACATTTTTTGTATTCGATTAAAAAAATTAAATCTGAGAAAGTGACTGATTTTTTCATTCTTTTTTAAATTTTTTGACTCCTGGTCCGATTTTGAAAAAACCTTTTATGCAGTTTTACTATGGACTGTATGTGTAATAAATATAAAAAATTGAGCCTTTGCATTTTTTTATTTTCGATTAAAAAAATAAAATCTGAATAAGTGACTGATTATTTTTCATTAATTTTTAAATTTTTTGACTCCCTCTCTGATTTTGAATAAACTTTTTATGCAGTTTTATTAAGGACCGTATGTGTAATAAAATATTAAAAAATGAGCCCTTACATTTTTTTGATTTCGAGTAAAAAAATAAAATATGAAATAGTGACTGACTTTTTCATGTTTTTTTTTTAATTTTTTGGCTCCTGGTCTGATTTTGAAATAACTTTTTATGCAGTTTTACTATGGACTGTATGTGTAATAAATATAAAAAATTGAGCCCTTATATTTTTTTGTATTCGATTAAAAAAATTAAATCTGAGAAAGTGACTGATTTTTTCATTCTTTTTTAAATTTTTTGACTCCTGGTCCGATTTTGAAAAAACCTTTTATGCAGTTTTACTATGGACTGTATGTGTAATAAATATAAAAAATGGAGACCTTGCATTTTTTTTGTTTTCGATTAAAAAAATAAAATCTGAATAAGTGACTGATTATTTTTCATTCATTTTTAAATTTTTTGACTCCCTCTCTGATTTTGAATAAACTTTTTATGCAGTTTTATTAAGGACCGTATGTGTAATAAAATATAAAAATTCAGCCCTTAAATTTTTTTGTTTTCGAGTAAAAAAATAAAATATGTAATAGTGAATGACTTTTTCATGTTTTTTTTTATTTTTTTGGCTCCTGGTCTTATTTTTAAATAACTTTTTATGCAGTTGTACTATGGACTGTATGTGTAATAAATATAAAAAATTGAGCTCTTACATTTGTTTGTATTCGATTAAAAAAATTAAATCTGAGAAAGTGACTGATTTTTTCATTCTTTTTTAAATTTTTTGACTCCTGGTCCGATTTTGAAAAAACCTTTTATGCAGTTTTACTATGGACTGTATGTGTAATAAATATAAAAAATTGAGCCGTTACATTTTTATGCTTTCTATTAAAAACAATAAAATCTGAATAAGTGACTAATTTTTTTCATTCTTTTTTAAATTTTTTGACTCCCGCTCTGACTTTGAATAAACTTTTGATGCAGTTTTACTAAGGACCGTATGTGTAAAAAAATATAAAAAAATTGAGCCCTTACATTTTTTTGTATTCGATTAAAAAAATTAAATCTGAGAAAGTGACTGATTTTTTCATTCTTTTTTAAATTTTTTGACTCCTGGTCCGATTTTGAAAAAACCTTTTATGCAGTTTTACTATGGACTGTATGTGTAATAAATATAAAAAAGTGAGCCCTTGCATTTTTTTATTTTCGATTAAAAAAATAAAATCTGAATAAGTGACTGATTTTTTTTCATTCATTTTTAAATTTTTTGACTCCCGCTCTCATTTTGAAAAAACTTTGTATGCAGTTTTACTAAGGACCGTATGTGTAATAAAATATAAAAAATTCAGCCCTTACATTTTTTGTTTTCGAGTAAAAAAATAAAATATGAAATAGTGACTGACTTTTTCATGTTTTTTTTTAATTTTTTGGCTCCTGGTCTGATTTTGAAATAACTTTTTATGCAGTTTTACTATGGACTGTATGTGTAATAAATATAAAAAATTGAGCCCTTACATTTTTTTGTATTCGATTAAAAAAATTAAATCTGAGAAAGTGACTGATTTTTTCATTCTTTTTTAAATTTTTTGACTCCTGGTCCGATTTTGAAAAAACCTTTTATGCAGTTTTACTATGGACTGTATGTGAAATAAATATAAAAAATTCAGCACTTATAGTTTTTTATTTTCGAGTAAAAAAATAAAATATGAAATAGTGACTGACTTTTTTCATGTTTTTTTTTAATTTTTTGGCTCCTGGTCTGATTTTGAAATAACTTTATATGCAGTTTTAATATGGACTGTATGTGTAACAATATATAAAAAATTGAGCCCTTACATTTTTTGTTTTCGATTAAAAAAATAAAATCTGAAAAAGTGACTGATTTTTTTCATTCTTTTTTAATTTTTTTAGCTCCTGGTCTGATTTTGGAAAAACTTTTTATGTATAGTTTTACTAAGAACTGTATGTGTAACAAAATATAAAAATTTGAGCCCTTACATTTTTTTGTATTCGATTAAAAAAATAAAATCTGAATAAGTGACTAATTTTTTTCATTCTTTTTTAAATTTTAATTACCATTCTGAAAATGTTTTTTGACATATTTAGGCAAACGAACATTCAAAATCGTGATTTTTGTGACATCTATGAGCAAAGTCTTTAAACTATCTGATGGATTTACCATTCTGTATTACATCAAACTATATTTTTTTTACTTTTCAGAAATTGTTCAAACATTTTCTTTGGGATAACACAATCTCGCCCTGAATATATTATCTTACTTGTGCACCCTCCAATATTTGCACTCGTCCTTATTCAAATAAATCATAGAAGTAATTTTAAAAATCTTGCGGCGCACCTTTAATAAAAAAATTATCTAAAAACATAAAGTTATTAAAATATTTAAATAAAAAATAATAATAATTTTTCCCAAAATTAAATAGAAATATTAAAATTTTCCCTGAAATTCTCAGAAATTGGCTCAAATTGCCTAAAACATTTTTCATGTTTTGTTTTTGAAATATAAATATATGCTTACATTTTAAACTGCATAAACTTTCAACTAAAAATTTAAAATCACATTTTTATTTGGAATAATTTATTTTAAATTTAATAGGTACTATTTGTTTATCAAACAAAGTATTAATAGAGACTCCATTTTTGCAGTAACTTGTGTAAAATATACCTACATAATATATGTAATTTTAATTATGTAAATATTGTAGATAAATCGACAAAGGTCGTTGATAATAATAAAAAAAATATTTAAATTTATTTCAAAAATCATGTACACACAAAATAGAACTTTTCAAATTTTTTTACAACTATTATACTAGTAAAAAAAATATTTAAAAAAGTTTTTTTTGATATGAAAAATTATTATAAAAAATATAGTTATATTTTTTATAAACCGCCACAACAATATTAAACCATTATATTATAATAAATTTATAATAATTTTAATATTAATAAGTTTCAATATTTAGGATTGCAAATAAAAAAATTCGCAAATATGCAAGTATATTTGTACAGTGTAATAAATGGAAAATAGATTTGCTGTCACCTGTTTCCTCAACTATAAATATCCTCCTCATGAATTTGCGTTTTAAAATAAGTTATCCATTAAACGTTGTATCATATTTTTGCACTAATTAAAGCTGCAAGTTGCGTAATTGGTCCAACGAAATTTTACTATTGCTTCTTGCATGTTATGAGGTACACATCATGGATACAGGACACGCATAGAATGATCACAAAAATTGGCCAAACAGAAGGGCCACAAAATACAGCGCACGCGCTTCTTTCCGAACCCTAATTACCCTAGGTCAGGAACAGGGTTTTGATCAATAACTCGCAACCGGCAAAATTCAAGTTTAAAAATTTCCTCAAATAAATATTCGTATTATTCCAAGATTTTTTAGTAATCTTTAATTCTTTAAGAAATTTGAATTCCAGTTTTTTTTTGGAAAATTTTAATTGTATAAAATAAAAATATTTACGTGATGATTTTAAACAATTTATGGAAACTTATAACCACCAATTTCAAAAATATATAATTAGTAGCAAAATATTTACCTACATAATTATTAGTAACAAAATATGATAACCATTACCGATTGTTTGATGCATTAAAAATTTTTTGAAAAAAAAATATTACTATAATAACCCAAGTACTTAATTTGGACCTACAAAAATTAATTTATTTATTTTATGATTCATATAATGAACTATTTAAAAATACATTATACCCAAATTTAATCATAGTGTAAAAAATGTTGAAAGTTTTATTACTCGCATTTTTAATATTTTTGAAACATAGTTTTGCCATAGAAGCTCATATTCAGAGAAACGTTTTTAAATTTGATAAATTTCTGCAGCCATGTCAAAATGAGAAGATAAGTATTTGATGTAACTGCTTATTTCAATTTCCTGGAAAAGAGTGAACTTGAAATAAAGATGTTTAAGTAAGGAGGCATTAGATACTCGTAAATTGTAAAAATTGAGGACTACAAATGGTTTTAAGTTATTGGTGTCTAAAAATCAAATTTGGAGCCCCACGATTAATTGTTGACAGCCTAAATTGGAATGTCCTATTTAAAGTGGTTTTTTTTCACCGGAACAGGATGTTCTATGGATTTTTCATTATTTAATTAGATTTCTGTTGGAAGGTTCCACAAAAATCATGAAAATTTAGTCGAAGAAACATAATAGTTCATAGGAAATTTTTTTTTCAGAATGACATTTACTATCTAAAAAAATTTTGGCTGGAAGAAAAGTGAGACACCCTGTATAACATAAAGAAAGACTTTTTTGCAATTTCTCATAAGAATTCTCAAAAATTAATTGTTGAGTCAACTTTTCTGATAAATTCCAATTTCCAAATAAAGTCCCCATTGTTTCCTTAAATCCTTAGATTTCCTTAAACTTAGAATAACATTATTTTATGATAGGTAATTTTAATGATCTAATCATTTTTCATCCATTTTTTTAAAAATATTTGCTCTGCAAAGTGCAAAACTTGTAACGATTTTGCATTAATAACGATTAAAGGATTGTGGTGTTAACAAAATAGTTGAATTTTACGACTATTGTTTTAACAGAATGTGGTATTGACTATTTATCCAAAATAAACATCAAAAAATTAATGTGTTTTAATGTAATTTTCTTCATTAAAACGAAATATATTAATTCTTTTTATGAAGATACCCCACTACCCACTTTAAATTAAATAAAAAGAGTATCTTTTTTTCATACAGGGTGTATAAAAATTAAATAGGTAAAATAAATTGTAAATTATGAAATTCAACCGGCCGATTTTGAGAAATTAATATTTATAATTTTTATAATGCGTTTTTTTTGAAAATAAGTATCTTTATTTTTTCAAATGGCAAAAAATAAGTACACTTAATTAAGGTTTATACCTACATGTTAAGTGACACTACAATCGGAAAAAAATCCTTTATCGAAATAGGGGTTGGCGCCACTATCATGCTATTTGAAAAAATAAAGATATTTCCAAAGAATATTATTTTCTCAAAATCGGCCGAATGAATTTTACAATTTACAATTTATTTTACCCATTTAAATTATTTAAGAGTAGTTTTAATAGATTTTATTAAAAACAATTACCCAAAAAAATCCAAAATTTTGTTTGAAAAAAATTTTTTTTGTCACAAACATACTTGGAATTTACTAATGCTTAATAATAAGTACAAAAATTGGATGTTACATTTAAAATAAGAAAATTGTTATCATTTCCGGTGAAACCGGAAGCGAAATTAATTTTTTTTTAGTTCAATAAATGCCTTTTGTTATGGCATATAACATACTAAAATGTCAATTTTTGTTTTCATTAATAAAGAAATTACAGGGGTGGGCCTAGTTACGTAGACACCCGGTTTGTAAATAAACCTCTGAGTAGAAAAATAGTTGTGTTCTTTTCTTTTTACCATAATTTGACTGATTTGCTCGAGCAAATCAGTTTCTTCTCTTTTTAGTTCTATGGGAGGAAATGAGACAAAATGTGATTTTCTCGAGCAAAGTAGGTAAAAAGATCACAACCAGTATTACATAGATTTTACTTTTATCTTCTGATCATTGTTTAAGTAATTAAGTTTTTTTTTGAAAATTAAATGATTTGACCTCCATGTAATATCTACATACAGGGTTAATAACAAAATTATCATATTGCAAAATTTTCCCATTAAAACATATCTCATAAACTGAAACTATACCAAATTCCAGTTCAGCACTAAGTTCAAGTGAGATCCAAAACCCAACTGAACCCAAATCAAACAACAAAAATATAAACACGCATAACAAAAATATCAAATATAAATATATGCGAAAACCGAAGACTGAATGTAAAAATATTTCTGAGTTGTTAAAGTATTTCAAATACTTTTATTACATGAAGGTATGAAAATAGAAAATACTCTTTAAACGCCATTGGATTACTAGGGCGTTTCTTTTATAGTTTTTTGTTGTACCAACCTGCGTATTTGGTTGCCTACACTTCAATCCACAATCATCTTAGCTCACCTTGTAATAATGACCACAAATTTTTATTTTAAAAAAATCTTCCAGATTATCTAAATGGTATTTTAAACTTTATATTATGTCGTGGTTATATTTATTATATTTTTGTAAAGACCTATGAGTTGTTTCAGGATACTTTTTTGTGTACCGTATATTTGGTTGCCTACCTAAATTTAACGTATTGGTAAAATAAAGATCTTCAAGAAATATTTACTTTAAAAATTAAATCAAATATTAAATTTTCAAGTACGTGAACATGATAATAGCCGACGGTGCCATTTCGTTTTAAGTCAAGGTTAATTTATTTATATTTCCTACTTAAATTTAAAAAAATATTTATATTATTAATTAATATTATAAAAAAAAATTTACATAAATAAAATGATAAAAATCTTAATAGTTATTTTTTATTTATTATCTGCATTGTATTTTATATCCTTAAATTAATATAAGTAATATCAATTCCCAAAGAATGTTATATGGTATTTTAACGTTATTCAAGAAATCCAAATTTCCTCTAAAACATAAGCTAATTATTATTTTTAGAAAGAAATATTCAAAAATTATAAAAATCCTTACCTTTTTCATATAAGTACCTACTTTTTACTCATAAAACTTAATATGATTATTTGCTTTGTGACTACATGACTAGTCCCTTAGAAAAATATTATACTACTTACTATTTGTTTTCAGTTTTTTTTAGAATTTAATAATAGACTACGTTTATAGACTTTGATCTGCTGAATACAGTGAAATATTTTGTTTTCTCTGCAACCAATCAACGGAACAAAATCTATTAGAGTTGGCTATTATTTTTAGTTTAAAAATTTTCGTTTCTAATAATTATACTAATTATTTTGTCGATTTTTCAAATGTTCATTAAAAAGGAAACCTCTTCAAATATTTCTTGAATCATAAAACTGATTAGTAATAGCCTACAAACTCATATCTATTCAGATAAAGTAAAAATAGCCAACAAAATTATTGGAAAAATTGGCCATTTCGACTTTCTACAAAAACTTCGACATTTTTTGTCACTTCTATTCTTCTCGAAATAGGAAGTCAGTAAGTAGTAAAGAAGATGTTACAAAAAATCTTCTAAACTACTGATTACTGTAAAATAAAAATAATTATCCTGCGACCAGTAGTTTACTTACATTACACCAATTTTTGAAAAATGAATGACTGTTTAATACAATTTCTAACTTAAGATTTTACCTTCAACCTTCATTCTCTTGTGAATATGATAACCAAATTTTTGGATTTTTCCTGCGCGGGCAAAAATTTGTTTCGTTGTTTATCGGGTTCATCTCTGATACATTTGGATTCGTTGATAATGAATATAACAATGTTTGTGCAATTAAATCCGTACGATGTAACTCAAAACATTTTGAAAATTAGCAAAAATTGAGTAGTATGAATACCAATTTTCGAATTTGTGTGGCGCAATCAGGAATATTGAATGGGGGATGGTTGGAGCAGTAAAATACTTTATTTTTTACTTTTGTTACAACGAACATTAATTTTTACATACATACCGGGTGGAAATGAAACTAGGGCCACCCCTGGCATTTCTTTATTTATGGAAACAAAAAATTAAAATTTTAGTATATTATATGATCTAAGAAAACAAATCTTATGGATCGAATAAATTTTTAGGTTTTACTCAAATTTTTTACCAAAAAAAAATTCAACATTTTTTCTTAAAGTTTTGAAAAAAAATTTTTTTTTGTCATAAACATACTTAAAACTAACCAATGTTTGATTTTACGTAGAAAAAATCAGGGGGTTACATTCCTGATAAACCGGAAGTAAAATGAAAGATTTATTCGATCCATAAAATTTGTTTTCTTAGGTTATATGAGATACTAAAATTCTAATTTTTTATTTTCATAAATAAAGAAATGCCAGGGGTGGCCCTAGTTTCATTTCCACCCGGTATATATATTTATAAAAAAAAATCAACGAGATTATTATTCTAGTGATTAGTGATCTCAGTCAACAGATTAAAAATACAATAAAATTTATAACAAAATAATATCAAATAAAAAATTAAAGAAAATTGTAACAATTAGTAATAAAAACTAATATATTCATACTATATTATGACTAGATGTATTGTTAATAGTTGTAAATTGTTTTGGATTATGTGAATTGAACCATGAATTTTTTATTTTTTTGAAATAATTTTGTGTGATATTGTATCAAATGCTTTTTTAAGATCTAAAGATAAAGAAGCAATAATTTTTTTATCTAAATTGTTTTTCATTTCATATAAGGAATCCATAACTCCTACTTTGGTATTAGTATTTTTTCTGAAACCATGTTGTTTTTTGTAAAAAAATATTATTATTAATTTCTCGAAAATCTAAATTTTTGAAATGGTTGAAGTACAGTCAAACTTCCCTAACTCAAATCTTCAAGGGACTTTAAAAAATCGAGATATAGAAAATTCGAGTTATAGAAACAAGCATTTATTTTTAAAAATTGTATACATAAATATGTACATACAGGGTGTATCAGACCACCCGTGCCACCCATTTATAAAATTTTTAAAATATATAAACTCTTTCTACAAATTCTAATTTTTTACCAACTTTAAATATCACACATGTCCATATTTCAATAAAATTCTTCAAAATATGCAATAATTTTTATTTACTTTTTTTAACAATTTTTTTTTGTTTTTCAAATAAATTCAAAACTATGGAAAATATTAAAAAAATATTTTAATAAAAGTTGTTTCTTTTTAAAAGACCTATCAAACCATATCAAACTCGACGTATGTTGCTATTTGAAACATCAAATTAGTCTCCGGTTCCGCATAGTTCGGGTTGTTCCGGAAAAAATAAATTCACCAATGGATTGTTTAGGTTCACTTTGGTAATTATTTTTTTATTTTAGTCATGCACGATAATGCGTTCTCGAGGTAAATGGGTGGTACGGGTGGTCTGATACACCCTGTATAATATAATCAAAATAGACGCAACATTTTTACACAAAACATTAATTTTTGAAAAATCTATAATTTTTGATTGTTTACATTAAAAAAATCATTATCTACAAAGTTTTCCAAAGTTTGTAAAGCTCGATACTATTAATCCGTTGCTCTGTCTTTAGAATATAGTGGATGTGGAATTTGAACATCAGATGATGTATCTTCATCTTCTTTTTGTTGTCTGATTTTGTCTAAAATGTCGGCATCCGTTGGATAGTCCGCCACAATTACATCATTATCTATATACCCAAATATTCATCCAAAGACACATTACTCTCAACTTTTTTACTGTACACCTGAAACAATGTTTTCAATTATGATAAAGGAGTATCATCTTCATCACTCCAATTATTTTCACTTTCTTTCTTAAAGCCAGCCTTTGCAGGACAATTTTTTATAGTTGCCTGCTGTAGATCATTATCCCACGCTTTGGATAAAATATTTCGAGATGTAGAAAAATTCGAGTTATAGAAATTCGAGATTTATAGGCATATCATTTAAGTTTAAAGGCCTTTAAATTCAAATTTGTTATATGGGTTGTATAGGCAGATTCTGGTCAAAATTAAAAGCCTTTAATTAGAGACAAACAAGGTAACCATGGAAATTGTCCATTACAACCCATATAACAAATTTAAATTTAATGGCCTTTAAACTTAAATGATTTGACCAGAATCTGGGTATTATAGGCAGATTCTGGTCAAAATTAAAGGCCTTTAAGTAGAAACAAATAAGGTAACCATAGAAATTGTCCTTTAAATTTAAATTTGTTATATGTTTTGTAATGGACACTTTCCATGGTTACATTATTTGTTTCTAATTAAAGGCCTTTAATTTTGACCGGAAACTGCCTATACAACCCATGTAACAAATTTAAATTTAGAGGCCTTTAAACTTAAATGATTTGACTAGAATCTGGGTATTAGAATCAAATTTTCATGTAAAATGCTATGTAGATGCTCAAGTTTCGTAAAAAATCGGAATATAGAAAATTTCGTGTTATAGAAGTTCGAGTTATGGAAATTCAACTGTATTTGTCTAATATTATCTATTAATGGTATGTCCTGATAATATATACAAACAGGGTGGCCCATCCCCTCCGTCAAATGATCAAACTTCAACTTCAAGATATGAAAGTACATCAAATTTCATGTGAATAAAACTAAAACAGTAGATTTTAGGATACCAATTATTTTGATAAGACTATCACCATAAAACTAAAATCATCGTCTTCAATATTGGTAACAATAATAATACAGAAATAAAAGAAAAAAAAATTAAAAAACAAAACATTTTTTACTTTTTCGATTGTTTCTCAAAAAATCCCAGTCAATGGGATTTCTTTTGTTTTCTAAATCCAAAATATTATCATACGAGTTTCATTATTTCAAAATTTTATTGCTAAAAATTTTGAGTTCCTAGTTCTTTTCTTTCACTTACCAAAACATTCCCAAACCAACTGTTTTTATCATGACTTTTTAACAATTTTCGATAATTTTTTTAGTTGGTTCTAACGAATTTCGTTCGTTATTTTTTGCGTTTCGTTAAGTGAAGGTTGAGAACTAGGAAGTCAACATTTTCAAAATTTATAGTGATAATATTTTGGTTTCAGAAGAAAAAAAAACTATTGCCTAAATGCCTTAACTACGATTGGAATAAGAATTTCTGCCACACCCAGGGATCTCCCAGATCTGTGGATCTGATTGAGAAATCTGGTCTTGCAAGTGGGGGGGGGGGGGGTACATATCGTCCATCCGGCAGAATATTGACACAACTCAAAAATTACTGTTTTTAAGAAAAATGGTATATTCAAAATATAAGAATTTTTTTTATAATCCCATAAGATAATGGAAGTATTACAAGCAAAATTCAATGAAAATTTTCAATATTTTTGATTTCTATTTATTAAGGTTTAAATGTAAACATTAATGTTTAAAATCGTTGCCCTGGAAAATGATGATTTTTTAGTTGTGTCACTATTCTTCCGGACTCGCGATATGTATCCATGCACCCACTAATTTTCAATGACATACTGGACAATCAGTATATTAAGTTCCGCTAATTTCGACGGAATATGAACTTTTTCTTCAAAAGCCATTAAAGTACAGCCTTAAGTGACGCCTGACAGGCTTTAACAAGTCATTTTTATGTTTCTTGACTCTATGGTTATATTCGTCCATTTCCGAAGTAAATCGGCTACAATCGGGTCTACTTTTCATTGACAAGGATTAGAAAGGCGGATTAGAATTGAATTTTAGGCAACCCAATATACACTAACATCTAACATTGTATTGTATGTTGTATGTAAATTAAATGTGAAATTTTAAAATTATTTATTATATTACTATTTTAAAAAATTTCAACATTTGAAGAAAAAATAGTATGTTTTATTCGGAGTAACAGAACTTTTTGTGGCGAGCATGTAGGTTCTCTGCGCAGAGCCGGATTACTATGAAGGCTAATGAGTAATGAGGCTATAGCCTCATGCCCTCCAAAAATTTGGCCCTTCAAAAATTCATATTTCCTGAAAAATATCGAAATTCATATTACACCCTTAATAAATATACAGGGTGTCTCACTTTTTTCCAGCAAATTTTTTTTTGATAATAAATGTCATTGAGAACAAAAAATGTCCTATAAACTAATATTTTTTTCGACTCCTTAAGAAGTTACAGCGATTTAAAAATTTCAACATTTTAACGATTTTTTGTAACACCCTGTAGATTTTTTTTATCATCATGTTTTTATTTAAAAGATTTATGGTTTAGATTTTGTCTTTCCCAACTTGCCTTTTTGAACATTATATTGGCTGTTTTCAAAATAAGTGGACTCATTTAAAATTTCTGACAAGAACATTAACCTATCTGATTGGCTTACAGATAATGTCAAAATCCAAAGCATACTTGATTTAAATTGAAATAAAATGAAACTTATACAGGGTGTCCAAAAAAATCATTAATATTTTAAAATTGCAGTAACTTCTTAAGGAGTCGAAAAAAATATTAGTTCATAGGAAATTTTTTATTCAGAATGACATTTACAATATAAAAAAAAATTGCGGGAAAAAAGTGAGACACCCTGTATAGTGTTTGTGTAGAATTTGCATTTCTACTCCTAAGACGTACGAATTTATACCCCTTCCCCAACTGGATCTTTTCATGCAAGGTGACATTTGAGGCGTCTTTCTTGGGCTTTCCAGTGATAGGATGATAGGATATTAACACGAGCCAATTTTGCGCAAAAGCCAAAAAACTACAAAAAATAGCTTCTTTTTGTAGTTTTTGAGCCATAAAAAAATAAGTTATAGGACAGTAGAAATGGTACATAATAAATCAAAAAATTTGAAAAATTAGGCGTCGTTTAAGACCAGAATGAAGATAATCGATCTCATACGAAAGATTTTAGACCCAGGTTAGATTTTTTTGATCGAACACAAAAAGTTACGAAAATGTGTCCAAAAAGTTGCAAAAATGTGGTTCAAAAAATAAACTTTTTTTAGTACACTTTACTGGAATCGTAATTCTAAACATAAAAAACGAAAAAAAAATGACAAACATTTTGAATTTTCATATCTCGAAAACTACTCATCCCACGGCAAGGCGACTTGTTCAGGAAATCATGATAATTTTTATATCCAATCCTATAGATTCAAGTACGCTGATTATAAATCAGTTTATTTTATTGCGAAAGGACGAGTAGTTTTGGAGATATGACGCTTTAAAAATGAAAAAATGTTCAAAAGTTCGAAATTGTTTTAAGTGCAACAATTTTTTTTTTCAAAACGTTCAAAATTTATAAAATTCGCAACTAACAGTAGATCAAACTTTCAAAAAGTTGATTTAAAGTTACCCATATTAGAGAGCTCTTGCGGTATTTTTGGGACACCCTGTATATTAATAAAAGAAAAATTGGAATTATTTATTTCGGTCTATACTTTTTATTAGCCTCAGGCCAACATCACCCTTAATCCGGCTCTGCGAGTCCGCGGATACATGCGAGTAGTTCTTTTACTCCTAATAAAACAATATACTATTGTTCTTTAAAACACGTGTTTCAATTCAACTGAAAAAAGTGAATTTTCGAGGGATTCAGATGTTTATACCTGTAAAAGAAGCTCGATAAAAGGTCTTCGAAATTTTATATAATAAATGAAAAATTTAATATTTCAATGATTTAAAAAAGGGGAGAGTGCTTATTGAAGTGCTACGTATTCTAAACAGCTGCTTAGTTTCCCTAGACCCTAGTCACGCAACAACCAACCCTTTGGGCCTTTAGAATTTACAAACCTTACTAAAATATATAGTGCAGATGATTTTAATGATAGTGTATTGAGTATAATTTTTTTGAAAACTAAAAAGTTTTGGGTTTTTATTTGTAAAATAGTCCCTAGTTGATATGTTTTGTTGTATTATTGAAACTTCGCATTGCGGCTATTTTGAAAACGAAATCACTTCTATTCAGCTCTTGCTTTTGCGTGCAGTGCGTAACAATTGCGCCAGTATTCAAAGTTGTCCTGCGACTTCCTGCAACGCATGCGTGTACTAGCAGAATCAGCAGAAACCTTCTAAAAGTACGAGTTTCGTGAATGCGAAGCGTAGAGCGGCATCAAGCAGCAGGCAGCAGTTTCTATCAGAAGTTTGAACTGAGCAGCTGAGTACTGACACGAGGGACACCGCGATCATCGATTTATGTAGGCGCGATATTTTCCGCTTCTTAAAAATCAAGGCTGCGTAACGACAAAGAAGCAGGAAAAAATCACCCGGTACTGCTAGAAGGCGCGATTTTGAGCGGCTTCTTTATTGCCAAAAATAAAATAAAAACAAGTGCGAGTTATTATTTATTTATCAGTCCCGCTCGCGTTGATATGGTGCCTGTTTTTTAGCAGAAGCCACATACGATTTTTATCTGTAAGTAGATTTTTTTAATTACGGAAATTTACAGGTCCTTAACCTACTTTATAAATATATACTCAGTACTTACCTGTGCATAGATAAATATTTAATTTTTTTTAATTCTTCCAAACAAAAACAACCTGTTATTCCTTCAATTTTTATTTATAAATAAACCATAAAGCAGATAATTATGCTAATTTTAAACACAGTGTAGACTAATATAATTTTATCATTAACAAGTTAATTTTGTATATATTTTTTTTAATAATTTTAACGAGATGTTCACCTCTCACCTCTGATGATGCTTTGTGGTCGAAATCGGTCACTTTAAAAATACTCTAAATTAAAAAAAAATAATTGGATTTTTATTTTAATTTTAAAATCTTGATATTAAAATTAATTTAAAAATATTTTTCAAAAAAAAATTATACTACTATATTTTGTATACTTAATTTCAATTAAATGTTTAAAAAATTATAAAATAAAGATTTTATTAATTAATTCTTAATCGTTTGACGTTATTTTCCTTATATTTTTTAATCTTTAGGTAAACGTGTTGATCCATCAAGAAAGATTAAATTTCTATTCACCATATAAAAGATAACAGCCACCTATCAATAAATATAAATTTTCAGATTTCTACTCTGAGTGAGGCCTGATCATAATAAGAAGTTGATCAGTGCTTTGATCGAGCAGTGAGTTCTTTATACAGTCGCTTATTATACAGGGTGTCCCAAAAATGATCAGAAGAAAATCATAGAAAGTGGACGAGATTTCATCAACAAAAAACCCAATAGTCAGAGTCGGAACAGCCCAGATTTTTTGAATTTTATTCCCACAGAAAATCTACTTAATTCGAAATCCTGTTATAGTTCATAAACTATTTGTTCAATTTAAATGAAAAATATTGAAAGGTTTTAACAATAAACAAGTATGATCATGTTCGTGCATTTCCGACGTAATTCGGGTACAATCGGGTATTCTTCGTACTTCCAAGGATTAAAAAGGCGGAGTAAAAATGCACTTTAGCCAACCCAATGTACAGTTGGTCCCAGCTGGAAGTAGGACAAAAGTAATCATGATCGCATATTCTTTGTCCTACTTCCAGCTGGGAGCAATTTTACAGGGCAATGATAAAGTTTGGAACATAATTTATAACTGCCGTATTTAATTTTTTTGAGAAAATCGCTCGGACAGGTCAATTTTAATTTTTAAAATCCCATCACTTGGTATAATAAATATATTAATGACGTCACTGGTGATTTATCAATGACGTCATCATCGATTTTTTTAAATAGAAACCCCCACTTTTTTTACTTAAACTTAAACAATGATATAAAAAACACGAAATCTCTGATCTTGGGGAGAGCTTGTGCCCCTTCAGCCACCCCCTAAATACGCCCTTGAAAGCGGGTCCTAGGCCATGGCCTTTTTGTTCCAATGGGTAAAACGACCCTGGTTTGCGGCATGGCAAACATCCGCTAGAATTTGGAAATTTCAGTTTATTAGTTTAAATTAGGTATTGGTTTAAATTCCTGGGCTTGTTATCAGCCGAGACTGCTCTCCAAAATTGTCAAAACAATATACAGGGTGTCCCACTTTTTTTCCTGCAAATATTTTTTTAAATTTTAAATTTTCCTATGAACTACATACAGGGTGATGATAAAGTTTTGAACCTAATTCATTACTGCCGTATTTAATTTTTTTGAGAAAATCGCTCGAACAGGTCAATTTTAGTTTTTAAAATCCCATCTCTTGGTATAATAATATTATTAATGACGTAACTGGTGATTTAGCAATGACGTCATCATCGATTTTTTTAAATGGAAACCCCCACTTTTTTCACTGGTTTTTGATAGACATTTATGTCACTTAAACGATGATATAAAAAAATTGTTGCATTTGTAAAAAAAATTTCGTTTAAAAATTTTTTAATGTAAACTTAAAATTAATTTGTACTATTAAATTTGAAAAATTTGAATGTTGTATAAGATTTATTTTAGTTGATTTCAATAAATGGTAAATTTAAAATTTTATTTTTTTGTAAATTTCCTTACATTTAAATGGAATCAAAAAATTAGTTTTCAAGACTATTTATTAAATTTTGTTAATCATTTAACATTTTACATTCGCATTAGAATGCGCATTATTTAAACATTTACTTTCTTTTGCTATTATTGGTAACTTCAAATTCATTTTAATTTATTTTTATAAAACCTTTTTCGTTAAAATAAAAATTTCCTTTTTTGAATTAAAAAGATTTTTTATTCAAAAATTTGTTTAAAAATTTAATTGTTTTTTATATCATTGTTTAAGTGACATGAATTTCTATCAAAAATGAGTAAAAAATGTAGGGGCTTCCATTTAAAAAAATCGCTGATGACATCATTGCTAAAGCACCAGTGACGTCATTAATATTTTTTTATACCAAGAGATGGCACTTTAAAAATTAAAATCGACCTGTCCGAGCGATTTTCTCAAAACAATTAAATACGGCAGTTATGAATTATATTCCAAACTTTATCATCACCCTGTATATTGGGTTGGCTAAAGTGCATTTTTATTCCGCCTTTTTAATCCTTGGAAGTACGAAGAATACCCGATTGTACCCGAATTACGCCGGAAATGCACGAACATGACCATACTTGTTTATTGTTAAAGCCTGTCAAGCGTCTCAAAATGCAGTCGTTTGAAGAAAAAATATTTTTTGAGACACCCTGTATACGGGCCTTAAAATTATTTTAATATAAAATCAAATCGAGTTTGGAACAAAATTTTGTGTTAGTTTCCAAACGTAAATTGTTTTATTATGGTTCTCCTGTTTTATTCGGAAGAAATGATAACAAGCTAAATCTGTGAAATTTCCGAGGAAATTTCATTAAGTATCAAGTACAAAAATTTGAATGATCCAATAATCTACGATCGCATTATAATAATTTTATTTTTCTGAAGATAAGTAAGAATATTTTATACATGAAAAATACTGGAATAAATAACTTCAAGAGAAACTAACGGTTTTTTAGATTTTAAACCTTGAGCACGCATTTGTGTGAATCTTTATACAACAATTACCTTCAAATCATGAAAAAATATTCATTAACATTTATAGACAAAAGGTTATTGTTTTTTCCACTAAAATACTGAACATTTTTGGATGTATACAAGAAATCAAGGTTAAGGCGATAGTCGGCAAATGATTTGATTTTGAAATTCGCTTGATATTTGGGGTTTTGCTCATAATTTTTTTTCTATTGAAGCTTTATTAAAATTTCTTTTTTTGGTACACTGAAGAGTCTTGTGGCTACCAATTTCTTCTGGTTTTGTTTTTGTAAGTCACACCAAATACTCATACGGCAGCAGTAAAATTGGCACTTTTAAAAAAACCTGGTCCTAGAAAATACCATTTTTCTTTAACAAGGGACCTTCAAATTGAGATTTGTAAAATTTTCTCTTATCTAAATACACAACTTCACAAAAGTGTTATTCTGTTTTTCCAATTATATCGAGTATAAGGTTTAAAACAGCAAGCAAAACTTGCTCATTTTTAGGTCAGATTTGATTGTCTATAAATCTAAAAATTCAATAAAAAATACAAAAACAAAATAATAGACATGTTATGCCAAGTATTAATGAACTACTACTACAAAAAAACAGAATTTCATTTACTGGTTTGTCTAAAAAATGGTATTCCGTAGAGTCACATTTTACGCTCACAAAATTTCGCCGACTATCGTCTTAAGAGAAACTTTCAAGATAAGTGAGGGACCCATAATTTTTTGTACAAAAAAATCGTTCTGTCACCTCGAGTTAATTAAGTTTTCACTAGGAAAAAGACATCTTTTAAAAAAAACCTACTAATGATGCATGGAACAACTTTAAAATCGACGTCACGTAGTTTATTTAATTTAACCCATTTTTCGCAATGTTTGAATTTTTCTTTATTTGCTCTTATAGAATTCTTGGAGAGATTTTATTGTTGTTTGGTGTTTTAGTTGTTTCGAGGATAATAAAACAGATATAACCCAAAATTATTTTGATTAGTTCCAGAACATACATAAATTATTCGATCCACCAAATTTATAATATTCAAAATGGAATCGGTCACCGAGTGCATAAAATATTTATTAAGGAGACACTTCTGACTTCTCATCAATACATAGAGATGAATGAAGCGATATAATTATGTTTAGATGAATAACTGTACTTCTCCAAAGAAAAAAATTTGAATGTAAAAGAATAAATATTTTAAAAGAAAGCATTGTTATTATTTTTTTCGATTTTCTCTCTTCAGAACTTGCCGATTATTTTCTAATACAACTAGGTTATTTGGAAAATGAGCTTTCCACTTTGGCGAAAACAGGAGAAAATATTTTCACCCAATGACCTATTATTATTTAAGGTCAAGAATGTACTTCAGTATAACCTTGGTGTTATTGACAAGAACCTAGACACCTAAAACAAAACATTACAGATAAGACCAGCATAATTATAATTAAAATTCAAAAAAGCTTATTTTGTAAACGTTGCACATGATAAAAGTAAACCCAATACATCTTTTAAAATGGACCCAGCGTAAGCTGGTTCTTATTGATCGAGTTGAATGACTTGAAGCACCTATTAGTAATTCCAGATGATGGAGTATATCTCAGCTCTCTCGTGATCACCTGGAAAATAAAGTAAAAATATCTATAACATTCTTTTAATAATAAAAAAATATTGTTACAAATAATATCAAGTTTTTGTAGAGAAGAAAGAAGTAAAACAAACTAAAATTGGAATTTTTACAAGTTTCTTTTGTACAACAAATAATGCAGTGGACTCCGCTCATTATAATCACAGATAATGTTATCAATCGCTTATTGTTACCACTTTTGTGAAGGACGGACCGTTCGTATCATTGTAGATAGAAAAAATATCAGTTATTGTAATCAGTAGGTACTTCGGATAATGTTATCGTTTTTTTCTCTTACGATCCTTTTTTCTAAGTTTCGATGTCATTGATAAAAAAATAAAAACTGTAATCTGATAGTAATTGGTCGTGCAAAAAATATATGCACCGAGGGAGTAAAGTGAGTAAAATCCCACCTATCATTGTCAGAATATACCACTCACTTTACTCCCTTGGTGCATAAATTACCGTAGTTTATTTATATGATTTTAAGTTTTCTATTAAAAATGCTTAAGACTGGGGAATTGTGAAAAAAAGAGGAAAACACAGCAACCGTTTGTTATTTTAATATTTTTACATAGAAATCATAAAAAATAATAAATAAAAACTATCTGACCCTTATAATTATAAGTAGTACTTTAAGTTTTACCTAATTTTTTTTCTAAATAAAATTCTGGGAAAGCGTAGACGTGGAAATACGATTAAATGTGGAAAAAAATGTGCTACTTCCACTTCAAATTTTATTTAGTTTTGTTAATGGTTACTATGCAAAAAAAAATAAAATAGCACATGGTTGCTATACTTCTCTCTCTCTTTCTCACAATTTCCCCATCTTAAACGACCAAAAAATACTAATAAAATTTAGAAAAATATTTTTGAATAACGCCAAATGCAATAGGGTTTATCAAATTTTATTATTTTAACGTAGAAACCAAATCCATCATGTTGAACAATTTTCTGTCCTTGTAGCAAAAGATATCTCCAGTTTTATACAGGGTGTCTCACTTTTTTCCAGCAACAATTTTTTTTAGATAGTATATGTCATTCTGAACAAAAATTTTTCTATGAAATATTATGTTTTTTCGACTCTTTAAAAAGTTACAGCAATTTTAAAATTGATAAATTTTCATGATTTTTGAGGACACCCTGTATAAAATTCTTTCTTATTATTTTTTTATTTAAATCAATTATTATTTGGATTTTTTATTTGCCAAATTGGTTTTTTGAACATTATTGGCTTTTTGAACGACAAAATGAAATTTATACAGGGTGTTCCACAAAAATCATAAAATTTTTGAAATTTTAAAATTGCTGTAACTTTTTTAGGAGTCGAAAAAAGATAATACAGGGTGATGATAAAGTTTGGAACCTTATTCACAACTGCCGTATTTAATTGTTTTGAGAAAATCGCTCAGACAGGTCAATTTTAGTTTTTAAAATGCCATCTCTTGATATAAAAAAAAATATTAATGACATTACTGGTGTTTTAACAATGACATCATCAGCGGTTTTTTTAAATGGAATCCCCCACTTTTTTTACTCATTATCGATAGAAATTCATGTCACTTAAACAATGATATAAAAAACAATTACATTTTTAAACAAATTTTTGAATAAAAAATCTTTTTAATTCAAAAAAGGATTTTTATTTTAACGAAAAAGGTTTTATAAAAATAAATTAAAATCAATTTGAAGTTACCAATAATAACAAAAGAAAGTAGATGTTATAATAATGCGCATTCTAATGCAAATGTTAAATGTATTTAACAAAATTTAATAAATAGTCTTGAAAAACTAATTTTTTGATTCCACTTAAATGTAAGGAAATTTACAAAAAATAAAATTTTAAATTTACCATTTAATGAAATCAGCCAAAATAAATCTTATACAACATTCAAATTTTTCAAATTTAATAATACAAATTAATTTTAAGTTTACATTAAAAAATTTTTAAACGAAAATTGTTTTACAAATACAACAATTTTTTTATATTATCGTTTAAGTGACATAAATCTCTATCAAAAACCAGTGAAAAAAGTGGGGGTTTCCATTTAAAAAAATCGATGATGACGTCATTGCTAAATCACCAGTTACGTCATTAATAATATTATTATACCAAGAGATGGGATTTTAAAAACTAAAATTGACCTGTTCGAGCGATTTTCTCAAAAAAATTAAATACGGCAGTAATGAATTAGGTTCGAAACTTTATCATCACCCTGTATGTAGTTCATAGGAAAATTTAAAATTTAAAAAAAAATTGCAGGAAAAAAAGTGGGACACCCTGTATATTGTTTTGACAATTTTGGAGAGCAGCCTCGGCTGATAACACGCCCAGGAATTTAAACCAATACCTAATTTAAACTAATAAACTGAAATTTCCAAATTCTAGCGGATGTTTGCCATGCCGCAAACCAGGGTCGTTTTAGCCATTGGAACAAAAAGGCCATGGCCTAGGACCCGCTTTCAAGGGCGTATTTAGGGGGTGGCTGAAGGGGCACAAGCTCTCCCCAAGATCATAGATTTCGTGAGCGAAAATATTAAAAAAAATAATATAAATTTCATTTTTATAAGAAAAAAAATTAACCCGTTGTTTTCTTATCAATTATTTTAGGGGACGTTAGTTTATAAAAATAAATTCAATTTTTATTTATTTTCGTTCAGTCTTTCAAATAAACCGTATAAGGGTACCAACACTGAATCTTTTTTACATTTATAAAGTTTTCTGTAAAGTTTTACTCAAAAAAGAGGTACATTTGTCCATCGTCCAATTTAGAGTTTTCATCAATAATTTTGCCCTCCTCAAGATGTAATCCTAGATACGCCATTGCCTGCTTTCAAATAAATGTAGTGTTTTTTATTGTTTTGAAAATAACACTTATTTAAAATCTACACTATCGGAATCCAATAGCGCAAATTTCTAAATATACATATGCCATCAATTCGAAAATATTATCAACCCTTCATGAGGGGCTAGTAAAAATATCATAGCCTAGTGCCCGGTTAATCCATAAGACGTAACTGTCGCAAACCGATTGGCTATCCTCGAAAACAGGTGATCATTTTTTGGGTGATAATTTTTTGGGTGAAAACTTCATATCGGGAAAGGTCCCAAATTTGGCACCGGGACCCTATGTGACTTAACTAGGCCACTGGCTTTCCTCCGTAGAGTCGGTATGTTTTTTTCTTTAAAAGTACAAGAGAAATGAATTATCTTGCAATTTTCAAAAAATGATCACTTGAAACGCATTCTGATTTTTCTGGAAATATTCTGTTATTTTAGAAACTCCTGAAGGAAGGATACAGTGGTACCAACCCCTAGAGGGCTATTCTGAAACCAGACGAAACGAAATTCGCATGCGAAAAAAGAGTGGGTGAATGTCAATAGTACAGTGTAAGATAGTGACAGAAGGTCGTACTCGAAGTTGCAGAATAGGCCTCTTGGACTCATACTTCTTAATGACATCTGACATTTATTTATCAGAGTTTTTAGCTCTACTGCCAATTCAGGTGGTTAAAAACCAACTAGTTGAACCCATTCACTATTAATATCAACATCAGTTGACTGCAAGGATAATATTCTAATAGTTCCAGAAATCTACTTTTGTCCAAAAAGTATAAAAGTATGGCCTATGCATTCTTTCTATTCAGTGGCTGGTTATGGCCATCCAAGGGCGTAGCCAGCATCCGATTGAGGGGGCTGCAAGCTGCAAACAAAGTATATTTTTTTTCATGTTTGAATTTTCAGGGTCATTGAGAAATAAGGTTTCAGTTTTTGTGTATTTAAAATATTTTTTTTATTTTCATTTTATTATATTAAAATCATTCTTCTTTTATCAGTTATAAACTTTTCTAGAACTTTGTTTATAATTTCATTTCTTTTTTTCGGCACAAGTTTTCTGCACACTCAACACTCAGCATACATAGTCCATTTAGGCGATCATCGGTAATTCTTCAGAGCCCTCATGTTTTTAGTTTTTACTCTGCGTAATGTACAGGGAATTCACTTAGAATTGATACCAAAACTAAGCAACCAAATATACTTTGTAATAATTTTTAGAGATTTTAATGTTACTAGCTTTGTATACCTGTTTGAAATCCAACTAAACTTTATTTCTGGTCTTTTATTTTAACCAAAGAACCCCTCATCAGCTTTATTTTCGGGTATTACTTAAATAATATAAAAGAAAAACTGTAGTATTTTTTTAGTTCACTGTGGCCAACTACCACATATTTAGGTTTCCCACCATGCAAACCACCAGTATCATCCTTTCTAAATGAGCGGTCAATAGTACCTACTTTTAATACATAGTTGTGACAGTGAAATAAGGAAAGCTTTTTTAGTTTCTGGAAAAAAACCTTCACTAAGTCTTCCATTGTAGTCTCGTTTATATTTTTTAATTTGAATTTTTTCGCCCTCTAAAGTTCGTACCAAAATTCCGCTTCACTAGAAAAAATATCTAAATTATAATAACCATAAAAACACTACGATTTTCTTTTAAATTCTTCGATTGACATCTCTAACATAACAGCGGGGTGCAGTGATAATAATGAAAATGCTGGTATATTATCATTCGAAAACCGTTGTTTCAGTGACATTATAGGTGTTGATGCTGGAGGATTTGAAGTGTTACAATCCTTGGGATTTGAAGTTCAAATGTTTTCAGCAATCTTATTGGTGCTCTTGGTTATAATTTTGAAAAAATCAGTAATTTCAGAATTGTAATCGCTTATGCACCCCCCTGGCTACACCTTTGTGGCCATCGTTGATCTTACAGGATTCGCAAGATCGAAAGTAAACTATTCTGATCTGAGAAAACAACTTTAGAAATAGAAAGAAGAATTTCTGGTAGAATCACATTTTTCTGTATTGTTTTAAATCAAAGAATTGTAACATTAAAAATTTTTTAAGAGTAATTTCTTAGACGCCCGTTTTTCTGGAGCTTCGTTGCTAATAATCAGCGAATCACTAATAATTAATGTAGAACGCTAGAGGCCGCGCGAGTTTGGGAGGAAAATTTAAATCATGAAATCAAACCGCCACCAGGATATCTCTAATTTCCTCCGATAGATTTTAATTTTTTCTTCTAATTTATAAGCTTAATTAATTAGGCCACCACTTAACAGTTTTTTATATTTCACAACTTTTAGGTCATTTTGATTTTTTTGTGCATTCTGAATTTTTTTCCAGATTTCAGAATTTAGTAGAATTTAGTTTTTTTTTTTAATTTCAAAATGACTCAACTAAATCATCTTATAAAAACAATTATACTGTTATTTCAATATAGTATAAATTGAATAAAAGAACCAAATACCAAATATAATATAAAAATATAAACTTTAAAAAATAACAAATTCATAAATAAGTTTATAAAAATAAAAACGGATTAAACCAACTTATTAATATTAATATTAATACATAATTCATTTATTTTTCCAATAATTTATTTTGTTTAATAAAGTATGCTCTTAAAAAACATTTGATATCCAGACTATTATCATATAATCTGGATCTAATTATTGTGCAAAATATACCGTCTTTTCAGGTACGGAAAATATGACATCTCCTTATTTACTTTTTGTAAAATGTCTTTCGTTTTTCGGTTTCGATGTCGAAGTAAGGCTTCTTGTGCTTGATCAGATTTGGTTTTAATTTTAATAGCCAAATAAAGTCTCTCTTTCACAGATAACCCAGATTCTGTCGAGATGGAAGGTGCTATCGGAAATCGGAAATATCGGAATCGGAGTCAAACTCTAATTGTTGATTGGATGGTTGATCTTCTTCATTTTCTTTATCCTCTTTATCTTCACAAAGCCTCTCTATTAAGTCGACTATTAGTTTTGATATTGTTAATTTAGAAGTTCTATTAAAGATATCATAATTTTGTTCATCTCCATCTCTTGGTTTATTGTAATTAACGTTACAGTAGAGGTATTGCAAAAAATCTGCCAAATTTGAGCGCCTTTCTTTTATATGAAGAATTATTGCGTCTTTAAGTCGGTTACTTATGGATGAGTCATCTAACATGAATTTCAAGATAACATCCGCAATGTATAAACTAGTATTTTCGCTACAAAGTGTCTCAACAGCAACTTTTACAGGTTGTAATGCTGATACTGCATCATGAACAGTTAATAGTCAACGTAAAAAAATACTGAAATTACCGGTAATAAAAGTAAATTTACCGGTATGTTTTTTATTGAATTCGTAACAAATTTACCGATAAACCGGTTTACCGGTATTGCACTCCAGTATTAAATTTTAAAATTAAAATTAAATTAAATATTAAAAATTTTTATAAAACTTAATAAACTAATAATAAGTTTGGATGTCAGGAATTTTTTAGTAGAAAATTAAATAAAAATACAGTAGTTTCAATTTGATTTCAAAAGCCATTAAACATTATTACCCACTCCTAAAGTTTAACTTGAGCATAAAAATGTATTAGCTGATTGCATAATTACTCTTAATTGCTCTAAATTTAGATTTACCACTTTAATTCATACACAATATTATGTTGAATAAGTCATACGTCAATTCATTAAAGAATTTTATTTTATTTTCAGGCTTAATTTAAATAAACCAAAAACAATAAAGTAGTGATTTGTGTTAATGAAGTATAAGTACCATGTGCATGTATAATTACGGCATTACTATCTACCTACTAATACATTATACATTTTGACATTTAATATTATCACGAATTTATTTACTATTAGCTACAATAAATAGTACATGATCTTTCGTATTAATGTTTCAAAACTTGGTACTTTTTTCTAAAAAGTCTAAAATTTTTGAACTGTGATAACAAAATGGTTTTTTTAACTGAAAACTGATCTAAAGACCTTTCCAAAAATATTTAAAACTTTAATTTAATTAGTGAATTTTTTATTATTTTATTATTTAGATATTTAAGATTTTAATAATTTTCTGGAAAGCTACAAAAGTTATCAATACCAAAAATTAATAACAGAAACATTCATATAGCATGTAGATGTGTTTAAAAAATATTTGGTGAAAATCAGTCCATTAGTTTTTCTATAATAAAATCGCAAAATATTAGCTAATATTTAGGAACAAATCCGGTCCTGCAGAGTTTATTTGAAGACTTTTCAACATTTTATTAAAATTATCGGAAAATACAATTCATCCTTAAATTTGTTTATAGCCAATATAGTTTTTGAGTAATAAACATTTTTGATGAAAATTCTGAAATTTCTCACTGGAAAGTGGAATATTACACATTTTTGTCCAGATTTCAAGTTTCTTTTTCAAATGGCAACATATTTTTTTCGATTGAAAAAAATCATTAACAAAAATAACCTAAACCAATAAATTATACCAATAATTTTTTTATTCTTATTTTTTTTTATTATTGTTAATTTTTTTAAATTTAATTCAATTGTTTTAAATTAAAAAAAAATTAATAATAATATAAAAAATAAAAAAAAATTAAAAGAATTTAGATTATTTTTGTTAATGATTTTTTTCAATCGAAAAAAAATTTGTTGCTGTTTTAAAAAGAAAAGTTGCCTCGTCCTCCTCTGATGTTTTCATAACTAAAATTAATCTTTTATTATCTGATAGTAGTATTCTTCAAACCATAATTTGACATATCACTTATTACAATCGGATAAGAAATAACGAAACTACATCGTTGGTCGTTTTTCGTGCATTTGTTAAAATTTGGTTACAAAGTCTTGGAGAGTTCATTTGAAGACTAAAACTATTTATTAAAATTTTCGGAAAGAACAATTCATTCCTCCAATTTTAAGCTTTTAACCATTTTTGTATCCCACATAGTTTTCGAGGAATTTATAATACTTTTTTCTGAAAAATCTAAAATTTCTAGACTAAATTGGAGTCGAAAGTGAGATTTTACACTTTTTTGTTCAGTACTCAAAAACCAAAAGTGATATCAATATGATTCTTTATTGGCTGAAAATTTGTTTAAAACCCGTTTCAAAACATACAGCGTCCCTTTTAGCGTTTTTGAAAATTCGAAATAATAAGGAAGTTATGAATTTTATGCGTTATTTTAAATGGTCATTTGAGGAGATATTTAATAATTTTTTTATTACAACTAGATATCGCAAGTATAACTTTTTTGGTACTAGGGAATAAAACTCTTCGGCTTCGGATTTAAGTTAAAGTAAATTAAAAATAATTACCGACGCTAATCAATTATTATTTTTTTGGTACTGTTAAAAAGCTCTTTAAATAAGGTATTTTTTGATGGTATAAAAACCATATCAACCCATTTAAAAAAAAATCGATGACGTCATTGTGACGTCATCGCAACAAATAATATTTTTTTTAACTTTAAAATAAAGTTTTTTAAAAACAATTCGACACCCCTTTTAGCGTTTTTGAAAATTTCAAATAATAAAGAAGTTATGAATTTTTGCATTACTTTAAATGGTCATTTAAGGAGATATTTAATAATTTTTTTTAATACAACTAGATGGCGCAAGTATAACTTTTTTGGTACTGTTAAAAAGTTCTTTAAATAAGGTATTTTTTGATGGTATAAAAACCATATCAACCCATTTAAAAAAATCGATGACGTCATTGTGACGTCATGCCAACGGATAATATTTTTTTTTAACTTTAAAATAAAGTTTTTTAAAAACAATTCGACACCCCTTTTAGCGTTTTTGAAAATTTCAAATAATAAAGAAGTTATGAATCTTATGCATTACTTTAAATGGTCATTTATGGAGATTTTTAATAAATTTTTTTATTACAACTAAATGGCGCAAGTATAACTTTTTTGGTACTGTTAAAAAGTTCTTTAAATAAGGTATTTTTTGATGGTATAAAAACCATATCAACCCATTAAAAAAAATCGATGACGTCATTGTGACGTCATGCCAACGGATAATATTTTTTTAACTTTAAAATAAAGTTTTTTAAAAACAATTCGACACCCCTTTTAGCGTTTTTGATAATTTCAAATAATAAAGAAGTTATGAATTTTATGCATTACTTTAAATGGTCATTTAAGGAGATATTTAATAATTTTTTTTATTACAACTAGATGGCGCAAGTATAACTTTTTTGGTACTGTTAAAAAGTTCTTTAAATAAGGTATTTTTTGATGGTATAAAAACCATATCAACCCATTAAAAAAAATCGATGACTTCATTGTGACGTCATGTCAACGGATAATATTTTTTTAACTTTAAAATAAAGTTTTTTAAAAACAATTCGACACCCCTTTTAGCGTTTTTGAAAATTTCAAATAATAAAGAAGTTATGAATCTTATGCATTACTTTAAATGGTCATTTAAGGAGATTTTTAATAATTTTTTTTATTACAACTAAATGGCGCAAGTATAACTTTTTTGGTACTGTTAAAAAGTTCTTTAAATAAGGTATTTTTTGATGGTATAAAAACCATATCAACCCATTTAAAAAAAATGGATGACGTCATTGTGACGTCATGCCAACGCATAATATTTTTTTTAACTTTAAAATAAAGTTTTTTAAAAACAATTCGACACCCCTTTTAGCGTTTTTGAAAATTTCAAATAATAAAGAAGTTATGAATTTTATGCATTACTTTAAATGGTCATTTAAGGAGATATTTAATAATTTTTTTTATTACAACTAGATGGCGCAAGTATAACTTTTTTGGTACTGTTAAAAAGTTCTTTAAATAAGGTATTTTTTGATGGTATAAAAACCATATCAACCCAATAAAAAAAAATCGATGACGTCATTGTGACGTCATGCCATCGCGTAATATTTTTTTTAACTTTAAAATAAAGTTTTTTAAAAACAATTCGACACCCCTTTTAGCGTTTTTGAAAATTTCAAATAATAAAGAAGTTATGAATTTTATGCATTACTTTAAATGGTCATTTAAGGAGATATTTAATAATTTTTTTTATTACAACTAGATGGCGCAAGTATAACTTTTTTGGTACTGTTAAAAAGTTCTTTAAATAAGGTATTTTTTGATGGTATAAAAACCATATCAACCCATTTAAAAAAAATGGATGACGTCATTGTGACGTCATGCCAACGCATAATATTTTTTTTAACTTTAAAATAAAGTTTTTTAAAAACAATTCGACACCCCTTTTAGCGCTTTTGAAAATTTCAAATAATAAAGATGTTATGAATTTTATGCATTACTTTAAATGGTCATTTAAGGAGATATTTAATAATTTTTTTTATTACAACTAGATGGCGCAAGTATAACTTTTTTGGTACTGTTAAAAAGTTCTTTAAATAAGGTATTTTTTGATGGTATAAAAACCATATCAACCCATTTAAAAAAAAATGGATGACGTCATTGTGACGTCATGCCAACGCATAATATTTTTTTTTAACTTTAAAATAAAGTTTTTTAAAAACAATTCGACACCCCTTTTAGCGTTTTTGTAAATTTCAAATAATAAAGAAGTTATGAATTTTATGCATTACTTTAAATGGTCATTTAAGGAGATATTTAATAAATTTTTTTATTACAACTAGATGGCGCAAGTATAACTTTTTTGGTACTGTTAAAAAGTTCTTTAAATATGATATTTTTTGATGGTATAAAAATGTTTTTTTAAGCTACATTATTTATATGTATATTTTACAAGTTTTAGAATTTAATAATTTCCTCGGATTGCCTCGGTTATTATGGGACACTCTGTATAGTATGGAGCCAATAAGCGCGATTTTCACAGCGTTGAGCAAATAAAACTGAACAAACATAGGTATTCTATTAATTGTGCTTTACTTGTCCCTTTAATCTTCAATGATCAGCAAACTTTGGACGTATCACTTTTTCTAATCAAATGTTTACCTTTGAGATCGTAACCTATCGCAACAGCTGTGTTTTCTTTCTGATAATTTGTAATATCTAATAAAACTCGCTCAAGCTCACTATAAGCAGGTACTAAGTATTTTTCCAAATTCGTTTGTTTTCTTAAAATTTATTTTATATTTTTCGTTTAGACAAAAATAAAATGTAAAAGAATTCTTTAATGTTCTAGTTTATTTCTTATTTTTCCCAGATGTTCAATATCATGTATACCAAAGTGCATGAACTGTTTGATAAGTTTATTAGAACTTAGTTTCCAGAAAAATATAAATATTCATTTTGCAATTTACATGAAACTTTAGCATGTTTTCATCACGTACAAATAACAACAAATTCCATGAACTTTTTTTATAATTCTTCGAAAACTCATGATTTTTAAATTCAAATCGTTTCGTGATTTGTGGAAAATTAATTAATATAACATATAAAATTTAATAATTAAAACGAGACTTGGTCATAAATTTATACATTGGTTTGTAAATACAAAAGTGGTTAGTATTTAAATTATAAGTAAGCAAAGGAAATTCTTCCCTCTTCCCATTAAAATTACTAAATGGGGTAAAAATAATATACTTCCTTTTATTAAGATATATTCGCTAGATTAATTTAACCGAGGTGAGCATTTTTGCACTTCCTGTACAACCGGAAATGGCTGCAAAATTGTAGTATACTTGATAAAATTTTATTTTTTAATAATTATAAAAACCGCATTAAAAATAAAAATGCTACAATGTATTTTTTATACATAATACCTACAATAAAAGTATTAAAGTAATTATAAAAAATCAACAGTGATAAGGGGTAGGTAGACTGGTTTTATTTAAATTACAATCTACTTAAATTACCTCATTATTGTTTTAATACTCATTAATTTAAATCGCATTGTTTGATAAACATAAATATGTAAAAGTTTAAAATGTAGTGACCTTATTTTATAATTATTTACTCAAATTGTAGAAACCTTTTTTTATGACGAAAATTTCCTAGCACATTTTCAAAAAAGGCTCTAATTTATAAATAAATATTAATTTTGGTCATAAATTTGTGAACAAACATAAAAATTAAGAACACACGCGTGTTCATAAAAAGTTTAGTAATTGAGTTACTAATAGTACTAAGTAATCCTCATCAATTTATTCTCGACTTTTTGCGTAGCTAATGAGATTATTTTTTGAGTAACAAAACAAGACGTGATTTTTATACTGCTCTAAATTTAATTATACACCATACAGCACTCCACTAGTAATAAATAAAAAATATAACTCTGGTTATAAATTTAAAAGCAAGTATTTAATAGAAAGGAAATTGGAGAAATGCCAGAATTTCTCGTGATCTTTAAAATGCTACCACAATTTATGTAGTAACATCAATTTTTCTTTCAGAAAAATCTTTTCTTAAAAGATTTTTATAAAAACCCATTTCATGACGAAAGTAAACGATAAGTCAATTTGAATTTTAAATAAGAAACGTTGGCGCACAAATCACCATTTGTTTCTTTCTTTGTTGCATTTCCTGCTAATAATTAGGCCGTTTCAAGGCGAAATTAATAAAGTCTTTTAATTACAACTTATTTAAGAAATTGATTAATTGTGGCGTATAAATGCGATTAACTATTATTTTATGGTTTATGGTATGACACTCAAAAGAAACCGAAAGGACATGCTACGCCAATTATTGGCTTTAAAATAGGAAAATCTTTTTATGGCGTGATATAAAATATTAGACACTTTTATTATTTAATTAGTTTTTGGTGAGAATCTTAACTGAACTTATAATTCATCGACCCCACAAATTTAAACCTTAATCTCTTAATTCGATTAAAACCTATTATTTACAAGGAAAAATTTTGAACGTTATTAATCCTACATGATTGAATATATTTTTTTATCATAAATTCGCTAACTTCCTTGAACTTAATGTAAATCTAAGTATTTTCGAGGGAAATACTTAGATTTATATTTTTTTATTATTTATTTTCATTATTTTACATATTTTTGATGTCTGATATTAAACCATCTTTTTAGATTTTTTTTAGAAAATTCTTGTTATTTAATTTTTCGAAAATTTTACCGTTTTTTAAATTTATATTTCTTGCATCATAAACGTTCATTATATTTTTTAATTCTGCCATAAAATTTTAATAATTTCATCTATTACTTATTGTACAGGGTGTCCCAGCGCTGTGAGGTACTCTAAAATAAAAAAAATCGACATGGGATTTTAGACAGAATATATATTACTTTTAGGCGCACAGTTCATTTAAAAAAATCACTTCTCAAAACAAGTGACAATTTTGAGTTGAAATTTTAACAAACATTTTCAATATCGTCTAGTTTATAGGTATCATGTCAATTTTAAATTTGTGATACGCTTTTATCAGGGTGACTCATGATATGCAAATTGACCATTTAATCGAAATTTTCTAATGGAACACCCTCTATGTTTTAAACTCAATCGATGGCATTTTTACAAGCTTTCTATTTTCTATTGATATAATGTTTGTATGCTCGCATGTAAATAGTTTAGGATATTAATGTACAAACATAGCAAAAGTAAAAAATATCGCTTTTGATGACTTTTGTTGAAGATGGTTTTTCAAATTTTTTTTTTAATTTTTCCTAAGTTTTTTGTATCTTTCTCTATTTTGCTTTTCTAATAATGATGTTTTATCATAATAATACTTTATGTTGTTTTACAACACAAATAATATCCAAAGTCACAATTATCAATTATGAGTCGAAGGTCTCCGTCGAATTTTCCAATTTTCCACAGATGTTGCTTTACAGTGTAATGTGTCCTGTAAGTAGTCCTGTGGGAGTTCTAAGTTGTGTTCTGTTTAGGGACCACAACTCGGCTGATTTTTTATTGTAAGTTCTGTTGCATAGCTCCTTGCTGTGATTTTGTCCTGGGATGTCCTGCCAGTATTTATTAGTGTGTTCAGTCCGAATCCAGTTCTTTAGATACAACTGAATTGTAATTTTTGTTATTCCTACTGCCGGTTCTGGGCCTGTGAAACTTGTTTCAGATCCCATTCTGGCTAGTTCGTCTGCTTTTTCATTGCCTGGCACCCCACAGTGTCCCGGGACCCAGAGTAGCTTGACTCTGTTGCAGGATCCCATAGAACTGTGTTCATTCAGACATTCCCAAACTAGTTTTGACGTTACCTTCGTACTCCGAAGAGCTTGAAGTGCTGCCTGACTGTCTGATAAGATGAAGAACTGCTTCCCGCTGTACCACGTCAGGCTTCCAGGGGGAATATCCTTAATTGTTTGAACATTGTCCCTTAGATCCTCTATAATTACCTCGAAGGGCTTTTCTGTGTATACTCTAGGAGTCATTTAGTCTGTCCACATTTCTAGAATAGGACTCCTTATTTTTTTCTATAAGTTTCATATGTCCTGCCGATTCACGCAGAGTTGGCAGTTCTTTTTGAAGTCTGTGGATTCCCATCCTTGCCTCCTTTTCTATTAATAAGTGTAACGGAAGAAACTCTAATAGGGTTTCCATGGCTCCCGTGGGCGTAGTCCTCATTGCCCCCGATATTCCGAGACAAGCAAGTCTTTGGATCCCACTTAATCTTAGAAAAATCATGAACTTTATTCGCTAAGAAAGCTTTTTAGGTTTTTGTACCATAAATTCTGTACAATCCAAAAGAACATTCGAAAAATCTTTAAAGTACTTTGGAATGTTTTCTTGAATATGTTCGTAAGCTGGAAATAATATTGCATCCTGAAGACATAATGCTTATTGTTTCAATAAAAATTTGTTTACACGTTTAAGACTATACTTTGATAATGTTCCCAAAACCACATATGGAAAATCAAAACTACTCAACGACTCTACTTTTATCTGCAAATTTGAATTCAATTATCGGATTTCACCAGAGAAAATATTGAAACCAAAGTATTTAGAAGTATAAAAGAATGTAGCCCCGTTAGACAGTTCGACTCTTTATAAGTTAAAAACAGTCTCAGAAAATTGGTAAAATGTTTCACTGGTAACCTGAGTTTCAGCATCTACATTCTTGCATTTGGTTTGACTTTCTGTTGTTTTCGTACCACAGAATTAATTTTCAGTTGTGTTTCAACGTTAACAATTGTGTATTGTATTTTCAGAAAAAGAATCTCAGCATCTATATTTTAATTTCCTCTTGTTCTGTCATAATATTTCCTTGAAAATCATTACGAGTTGAAAAAGGTATACTTTTTTTTACTCATTGTCAGGTAATTTTGATAAAGGCAAATTTTGAACTGCATTTGGTAACAATGTTCTTGTATCGAATCTACCATGGTGACTGTCCATTACAACCCATATAACAAGCTTTACAGATATTTCCTGTAACACAGAATTGCACCATTAATCAAGTCTTGGAACATACGTTAAAATAAAGGTAGTGTATTTTATAAATGTATTTATCTGTAGTACGAGTCTTCATTTTTAAAATGAAGATTACACCCTCTCATGTATTTGGTTACTTTCTTTCCCATCTTTAAACCAACTTCCCATAATGTTCTTCGGTATACCAAAATCATTTTTTGTTTCTGTTATTTTTGATACAGACTTGGATCCATAAACACAACAATGTTGTCTACTTTTGCACTTTAAAAGTTTAGAAATAACTAGTCTCATATTTCTGTTCTATTTTTAAATTTTACGCTATTATACAGAAAGTTATTGACAAAAACAAATGTTCGAAGTTGTTTAATAACGCAAAATATTGTACTTTAACGAATTAATTAAGGAGAAGCTTTTCAATATTTAAACAAATAACACGCAAATGATGTCACACGGTTAGTACCCATAACTAACACAAGAGGGAGAACACTTAGTTCCCAATTATGTTCTAGATGTTTTATTGTTGGTTGGAAAAAATCTGCCGATTAGTACAAAAGAAGTGTCCGCCCAGACTGATGTTTCAAAATCATCGGTTATCGCATTTCGAAAAAACATTGGTTTCATCCATATCATATTGAATTGCACCAGATACTGAATGCTGGTAATGACTTCGAGAAGAAGGTGGCATTTTCTGTATTGATACAAAATATGATGATCGCGGATGTAAATTTAATAAACAAAATGTTGTTTAGTGACGAAGCTACCTTCAAAAACTATGCAATATTATGCAATGGAAAACCCATGGAAGACCCGCACTAGGTGCGCTATATTGATCATCAAAATAATTGGTTTTATATGTTTGGGCAGGAATAATAATGCTATTGACCCTCACTTTTTTGATGGAGCCCTGATTTGGGAGATGTACCTCGATTTTCACTGCGATTATTGTTGGAAAATGTTGACCTAGTGACAAGAAGAGACATGTGGCTTCAACAATATGGAACCCCTGTGCACTTGCATCGGATTGTTTGACAATATTTAAATAATTGGCTACCTGGACACTGGATTGGCAGAAATGCGCCTGTAAATTGGCCTTTTCGACTTAACCGCGATAGATTTTTTCTTTGAGACTATCTAAAATGTTTAGTATATCAGACTCAACCTACATCATCTGATGACATGGAAGATCAAATAAGACGAGCATTGCAATCCATGAATCCATCATACCGAATATTCTCAATAATGTCAGACGTTCATTTGCACATAGACTTAATGTTTATCCTGAGCAAAAATGAGAGATTTTTGAACATCTGTTACCTACTTATAATTAAAAATTAATATAAATAATTGTGATGTTAAATAAATCCAATATTTTGGATCATTGATTCAGTTTAGCAGCTTACCTTTTGTAATTCTTCGATTGATTACGATCTTTTATGGTAACAAACAAAAGACAGCCAAGAAATAGACAATTTTTCACTTTTTCCCTGTTTATACATTAATGTCTCCTAAACCTAAAATATTAACTTGCAACGACCATGCAAACTTTATATCTTATATTAATAGAAATCTTGAAAAAAAATTCCACCGATTGATGTTTAATATACAGGGTGTTCTATTTGAAAAATTTTCAATTAGCCAATTTGCATTTTATGACCCTGATAAAAGCTTATCACAAATTTTAATTTGATACGATAGGTGTAAACGATATTGAAGTTTTTTTTTGTCAAAATTTCAACTCAAAATTGTCATTTGTTTTAAAGCAGTGATTTTTTAAAAATGGACACCCAGTATATTATTAAAATATTTTTAGAGTGTGCGCCTAAATTAGTTGTATATTCTGTCGAAAACCGAATGTTGATGTCTTTTTTTATTTTAGAGTAATGTTACTTCCTTGCAGCCCTGGGACACCCTGTATATTATATTCCATTTCCAGTAAGTTTCTTTCATCATTTTAGACCCGACATTAAATAATTATTAGTTGTATCTTTCCGTTATTCGGAAATAATAAAGCAAAATTATGAAACATGAATTAACGATTAATCATTAGTTTGATGTCAAAACGTTCCATGCAATCAACAATCAACAATCAGTCAAGGTTAATTTGAAATTTCTAAAAATAGGAGGACATAAGAATTGCGCTTTTTACATGCAACCCTATTGCACTTGTACCCTTTTGACTTTGAACTTTGAGCCAAGAAATCATAAACATAAATCAATATGCAAGTGCAGCAATTTTTATATTTAAAAAAAAAAGAATTTACCCTGGAATTTAGTTTGAATAAATTGGAGATTTTCTAAAAATAACGTCATATGAAAGATCGCATCTCTTCACTCTAAATAAATACTATTTTTAAAACAAAATGCGAGATAAATTTATTTTGTATACTTATTTGTAGAGTGGCTGCTACTAGAATACCAATAATTTAACTATTTTGAAACTAATGTGCAATATAATTCAACTTAGTCATGAATAAAAAACCAACAAATGTAAAATAAACTTTAGAGAGCGACAACCTCTTGAAATAGTTTATAAACTCAACTTCAACATTGATATTAAATGCATTTAAGTTGATCTTTTATAAACTTTTAAATAAATCCTGTCGTAAAACTTGCCTTAATAAACTTGAGCTACCGTCAAACAATATTGTTAATAATGTGTCTGGTAAATTTTCTTATGCACATACAACAAACTTGATTGTCAGTTTTATACCACATTTCATTAAAAGTTTAATTAAACTACATCCGCTAAAGTTTCTTAATAAATTTATTTTAGCGTGAGTTATCAAGACAAAATTAATCATTCCCGACACTTTAATTTAGTTTTTAAAAGTTTTATACCACAAAATTTTCAGAACGAATTTTTTTTAGTAAAATAGTATATTATTTTACAAGAGTGTTTCGTTTCAAATAAAAAATTTGAAAGTTAATAATTTATATTTAAAGTATAAGGAAAGTAAAAAAATAATAAAAAAAATTCAAGTCTCTACGATGTTTCGTTCAAAAGTTATTAATTTTTATATAAAATGTGGCATTCTGGTAAATGAGTAAAAGTGTATTTTTAAAAATTTAAAAATTTAAAACGGAAAGTGATAGCGAAGTAATTCTTTTTTTGACGTAAAGTGGACCTAAATAATCGTTATAAAATCCTCTTTTTAAAAAGTCGAATGACCCGGCATCATTGCATTTAAAAAAAGTGAGATATTTGATAAAATCTTCATTAACTAAGTTTAAAAATTAATAGTTCAAAAACGATTTAAATTTTTTTTCAAATTACAATTTTATTTAGGTATTTGAATTATTTAGAATTAGTTTTGGTACTTTTCACCGACTTCGAAAACCTTTTTTTTTTTTTGAAAAAAATTTTTTTTACAAAAAAAATAAAAACTAATATCTCAAAAATACTTCTTTTTTAAAAGTATTTTAAGCCTTGAATAAAAATATGGGATGTTAGATTTAAAAAAACAAAGTTCATGGTGTTTCCGGTGAAACCGGAAGTGATTTCGAAAATAAAAAATGCACATAAAATTTGTTTTTTTGAACCATAGAACATTTCGGTTTTCATTTCCACCCGGTATACTGTAAAAAATATTCCTTTTTAAAGTTGCGAAAGAAAATTGCAAAAATTTTGAAAAATGCGGGAGCCAGATGGGCCCAGGTTGGACCGCGTTTTACCCGATTTTTTGAACATTTTACGTTCGATTTTTTTCCAAGGTCCAGGGTAAAAATTTCAAGGTGCCGACTTTTTCTCTCATAAGTAAATACCAAATAAGCAAAATAAAAAACATTCGAGTATTACAGGTTGTTCCCATGAAAAGTTACAAATTTTCAAAGTCCGCGTCAAAATAGCGCGAGAAATAAAGCGTCACTTTGGGGGCACCAAAACGACATATAGAGTAAACGCATCAAAAAACACTCCCGTTTTAAGGTACAACGTGGAATTTAAATGAGGAATAAAGTAACCGATTTTTTTCCTCCTACCGAACTTCATATCGAAGCCAAAAAGTTTTGTTATTTTTACCGTCCGAAAAAATGGTAGAATTGTACAGTTTGCGTCTCGGGTCCGTGACGTCACACCCTTGCACCGGTAGGTTTAAAAATCGGTTATGGTAATCCCCAGGATGTTAGAATTATAGGGGCCAAATTTCTTCACTTCCCTTTAGAATCCGACGGAGTTGCGATTTTTCAAAGTTAACAACACCGAATACCTGAAAAAAGCGAAAAAAATCGACAATTTTCGGGAAGTGTAGGGGAGGTCCAAAAAATTTAAAATTCGTTCCACACTTGAAATCAACATCCCTCTTTACATCGGAACCAGAATTCTTAAAATCGGACGAAAAAACCACCCTTTCGGCCGCTCCTCGCAAGAAACGTCCGAATTCGGGGTAAAAATGCAAAAGGGGTCGTATCTTCGCCCCCGGTCCACCATAACATACTAAAATTTGATGCGATTCGAGGTGAATGCGATTTTTCGTTCGGGGTGGAATACATTTAGACTTTTTTCTTAAAATTTTCTCCTTCTTCCACCCACAAAATTTCAACTCTACGAAAATAACACCTTCCCCGTTTCTTACGGTCTTAGTATTATAGATAGATTAAGAGGAAAAGTTCTTTTACATGAAATTCTTCAAACGCCAAAATTTATGTAAAGTTATTTATACAGGGTGATTATTTGAAAACGATCCACCCTAAATAACTTCAGTTTGATGAGATGTATAAAACTTCGGTGAAGTTTTAAATACAATTGTTTTTAAGAAAGAATTCAATGGCGAATGATCGGGAGAACGTGCTGGCCATTCTATTAGACCTCTTCGTCCGATCCATCTTCCGCAAATCGGTCATTTAATCACTCTCTTGTCGGAAAATACAATGTGGTGGAGCTCTTGTTGAAAGTATAAATTTTCTTCGTCAAAAGTCAAGTTTTCTTCCTCGTTTTGCTGATTTTCTAAATTCTATGTTATAAGAGAACCAATTATATTCCCAAGGATGTTTAAATATCGTTCTCCATTTAAATTTTCTTCTGTAAATATTGGTCCTATGAAAGCATCTCCTAAATTTCAAGCCCAAGTATTGATTTTTCGTGTAAACTGAGTGTGAATTTCAGTAATTAGATGAAAATTTTCATTATCCCAATAACGAGTATTTTGTCTGTTGACAAAACCGTTTAAATAAAATCTACATCGATCACTAAAGCAAGTATTTTGGGCAATTATTTCTATCATTTGTTCAAAAAATTCAATCCTTCTATTCAACACATCTTCATTGAGTTTATGAACTACATCCATCTTATAGATATGAATTTTGTTTATTTTTAATACTTTTTGGATTGAGCCATACGAGATATTTACTGTCTTTGATATTTTTCGAATAGAGTTATTAGGATCTATTCTAAAATGCCCTGAAATTTCAATTTACGTCGGCTCGTTTAGTAATTTTTTACTCTGTTTCTTTTCATAATACAAAACCAGTCCGAAAAAAATTTTTGCAACAGTTTTATTACGAATTAATAGCTTACATGCTAGTCTCGATGTCTTTCAATAAACACAGCTGTATTTCTTCGGGCATATTTGTTCTATCGACCATAAAGAATAGGAATTTTAGTTCTTCCTTCCTTAGTGTAAACCATTTTAAAGAAATTCGCGTTTTAAGTTTTAATGAAGTTTTGAAACTTATTTATTTAAAGAAATTACTACAGCAATGCAGCAAAATTGATGGAAAAAGTAACTCATGAGGACGTTTACGGTCATGTCTTCATTATCGTAACTAAACGTTCTAAAAAGCTTATCCTATTATCCTTGCAAATCCTAGATCGATATCCGCAGTGCTCGCCAAAAATCCAGCCAACAAAAAAAAATCATGAAATTATTCTCGTGATTGAAATACTTTGAATACAAATGAAACCAATCCAATAATGAGAAAAGTTTAATCCAACTTTTAACGGTTCGCCATTTAATCTATTTTTCATTTCCTAATGTTGTACTTTATGTATAAGGTTGACACTAAAGATTGCTGTTTACTCCAAAAGTTTTTACTTCAAGTTTGATGCTAACATCTGCCCAGAGGAATTAAGTCGGGTTTTTCTTTAGGGACTCGATGATATTTCATACATAAAATATTCGAAAGTTACTTTATGTGAGCAAGAAACTCATATTTTATCAAAAGTTATGTCCGAAACATAAAGAAATCGTTCCATTAGACCCGTCTTCCAGTGTTATCCAGGGATAAAAATGTTACATCATTCTTATCTTTCCTCTCCTCGATCCTTACACATGTGTGTTTGTAGCTCTTGGAAAGTTTCCAAGGTCAGGAATTTAGCAGAATTTTTAAGGAGCGCAGTGCTGCATTTTAATGAGGGTCCTGAAGGTGTTGAGGGTAGTTTGATCGATGGTGCTACATAAGTTCCCAGCAATAAACGTAATAAGTAGGAGCTTTCTGGAAGGAATAATAAGAGTCCAAGTGAATCACGCTATTCGGTTCCGTTCGTTACGGGTATCGATTTTTGTCGCCGCCACCGCTTTTCAAGGTTGCCGCCAACAACGGCAGGTTTGATATTTACGGGGCGGCTCGCTTCGTTTCACTTTTAATCCTATATTAGCTTCATGTTAAAAGTAGATATATTTAGAATCAACAAAAGTTGATGGAATTTTCGAGTACTACAGACTAGGGGGAATTAATGATGAGCTTAATTGAAAACTGAATACAACTTTTGTAATGACTTTTGTTGCAGATTTGTTTCCAAAATCAATGTTTACAAAATCAAGATGCATCTATTCATGATGAAAGTTGGAAAAGTCTCAAGTATTGTAAAGGTGGAAATCTAAGTCTACCGAATTTATTCGGTTGTGACTATACACGCTTCATGGGCGCGATTCTGTAAGCATGCCGAGCTCGCATCGGCTGCCGAAAGGTTTGCCGTCTCGCTTCAACATACACCATAAGTAAGAGAGGGAAAGCAAATCGTTCGGCAGCTGATGTGTCAGGTCGTTACGCTTACAGAATATCGCCCCAGCTTTGCTCCACCGTTTTAAGGTGAATTTACACATATGACAGAGATTTTTATCTCCCGTTTACACATGTTAAGGCATTCTAGGCGAAGGGAATAATATAAATAATGACGAATTGGGGAAAATAATGACGTTTTGGCGGGCTCATAAAACTCGCCAACCAAACCAAATCCGTCTTCTGGAGTCTAGCAGAAACCGACAAAGCCAATGATAACGCTAACGCCAACATGCGGCAATGGAGACATAAACACCTTATTTCAACTGTTCAAGCCGAATAAGGAACATGTGTAAATGGAGGATCAAAGACACCTCCTCTTGTGTTAAAGTCTCTTCTCAATTCAAATAATCTTTATTTTATAAATTGATATTCACAACATTACATGATAACTACAACTGATAACTATCAATAATAACAACCACTGTTCTATTGTTTAACAATGCCTCCTACATCTACTAATTATTATTCACATCTTGTGTAAAGGCACCTTTATATCAACTGCACGCACAATTAAAAATCTAAAGATAGAGCGAGACGAAAATCATCACCATACCGATTTAATTCGGTACTTTCCACGCTACTGCTTTACTTCTCAAAATCTTAAAAAAGTGTAGCATACCAAAAAACATAAAATCGATTATACCACAAATCCACAAATTTATGCAGTATTTATTTTGTTCGTATTAAATGGTAAATGGCGTTTTTTAGGAAAAAATATAAAACAGATTTTCGAACAATAAAATTTTACGTGTTTAAATTTTCTTTTATATTTACCAGTCAAAGGCTTTTAAAATGTGAAAGAGAATCTTGGAGGGCTTCTAAAAAAGGTGTACTTCTTAAAATTTTATTTACAGCACAATTTTCTTCTTCAATTGTCTCTTTAAAATAAAAACGTTCTTTTGTAAACGATTCTTTTGTTTTACTACCTGAAACGTCATTGTAATTGCAAGATAAATTTAATTAGTTTTGATCTTTCATTTAGAAATTCCATTCCAAATTGGTTTATTTTCATCCATAAATTTGAATTATAAATTCTGGGTTAATTCTGGTCCATATCTCACGTATTTTTGCTAATGTTCCTAACGATTACAAAGTTTTAAGCAACCCTTAAATGAGATGATTTAGTTTTGGAATTGGTAGTGCACCACAAAGCTTTTAGTTGAAATGTTCGTTTTAAAGACGTTCTCCTCTAAAGCTAATGGATTTTCGTAATTCAATTTTTTATCAGGCGTAAACGAAAACACGGTAATTAAGAATTTAAAATTTCAACCATTATCGTTTGTTATACATTGTGTTTCGGTTATTTCAGTAATCGATGACTTCCTTTGACATGCACATGCTCATGATTATGGAAATTAATTTTATGAATGTCGATTATTAAAGGATATGTTTATGCATTAAAAGCGCTTCCATCGTTAATCTACTTACATATCCCAGTAAATTTACCTAATATAAATTATAAAGTGATAGGAATATTAAGTTATTGGTTATTGGTCACCAAAGCTATTATATGTTTGTTTGCTGCACTTAAAAGCTCATTTTTGCCAAAAAAACTATTATAGAATTATTTTTACCTGTATAAGTTTGCATTTCATGGATATTTTTAAATGACATTTTGCTTTATTTTAGAAATGTGTATCCCTAACAGAATTGATCGATGCTAACCAAAATAATTTATAATGTGGTTCAAGTAACCCTTAATATAATTGAAAAATACTTAACTAATCGTGATTAATCCAATGGCGTCAGGATTTATTCCCAAAAGCTTAAAAATAAATCACTAAAATTTTTAAGTGGCGCGTGGAATAATTTTGTGCTCGAAGCCGAGAAAATCGTTTGGCGCCGCAGCGTCACTCCAAAGACAAAGAAATTGTGTTTTTCGACCGAAGTAAAAGAGAAAAAACAATTAATGTAAGATTTGAGGAAACTAAATCGCCAATCGGAAATGTTAAAATGAGGTTTTTAGATAATAAAAGACCACGTGCAGGATTTTTTGAATTTCCAAAATAATTTTGATGTAGCCAAAAAAACATCATATAGAAATTACAACTTGCTTAGGAAATTTTGGCAAATCCGAAAATTATTTTTAGAAAAAACTATTCCGGTAATCAATATGATCGATGACTACAAACTCGATAGGCCTTTTATGCCATAAAATTCCAAAATCTTTTAATTTGTTCCAGAAAATCGAATCCACCGTGTTTTATAAGATATGACTTTAAATACTTCAATTCGATTATATTCGTTTTCTTGTGACTTTCGAAAAATTTAAGGCTTTTTATTTCAAAAAATTGGAAAATCCGGTATATATTAATTTTGGACAAACTATTTGGGTGATCAAGATGGTTGATGACTAAACATTGTCAGACGCAAACTGATCCGATCATGAAAAATGTATTTTTCCAAGAAAAACGAATCCTCCGATCTTTATAAGATACGACTTAAAATAATTTAATTCAAGGACTTTCGTTTTGTTGTCGAAAGTTATGTCTTGAAAAATGTAAATGTAATTTTGAAAAAACTATTTGGGTGATCAAAATGGTAGATGACTAAAAATTTGATGAGGCTGCTAAAAGACTTGTTGCTAAAGGTTTTTATGATAATAAAAATCCACCTAAAGGGTTTTGGGAATTTCGATAAAAGATGTTGTGTACCCAAAACTTTATATTAAAATTACAATTTGCTTGGAAAATTTTGGGCAAATCAGGAAATAATTCTTGGAAAAACTATTTGGATGATCAATATGATCGATGTTACTACAAATTCGAGGGGACTTTAAAAAACCGAAAAACGGATCTCATTACATGAAAATTGCGCCCCAAAAAGATTTCTTGAAGAAAAACGAATACGCCAAGTTTTATAAGGTTTTACTTCAATTTGAGAACATTTGTTTTATGGTGACTTTCGAAAAATCTAAAAGATCTTTTATTCCAAAAAATTGGGAAATCCGGAAATTAGTAATCTTGGAAAAACTATTTCGGTTGATGACTAAAAACTGGCAGGAGCTATCAAAAAAACGAAAAACTGATCTCATTACATGAAAAATTACAGAATTTATACCTTAAAATTCCAAAAACGTTTTTTCAAGAAAAACGAAAAACACCAAACGGCGATTTTTAGAAGATGTGACTTTAAATACTTCAAGTACTTTCTTATTGTTGTCGCAGTTATGACTTTTGAAAACTCTGAAACAATTATTTATTTCGTTAAAAATTTGTAAATTCAAAATTAATCATTTTTGAAAAAAACTATTTGGGTGATCAAAATAGTTGATGACTAAAAATTCGGTGAGGTTTTTAAAATACCGAAAAGCAGGTTTGATTACATGAAAAATGCGCTCCTTAGGACCTAAATTATACCATTAATTTCCAAAATCTTTTGGATTTCTACAAGAAAAAGGATTCGAAGATTTTTATGAGATATATGTATTTTTAAATAATTTAAGGACTTTCGTTTTGTTATTCTTAGTTATGATTTAGAAAATTTGAAGCACTTTTTATTTCGGAAATTTTGGGTAAATCCGAAATTAATTGATTTAAAAAAAAACTATTTGAGCGATCAAAATAGTCGATATCTAAGAATTCGTGGGGTCTATCAATAAACCAAAAAACAGATCCGTTGAAATGAAAATTACGCCCATCAGGACCCAATTTATACCTTATAATTCCAACATGTTTTCGATTTCTTCAAGATAAGCGAATCCGGCGATTTTTATAAGGTCTTTCATTTTGTTGTCTCTAATTATGGACTTTTAAAAAATTCGAATTCGAAATTTTTATTCTGGAAAGCTTGGGTAAATCTGAAAATAACAAAGAAGAACCTACGAATTTTTATTTAATTTAATAATTCACGGACACGAATAATCAAAAAAAAAAATTATATGTGTCAAAAAATTTGCAGAAGCTACAAAACCGAAAAACGAATCTCATTACATTCCGGACCAATTTTATACCTTAATTTTCCAAATTATTTTCAATTTTTTCAAGACAATCGTATTCGGCAATTTTTATGACTTCAAATACTTTCATTCAAGGACGTATTTTTTGTTGTCTTTTTTGAATTTTGAAAAATATGAAACACTTGTTATATTGGCAAATTTGGGTTAATCCAAATATAATTAATTTTGGAAAAATTATTTAGATGATCAAAATAGCTGATTACTAAATATTTCCATGGACTACCAAATCAGAATAAACACCGGACGTGATTACATGAAAAATGGACCAAAATAAAATTCCAAAAATCAAATCCTGTGATTTTTGAAGATATCACTTTAAAAACTTCATTTCAAGAACTTTGTTATCTTTAGTTGAATTTTAAAAAATCTGAAACACTTATTATTTCGGAAAATTTTGATTAATCCGAAGTAATTAATTTTGGAACAACAATTTGGGTAATTAAAATAGTTGATCACTAGGGGCTATTCAAAAACCGAGAAACGGATCTGAGAACTTAAAAAATGCTCCGTTGAGGACCGAAGTTATATTATAAAATTCTAAAATCTTTTCGATTTCTTCGAGAGAAGCGAATCCGGCAATTTAAATATTTCAATTTACTAGTCTTGGAGCCAGTAATAGAAAAAAGTGTATTAAACAGTACCATTACAAACCCCAAAAATCTTAATTCTGAAAACTGATTCGCCAGACAAATTCGCTAGCTAGTGGTTTTAAAATTTCCCTTAGAAAATGTCTGGCGAATCAATTTTTGAGATGTAGATGTTCTACAAATTGAGATTATTGGGGTTTGTAATGGTGCTGTTTAATACACTTTACACTTTAATACAATTACTGGCTCCCAGACTATAAAGATTTATTGTCGAAAAATCTGAAACAATATTTGTTGCCGAAAATTTGAGTAATTAATTTTGGAAAAACTATTTGGGTGATCAAATTGAACGATATCTAAAAATTGGGAAGGGCTATCAAGGAATCCAAAAACAAAAAAACCGATCTGATTATATGTACAATCACGCGCAAAGATATCGAGGACACAAAAAATTACTCTGACGAGCGATCGCAGACTCGAGATGATACGAAATTTGGAAGAAATGAATGCTACTTAAGATGCAGACAGGGTCCTTTCAAATTTCATGTGATCTCGTATTTGCGAAGGCTTGTTATTAGGTTAGAATATGTTTATTGTGTCCTCGATATCTTTGCGCGTGATTGTACAATGCGCCCTTCGGGACCGAATTTAAGATATGCCTTTTGCATTTTGTTGTTGATAGATATGACTTTTGAAAAATTTTTAGCACTTTTTATTTCAGAAAATTCCGAAGTTAATTAATTTTAGAAAAACTATTTGGATGATCAAAATTATCTGAAATGTCTACATTGCAGGGGATACCAAAAAAACCGAAAAACGGATCTGATCACATGAAAAAACACGTCCTTCAGGACAGAATTGATACTTTACAATACGAAAATCTTCAATTCATGAACTTTTGTTTTTTGTCTTTAGTTGAATTTTGAGAAATCTGAAAAGTTTCAAAAATCCGAAGATAATTGATTTCGATGAACAAAGGTATCGATGACTAAAAATTGAAAGGGACTATCAAAGAACGAAAAAATCGGATCTGATTACATAAAAAATGCGCCCTTCAGGACAGAATTTATACCTTAAAATTTTGGGAAATGTATTTGGGTGATCAAAATGATCGTTGTCTAAAAATTAGGTGGGGTTCTCAAAAAACCCAAAAACCGATCTGATTATACCTTCAAATTCCAAAAACTGTTCGATTTCCTCAAGAACAACGAATGCCGCGATTTTTATAACATAATGAGTTTAAATACGTTAATTCAAAAAATTTCGTTTGGCTGTTGTTAGGACCTAAATTTTTCAGGACTTAACTTCCTTGTTTCATTGGCCTTTTCTCGAATACTTTAAAAGTGGACATTGAATAAACCTGTTGGAAGATAAACTAATTATGAAGTAGTTTTATGTAGTTATGATAAACAAATAAGTATTGTCTAGTATTGTCATCAGTTAGTAGTGATTGAATAAATAGTTAAAAACGTTTGCTTCTTCAATTCATATTATAACAGGTTATGGGCCCAGGACAAATTATATATTAAAAGTTCTTAATATATACAGAAGATTTTATAATTACAGATTATAAAATGTCTCAGGGTGTACCTATGATTGATAAATTGAGAGGAAGAGTAAATTTTAACAGTTGGAAGTTTGCTATGAAAACTTATTTGGAACATGAAGATTTATGGAATTGTATAACTGGTGAAGACAAAGATGAAAAGAAAAATGTGAAAGCAAGAGCAAAAATTATATTGTCTGTGGAAACAGTAAATTATGTGCATATTGAAGAAACCAAAACAGCAAAAGAAGCTTGGGATAATTTGGTAAAGGCTTTTGAAGATTCTGGGCTTACTTGTAAAATTAGTCTCCTAAAGACATTAATGTCAACAAAATTAGAAAATTCAAATATTGACGAGTATGTCAATATAATAAATTCTGCGGCTCTTAAATTAAATGGAGTTGGTTTAAAAGTAAATGAGGAATGGATAGGTTGTATATTATTAGCTGGTATTCCTGATGAATATAAGCCAATGATAATGGGTCTCGAAAATTGTGGAATGAATATTACAGGAGATTTAATTAAAACGAAATTATTACAAGAAATCAAAAATGAAAAATGTGACAAGAAAGCTGATAATTAAGCTGTATTTTATGGAAAAACATATAACAAAAACAATTTTAAAAATTATGGAAAGAATAAAGATTCTAGATGTTTTAATTGTAATGATTTTGGTCATAAATCATTTAATTGTCCAAAACCTAAAAAACTTAAAACTAAGCAAAATCAGAATTATCAACATTCTAATTTTAAAAGATTTTGTACATCAGCTATTGAAAATACTAATAAAAATAATAATTGTTATAAGTGGTTTATTGACTCCGGTGCTTCAACTCATATGACAATGAATAAGGAATGGTTAGTGAATTTCCATCCAATAACTAATAATGAAATAATCGTTGCAAACAATGAAAGATTATCAATTGCTGGTCAGGGTGATGTTTATATTTGTATTAATGGTAAAAATGGGCTTGAGACTATTAAAGTGAAAAATGTCATGTATGTACCAAACATTTCAACAAACTTACTTTCTGTAAGTAAAATGGTAAAAAATGTGTGTAAGGTAATTTTTGAAAAAGATAGCTGCTGAATTATGAAGGAAAATGAAGTTTTAGCATTAGCTGTTCTAAAAGATGACATGTTTTGTTTGAATTATGTGAGAATTCAAAATAATTTGATGTTTAATAATAAAAATGTTTATGAAATTTGGCATAGAAGAATGGGTCATATGAATATAAATAATTTGCAATTATTGCAAAAGTGTGGTTATCTGAAGAACATTGATTTTAAAGATCATGCAGATTTTTGTGAAACTTGTCTTAAAGGAAAGCAAACTCGCTTACCATTTGTTAAATCAAGTTCGCAAACAACTGAAATTTTGGAACTGGTGCATTCAGACTTGTGTGGACCAATGGAAAACGAGTCATTAGGAGGTTCCAAATATATGTTTACATTGATAGATGATTTTTCCAGAAAAACATTTGTATATTTTTTGGAAAGTAAGTCACAAGTTAGAAGTTCTTTTCAAGATTTTAAGAATTTTATTGAAAGAAGCACAAATAAGAAAATTAAAATATTAAGATCTGACAATGGAAAAGAATATGTAAATAGAGATTTTAAATCATATTTAGCAATAGAAGGTATTTGTCATCAAACTACAATTCAGTATACTCCTCAGCAAAATGGATTAGCGGAAAGAATGAATAGAACCATTATTGAAAAAGCACGTTGTATGTTATTAGATGCAGGTTTAGAAAAGAAGTTTTGGGCAGAAGCTGTAAATACTGCTGTTTATATAAATAATAGATCCCCTGTAAAAGGAATAAATAATCAAATTCCAGAAGAAGTTTGGAGTATGAAAAGGGTGAATTTGAATTATTTAAAAAATTTTGGATGTCAAGCTATGAGTCACATACCAAAACAGAAAAGGCAGAAATTGGATTCGAAATCTGAATCATGTATATTTATGGGTTATTGTGAAAACAGTAAAGGGTACAGATTATTTAACATGAAAACTCAAAAAATTATTAAAAGCAGAGATGTTGTTTTCAATGAAAACATTTTATTTAAAAATAATGTAAAAGATGGAAAAGAGATTTCAGAACAAATTCAATTTATTGAGAGTTTTGATAATCAAAATGATGTAGATATTTCAAAAGAAATAGTAAATAATATTGAAAATAATGCTGGAAATGATCAAGTAATTGAAGAAAATGAAGATGAAAATTATTGTAACAATTTTCAAGAAAATGCAGTAATTGATGATAAAAGTGATTTAAATGGAAATGCAGAAATAATTACTTCAAAACGAATTTCAAAAATGCCAAGCAAGTTAAATGATTATTTGATATATTCTGCAGTTGAAAATAAACTAAATGATCCATTAACTGCAGAAAAGGCTTTTGGAGATGAATTGGCTATAACCAATAAAGTTTGCAGTGACATTGACATTTATTGTGACAATCGAAGTGCAATTGAGTTGACGAAATCCAATTCATATCATAGTAGGACGAAGCATATTGATGTTAAACACCATTTTATTAAAGATGCTGTAAATGAAAAGTTAATTAATATCAAATGGTAGCAGATAGTTTAACCAAAAGTGTGACATTTCTAAAACATGAATTATGTAGAAGAAATTTTGGACTAGTTCAAATAAATTAGTTTAAGGGGGAATGTTGGAAGATAAACTAATTATCAAGTAAATAGAAAAACTTGTTATTATTATTTTCTATTAGTCCAACTTTATTATTTATACGTTTTGTATAAACTAAATTAAAAACTATCGATTTCGTGATAATTTTATCCCATCTTCAGGTTTTTATAGAATCTTTATTGTCAAGATAATAGTGACATGTGATAATAGATACATGTCACTATTATCTTGACAATAAAGATTCTTTAAAAACCTGAAGATGGGATAAAATTATCCCGAAATCGATAGTTTTTAATTTAATTTATACAAAACGTATAAATAATAAAGTTGGACTAAAAGAAAATAATAATAACAAGTTTTTCTATTTAATTGAAGCAGTCCAAATAATTGTGTTGTCCTTTAATTTATTTAATTATCAAGTAGTTTTATGTAGTTATGATAAACAAATAAGTATTGTCTAGTATTGTCATCAGTTAGTAGTGATTGAATAAATAGGTAAAAACGTTTGCTTCTTCAATTCATATTATAACAAAACCAATTTTGAGGTGATGAGGTATGTCTTTCGAAACTACTGTAAAACTTTTTATTTCCGAAAATTTGGGCAAAGCCGAGAAACTACTTGACTGATCATATCTATAAAGAAAATGAAAGAAAAAAAAGTGACCAATATTTGCGATTTTTTTTAAACAATTTATCGATTTTTACAAATCATGCCATTATTTAGGACCTTCCAGTAAAAATTCCAGCTTGCTATTTTTAAAGTCTTTTAAGAATTTTATGTGTTTTAATTTTTTTGACTAAAATTGACCAATAAATCGCTATTTTTTATTGAAAACTTGGTGATATTTCATTTGTTATTTTTGTAAACAATTAGTTGCTTCTTCTTGAGACACTAATAAAACTACTTTTTGAATATGACTTGTAAATAAGAAATGATGAATAATAGTTTAAAAATCTGGATGTAACTTCTCTGAAATCTGGAAGGGTCTTGGTTAAACTAAATGATAAATGGGAGAGTCTGAAACTAATTTGAGTCATTTGCGCCAGCTTAAATTTCTTACTATCCACCCTTGGGGTATGAATGGATGGACACTTTCTGGATTTCTTCATGTAGTTTTAAAGTGGTATTCATTATTCACTATTCGTTCAGGTTTCTGGCGCCTTTGGCGCATATTAAGGAAACACCAGGGCGGAGTATGCGGTAGTTTCGATTTACATCTGGTCTAGGCATTACAGTGGCGCATCAATGAAAACACTTGGGATTATCATTTTTAAATTTGTTTTTTTCTTTATTGATTATAATAAGTACTCGCATTCATTTCATAAAAATACATTGTGAGAATTGTAAATACGCGCAATCATTCCTTTTGAGTGGTAATCAATTGGGGAACAGTATTGGTGTTCAGAGAAACATAAATAATTTAAAAATTGGATTTGCAGCTAGACTCGCAGTCTGCTAAACATGCTTTTATGCTAATACGTGTACTGTCATCGATTTACAAAATTCCCAGCACGTTTCTACTGATGGAACTAAGCATAAATATCCAATTATTTGAAGAGGGTGTAGTGTAGTTGAATTTTATAAAATATTCTTTGAGAGCCTCCTCGCATTTCTTTTAATAAAAAGTTGAGACCTCAATGCAATAACCTGTCATTCCCTTAATTAAAATTTAAATTAATCAGTCCTTAATGAAATATCGTTTTGATGCGAAAATTGGGTCAAGTTATGTTAATATCATTGCTTTCGCGACATTTCGGTGTTTCGTTATCACATCATGTCACAAGCCTAGTCTGGACTGGACTTGAATTAATAAACAAAAAATCTATTCAACCATACAAATACACAACGCGCGAATGATTATTCACTTAAAAGCGTACGTTAGCCTTTGTATGTGAGTATCTTTTACGATACGCCACTGATAAAGTTATGAAAACAGAGGAACTGGCGCGCTCCGGGACCATTTTTACAGTAGAGTTTGGTCCGTTTCGTGTTTTCACGTTAATTACTAAATTACCCACTTATTATACGTACCGTTTGTTTTTGTGAACAATTTTAATGGTGATTAAAATGAATACTTGTTCCAAGTGCATTTGTTTTATTTAAATTTTTCATTATTTTTATAAAAATTTGGATTATGTTTAATTATGTAAGTTTAAATTTTTTGTTTATTTACATCGTAAATATTTTAATTTAAGTTTATTTATAGGTCAATAAAACTTTGGCTTTATTTATTTGCAAATAAAATTTGGATTTTTAAAACTTATTTAGTACCAATAAAAATTTTATTATTTCGTTTTTAAATGTAATTACACTTCGAGTAATCTTAAACTTTAAAAGTGTATAGATGGCTAAAACAATACATTTTATTGACTAGAAATTTTTAGCTCCAAAGTAAATACTATTATCTTGTTTATACTCTATACAAGTACTGTCTCGTCCTTCGTTCAGTACAATTATTTTAATTTCACGTGTATTATACCAAAATTAACTGGCAACCATTCTAATCATTACGAAAATAACGCCTTATACTTTAATCTGAAATTATCTAAGGTAATAATTTATATTATACCTTAATTCCACCTGTTTAGACTTCAAAGGAAGGATCAAAGGCGGAAATATTACCCACCGTAACACAAGTAAATATTTCCTAAACCTGTCATCAATCTGAAATTTTGCAATAAAAATAAAAAATTACAATATTCAATTGATAGTGGATGGAATTTTGACAGATAAGGCACAATCTTATGTCCTCAATCTCAACAAAAAAATAAAATTATTATTTCAAATTTAAAGCCTTGAAATTATTTTAATTACCCATAAAATCAAACACGTTTCTTATTAGAATCTATAAAAAATCTATGATTTTACTAGTTATTTACAAAAATACAATGGAAAATCTGCAACGTAATTGCTTGCGTTTTCAAATTATATTTGAAAAATGGAATTTACTCGTTTTTATAAAAATTCAAGAAAACCTTTTGTGCCAAACGCCTTAATTTTCACAAAAAATGTGTTAAGTGTAGCAAGTTGAAGTTTTTACCAAAAATTCAAAATATTGGGTAATTTTGGTGTTACAAATGAGGCCCCACTTTTTATATGATTGAAATGATTTTGCAAGTTTCCAGTGAAGAAGCTTCCTCTTCCAAGTTTTAGCTCTGAAGGGTCATGATGATAAATGAAGAAATTTTTCAATCAAAATTTCTTCCTAAACCTGAGATGTTGACCTGAAACTCTGGAACGAATGAAGAGGACTTAAGGTCTATTTATGACCTTATTAAGACGCTTGAGCTTATTTTTTTTGGAATTTCAATTTCATTAAATTTTACTAAAAGTGTTAACAACACTTAGTTTTTACCAAAATCGTGTTTGATGAAAATTGTTTTTATTTTCGAAATAAAAGTCCAAAGTGGATGGAATTTTCACAGATAAGACACAATCTTATGTCGTCAATCTCAACAAAAAAATAAAATTATTATTTCAAATTATTTTAATTACCCATAAAATCAAATGCGTTTGTTATTAGAGTAAAAATCTATGATTTTACTAGTTATTTACAAATTTACAAAAATACAATGAAAAGCTGTAACGCAAACTGGAAATGGAATTTACTTGTTTTTCTAAAATCTTGTGCAAAAAAACATTTTTTGTCAAACGCCTTAATTTTCAAAAAAAAAACTGTTCACAGCAGCAAGTTTTTACTAAAGTCGTGTTTGATCAAAATTGGTTAATTTTTTTTTTTTTATAAAAATTCAAAATATGTATTTTGAAATTTGGAAATTTTGGAGTTTGAAATTATTTTACAAGTTTCCAGTGGAGCTTCCTCTGCGATGTTTTAGCTCTGAAGAGTCATGATCGGTTAAATAGTTTTCAAATTGTTTGATAAATTATGATACTTTTTGATCAAAATTTCTTCTTAAACCTGTAATTTTGACCTGAAACTCTGAACCGAATGAAGAAGACTTAAGGTCTATTTATGACCTTATTAAGACGCTTGAGCTTAATTTTTTTAGAATTTCAATTTCATTAAATTTTACTAAAAGTGTTAACAGCAGCAAGTTGTAGTTTTTACCAAAGTCGTGTTTGATGAAAATTAGTTTTTTTTCGAAATAAAAATTCAAAATACTTATTTGAAAATTTTTGGAAATATTGGAGTTTGAAATTATTTTGCAAGTTTCCAGTGGAGAAGCTTCCACTGCGAAATTTTAGCTCTGAAGAGTCATGATCGGTTAAATAGTTTACAAATCGTTTGATAAATGATGATATTTTTCGATCAAAATTTCTTCTTAAACCTGTAATTTTGACCTGAAACTCTGAACCGAATGAAGAAGACTTAAGGTCTATTTATGACCTTATTAAGACCCTTGAGCTTAATTTTTTTTAAATTTCAATTTCATTAAATTTTACTAAAAGTGTTAACAGCAGCAAGTTGTAGTTTTTACCAAAGTCGTGTTTGATGAAAATTATTTTTTTTTCGAAATAAAAATTCAAAATACTTATTTGAAAATTTTTGGAAATATTGGAGTTTGAAATTATTTTGCAAGTTTCCAGTGGAGAAGCTTCCACTGCGAAATTTTAGCTCTGAAGAGTCATGATCGGTTAAATAGTTTACAAATTGTTTGATAAATGATGATATTTTTCGATCAAAATTTCTTCTTAGACCTGTAATTTTGACCTGAAACTCTGAACCGAATGAAGAGAGCTTAAGATCTATTTATGACCTTATTAAGACCCTTGAGCTTAATTTTTTTAGAATTTCAATTTCATAAAATTTTACAAAAAGTGTTAACAGCAGCAAGTTGTAGTTTTTACCAAAGTCGTGTTTGATGAAAATTATTTTTTTTTTCGAAATAAAAATTCAAAATACTTATTTGGAAATTTTTGGAAATTTTGGAGTTTGAAATTATTTTGCAAGTTTCCAGTGGAGAAGCTTCCACTGCGAAATTGTAGCTCTGAAGAGTCATGATCGGTTAAATAGTTTACAAATTGTTTGATAAATGATGATATTTTTCGATCAAAATTTCTTCCTAAACCTAAAATTTTTACCTGGAACTCTGGAACGAATGAAGAGGACTTAAGGTCTATTTATGGCCTTATTAAGACCCTTAGAGCTTAATTTTTTTGGAATTACGATTTCATTAAATTTTACAAAAAGTGTTAATAGCAGCCGGCTTAGTTTTTACCAAAATCGTGTTTGATTAAAATTGTTTTTTTTTTCGTAATAAAAATCCAAAGTGGATGAAATTTTAACAGATAAGACACAATCTTATGTCCTCAATCTCAACAAAAAAATAAAATTATTATTTCAAATTTAAAGCCTTGAAATTATTTTAATTACCCATAAATTTAAACACGTTTGTTATTAAAGACTATAAAAAAATCTATGATTTTACCAGTCATTTAGAAATTTACAAAAATACAATGGAAAATCTGCAACGGAATTTGCTTTCGTTTTCAAATTAAATTTGAAAAATCGTATTTACTTTTTTTTTCTTAAAATTCTTGTGAAAAAAAAAACTTTTTTTTGTCAAACGCCTTAATTTTCACAAAAAGTGTTGACAGCAGCAAGTTGTAGTTTTTACTAAAGTCGTGTTTGATGAAAATTGGTTAATTGTTTTTTTTTTCGAAATAAAAATTCAAAATATTTGGAAATTTTGGAATTTAGAAAATTTGGAGTTTGAACATATTTCCCAAGTTTCCAGTGGAGAAGCTTCCTTCCTCTGCGAAGTTTTAGCTCTGAAACTCATGATCGGTTAAACAGTTTTCAAATTGTTTGATAAATGATATTTTTCCATCAAAATTTCTTCCTAAACCTAAAATTTTGACCTGAAACTCTGGAACGAATGAAGAGGACTTAAGGTCTATTTATGGCCTTATTAAGACCCTTAGAGCTTAATTTTTTTTGGAATTACGATTTCATTAAATTTTACAAAAAGTGTTAATAGCAGCCGGCTTAGTTTTTACCAAAATCGTGTTTGATTAAAATTGTTTTTTTTCGTAATAAACATCCAAAGTGGATGGAATTTTAACAGATAAGACACAATCTTATGTCCTCAATCTCAACAAAAAAATAAAATTATTATTTCAAATTTAAAGCCTTGAAATTATTTTAATTATCCATAAAATTATACACGTTTGTTATTAAAGACTATAAAAAAATCTATGATTTTACCAGTCATTTACAAATTTACAAAAATACAATGGAAAATCTGCAACGGAATTTGCTTTCGTTTTCAAATTAAATTTGAAAAATCGAATTAACTTTTTATTCTTAAAATTCTTGTGAAAAAAAAACTTTTTTTGTCAAACGCCTTAATTTTCACAAAAAGTGTTGACAGCAGCAAGTTGTAGTTTTTACTAAAGTCGTGTTTGATGAAAATTGGTTAATTGTTTTTTTTTTTCGAAATAAAAATTCAAAATATTTGGAAATTTTGGAATTTGGAAAATTTGGAGTTTGAACATATTTCCCAAGATTCCAGTGGAGAAGCTTCCTTCCTCTGCGAAGTTTTAGCTCTGAAACTCATGATCGGTTAAACAGTTTTCAAATTGTTTGATAAATGATATTTTTCCATCAAAATCTCTTCCTAAACCTAAAATTTTGACCTGAAACTCTGGAACGAATGAAGAGGACTTAAGGTCTATTTATGGCCTTATTAAGACCCTTAGAGCTTAATTTTTTTTGGAATTACGATTTCATTAAATTTTACAAAAAGTGTTAATAGCAGCCGGCTTAGTTTTTACCAAAATCGTGTTTGATTAAAATTGTTTTTTTTTCGTAATAAACATCCAAAGTGGATGGAATTTTAACAGATAAGACACAATCTTATGTCCTCAATCTCAACAAAAAAATAAAATTATTATTTCAAATTTAAAGCCTTGAAATTATTTTAATTATCCATAAAATTATACACGTTTGTTATTAAAGACTATAAAAAAATCTATGATTTTACCAGTCATTTACAAATTTACAAAAATACAATGGAAAATCTGCAACGGAATTTGCTTTCGTTTTCAAATTAAATTTGAAAAATCGAATTAACTTTTTTTTCTTAAAATTCTTGTGAAAAAAAAACTTTTTTTGTCAAACGCCTTAATTTTCACAAAAAGTCGTGACAGCAGCAAGTTGTAGTCTTTACTAAAGTCGTGTTTGATGAAAATTGGTTAATTGTTTTTTTTTTCGAAATAAAAATTCAAAATATTTGGAAATTTTGGAATTTAGAAAATTTGGAGTTTGAACATATTTCCCAAGTTTCCAGTGGAGAAGCTTCCTTCCTCTGCGAAGTTTTAGCTCTGAAGACTCATGATCGGTTAAACAGTTTTCAAATTGTTTGATAAATGATATTTTTCCATCAAAATTTCTTCCTAAACCTAAAATTTTGACCTGAAACTCTGGAACGAATGAAGAGGACTAAAGGTCTATTTATAACCTTATTAAGACCCTTAAGCTTAGGTTTTTTGGAATTTCAATTTCATTACATTTTACAAAAAAGTGTTAACAGCAGCAAGTTGTTGTTTTTGCCAAAGTCGTGTTTGATGAAAATTATATTTTTTTTCAAAATAAAACTCTAAAGTATTTGAAAATTTAGAGTACAAATCCGGCCCTGGAACTAGCAGTTTCTGTCCAATTAAAATTATTTAGCAATTTGCCAGCTTCTCCAGCGAAGTTTAAGCTCTCAAGGGTCACGATTGGTTGATAGTTTTCGAGCTGTTTGTTAAATCATTAAAGTTTTCGATCGAAATTTCTTCCTAAACCTGAAATTTCAGCCCGAAACTCCGGAACGAATGAAGATTTCGATACGAATCTAAGAGGACTTAGAGGGCTTCAAAAAAAGCCAGGAAGTGTTAAAATAGCTGGTGGCTTATTCTTGGGTCGGTCGAGATCGTGTCGTCTACGAGACTACAAGGACAGCATGTGGTCGACGACACGTTTTCGACCGGTCCAAGAATTAGCCACCTCCAAACTAAAGAAGTTAAAAAAAAATTAAAAGGCATGCTATTTTCAAAATTGTAGCGCTTTTCGAGATGCTGGCAAAAAAATAAGGGACCTAAAGTGGAACCAAGTGATCAATTTTAAACAGTTTTTAATTATTTTTCTTGTAAGGTGTCGTTTTTGTAAAAATTCGAAAAAAATTCATATTTTTTTCCATAATTTTGTTTTTATTTAGTTTCTTAAAAAGTATTGATAATATAACAGCTAGTTGAAATTCTTCTTAGATCTGACTTTGTTTTTCGAAAGAAAATGTTAAAGTTTTTATAAATTTCGAGTAAAAATTCTACCCTGGAGTTTGTATTTTTTATGCTCTCGTTTTTCTCGTTTTTTTTTTGATACAAGAAATGTATTCTGCAAATTTCAAGTCATCAAGCGTCTCAATATAGTCAAGTGGTTTGTCCAAAATTAATAATTTTCCTATTGATCAAAAAATTTACAGCAGTTTTTTCCTAAAATGTGACGTTTTCAGATTTTCAATAGAATTAGGGCGCAACTTCAAAACGAAAATGTAAACGAGTCGTTTTTATGTTAAAGATTTTTTCAACAATATTTTTCTACGCTTTTGGAATAAAAATGATGACACCAGACAGGAAAAATACAATACAATATAAGCAAAAAAAACAATAGATTCTGTTTTTAAATATTTAATAACTCGTGTATTTTTTCAAGTTTTACACCTACATTTTTATGTTGAAAAAATTAATATTTCGTTTTTGTTTAGTTTCTCAAAATATATTGATAACATCAAGTTGAAATTTTTTCCAAAGATCCAAAAAAGGATTATTTTAAGTTTTGTTTAATGAAAATGGGATAAACAATAAACAGTTTCCTAAGTTTTTGTAAATTTCGAGTAAAAATTCGACCCTAGAGTTTGTATTTTTTATCCCCTACGAATTGGTTTCTCGTTTTTTGATACAAGAAGGTATTCTGCAAATTTCAAGTCATCAAGCTTCTTAATATAGTCAACTGGTTTGTCCAAAATTAATAATTTTCCTATTGATCAAAAGATGTACAGCAGTTTTTTCCTAAAAAGTGACGTTTTCAGATTTTCAATAGTATTCGGGGCGCAACTTCAAAACGAAAATGCAAACGAGTCGTTTTTAAGTTAAAAATTTTTTCAACAATAGTTTTCTACGCTTATGGAAAAAATGATGATACCGGACAGGAAAAATACAATATAAGCAAAAAAAAACAATAGATTCTGTTTTTTAAATATTTCATAACTCGTGTATTTTTTATGTTTTACTCCTTCAATTTTCATGTCGAAAAAAAAAATCATATTTCGTTTTTGTTTAATTTCTTAAAATATATTGATAACATCAAGTCGAAATCTTTTCCAAAGATCCAAAAAAGAAATATTTTAAGTTATTTTTATTGAAAAACAATAAACAGTTTTTTCGAAGTCAATTCCAAAGTTTTTGTAAATTTCGAGTAAAAATTCGTTTGTCCAAAATTAATTATTCTTAGATTAATCAAATAATTCACAGCATTATTTCCAAACTTTCAATAGTTTTTCAAGCGAAATTTCAAAACTAAAAGAGATATCGAAACGAATCTTTTTTATGTTAAAGTTCACGCAAAATTCTTGAAGCTAAGCTATAGGTATCATTGGTCAGAAGAAAAAAAGGGTAACAAAAATTTATACAAAGGTTAAAATTTTGATTTATTTTCGAAATGAAAAAAGTCTACACGTGGTATTTTTGTGCTTAAAAAGCCCTTTCCAACACATATTTTTGGTCCAAAATTTTTTCCGAATAATCAAAAAATCCACTTTTTCCTGAAAACTGATGGTTTCAATTTTTCAATAATTTTTGGAGATAACATCAAAACGAAAAAAGATATGGAAACGAATCTTTTTTATATTAAAGCTCTTCTATAAATCTTAAAGATATCACTAAATAGAAAGGAAGAACGCTAACAAATTTTCCAAAATACAAAAATACAAGTTGCGGGGTCGTATGAAAAATTAAAGAGTTCTATAAAAAATCTCAGGCAATATTTAAATTTCTTTAAGGTCACGTGTAGCGATTTGCAATTTTGAATCCTGTTTCAGAGATACACCACACACAAAATTGATAAACGCGCCGCGCCGTTTTTTCATTAATATTTTTCTAGGCTTTTGTAAAAAAATACGTGACGCCACTGGACAGGAAAAATACAATGGAAAATATGCAACCTTTAAAATTATTAATTTATTATTTCATAACTCGTCTGTTTTATTATGTTTTACACGTGCATATTTTATATTTAGACTCCAACTGCATTATTTATTATTTTTTATAATTGTGGTTACTTTTCTAAAGAAAACTTTCCACTTAAATCGTCGTTAACCAATTAACATTTAGTAATTATATAAGCTTCATGGAAAAAAAAACTCTAGGAAATTTTATAGTCTTAAATTAATAATTATGGCTCTTTCTGAATATTACATCATTTTACTTACATACTTGTAAGAATTATAATTAGGTAGGATTTTCATTCTTTTATTTTATTACATATTATATTTTTTTATAAACAGTGATTTTTCGTTTTTCGACGTCAGTTGATTAATTAAAATGTTTATAAAACTTACAAATTTCTCCAAAATAAAAGTTAAACTTATAGTGCTTCTTCCAAATTCCACACGTTGCTATAATTTTTGAATAAGTATTTTTTTAATTTGGCAATTTGCTCTAAAAATCCCGAATTTTTTAAAACAAAATTCATTGCTGGTTAAAAAGCCTGTCATCGCCATCGTCCCGAGACTTATTTTTAAAAATTTTTGAAAAATTGGGAACTTGTACTATTGAAGGACTTTTTATATTCAAAGTAAAGTGTATATACTTTATAAAGAGTAGGGTTAAAGTTTAGAAACTGGTGAATATTTTTTGTGTTTAATACTGCTATTTTTTTTAGAAAATCGCTTAGAGAGGTCGATGACATTTTTAAAATAAAACTTGCCCTAGGAATTTTCTAAAAAAAATATTAACCGTTTCCAAACTTTAGCACCACTCTGTAAATAAATAATGATAAAAAAGTTATTTTTAAAACAAAATAAAACATACATCAGTGAAAGAACTTATTTATAAAGAGTATAGAGTAATAATTGCCAAAGTCTGTTCCTATTTTTAAGCTGATGTTATTAGCCTAATGCAGCAAGTGTCCATATATTTTTAAACGTGCCAACAAGTAAATAACGAAAAAAATGCTGCACCTCATCCAGGCTTGAGATAAAAGCCAAACTAACTTGCGTATCACTCGCTAAAATTAAAATTTTTATTTACGTTTAGAAAGTTATTGCCAAAGAGTTGTACTTTAGTTTGGACGATTTTCAGAGAAATTAATTTTCTGTTGTTTGCACGCGGAACTGATCATGAAAAAAATAAAAATATAAAATGTTTGTTTCGAAAGTAATGGATTTCTCAATAATTAAGGTGAGGTTGTTTAGGCATGTTATCAGTGTCATATCTTTAGAAAAGCTATACCACTTTAAATACCCCAAATTACACGAAGATTTTCATTAATTTTGTGTTGATTAGGGTTGTAATTTTTTTAAATCTTTAGTTCTATTCTAGTTAGTACCAAAATGGCTATGACATTTTGGCAAAAAAGTAATAATAATTCCATCAATACAAATGTTACATCATTATCATTGAAAATAAAAACAGTAACATTTATATTCCTTCTGATAATGCTGTTTGATAAATTGCTGCGTTTGTTTGGTTCGATTTTGGTTTGGTTGATAACGTCCATTAAGTGATTTATTTTATCAGGCTAAAAATAAATAGAAGGAAATAAGTTGAGATACTAACAAAATGACTACCATGAGAAATATGCGGTTTCTTCTTTGTTCTTTGTTACAAATTGCTAATGCACATTCAGCTCCAGTTTTTGCAAAAAAAAAACAAATTCAGTTGAAATTAAATGCTGAAATCATTTATCGAAAAAGCCTGTGAATTATTTTAATTTACAATTCAGGATGTACAAATAGTGCTTATATTTTCGCAGATAGTAGAAACTAAGAGGATTTAAAAAAATTTGCTCCATTTTTCGTAACCTTGGAGAAATTTTGTTTTGCCTTCATAGATAAAATTAGTAATAATACCAAATTAAAATATTGCTAAATCATTTTTTTCACAGTATGAAGATAATATACGCATTTTTCTATATTTTTATGAACACAACAAAATTTTATTTTATTTCACAAATTTCTTAACTTTTCCCAACTTTCTTTCAGTCTAGACTGAATTAAGAATAAAAACCAGCTTTTAATTTTTAATGCATTATAAATACATTAAAAGGTAACCTGTTCAAAGTTGCATCTAAGTAATTCCCTGTGTTTAAGTGATATATTAACTGAATATTATAAAAATCTAACCTTGATTTATTCTAAAATTTACTATTTAAATTATTCTAACATCAATAATTGCATCTGTTATAGCATTTAAACCATTTTATAAATATATTTTAATTTTTTGGCGTTTAAAAAATGCAATTTTTTTATGTTGTTGTCAGAATACAAAAAATACCTAAAATAAATTATTTTAAAATTTAATCATTTTTTTTTACCAAGTGGCACCAATAAAAATATATTGTCGCTTTTTGTTTTTTTTTTAATTATTTTTAAGCATTTTTATAATGCAGAATCCAGTTGCTCTTTTTTATTGACTTATGTTGACAAATCATAAATACAAAAATTGTAAAAAAAATATTGCAACTACTAAGTATAAAAAAATATTTGAATAATAAAAATAAATATTATGCATTATTCTAAAAAATAAATATGTATACGTTCGTTGATGAAACGAACAAAAACTTTATCAGTTTTAAATATTTCTTAGAATTATTTTTCCGCAATTACCTTTTTAAGTGACATTGACATTTCTAATCCAAAATCGTAAGATAAAAAGATAAGAAATAGTTTTTAAAATTTTCCTTTGAAAATATGTTATTATATTTTTTTTATCTATTTATATCAAATATAGAATTTTATTATTTTCTTATTTATTTCATAATTGCAAATATTTTTTCATAAAAATAAACAATAATAACCTCGGATAAACTCAATAGAAAATTTCGAAACGATTTAATTTTTTTTATCGAAAATAGTTACAGCAAGTTTTGTGTTTTTTCGTAAAAATAATCGTTTTTTGCGATAATTTCGGAAAAAATTAAAAGAAAAATTTTGAAATGACTTAATTTATTAGATTTTATGAAAATACAACAAATAAAATAGTTTTGATTTATTTTGTCCAAAAATAAAATAGTTATTGAAAATTTTGTGTTTATCTTGTAAAAATAATCGCAAAAGTCAATACAAAAATTTCGAAACGACCTCAATTATTAGATTTTATGAAAATATAACAAAATTTACATCAAACTCTACATAAACTTTGATTTTTTTAATTTAAAATTTAAACAATATAAATTATACAGGGTGAGTTTAAAGTAACGCATAAAATTCATAACTTCTTTATTATTTGAAATTTTTAAAAACGCTAAAAGGGGTGTCGAATTGTTTTTAAAAAACTTTATTTTAAAGTTAAAAAAAAATATTATCCGTTGGCATGACGTCACAATGACGTCATCGATTTTTTTTTAAATGAGTTGATATGGTTTTTATACCATCAAAAAATACCTTATTTAAAGAACTTTTTAACAGTACCAAAAAAGTTATACTTGCGCCATCTAGTTGTAATAAAAAAATTATTAAATATCTCCTTAAATGACCATTTAAAGTAACGCATAAAATTCATAACTTCTTTATTATTTGAAATTTTCAAAAACGCTAAAAGGGGTGTCGAATTGTTTTAAAAAAAACTTTATTTTAAAGTTAAAAAAATAAAATATCCGTTGGCATGACGTCACAATGACGTCATCGATTTTTTTTAAATGGGTTGATATGGTTTTTATACCATCAAAAAATACCTTATTTAAAGAACTTTTTAACAGTTCCAAAAAAGTTATACTTGCGCCATCTAGTTGTAATAAAAAAAATTATTAAATATCTCCTTAAATGACCATTTAAAGTAACGCATAAAATTCATAACTTATTTATTATTTGAAATTTTCAAAAACGCTAAAAGGTCTGCCGAATTGTTTTTAAAAAACTTTATTTTAAAGTTAAAAAAAATATTATTCGTTGCGATGACGTCACAATGACGTCATCGATTTTTTTTTAAATGGGTTGATATGGTTTTTATACCATCAAAAAATACCTTATTTAAAGAACTTTTTAACAGTACCAAAAAAGTTATACTTGCGCCATCTAGTTGTAATAAAAAAAATTATTAAATATCTCCTTAAATGGCCATTTAAAGTAACGCATAAAATTCATAACTTCTTTATTATTTGAAATTTTCAAAAACGCTAAAAGGGATGTCGAATTATTTTAAAAAAACTTTATTTTAAAGTTAAGAATAAATTATTATCCGTTGGCATGACGTCACAATTTACAAAACAAACATCTGTCTTTCTTAATTTTCCTTATTAAGAAATATTATCTTATATCTTATCTTATATAGTTATTTGTTAATAATAATAATAGTTATTTGTTAATAACTATATATTATTAGCAAATAGCTTTGTTAAAAATAAAAAAAATAATTATTCTGGTTTGGTATTTTTTTCAAATTTTAGTAAGTAAATACTTTAAATAGTACTTTTTTCAACTAGATAACAAACCAGGAAATTTAAAATATTTTTCATAAAAGTTTGTTTTAAAAATACATATGTGTATAGTGCATAAGTTTGGGTGAAAAAAGTGGATAGTGAACAAATACAAATCCCATTTATTCTTGGTAGAACACGTACATAAAAATGTATACTAAATTGATTTAAAGAAAATGGTTTGAATTTAAATCAGGAAAATTTTTGTTTGCTTTTATTTCCTTTACGTACAGAAGGCGATATTTTTTTTAAAATAAAAAAAATTGTGTTACTCACTAGAAAGCTAAAACCCTCTTCTTTCAATTAGTAATACCAAAATAACAGAAATCGTTGACAATATGTTAAATAAAAAGGCCACAAATAAAAAATAAATTAAAAATTTTTTTTTTTTAATTTTCGGATAATTTCTGAAAATAAAGCCAATTGAAGAGGAGTTTTTTTCTTGTCTTCTAAAATTATTATCCCTACAAATCATAAAAGTTTTGAGTTCCTAGTTGTTTTCCTTTACTTACCAAATCATTATCAAACTTACCCTTTTAATTTGTAAGTACATGCTTATGAATTTTATGAAACTTTTCTATTAATTTTGGATGATATTTGAATGGGATCAAGTTAAAATATATTTAAAATATCGAAAAAAAAAATCATAAAATTTGGAAGCCGCTAAATTCTATGCGTGAACAGTCCGTGATTAACGTGTAGACAAAAGTTGAAGGAGAAAATTTGACAATGATTTGGTAATTGAAGGAAAATAATTAAGAACTCAAAATTTTCATTATTTACTAGAAAAAAAATACCCCCTTAAGAGTCATTTTTGAAGTGTGCTAAATAGGGTGCTACGGGGTCAACTATAACTCATAAACTACTTAATATTTTTTACCAAATTTTTGTAGCTTAAAACTATTTATCAGAACCTTATTATGACAAAGTAATTTAAAAATATTAACAAGAGTATTTCTTAAGGTTCTTAAAGTACTCCTACTTTAGAGTAAAATTACTCAAAAACCAATTTAAGTATGAAGTTAAGTAAAATATATTAAGGTAAGATATAAAATATGAATCTTTTGCTACCATATACATGACTATCAAAAATTTCTTTGACCAGTTTTATTATGGCACTACGAAGCGTGGTTTTTGAACAAAAGTTGCCCAATTTAAACGCAGCAACAAAAAAAACTCATATGTACAATAGTTTTCAATAATTATATAAAACTGTGTATATTGTTGTTATTATTTATTTAAATTGGAACACAAGTGACCCTCAATGGGCTTTATTTTGTCAGAAGATTGAAAAAAAATAAGTTACTTTTCCATTTTTTTCTTTGTGAAGTTTTTATTCAACATTTTGTCAATGACTTCTGTTGTTTTGTTATTAGTAATTGTAATTGGAAGAGGATGGTTTTTGCTTTCCGATGTAAAGTTGCTCCCAGCTGGAAGTAGGACAGAGAATACGCGATCGTGATTACTTTTGTCCTACTTCCAGCTGGAAGCAACTGTACTGATGTGTGGAAAAAATAGGTGACCTACAATTCAAAACGATGTAACTAAAAAACTATAAATGATGGACCCCTTCTTTTTTGTTTTTTTGAAAATGAAATTAGTTCTACCTTCTAACTCTGAAGATTTATCTATCACGAATGGCACACCCTGTATATTTTTGAAACATAAACACATAAAAGAAAATATTATAAAAATATTTAATATTGTATGTTTTAATGTAAAAATAGGTTTTAAGGCATATAAAATATGTATTAAAATCATCGAGAGAGAAAAATGTAAAATAAATTTCTGAAATACTTTAAAACAATTCATTTTTCCACAAACATCAAATTTTAATTATAAATTTAATAATAACAATATCACACTAGAATAACTGCTGTTACAAAGGATTTGACTTAAATTACCTTGGAGCGAAATTTACTTTTTTTTATAAAGTACAGAAAACATGTTCGTTTAAAAATAAAAAAAATAAACAAAAGTTAAAACTGGAAATACAGGGTGTCTCAGACCACCCGCCTCACCCTTTTATTTTGAGAACGCTTGTTCGAATGTGATTGGGATAAAAAAATATGATCAAAGTTAATGTAAGGAATCTATTGGTATAATTTTTATTTTCTGGAAGGAACCCGAAGTAACTTTGAAATTTTAAATGGCATCATAGTTCACGTGTGGTATATTTGGAAAGGTCTTATAAAAACAAATAACTTTTATTAAAATGATTTTTACTTTTTTAAATATTTACTTACAAAGATAAAATTATAAAAATAAGTTATTTATCATCCAGTCACTATTTATTCAGGGTTAGTAGGCTCTGCTTTTTTTTTTATAAAATTTGCGTTTTTTAATGAGTTCATCAAATTAATTAATTTCAAAATTCTCCTTGATATTGTAAGTTATACAGGGTGTCCCACTTTTTTGCAGCAAAATTTTTTTAGATTGTAAATGTAATTCTGAACAAAAATTTTCCTATGAACTGTTATGTTTTTTCGACTCCTTAAAAAGTTACAACAATTTTAAAATTTTAAAAATTTTATGATTTTTCTGGGACAACCTGTATAAATTTCATTTCATTTTAAGTTTTTTTATTTAAATGAAGTATGCTTTGGATTTTGTATATCTTTAAGCCAATAAGATGCTAAATTTTACCGAGGGAAATTTAACCTCGTCCTTCACTTATTTTAAATACAGCCAATAATGTTCAAAAAACACAATTTGGCAAAGAAAAAATCCAAATAATAAATGATTTAAATAAAAAATATAATAAAAAAGAATATTATACAGGATTTGGCACAAAAATCATGAAAATTTATCAATTTTAAAATTACTGTAACTTTTTAAGTCGAAAAAACATAATAAACATAATTTGTTCGGAATGACATTTAGTATCTAAAAAAAAATTTTGCTGGAAAAAAAGTGGTACACCCTGTATAAATAATGAAAGCCTACTGGATGAGAACAAATTGTATATGGAAATAAATTTAAATTTAATTTTTCGTCCAAAAAATAACTATAAAAGCACTCAAAACAATTCGTTATAATATAGCTATAAACAAACTGTTTTCAGTGTGTTTATAGCAGTGGAATGTATCTTTTGAAAGTTTGTAGAACTGAAGTATGTTGATTTTAAAATGGCTCTTGCCAAGGAATTTGTAGGTTATTTCATGATTTGACAAATATCACGTCAGACTTGCAAACTACCAAAAAAGTTTCTAATGTTGAAAATTGCAATACGTAAAATTGAAAAAATCGTTTAAAAAACTCGTTACATAAGTCGATAATAGCACTTGTTCATTAAAATGCTCGCCGCTACGCGGATCCTATTTTAAGGTTCAACGCGTGCTACAATATCGACTTATAAAACTCGTTTCTTAATATACTATTTATTTATTTTTGTAAATATGTTTTCAAAAAATATTTTAATAAAAGTTGTTTGTTGAAAATAAAAATTACACCATTAGATTCTTTGTATTCACTTTGGTAATAAAGTTTTTTATCCCAAAAGTTAGGATGTGTGGTCTGAGACACCCTGTATAATAAAAATTACTGTAACTGAAATTTTTACCTATTTTGAGATAAGTACTATTTTTAGTACCTATAATATACCGGGTGGAAATGAAAACCGGGTCACCTCTATAACTTTTTTATTTATGAATAGAAAAATTTGAAATTTGGCTATGTTATATGGTTCAAAAAAACAAATTTCATGTGAATTTTTTATTTTCGAAATCACTTCCGGTTTCACCGGAGACACCATGAACTTTGTTTTTTTAAATGTAACATCCCATATTTTTATAAGTATTTTTGAGATATTAGTTTTTATTTTTTTTGTAAAAAAAAAAAGGTTTTCGAAGTCGGTGAAAAGTACCAAAACTAATTCTAAATAATTCAAATACCTAAATAAAATTGTAATTTGAAAAAAAAATTAAGTGGTTTTTGAACTATTAATTTTTAAACTTAGTTAATGAAGATTTTATCAAATATCTCACTTTTTTTAAATGCAATGATGCCGGGTCATTCGACTTTTTAAAAAGAGGATTTTATAACGATTATTTTGGTACCCCATATGTAGGGGTATTATTTTGCATGTCTGTTAAATTATTTATTTCTTTAGTTGGAAAATACTAGATATTAAGTATCTTTATTACAGTCACATGCAAAATAATACCCCTACATACGGGGTACCAAAATAATCGTTATAAAATCCTCTTTTTAAAAAGTCAAATGACCCGGCATCATTGCATTTAAAAAAAGTGAGATATTTGATAAAATCTTCATTAACTAAGTTTAAAAATAACTTAAATTTTTTTTCAAATTACAATTTTATTTAGGTATTTGAATTATTTAGAATTAGTTTTGGTACTTTTCACCGACTTCGAAAACCTATTTTTTTTTTTAAAAAAAATTTTTTTACAAAAAAAATAAAAACTAATATTCCAAAAATACTTCTTTTTTAAAAGTATTTTAAGTCATGAATAAAAATATGGGATGTTACATTTAAAAAAACAAAGTTCATGGTGTTTCCGGTGAAACCGGAAGTGATTTCGAAAATAAAAAATGCACATAAAATTTGTTTTTTTGAACCATAGAACATTGCCAAATTTCAAATTTTTCTATTCATAAATAAAAAAGTTATAGAGGTGACCCGGTTTTCATTTCCACCCGGTATATAAATATGAATACAAAAAATTACCAATAAAATAAAAACTACAGGGTGTCCCAAAATATTTTAAGGATTACATGTAGAACTCATTTAGAGTTGAAAACAGGACGTATGTTTATATGGACTTTTCAACTCTAATTGTGTTTGGAATTCATCCTTGAAATATTTCGGGTACGTTTTGAGATACCCTGTATATGTACCTACCTTCTAATCATTTTGAGGAAATTCAATAGATGTTTATAAACAAAATTTATTTAAAAAATAATGAGTAGTAACATTTTATGCTATAAAAAATGTATAAAAAAAGTTTTATATTATTATAACAAGGGAAAGAAGTAATTTCAAATGTCACAACTTTTTCAGTAGATTAATATTTAATATTTTTTTTCAAAGGCAGTGTTCAGAGGGGTCTCATTATTTTTTTAAGATATTTTGTTTATAAAAAAAATTATAAGTACTGCACTTCCAAAATGATGATTGGAAAGTATATTTTTTATTTTATTATTGATTTTTGTAATTTGTAATTTTATATTTTAACCTAAAAATAACACCAATGCTTTTAAAACGGCATTTCCTCTAGATAATGAAAAACTAATTTTTTTTAATTTTTTCAATTTATTAAAAAATCTATACTATCAATTGGAACCCTTAGTTTACCATTTATTATGATCCCTATTGGAGCTAAAAAATGTGAAAAAGTTGGTATTTTAGTTAGAATATTGTAATATGTATAGTTTTGTTTGCTCAATTTTTCATAGCAGATGTCGTAACAGCGTTTTGTATACAGGGTGTTCCCTTTGTGGTTCACCAAACGTCAGGGTTAGAAACTAGAGCAAATATAATCGACAAAAAAACAAATAAGTAGGGGTCAATCTTTTATAGTTATGGAGCTAAAAAAATAAAATATTTCTTTTGCTTGTTATATTTAAGTATGTGAAAAACTATATTTATTTCCGTTAAAGCGTTTCTATTTTGAAATTAGCAAAATTGTTAATGATCTGATTTAATGGTATCTCAATATTTTTAATTTTGTTTATTTTTGCATAAGCTAAAATTAAAGCAAACGTACATACAAGTTCAAAATATTTTGGCACAGTTACGAAAAGCCTGTCTCTAAAATTAACATCACCTGTGAATATTAATTGCTAGAACTGCGACAATTACGCAGAAAACACGTACGACCTAAGCTTGTTTACTGATGCGAACACTATTATTCAACCGAATTAATTCAAATTACAACAACAGTAGCATAGTTACATACATACATTTATTATCAATCATATTTCTTATAGTTACTTTATTACATAAAAAAATACCTGTAATTATAATTTTTATCCCAATTGATAGCTATGCTAAACATAACCTTGTTTTTAATTGAGGATTAAATTATATTAGATTGTTCATTTTTGAAGTTACTCTTAACATCAGTGAAGTACGTACTTATTTTAATAAATTTTTATGAAACTACAAATATTTTTTTAGAAGTGATCATTCATTTAAATTTACAAGGATTAATAATAATCTCAAAGTGGTTTTTTGACGTATATTCCTTTAATAGTTCATAAATTTTCTCGAAAATCATTTCACTAAAATATTATTTTTGCTTCCAAACCATATTCGTTTGATCGTAATAAATGATTGGCTGCTGTTCAATTTCAACGTTTTTATCAATATTATTCTCCAAGGACCTCTGTACACTTTTCCAATTTTCAATTTTTACGTTTCAATGTAAATGAAATTCAAATAAAATTCAGAATATATGTCGTCTTCGATAGATAACGCTAAACATGATTTTATTTTTATACTTTAAATAAATTAAATTTAAAGGTATTTGAACAAATCGAGTTTTATCATTTCAAGTTTTTTTTTCTTGTATTTTTTAATTTGATTAATCTTGATTTATGTTAATAATGACAATTTTTCCAAAATCGTAGATCGTTAAATCCCAGGATTTTCACCAAATAATTTTTAAAATAAATCTAGGTGCTATAAGTTTCTGGTATAAAATGTTTTGGTGAAGATAAGTTTAGTAGTTTTCATACAAAATATTAAAATCAAAAACTTGGAACTCATTTAAATAATGAAATCTTATTTTTTTATATTTTTTAGAAACGGCCTTTCATCAAAAAAAAAGGAATAATTTTGTTATCACTTTTGGTTTTTCAGTTTTAAAGAAAAGCGAATAAAATCTCACTTTCGAGTTAAATTGAGTCCAGAAATTTTAGATTTTTCAGAAAAAATTAATTCCTAGAAAACTATAGGAGGTACAAAAATGATTAAGAGCTCAAAATTTAAGGAATGAATATTCAAAAAAAGTGTTTGAAAGTCTTCAAATAAACTCTCCAGAACCGGATTTGGGCTCAACTTTTAACAAATAAATTACGATTTTATTATGGGAAAAATAATCGACCGATTAACATCAAATATTTTTTTAAAATACATTTAAGTACAACATGTTTCAGGTATAAAATTATTTTTGTTATTACTTTTCGTTTTTGAGTTCTGGACAAAAATGCGTGAGATCCTTTCAAGTCAAATTTTGAATAGAAATTTAAAATTTTTCAGAAAAAAGTTGATTTTTCGAAATCTATACGGAGAATAAAAATGTTCAAGAGCTTAAAATTTAAGGAATGAATTGTATTTTCCGATAATTTTAATAAAATGTTTTTAAGTCTTCAAATAAATTCTCCAGGGCCAAATTTTGCGATTTTATTTTGAAAAAACTTGACCGATTTTCACTAAATATTTTTTGAAATACATCTAGACACTATACAGGGTGTTCCGTTCATGGTTCATTAAACATAGGAGTTAGAAACTAGACCAAATTTAATCGATAAAAAAACAAAAAAATGGCGGTCTAGCTTTTTAGTTTTATAGCTATAGCCTTTTGAATTTTAGGTCACTGATTTTTATCACAAATCACAAAATCGCTAATTACATCTTAACCAACCTGTGTAGGGATCAAAAAAATTATCAATAATAACCTAAAACCATCCTCTTTTAATAGGTAATAACGAAAAAAAAAAACAATTGCTAAAATGTTGAAAAAAAAAAATCAAAAAGTGAGAAATATAAAAAAAAATATTTCAGATTTTATAAATTTTGTTCTAGATAAGATCCATTACTTAGGGTTGTGTTTTTTTTAATTTTTTGAAATTTGTTCATATTCCCAACCCCGTTCTCAACATCTTTTCCTTCACTTAGTAAAGCCCTCTGAAGTTACTTCTATCAGAAGTAGTCCTGAGCATAGTTTGTCAAATAAGCTGTATACGTTATATCATAGTTTGTCAATTAGGTTATAAGGGATACCTGCTGGAATTCCAAATATTTTATAACAGTTTCACGTCAGTAAACCGATGGTAACAAACATAGCTCAAAATGTAAGGAATGAATATTCAAATAAAGTGTTTGAAAGTCTTCAAATAAACTCTCCAAAACCGGATTTGGGCTCAACTTTTAACAAATAAATTACGATTTTATTATGGGAAAAATAATCGACCGATTAACATCAAATATTTTTTTAAAATACATTTAAGTACTACATGTTTCTGGTATAAAATTATTTTTGTTATTACTTTTCGTTTTTGAGTTCTGGACAAAAATGCGTGAGATCCTTTCAAGTCAAATTTTGAACAGCAATTTAAAATTTTTCAGAAAAAAGTTGATTTTTCGAAAACTATACGGAATATAAAAATATTTAAGAGCTTAATATTTAAGGAATGAATTGTATTTTCCGATAATTTTAATAAAATGTTTTCAAGTCTTCAAATAAATTCTCCAGGGCCAAATTTTGCGATTTTATTTTGAAAAAACTTGACCGATTTTCACTAAATATTTTTTGAAATACATCTAGATACTATACAGGGTGTTCCGTGCATGGTTCATTAAACAAAGGAGTTAGAAACTAAACCAAATTTAATCGATAAAAAACCAAAAAAATGGCGGTCTAGCTTTTTAGTTTTATAGCTATAGCCTTTTGAATTTTAGGTCACTGATTCTTATCACAAATCACAAAATCGCTAATTACATCTTAACCAATGTGTGTAGGGATCAAAAAAAATATCAATAATAACCTAAAACCATCCTCTTTTAATAGGTAATAACTATAAAAAAACAATTGCAAAAATGTTGAAAAAAAAAATCAAAAAGTGAGAAAAATAAAGAAAAATATTTCAGATTTTATAAATTTTGGTCTAGATAAGACCCATTACTTAGGGTTGTGTTTTTTTTTTAATTTTTTGAAATTTGTTCATATTCCCAACCCCGTTCTCAACATCTTTTCCTTCACTTAATAAAGCCCTCTGAAGTTACTTCTATCAGAAGTAGTCCTGAGCATAGTTTGTCAAATAAGCTAGTTTGTCAATTAGGCTATAAGGGATACCTGCTGGAATTCCAAATATTTTATAACAGTTTCACGTCAGTAAACCGATAGTAACAGACAGTGCTCAGACTTCTTCTGGGAATAACTTCAGAAGGCTGTAGTAAGAGAAGGAAGAGAGCAATAGCTTCAAATTTTTCCTTGATTTGTTGTAAATATGAAGGACTTTCAGAAAATTAAAAAAACTACAACCCTAATGGATCTAATCTTGAAAAAATTTCAAAAACTGAAAAAAAAAATAATTATTTTATCTTCTATTTTTTGGGATGTTTTAGTCAACATTATGTCAACCATTTCTGTATTAGTGTTGTTACCAGTTGAAAGAGGATAGTTTCAGGTTTCCAGTGATATTTTTATTTTAATTCTACGTATATTGGTTAAAAAGTAATTAGCGATTTTCTGATTTTTTGAAAAAATTGGTGATCTTAAGTTCAAAATGCTGTAGCTCCGTAACTAAAAAAGATAGATACTTTTTACGTTTTTTGTCGATTAAATTTACTTTTGTTTTAGCGCTGACGTTTGGTGAACCATGACGGAACATCCTGTATGTTTCTGTATAAAATTTTGGTATTGATAACTTTGGTAATTTTCTTAAAAAAAAACCTTTAAATTTAGTAATTTTTGAAAAGAGCTTTAGACTTTTAGCAAAAAAAAGAATCCATTTTGTTATCACTTTTCGTTTTTGAGTTCTGGACAAAATGTACAAAATCCCATTTAGAGTCAAATTTAGTCCTGAAATTTTAGCTTTTTTTAGAAACAAGTGGATTTCTCGAAAAATATACGGTGTGAAAATTAAATTGATCATCTTAAATCTTAAAAAAGGCGCCATCAGTAAATGGTGAAATCTCCCTTCGACACCCCCCCCCCCCCCCTTGAGTCCGCCACTGTATTTGATATATTTTTAGCAATTTTTTTATAAAGTCATATGACTATAACAAGGAATTCAATTTTGACAGGTGGTTTTATTATTAACAGTTTACCAAAAAAAATTAAAATATTATTAAAAATTAATTTTGTTCACAAATATGCAGATAATGAGATAATATAAGAATCTTCCTGTTTATTTTTTAATAAATGTATTAAATAACCATCATCTTAGTATCTAATTTTTGTATTGTGTTAAATATTTACATTGAAATCCATTCGGTTGCTACCATTGATTACAATGTGGAAATTTTAACAAATGATAGCAATCGTAATCAGTTTAATAATCTACGAGTACGCTACATAATTTTATAATTGCATAGAAAATTTTGCTAGAAAGAGATGATAAAGTTGAACAAAGTGCAAGTCAATGACTCGCGCGTGTACGTGAACTAATTTTACTTGTAGATAATTTTAGGCGCGATAACCTTAAAATTACTGGAGACAATAAACGCTCTAATCTCATCGAAATGATTGAATGTCTGCGTGTGGCATTTTTCCATTTTATTTATAAGTCCTATCATTATCAAGTTCACATCTCCTTATACTCTTTATTCATTACCCTCAGCTCAGAAAAATGTTTCAATAAAAATCTGAATGTCATCTGCTTTTGATAGGATAGACTTAATGTTTTTATACAGGGTGATCATTTAAAAACGATCCACCCTAAATAACTTCAATTTGAGGAGACGTATAAAAATTTGGTAAAACAGCGTAGTTTTCTTCAGAAACTTAATAGCGTACAAAAGATATCCCACATATCATCCCTTTTACTCCAGCCACCGCGACTTTAAAGTTTAAAATTGCACTCCCACACTCGTGCCACCTTATTCTAAAGGATTTTAATAGGAGAATGTACTTATTTTTAAAATCTGATGACAAATAACAAAAAGTTATTAGAGGTCCATATTTATGAATATCGATTTGGGACTGGAGCAAAAGGAATGCCTTTAATATTAGTTAGGTTAGGTTAGTTAGGGCGCGTTCCAGTAATGAATACTAAAGACCACGACGACCGCAAAATCGTTCTACATAAGATCGCGATTTTTTCTTTCGTGCATCGATGGCGACCTCAAGAAGCTAACAACGACCGTATTTATTCGTGGGTTTCCGTGGTTGTTTGTTGAATGGTGACCTTTTGAGCTAGTGGAACGGTGGTCGTGGTCGTGGGCTTTAGTGTTCATTACTGGAACGCGCCCTTAGTTGGGTCGATATTAAGTGATCACCTTGTATAGAATAATATACAGGGTGACCATAAACAATTGTATCTTTAAAACCATAATTCCTGAAGGTTAACTATAGCAATTTTTTGATATAAATTTCTTTGTTTCAGAAAAGTGTGATAAGGTGTGAACAGGCGTGCACCACGCATGGCACGTTACCTGCCACCTCTTAACTATTGGCAGACGCCGCCGATAAGCCGCATGAAAAAACAAGATAATCCTACAAGTCTTGCGTTATTGCGCAGACAATTTCGAAGAGATTTAAAAGAATGGCTGCTCAACTCGAGAACCCAGTTAACCCATTGAAGGAAGCAGCGCTCGGGAATAGCGGGTGCAGTCAGACAGCAGATGCCTCTCTCGAAGAGGCCGAGGAAGATACACCTCCTAAAATAAACGGCGGAGCACATCCCCAAAGTTCTAGTCATTTCTACGAGTCCAACATTATAAGCGTTACTTCGCCACTCAAAAAAGTATCCAATGATAATGGGTATTATCCCAACAATAAGGAAACTGATTTACTTTTATTGCCTTCGTTGAAGAATTCGATTTCGCAGAATAATTCTCTTAAAAGTAAATCGGTTTCGCCTGACGTTGAAAGACCAGCGCTCCACGTCCAGTTTAATAGTAATAACGATGATGGGAATTTAAATCCTCCTAGTCCTAGTATTTCGAGTAGCTCTAGCAGTTCTAGCAGTAGTGAGAGTATTGAGCTTGCTGAGAGTAGACCACCGGATGGTGGTTGGGGATGGGTTGTGGTTGCCGCTTCTTTTGTTGTTAATTTAATTGCCGATGGAATTACCTTTAGTTTTGGGGTGATTTTCGTTGAGTTTTTGAATTATTTTGGGGAAAATCGTGGAAAAACTGCTTGGATTGGAAGTTTATTTATGGCCATGCCGTTACTTTCAGGACCAATTGCGAGCTTTTTAACAGATCGTTATGGGTGCAGGAGAGTTACGATTATCGGGTCAATTTTGGCGTCAAGCGGTTTTATTATTAGTTCAATGGCTTCTAGTATGGAAGTACTTTTTCTTACTTTCGGAGTTTTGGCGGGTTTTGGATTGAGTTTATGTTACGTCGCTTCAGTTGTTATCGTCGCATATTACTTTGAAAAACGCCGATCTTTCGCAACTGGTTTATCGGTTTGCGGAAGTGGTATTGGTACTTTTATTTTTGCACCACTAACACAACTTTTACTACAAGAGTATGGTTGGAGGGGTACCACTCTAATTTTAGCCGGTTTATTTTTGAATTTGGCCGTTTGTGGGGCATTAATGCGGGATCTTCCTTGGACCCCAAGTCACAAAGCTAAATCTGAGAGGCGGAAAAATCGACATTTGAAGAAGAAAAAGAATGGTTCATCCGCTGAGACTTTTAGTGTAAGCAATAGTACAAATACAGCGAGTGTACTTCAACCAATTTTAGAAACCACTGAGAAGGCTGAAGAAAAAATTGATTTCGATAATCCTGATAGGCTTTGTAGTTCTTTAGTTAATTTACCTACGTATGTTAAAAACGGCGAGAATGTTCCGATAGAAGTTTTGGAATTGTTATCGACGCATAAAAATGTTTATAACGTTTTGGTGCAGAATTATCCTGGGTTATTAACACCTTCGAGGAGTTTCAGCGATTCTGGTAGATTAAACGAAATATTGCACACTCATAAATTCGTACCTGTAACATCGCCTTTGGCAGCAGATCCCAATATTGCACCAATCATAAGCAATACACCTGAAGCAACTTACGATAATTGGTTGAAACGACATCAAATTTCTCCCCCAAGAAGCAACCAACCAAAAAAATTACCTACAACAGCGTATTTAAAGGATTTGAGAGTTCATCGATTATCTTTAACTTATCGAGGAGCTATGCTGAATATTAACAGATACCGTTTAAGGGCTTCTTCATGTCCGGATATATATAGAAATTCAATGACGACGATTGCTAAAGAAAAGAATGATTTCTATTTAGCTTTAAGAGAAATTTGGACTTTACTTCTTAACATGTTCGATTTTTCACATTTTTCGGATCCAAAATTTTTGCTCTTTGCAATTTCCAATTTTCTTCTCTACACGTGGTATGATGTTCCTTATGTTTATTTAACTGATAATGCTATTGAAATGGGTTTTCATGAAGATGATGCTTCCATGCTCATAGGAATTATTGGAATTGTAAACATGTTTGGAGAAGTAAGTACTTTCATAAAACTATTTATAAATTTATTACTTATAATTTTTTTTAGATTTTTCTGGGTTGGGCTGGTGATCGTCCATGGATTAATCCAGGTTTGGTTTACGCAGTTTGTATGGGCTTGTGTGGAGCTGTTACTGCTATGGTACCAATGTTGAAAAGTTATTGGGCACTCTGTGCAGCGGCTGGAAGTTTTGGTTTATTCATCGCTGCTAATTATTCACTCACGTGCATAATTTTGGTTGAATTGATTACCCTGGAAAAGTTTACGAATGCATATGGGTTATTGCTTCTGGTTCAAGGTGTTGCTAATTTGATAGGACCTCCTCTTGCAGGTTTGTTCACTTCATTATTTTCCTTAAACTAAACCCACATCAAACGATGATTGAAGCTTTACTCGTAAAAAGTTAAAATTTGGTAGGTATATGTATTTAGAAAAAAAAATTAGGCCGTCGTTGAAACATTTTTTTTACAGCACCGGTGTCCCCGAATAACTTTTTTCGGTTTTCTCTATCGCGACTAAATTTTAGTATGTCATGTAGAATTGAAAACTAAACATTTTGAAACGGCCGAGTTATCGGGAAAATACGTTTTTAAACGTCAAATTGGCCCGGATTCGGTTTTTTTACGACATTTTTAACCGAATTTCAAACAATCGGTCTCGAATTAAAGGAAAATGTGTTTTTTATAATCCTACTGAATTTCAATTTTTTAGAGCCACGGGAAAGCTTTCAAAAACGCTCCCAAAAAAGCCGATTTTATCGCGGATTTTTTTGAATGTCCGCCGCGCCGACTTTAAAAAATCGTAACATCCCTGGGTTTGAAATTGAAACGACCAAATCGGGTCCCCTTTTTTCCCACATCCACATTTACGAGATCCAAAAGTTCCGACCCTGCTAGGTGAAACTGCTGGCGAGGGCGAATTTTTCTTTGAAATAGTCAAAATGACGCCCTTTTTAGCAGAAAAACGAAAAAATCGGTGATAATCTCATCGAGATTTTGGCGAGAAAAGATCGAGCATAGTATTTTTATAAACAAGAATCTCATGAAAGTAACATAGGCCAGTTTTTATTCCGAAAATTTTATTTTTCACTCATTTTTTGGCGGTTCGAAATTGGCGTACGTTTTTCGACATTTTTTTAACGAAATTTAAAAAATCGTAGCTACCAAACGAAGCAACCGATTTTAACAAAACGTAGCTTAGATTGTGTCCTAAGGTACTCTTAATACGCACAAAAATTCTCGGATTTATACGGTCCATCCAGCGGCGTAGAGAATTTTTTTTTCCAAAATCTTAAAAAATAACGATAAATATCGGCGCATAGAACAATCAATTGCAAAGTTTATCTCAAAAACAGGATCAAATATCGCAATCCGCTAGACAGACGTGACGTTCAAACGAATTGTTTAAAATTGTACCGGATTGTAAATTCAGCTTTCTAGCTTTTTATTTGACTCCATACCGACCCTTCAAAGTCAAAAATGTTGTTTTTTCAACACCCCACGACCAAAATTATCGCTGTAAGGTAATAACACAACTAAACTATGCGTTTTAAAGGGCTTTTCAAGCATTACGAGTGCACGTGTGGATTTTTTCAATTTTACAAAAAAAATCTAAATTTTAACCACGCAAAAAATTTTGCAAAAAATCGCAATTTCGACTATTTTTTTTACCACGCTTGCCCTTTATGGATTTTAACGGATAACGGCTCATTTTAAAGGTCTTCATGTAAGTTTTAAAATAAAAAAAGAATCGTTTTGATAACTCTTTTCGTTTAGAAGTTACAACCGAATAACTGTTGAAAATTTGAAAACTTCACTTTTGGACGAAGAAATTTTTGATTAATCAGAAAATAATTAATTTTGGCCGAACCACTAGGCCGATTAGGACGATTTGTGGCTTAAAATTTTCAGATTACTTTCCTCCATCGAAAAACACAAAACCAGTTCCTGTGGGATCAAAAACATGCCCTACAGGGCCGTATTTGTATTCGAAATTTACAAAAAATTTTTTTTGAAAAAACTATTTGGACGATATTTACTAAACCGGCCTCCTATTTTGGGTATTTATGTTGGGTAAAAGTTTAAGCTTGCTATTGTGAATACTTTTTGAGAAAATTAAAAAAAACGAAAATCTTGAAAAAAAATCAAAAATTATGAAAAAATTTTTTTTCGAATTTTTGCAAAATTGGCCCTCCAAATGAAAGAAAATTAAAAACTGATTAAAATTGATCACTCAGTTCCACTTTTGGTTTTCTCTGCCACCAGCTTTAAAAACGCTGGAATTTTGAAAATCGCATGGGTTTTAAATTTTTTTTACTTCTTTACCTTGCAGCTATTTTAAATCTTTTTGGCTTATTTTAAAGCCCTTTAAATCTTCTTAAATAGAGAGAAAGATTTGTATCGAAATCTTTATTCGCTCCAAAGATATGCGCCAAAAAAAGGAGGAGCAATAATATTAAAAAATTTAATTTTGTTGTTTTTAATATATTCCACGAAGCTTAATTAAATAAAAAACTGTAGATTTCTTTTAGTTTAAAAATAAACTTGGCAAAATTTTAATTTGCCTTGAAGTAATGACAAAAAAATAAACAAACAGTAAAAGTTTTGGACAATACTTTCCATTTACCTGAACTTTTTGATTAGGTATAAAAAGTATGTTTTAGTTCATTTATACTAACCACACGTGAAGTTATGAATATTTAAGTGATACTTTAACATGTTTACAATACATGACGCCAGGCAAGTGCCGTAATAATCCGTTTGATGCGGAAAAAAAAAGTTCATTTCTCCAACTATTTGTTTTTTAAGGTATCTTTTTTAATTAGTGAGAATAATTTTCAAATTTAATTTGAAAAAAACGCCAACTAGTTAAATCTTAAAAGTGTTAATTAACTACAATCTTGCACCTGATCCTCTTCCACTAAGACCAAAACTCACAAATATTAAGAGCATCTTCCTAGACACCCGCGATAAATTTTCCGTTGGAGATAATAACAAGGAATAGGAAATCCATCCCACTTTTCTGGAGCTTCTTTGCAAATTATGACCAAATAACTGATAATTAATGCGAATCCCTAGAGAGCGCGCGAGTTTGGGAGGAAAAATTGTGAAAAATCATGAAATCGAGCATTAGTTCTGCAGTCATAACTCAAGTTTCCCTAGTTAGATTTTCAATTTTTTTTCAGATTTATAATCTAAATTGATTAGACTATATCCTGCCAGAGAGTTACCTTCTGCAACCCAGCACAAAATTAATTAGAGGGGTCCAAAGTTAAGGTACTTTTTGATGATTATATTGTTTTGTACATTCTCCAATTTTTTTTCTTTCTGGCAAAAATTAAAGAAATGACTTCTAATCATCTACAAAAAAATTATACAAAAATGTTGTTCGTACTAGCTTCTATGACTGCAGAACTAAACCACTATATTTTCCGTTTAGGAAATTGCTCTTAAGAGAAAGCAAAATGGTACAATTTGGAAGTATAATCATAATAATTTTTTGTTTTGTTCTAGGTTGGATGTATGATATAACAGGCAGTTATGATCTCTCATTTTATCTTGCTGGTTTGTTCATCGCGTTGTCCGGTCTTCTGCTTGTGATTTTGCCAGCTACAAAACGCTACAGGCGGTTTCAAACCCTCCAAAGACAAGCATCGTCGGAATGTTCCATTCGTGGAGGTGGTGGTGATTCGCCCAAAGAACCACACTTCCACAACATCCTAGCTTCCTGCATCACTGGACACGTCGAAACCAAAAACCATACGCAAGAAAATCACGTTTAACCTTAAAATTTACTTCATTAACACTAGATTCGTATTGATATATTGAAAACCCGCCCTTGTTAACCCATAAGTGAACTTAAAACAGTAGGTATGTACTTTAGGTCAATTTTAGAATAACTGTTTCCCCACTTGATAGTTTTTTGAAATTAGTAATTTAGGGGAAAATAAAAAAAATAATTGAAATTATTAAAATTAAATAAAAAATTAACGCACAGCGTGAAAATTAAAGTGCACTCCCTTTCTTATTGCCTGAAAAGTTAAAGATTTTAATATTTAATCATTAATCAGGACTGTTAATTAAAAGTCCTTTCGTAGAACTAGAACCTAACATTTCTCAGGTTTTATATTGTAGATATTTTTTCGGAATAGTGTATCTAAATTTTACCAGTTGTGTGTTTTAAATAGTGACTTTAGACTTTATTTTACAATATTAGATGTATTTTTAAACGAATCATTAGGATGATTTTATATAAAAAGTCCTTAATGAGATGTAGAATTATGTGTTTTTTTAATACTAATATTAGGAAATTTAGTAATAGCGGCTCTCATTCTAAAATTCTAAAAATTATTTTTAAACGAACTTTTTTGTGTATTCACATCCCAAAAAATTGAATATATTTTAGTTCATCGAAATTCTTATTTTTGGTGGAGATTTTATTTAAGCTAACAAATTGATTTTATGGGAATTGAGCAAGTAATTTTTAGATTCATTAATGTAGCAAATAACTATGAATTGTTTCCTCCAGGAGATAAACTTGGAACTATTCCTCCTATCAAAAGTAGAGTAAACAATCCATAAATTTTTTCACAAGGTCCTTATTATAGGCGCAAGCGCACAAGAATACCGGTAGTAGGCTTAAAACAGACTCCACTAAATCTTCTTTCAATTTTCACAAAATTAACTAATAAATAATAATAAATAAAACTACAAATTAAAAATCGACTAAAATCGTCTTTTTTATGATAATACTTATAAGATAATATTGTTTTCCATAATTTTGTGTAGAACGGCTGTGTTAGTTTGTAATTAATTAGTAATGAGTAACGACTAATAATATAATAAGGTTAAATCACCAATTTTAATGAAATTAAACCTAGCAGATTTTTTTTTATAATTTTAATTTCTACCAGCACTTTTAAAATTGGTGCCAAATTCTATTTAATTTAGCAAATGAATATTTTTATTATAGTATTTCTGTGTCTTACAAATAATTTATTTTGTATGTTACCAACAACGACCTTTAATATTCTAAAAAGTATTAAGTTCTAAAATTATTCACAAAATAACCGTCGTAGTTATAATTTCATGTGATTAATGCTTACTATTGCTTACCAAAGTTGATTTAAGATATGCGCCTTTAAGTTAGTATAAGCATTTATGTTTATATGATGGTAAGCATGTCTGTGATTTAAAAAAGAAATAAATAAATGTAATCAAATAAAAATATTATTAGACTATATGTATATTTCTGTTTGTACGTGCCATTGGAATTTATTTTTTTGTTATTCTCTCTTTTACTCTCCACATAAAGATAACAGTATGTCTTTTTATGTAATTTTATTTTTAGGAATTGTATTATGTATATATTGTATAAATTCCCTTGTTTATATTAGACTATACGAATATAGTTTAAATTAATTAACAAAAGTATTATTCTAGCTACCTTATAATGTTCAATCTAAATATTTCAAAATAAAAAAACATAATTCAAAAGTACCTCGGTTGTTTTTATTACCTAATTTCAGCAGCCAACCTTAAATAGTTTTTAAATTAATATTTTCCAATTTTCTAGTGAGGCATGGGAAATATTTTATTATTTCTTATTATTTTTTTAGTTACGATTTTGATTACCGTTCAGGCTCTACAGTTCGGGTTCGGTTCCTGTACAGTTTCTGTTTAATTTCGGTTCGATGTGGTTTTAAGCTTTAGAGAATTCAAATTTGGTATAGATATATGTCGACTATCGTCAAAAATAGGAACCTTTGACTGAACGGGGCAGAAGGGGAAGGAGGTGGGGACATCGCCAGTGGTGACGAAAACACGCGAGCTTCGTCCACAACGTTCGGGTCGTCGTGCCACGCAATACGGAGTGTAAGTACATCAGAGTTCGCTTAGTTTGAATTTTACTGAAAATTGAAGAAAAAGTTAGCAAATTCTATTTTTTTTCTCCACGACACCAAGGTAATTACACTAATTATTGGCTATGTATTAATTAGAAAACTAACAGGAGATTATTATAAACTTTTATTATCACAATATGACAAACATGAACTGTCGAACACAGCATTCAACATTCAGATATTTTCTAATAATCATAGATATGTATATAGAAATATCATAATAAAAGAATAACATAAATGAATCCAACACCCCTTCTCAATTATGATTATTCTTTCAATTCTAATAAACTTCTTAACTTGACCAATTTTTGTGCTTCCAGTGGTTTTGTTAATAAATCTGCTATCACAAATTCTGTGGCACAATATTCAAAACGTAATATATTCCTCTTCTTTAAATCCTTTGTAAATACATAATTATTTCTTTAATGTTTTCTTTAAAATCATTTTTTAATAATTCTTTTAACCATATTGCTTCTTGGCATGCTTCAGATAATGCTACAAATTCTGCTTCTGTTGAAGAAAGTGAAACACAATCTTGTTTTTTACTTTTCCAACTAACAAGTCCACCATTATATTTAAATAAATATCCCGTATTTGATTTTCTGTCTACAACATTTCCTCCTCAATCTGCATCTGCATAGCCTTCTAATATATTATTATGCTTATCTGCATCACCTAAAAATATCTTTAAGTTTCTGGTACCATTTAAATATTTAAATATCCTTTTAATTTCTGTCCAAGCTGTTTCAGTTGGTTTGCATATATTTCTGCTTAAAATTGAAACACTTATAGCAATATCAGGTCTTGTGTTTGCAGATAAATATAAAAGTGCATCTATTGCCTGTCTATATTTATCATTGTCGTTTAAAAATTTGTTTGTTTTATTTTTGTAATATCCAGTGTCAAGTGGTATCTTTGAAACTTTCGCATTCATCATATTAAAATACTTTAATATTTTATCAATATATGTTTGCTGAGATATTTGAAATATTCCATCATTGTTTCTTTCAATTTGTATGCCCCAATAATAACGTATATTTCCAAAACAATGCAATTTAAACATTTTTGATGAAACGTTTTCTACTTCCATTATAAGATCTTCTTCTTTTGATGCCACAATAATATCATCAACATACACAAATAAATAAGAGTTCCATCTTTTTCTTTTGTGTATAAACATGGATCACCAGTTCCCCTTTTAAATCCAAAATTTTCTAATGTATCATTTAATTTGATATTCCATACTCTAGCTGATTGTTTTAAACCATAAATGCTTTTAATTAATTTATATAACATATGTTCCTTTCCTTTTTCTATAAATCCTTCTGGTTGCTTCATAAAAATTATTTCATTATTCTCATCTAATTCCCCATTTAAAAATGCAGTTTTAATGTCATAATGTTTAACAATCATATTTTCTTGTCCGGCTATAACTAATAAAATTCTAAAAGTTACTTGTTTAACTACTGGTGCAAAAACTTCATCATAATCTTCTCCATATTTTTGACAGTATCCTTTTGCTACTATTCTGGCTTTGTAACGTTCGATATGTCCTTTTTCATTAGTCTTTATTTATACACCCATTTACAACCAACAATATTCTTATTTTCAGGTACATTTGTCAAAATCCATACATTATTTTCTTTCATAGAGTTCATTTCTTCTCCCATTGCTTGTATCCAATTATCTTTATCTTTTCTTCTTAATATTTCTTTAAAAGTACGTGGATCCTCCTTAATTTCTTCTTGAATTATTGTTTCCAGTAGAATTTCATCATTTTTATAACGAATTGGTGTTTTTCCTTTATTTACTCGCGAAGACCTTCTGACATTTATGTCATTAATGTCATTACTGACATTTATAACATTTATGTCATTATCATTTCTAAAAGTTTCTTCTTCTTCTTCTTCTTCTGTCCTTTTCGTTATTCCAATTATAACTTCTTGATCATTATTATTAATACTTGGCTTTAAACCTTTTAGTTTATATAAATTATTTTCTAATTTTGCTATTGCATAAATCGTACCAAATCTTTCAACTTGACAAATGTCATCAATAAACTTCACTTGAAAACCTTGATTTGCCAATTTTCTTACTGATAACAAATTATTTGCAAGCTCTGGTACATACAAAACATTCCTAATTGTTATATTTATAGTTTTTTTATTAACTATACATTTTAAATTTCCTTCTCCTATACCTTTTGCTTTTAAAATCTTTCCATCTGCTAATCTGATTTCATTTTGTTCATTTGAAAATAATTTTGTAAAAAAATCTTTATTGTACGTCATATGACATCCATAAACCATCCTTCAGTTTTATTACTATCCACAGTATTAAAACATGTATGTAATTCTTCGTTTTTATTATCATCTTTATAATCATCATGTATGTTTAAGTGATAATTACCTTCTTGTACATTATTTACTTTTTGTGATTTTTTCTTCAAAAATATTTTGTAAAAATAACAATCTTTCTTCAAATGTTCTAGTTTGTTACAATGAAAACATTTAATAGGAGTAAATCTTCTTAAAACTTTTGGTTTTTAAAACTTTTCTCATTTTCTTGACGTCTCCTATATTCTTGAAGCATTTTTTCTTTTACAAACTCAATTGTCAGATCCTTTTCTTCTCTACTTTCCAATGCAGTTACTAAAGAATTGTAACTTTCAGGCAAACTGCTCAATAAAAATGCAACCAATAAATTATCTGCAATATTTTCTCCCAATGTTTTGATTTGATAAACTAAATTCATCATTTCATTTAAATGTTCTTCCATATTACCGTATTCATTAAGTCGTATTCTACACAATTTTTTAAGTAAAAATTCTTTGCTTTTGCTGTATTTGAATTTCTAATATGGGCTATTTGACTATCTTCGATTAATAATCCAATAGTTGCTTTTGCTTTATTATCTCTTTTCTTCAAAGCAGCATTTGCATCTGCTGGTTTATCTTCAGATATTATATCCCACAAATCTTCCCTTATTAGAAGTAGTTCCATTTTGTATTTCCATACTTGATAATTTCTCCCATTTAGTTTTACAACATTAATGCCAGTAATTTCTGACATTTTTCTTTTAATTTTAATTTTACGATCTTTATAAATCTTCTTCTATAATCTATTATTCTTCTTTTAATTTACTCTGGGTCCATAACCTATTGGCTATGTATTAATTAGAAAACTAACAGGAGATTATTATAACCTTTTATTATCACAATATGACAAACATGGACTGTCTAACACAACATTCAACATTCAGATATTTTCTAATAATCCTAGATATGTATATAAAAAATATAATAAAAGAATAACATAAATGAATCCAACACTAATACACTACTCTTGCTCCAGAAAGTTACATATTACATGTTTGTTATAACGTCCACAATACTCGTGTTTTGAAGAACAGTCTAGAGTTACAGAGTTTGATGAGATCATTCTTTTTATTTTCATGAATTGGCAGCCAGTTTCAGAATGCGCGGCATTTTATTTTCAGCCATTCAACTTTATTTCAATCAACGTTCCTGTTTTAATTCTTTATTAATTTACTTGCCAGTTCTATAAAATCGAAAATTTCACCATATTTTAATTTAATTATTTAGTAAGGTTCGTTTTAGTTTTTATTTTTGGATCCTTTACTTCTAAAATGTCTTTCCAATCACTAATACGAAAACATGTTCAATATTTTTTAGCATTTTTAATAGCTGAATAAATAGTCATATTCCATGTAAGAACGACCGGACTGTAAAAATGTATGTACTATAACTTCAATGGTCGGATAGTTTAGAACATAATTTAGAAGAACTACTTTAACGTACTGTGGTTTCTGTTTTGGGTCCCACAAGTAACTGAAAACATCGATAATTGAGTAATATTGTTGGAAATACCATCTATGTATGTACTTCAAAAGCACTGTTGCGATTTCATTTGAGGCTCTTACCATTAAGTTCATACCAACAGTAACAGTAACCTTTGTCTTGTTTTCCTCCTTCGTTAAATTTTCTACTATATCATAACTTTCCCTTATCTGGTGGAGGCTATTAAAGAACACTCTGAAAATCGGAAATAATTTATTAAAACCTGTTTTCATGGCTCTTCTTTTATTCTTTTCTTTAGCTTTGTAGCAAGTACCCAGTAAACAAAATAACATTGAAATAATATCTTATAAATGTTTCCTGAAAACATGCAATGTTACCATGTATTGATACAATTGCGTTGAAGTAACGTTTCATAAACGCTTACATGTCGTAGCGCAACAACGTTGTCACGGAAACGTTTCAAATTAAACATTTCATAAATTTTTTAAAATTTTTGAGCTGCCCTTCTAAAAGTTTGTCAGTTCGGACGAACCGGTTATATCTAAATAACTTTTGGGGATTTTTCAAAAACGTTCAGATAATTCCATGATATTTTTTTGAAATAGGGAAAATCAAGTTGTGTTTCTAAAGTGTCAGGAAAATGATTGTTGACCTGCGGCGCTATATCAGGGGGCTGGAAGTACATATTCCTTCACACGAAGGTCACAAAATCTAGTTTTATACTCCTACGTTTTCCTTAAACTAACCCTTACGTCAACTGAAAAGGTCTTCTTATTTTATTTCTAAAGAAACAAAGCCCTCAAAATCAGGTTGTGGCTCAGGCCTCTAAATGGCTTAATCCGCCACTAGGTGTTTAAAATTTGCAAGTTTTAGATTTTTAGATTGTTTCCTAAAAAAATCCAAATAAGAGGTTGTTTCTTTTCTTCTGAAACTATGTATATTATCATGAAAATTGTTAGTTTTTTAATTACCAACCTACTGAAAGATCATTCAATATTATTTAAAAAAAGTTGAGAAAATTTGTAATTATAATAAAGTAGTTTTGGAAGACAAAAAACACTCTTTTATTTGGCCTTTTTAAATATAATCGAAAAACTGATATTTTTCGTTTTTTTATAACTTTGCCAACGATTTCTATATCACTATTTTTAATTGTTACCAATTGAAGAGAATAGTTTTAGTTTTGTACCAATCCATAACAGGCGAGGTCATCTGATTTTTTATGGGTTTTATGTGCAATACAAAAACCTGTGTGAACCAGAACTGTGACCAAAAGTAAGATATTTCTGAAACTACATTAAATTTTTCAGTCTTTTGCATCATTAGAGAATTCAACAATGTTTGATTTATATCTACAAAAGAAAATACAATTTACAATTCTTTATGGTCACTTTAATTAATTCAAAAAACAAACTCTTGTGAACTTTCAAAACGAACGCATAACAGGTCGAAACATTACAACATCCAACATCACCAAATGATACTCAATGATCCCCATCTGCATATAAAAAAACTGAAAATTGAAGTATATCGAAAAGCCAATGGACCATGCTAATCAAAAAGGGACCAAGCGTCATTTTTAGAAAATGAAATTATGGTTCCAGAAAAATATGTCGTTACGTGTCATAATCCCATTTACTAAAAATGTTACTATGGAACCAAAGCGATCATGCTCAAATGGCTGGATAAAAAATTTGAAAATTGATGCGATCAAATGAAAAATGGTACAAAGATGATTAAAAAAATTTTATCGCCCGGATTTTTGACACGGCAGCCATTTTAAATTTGTATAAATGGCAACATTTGTCATGTAATATTTATTATAAAATAATTACAAAGCTAATTTTTAGACAGTTTATAAAATTATTATTTAAATCATAAAAAATAAACGTTGATAAAATTTTAGTATCCAACTTTTATAATAGCATTTTTATTATTTCCCTTTCAAAATAAAAATATTTTGCCTTCAAATAAGGGCTAAAACATTTTTTTAAATAAAATAATAAAATGTTTTAGTAGTAAAAAATGTTTTAGCCCTTTTTTGAATTCTAAAATATTTTTATGTTGAAAGGAACATAATAAAACGGTTATTTTTTGTAATTTCCGACAGTCCAAAAAAGTTATAGTTGGAAAACAAAATTTTATTAATGTTTATTTTTTATGATTTATATAATAATTTTATGGACTGTCGAAAAGTACTTAGCAATCATCTAACAATTAGCTTTCCAAGGATGTATTGCATGATATATGTTGCCATTTAAAAAAATCAAGATGGCTGCCGTGTCAAAAATCCGAGCGTTAAAAATTTTGTTTTTTTTAAACGTCATTAAATTACAGTCTTCTGTGACGTTTGACAGGTTTTAAAATGTCACTTTTTATGTTCGTAGATTCTATGGTCACTGGACCACAGATTTCAGAGACATGATTTATTTGACAAAAGAACTGAATCGGTGAATTTTCCGATCAACGAATTGCGGGTGAATTTCCAATGTGACAAATTTTCTGGTCGGTTAATTTTTCCATCTATGAATTTTACAATGGGCGGATTTCCTTTGAAAGCTACTAGAGGAGCTCTTTTTATTTCAATTTAGCCATAATACTCATTAAACAACCAGCAACTTTGCACATTTTGAAACATTAATTAATGTTTTTTTTAAATTTAAATCAACAGGGTGTCCCAGTATAAATGTGGCAATCTTTTTGGGGCGATAGTACAAACTAAGTATTTTTTAAATATAAAGCAATGTCCGGAATTATTTCCTTAAAAAGTTTTAAAATTAAAAAAAAATGGAATAGGAACTGCGGAAAATTATTGCAGCCATAATTTCGAGCAGTTTGTGTAAGAATGTATTTAATGTTCTCATAACAAATAATAAATAAAATCGTTAACATATTTTATTTAAAATATTTATTACAAGAAATTTAAAATAAATTGGCCTACTTTAATGTTATTTGTTAAATTTATATTTTTAGCTAAAAATTATGAAATCTACTTTTACTGCAAAACGAAGTACTTCCTCTTTTACCAGAACAATTTCAAATTATTTTATATAAGGATGCGTTTCCAGACAATACTTTATATTTAAAAAATGCTTAGTTTCACTCCCTCCATCGCCCAAAAAACTGGGACAGTTATTCAGGGACACCCTGTATAGAATGGTTTTTGTTTTAATTTATTTTAATGCGATTTTTTTGTATTATTATAAAAAAAGTTGCATTTCGAAAAAACTATTATTTTACGAGGGTTAATCTAAAATAATAATATTGCATGTTAAAATTCTGTCATTAAATAGAATTTATTTTAGATTATGCGTATTTTTCATTTTTCCTTCATAAATATCGAATTAATAATAGGGCACAAGGCAAATGTGTATTTAATTGGATAATACAAATCAAAAGTGAAAAATCTAAAAAATTAACATGTATAAGATAAAAGAAGTTAAGAAGAGTATTTATTTTTTAATAAAATAACACATCCGTATACATTTGAATTACTAAAATAACGCTTATATAAATACATAATCCAAATAAAATTTTTACAAATAAAATAAATAATATCTAAATAATAATTTAGATTTATATAAGTAGCCGTAAAGAAGTTTAGTTTAATTTAATAATACTACTAAGTTTTCATTTCACTTAATAAAAAACTTTCCTATACTTATGAAAATACTGATGTTAATTGGTAAAAAATATTTTTAATATCAGTAAATTTATAAGTAATTTTTAAAAGCGCAAGTTTAAATACTAAAAATAATAACTAAATATTATTTTCCTAATACTGCTTTTCAATCTACTATGTAAAAATATATCATCTAAATTTTTCTAAAATTGTGTTTAAAGATATAAAATTTAGGCTTCAACGCTTTTCTCGGTAGTCGCAACTAATTCCTTTTCTACTGGCCCTGTACCAAATATTTTTCTATTTTTGGTATAAGGTATTACAGCTATAAGTATCCCTGAGACGACCATCCAAAATCCTGCCTGATAAAACGATTGATCCCATGACTGAGTACAATCAAATAATAAACCTGTAAAAATCAACAAAATCAGAGGAAAAACGAAATTTGGTCAACTGAAAAGGTGGATTTTGATCACAGAGAAAAAGAATTTTGGTATTAGATCCTTTTTAAATTACACTCTAAACAGTTACTAACTTTATGTGACCTTGTCCAAAAATGTACATAGAAAAATATGACAATATCAGTTAGAAAATTTATAAGTAACATACCTGCAATTGGTGGGCCTAATAAGCTTCCAATTCCTTGGCAGAGTAGTATCAATCCATAAGCAGTGGTGAATCTTTCTAAAGGTACCAACTGCACCAAAATGACAGGTGTGAATGAGAAACTGCTCGCGAAGAAGAGCCCAAATGCCCCAGCAGATATTAATAATGGAATGTAATATGGGGCACAAATAAACATACCAGCGCATGATATTCCACAACCAATCAAACAAACTGAATATGTTTTCATGATGTGCATCCAGGGCTGATCACCAGCCCAACCTAAAGCAACCTACAAAATACAATTTATACATTGTCATTGAGTTAAAAATTGTCAATTGTATTTACAGTGGCGATCATGTTGGTAACCCCAATCACAGATAATGCTAAAGAGGCTTCAGATTCAGTGTAACCCAATCGGGTCATATGTTCAGCTAGATAAAAATAAGGCACGATATACCATATAAACAAGAGGATTGTTGATAAAGACATGAGCAAAAAATGGAACTCCAAAAAGAGCGAAAAATCCATCATCCCTTTCAGTAATTCCAATAACTCATCATACCATTTCTACAACATAACTAGATAATACAAAATTATTGGTTTTACAATTTTTAATACCTCAGTACTTTCTTTAGCCAAAGTTGTCATGGAATTTTTAAAAATATTAGGACAACTTGATGCTCGTAATCGGTACTTTTTTATATTTAACATCGCACCTCGGTACACTATAGAATTTCTATGCAAACGTATGTTATTGTAATAATTTGTGTTCGAAAAAGCTTGCTTTTTTAGAGGTAGTTCAGCAATGTGACTTAATTTTTCATCCAACGACATCTGGCGATTTATAAGCGTTTTTTGAATATTTTTTTCATTTTGCTGCAAAAAAATTTGATGTCATTAATTATTCCAAATTTTCGAAAAATTGCTACCTGACTTGCAAGAACGTTTGATTTATCGACTGGTACCGCCTTTTTTAGTTTCATTGAAAGCGTTACAGGTACTCGACCCAAAACTGCATCGCTAATTTTGTTTAAACCCTTATCAGAAACGCTTCTACACATTAGAATACTTGGATAATTTTCTAAAATTACGTTATATAATTTCTTATTCGCTTTGAGTTGTTCCAATACTTCTAAAGGCACCTTAAAAAGTTTATAAATTATAATCAAATTAATACAATTATAGTATTTTTACCTTTTCATTCTGCTTGATGTACGTTGGAAGATCAAAGTCGGACCTGTGGTGTTCTTGATTCTGGTGATTTTCTGGTGATTTCATTGTAGCTATTAGGCTTTGAAGAAGGTACTCATTTTTTCCTGCATCTTTTAGTATTTTCCGTATTTCATCCATATCAGGAAAGTTATCTATGACACTATTTGATGAAAGTGTTGCGGTGCTCGTGGATCTTTTGCTGGATTTAGACGTGTGATTTCTAAATTTATCAAAATTTTTGCTATAATTATAACCAATAGTATATTACTTACTTGTTTTGCTCCTTTACCCACCAATCAGGATCTCTTAGTAGACATCCACACACGCAAACATTTAGGAACAATCCAGCTAAGAGTAAAGTAGTTCCTCTCCAACCATAGACTTCAATTAAAAATTGAGTTAGCGGTGCGCAAACAAAAGTACCAACTCCAGTTCCGCAAGCTCCTAAACCAACAGCTAAGGTCCTCTTCTTATCAAACCAATACGCAATTGAAACCACTGCGGTGACATAACAAACGCCCAATCCCAAACCCGATAGAACTCCAAAAGTAAGCAACATCGTTCCGATATTATTAACAAATGCGCTTAAAACAAATCCCAATCCAGAAACCAATCCTCCAATTATGGTCATGTTCTTGCAACCATATTTATCCACTAAAGCGCTCATTACAGGACCTGTCAAAAGCGGTACGGCCAAAAACAAACTTCCAATCCAAGAAGTTGTGGATTTAGAAGCTTGGAATTCGTCCAGGAATTCAATGTATAAAAGCCCAAACGAAAAACTAACCCCATCAATAATCGCCGAGATTAACATCGAAGAAAATACCACCATCCAACCCCAACCACCATCAGGAATTTTTGGTTTCTCATCCTGACCTTCATAAATAGTTATCAATGATGACAATATTGAATTGCAGTCATCAAAACTTACTTCCTTTAGTGGATCTATTTCGTCCGCAAAAATTGTTGATGTAGTCACATTCTTCTCTTCTTCATAATTATTATTTTCCATTCTATCACAATTTCAATAAGGATTTAGCTTTATGAAGCTTTAATAAATATTAATGTGCGTGGATTTATCACAATAAGATTTTTGACTATACTTGTATCACAAAGAGATCACAATTTTGCGAGGAAGGAATTAGTAAGTACACTGCATCCACCGTTTTGACCAATTTTGAAGTCTTAATCTTGGATCACGGCACTGTTTAGTTCTTAGGGAAGATCTCAACACTGGTGGGCTTTGCTGGTGTCTGGTCATCAATGACCGGTGATATTTAGATTTATTTTACCACAAAAAATTAATCTTCTCCCTAGAAGTTAGGAGTTTATTTTTGTTGCTTTTTAATTCCCATGTTCACCTGAAAAAGTAATTTAAAGCTTTTAATGCTAGTGTTTATTTATTTAATCAAAGTACAAACATAAAAAATCTCATTTCATCTTTTGAGAGCAACAAACTCACATTAAAAACAATAATAAATAAAATTTAAGCTGATATAAGTTGGTTTTGATAAATTTAATATACTGGGTGAGTCAGAATTATTGCAGCAGTTACGATGAAATTTGAAATTTTGCGATTAAAATATAAAAGAAAAAGTGCATAATCTACAAAATAAATGGAGCAAATAAAATTGAAATACAAAACGAGCCTATGAGCATTTTTGGGTTTAATTTTATAAAAGAAGCATACCTATTATTTCACTTTATTTTCGAGCTTTAATGGAAGTAAATATAAACTCGGTGTATTTTGCTTAAAATATATTTTGCACTTGAAGAAAACTCATTAAATCTTTTATTTTTAACCGGTGTAGGCTATTTATAAAAACTTGTTATAACGTAAAAGAGGCGAAGGCAAAGAATTATTGAGTTTGAGTGGAGTTTGTGTCAAATCGACACGCGCATACGCAACATAACACGAACGTTTCAATTTTTAATTTAGGCTTAATCACTTGGCAAAAATGGAATGTAAATGATGCCGCATTCCATTTAATTTAATCAACAATTAGTCTAACTATTGTATATTTTATTGCATTTAAAGTATTGAATGGTAAGTAATTGAAAATAAGTTCTTGCCTTTTTACTTCATATATTGCAATATTGATAATAGGTGTACTTGTGTTAATTTATAAATTATAATTACAACAGTATCCAGCCTTGAGATTGAACAATAAATGATAGTGCACCTGTTAATAGTATTTAAATCTACAGTTTTAGACAGGGGCGGATTTAGGCCTTGAAAGGTGCGAGGCTAAAATTCCTTTGGAGGCTCCAGAGTACAACAAAACTGGTCTTATCCCAAGATATCACTTATGGTTACCTTTTTAAAAAATTTAACTTTATGAAAAAAGGCTAAGAGAAGGGTTCTTGGCCGCAAGTATATTAGACCGTATACAGGGTGAACAAAAAGTTCGGCAACCCATTTTTATTGCATATTATTATAGCTTGCCTTTAGAGGTTTATGGAACATATTTTTTTATTTTTCTAAAGTTAACAGTTTCAAAGTTACAAGGGTTTAAATTTTCAATACATAAAGTTCGGCAACGCTGCTTTATTTTGGAAATTAAGCATTTTATGGAAAAATGATTTAAATAAAAGTTGTTCAAGTTCAAGTAATATTGCCATGACCGTGAACAGAAAGTTAAAGGTCAATCGGTAATCACTTAGCTTTTCTTTAATAGTAACCACCCATTTTTATTGCGTATTATTAAAGCTTGCTTTCAGAGGTTTATGGAGCATATTTGTACAACTTTTATTTGAGACTTTTTTTCTCGAAAATGCTTCATTTAAAAAATGAACGAGCGTTGCTGAACTTTTTGTTCACCCTGTATAAATCCTGTCCTGGTTATAAAGCTTCAAAATTAAAATTCTTGATAATGCAGCAAAAAGTTAAAAGAAATCAGAAAACATGAAAAAAAAATTCTTATTTCTTGTTTGGCCGTGACAAAACGCTTCTTGAAATGCAAAAAAAATATAAACTTCATCTTCTTATATAATACCTTTACAATTATAACTAATAGACAAAATAAGCAAAAATAAATATTTTTAGTATTTTTTGCTTGGCCGTTATAACGCTTCAAACTTAAAAATTCTTGAAAATGCAGCAAAAAGATGAAAAAAATCATAAAAAATGAAAAAACTAAACTTCATTTTCTTAGGTAAAATCCTTAAAATTATAACTGATAAATAAAATGAGCAACCAGATATATTTGTGGTATTTTTTGTCCGTTATCACGCTTCATACTTAAAAATTCTCGAAAATGCAGCAAAAATCATAAAAATGATAAAAAATATATAAATATCATTTTTTATGTAAATTTCTTACAATTATATCTATCAAAAAATATGCCAAAATAAAGTTTTGGTATTTTATGTTTTGCTATCACAAAAATGCTTTAAAAATTTTTGAAAATGCTTTGAAAACATGCGAAAAAAAATAATAAAAAGAAAAGAAAAATCATTTTCTTATCCTGACAATTATAAATAGTAAACAAAATGAGTAATGAATATATTTTTTGTTTGGGTCTTACAACTCTTCAATCTTAAAAATTCTTAAAAATACAGTGAAAAGATGAAGAAAAAAAATAAAACATGAAAAAAAATATGAACTCCATTTTCTTGTATAAAATCTTTATGGTTGTTACTAATAAATAAAACGAATAAAGAAATATATCTCTGGTATTTTTTGTTTGGCCGTTAAAACGTTTCAAACTTAAAAATTCTTGAAAATGCAGCAAAAAGATGAAAAAAATCATAAAAAATGAAAAAACTAAACTTCATTTTCCTAGGTAAAATCCTTAAAATTATAACTAATAAATAAAATGAGCAACCAGATATATTTGTGGTATTTTTTGTTCGTTATCACGCTTCATACTTAAAAATTCTCGAAAATGCAGCAAAAATCATAAAAATGATAAAAAATATATAAATATCATTTTTTATGCAAATTTCTTACAATTATATCTATTAAAAAATATGCCAAAATAAAGTTTTGGTATTTTATGTTTTGCTATCACAAAAATGCTTTAAAAATTTTTGAAAATGCTTTGAAAACATGCGAAAAAAAATAATAAAAAGAAAAGAAAAATCATTTTCTTATCCTGACAATTATAATTAGTAAACAAAATGAGTAATGAGTAATGAATATATTTTTTGTTTGGGTCTTACAACTCTTCAAGCTTAAAAATTCTTAAAAATACAGTGAAAAGATGAAGAAAAAAAATAAAACATGAAAAAAAATATGAACTCCATTTTCTTGTATAAAATCTTTATGGTTGTTACTAATAAATAAAACGAATAAAGAAATATATCTCTGGTATTTTTTGTTTGGCCGTTAAAACGTTTCAAACTTAAAAATTCTTGAAAATGCAGCAAAAAGATGAAAAAAATCATAAAAAATGAAAAAACTAAACTTCATTTTCTTAGGTAAAATCCTTAAAATTATAACTGATAAATAAAATGAGCAACCAGATATATTTGTGGTATTTTTTGTCCGTTATCACGCTTCATACTTAAAAATTCTCGAAAATGCAGCAAAAATCATAAAAATGATAAAAAATATATAAACATCATTTTTTATGTAAATTTCTTACAATTATATCCATTAAAAAATATGCCAAAATAAAGTTTTGGTATTTTATGTTTTGCTATCACAAAAATGCTTTAAAAATTTTTGAAAATGCTTTGAAAACATGCGAAAAAAAATAATAAAAAGAAAAGAAAAATCATTTTCTTATCCTGACAATTATAATTAGTAAACAAAATGAGTAATGAATATATATTTTGTTTGGGTCTTACAACTCTTCAAGCTTAAAAATTCTTAAAAATACAGTGAAAAGATGAAAAAAAGAAATAAAAAATGAAAAAAAATATGAACTCCATTTTCTTGTATAAAATCTTTATGGTTGTTACTAATAAATAAAATGAATAAAGAAATATATCTCTGGTATTTTTTGTTTGGCCGTTAAAACGCTTCAAACTTAAAAAATCTTGAAAATGCAGCAAAAATTAAAAAAAAAACCAAAAAAATTAAAAAATAAATATAAATTTTCCTATATAAAATCTTTATAATTATAACTAATAGCTAATAGAATGGAGTATGGATACAATAGTATCCATGCTAATACACAATATAAGCAAATATATGTTTACCCAAGCGATGTATACCGGGTGTCCGCGAAACTAGGACCATTTTAAATAAAAAAATAAACAATATGAAAAAATAAATAATGTGAAAATAAAAATTTGAAATTTGACTATGTTGTATGGTTCAAGAAAACACATTTTAGGCACTAAAAAGTTTTTCAATATCACTTCCGGTTTTACCGGTAATGCCGGAAGTGACATCAACTTTATTTTTTTTAATTAAACACTTATTTTTTTTGTTCATAATTTAAGACTATTTTAGTAAAGCAGTATGTTTGTGATACATTTTCTATTTTGAAATTGAACACCCTACATATGGGATACCAAAATAATCGTATGAAAATCTTCTTTTTGAAAAACCCAAGTGACCCGGCATTTTTCCATTTAAAAGCAATTTTTTTCTGAACTTAAAAAAATTTGGATATTTTTTGGTAATTTTTTTAAATAAAATTTATTAAAATTACTCTAAAATAATTTAAATACGTAAAATAAATTGTAAATTATGAGATTCATTAGGCTGTTTTTATATTATAAATTTAATTTAAAAAAGTATCTAGTTTTTTCAGGCTTTTAATTAGAAGTATTATTTTATTTTATAGCATGTTTTGAAGCAAGGTTAAAATTAGTATAAACTAATTTCGTGAAAATTTACAATAAACAATTTATATAACTAAATCCTGATTACAATAAAAGTAATAAACTTAAAAACATTATAAATTTGCATTCATTAGGGACTTAAATTATATTTTTAAATTTTTTTACGTCGCATGTCAGAATGTTTAAAATTTGAAAAAACCAAAGAAATGGTTTTTAAAATTCTTAACATTAAAGTATTGTAAAGTACAAATAAAATTTTTGAGAAAACGGCGGAAATGCAATTTTTTGAGTAATAAAACTAGAGTAAAAAGTTCAATTACAAAAAAACGAAAAATAAAGTATAACTACATATTACATAAAATAAAAGACAAAATATATACAATATACAAACGTATGTTTAATTATCAAAACATTATAAACTTTTGTATCATTATTATTTTATTTCCAATTACTTACATACAAATATTAAAGTTGTTAAGTACAAATATACTAATTTGTTGTAAAATTTAACCTTGAGAAAATTGTTTTAACAATTTTTAGGTAAAATAATTTTAAAGTTATTTTTTTAATAGTCAGTAATAAGGGAGCAGGAATTTGTTTACTTCTTTCATTAAAATTTTACGAATTTCTGAATTTTTTGATTTTCTGAAATATTTTGTTCATTTAAGTACTTAACCAAAATGTACCAAGTATGAACGAGAATAATTAAAAGAAACTGCCACTGGCAAAATATTTCATACATCAACCATATTTTCTCAAATTTTAAAATTGTAAGAAGAGGTTTTTGTAAAATAGTTGTCTCCCAAAATTAAAAATTAACTTGTAGATATCTTATAATATAGATCTATATCAATTGGTACAAAACTTTAGCTTTCAAAAATTATATTATTGAGTTTTTTATCAATTTTTAAAATTATGATTATACCTACTTAATTTGGACTTTTTTGTTTTATTTATTTGCTTAAAAAATTATACTTAATTCTCTAAACCCCACAAAAAATTATAAAAGCACTTAAAACAAAGAACGCCGTTTTGATATTTTCTAGATTACTTTCTGTTTTTTCAAATTATCTAAAACTAAAGTACGTCCTCTTTTTGTTGCTCCCTTAAAATTGTTTGGTTTACCCCACAGAGAGAAATTTTACAATAAATTATACATGCAAGACTTTTGATACAGCAAAAAAAAATTAGAAAAAAATGAGTGAAAAATTAATTATAACCGAAAATGCAAGTATCAACCGGATTTCAAAATCAACTTATTAGATTTGAAGACTATTCTCTTACATACAAGGGATTGGTGCTATTTTGGGGCCCTAAAAATATGGGCTCAAGGCCTGTGTATACCTACTATCTATGTTTAAGCCTTAATCCGTCCTTGCAAATAACAAAGGATTTAGAGTAAGGGCAAACTCACAATTCACGAACAAAGAAATATATGAAAACTTTAGGGCCGTAAACCAAATTCCACCTTTGAGTCATTTAGTTTATTTTTCGAAAATCGTGAAGAGTACTTTACCTGACTTTACTTTTTGTAACGTCCCTCCTCGTAAGTCATAAAATTAAAAATTATCAACAAAAAAAAACGGATTGCTTTTCGGATTCATTTTCTTGTGTAAAATCCTTATACATATTATATTCAAAATAAGATAAGCGAAAGTATGTATACATTTTTAGTATTTTGTATTTAGCCGTTACAACGGTCCAAACTTAAAAAATCATAAAGATGCAGTAATAACATGAGAAAAACAAAATCAAAAAAAAATTAAAAAATATAAACTCCAATATTTTCTTATGTCAAATCCTTTTAATTATGTCTTGTAAATAAAATAAGTAAGTAAATATATTTTTTATATTTTTTATTTGGTCATTCCAACATAAAAATTGATCAAAATGCAGAAAAAATATGCGAAAAAATTCATTAAAAATTAATAAACAAAATGAACAAAGAAATATATTTTATTTGGGCGATATAAAGCTTTACAATTAAAATTTTTTGAAAATACTCAAAAAATACGAAAAAATCATAAAAAAAAAAAATAAAAATATAAACTTAATTTTCTTATGTGAAATTCTTACAATTATAACTGATAAACAAAATCAGCAAAGAAAGATATATTTGTTATTTTTAATTATCAAAAAATTTAGTACCCATTTTTTTAATTTGTCTTTTGTAAAATATCCATGTCAAATAATTATCAAAAAAAGGAAAATTGTCAACTAATTAAGAAACTCCTTGTACAGCCGTTAATTTTTGTGAGATGCTACGTTTAGTGCAAAATTTAAAAAGAAATTACTAGATTTTTTTGAACGCAAAAATAGTTTTGATAGAAAAATCATCACCTAAAATATTGTTCATGTATTAAGAACACCTTGTATATTTACAATCTTATATTATTGGATTATGGATTACAAAAGCAATTTTATGAATAATTTCATAATTTAATAATTTTCTTTTTTTATCATTTATTAAAATAAATAAAATATATTAGTTGTAATTTTAATTATTATAAGTTGAAGTGTTTATTATTTATAAAAAACAAAATTAAATCTTGAATATAATAAAGAATAAATATGTACTGATATAACTTACTATATTTGTTAGTTCCTAATGTTTAGTAACACAATATTTTCCTAAATATTCACCACAGGCACTAAAATTAAATTCGCATCCCTCTATTGATTTCACAGGGTCGAAACGAAAATGTTCGTCACGTTGCGTGATTTGCGAGTTGCCTTGTACTATTCGCATTTAGCAGTCAGTTTCTCGGGTTGGGTTTTCATGAAAATACCCGAAACCACGTGATATTCTTTCCTTTTCCATCGCATTTTATTATCAGCCATCAACACAACAGATTTTTGGCTCGAATTGCGAAAAAATTAAAATAATCAATTTAATGAATTATATCTACACGTTTGCCTTTTGCCAAATAATAAAAGAAATAAATGTGTTTGTAATTTATTTAAAAGACAAACATATTTTTATTTAACTTGATATTTGAAAAAAACAGGTGATTTTTTAATTTTAAGTATTTTTTTTTACGTAAAAATGTATTAAAAATAATTCAAAGCTATTTTTATTTTTTCAAAAATATAATTTATACTTATACCTCAAATATTTAAAGTTTTGACAATTAAATAAATTTTTATAAACCTTAAAAAATCCAAACGGATATTATTTCTTTTAATTTTTTTTTTAATTTTTTTGATTTAATTTTGACATTAAACTTGATGGTGATTTTATTCATCATTATTCAGGTCTTATATTAATATTTTTAAGTTTTAATGCGAACAACAATCTTTAGTATTATTAAAAATATTTAACAAGATATTTTTTAATTTACCTAAAAAATAAACAACAAATTTAAAAAAAATTAAAACAAATTTCAATTATTTTTTCCTAAAAAATTCAAAACATTTAAATATCAATTATCATCTTTTGTCTGAAGATTTTTTAATAGGCACATAATTTATAAAATCATCGAAAAATCGTAAAAATTACACTATTTTTTTTATTTTAATCCACATTGTATCAATATACTCGTATAATATACAGGGTGTTCAAAAAATGACGGATGTAATTCCAAACTTCGAACCTTCTCATATCTCGTTGAATTGGTCAAAAGGATTAACTATTTTTCTGGAGATCCCTGAAGTGTTCACAACAACGTACTGGAGAGCTTATCCGCCATTTTTAGGACACCCTGTATATTAGAATATCTAAATAACTCATAAATTTTTATTGTTGTACATTGTACATATTGTTTTGAAATTTTAAGTATTTTTTTAAATTTTTGTTGAAATATTTAAACGCCTACATAATTAATTTTGCTTACTAAGCGTTGATAAAATCCTTATCTTATCAATAAAAGCGAATACAAAAACAATCAATCTCGACCTATTGGAATTGCTTTCTTTCCCAAACATATTCTTGAATATCCATTTTGACGTCAAAATCTATCAAACATAACATCATGGCGGGGCAACAAATACTGGAATTCTCAAATTCCGAAGAGGATGTGTTTGGAATTCAGGCGATAAATATTCAAAACATTATTATTACAGGGGGTCAAAAGTATACAAGATATCGTTAACTAATATTTATAATGACTTCAGTGTGATTCGGTACATCCGCGTGCATTGATTTCGAATTCGAAATGGCGCCGAATTTTGTTGATACAGTTTTCACTTTAGTGATTTTCATGCTCACTTTGGCTTTTTCACCTTTAATTTTCTTAAGTTATTTAGGTAAGAAAATTATATTAAGAATATTTTAAAAATTAAACGAATTAATCCATTTTTTTTGGTTTTCTTGAAATCTAAAATTTTTTATTTTAGGTGTTAAATTCTCACACTCTCTATGGTATAATATCATATCATACCTTCACCCGGAATTAAAATTTATAAAAGAAACAACATTTCGTACTTTATCAGATACACATAGGAACCAAGGAATTATTACAGTTCTACTCAAAATTAAAGGACCACCCAATTTGGAAGCTTTAACAAGACATCTTCAGGTTCGAACCAATCTATACTCTATACTTAGATCAAAATTTACAAAAAAAAACTAGTTCAATATGTATTTTTTTTATTTCCAGTTAGTTGTAGACCAAACTGATAAATTCGGGACAATCCAATTTCCACACCTAAAACAAGGTTTAATCACCAAATTTGGAACGTACGCCTGGCAATTTTTAGAAGATTTTGATTTAAATCAAAACCTAATAGTTGCACCATTAACATTTAAAGGAAGGTTGATTTCTGATGCAAACATACAGGTTAGTAATATTATTAATAAAATTCCTTTCCCAAATTTTGGAATTTTAGGACTGCGTTAGTGAGATTGTATCAAAGTACCTACCAAGCGGTGTACCACCTTGGCAGATGGTTATAATCCCTACATCAGAAGAACACCATTACATATTATTAAAATTACATCACGTATTACTAACGGATAAATTGACAATACGTGATTTACTTCCAGTAAAAAAATTACCAAATCACGATTTTATGTAAGTACTAATAGTCCGGTCAATTTAGCCAGAAAAATAGTAGGAAAGGTGCATAAATTAGCGTAGAGCTAAAAATTACCATTATAAATGAACTATGAAAAGTCCCCATTGATTCCGTACCTGGAAAAAATTTTATTCAAGGTCAAAGATCTTAAAAATGGGTTTTTCGAGTTTTTCAGCAAAACGGTAAGTTTTATCATAAAATTAAGTCAGAGAAAAATTGTAGATCATATAATTATCTATAAAAAATGTCTTAATACTTTTTCTCCTAAGAGCCACCGTTTCTGAGATGTAACGATTATAAAAGTTGAAAAAGTTGTAATCTTCATAATATGCATAAGTACGCCACGTATACACATCATTGAAGCTGTAATAGTATTATACAATTAAAAATATTTTTCTATCGGTCAATGTAAGCCATAAATCGTTCTAATCGTCAAACTGGTTTGGTCAAAATTAATTATTTTCCGATTAATCAAAAATTTCATAGCAATTTCTTCGTCCAAAAGTGAAATTTTCAAATTTTCAACGGTTATTCGGTCATAACTTCTAAACGAATAAAGATATCAAAATGAATTTTTTTTTGTAAAAGCCTACGTAAAAACCTTTAAGATAAGTCATCAATCGTTAAAATCAATGAAGGGGCAGGGGGATAAAAAAAATTCAAAATCGCATTTTTTTACAAAGTATTTTGCGAGATTCAAATTTTGAGTTTTTTGTTTTCGAAATTGAAAAAAGTCAATGCGTCGCGTAGTAGTACTTGAAAATCTCATTCCAACGCATATTTTAGTTAGAAGATAGGATGTGTCGTTACCTTACAACGATTATTTTGGTCGCAGGGGGTTGAAAAAACACAATTTTGACTTTAATAGGTCGGTGTGAGGTGAAATGAAAAGATAGAGATTTTAAAACTTCAAACCGACCTCGTTTGATCACTCTTCTTGCAGGTCACGTGTAGCGATTTTTCATTCTTTGTCTCGTTTCGGCCCCATTTTCTCTAGCAATTTTCTCTACGAGCCGTTTTTTATCGATATTTTTCTACGCTTTTGGAAAAAAAATCCCGACGGCGCTGGACGAAACATATAAAACCGATTATTTTTCTGGGTATTAACGGTACTTTTAGCCACAATATAAGCCGCGTTTTGTTAAAATCGGTCCAGTCGTTTGGTAGGTACGATTTTTTAAATTTCGTTAAAAAATGTCCAAAATTGTACCCCAATTTTCAAACGTCAAAATATGAGATACAAACAAAAATTTCGAAAAATGCTCCGCTATGGGTACGTAAGTCTGTTCCCTCTTTACGAAAATGCCATTCACGATTTTCTTTCTCTGGCTTCAGTCAAAAGCTAAGCAATATTAGCTTTTTGTTTTTTTTTCGCTAAAAACGCGACATTTTGACGTTTTCTAAGAAAAATTCGCCCTCGTGTGGGGATTAACCTAGGAGGGTCGGAAATTTGGGATATAGTTAATGAGGACGTGGGAAAAAAGGGGGGCCCGATTTGGTCATTTCGATTCCAAACCCGGCGGAGTTAAGATTTTCCAAAGTCGGCGAAAAGGACGCTCGAAAAAAACCATGAAATAATTGACTCTTTCGGGAGCGCTTTTGAAAGCTTTCCCGTCGCTCAAAAAAAATCCATTCCGATAGGATTATAAAACAAACATTCCCCATTAATTCGAGACCGAGTTTTTGAAATTTGGTTAAAAATGTACCCGTTATCGTGAATATTAGACGATTATGAATCTGACGAATAATGTGCATATTATGATTACAACTAGTATAAATATCTCAGAAACGGTGGCTCTTAGGAAAATAAGTATTAAGACATTTTTTATAGATAATTATATGATCTACAATTCTTGTCTGACCTAATTTTATGCTAAAACTTACCGTTTTGCTGAAAAACCCCAAAACCCCATTTTTAAGACCTTTGACCTTGAATAAAATATTTTCCAGGTACCTGTTCGATGGGGAATTTTTAGCATTCATTTATAATTGTGTTCCGAACATTCATACCAATTTTTAACTCTACGCTAATTTTTGCACCCTTGCATGTCTAAATTGACCGGACTTTATAGAAAAAAATTATTTATAAAATAACAATTTTATTTTTCAGTCAAGCTAATACCTCATCCCCATTACGAAATGTCTTTAAAAAACCAGAATACATTCCATTACTAAAAGAACGACTAACAGAAGATTTAACCAACACATGGAACGAATTCATATCCAACCATGATCCTCTAGAAAAACCAGAACTTCTAAAAACCACACCTGGAGTTTTTCAATTTCTCGCTTTAATAATCATAACGTGCGTATCCGCTTGGAAGGAGTACAAAAAAGATTTAGCAATAATCAAAAACACTTACTACGCCAAATTTTTATTCATAAGAGTAACAATGCGTAAAGAATGCTGGAAAAGACAAGTCAGCTTAGATAATTTTATAGATGCAATCCTTGTAACAATAAATCCCAAAAATATCATCAAAACTTTTGCAAAAATATCCTTGAAAATCATTTTTATGGGAATTAAAGCCCCAAAATTCATCTACAAAGAATTTATGGCTTGCTTCACATGTTTCCACTTAAAATACTGCGCGTACCCCGATACTCTTTTTGGAATTTTCTACAATTACACACCATTAATTTTCAACGCAACTAAAGAAGTATTATATTGCGCAGGACAAGTTTTTAGAACACCCAAAAATATTTTAGAAGAACTTTTTTGCGATCAAGAAGTCATCCAAACAATTACTCTTTGTGGAAGAAAAATAGTGTCGTGGTCTGAACCAATACAAACAGAATATTTAAAAATTATCGCTACACGTCTTGGAGTTTCTGAAACAGAACTCGTTTTAGCTGCTTGCAGTGCAGGAATTGCTGATTATTACGTGAAAGTTCGTGAAGAACCACCGAAAGAAATTGCTATTACAGCAAGAAATATCAATTCTGCTTATCTTTTTGGCGCTAACGAAACTAGGAATAATATCGGTGGTATGCTTTGCATAAATTTACCAATACTTGATTTAAAAAAACCAGGAGGTTGCTTTTATAACTTGCAAAGCATCCATGAAAATATGAAAAAATCTTTGGAGAAACAACCTTTAACTTATGTTGTAAGTATTTTGCAAACGAAATATGGAGTCTTATCAAAATTATTTCCTGCTACACTTATTGGGATATTTTTAAGGGTTTTATCATTAAAGTATTCGGTAACTTTTACTGAAGTATCTTCACCATACCCAAGCACTAAGCAAGAAACTGTTTGGGGGGAAGAAGTATTATCAGCGTTTTACTGGAGACCACCACAAGCTAATATTTGTAAGCAATATAGTAATTTTTATATACAAATAATTGATATCTTCTTTTAGGTGTCTCGTTATGTTTAAATCAATACGGCGATCATATAATTTTGGGCGTTATGACCGATGCCCAGTTGGGACCGCATCACCCTTTTCTAGTCAGAAATTTTTCAACTCATTTGAACAACTTAGCAGTATCTTCAGGGATTTTCAAATATAATGACCAACTTATGTTCAATTAATTTATATAAATAATATATATAAAAATTGCATTTACTTTATAAACCTTTAATTAAATATTAAAAAAATCATCACATGTTATCGAAAGATCTATAGATTTTTGGGGGACTCTGTGTCTGTTGCTATAAATATTAAAAGATATTTTTATAAAAACATTTTTTAAATTTTCAAAAGATTTAGCACCGTCCTCAGCATTTTGGGAAACCGTGTATATTATTTTAAATCAAAAAATTTACATTGTGTACTAACATCATAAACATTTAAAAAAGTATGTTATTTGTATTCCTCACATATTGAACGTTCGATATAGTCACCTTTGACAAAAGAAACTTTTGCTATAAGCAACCCTTGATATAGTAAACAATTTTAGTTTTTTGTCATTCAATATAGTCACCAATAGTCACCTTTGAAAAAATAAGTTTTTTATATTCGATAAAATAATCTTTTCAACCCATTTTCAACCGTATAGACCCTAATAAAGATAAAAAAAAAACAAGAGACATTCATTAACTATTAAACAAAAACGTAACATTTTAAGTGAAATCGTTAAGATAAAAGCGCTGTGTGTTGAATTTGATGTGACTAAATCTACAATTTCAAACATTGTGAAAAATAAAGAAAACCCAGTAAACCAAAAGAGGTATTATATATGTAAAATATATATAACATGTAAGAAAACTTATGTAAAATCTAGAGAGAAATTAGGGATAAATCATGTAAGGATGTCAGCCATATTTGGGGATAGGTTATTATGTGTAAATTATGTAAATTTTTATATACAAAATATATATCAGATATAAGTAAATATAAACAAAAAATATCATTTTTTTGCTTGGACGGTACAATGTAGTAATAAGCAGCAACCAGGCCATTTCTAGTAAGTAATCACAAGTATAATAAATTAATATTATCTTAACTTAAACCATGTTAAACTTAAAGTGGGATTTGCGGGATTCGAACCCACGCCGTTGCAGTCGCAAATTGTCGAATCAAGCCACCTAACCGTTGGACCATCGAGGCTTCATGAAGTGAATACACAAAAACATTGTTTTAAAGCAATTCCACATTAAATAAATATTATATTTGTTTTAATACAAATAAAAAAAAATTAAAAATAAATTAGTGAAGTTAAAAGAAGTTCAATTATATATAAAAATTAAGTAGTTAAAATTATTTTTAACAAAATAAATAAATTATAAATTATAACTTAACTTTTTTCTAATAATGTCGGTGTTGAATGTTGGATTTCTTTGGTAAGCGCAATTTTGCAGAAAAAATTAAGAAAAAATTCTAAACTTTAAAAATATTCAAAATAAAGACATTAAATATAAAAATTAAGTAGTTAAAATTATTTATAACAAAATAAATAAATTCTAACCCAACTTCCATACAATTTTCTAATAAGTTATTTTATATTTTATGTATGAATTATTTGCATAAAGAATATAAGTAAATAATTTATGTAGGTATATTTTAAATTAAATGTCTAATGTAAATAACACAGGCGATATTTTACATTAATAATAAATAATTATTTATATATAAAATATACAGTATACGAACTTATGAATTGTATATGTAAATAATTCTATATAAATAACACATTATAAATTTTACTTATTACTTACATAGAGAAAATAATATAATATTATATATGTAAAATATACATATATTTTACGTTAAATTAGCTACATAGGAGAATTTACCAGCTATCTATGTGTATTTTATATATAAGTTACAAATTGGTTTACTGGGAACTTAGAAACCTACATCGCCTCATGCTGTAATATTCCAAAAAAGAAAAATAGGATGACAACCTCGAAATTTCCTGAAATGGAGAAAACATTATATACATGGTTTTTACAACAGAGGGACTTGAAAAATATCGTCACTAATGAAATTTTAAAATTAAAGGGTAAGGAAATTTATGTTCAAATGGGATTTACTGGGTTATTTTTGGCAAGTGATGGGTGGGTGAATATCTTTAAAAAAAGACATGGCATTCGCTTATTAACTATATCCGGTGAAAAACTGTCATGCGACGCTTCGCAAATTCCATTTTTCCTAGAAAATTTTAAAGAAATAATTAATGAAAACCAATATGTAATGGAGCAAATTTACAATTGTGACGAAACAGGACTAGTGTACAGAGGATTGCCGTTTATCGAAATGAAGTAACAGCTCCTGGTCGAAAAAATAGAAAGGAAAGGGATACTTTAATGCCCTGGGTTAATGCTACATGCTATCACAAATTACCTTTAATGATGATAGGAAAGGCAGATCCATGGTGTTTTAAAAATGTTATAATTCCGTTATATAATCGAACATCCAAAAATGCCTGGCAGACGACAAATTTATTTTAGGAATGGTTTTTGAAACAATTTATTCCTGAAGTAACATCGTACTTGACATCAAAAAAGTTACCTATCAAAGCTCTCTACTAATCATCGATAATGCAATGTGTCATGGGGCAATTGAAAATGAAAATTTAAAAATTTTGTTTTTCCCTCCAAATATGACCCCTTACCTACAACCCCTCAATCAGCACATACTCAAATCTCTTAAAGTCCGGTACCGCAAGCATTTGTTAACAACAATAGCTTCCCTATTTGTGGACATTAACATTGCTTTAAACAGAATTACTCTTAAAGATGTAGCTTAAATGGCAGTGGAGTCTTGGAACGAGGTTCCACATAGTGTAGGTAATTTTAAATGGATTTAAGCTGTACTCATCATCTGAAGACTTTAATTTTAAATCACCAATTACCAATTGGCCATTTTACAGAAGAGGATGATATTCCCTTTGCCAGATTATTCAATTCAGTAATAAGAGAAAATGTCGCAACTGATTATGAAATAATGGAATGGGCGGAAGGAGAAACTGAACTATCACACGTTCATGATTTGGATTCCGTCATGAACATGGAACATCTCGAAGAAAATTTAGATGAGAGGAACAATGTGCAAAGTTATCAACTCGTTCAATTTAGTTATTGAGTGGCCAGATAGAGTGTTCCTTCCTATAAATGATATTCTCCTCCTAAGGAAAATTCGAGAAAAAGCAGTACTTCAAAAGTTTGAATAAACATGTTATTACAAAATAATAATAAAAACTCATGTTACCTTCCAAACATTTGACTTTAATTATTTTTTTATAATTTTGACTACTCACCTTGATATAATCAACTTTTTTTATAAAGTCAACTTTTTGAAATTTTGTTGTCAGTCAAGTTGACTATATCGAATGTTCACTATAAAATATTAGGTCGCTTAACACCCTGTATAGAATTTGTGTGTTCGGCGTTATGAATGGAAAGCACCATTACAGATCATTCTATAAATTATCATTCTGTGGTTCTTTTGCGACTATCTTCACTCCAAAGTAGATACACATAACCTAAAAATATTTCACGTGTTTTTGCTGTTTTTACGGCAGTAGATTTACTTCAGTTAAGTAATTGTTTTTAAGTTATTGGTTAATTTGTATAGTTTAAAACAAAATGGGAAAAGTAAGTAAAAAAGTTACAAAGCCATTAAAATTACAACAAAACGGAAATTCACCCAACGAGAAAGTGAATAAAACCGATTCTAAAAAACTTCATTCCGATGCAATTTTGAAAGTGACTGCTGCTAGTATTAAAAAAGCTAAAACTACTAAAAAGAGTGATTCTAAAACACAGGTAAAGTCAAAACCTGGTGTGGCACATGCGGCTTCAAAAAAACTCAGTAAATTGGCTATTTTAAACGATTCAAGTGAATTGAGTTCAATCGCCACAATTAAGAAAAATAAAAAGTCTGCAAAAAAATCTTTAAAAATTAAGCAAGAAACAATTAGCAAAGAAATTTCCGATGTTATAATAGAAGAATCGCCTGTTCAGGAAATCGATCAAGATGAGGACTGCAACGTAGGTTCTTTATTAAGAGTTTCCAATTTAAATAAACTTCAGTACGATAGGGAAGTAGTTGATACGGCCCTGGAAGGTGTTTTAAAATTACAAAGTAAATTCGAAACTAGGAAAAAACAATTGTTAGATGGCGAAGAACCTATTTTCGTGCAAATCTCGTTAATTAAAGTACCTAAAACGCCTAGAAGATCAATTCGTATACCGTTAATGTATTCCACACTCCCCGAGAATCCGGAAATATGTTTAATTACCTCCGATTTGAAAAATACGAATATAAAAGATTATAACAAAAATATTGATTTCTACCAAGATATTTTAAAGAAGAACAATATAACGAATATCAAAACTATTATTCCTTACCATCAATTACGTAATGATTATACTGAATTTGAATCGAAAAGACGTTTTATTGCTTTACATGATTTATTTTTGGCCGATGCAAGAGTTAAAGGGCATGTTTTGACGAAATTCATGCCATTCTTTGGTAAAGCTCGTAAAATGCCAATACTTCTTAAATTACACGTTAATAATCTCAAAGTTCAATTTGAAAAGGCATTATTAAAAACAGAAATACCTATTCATTCCGCCGGTGATACTTTTATGGCTAAAGTTGGGCATACGAAGATGAATAAGGAACATGTAATAGCAAATATTCATCATTTAATTGAAAATATCGATGCAAATATACCAGGAGGTTTTGATAATATTAGGAGCTTGAATTTGAAAACTTCTAGAGGTTCTGCGATACCAATTTACATGAATTTAAGTAAGTATATTTCGTTACTAAAATTTTTGCAAATAATTTATCACATATGATAGGTCAAACGTAATTAGTTGAGTTTACAAGGGTGCAGCGTTTCAAATTAAACATTTGAAAGTTAATTATTTTGGGTTGCATTATAAAGAAATAAGAAAAAAATGAAAAAAAAATGAAGGCTCTGCGACTTTTTGTTCAAAAGTTATGAATTTTTGTATAAAATATGGCATTCTGATAAAAGAGTAAATGTGTATTTTGAAAAATTCATATTTCACTTAATAAATAAAATTAAGAAATAAAAATTCGTACAGAAGTTTGTAAAAATTATCGATATTATCTTATTCAATTTTTTAAAATTTAATTATTTTTTAAAGTACATTACATAAAAAATTGTTTTTTTTTGAGTTTTTGGGGTGTAAAATTTTTTTAGGGGGATGTAGAGGGCAAGTGACCACCTACATTTCATCCATTTTCTATTATCTTTGATTTGCGGGGTCGATTTAAAAAAAAATCAAAAAAAATATTTTAAGATACCATTCTTAACTCTCTATGGTTGAAATTTTTCATGGAAATCGGTTTTTATAGTTTTTCTTGAAAACTATAAATGTTAGCGATTTGAAATTTTCACCAAAGGTAAACAGTAGATACACGCATTTTAAAACATTTTTAGTGATAATTAGTTTTTCTGGAAAAAATTTTTGGCAAAATTTTGGTATAAATACGACCCTTGACTGCGCACTTTTCAACCGAAAATTATAATTTCCATGGAATTTGGTGGGGCAGGTGACGGTGCGAATTTTATGCTATTAGACGTCAAGATCATGCTAAAAGTTTTGAAGATATTAATTCTTCAGTCCGAAATTTTGTCTCCAAACGGAGATTTTGTTTAATTTTGCTACATTTTCTCTCATTACTTGATAGCCAAAAGAGATAGCGAAGTGATTGTTTTTTTGTTGTAAAGGGGACATTAAAAGCTTTCAGAAAAGGTATACTACATGGGGGGTGAAATAGAATTTGAGGGGTTGATTAAACCAAAAAGCGTCAAAAATTGTGACTTTTTAAAATGGGATCTTAAAAAAATTATTTCGTTATTTTTTCCAAACTCAAAAAACCCTATGCGTGGGCGGTTTTGGTTCGAGGACTACATTCAATTCAGCTTTTAAAATAGCCAGACAGGAGCCACTAACCCCTGAAATTAAAGTTTTCACTCAATTTGCGCATAACTTTCCAACCCCTTCGAATTTAAAAACGAAAGATAGCTGATCAAGTGCCGCAATTATTCTTGTTAAGAGGATAGTCCGCCAAATGTTTGAAATGCGTACTCCTCGCTAGTAAAAATTGATTTTTTGGTGTTTGTAATAAAAAATTTAACAAAAACGCTCTTGTATTGCCTTCAAATTGAATTTATTTTTCATATAGAATTTTTGTTGTTTAAGTTTAATAAATTATAGGTGCGTAATTTTTTAAAAAATGCGTTTTTATCATTTTTTCAAAATTACTCCCTTATAACAGACTATATTCATCAAAAAAAAATTCTATATGATAAATAAATTCAATTTCAAGGCAAAACAAGAGCGTTTTTGTTAAATTTTTTATTACAAACACCAAAAAATCAATTTTTACTAGCGAGGAGTACGCATTTCAAACATTTGGCGGACTATCCTCTTAAAGGAATTGGTGTAAAATATAAAAGAAATTAAAATCTGTGGGCGGCAGAGGTACAAAAGTCCGACCGCGTCGGGCGCAATTTTTGAACATTTCACGTTCGATTTTTTTCTGAAGCTCGAGGTGAAAATTTAAGAGTGCTGATTTTTTTACCTATAAATATTAATATAATGAGGAAAATAAAAAATATTCGACTGACATTACCGGCACCGATCAAAAGTTACGAATTTTCAAATTCCTCGTCGAAAATCAAACCGCGAATTTGAGGACGCCAAAAACAGAGATAAAATTGAGATATCAAAAAAGCTTCCGAATTAAGGCAACAGGTGGTATTGGGATTAGGAATATAGAAACTGCGATTTTTTTCCACCTGTCGATTTCGAAGTATGTGGGACATTTTCTCTAAAATGCTTCGTTTTTAATTTAAATTAAAATAAAATTAACAAATTAAAAACGAACCATTTTAGAGAAAATATTTATTCTCTGTTTTTGTCTTAAAATTGGTCAAATAGTCTTCTAGGAAGTCTCTGGTATTTATTTTTTAAAAAAAGCCACCCCTGTTTAATGCAAAATTGGCATACCACTTCGTACATGTTTTTAAATAACTTCTAAACCGTACCAGCTGTGAAAAAATTAAACAGATCAAAAATTTTCAGAAAAAAGCAAGGAATTAGAATATCTTATTTAAAATGTTAAGTGGGGTAGCACAAAAAAGTTATGGCATAAAAAATGGGGTCTATACCCCCAAAATACATCCCCCTGTATTTTATTTCGATATTTTTATCTTGTTACGACTATAATAACTAAAGTGTGTTTCAAATTTGATCAAATTATCTTAAAAAATAAAGAAGTTATACTCAAAAAATTAAAAAAATATAGAAATTTTGACACCCCATAACTAAAAAATAGAGCACTTTTGAGAAAATTTTTATTCTTTACTTTTGTCTTAGAATTGGTCAAGGAATCGCCTGTAGAATTTCTTCGCATATATTTAGAAACACCTTTTAGATAAAATTTCTAAAAATAAATTTATTTTTTCAGAGAAAAGATCAGAGGTGCCGGATGTAGTTGTGAAGGGTAAACGTCCTAAAGCCTTCAAGAAAGTCAAGGGTGAATTATCCACTGTACTTGGTGCTGAGGTCACAGTTGCGCCAGGTGGTAATGTTTATGTTCGCAACACAGGAGAAATGGATGAAAAAGATAAACAGAACTACAGAAAATTAAAACTTAATCAAGAAGCTCTTGAAAGTAATATCAAGTCTGATGACTCAGACAATGAGGATGATGTTGTTGCACAAAAAGAGGAAGAATATTTAAATCTAATGGAAGAAGAAAATATAGCTAAGAAGAAGAAGAAAAGGATGGTTGAGAAGATAGAAAAATTAGATGAAAATGTAGCTAAGAAGAAAAAGAGGAAAGTTGCGAAGATAGATAAATTAGATGAAGTTGTAGTTAAAAAAGGAAAAGAAAACTTGAATGATCAAGAAAAATTACCCAAGCATAAGAAAGAAAAGATAGTTAAAGATAAAAAAGTTAAGAAGCAAGATGGTGTAAAAGAAGGCAAAATTACAAAAAAAGTTGAAAATGGAATTAAAAGGAAGAAAGAAAGAAAATAATTTCTATAATATTATAATTCTAATTGGCTTGTTTTAAGTTTTAATTATACCTAAAGTTATTTTTGCAACAACCAATGTTTAACCTCGTTTTGAATCACGAGGTAACTTATTATATAGTAGAAAATTATTTTCTACGTTTATTTTTATTGTAATTATTGACTGTATAATTATACTGTTATAAATATTTTTGTAAGTTTTATTTAGGGACTCCTCTAAACGATTTTAATATTTTTTAAACCGTTCAAATTATTGAAATATTTTTAAAACCGTTAACAGGTAGGCTAAACTACCCGGTTACTGGACAATCAAAGATCTTTTGGGCTTTTTTAACAAGTAGTAGTATTCGGTAGGATCTTGTGTTTTTGATTATAAAAAGTTTCCTTCGATAGATTTTTTTAATTTTCTTTTTGGGGTGCAATGTAGAATCCTCAGGCTATAATTTTTTGCAATGTTTATTTTATTTAATTATTTAAAAAATACATCTATTAATAATTCATAAAAGAACTACAGATAAGTCTTTGTGAAGTAAAAATTGCACTTATTTGACTATTTTCTTTAATAACATCGTTATACGCTGTTGAAATTTTGAAAATTTTTTGCACTTAAAAGTTTATTTCTCAATACAGTGTCTTTTATCACCGTTTTCACCAACGATTCCTAAAATTTAGGCATTGCTTATAGCGCTAGTTGCTAGGTATTTAATTCTGTGAAAACTGTTTTTGCTACACCAAAAGATTTTTTAATGTCTCTAATTTTAAAGAACTTTCTGATTAAAGGACTGAAAATTGTAATACAAGATGAACTTGTTTTCTAGATTATTATGGTTAGGTTAAGGTTTTTTTGGACAAAACATACAATTTTCAAATTACCGTAATTCCAAAACTATCAACCTTCTACCCTTACTATGGTAGGTTTTTTGAATCAGCTTTTCACGGAGATTTAAAACATCCAAAATTATACAGGGTGTTCCATTTAAAATAAGAAAGTTATTGTCAACTTCCGGTATAACCGGAAGATTCATATAAACAAAAATACGTTTTTTTAGAAACCACGCAATCAACTACCCCTGACACCAAATTTTCAGGATAAAAAATTAAGCTGTTCAAAAGTTAGCAGGGGGGACTTACTTTTGGCGCGCACTGTATAAAATATTACAATTTACATGATTTACAAAACATCTGGGATATTCCAGTGAAATTAAAATCTTGTTTCAGATCCCAGGACTTAAATACAATATAAATAAGTATATAATATTCGTGTATAATTTATAAAACATTTATTTATAATTACAGATTGTAGATTATAGACTGTAAGAGAATGAGAAAAAAGTCTTCGTAGAAAATTCATATAATGTGTACCTCTATATTTTACATATTTATTCCTCCATTATTCTTTTTCCTATTAGAAATTAAATTATTATAATGAATAACAGCATTAAATATATGAAATTATACATATTATTTTATTACACTAAAATTAAAATTTTCTTTGCAACCCCCAGGGCCGGTTTCAGGCGAGTGCGAGGTGTGCACCTTTTCCAAAAACTTTAATCGCGTTTTTCTGGAAACGTCTGTTTTCAAACTGGTGCGTGTTCTCCAGTCTCCAGATCATATTTTTTTAACCAAATGGGTTGCCATTTGATACTACTATTCCTGAAACTTGTTGTTTTCATGTCAACCTCAATCACAGATAGATTCAACACATATGAAGATTGATTTTTGCCATTTATATGTCAGAAAAAAAATCAAAAGAGTAAAAAAAAATTTTTTTAAGTTCTTTTTTTTAAATTTCTTCTATATTATACCCAACACGGTGTTTTCTTTTTAATTTTCTGAAACTTGTTCATATTCTCAACAAACAAGGGAAAATTTTGAAACCGTAGCTTTTTCCCTTCTCTTAGTGTAAAGCCTTTTGAAGTTTATTTCTATCAGAAGTAGTCCCGATGAGCATAGTTTTTGTCATTTAAGCTGTACGGTATATCATAAGGGGTGCATAGTTTGACAATTAGGCTATACGGAATACCGGATGGAATGTCAAATAGTTATAACAGTTTCACATCAGTCCACTTGGTGATGGTAACTGGTAACTGTCTTTGGGTAACAGAATACTTCTTCTAAGAGTAACTTCAGAATATTCATGTAATTTGAATTGATCCATTTATAAGGATATTGTTAATGGGTGATAAAAAAATTTATACTTTTCCTTATATTATAAGAGTTTATTTAATATTTCACTTGACCGGTTTCGGCCTAGGCCATCTTCAGAAGTGAACTACAAAAAGAAAAGAAGAATTTGTTAAAAGTTATGTATAGATTTAGAAGAATATTTAAAATTGTTTGGTTTACATTTTTATAAATTGTCAAAATGGAATTATATTAGAAAAAGAATTAACTAAGTATGTATTAAAATTATTAAAAGTATTTTAAAATTATTTTAATTTTTTTTTTTGCTAAATTAGAATTCTTATCAACTTTTTTTGTTTCTATAATTAAATAATTTAAATTAGAATTATTTGGATTATATAAAAATATAAACCTATAAAGTTTTTCTTTTTTAAAAAATATATTCTAAAATTATTTTTGTATGTGCACAGCAATTCTTACGGTTAATTTAAAAGTTCAGGTGTTTAGAAAATTGTGTCATGACTTTTAGCATGTGGTTTTCGGCCATTTTTCTTGAATTAATATTGAACAAATTCTTCTTGTACGTGGTAAATTATAACTAAAACTTGATGATGCATGCCAAAATTTGGACGAAATAATAAAAAATAATGAGAAGAATTTTAGTTTCTCTACTAATATGATGAAATGATGGATGAAATTTGAGCCGAGACTCAGTAAAATATGCGTCGTTTTTGGAAAATGTGTTGAATGCAAGGCCGTCTATTGAGTATTTTGTGTATTATTGTTGTTTGTAAGTGGTGTATCTGTACTAGAATATTCTTTTAAACAAGCAAAAATGGGTTTATCATTTAGTTGTAACTGTTCATTTAGGCAGATGTAATTTACGTTATTTTTTAATTTTGGTTATTTCTAAAATTTCTAACAGATCAAGTTTTGTACCTTTCTTTTGGCTACATAGCCAAAAGAAAGGTACATAATAGTTTTGCATTCTTGTCTGTAAATCTGGTTATTATCTTGTAGATGTTTTCCAAAATTAGAGTTTGTATTTTTTCTAAGGTGCTCTTCCAGTTTGACCTACATAGATGCTTTTACAGTTGCTACATTCTAAAGAATAAACGCCATTTTTGCTGAGTATTGAGGTGTTTGAATTTTTGATGAGTATGTTGCCTATGGTGTTTGGTGATTTGTAAGCTGGTATTGTGTGGTTTTTTTATCACCCATTAACTTCAGAAGGCTAGTTTAGTTCCGAAGGATAGTAAGAGAAGGAAATGTTGCCCTGATTTGTTGTAAATATAAAGAACTTTCAGAAAATTAAAAAAAAATACAACCTTAATGGGTCTTATTTAGGAAAAAATTTTCAAAAACTGAACAAAGAAATATTTATTTTTTCATCTATTTTCTTTGCGATTTTTTCTGTATTACTGTTGTTACCAATTGAAAGAGGATGATTTCAGCTTTCTAGTGATAATATTCTTTTGATTTTACGTACATTAGCAGTTTTGTGATTTTTGGAAAAAATTGGTGACCTAAAATTCAAAATGCTGTTTTTTGTCGATTAAATTTGCTCTACTTTCTACCCCTGCCGTTTTTCTACCCCTGCCGTTTTTCTACCCCTGCCGTTTAGTGAACCACGAACGGAACACCCTGTATAGTTATAAAATTATAATAAATATTTTTTTTATAAAGTTGATTTTTTATAGAGTTGATTATTTTTTAAATCACAGATCTACATCATCGATTGCAAACTTTGTTTTTTTTTATTTTTACCCTGCCCACGCATTTATTTTTGCACACGGCCCCGCAAACTCTAAATTTGGCCCTGGCAACCCCCTTTCTTACAGAATCACCTTTTTAATTTTTTTAAATGGGAAGGTTTTTTTTTATTTTGATTTAAACTAACCTAGCTAAAAATTAAAAAAAAAAATAACATAATACGTACTATTCGCACCGCATTCTGGTAAATTTCCAAGTTTTAACCTAACCACAAGTCGAAAGTGTTATATCTTACCAAAAGTCATTTATTTATAATTATTTAAAAAAAATAGTTTTTTGTTATAAATTACATATTCTTGTTATCCTGTTCAGAAAATCAGGAAATTAAAACGGTTCCAAAATTAATCTTATAATCATTTATCAGGGTAAAAAATTATCTTAAAAATTAAGAAAATAAAAGAGGGCCCTACGAGAAATAAGAAGGCTGCAAAAAGACTGTAATTCATTGTATAAAGATAGATCCTCTGAATGTAACAATCGACCAGTATATTTAAAATTAAAAAAAATAGAGATTCTTGTAAGCTAGTTTGTTAGTGTAGTAGTATGCTTTTTATTTAGTATTTCATAATTTGTCTAATTAGCCTAGGTTTTTAATAATGTGATCCATTGTTCTGCCCAAAGAATTTTAAATGTACTGTGTAGCTTTAGAAGTAACCGTTGCATTACAAGTAATGTATGGTTTCATGTGAAAGACATAAATCATTTAAAAAATAGCAGGAAGAAGAACTAAAAATCTATCTAAATTTAGAGTGATTTGGTAAAGATTCGGTAATCCAAATATGTATTTATTTCTAAGTCGCGTCAACAAGAAATAAAATTTTCTAGCATAAGGACTCTGTTGTAGGTTGTGCATTTATAGCTTATAGCGTCTTGGAAAAATACAATATTTTATGATGATGATGAAGAAAAAATCAAAGTTAAACACGCGAAGAGAATTTTAGTAGTTCTTTATTGGCCAATACAATCTGAATCTCTTGGTTTCCCTTGTACAATCATTTGGTAATATCGATTACCTTGATCTCTTCAAACCAGATATAATTTATCCACTTCCAATTTGAAATCAACTTTCCTTGGTTTGCGGAATTGTTTCAGGAAATCTCAGACTAAAGACAATGATTTGAAATCATTGTGTTAAAAATTTATAAAATCTATAACAACATCTCTCTGATTACGGGATCACAAGTTTTGGTGAGATTCTTTAGAGACATTTACTAACTCAGATTTCTTTAAGAATCAGCCAGAAACGAATCAATTCTTTTGGTCTGTATTAAGGTCATCCTACCTCAATCCTTCAGGAATATAAGGTATGTCCAGCAATAACCTTAGAGTTGGTTAGGATTTACCAAGAAAATTAGAGAATCAGATATATTTTTTTATTTCTTATACATAAAAAAAATAAAGTGATAGGTATCTACCTTTACTAAGTGGATTGATAAAAGATTCCCTAAAGAAGTTTGATACTGAAATTTTTTGCGCACAATGCAGCAATCAGAAAATGTATATTAGTGAAATCAATTAGGAAGGTGGCTGTATGGGCTTCAACTTCTGAATCCTTTTCAAAATGTTATAGCTTACCCTTTTTAGGAAATAAAATGATAAAATATTTACTTAAGTATTTTCCAGTTGTATTTCAGAAAAGATCAATTCAATTCAAGAAATCACCAATTGTAATTTAGAAACGTGAATTTTATTTGAGAAAACATAAATTGTATTTGATAATAAATCAATTTAATTTTGGAAAGTTTCAATTATATTTCAGAAAGCATAATTTGAAAATCAGAATTCGCCAATTTTATTTCAGAAAGTATGATTTGAATTAAATTTTGCCGCAGAAATTTTGTATTAATTAAATATAATAGTCTAGCCACAATCACCACAAACAATTGTATTTTTGGCTTCATAAATCATTGTTTCTAAGTAAACCAACATTTGCTCCATGATACCAGGAGCAAAAATATCACTTTAATCTTAGAATCTTTCGATTGGATTTAATATTTTTGACGACTTGTATGTGTCTGTTGTGGTTCGCGTGCAAAATCACCTCCTTTTTCCCAATTGGCCTTCCTGAAATTATTTTGATTTTTCTGATATACAAAACTGATGGTTTCTGAAATACAATTTATCCTTTCTGAGACACAATTGATAATTTTGAAATACAATTGATGCTTTCGAAAATATAATTTGTTATTCTGAAATACAAATGATACTTTCTAAAAGTAAATTGATTTATCTGAAATTGGAAAAAGTTAGTTTCAATTATAATTCTACGTTAAACCAAGTAATAGATATACAAATTTGATATTTAAAAGTCGGTGACTCCTTTTTGCTATTTAAAACAAACGATATGTTGATATTTGGTATTCGAAATTACTTTTGAGTGCAAATTTTAAAAAACAAATAATTAAAAATTTAAATTAATTTTAAATATTTTCTCTAGATAAACTTCAAGATTTCGTATATCTAATATTTTAACATAAACGCATTTTTAATATATCAATTAGAAATTTTAGTATTTAAAAGTTTTTTAATTTTCATTTAAATTGTCAATAAAATTTTATTGTTTTATAACAGGAAATAAAGCAACTAAATTATTTCCATAATTATTATAGTTTATTTAATCAGTAAATGGTTTATTAACAAAACTAATTTACATAATATAAAATTAAATATTCACTTATAATTACATGTAAAACATGGCGCGTAAAACATTTTTATTATATTATGTTATTATAATATTTTTAAAATAGTGTATAGCATGTACATCAATTATTATTCTACGATATTCTCCAAATCTGATATTGGAAATCTTTGAATTTTTTGTACAAATTTGGGATTTCCAAGGGCATTGCAATGAAATGTCGGCAAATGCCGCTGAGAAACCCCACAGCTGCACAAAACACCTCCGTAAACCTTAATTAACATGCCAAATACAAGTAGTATAAAATATTCGTCGTCTTACAAGCACTACTACATGGCAGAAGATATAGATTTATTGCAGAAACTCTGGCAATGCTTCCATGTTATAATATAATTCAGGTAGATTGCATGCAATTTTTTCCTTTACGCCCAACAGGTTAAAGTTGTCGTCGTATGATAAAGCATTAATGCGAACATTTAGCAATAAATTGCGAGCAGTGAGGTACTTTATTAGGTTGATTTTACGCCCATCCTGTGTAAGTTGCGTTTATTAGAAATATGCATAAATCCATCGCCGCTGTAATTATCGGCATTTTCCCATGCTTTTGCTTCTTCAGTGCGCTGCTCCTGCTCCTGCTTCTTTAGATTAAACTCGTTGTTTATGCTTGCAATAACTTGGGACTTAACAGGCCAGTAGACTTTTACATTACCCACTGTACCGATAAGGCCCAAATCGATGCAACCTTACAAACATCCAATACACCAATCTTTACACCAAAACCTGAAACAAAATTACTAAATTACTCATCGACAAAATTAGTATTTGTTATAAAAGAGAAAAATCTGATAATCCAGAAATTTGTATAAACATGATGAAAGATTTTTGAACAATGAAATAAACATAATTGGAGTTGAAACATGATTTTAGTAAATATTTTTGAATAAATTTAATTTTTCGTCAAATCAGAGTACTTACTATAGAGTAGCATCATAAAGAGGACTGATGGTTATCGTGTATATAATGGAAACACCTTTATATTTTTTTGTGAGTGATGAGTCATGTAAAACTAATCTCAAAAATGCTTTCAGTAGTGTATATGACCAGAAATCTATTGGAGGTTGAAAAAAATATATCAACAAGAAGAAGTTTTGAAAGCTTATTTTTGTTATTATTCATTCTGATTGGATCTATGCGTTGATCAGAGTTGTTTCCATTCGTATGTGCGTCGAATGGGAAAGCAATTTGCCCGATACATATCTGAAATCTAAGATAGTCCTTAGGGCCATTGCCGCCGCAGTGAGACACGCTGACGAGAGATCGATCTTTGCAATGGAGTTATTGACTTTGAAAGAGACCTTGTCTTTTTGATCCGAGATTCGAGCTGATAGTATCGAAGCATGTTTCAATTTCAAGTCAGCAGTCCAAATCGAAATTAATTGAAATTTCTATTGTATTCATTATTTTGTAGTTAATTAGAAAAAATGTGTACCTAATTGCAATGAGGAAGTGTTTTTCGAATAGTTTTGAATTATTAGAAAAGTGATTTCTTTTGATTCAATGGGGGCATTAAATTTGTCGCGACGTGGTTCTCACGGGGAGCATCTCGGCTGGTTATTAATGGATAATTCCAGCGATATGACACGGTTGTAAGTGGAATGCGAACGTCGACGATTTCCATCATTATATTCCCTTTATAGAATTTATAAAGAACATAGTTTCCTTGCTTTATGTGAGGAATTAATGTCGCGAAATAACTTTCATACATTTTTTGCCTAAAGTGGACTTTTGATTCATATTGAAATTAATTTTTTACCTTACTTGTAGAAGAAGTGGAAGGATTTATACTTAAGTTAGTTGTAAAGCACAGCACGCGCCGTACTATTGATTACAAATGCGTTTTAAAAAACAACATTAAATTGATTAATTCTTAATTAAAAGGCGACGTGGTTTCAATGAAAAAATTACAACCGCTTTTTACATAATTTATTGGACACTAACATACCAATTTTATTATCACCAAACTTTTTATTTCTACAAAAACCAATGCATTATTATATTAGACATTGCAAAATTTTGATTATCAAGAAGAAAAAATACAAAATTAAAAGGTTTGATTTATAAACTGACATTTTTTAAATTCCAAGTTTTAAATTTTAAAGTTACAAGATGAAAAAGTCTGTTTTTTTTGCTTTAAAAATGTGACAAATCCTGTATTTTATAACCGAACCTGAAGATTACAGCGATTCTTTTTTATATTTTATTTTATGCCTCAATTTAAAAACCAATGGAAAAAATAAAAATTACCACAGAACTAATTAGTATTAGTATTTTGTAGCAAAATATGCTACTAACAATAAATTGAAATGAAGGCCTTTAGAAATTAAAAATTAATAAGTATAATTTAAATTTTTGAAAATAATTAGGAATATTTTAGCTAAATAAAAATACACTTAAGAGGATAGTCGGCAAATGTGAGCACTTGATTTTGAAATTCGATTGATTTTTGCGGTTTTGCTCATAATTTTATTTAAATTGAAGCTTTTTTAAAATTTCTATTTTTGGTACACATAGGATTCTTGTGGCTACCAACGCTAGCAATAAGTTAAGATATAAACGAAGAGTTTTCCGTTTCGTTTTTTGTTTTTAGTATATTTTTAAACTTTTTACAGCATCCCAAAAATTAGGTAAAATTTTTTGAAAGCTGTAAAAAGTTTAAAAATATATTTAAAAAAAAAAACGAAACGGGAAACCCTGGGTTTATGCATTAAATTATTATTAGCGTTGGAAAAAAAATATTATTTCAATTAGTTTTTTGTTCTTGTGAAAAAGCGAACATATTTTGTAAAGAGCTCGTTTTACGACTGCAGTATGAGTATTTGGTTCGACTTACTACAACAAATAAAAAGAAGAAATTGGTAGTCAAAAAACTCGTCTGTGTACCAAAAAAAAGAAATTTTAAAAAAGCTCCCCTGGAAAAAAGTTATGACCAAAACCGTAATATCAAGATTTTAAAATTATGTGCTCAAACTTACCGACTGTCGCCAAGATAAATGTTTATTATTCTCATGAACGTATTTTAATTTTTCAAACTTGGTATAAATACCGAAATTTAGGTACGGATCTTCACCAGTTTGCAGCAATTTAGAAACTGGGAAAAATAAAATATGTTGTTCACAGTACTTCTTATTGCCTGCTGTTTCATCCAAGTATTATTAGTAAATAATTCTAAAAATTCTTAATACTATATATTTGTTAGTGGCTGGCAGAAGATCTAGAGATGATGATGATGGTAGCTTTCTTGGTATTAGAGGTAAATACTACAACTGGGCTAGTAGATGAAACCCTTTCAAATGTAGGCGATATTGCAACTGGAGCTTTGGGGTCAGTAAATGGCTTAACCAAAAATTTATTGGGTAGTATGGGTGGTCTTCTCGATTTAATTACAAATCTATTGGGCTCATTGACCAAGAGATTAGAAAACATCGAAAGACTTTTGAGTGATAATGCAAAAGTTGGAGTAAATGTTGGAGGTAATACGAGTTTGGAGATAATGGGAGTATCAACATTGAAGATTGTTATACATAAACCCAAATGTTTAGTTTAAAAAAATAACAAAAAATAAAACATGAAAAAAAAGGAACCAAAAAGATACAGATATGACAACAGCAGCGGTTATGACAGATAATACGAGTTTGGAGAAAACTGGAGCATGTAATTTTGCAATGGATAAATCAAAATCCAAAATGCTAAAGCAACCACATTTTAAATATTTTATTATTCTACCTGTGTCATTAAAAAAAGACACATGCCAAAAAATGGATATTTATTTTAAAATTTAGATAATCATATTAGGATTTTGGGTCGTGTAAAAGACTTGAGATAATAAAACATCCAGCAATTGATTCTAGTTTATCTAGTCGTCATCGGGTGCTATCTTGGCCAATTCTAATACAAGGTATCCCGTAACGTTATGCAGAAATTTTGTAAGTGTAAACTAGGTTCAATTCTAAGACTAATAAACACAAAAGTTGCAGATCTATTTTTTTTATTCAAAAGTTACACCAGAATTTAATATTCAAACTCCAAAACAGAAAATAAAGTTTTTAGAACAAAAAAATATATTTTAGTTAACGAATGCTCATACTCTACTTTAGAAAACTGGTAAGGCATTGTTAATTCAGCAAAAACTAACACACCCAATAACCACAAAAATCGCATAAAGAATGATTTAAATTTTAAAATACCGAGATTTTAATGCCTTTTGTTAGTAAATTAAATTTAAATTGTAACAAAGAACACAATTTCTTTTTAAAATAAATTTTAAATCAATTATGTTTTTTTTTAAATAGTTTTCAAATTGAATTTTCTCTTTTGGAATTTGTAAATTTAAAACTTTTGAATAAAAACAAATTGACCTACAACTTCTGTGTTTATTAGTCTTAGAATTGAACCTACATTACACTCACAAAATTTCTGCATAACCTTGTATAAAAGCAAAGAATGAAATTCATTTCAAAAATGCTGAATTTTTTATTTACAAGGTGTTAAAGTTTCCATTTCTTTTTTTTAGTATAATTTCTTTTTTAAATAAAATTTACTTGTATCGACAGGCAATAAATTCAAATTATAACACCTTCTCCCGGCGCATTCACCAAAATAGTCGATAGTTAGTTTTCTGAATTTCAACCATTACTACTTTTAATTACAATTCTTTGCTCCAATATTCTTCTAAATGCTCTATTTTTAGAAAATATGAAGGGGTCCAATCAACAAGTTTATTATTAAGTTGCTAATTTTGTTAATAATTAAAATTACAATTGCACGAAATGGTTTAAACTCAGTTAGCTAAATCAAGGTAAAACTACCAATTATGACAATTTTTGCTTAATTTTCTGTCATACTTTAACCGTTTAAAACTAGTTTGAATTTAAACTTATTTGTGCAAACCACCCTAACAGATTTATAAATATACAATTAAATGTGCGATAAAAGTTCTGCGTAATGGCTAGAGCTTTATTAATATTGCTTTGATCAAAAAACTTTTGTGTTTGTACATCACATGACTGAGATATGAGTATCAAGTGTGAAGTGTGAAATCTTAAATGCAGAAGCCAAATCTTTTTCTAAAAGAATCTACCATAATATTTTTAACAAAAAGATTTTTTTAATGAAATAACAAATTATGAAAAATAAAGTAAATTTGAGTGTTATTTGTTCTTAGTAAACTGTATTAAAACTTATGAAAATCATTTTACAAAAATTTTTCTTATCGTTAGATTTAGAAAACAATGTAGATTCAATTAAATAAAAAAAGTTGGACTCGATAGTCTTGTCTCAGTAACGTGATGTATAAATACAAAAGGAAGCAAGTAACAAATAAATGTCAATTTTCACAACATTTATATGATTTTTTTATCAAATCAATATTAAAAAAGTTAAAGCGAATTGTGCAGTACTTTTTTCCTACCCTGTATTTTGGTCATGGTACAGGGTGTCAAAAAACTCGAGCAAAAGCACTCGCTATATTTTCAGAGAACCTTGGTAGAGTATCGAAAAATTATTTTAAAAGATTCAAAAGTCTCTAGAAATATCCCAAACAGAAAGAATTACAAATTAAACCATCTTCAAATGAATAGTCAATAAAATGTTCAAATTTATTAGGAAATTAGGATTTTTTACATTAATTTTATAATAACATGTCAAAGAGAATGAACCAGGCACCGATGTTGTTTTAACTAATGACGATTCTCGTAAAAGTGATTTTATTTTGTTAACTCTGTCAAGGTTTTTAAAGTTATTTTAAAATGTCCGCCAAAATACAGTAGGTAACTCTAATTTTATAGTAAAAATGACAATTAATACACTAGATCTTGCCAAACTGCAAACTGCCCATTTCTTCTTTGGCTAATACCTTAAAAAATATCGATTCTTTTAAAATATTTTTTCGGTACTCTACCTAGAGTCCCTGACAATATGGTGAGAGCTTTTGCGCGAGTTTTGGTACACTCTGTATACAGGTTGAGTTTTTAGTTCTTTATTTTAAGAGATGGGAAAAAAACTTAAATTACAAAATTGCATGGTTTATGGATGCGCATAACCAGAAATTATTTTTGTCTATACTGGGTGTTTCGTAACTGGAGAGTGCGGACTGCATGTAATTTATTGCATATACACAATACAATGTCAGAGTTTTTTGGGTTGCCTAATATGCATTTCTATTCCGCCTTTCTAATCCTTGTCAATGCAAAGTATACGTGATTGTAACCAATTTAGTTCGGAAATGCACGAATATGACCATATAATCAAGGAAGATCAAAATGACTTCTTAAAGCCCGTCAAGCGTCACATAATAAGGTTTGAAGAAAATTAGTATATTGTTTTATTAGGAGTAAAAGAAGTACATACGAGCCACAAAAAGTTCTTTTACTCCGAATAAGATATGCTATTTTTTCTTCAAACGTAGAAATTTTTAAAATAGTAGGTAATATAAGAAATAATTTTGAACACATTTAATTTACATACAACACACAATATAATGTTACTGTATATTGGGTTGCCTAAACTGCATTTCTACTCCACCTTTCTAATCCTTGTCAATGCAAAGTAGATCCGACTGTAACCGATTTACTTCGGAAATGCAGGAATATGACCATAGAATCAAAGAACATAAAAATGACTTGTAAAAACCTGTCAAGCGTCACATAATTTTGTACTTTAATGACGTTTGAAGAAAATTGTAATTTTCTGTCCCAACACCCCATTTTCCTATCCTTGAGATTTCTTGTACCGTTTTAAAAAATTATAAAAATTTTTATCCTATAACAAAATTGTATACAAAACATTACGCTAATAATAAAAAAAATTAAAAAATGTTTTCGAAAGGACCTTATCGGGTTTTGGGAGCATTTTGTACAAGAATGAAACTTATGCCACATATAAATAAGAAATAAATATACAATAGTGTAAAATATTTCGCTCGTTAAGAGACCGCTTTCGCCAAAAAACGCAATTGAAATTAATTAATTTTTGCACAATTAGACAACGATGCTGGTGTTTTCCTCGGTGTTTCTCACAAACAAAGTAGTTTGGTTGCCTATGCCATTTATTTACTATGATTTATTGACTTTAATAGTATAAAAATTATACAATTAAGTACATATTTGTTATGACTTGATTAGAAATTAATTTTTAAGTATTTATTTTATTCAAATAAACTTATAATTTAAGAATATATTTTTTACAATTAAACAATTTTTACACAGTTGTCGTTTTTTTGCAATTTTTAAAATATTTGATAAAAAATGACTTTTCCAGTTCCCTGGAGCTCTGAAACTTTTACTGTAAATTCAATGGCTATAGTTTTAATAGTTGTAATAAGATTTGTAATATTACGGCGTCAATTAAAAATAAAATATCTTTTACAGGTTATCGTAAGACTTTATTGCACAATCGGGCAACATTGAAATTAGTACCTCTCAAACGAAACGTCCAAATTAAATGCAGAATAATTATGCAGAATAATTTTTAGTAAAAAGTAGAACCGATAAGGGACCTCGGTGGTGGCAAAGGGCTTGTAAATTCCTTCTATTTTTGTAGGACACACCGTCTAGCACTTCTAAGCACCTCCTGTCAAGTAGGCAAGATACTATTTACGACATTCGGCAAGTTATTCTCCTTTTCTAGAATGTTTCATTCCAGTATGTTACATGAGCGAGTGCCGGATTTCTTTTTATGTGTATGCGCCGGTTTTAGCTGTTTTTATAAATAAACGTACAAACGCAAGCAATGTGTACGCATGACAATAACACCAAATGTGGGAAACATTTTAATCCAGTGTGAGTCACAGTGAGTCAATCGCCAGATACCTTTGTAAAGCGCGTACGAATTTGTTAGCCCAGGCGTTACTTCTTGTTTGTTACAGTAACCATTGTTCTAAAGTGCCTTATAATAAAGGTCATTTGTATCCACCATCAGGTTAATCCTTTTGGCGATTGTATTCGATTATTAACATAGGTTCCACAAGGAAAACACCCTATTAGTTTTAACTGTCATTTGCTTTCAATTTAAACGTAAATGAAAGGTAATTAAAATTGATCTGACAGTACTTGTCAAAATTTGAATTTTAAAATCCGCTGTTGTCGTGTTAATAAATATTTTTTTAAATAATGTAAAATCTCATAAATGTATTTATAATTCATATTTATTGAAGAAATTGGAAATATAATTAATATTGGGGGTATTTTAGTTAATTTTTGTAGGTTAAACTTATTTTTCATGTTTGCCCAAAAACACCTAGGAAAACGATAAGGTCCTTTAGATTATTTTATAAAGTGACATCTACTTATTTTTGTAAAAAAAAAATATTTTTCATAATAATTCATCTATAATTTAATTTAAAACCATTAACATGTATGTTAATTCTATTAGATTTTGAGTATTTTTGTAAAAAAATCTAGTATTTTATTGTTAAATCTTTTTTTGGAAAATTATTTAGTATTTCTTCCATTTTCCTGACTTTTTGATAAAAAGAGGCAATAAAATAAATCGCCGTGTAAAAATGGGCGCCGCAGGCTAGTTGCGCCTGATGCTGGATCGCAATAACAATAATTCCTTGAAAGTTACACTCTTCGTAGTTATAAACATGAATCAAAGCCTCAAGACTATGAATTATACATTAAACCATATGGTTTTTGCGTAATTCAACTTTAAACGCAACCGTTTCTTTGTAAACTCCCGAGACACTAACAGATAAAAATGCTTTTTCTCTACTATTAATTGGATATTGGAGAAAGAGAAAATCAATTCCAAGCGAAATTCAGACGCCAGCATTTAATATAATAAATTATCCTTATTTATTATCTAACTCAATATGTTGTAGATGGTTATGAAAAAACTTTGATTAATTGAATTATCATAAACTTTTACTGAAATTATAAAATTATCAAAGGATTTTAATTTTATTAATATCATCTGCTTATTATTAGGAAACATGTTTTTTGTGGAATTTTGGGGAAGAAAACAGATGGAGAAGACAAAAAATGGGCTTCCTCAAGGTAGTGTACTAGTTCCTATTTATTTTAATATCGATACCAATGATCACCCAATTACGATCAATACAAAAATATACATATTTGCTGATGAGTTAGCAATTGCATCTCAAAACAAAATATTTTCTATTCTTGAAGGAGACTTTCAAAATGCTCTTCAAAATTTATCGATATATTAGATTATAATTATAAAAACAGTCTACGCCCAAATCCGTCAAAAACAATTTTCACATAAATACTAGGCATATTTTTAGTGGAATTACTCCTCCAAGTATAAGAAGATCTGTAGCAAGCATGTATGAACGTAAAATTGGACAAAATGGCATTTTACATCCACTTAATGCAGAATTTAATCAGCTAAAATCTCCTAGAAATTTTTTATCTATTGCTGCACCACTTCAGGGGTCTGAATCTATGAACAGTTGTGGGAACAATCACTAAATAAAAATGATAGGAACTTACTTTTAAGTCCTAAGGGATTGTGTTCCTCCTGGTGCCAAAGAAGTTTGGGTAATTTGGAAAAGCCTGATTTGATACGTACATCAGTTGGAGTTTCTATGATGGGTCTCCTTCTTATTCATGTGGTCAACAAATAGATTTGAAATGGTTGAAGCAAGTACGTCTGCAATTAATTAGGTTATGATGAACATAATTTTTGAAGTAACTTCACTTAGGAAATCATAAATTATATAACCAATCACAAAAATACTTGGATTTGGTTGTTCTAAAACTAACTTGTATGCAGAGATTTGTTGAGGAATTCAATACAGGTGAAGCAAAATTCATACTTCTAATTTATACCAATTTTTTGATGTTTTGGTTTGGTGAAACCATAAATCATGATGAAATTAAGAATATGGTTTTGGATGTTAATTATTTTATTAGAAAGAAGATGAATTAACAGGTAGTGAAGATAGTAGAAATACCTGAATTGTTTAGTAGAAACTGCCTTTCTGAAGATTAAGTAGTAATGAGTGGCTATGGTAGTAATAAAGTGTAATTAAAATAATGAAAGCGGAATCTCGGTTAAAACCGTGGCTGGTCTAGGATTAAAAGAAATCTTCCTGCATATTTGTCATTATTAAGTAAATTGATCCTCGTGTTTTGTGCGATAAGTATAATTGCGATTGTGATTTGGTATGTGTTGCAAACGAGCTATTAAAAGCAATTGCACAAAATGATTGTTCAATTATCGGACGAGAAGAGCGGACTTATTGATGGTGCTTTCGTTTCTACTTTAGCGTCCATTAACGATCTTCGATGATTTCTAGAGAATACCTCATATTATGAGGTACGGGCGTGCGCCTTTATGGGCGAATAACTTAAGTCGGGTCATTAATTAAGACGGTAGTCGCTGCAGGAGGACTTTAATTGGTTGAAACATTTGTATTCCTACGACTGTCACATGGACTCAGTACGTGATAGTGATGCCTAGTAGTCACCAAGCCCGTTGGCTAATTTAATGTTATTACCTTCTTATACACTTCATAATTTTTTCGCCTCGAATTCCAAGAGACTGTTTTAATTTTTTAATTATATTGCTTTTATTACTTTTTATCATTTCAAATAAAAAATTTAACGTCTTGATTTTTTAATTAAATAATTACTGCAACTTGTCATTACAAAAACTGTGCTGGTACTTCTTACACATCATTAATTTTATTTATAATAATATTTATTAACATCATTTAAATACCTACTGGTATCTTTAATTAATGAAAAGTAAACTGGTATTCACTTAAAAGTATTCAGTATTTTTTCTGATAACAATAAGCTCGTAAATACGATATGCTTGGGGACAAGAACATACATAGAGTTAAGTAAGCGTGGGCAGATTATTTAAAGTGCATAAAGTATGCACAAAATAATAGCGCATAAGTATCTCAGGCAAACATTATCTGATAAATGGCTTATCGGGCTGTAATGAACAAAAGACTAAACAAAGCGCGGAACTACTTACAGACTTCAACCATAATGAAACGCCCTTAATTTATATTACTCGCATTAATTTAAATTCCACAAAAAAACACCTTTTTACATTTTCTTTATTATGAAATAATTGTTATTAAAAATAAAATTATCAGCTGGCGTAATCTTATGCATTTGCTTAATTTGCACTTTAATTACGATATAAATTATTACAGGAAGCTTTATGTAAAATTAAAGCGAGCAATTAGATGAGTAATTAGCAGGAAAATCATTAATATTTTTTTATAAATAAATTAATTAATAATAACAACAATAAGCTTGGAAAGTATTCACGCTTTGTGATTCATACGATTGTTACTAGAAAAATTATAATCTTATGAAATTACAACAATTTCCTAGATCACAGATTTCTTTCAACAACACTTCTCTTAAATATTGTAAATTACAGACAAATTTTTGTATTGAATACCCTTTCAAAAATATTAAAAAAAATAATTAATAAAAGTATAGTGGATTTAATATATTTGTTACACGAGACCGTTTGGATTTCAAAAAAAAAGTTGCACTCAATCAGCAATAATAAATATTATGCACTTTATTTATGATCAACTGGAATTCTTAGATTAATTACGGGAATTCTTTGGAAATTAATTGCATTATATTTAACAAACGTATCTAATATATTTTTAACAATCATTAATAACGTAATAAATTATATACAAAATTAGGTATTCCTCAAGGTTCTATTCTAGGACGAATTTGTGTTTGATTTTTTTTCTCATAGCGTAATTTTCTAAAATATTGTATTTAAAATATAGTGACTTTTGATTATGTTTTTTGGTTAAGAACGATGTATAAGTAGCCTTTTGTCCTTCGCTAAACATGGCTACTTTAAGAGAAGATGTACGATAAGCAATCACTGGGGTTAATTAATCAAGCCTGCTCGGCAACAGGTATACAACGATTTAATTTATATTAGTTCTTTTGTTGTTTTTGACGTGATCATTTATATTAAGCAGATGATTAATTTGATGAGAAGGACTATTATTTTCTCATAAAACAAATGATGGCTGGTTTTATAGATTGTTTCCGTTTTTTTCATACAACTACACCTGGAGAAAATTTGCTAATTAAGCTAATTAGTGAAAAGTTATACGTTTACACGGTTGGTTTTAAGTAACATCAAGTGATTATCCTAAAATTTTCTGTAAAATATTTTGATTGACAGTATTTTTGTCTATATTTTTTGTTGGTAACTCAAAAACAAACATTCGTATGAAAATAATTTTTTTAAGGATGAAAGGGACTTTACGAACTTTTTGATGTGTGATTGTTGAAGGAAATTCTTGTAGCAAATTTGGCCAAATTTTTCTGAAAATTATGCTTTGACTTTTGAAAATTTAAATTCTTTAAACAATCAAAAAAGTAGTACGTAATTGTAACATGTTAGAACAAGTAAATATAAGCCTTTTAGGAATTAGGAACAATTTATAAAATATTTAGTGAAAATGTTTGGATTTGTTAAAAGCTTTCTACATGATTTCATATGACAATCTCCTCAGTAAACTGTACGCATACAATATCCACCCTGATAGTCGTGGATTACTAGTTTCTAACTTTAGTCCGGTCAATTTACCCCTAAAAATAGTAGTAAATGCGTAAAAATTAGCGTAGAGCTAAAAATTGGTATGAATATTCGGAACACCATTATAAATGAATTCTGAAAAGTCCCCATCGATCCCGTACCTGGAAAAAGTTTTATTCAATGTCAAAGGTCTTAAAAATGGTTTTTTCGCGTTTTTCAGAAAAACGGTAAGTTTTATCATAAAATTAGGTTAAACCAAAATTATAGATCATACAATTACCTATAAAAAATTTCTTAATACTTTTTCTCCGAAGAGCCACCGTTTCTGAGATATAACGATTATAAAAGTTGAAAAAGTTGTAATTTTCATAATATGCATATGCCACGTATACACATCACTGAAGCTGTAATACAAGTAAAAATATTTTTTTATCGGTCAATGTAAGCCATATATCGTTATAATCAGCCAACTGGTTCGGTCGAAATTAATTATTTTCCGATTAATCAAAAATTTCATAGCAATTTCGTCCAAAAGTGAAATTTTCAAATTTTCAACGGTTATTCGTTCATAACTTCTAAACGAATAAAGATATCAAAACGAATCTTTTTTTGTGTAAGACCGTACACAAGAAACCTTTAAGATAAACCATCATTTGTTAAAATCGATTAAGAGGCAGGGGGGTAAAAATATGTGAAAATCGCATTTTTTTACAAAGTTTTTTGCGCGATTAAAATTTTGTGTTTTTTTTTCGAAATTGAAAAAAGTCAATTCTTAGCGTAGTAGTACTTGAAACTTGTAAATCTCATTCCAACGCATATTTTAGTTAGAGGATAAGATGTGTCGTTACCTTACAGCGATTATTTTGGTCGGTGAGGGTTGAAAAAATACAATTTTGAATTTAATAGATCGGTGTGAGGTAAATTGAAAAAATATAGATTTCGAAACTTCAAACCGACCTCGTTTTTAATTTTTTGTCCTGTTTTGGCCCCATTTCCTCTACCAATTTCCTCTACGCGCCGTTTTTTATCGATATTTTTCTACGCTTTTGGAAAAAAAAATCCCGACGCCGCTGGACGCGCCGGATAAAACCGATTATTTTTCTGGGCATTAACGGTACTTTTAGCCACAATATAAGCGACATCTCGTTAAAATCGATCTAGTCGTTTGGTAGGTACGATTTTTTAAATTTCGTTAAAAATTGTACCCCGTTTTTCAAACGTCAGAATATCAGATACAAACAAAAATTCGAAAAAGTGCTCTGCTATGGGTACGTAACTCTGTTTCCTATTTACGAAAATGCCATTCGCGATTTTTTCCCTCCGGGTACAGTCAAAAGCTAAGCAATATTACCTTTTTGTTTTTTTTTCGCTAAAAACGCGACATTTTGACGTTTTCAAAGAAAAATTCGCCTTCGCCACAGGATTAACCTAGGAGGGTCGGAAATTTTGGATATAGTAAATGAGGATGTGGGAAAAAAGGAGGCCCGATTTGGTCGTTTCGATTCCGAACCCGACGGAGCTACGATTTTACAAAGTCGGAAGTTGCTCGAAAAAAACCCCAAAAATATTGACTTTTTCGGGAGCCCTTTTGAAAGCTTTACCGTCGTTTAGAAAAATACATTCCAATAGGATTATAAAACAAACATTGCCCTTTAATTCGAGACCGGGTTTTTGACATTTGGTAAAAAAAGTACCCATTATCGTGAATATTAGACGATTATGATTCTGGCGAATAATGTGCATATTATGAAGATTACAACTTTTATAATCGTTATATCTCAGAAACGGTGGGTTTTAGGAAAAAAAGTATTAAGACATTTGTTATAGATAATTATATGACCTACAATTTTTGTTTGACCGAATTTTATGATAAAACTTACCGTTTTGCTGAAAAACGCTAAAAACCTATTTTTAAGACCTTTGACCTTGAAAAAAAAATTTTCCAGGTACGGGATAGATGGGGATTTTTCAGAATTCATTTATAATGGTGTTCCGAACATTCATACCAATTTTTAGCTCCACGCTAATTTGTGTACCCTTGCATGTCGAAATTGACTAGACTACTTCTTAGATTAATTTTATTACAACGAATATACTTGTAGCATAAGGATCTATCATAAGACCTCTTCAAGTCTATTTTATTTGCCGATGACACTACAATCTTCGTAAAATATTTTGTATGTTAAAACAAACATAAATTATTATTATTAAAATCCATGCCATTTTTTGTAGAGCTTATCAGCCAATTACTGATAATTAATGCGGACCGCTAGGGCGCGCATGAAATCGAAAATTACTTGCGCCGTTGTATCGCAAGTTTTCTTGTTAGATATTCAAATTTATTTCTGATTTATAAACTAAACTACAACCGGACAAAAGACAGTTATTTATACTATACTATATATTGCAATGTTGTGCAGAATAATTAATTATAAGGACCCAAAGTTAAGGCACTCAAAAACTGTAATTTTTGCCCATTGGCTAAATAGCTAAACACTCTTAATGATGGAAGGTTTAACCGGTCGTTTAAGTCCACTTAATATAGTAGATAATTCATCAAATTAGAGCCCTTAAAAATGTTGGAAACTCTAGCAGTTTTGAAGAAGTTAATTTTTTTAAGTCCAAAATTTTTTGTCGAAATTGGTTTTTGTAGTTTATTGCTTAAGAACAAAGGTATTTTTAAAACCATACAAAATGGTTTATTTTGATATCATTTTTATCTTAGGAATTATGGTCTAAGATTGTTGTATGGCGAATAAGTTATTAGTTAGAGTTAGTTTTTTCTTTAAATTGGCTGATGATTGGAAGAAGAAGATCTTCTGGTATATTTTATTGGATGACAAATAGGTGATTGGTTAGTGTTGATTTTTTTTCAACAGTTGGCTGGTAATAGGAAGAAGAAAATTGTCTGGTATATTTTGTTGTATGGCGAATAAGTGATTGGTTACAGTAAGTTTTTTTTACAATTGGCTGATAGTTGGAAAAAGAATATTTTCTGGTGTATTATTGGATAACGAATAGGTGATTGGATAGTGGTAGATTTTTTAACGGTTGGCTGGTAATCAGAATAATAAAATGTTTTGGTATATTTTATTGGATAACGAATAGGTGATTGGATAGTGTTAGTTTTTTAACGATAGCCTGGTGCTTGAAAGAAGAAAATCTTCTGGTATATTTTATTCAATGGCGAAGAGGTAAATGGTTAGTGTTGGTTTTTTCAGCAGTTAGATGGTAATCGGGAGAAGAAAAATTTCAGGTATAATTTGTTGTATGGCGAATAAGTGATTGATTAGTGTTAGTTTTTTTGGTATAGTTTAAAACTTAAAAAATAAAGCTGATTATTTAATTTCGAAGATTGAAAGTTATACAAATAATGCTGTTTTAATTTTATCAACTTTGATCAAGTGAAAAGTACACAACTAACACGACTACCAAAAAATTTTAGGATTCTGAAAAAGTTAGTTTTTAAGTAGTTCAAAAAGGCCTAAAGTCAAATTTGACCGTTTCATACCTCCAGTGTGTCACAAAAGCTCCAAAATTAAATAATGAAAATTTATTCACATATTTTTTAATACAAAAATATGTTTTCGAAGTTTCCTGCCTCTTCTCTTTAGCGTTAATTCATTGACGACCAATATATTTGAGGCATACAACAACAACCACTCCAATAACCAATATTTTTGCGATTCCTTCCAGCGAATGCATTATTTCTCCAAATTTCTTCAAATATTTTATAATCAAGACTATTTATTTTTATAAATTAATTTTCTTCAAATATTTCACAAAAATTTATATGACATTTATGACCACTTGTGACATTAATCAATTTAAAGATTCGTGATTTTTTTGTTATTTAGTTTTTTGAAGTAAATTAGAAATAAAAATACGTGGGTAATCGTAATTAATTTTATGAACTTGTGGTTTTTTTATAGTTCCGTATCGTTAGTTGGTGTTAAAATAATTTGTAATGAAATATCTTGATTGGAATAAAATTTTCTCGTGTCTTCAACTATTATAAATAACTAGCGAAGTGATGTTATGTATACAATGAAAGTTAAGACTATCATCAAATATTCACCACATGAAAAAGTAATCCGAGATGACATGACAAAGTTGTGTAATGGAATACCAAGGAAAGACCACAATTTGTATCATGCATATAATCAATCATGTAGTAAACGGGAACGTTGACTTGAAAAAGCGTCTATACCTTCATCCAACTAGGTATTAATAATAAAGAAGGATTATTAAGGATTAAATGAAATCAAAAACTGAAATTAATTTTTTTGCGTCGCGATTCATAGAAGCAAAACGTTATTGATTTTTATAAAAAAGCGAATCGAATGAGTTCTAGATACGCTTCTTGAATCCGACTTATCTTTGTCCCTGCATCTTGTATGTGAGGCGAAGCATGACCAAACGGCTTACGTTATATCTGTGGGAATGATCGAATCATTTCGTGTCTGATGCGCTGGGCGCGTCCACCGATTTTTCTTCTGTCATTGCGAAATGTTTTTCTGAATTTGCATTTCCGCGTATTCGCCACACCAAGTGCCACCGCGAAATTCACAGAAGTCATAGACTTTCCAATTTATTGCCTTGTCAACCTAGAACCAACGCGATAAATTTGTCACTTCATTTATTATTATCATAATTTACTTTACTTGAATTTCATAAATATTAACGAGTTTTACTTAGAACATGTTACTGATACTTCTGATAGATCAATCATCAACATTTATAACCACCTTTTTTCGAATACCAAAATAGTCTTTAAACTCACTATAAAAATAGATATGCTTGCGCAAACAATATTCTTATGTATATTTTTATTTGAGGTTTTAGAGTTATTCTACTAAATCTGGACAGTAGGAAAAAAAATTTGAGAATGTTTAAAAAATATATATATTTGCCTTAAGTTTGGTGCCTTATAATTAATTCTACACAAAATTGCTACACAAAAGCAGTAGGCTAGTTTTAGTTTAATTAATCTAGTTTACAGATCCGAAAGAAATTTGAAAATCTGATAGAAAAAACTCGAGATACAGTGGCAGGCGTAAAGGTAAAATTCATGATTTTTACAATTTTTCCGCCCAAATTCGTGCGGCCTCTAGCGATTCGCATTAGTTATCAATGATTCGCTGATAAATTGCAAAGAAGATCCAGAAAAGTGGGATGGATTTTATATTCTCTATTATTATCTCCGACGGAAAGTTCATCGCGGCGTGATAGTTGATCACATCTTTAGAAAAATGGACAGCATGAGTAGTTCTTAATAATAATACTTTATTTACCCAACAGAATAACTCCAATTACAGAACAAAAAGATTAGTAAAAGGTCTTAACAAAGATTTACCATATATGTATTTATACCTCCCTGAAGGTACAATTTTGAAATTACAATTTACGATTTCAAAATTGTAAAAATCGGATTATTTTAGTCTCATCAGGAATACGTGGTAGGTTTTTGTAAAGACTTTTTACAGACACTCTGTATAATTTAACATAAACATGAATATTAATAAGTATTCGCGATTTCGTGAATCAGATACGACCTCTGGTGGTCATTTGATAAAGCTAGTAGTGGAGTAATAAATAGAAACGTCTTGATGTAAACTTTCTTCCTCCACTTTGTTACAAAATATGTACGTAGATAAAATTCCCAATTTAAATTGTTCATCATTGAAAAAATCTTTGAATTTGTAATAAAAGCTGATATTCTAGGTACTTTAAAAGATAAATTCAAAAGAAGATCCGAGCAATCAATTGAATAATTTATCAATTTTCAAAGAAAATATAAAGATAAGTCGAATTTCCAGAGATTCCCGGATGTACACCATCGACTCTGAATACCAAAAATTTCAATAATTTCCTATGTACTTACTCGATGTTTAATGAGTGGACGGAATACACTGGATTCCATATCAAGGCAGAATACTCTAATTTTGATCTGACAAAAGAAAAGTACAGTTTCTTTAAGGAGTCAATATTATTAAATAATCTACACCTTTTCCAATTATATTTCAGAAAAGATCAATTCAATTTCAGAAATCATCAATTGTAATTCAGAAAAGATCAATTGTATTTCAGAAAGCATCAATTGTATTTCAGAAAAAATAATTTAATTTTCCAAAAGATTTTTTGTAAGATATTGAAGAAGCCAAGATGAGTTTTTGGCAGATTAACGACCTAAGCTCGGTATTTCTGGTATAAAGTTAAACTTCGAAAACTCATTGTGGTTCACGTGCACAATTACCGCCAAAAACTCTTGGCTTCCTCATTTTATATAATTGGTCCTATCCAGAGGTGGGCAAAATACTTTTTTTAAGTGCTTAAAATACTAAATACAAAATACTTTAATTTTTAGATTTATTTGAAATTTGACCAAAATACTTAGTTATAAAGTATTTCAAATACTTTATTTGAAATACTTTTTTATTTGAAATAAAAATAAAGGTTAAATTTAATGTAAAATAACATTTAATTGGTGTCATTCTGAACAAAGATGTTAAGCTGTTAATTTAGAATGTCGTCATAGTATATAAAAAAAAGCTATTTTGAACACTTATTTACTCATTTACTGTAAGTTAACACCGATGTAAAGTAACATTTTTGGTGTTAAAATAACGTCGATCAAAACAATAAATAGTTGACAATAATTAATAAATTTAAAATGTAATAAGTACGAAAATTCTAATAATTTGTCAAAATATGAATACGCTAAAGATCTATAAAAGGTTGGATCAAAATTTGTAAAAGATTGATTTTAAAAACCTAAAAAGTAATTGAAATACAATTTGGTACTTGAAAATATAAAATACAAAATACTTTTTAAGAAATTTGTTCAAATACAAAATACAAAATACTTTTTAAGAAATTTGATCAAATACAAAATACAAAATACTAAAAGTATTTCAAATACTATTTTAATTACTTTTATTTCAAATACTACCCACCTCTGGTTTTTTCTGATATTAAATTGATTTCTCTGAAATACAATTGATGCTTTCTGAAATACAATTGATGTTTTCTGAAATACAATTGACAATTCTGAAATCTAATTAATCTTTTCTGAAATACAATTGACTATTTTGAACTCGTATTGATCTTTTCTGAATTAAAATTGGAAAAGGTGTACAATTCCAAATTACCAACCCCAATGACTTTAGGCTTGCTTTGACTCTTTTGTCGCACATGTTATCTATAAGTAATAGAAACAAAAGCGGACCTAATTCGACACTTGAGGCATACCTCATATCGATGGTATAATTGTGAAATGTAACCGTTATATTGTACATACTGCAGTTTTTTATCTAGGTGAATTAAAAACAGCGTTAGGTGCTAAAACCAAATCTATCCAATTTTGTGAGGAGCATATTTATGATCGATTCCATCAAAGACCTTTGAAAAATAGGTATAAATCACATGTACTTCATTTCCATCATGAATGGACTTTGCCAAAAGCTGGATACAAGAAATTATACACGGATATCTCAAATACCTTTTAGACAATATCGATATTCCTCTACAATATTCAATATTAGGTGCGTTACCCTTTTTAAAATTTTGACAAAACCTATTCAACAATCTTGGAAAGGCTCAGTATTAACTGACAGGTTAAATCATATAGTAAGTGGAAACATTGTCATATTCCACTATTAATTTGTTATTGAGTGATCTTAAGGCTTTGAGAACATAATTTTCTCTTAATTTGTCTAAATGTATAGATGGTATATTTGAAACAGTATTTATTTGAGTTTGACTGTTAATTGAAGAGAGCTACTGAACAATTTCTTCCGTTGAGTCTATCATAGTACCTTCACAATTCATCTTAACCGGAATTCGGATTGATCTTTCTTTTTTAATTTAGCACCACAGTACATTTCTCAGGATATTAAACAATTTTGGAAAAAAATTCTTAGATTTTGATTTAAATTTTGGTATATTCATTAAAGGTATTGAAATTGTTAGAGTAAAATGGCTAGCATGTTAAATTAACATCGCTGTAAAAAAGGCCATTCGGTCTCAAAAAGTGAATTATATAGTGTAAAATTATAGTGTAGGATTTCCTAGTTATACATTGTTTCATGATTTATCGAGCAGTTTAAAGGTGTTTCCATCAAAATCTATTTTGAGAACAGGATCTTCTTTTACATTATCATATATTACTTTATAGTTTACATTGGATATTACTAAAAATCTTCCATAACACTGTTGTCAACCATATAAAACAAAAAATTTCAAAAACATTTAAATCTCCCAATATTAATAAATTCTTGTCAGATGTAGTAACTGTTTCAAACAGATTAAATATAATAATTCAAAATCTTAAACAGTAATTTTAGGTATTATACAAACCACAAATACCTCAATAAAAGGGCCCATACACTATCAAACAATTTGGGCAACAGAGGGTTTGTGCAAACACGTTGACAGTGTATGTTTAACGGTTATAAATTGTAAATATTTTCATCTTCAAAAAATCATAACATAACAAGTGGACTTTAATCTTCTTATTGATTAAAATGGTCTCTGCTCTTTACTAAAAAATAAGGAATTTTCGAACTTAAATGAAGTTTGCGCAACACTCGATCTCAACGATGTTGCAACAAGATGTTACGCAAACTGTTTGATAGTGTATCCTTTAATAGAAGATTATTGTCCAGGATGGAAAAATAATACATATACACACAAGCTTCAATTAAATTTTCACATATTTTTTTGGTTCAAAAAAGATCAATTTTATGAAACCTTTAGCTACTTGAAGAAATTTGGGATTACACCAGATTTTCAAACATTTGAAAAGCAATAATCCGAATAAAATTGTAGTAATTTAAAAAACGGTATAGATAATAATTATTTGTTTTTAACTCGAGAAACGTTTTGTTTGTTGATTTTTTGTAAAGAAGCGTGGTAGTTGAAATTAAATTTTAATCTCCAGTGAATTCATTTCAAAGTTAATTACACACCTGGGAGATAATTATAGTTCACATTAGTGTGGAATTGTTTCATAACAGTTGTGCCAATGGTAATAAATAAATACTATTAAATAAATTGTGATTAGAGGTAAGCCAATTGGAATGAGGGAGGCGTTGAAGTACAAAAGTCAATCGTTTTGATACGCTTCATAAAAAAATAAAGTAATGCAGAACAAGTGCTTTTATTATTCGCGTTTGGGCGTGAACCACATAAATCTTGAATTTTTAACTCGAGTTGCTTAGGCGGTTATTAGATAAATACTCCAGTGTTTTCTAATTAAATTAAAATCATTGCGCCCATTATAAATAAGGAATAAGCGATAGCTTAATTGCATCTAGTCGTTAAATAAAACATAACTAAAATTCCACTACGTTACATAAATAATTATTTTTAAGCCCCGAGGCAGCCAATTAGACTTAACCACACGTACAACATCCAATCGTAATTGCCTGTTTTAATGATTGCAATTAGTAAAAAGTAAGTATAAATATACACAAAATGGAAGCAATGTAAATTGCACCTTAAAAACTGTTTTTACATCATTGCATAAAATGTTAATTTTCTATTCTAATCTTATCATAAATTATTTAACCACAATAATAAGCGATTTATTTATATATCATTAATTATAATATTAATTTATGAGCTAATATAATTGGTGCGGGATACTTCGTTACGAACTAATCAGGTTTATTGCTTCTTATTTTACGACATTTAATTATCGATAAAAATCTTAATCTCTCATCTTGAAGAATCATGTATTTGAAACCTATTTTTACATAAAATTATGCTTTAATTAAAGTTTTCTTATGCGCCGCCTGCTATTCCTAAACGACTAAATAAAAATAATCAACTCTTAAAGTCACATAATAGTAATTTATTGTTTAAGCATAATTACAAATTATAATTTACTACACATTTTTAATTATTGGCGGGATTATCATTAAGTTGGTGTATGAGCTCTAATCTACTTCTTTTTAATTGTCTTACGGCACATTTAATACACCTTTTGGATTTTTTCACTTTTTAGCTGCAGGTGAGGCGCAAAATTATAGATTACCTTTTTGAAATGTAATACTCTCGTAAAAACACCATGAATTATGAATTTATAGCAACTTTTTGACAGTCTTTATCGTCCAATTTGAAAATTAAGCATACTATAAACTACCAGTTTATGCCTAATTTACAAAAAAAAACGTAAGAATTCTGAAGGTTTTTTGGTTTTTTATCTTTTATTTTTATCCTAGACTAATTATAAAATTTCTATTTTCAATTCTTTCTATAAAATCTTTCTTAACAAAGAACTTTTATGCATATTAATAAGATAATCCTTAAACCACAGGCTACACAAAAATATTTGCTTCTCGGAAATAACTAAATACATTCTAAATATTCCAAAAATTAGGTTTCGTTAAAAAATTTGAACTGAATTTCCCTATTTTTTATAAATGGTATCAATGGTTTTTGTACCAAACACTCGCAATAATTTTCTGTTTCAACTAAAATCATACCCAAAATCTTTCATAATTTCTGCTGATTTTTTTGCAGCTATGTACATGGGGTAACTAATTCCAATTTGAAAGTTTGTATAGTTGTTAAGTAAAAAAAAATACAAATTTTCATGCAAATCATAAAAAATTGCTTATTGGCGGAAATTCGTCAACAAGTTGGAGATTTTGAGAAACACAAATATGTACAAAGAAATATGTCGCTTCTTTTGGGTATTTTGGTTCGGTGTTTTCAGTTTAAATTTGCATTGATACTTGAGCTGGGTAAGTTAATTCAATGAAATTCCCGGCATTTCGTATTCTTTTTGGTAATTTTTGGACCTACAAGACAAGGACATTTTTCAAAATTGAATTTAGTCAATTACGAAATTTTGAGAAATAGAGATACAAAGAAAGATGTTGCTTAATATGGGTAACATCGCTAGTAAGTCAAAAGAATCCACAAGACAAAGAAGTTTTTCAAAATCGGATTTAGTTATTCTAAAAAACTTACAAACGGAGCTACTTTCATTTAAGAGTAATTACGACATTACCTAATTCTACAATGGGTGCTATTTTGCAAATGTTTCTCTCCACCATTTGCTTTTTATATTTTGGAAAGCTAAAATAATTGCAGCAGGAACTATCTGGCACTAAATTTGGCTTGTACGTGCAGCACTGTTGTCTACATGTTTCCAGGTAATAGTTGCTGTATTCAAGAAATTTGTCAACATGTTGACAACAGTTCCCATCAATTATCTGGTTTATACATAGCTTTTCTAACCACAATAGCATGTATTCAGCGACCGTGATGAAAAATTTAGAGACGTCATTAAAGTTAATCACGTCTTCAAGAAAATATTTCTTAGGAAGAAATATTTTTTAATCACGTCTTTAACGTTAACGACGTCTCTAAAGTTTTCATCACGGTCGCTGAATATACGCTAATGTATTTCCTCCTTTAAAGACAGAAAAAATAAAATCAAAAAAAGTTAAGTTAAACCTGAAGAAGACTTTCGACTATTGCCGGATTATCATAGCTTCCCAAAAAAATAAATGGTGGGAAAACATTTTTGCAAATTGGTATCCACTGCGGAGACAAGCTAATGTGTAATTACTCTTAAATGATGGTAAAGCCGATTTTAAAGAAGTTCTTTGTTTTGTAGCTTCTTTTGACTTACTCAGTTCAAGTCTCGTGCAATTTGTTGATACAACCGAGCGAGCGATGTTGAACATTTTACGAAGATATTTCCCCATGAAATTTGTTCATAAGAAAATCCAAATTTCAAAAACGTTTTTTTGTCAATACTTTACAAAATAACAACGTGAAAAATTGACAAACAAGACTACATATTACAATATTTCAAGATATATTTTCTTCGCATATTTTTTAAAATTTTTTTAGCTCCAATAGAATTACTCACCTGATAAATGGTAAATGAATTGTTAATCAATTCAATTTCTAGGGAAAACACCCTCTTAACCAAATACACGGAAACAAAAACAAGGAACATTTTTCTGTATTTTGCAAAATCTCCAACATGTTGGCGAATTTCCGCCAATTTATTTTGGAGTTTCTGTCAAAATGTTGTCAACATGTTTTCCGGGGATTGTTCGGCCAGTTTTTACTGCCGGTACAAAACATCTTAAAAATTAAAAAAACGCATCAATAGTCAATAGGTTTTCTCTGAAGAAATGTATAAATTTTTTGACGAAACGAATGCATTTTGCAAAATGTTTCTGTATAAACAAAAAAAAGAATTTGAATTTTAAATTAATGTGTGTGGTTGCCTTTGTTTACTTTTTGCTGGGTAAAAAAGAAAATATCAAAAAATACGAAGTATAGTAAAAAGAAAATAATAGGAAATTACAAATAAAAAAATCTCGAAAAAAATATGCCGATTTTGAACAATTAAAAAAAGTACGAACTTGAAAATCACCCTGTATAATTGATAGTTTCTACGTTCTCTTGATACATAAAATTGGTGAACATTTTAGCTTGATGCTGCGTAAATTGAAAAAATAAAATTTGGCCTAAAAATTCAAAAACTCTGGAAAGAAAAAAAAACACCTATTAATTTTTGCTTTCAAAATCAACATCTCAGTCCTTGAATAGAATAAAGGTCGTTTTGAGTTTATTTTAAGATAAAAAAATGATTAAAAATTTAGACATTGGTCCAAAAATCTTAAATATCTGAACACGAGAAGTTGCATTTTGTTCGATTTTTTATAACCTTTAAAGATCATAAACTCAGATTAAAACTAAATCCTCAGTTTTCTTCTAGCTCCTCCGATTTCTATTCAAAATCTTAAAACTGCTCAAAAATTTTGAACTGTGCATCAATACAACATACCACCCTTTTTGATTTTATATTTACAACTTTTTTATTTTTAAGCTTTCATAAACATTATCCGATTTTACAAAAGTCAATCGAAAATTTGTATCTCTCCCAAAATTTTAATAACTAGTTATTTGATAATTTTACTAACATTGTGATTTGTAATTACTTAACCATTTACTTAACCATTTAAAGCACTTGGCGCATTTCCGGGGTAAGTGCACTGTAGTTGATTGACATATATAACAATTTCCCACAAAATTGAAAATTTACAAAAAAACTTGCCGTTCTATTAACTTCAAATTAAACACTAAAACCAAAAAATAAATATTTTCCATCAATCTTCAATTTGTAATTCAGAAACGTGAATTGTATTTCTGAAAGCATCAATTATATTTTAGAAAAACCACTTTGAGTTTAGAAAATATCAATTGTATCTTAGAATCTTCCTTCAAAGTCTCAATTGTACTTTAGAAAAAAAATTGATTTTGCACAATATCAATTTTGCATTTCATCAATAATTGAGAACATGAGAATGTTATGGGCTTATGAGCAATGGATAATATTTTAGACATTAACAGTTAAGTCCTCCATTGCTAAAGAGGCCTCATGATGAATTGCAGTGTTGGATGAGTACAATTACCACTAACAATTGTATTTTTGGCTTCATCAATAAACAATTGTTTCTGAGTAAACCAACATTTGCAGTATTATACCAAAAGCCATGATTGATTTTGAGATATTTATACAAGTTTTCAGAGTTCCTATGGTTGTTTTACCTTTGATGGATTTTTTCCAAAACTTTGTGCAATTTCGCAAAATATAAAATGGGTATTTGATAATCTACAGGGTGGTGATAAAGTTTGAAACCAAGGTCATAACTTCCGTAAAATTTTTTTTTGTAAAACTCGCTCGGACAGTTCAATTTTTGTTTTAAAAATGCCATCTTTTGGAATGAAAAAAATATTCATGACGTCACTGATAACTTCACTATGATTTCATCATCAATTTTTTTAAATGGAAACCCCAACTTTTTGTACACATTTTTCATAGACCTTTTTATCATATTAATGATCAGATAAAAATATTTAAAAAAATTTCAACCATTTTTGAAAAAGAAAATAAATTTACTCAAAAAAAAATTAATTCTCAATGAAAATATTACAAAAAAAAGTAAATTTTTAATTTACAAGTAACAAATTTTAACGAAAATGTTCAAATTGTTCCCCATTGACCATTTGGGATTGTCCCATTCGAGTGTAGACACTCTGAATACTATTGTTAATAGCTTCTTCGTCAATTTGTTGCAATTCCGTCCTAATTCTAAGCTCCAATTCTTGTAAATTATTAGGTCTATTGAAATAAACTTTTGATTTTAAATGTCCCCACAAAAAAAATCTAAGGACGTTAGGTCGGGAGATCGCGGAGGCCACTCAATTGGTCCCCTTCGACCTATCCATTTGTTGGGAAACGTGGTGTTAAGGAATTCTCGCACCGCCCTGCCAAAGTGTGGAGGAACCCCATCTTGTTGAAACCAAATGTTTTGGTTAGGAATGTTGCGATTTTCATAATTGGGGAAAATACGAAGTAAAACTGGTAGCAAATCAGTCCGCAAAAAATTCAAGTATCTTTCGGCAGTAAGGTTTTCATTAAAAAAGTAAGGTCCTATAAAACGTCTGCCAATCATTCCCACCCATACATTTAACTTTCCCTGTCTTTGACTATGGGATTCTACGGCCCAATGAGGATTTTCCTGTGACCAATACCTACAATTATGTCGATTCACTGATCCATTCAATTGAAAGGTAGCTTCATCGGAGAAAATTATACTATTTAAAAAATTTGGATTTTGATCACATCGCGCCATCATTTCTTCACAAAATTGCAGTCGGCGATCGGGATTATCTTCATTTAACTCTTGTATGAGTTTTATTTTGTATGGGTGATACTTTTCCTTTTTTAATAATTTTGCGACATAGGAATGATCCACATTATTATTTCTTGAAATATCTCTTGTTGAAATATTGGGATTTTCTTCAATCGCAAGTAATAAATTTAATTTGGTTTCTTCATTCACTAGAGGCCGTCCTTGTCGAGGCAAATCTCCTACAGATCCTGATTCTGCAAATTTGGTAACTAACTTACTTACTGTAGATCTTGAGATTTGCGGTCTATTTGGATATTGCTCATTAAACAAAGCACAAGCTTCCCCATGGGTTCTTTTTCTATCGCCGTATCCTACCATAATTAAAATTTCGATTCTTTCGCGTTCGCTTAAACGAGGCATTTTTAATTTCGCAAAACTTAATAATTGTTGATTATTATTAAACAAACGAAGTAAGCTATTCAAGCATTGGTAAATGGATTTAAAATTTTATTTGCCATACAAAATAACGTCAACTAAAGCACTTTTATAAAGGCAATTTTTATTTCAATAAATTTTGAATATCAAAAGCTTTTTCAAATTTGTAATAAATTACAATTTTATTTAAAGTTTATTATTACTCAAACATTTTATTTTAATTGCCTTTTTCATTAAAAGTTATATAAAATTAGTTTTAAGAAAATTCCAATTGTGTAAAGAAGAACAATTCGAATATTTTCAATAATAATTTGTTATTTTTAAACTAAAAATTAGTTTAATTAATTTTTCTTGCCATATTTTCATTGAGAATTAATAAAATTTTTTTGAGTAAATTTATTTTTTTTTCAAAAATGGTTGAAATTTTTTTAAATATTTTTATGTGATCATTAATATGATAAAAAGGTCTATGAAAAATGTGTAAAAAAAGTAGGGGTTTCCATTTAAAAAAATTGATGATGACGTCATAGTGAAGTTATCAGTGACGTCATGAATATTTTTTTCATTCCAAAAGATGGCATTTTTAAAACAAAAATTGCCTTGTCCGAGCGATTTTTACAAAAAAAATTTTTACGGAAGATATGACCTTGGTTCCAAACTTTATCACCACCCTGTAGATTATCAAATACCCATTTTATATTTTGCGAAATTGCACAAAGTTTTGGAAAAAATCCATCAAAGGTAAAACAACCATACGAATTCTGAAATCTTGTATAAATATCTCAAAATCAATCATGACTTTTGGTATAATACTGCAAATGTTGGTTTACTCAGAAACAATTGTTTATTGATGAAGCCAAAAATACAATTGTTAGTGGTAATTGTACTCATCCAACACTGCAATTCATCATGAGGCCTCTTTAGCAATGGAGGACTTAACTGTTAGTATCTAAAATATTATCCATTGCTCATAAGCCCATAACATTCTCATGTTCTCAATTATTGATGAAATGCAAAATTGATATTGTGCAAAACCAATTTTTTTTCTAAAGTACAATTGAGACTTTGAAGGAAGATTCTAAGATACAATTGATATTTTCTAAACTCAAAGTGGTTTTTCTAAAATATAATTGATGCTTTCAGAAATACAATTCACGTTTCTGAATTACAAATTGAAGATTGATGGAAAATATTTATTTTTTGGTTTTAGTGTTTAATTTTAAGTGAATAGAATAGAAAGAAATTATGAAAAAAATAATTCTATAAACATTTCCATCGGAACGTGATTATTTTTTTCCATTTTAGAGGGATACCAAGTGGAGTCTCTTGAATTTTTTTGGGTTATGGGATTTGAAAGGTCCTCAAGAATTTTTTCGAAGGAAGCCTTCTTGATCCCCGGATCTATTGCCATATGATTAATTTTATTGGATCTGCTTGAAAGCCAAGATCAATTTTTAATTGTGGTTCTATCAGAATTTTCACAGTGATGAGTTTTACCTTAAAGACTGAAATTATAATTTCCTAAAAGCTTCTTCTGAATAGAATTTTTTGCAGATTCTTTTGTGTGAAGTGAAAAGTATTGTTTTTTCGAAAGCTTGGAGTATTTGGCTGAGGTGACGGCGGTTGGTGGCATATACTAGAACTCGCACGCCTCCTTGTCTCATTAAACACAGTCTTCTGTCGTGATGTGCCTTTTGTCCGCCGCTCAAGGAATTGTTCTTAACCTTGTTACTCAGTAATTCCGTACTTGCCTCCAAGGCGATCCGCACCGGCGCACATTACTTAACTCTTTGCCGCCACCATAAACTCTCTAATCCAGCAAAAATTCCCAACATCGCTTCCCTTTGTTTAATATAAAAAAAAGGATTTACACACACCATAATGAATAATGAGGAAGAAGCGACAATAAAAATAAAAAATCACAATATTTGAAGCGAAATATTAATTATTTTATGTTTTAATTTAAAGAAGACTGTATAACCACTTTCTATGATTTATAATTCCAGGAATGTTTTTTTAATATTTCAAATTGTTCAAGAGCGTTCTCATTATTCGCTATCAAGTGTAATTTAGGAAGAATACCTTAAGAGGAATGTTATTTCATGAAGAATCTATAGAAAATATTTTTCCCCTTCCCCTGGTTATTAAAATATGCAAGGCTTATGGCTTACCGTAAGACTTAAATGCGCGCCATGAAAGTGGAGTAACCTTTTAAAGTATGCGAGTGTGTGTGCGTTTATTTACATTTATTTGTTATAATCAGATTAAAACGCGTCACATTTATCATAAATACATAAAGCAACATTTTTATTGATTTCATTTCGAAGCACCGTTCGTTATATTAATCGATTATAATTTATCGACATGTCGTTCCCATTGCATATTTGATATGGAAATGTCTATATTAATTTTTGTTAATAAACGTAGTATTATTAAAGTATTAAAGCACCTCACGCCAGTTTTTATGAAATTTTGCATAAAATAGAAATTTACACCTGCTCATAATTCAACTTTTTAATTAACCCTGTTCGCATGATAATTTTAACAGCATGAGCTTTTTCGATTTTTATAAAAACACTAAACAAGTTATAAAAATAATGTATGCAAAGTGTTTGCATAATATTAGTTAATTACTAGCAATTTAAAGCGATCAATTTAAATAAGCTCCAACGCATGTTTTTTTTTTAATTCAGGCTCAAAGCTGAAGTGATAAGAAAATCTACTTAATTTCATGCAAAATTATCCAATTACACAAATCCTGTTTAATTTTTTTATTAATTTGTATCTTTCAGGAATTAAATTTACACTCATTTTTAATCTCATTCATTTCAAAATGTTCTTCTTAATGATTGTCATTCAAAAAAAGCTCCTCAAAACCTCTCATAAAAATTCTAAATTTATCTCATAAAGGTATGTATAGGAATAAATTTTTGCAATCTGTCATAGGAAGAATTCCTTTTGTCCGGTTGTCGGGTCGTAATGTAAAGCAAAAGAAGTAAAAGGACTAAAAAGAGTGCGTTACGGACGAGTAGCGGACTGCGGCTGCCACGACTGACGTTTCGAAAAAAAACAACGACCATTTTCGCGTCTAATAAGAGATTTATGCATCCGTGAATGTGCCAGATCTGCCTTCGAAGTAAATTGTAAGATATGTCAGTATTATTACACCAGCGGCCGGTTTTATCTCGAGATCCTCGACAAAAAGAAGTTTCTGCAAAAAACCGAAACAATACCGATTGATTAATCTCAAATTGAAAATCAAAAAGGTCAACATTATAATGATGGATTAAAGATCATTATGCATAAACACTTAAATCATGAGGTATTAATTTGTACTTTAAACAAGCAATAGTTTATCAATTTTTCCAGTATTGTTTATGGCCTCGTGGTAAATACGCTGTGTTAAATAATTACCATGCCTTTTTAAGAATGTTAAATTGTTATTAACTTCATGCAAACCAATCCATTTTCTCCACATGCAAATTTACATATTTAATAATAATAAAAGTTTTTATATTTTAAATTCTTAAAAAATAAACGTGTTAATCTATTGGCGCGTGTCGAAATTGTATTTCTATTCCAAGTCCTAGTAACATTTGTACCTCTTTAAAACTTACAAATTACACAACTCTGCAAGTCAATTTAATGCTGGTAATTAAGGTAAACTAAAGCGCCTTTTGTATGATCATTGCACAATTCTTGAAATTGATATTTTATTCACTTATGTAGATTCAAAGGATTAAAAATAATTCACCTAGATAATTTAGCTAGAAATGTTTAATTTTTTATAATACTAAAACACAAAATCCCGCCTTATAAAAAGTCATATTCAGGGTTAAAAAGTAGAACAAATTTCATCATCAAAAAACTAAAAAACTTGGACTGCACCATTTATAATTTGGGAGATATAGCCCATTCCTCGAAGAAACTGCACTAGGAAGTCTGATTTGAATTTTCAGTTTTATTCAATGGTGATTGGTAAATGTGAGCTCTCTACAAAATTACACCAAATTAGCTTCAGAAATATAAAAGTTACGTTAAAAATTGTAAAAAAATTAAGAAACTTGAACACTTTATATTTCGAAAATAGAGCATTTTGGCGAATACTTTTATTCTTCCTTTGATTTTTAAATGGACCATGCTTATCAAAAAAGTACCAAGCGACATTTTTTAGAAAAATGGGATTATGGCTCCAGAATAATTATAGACTTCATCCATGTCGTTTGGTGCCATAATCCAATTTTTCTATAAAATGTCGCTTGGTCCCTTTTTGATAAGCATGGTCCAAATGAAATTGAGAAAGAAGATTACTTTCGTGATGTTAATAGTGGGTGAATGTGTATATTAAAAAATACTGAATTATCCTGAGTTCTAAACACACGTTTAGAAATTAAAAATTTATTGATAAATCTTCGAATAAACTTGAGGCTATGTGGAAAGTCATCGATAATAAGCAAAATAATGGAAAGTCTACACGTCCAGTTTCTATCTTGGCTGATTTAATCAATTGATATTGTTCAAGCAGAACTAATTGCTCAATTTCGGTTACAGATCTCGATCCGCTGATAAAAAAATCTAAATGCAAAGATGCTCATGGCGTTAGTGACACCAATTTTCAAAGGACACTACAATGTTACGAGAAACTGATATCTATCTTACCTGTGTTCTCTAAAATTTTGGAATGGTTCGAAATGATCTATTTCATTCATTGCGGTTTTTACCGGAATCTTTATTATCATTAAGTATACTCTTTTACTCCGAAAAATGTTTCGGCAAAAGTTTTAACCCTCTTCAGCTTCTTAAAATCAAATCTTAGGTGAGTCGTCAATTGTATTAGTATTCGTTGGGTTAATTAAACTCTGCTAATGTTTGTTCTGAACACGTATGGAGTATGTTAGTTACATACATGTTTTGATTTCATAGATTCTTATTTCAAAAGTTGATCTCAATGTGTGATGGTTGGAAGTGAACTGTCCCAAAAACTGCCTATTACTATAAGTGTACCGCAAGGCGCTATTATGGGCCCTCTACTATTCCTGATCTATTTAAATTATCTCCATATATACATACATAATGGGTTTTTCGCGTTTTGTCATAAAATTAGGTCAAACAAAAATTGTAGATCATATAATTATCTATAAAAAATGTCCTAATACTTTTTTCCTAAGAGCCACCGTTTCTGAGATATAACGATTATAAAAGTTGTAATCTTCATAATATGCATATTATTCGTCAGATTCATAATCGTCTAATATTCACGATAACAGGTACATTTCTTAACCAAATTTCAAAAACATGGTCTCGAATTAAAGGGGAATGTTTGTTTTATAATCCTATCGGAATGTATTTTTTTAAGCGACGAGAAAGCTTTTAAAAACGCTCCCGAAAAAGTCAATTTTTTCGAGCATCCATCACGCTGACTTTGAAAAATCGTAACTCCGCAGGGTTCGGAAACGAAACGACCAAATCGGGCCCGCCTTTTTTCCCACATCCTCATTTACTATATCCAAAATTTGCGACCCTTCTAGGTTAATCCTGAGGCGAGGGCGATTTTTTCTTTGAAAACGTCAAAATGTCGCGCTTTTTAACGAAAACAAAAAAACAAAAAATAAATATTGCATACCTTTTGACTGTAGCCGGAGGGAGAAAATCGCGAATAGATTTTCGTAAAGAGGAAGCAGACATACGTACCCATAGCGGAGCACTTTTTCGAAATTTTTGTTTGTATCTCATATTCTTACGTTTGAAAATCGGGGTACAATTTTGGACATTTTTTAACGAAGTTTAAAAAATCGTACCTACCAAACGACTGGACCGATTTTAACGAAACGAGGCTTGTATTGTGGCTAAAAGTACCGTTAATACTCAGAAAAATAATCGGTTTTATCTTGAGCGTCCAGCGGTGTCGGGATTTTTTTTTTCCAAAAGCGTAGAAAAATATCGTTAAAAAACGGCGCGTAGAGAACATTGGTACAGGAAATGGGGCCAAAACTGGACAAAAAATGAAAAATCGCTACACGTGACCTGCAAGAGAATTAATCGAACGAGATCGGTTTGAAGTTTTGAAATCTGCATCTTTTTATTTCACCTCACACCGACCTATTAAATTCAAAATTGTGTTTTTTCAACCCCCAGCGACCAAAATAATCTCTGTAAGGTAACGACACATCCTATCGTCTAACTAAAATATGCGTTGGAATGAGATTTTCAAGTACAACTACGCGACGCGTTGACTTTTTTCAATTTCGAACAAAAACTCAAAATTTTTATCGCGCAAAAAACTTTGTAAAAAACTGCGATTTTGATAAATTTTTTTACTCCCCTGCCCCTTCATAAATTTTATTGAATGATAGCTTATCTTGAAGGTTTTTGCGTAGCCTTTCACACAAAAAAAGATTCGTTTTGATATCTTTATTCGTTTAGAAGTTATGACCGAATAGCTGTTGATAATTTGAAAATTTCACTTTTGGACGAAGAAATTGCTATGAAATTTTTGATTAATCGGAAAATAATTAATTTTGACCGAACTAGTTGGCCGAGTAGAACGATTTATGGCTTACATTGACCGATGAAAAAATATTTTTAATTGTATTATAGCTTCAGTGATGTGTATACGTGGCGTACTTATGCTTATTTTGAAGATTACAACTTTTTCAACTTTTATAATCGTTATATCTCAGAAACGGTGGCTCTTAGGAGAAAAGGTGTTAAGTAATTTTTTATAGATAATTATATAGTCTACAATTTTCGTTTCACCTAATTTTATGATAAAACTTACCGTTTTGCGAAAAAACACGAAAAACCCATTTTTAAGATTTTTGACCTTGAATAAAATTTTTTCCAGGTACGGGATCGATGGGGACTTTTCAGAATTTATTTATAATGGTGTTCTGAACATTCATAGCAATTTTTAGCTCTACGCTAATTTTTACACCTTTACTACTATTTTTAGGGCTAAATTGACCGCACTAATTTGCAAATGACAGAAATGTATCCTACGCGCACCAGAAACTAAATCAGGTCCTAGAAGACTGTTCCATCTTATTCAGTAAAATTGGTTACATCAAACAAACTTACATTAAATGATTAAATAAATCAAAAACCGAAGTATAAGTATAAGTATAAGCCTTCTCGTTGAAACCTACGCAGGCAATACATAAAATGATTTTGGGGGTTAAACTTCATCCAGCACTCACTTGGAGTTCTCACTTATTCGATTTGGTAACCAAATTAGATAGTATAAAAATTGATAAAAGAGGTATATCGTACCAATTTTAAAATATAAAACACCAAAAACTATAAATGATGTAAGAAATTTGTTTGGTATGGTTAATTATGTTGGAGAATCTATTGAAAATATATCAAAGAAGACTCAATCTCTTTGTGATCTATTAAGAAGAAACTGCAAGTTCAATTTAAAAAATGAAAAAAAGTTTAATACTCATGTAAAAAACCGAATTTTAGCAGATGTCTTAGCCTATGAATTGGGGGAAATGTGTGTTTTTGTACAAAAGATAGTTGGATCTACGTTAGTTACCAACTTTAATTTAAGTATTTTAGGTGCGTCTTTTAGACTATCTGTTTCCAAAATTTGGGCCAAAGTTACCTTTAAGGGTGAAGTTACCTCAGTTTACGGTAACTTTATGTTCTGGATTGAAAAGATTTAGGATGCGTTTAATGAAATTTAATTATACAATTTCAAAAAGACCTAGGGACAAATTCTATATGCCAGATGCCTCTATCTAAAGCAATTTTCAAAATTTTTATTTCAGATGATGATATTTTGGAAGAGAGAAATATTTATGTTGATGCTGTTATCAGAGAAGTTTCGAATTATAGAATTTTAATACCTTTAAACCAACGACGAAACATTTATATGAAGAACATCTAGTGTTAAATTACTGCATTGAGCGAGTATAGAATAAAACATAACATGCAGAATCAATGCTTATTCAGGAAACACCAAATACCATAAAGACTATGGAAAATCATTTCAGCAGATTTAGCAGAATTAAATATTGTAAAATACCTTCTTATTCAAAATAATTTGCACAATTAATGTTTAGTAGATAGTTCAAAGAGGTACTGACTAAAAAGCTAAAACCCCAAATTATAAAATATTAAACAAAATTTCCAAAAATAGTGAGGAATCTAAAATAATATCAGAAAATTGTGTGTTCCGTCATGTGGTTAGAAACATTTACAGGAGCTTCCCAATTTTAATATCCTACATATCATACAGATATTGATTTAGTTCCAAAGTTTAAGTTACCAAAAGCTACAAGAACTGTTGGGAGATTTGGATAAATTCAGAATATTCTTTATATCCAACTTTATTAAATTTATTTTTGTTACCTTGTATCGAGTTAGGAACTCATCATCAGCTATTGAAACTATTACAATATTCAATATCAAATATAAACTATAAACCTGTACTATAATAGATACGATCAAAACCGTTTAAATACAAATATAAAAAACTGCCGAAAAGTTAACCGAAGGGAATGTACATACCCAATATTACAAACGTGCAATATTTATTTTCATCTGACATAATCTTCAAAAAAATTAAACAGAACGCTAACAAAACAATCAAACAAAATAAAATACCAACTTTCTGTTTACACAGAGGAGACTTGAGTTTTGAAACATGTTGAAACGTTTTGAAGTTAGCGCTTCAGAACGGGAAACGAAAAACATAACTAAAACAGTCGCAAAACAAGCAAGTCTCCAAAAAGTTTGTAAAAAGTTACAGTTTTGTTTTTTTCGACACGAGTTGCAGTTTTGTTTCTACCTTGTCCGTTTGGTGGAAAACCGGCATTAAATTATAAATGGTAAAATTTGTCCGTTGTGCAAGCAGGATTTTTCTCTCACTTGCACTTATGGGCGGGTCGTATACCTGCAGTGTGAGTGGAAGTGGAGCAGAGTGGAAAAGAAAATACTGTTTGCAAAACAGACAGACCATAGTCTCCTACTTTTTTGGATTTTTGAACAAGAAATTTGTTCTACTTTCTAAGTATCTACTACGAACGGGACATCTTATACAAGTGCAATCAAATTATTGAAAAATCTGTTTGTAATTTGTCATATAAAAGCATTTTGTGTGTTGAAATATTGAATAAAATAATATTTGTAATAAATATTAAAACCTACAATCAATCTTATTTATTCGTAGCTAAAACCGGAACCGATACATCACTGTCTTCAAAATATTTCCAAGCAATTTTGCCCGGATTTAATTAAAATCCCGTAAATTTTTGCGTTGGTTTTAATCACGGAGTAGATCAGTAATAAAAAGTTGATGCATAATTGGTAGTAATGAGTACGAGATAAGTAGTTTGAGGAGCTCGGCTCGCTGATTAGTCTCGCTTCATCGGCTACCGCATCTCTACCATTACAAGACTTATTATCCTGGAATTCTAATGCCCGCTCGGCCTTTTAAAAAATCATTTTCATGCCTAAAACAGTGAGCGCACATCCATCATTCTCTTAAGAAATTTCGTAAACTAATTACACCTTTCACAAAAGGTAACTCACTGTTGTTCCTCTAAAGCGCTCATTATTTCCCATTTGAGTTAATACAATTAGACACACTTAATCATGAAATAATGTTATTATTAACATATTCCACATATATATTTTATTGTCCTCTAAACTCATATCTCCTCCGCTTATCTGTTGCTAATAAATCTGATTACCTCTATTTATGGAACTCGATTTACATAGAACACACTTCTTCACTATAAGTCTCCTGATTTAAGCTCGCCTCTATTCATTTATATCAATAATTGATCGTTTTCCATGTGACTACACAAAACTTATTCATCGCTTTTATTAACTAGCTATCGTTTAAATTAATAAATATTTGAAAGTCATTCTAATTATTAATACCCATTTGTTTGCAGGATTTACTATGGATCTAATTTTAAACGAACATCGAATTAATGAACCTCTCGTCACGTTTATTATCCGGAACAAATTAATTTAATTAAAAATACCACGCATATTAATTCTGAATTTTGGTTGTACTAAACGAATTAAATCTACAAATTAACTTATGATTGTTTTCAGCGATAATAAAGAAGTCCCATTTTTTTGATAAAAACCGAAATTTAAAAGCAACCACTAGAGTAAATCAAAACGTTTAAACAAAATTAACCTATTTATCATAGTTAATAATAATTTTTTTTAAATTACAAAATAATTTTTTACAACCATTTTTGTAAAACGCCTAGCAATTTTTGCAACACAATATAAAAAGGTGATATCGCAGCTTTTTAGGGAAAATTTATTAGTTCTACGATAATATTGATATACACCGTTGTAAGAAATCTTTGAAATCATAAAGTATTATATAAAAATGCTTTACACCTGGTGGTCTTACAAGCGTAGCAAACTTTTTTGGGGGTCAAAAAAAAATCAAAACCCACGAAGTATATTAGGGTCCATTCTTCTGCTTGCGAGTGGCACTTCAGGGCTCCATTCCAGGTCCTCTACTGTTTACTATCTATATACAGATGATACTCAACTATTGCACTCCTTTCAATCAAACACTATCAATGAGGCTGAACTTTTAATCAACCTGGAACTTACTAAATTTGTTGAAAAGCATTGTTTGTTTGTTAATTTTCCAGAATTTCTCACAAAATAATTGAATTAAACTGGCTGAATATGTATAATAGACAAGTTCTTTAACTGGATGTTTCTTTTTTAAAATAATATCTACAATATTTCCTTTTAATTTGTCCAACAAAATTCGGCTTCGCACTGATGTGCACAATATCATCATTAGAAAAGAAATATACTACTATATTACTTTTCCTAAGCATAAATCAGAATTATTATTATATTGTTGAAAATAAATGACTTATTTGTTTAATTATTCCACTAGGTTTTATCGACAGTGACATTTTTTGTAATTTTTGAACTAATGTGTACAAAATTAAAATTAGAGGCATTTTTATAAAACGAGTATCAATCTTGTTCACTTTTTGAGTGAAATTACAGCAACGCCGAGCTTTTTTCTCAAAATTGCGAGCTTTTTCCCCAAAAAGCGAACTTCTTATCTTCATATTAAATTATGCACTATAATCATATTAAATAACAGAAATAAATATAAACAATAGCACTTGGTGGCATGTACAATTTAGAAACCATAACCTAAATTCATAGTCGGCTATTGTAATAAAAAATTTAAAAAAATTAACAATATTTCTTAATTTTTTTAATCGCGATTTAAAAAGTTGCAACCATTATTTTAAAACTTAGTTCAAAAATGAGCAAAACCGCTAAAGTTTTAAGAATTTTCATTCTACGTTATTTATTAACAAAACTTTGCATGACTGTAAATAATTATATTAGTCAAGTCCTTGAATTAAAATTCAAAAAAAATCACATCTGCACACCAAATTTGGAAAATAGGTACTTTTTTGGATTCAAAAATTAAATTTCACTACAAGAATAAATCAAAACGATTTAATAAAATCAAATATTTGAAAATATTAATAAATAGTACCTAATTATGTCTTGATTATCAATTGAAGGAAGAAAACTTACCAAACTTCATACAAATTTCAAAAAAAGGAATGAATTATCCATGTTCTTAAATTTTCAGAAAATTATGCCAGAGCCAGGTGTTTTATATTCGGATTGAAGTAGATACAATTTTAATCTTCTTTCTGTGCATTTTAATAATTAATTCATGAAATTTGATTATACAGTGGTGTAAGTCAAATTAGTGTCATTTTGAGAAAAAAGTGTTTTACTACGAAAACTATAGCTGTTATTATTGTATGTAAAATTTACGACTTCATCTGTGAGTCTAAATATGACTCTTACACCTAAAAAAAGTTGAAAATGTGAATCACTTTGCCCTTTAGCGCCTCATATACAGGGTGCCCCTTAACTTATGCATAATAATGAAGGGGGTTATAGAGGACACTAAAACAAGCAACTTTTGTTAATAAACCCATAATAGGAAATTAACCGTTAGAGTACTAGGTTGAGAATTTTTTTTACAGAATTTACAAATAAATGTTTTTTTCATTCCAATTGGGACTCTTTGTGTTTATCCTTTATCCTAAATTTAGAATGAACCATCGTGTTACCTTGTGCATCGAATACAAGGGGTATTATTTCAAAGATTTTTTGTAAATATTATAAATAAATGTTTTACTTAAATCTGTTTTATTTACCCTAGTACTTAACGATTAATTTCCGGACATGGGTTTAATGCATAAGTTACGGGAGACCCTGTATATGTGATCAAAAGTTGTTGCCGGTACATTCTAAAATACATAGCTCATCTTATAAATATACCGGGTGGAAATAAAAACAGGGTCACCGCTATAACTTTTTTATTTATGAATAGAAAAATTTGAAATTTGGCTATGTTCTATGGTGCAAAAAAAAAATTTTATGTGCATTTTTTATTTTTGAAATCAGTTCCGGTTTCACCGGAAACACCATGAACTTTGTATTTTTAAATGTAACATCCCATATTTTTATTCATGGCTTAAAATACTTTTAAAAAAGAAGTATTTTTGAGATATTAGTTTTTATTTTTTTTGTAAAAAAAATTTTTGTAATTTGAAAAAAAATTTAAGTGGTTTTTGAACTATTAATTTTAAAACTTAGTTAATGAAGATTTTATCAAATATCTCACTTTTTTAAATGCAATGATGCCGGGTCATTCGACTTTTTAAAAAGAGGATTTTATAACGATTATTTTGGTACCCCATATGTAGGATTATTTAGGTATTTGAATTATTTAGAATTAGTTTTGGTACTTTTCACCGACTTCGAAAACCTTTTTCTTTTTTTGAAAAAAATTTTTTTACAAAAAAAATAAAAACTAATATCTCAAAAATACTTCTTTTTTAAAAGTATTTTAAGCCAAGAATAAAAATATGGGATGTTACATTTAAAAAAACAAAGTTCATGGTGTTTCCGGTGAAACCGGAAGTGATTTCGAAAATAAAAAATGCACATAAAATTTGTTTTTTCGAACCATAGAACATAGCCAAATTTCAAATTTTTTTATTCATAAATAAAAAAGTTATCGAGGTGACCCGGTTTTCATTTCCACCCGGTATGCTTGTTGAAAGACTGTTTTCCTGAACAATGGAAGGAGGAAGGAAGCTGTTCCGAAGGTTCAGCATCCCCTAAGTCAAAAAGATCTAAGACCTATAAGCATATTACCTATTTTATCAAAAGTAGTTGAAAACGTTTTTTTAATTTTTAAATCTACAGACCAGAGAAAAATTACAGTTTTAATATCATTAAAGTTTACCAAACTATTCGACACTATAAGCAATGAAAATTTATTGAACATCTTGAAATCAATTGGTATATTTGGACAATCAAGGCAAATCATTTTATGAAAATTAAGTTGAAAATGCTGTTTCAAATAAAAAATTTAAACTCATTCGTATAGTCTCAAGATCTGCTACGAAATACAAAAAACTGGTATAATAATTTTTGGTCAAATCTATTAAATATTTGGGATTGATTGATTCATATTTTAAATTTAGTAATCATTTTAGTAAATGCCTGCAAAAAGGATATGCTACAATTAAAACGATTTACTCGAGTAGAAATTACTTGCAAAAAAATATTGCTTTGTGAATCGTTGATACCAGTGGTGTATCCAGGATTATCAAAGGGGTTGCTGAGAATATTTATTCCTATTAAGTTTACACCCTGAAGAAAAGTACTTTTTTCTTTTGAGTTCTTAAAAAATATTACAAAAAATCACAAAAATAAAAAAAGCTAAATTAAAATTAATTTATATTTCGATTTTTTCGGGTATATTAGTCCAATATTTCCTAATGTATTGCCATCAAGGTAAATCTTACCAGAGGACCATCTTCTACATGCTATTTCTAAAAGAAGAGTTTACCATCTCTTACCTTCCAAAACCAAGAAGAATTCTGGAAGAACCCCAAAGGTGTTGAAGAGATAAAATTCGGAACGTCATCTCATTGAAAAGTATGCTGTGTGAATAACAAAAGAGAGTTGTTATGTAATTGTCATGAGTGTGATTGAAGTCATCAAGACGTGTTATTAAGATCGTATTTTGTATCGTACTGTTCTAGATTTGTTTACTTACATACTTTACGTTAAACTGTTCTGTATTCTTATCAAGAATATACTCTGTTTTTATTACATTGAGTTATTTTTACTCCTTTTAACATTAACAAAAGGTTTATAATTTTATAATTAGAGTGTAGTTTTGGAGTTTAGAATTAGAACTTAGAGTAACAGTTTTAGAGTTCCGAGTTGGACTTCAAGATGGTCAAGAAGAGTTATGTTTGACATTGATTCTGATTAATCGTTAGATTTATAAATTTTTCGATGAACTTTTTTTCTGCGACAAGTTTGACTTTATCATAAATATTTTGAATTTAATTTCTGGATTTCATCAACAACGAGATTTTTCTTTGGTTTTTAAGTATTTGAAGAGATTATTGGGAATTTCCACTACGTATAAATGGCGCTACTTTGACATAAATCTTGTAAAAAATGGAGGAAGACGAGTAAAGGTTTTGTTGTGTTTTTATTGGTTTTAGTAACTGCACTAACGTTTATTGCATTTTTGGGGACTAAACAATTAATTTATAAGTACCCACACGTAAAGTTTACCACAGGTTTTTTTTCTCCACCATCACGAATAAGTTAGTAAGAGGAATTTACTTGCACTAAAAATAGCTACTAAGGAAGAAAAAGTTTTCAATCCATTTAATAACAAATTTGCTTTCCTCGATGATTCGCCATTGTGATCCAATTTAATGGTTTCAAACGTTTGAATAGAAAAAAATCGGGCCAATAAATTTTTTGAATAATATTCATCGGAAGGTTTTAGCCTACCAGCCACTGTTTAATACTGTCTGCACTAAGCTATTGCTGATAGTATCAGAAGCCAAAAAATACAAGACTTCTGCCTTCGTATGATTATGTATATGTATAACTAACTTGTTGGATTTTGAGGTAGATTTTCAATATCTATACATAAGATATAAGCCACTTAAAGAGCTCATTTTTGAGATTGATCATATTGAGTAGTATAGTGTATAGATACAACTTTTATTGTTGCGTATTCTTTTGTTTAGAAATGGTTAAATGTAAAAATTTTATTGATAAAACATCTTACCGTTTGGTAAAAAAAGTATATAGGAAATTGTGATTTTGTAGGTGTGTTTTGTGTTTGGTAGAATAGTTAATTGAAATATTTGTTGTGCAAACGTGATCAAATAGTGGATTAAAGCGGCGGTTGCTGGATCAGTGGGATACGATCCGTGCGCTACTTGAACTGGCATTGTTCGTGGCTCCAAAGGAATGTTAGATATCAGAATTAATTAGTCCAAAACGGCATGCACTTAAAGGAAAGGATGCAATAAGAAAAATCAAGAAACATTTATTACAGTATTCTTCGCGCGATATCTTGGAGCAATTCAACGGGAATTATTCCCAGCAATTCGAAGCAGGCAGAAGATAAAGGTTTAAGGTAAGTGGAAAGCGCGCGCGCCTTCACGATATTATTGTTTAACCATTGTAATAGGACAAATTTAAATCGCATTTACATACGTTTTAGATAATTTGAATTTATACCTGGTGTCATTAAAATTTGCCTATCAATCGAGAGCAACTGCGTGCGCGTTTAAGTCGCTTAATTGCATTGTTCATTACGCGCGCGCGACTTGAATTAAAGCAAACATTTGCATGCAGAACATTACTGAGCTTAAGCGACTTAAGCATTTCCATTAAAGGATTGTATTAAACCACTTTCGTTCTTACTCTTGCCTACACAGATATGCGTAGAATTATTGAAGCAATTTCAAAGAGATAAGGTCTCTTGGTTGTCTCGAAATGGAACGTGAGGATACCAAAGACAAAAGGTGAGCCGTTTTAACGCCTACAACCCATTTAATTTACATGTGTTACAAAATTAAAAGCTCTTTAATAAATGTTACTTCTTTAAATTTATTGGAATTTTAGGAAATGGGAGTGATTATGCAAATACGAGTCATGCAGTGTCTTTTTGAACAGGTAATTAATATTATAAACCTGTTTAAAAGAATGGTGAATGATATATCACAATCTTTCATCCTTTCGTGGAATCCAATTAGGTAGAATAGTTTGGGTAAAGGTGCGGTTAGACAGAAGCCGAAATTGACAACCTATTTACATACGCTATCTCCACATGAGTTATAACCACCTTCTTGATGCCTCAGGGCAGTACCAAGCAAACATGAAAAATTACCAAATTTTTCAAACACATTCAATGAAAAATAATTACCAATTAAAAAGTTGTTAAAGTTTTATTTGTTTTAACGCTCTTATCAATGTCAGCCTCTTAACGTTCAGATTTGTCATTTTAAACCAGCAGGGGATTCGGCCATAAATGAGCACTTAAATCCTCATTATGCATTATAAGCTTGTCTACATGTTAACTGCAGGTTTTGCGCTATTAAACAGATTTTAATGTCCTCACGTATCACAGAGCTTAAGTAGTGCCATTATAAGGACCACCTGCTTTTTTCATCATCACATACTAAATAAAATCTTAAGTAGGAAGCTGTTTGTAATTAAAAACTTATTTAGGTCTTTAAGTCTACTATCACATCACTTTTAATATAATTATACCTATCCAATTTTCGAGATTATAAGATTGTTATTTTATATCCTCTAGCAGTTTATCAACACGTTATACTTTATCTTGAACACCGACAACATTTTCAGCAAAAAATTTAACATCTTTTAATAGAGATTAGAAGAATTTTGTAAATAACTCTATTTCTTAGTTGAAGAACTGAGTTTCACTTACTACACTTGTTCTTTAACATTTTGGTCCGATTTATGAAAAAAAAAACAAACAATTTGGCAGTACTTTTTTGTTAAATTTGTTGAAAAATTGTATTTATAATTTTTAGTTCATTATCGAATTGACAAGAAAACTCTATCCCATGAAATGTATCGAATTTTATAAACATGCTGGTGACATGGTACCAATAAGGAAGATAAAAATTAAGAACCGAATGGTCTCCAAATTCATAGAACCTGGTTGTGTTGTTGAAGAAATTATAATGATTTAACAAAGGACATTGCTAGAAATATCAATGTGGACCAACCTCTGTTGTAAACTAGTGAAAAAATATGGTCTACATAAATTGCTGATGATACATGAGTTAAACGAGGAATCGAAAACCGACTAAATTCAGGTATTGTTCTTTCAAGGGAAATTCCTCATTGGACTTTAGAAGCTCATAGTCAACGCCAAACGAAATGAAATTTGTGCGTGGAAATGATTGAATGATGTTTAAAAAAATTTTTCCCTAATAATAAAAATTGCGAACCTCCCAATCAAAATATCCAAAATGTACCTGCAACACCTACAAACTTCAAATATTAGTATGTTCAAAATACTTCAAGCAGTTCGAACATTAAGGCGATAGTCGGCAAATACGAGCGCTTGATTTTGAAATTCGCTTGATATTTGGGGTTTTGCTCATAATTTTTTTTCTATTGAAGCTTTTTTAAAATTTCTTTTTTTGGTACACAGAAGAGTCTTGTGGCTACCAATTTCTTCTGGTTTTGTTTTTGTAAGTCACACCAAATACTGAAATACTCATACGGCAGCAGTAAAATTGGCACTTTTAAAAAAACCTGTTCCTAGAAAATACCATTTTTCTTTTACAAGGGACCTTCAAATTGAGATTTGTAAAATTTTCTCTTATCTAAATACACAACTTCACAAAAGTGTTATTCTGTTTTTCCGATTATATCGAGTATAAGGTTTAAAACAGCAAGCAAAACTTGCTCATTTTTAGGTCAGATTTGATTGTCTATAAATCTAAAAATTCAATAAAAAATACAAAAACAAAATAATAGACATGTTATGCCAAGTATTAATGAACTACTACTACAAAAAAAACACATTTTCATTTACTGGTTTGTCTAAAAAATGGTATTCCGTAGAGTCACATTTTACGCTCACAAAATTTCGCCGACTATCGTCTTAAGCAAATGTTCCACAAATTTCCCAGATGGTACTCGAAAATAGTTATAGTTCGAAAACAGTTCTATTTCAAAAGAAGTTTAAGATAAGAAAACAACTTGATTTTAAAGAAAGTTCGGATTCGAAAACTTTCATTGCATTTTTACCCCTGGAAAGTCCAGAATGGTTTGAACATTAGGCAAAAGTTCTAAAAATGCTCAGAAGGAGTCCGAGCTCGAAAGTTCGGACTTGGACTTGGAAACTTTCATTGAATTTTTCTCTGAACATTTGTAAGTTTAAGATGGTTCGTATACCTTTTGAACATTAAGCAAAGTTCCAAAAGTTCGAGTTCAAAAATTTCGATTTCGAAAAAAGTTTAATTTAAAAAGAAGATCAAGTTTAATAATTAGGTTTGAAAACATGTCAGACTTGGATACTTTCACTGAATTTTTATTAAATTTTGTAAAATAATGTCGTCTTTTCAAATTTAGAAAGAATTATTTTAAAATAATAATATATTTCCAAAGACTCCAGCAACAATAAATCAAACTTTAAAATAACCATCTTTACTTCCAGAAGTTTGAATTTCTTGCGTTCGTCCTTCTTCTAGTGCAAACTTCATCAAATTCTAAGTTAATTAGGTTCGAACTTCACGTGTATGAACTTCAAAAACTTGAAGCTTTCATTACAATGTCGAAGTTTAAAAGATGGCTTCGAGGAATTCAAACTTTTATATTATTTTAAGTTCGAACATAAAAAAATCGTGTTTCTTGAACAGCACGAGCTGTAAGTGCAGAAATCAACAACGGGAAATAATAATGAAAAACTTCCTATGATACTATTCTTACTTTTTTCGTTATTCTCTCCAATTTTTGATTTTTATACTGACAAGGTATTGAATCTAGAACATCAATCTTTGGTTTCAGCACTCCTGAAGTTGGCATAGAAGTCCGTCAATATCTTGGTATCACATTTCCCGAAAAATAGATATTTTCATCATACATTTTAAGTGACAAGAATATCTATCCGTAAAAAAGAGGTGGAGTTTCATTTAAAATATCGTTGATAGCATCATTGCGAAATCAACTGTGATTTTTTTCTCAAAATAAAATACATACGACAAAATTATGAGTTTTGTTCCGAACTTTATCATGAAACAATCGATCAAATCATTTAGCGCAATTCTCAATAAAAAAGTTCGAGTGGTCCTTCACTGACTTTGATTGAACTAAGAAGCTTTCTAAAGATATAATTTATTTTGTTGTAGGTCAAATAGAGAAAAGGTTATATAGGAAAATCGTCTTATAATAAAATTATTGGTACTAAAATTTCACCATTAATTTCACACCAGTGCAAATACCTTAAGGTTTAACAACATATTTTATACGATTTTAAAAAATGGTTTTTCCAAAAATATAATTGGCGCCCAAATATTTTGAAAGACTTATTATCGAAAAGACTAAAAAAAAAGAAGTATTTCTTATTTTTAATTAAAGCGGTTTAAGCATTTTTTACTTAATTTCTTTTTTATGCAAATTATTTATGTTTTCTTTTGCAATTTTAAGATTATTTAGAAATTAAAACGTATTTGCTGTAATTTGCTATAATTATAATTGTTGTGAAACAGGTTTTTTTATTTAAATTTAATTAAGGAATTTGCATGCGTAAAGCATAATAATTACTTATCCTGCCAATTAGATAAATTAATTTTTCAATGTGGATTATAAATTATTATAAAGACGTTAGTATTTCCGTTTTGTAAAATTGTGCGTACAAGTACTTACATCCAGCATGATATAACAACGAATTTAATTAAAAGCATGCATCTAATATGAATACAGGTGCAATAAATTTATAAGAGGCTAATTATAAAACTTTAATTATAATTTTAATTATTCCAGGTTGAAAGATAAATTACCAATGAAAAAATAGCGCGCTTAACTTGGTAAATAAGTATCGCGAGAAATCCAAGTTGATGAATGGCTGCTAAGATAAAATTAATTAAAGGACTTTGCGAATATTTGACATGGTGTGGCACCAATGAACGATCCTTGAGGTACCCCATGCGTCTATTATTTATCCACAAAAAGCTCCATAACTCAACGTAATCTCAAACGTCTGCAGATTTGTAAGCATTGTCCACCACTTAAGGAACTTGTCATTTTCATATGTTAATGATAATTTAGTATATCATTAATTTCTTAGAATATTGTGTATTAGTTGGAGTATATGTAGGGTTTAATTTAAATTTATTGATATAATTTGCAAGGGTATTAAAATTTGTTTAATGATTTTATAATAAAGATAATACTATCAATTTCATTTAATTAAACGTTTCTTATCGTAGATTAATTTTATAAAAAAAATACAGGAGGTGTTTTATTTGTAATTTCTGAATAGCATAAATAATTAATGGTGTTGTAATCTAGATCTTCGTGACTCTACATGCATTGTAAGATGATGTAATAAGGGCAGCTCGTGTGGATATCGGCACATAATCCATCAAAGCATTCTAAATTCGCTTGATTAATAGAAAGGTCAAAGGGTACCCTCTGGGTTCGCGGCTTGGCCCTGTCAGATCCAGGCATTGTCGGTGCCTACCTTCCTTCTATCAATCATCCAACCATTATTTACATTTATTAACTTTTACACACTAACCTTCCTGTTACTTTTATATGCCAGTAATAGCCGCTTCTTTTTTGCCTGCCGAGTTCCTTGCCGCTTCGCTACCTTGGTGGGCCTGCAACGAAATTACAATCGTTACTCAATGTTTTAACTACTCAGCACATTCTACAAGTAATTAAAGTAGCAAAAAAGTTTGATATGTTTTAATAAAAAAATCTATTAAAGATTAATAATTGCTGTGTAATACTAGGAATGAGATCTTCGTAAAACTATTTCAACTAACACCTAATGGATGACCTGTAATAAATTCCTATATTTTTTTTCGAAAGACAAAAACTTGGACCATAAACACGAAAATTACTTAAATCATATGGGATAGTGACTTTCTTGATGCTCTTGAAAAAACACATACAAACACAAAATCTAAAAAGCCCTGCGACATAAATCTACCAAATTTGATGTAAATAGCACCAATGGTTTGGAAGATTCAATTTTCTAAAATTCAAATTTTTGGAATTTTCTTTATAAATATATTGTCTAAATGTCGCTGGAATGTTGTATTCACAATATTGTACTTCCATTGTTTCACAATATTCTGAATATAATGTAAATATATTGAAAAACGATATCACAACATCACAATATTGCCACAACATTACCAGAAGTTAAACACAATTTTGATCTCTACAGGGGTAACACTAGATCAAACTATTTTTTTCCAAAATTTGGGCCAAAGCTACCTTTATAGGTCAAAGTTATCACAGTTTATCTAGATAAAATAATGTTTTTGTGAATTTATTTATGGTTCTTTGTAAAATTTAAATTTTTAAATTTTTACCAAATATACGTTTACTATTAAAAGGCAAGTATACAAAATGTCTTTAAAAAAAGCTTTGCTGTTTTTTATATCAACTTTAGAGGCCTATAAATCATCAGGGGTGCATTTTTTATTTTAAATAATTTGGACTTATTTTAGGTCTATTTTCTCCAGTTAAGCGTTTTCGGTCGAATTTTGCCACATCCTAAGTATACCGGGTGGAAATGAAAACCGGGTCACCTCTATAACTTTTTTATTTATGAATAGAAAAATTTGAAATTTGGCTATGTTCTATGGTTCAAAAAAACAAATTTTATGTGCATCTTTTATTTTCGAAATCATTTCCGGTTTCACCGGAAACACCATGAACTTTGTTTTTTAAATGTAACATCCCATATTTTTATTCATGGCTTAAAATACTTTTAAAAAACAAGTATTTTTGAGATATTAGTTTTTATTTTTTTTGTAAAAAAAATTTTTTTCAAAAAAAAAAATGGTTTTCGAAGTCGGTCAAAAGTACCAAAACTAATTCTAAATAATTCAAATACCTAAATAAAATTGTAATTTGAAAAAAAAATTTAAGTGGTTTTTGAACTATTAATTTTTAAACTTAGTTAATGAAGATTTTATCAAATATCTCACTTTTTTTAGATGCAATGATGCCGGGTCATTCGACTTTTAAAAAAGAGGATTTTATAACGATTATTTTGGTACCCCATATGTAGGGGTATGTGTTTGTGATACATTTTTAATTTTTTTTTAATTTTGAAAAATCCCGAGTACAAAAAATATGATAAACTGGGACAAGTAAATTGATTGCACCCTACATATGGGGTACCAAAATAATCGTTATAAAATCCTCTTTTTAAAAAGTCGAATGACCCGGCATCATTGCATTTAAAAAAAGTGAGATATTTGATAAAATCTTCATTAACTAAGTTTAAAAATTAATAGTTCAAAAACCACTTAATTTTTTTTTCAAATTACAATTTTATTTAGGTATTTGAATTATTTAGAATTAATTTTGGTACTTTTCACCGACTTCGAAAACCTTTTTTTTTTTCGAAAAAAATTTTTTTTACAAAAAAAATAAAAACTAATATCTCAAAAATACTTCTTTTTTAAAAGTATTTTAAGCCATGAATAAAAATATGGGATGTTACATTTAAAAAAACAAAGTTCATGGTGTTTCCGGTGAAACCGGAAGTGATTTCGAAAATAAAAAATGCATATAAAATTTGTTTTTTTGAACCATAGAACATAGCCAAATTTCAAATTTTTTTATTCATAAATAAAAAAGTTATCGAGGTGACCCGGTTTTCATTTCCACCCGGTATAATTCAAATTCTGTTGTTGGTTTAAGAAATACAGAAACAGACTACGTTTGGTCAAGCAGGTCAAGTCAGCTTGAATTCGGACTTGATTTAACCTTTTACATTCAAATGGTAGAGGCCAAACCAAACCAATTTTTCTAAGATTCTGGTAAAATATTTTGTCTTGAAGCTTTTAATTTATTTAGTAAGTTAATGCAATTACACTTAAAATAAAATTATCTTAACAGTTTTTAAATGTATTTACTATTTTCTGATAATTTCAAAAATGTAAAACGTAAAAAAAACCAATTATATATTATAATTAACTTATTTAAAAAAAAACCTTGAGATAAAATACTTATCAAAAGTAAGAAATATTCAAAAAATAATTAGGTAATTTTATTTGTAAATGAATTTTTAAAATTCACTGATTGCTTAATTTAAAAAAGTTTAAAATAAATCCTTGCAATTTTTATATTATAAAGGTATTTGATGAAATTGGGTCCAAAATAATTCTACTTGTGGAATAAAATAATCAATAAATCATTTATTTAATTAATTTCATTTAAAATATGTACTTGTAAGGTGGTTTGTAATTTAAGCATTCAATTTGATGATAATGGCGTTTTTTGTAAAATTTATTCTACTGTAGCTGGTTTAATATTTTTTTACATCAAAAACTCTTATCATTTTTGCAAATTTTGTTTTAGTATACCCCACTTACTAAGTCAATAAAAAATTATGGTAAAACTAATGAGAATTTAGCTTAACTTAAAAAACATTTTGGAAAAAAAAATCCAAATTTAAAAAGATACTTTTTCATTGAGATATTTTTAAAGTTTTATCAGATTAAAAAAAACGGTTTAACTTTCCAATAATAATTTTGTGAAATATCTACGTAGATTACTTAAATTGTTATTATTAGCGATTTTCTTTGTTTTTACAAAATTCGGTGACCTAAAATTCCAAAGCTCAAAAACTAAAATAGAGAGATCACTACTTTTTAATTTTTTTGTTGATTGAATTTGCTCTATGTTCTAACCCCGACTTTTACGAATCACGAAAGAACCACCTCGTATATGGGCAGAGCCGGATTAAGGGTTATGTTGGCCTGAGGCTAATAAAAAGTAAAGACCGAAATAAATAATTCCAATTTTTCTTTTATTAATATACGGGGCGTCCCGAAAATACCGCAAGAGCTCTCCAATATGGGTAACTTTAAATCAACTTTTTGAAAGTTTGATCTACAGTTAATTACAAATTTTAGAAATTTTAAACGTTTAAAAAAAATTTTGCACTTAAAAAAATTTTGAACTTTTGGGGATTTTTTCATTTTCAAAGCGCCATATCTCCAAAACTACTCATCCGTTCGCAATAAAATAAACTGATTTATAATCAGCGCACTCAAATCTATAGGATTGCATATAAAAATTATCCCGATTTCCTGAACAAGTCGCTTTGCGGTGAGATGAGTAGTTTTCGAGATATGGCGTTTTGAAAATTCAAAATTTTTGTCTTTTTTTTCGTTTTTTATGTTTAGAATTACGATTCCAGTAAAGTGTACTAAAAAAAATCTAACCCGGGTCTAAAATCTTTCGTATGGGACCGATTATCTTCAATGTGGTCTTAAACGACGCCTAATTTTTCAAATTTTTTGATGTATTATGAACCATTTCTACTATCTTCTAACTTAATTTTTTATGGCTACAAAAAAAGCTATTTTTTGTAGTTTTTTGGCTTTTGCGCAAAATTGGTTCGTAGGAATATCCTATCATCCTATCAGTGGAAAACCCACGTAAAGACGTCTCAAATGACAACTTGCATGAAAAGATCGAGTTGGAGAAGGGGTATATAACTTAACCAAATAGAGCTATCGACTTAATTCTTGTGATAGACTACAGCTAACAGCACTGGCTTGACTCCAATGCCAAGAGCGTTGTAGTTCTATCTTTTGCCACCACTACAGTGCTGCTCTATCTTCACCATAATTTATTGCACAAAGATCTTCTCAGAGGAAGAGAACATTTAATAAAACTCTCAACTCTGTGACTATAGTATTCCACTAGTTGAGTTAGATTTCCTAGTTTCAGTAAAAATCCTATCCAGATAAATCCGCTACCAAACAGCACTCATCTTACACAACCGTTGGATGTGATATTCTTTGGCCCAATCAAAAGAGCAAATATGGTTATATTCCTAAAGATGTGTTTCCAACATTGCTAATGCTTATGAATAATTTGGTTGGTGGGTTTGAATAATGTGGAATACATCCTTTGAACAAACAAAAGTTAATAGACTAGCCCAAGAATAAAAATGTTGATCATGACTATCGTAGATTCCCTTTTGGCTTGAAAAGAAACTAGCCGAATATCTATAAACTGGTGGACCAAAGTGAAAGAAGAAGATCTATGCAGGAAAAAGCATAACTATTAAGGATTTTTTAGAGGAAGCATAAAAACGGCCATCAACAAGTGATGTAACAGTTCGAAAAACAAAAACTTAAACCCAAAAAATCCAAAGGGGAAAACGGAAGTAAAGTCAAGAAAACAAAGTAAAAAATTGTCTACTCTAGCTCATCAGAAGACAAAGACTATGAAGAAGTTATTTGGAGTCTGATGAAGTTAGTTTCTTCAAATGTTAATAAAGTACAGTGTTCTGTGGTGCTTGACAGACTGTAATTAGTGTTCGTACATTTTCGACGTAAATCCGTCACAATCGGGCATACTTCATACATAGAAATGAAAATTCTACTCAAGCACTGTGTATTTTTTAAGGGTATAATATGAATTTCGATATTTTTCAGGAAATCTGAATTTTTAAAGGGCCGAATTTTTGGAGGGCCTGAGGCTATAGCCTCATTAGCCTTCATAGTAATCCGGCTCTGTATATGGGTTAAAATAAAAGTGTAGTATTTAGTTTTGAAAACATAGACAACATTTTGGGAAATCATAAAAATCATCATAAAAATCATCATAAAAATACAACGAGAATAATTAAAACAAAAAAACGATGTTTGAATTATTATACTGCATCCCCTTAAAGAGTCCTCTGAATAAAATAGAAAGAAAAATTCATATACAGGGTGTCCCACTTTTTTCAAGCATTTTTTTGATGCATAATGTAATTCTTTTTTTTTGACTCATTAAAAAGTAATATAAATAAAAATTTCATTTTAATGTGAATTTTTTTTATTTAAATCAAGGATGCTTTGTTTCTTGTCTTTATATTTAAGCCAATCAGATAGATTAATTTTTTCAAGGTAAACTTTAAATGGTCCACTTATTTCAAAAATAGCCAATAAAGTTGGCAAAGACAAAATTTAAACCATAATTGATCTAAATAAAAAAAAATGATGACAAGAAAGAAAAATCTACAGGGTGTTTCGCAAAATACATAAAAAATTACCAATTTTAAAATTGTTGTAACTTCTTAGGGAGTCGAAAAAAATTTTTATAGGATATAGATATATTTAAAAAATGCTGGAAAAAAGTGAGACACCCTGTATACAGGTGGGAGTACATACGAACATCTCGAAAAAATGGAAATAAATAAAAAAACGCTGAAACACCCATCAAATATTTTCGACGGGGGAAAAATAAAAAAAATGCCAAAAAACAACCACGTTTTGCTTCTTTCAGTTGTTTTAATATTTAATAAAGTTTACGTTTAAAAATAAAACTTTTCAAATAAAAGATACTCTCTCCGTCCGAATATAAGAGTCCCATTTGAAAAATTAGGGTTACTTATTTATAATGAGCATAAAAATAGAAGAAAGGGAATAAAAATAGAATTAAAGAATAAAATTTTCTTTGATAAACATATGTTTATTGTTTTTTTATTATTATTAGTAAAGTTTTTTATTATTATTAGTAAATTTTTTATTTTGTCTTTTTTTGTTTTTGGTGTACTGCAATCCACTACATTTAACTTTAGGCTCGAATAAGACTGTTAAATTAAAATGGGACGATTATTTTTGGACACATTTTCGTGTGAAATGGAACCTTTATATTCGGACGTAGGGAGTATTTCTTTTTATGCGTATATTATGAATCTGTTACAAAAAATATAGGTTGCCATTTAAAAAAACTTCAACTGACCTTGACATCGTCCGCGCAGTAACAAACCAATAATCCCAATTATTTCCCCCATCGGTAATATTTGATGGGTGTTTCGGTTTTTTTTTATTATTTCGTTGTTTTCGAGATATTCACTTGTGGATGGAAATGGCCCACCCTGTATATCGTTTCATAAGGGAGCTACAACCCTTTAAAGGATTCGTTAAAAAGTATCATAGGTTTTTGTTTGTTATTTATCAAAATTAAGATTGATGAAAGATTGGTTTCTTTGCTTTTAATGGTAAGCGATGTTCTACTTCTACTTCTACTTCACCACACTACAAGGACAGACTCTTATTTGTTCATGAAACTGACAAAGACAGAATGATGAATGTGGTATGCGACATCGTGTGGACCGTTTCAAGAATATGGCCTCTGGTGATTGTATACAAAGAGGTGTTGTTCTTGTAGTAGTGTAAGAGGTGTTTCTTTTCTGCTTGTCGAAGTTTAAGAGATATGTTGTTTTTTTGTTGTAGTCCAAGTGTAAGAGGTGTTGTTCTTCTGCTGGTCGAAGTTTAAACTCAACGGTTAACTTTAAAATACCTGTACTTGAAAGTTATGATTGAAATAATTTTTTTCATTGTCGTGGTTGAAAATACGTCTTATTTTTTCTGGTGATTGTATTCATAGAGGTATTGTTCTCGTCGTTGTCTAAATGTAAGATGTATTGCTTTTCTGCTGGTCGAAGTAAAAAAGAGCTGTTGTTCTTGTTGTAGTCCAAGTGTAAGAGGTGTTGCTCTTCTCCTGCCTGAAGTTTAAACTCAACAGTTAACTTTAAAATACCTGTAGGTACTTGAAATTTAGGATTGAAATAATTCTTCTCATGGCATTGTCTTGTAATGGTCAAATGGTGTTCTTCTTCTGATGGTTGTATTGAAAGAGGTGTTCTTCTTGTTGAGGTATAAATAAATCTAATAGAATTTCTTCTACTGGTCCAAGTTTAAGAGAAATGTTTTTATCGAATTCCAAATGTAAGAGGTATTGTTCTTCTGATGGTCGAAGTGTAACAGAGATGTTATTGTTGCCATGGTTCAATCCAAAAAGAGCGATTCTTCTGCAATTTTTAACCATCTCCTCTTCTTCGTTTTGCATTTCCAAAAACAGGATGATGATGTAAGTATAATTTAGAAATTCATTGAAGTACAGTTAAAACCAATATTATATATGCATAAAAACAAAAATAGTTTTTAATTAAATAAAGGTTATAGGTATGTATAATGTTGGTCACAAGAATATTAATCAATCATCAGTATCTTAAAAGTGAACAATAAATTTTATCGTGCCAACTTTTTCCGTACATTTTGAGCAATGATGATTAATGTCATTCAAATAGAAAATTAATTGCGTTCTCGGCGCTAACTAGACTTAAATAAGTGCGATTCTTTTAGCAAAGAATGAAGAAAGCTGAAAGAACTACAACCAGAAATGGTAATACATCATCATCATCATTAAATATCGAGCCACCATCCTTATTTGTAATTCAATTATTATTCTCATTGTTCATCAGTAAACATCAATTTATTACAGGTAAAATCGCGAATATTGATTACCAAAAATGGTTTTAAACTCGTAAAGTCAGCATAATGATGTTATTACGAATATTTTTCTGATATGCTAATATTACCATAAGATTTAGGTTTAAATAATCCGATACATTTACTGGCCGGGGAGCTTTAAAATGAAAACTTTATTACGTAATTTCTTATTTATAGGTTATGCATTGCACTAAAAAGGTGAAGAACCTGTAGATCTGCGGAAATATTCGCCACGAACGGCTCCCAGCCTCAATTAAACTTGCGAAGAAACTAAGTTGTTATGCGTGTATTTATTTAAATAAAAATGAATGCCCGCAGAACTAGATGAATTATTTTACGGTTATATCTTTATTTCCGAATTATACAATTTATTTTATAGCAGGCGCGTATTTATCATTTATATTTCCACTTTTACGACCCTAATAAATTAACGCCAATGACTTTATACATTTTTTCGAAACCTAAAAACATTATATTTAAATAAAACATTTTCTAATAATAATTAAATAAGTCATTAAAAAGTAGACCTGGAAAGTTATAGCAAAAAAGTAAAAAAACAGGATGTCCCAGAAAGAAGAAATTTTATTGACTAAAAATGGTGGTAAGAAAAAGTATTCTGCGCGAGTGACTTCAGTAGTAAGTCAAGAAATAGTTAGGTTAGGTTACTTATTTTCATTTCATTTTCTTTAACCACTGGGTTATTTGCAGCAAAGTTTTTACTGAAACTACTACTTCTAAAGTAAAAGAGAACAAAATTTAAACACCCCCCAAAGAAAACTTTGACCTTTTCAGGTTTTTTGTCGATTAAATTTCTATCTACAATTTTCTTCTGATCTTTTCTTTTGGGGACACCCTGTATAAAAAACTGCAAAACTGTAATTTTGAGGTTTGAGTAATTTAAAAAATACTTTTCTTTGTGAAACTTCAAAATTTTTAGGTATAAAATTCGAATTTCCTTCAATAGTAAAGTTCAAGCGTGTGCTGAAAATTTATGAAGGGATTAAAGCTCAAACAACATTAATTGAGATTAATGTTGTTGAGTTTTATTCATTAATATCACTCGAACACACCACGCCTGTCGGTACTTGTATATTTACTTACCCAACTGGAACACACATAAATGGCATAAAACGTGTTCATATCATTCTTTGATTTTTGTTATTGATCCTGGATCGGACCGCCAAAGACGTATTTACATGCGCCGTATCCATTGGATTAAATCCGTGTTATAACTTGCTACAACTTTCCTAGCCATGAAATATACCTATGGTATTTGTTAATGGTTTTTATGGACGCTTAATGGTCTTAAATTATAACCTATACTGCAATGGATTTGCAATGGGATTAATTAAAGCTCAACAAAATATACAAGAAAACTCAAATATATAAAACCTAAAAAAATCACCCTTTTTATTTTTTTTAATTTGTATTAAAAAAAGGAGCAGTTTTAACCTTGCATTCAAATTATACTTGAGTCCAGATTAACATACTTAATAAAAAAGATCATAAATGTAATAAGTAATTTATAATCAATTTTTAGTACTATTTTGACGTGGAGATAGTTAATTAGCAATGTAAACTGTTGTTTTTTGATAAGAAATGAGAATTTATCAAATTAATGGATTTTTAAAACGCATATATACTGGGGTTTAAAACAAAAATATTTCATTCTTCAGTGCTCGTTTTGAAGTTTGAAATGATTTTCCGCATCCTTCTTATTGCAACTTGTCTTGCTACAAGTTTAGCCGGAGTAAGTAAATGCCACAAAAATCCATGTATTTATTAATTATTATTTATAAATTCTATGGAGAAATGATTATTATTAAAATAAAAAGCTCACTCTATTTTAAAGATATTTAATGAGCCAGAACGTTTTCGTCAACCAATGAACCAATGTTGACATTATCAATCAATTTTATATATTATTATTAATTAATTAATTTATAGAAGGATCGATCACATATGTATGATAATTATGGTGAAGGTGTACTTGGTGATGTAAATAATCTTGTAAAAGATGTAGGAAAATCAACTGATAAAGTATTGAAGAAAACAGGATCAGTGGTTACAAACACACTTGATAATGTGAACGTTGTGAACAAAGTACTTTCGGGAATTACACCTTATCTAAAGGAAACTCTACAAGATGTGGAAGATGTTGTAAGCTTATTTGCTGAAAGAATTGATGATATTATTGCACGTTTAAACCTGGAGCGAGAAGAGGAAAGGCCCAGATATAAAAAAAGACAACCAGAGTAATGGTGTTAAAATACATTATTTGTGTTGAATAAAATCGTTAAGTTTTGAAAAATGTTAAAATATTTTTATACTTATTTTACCTAATTAAACCAGCTCGGAAACGTAATCCTTCATCTACGCCTAAAGTTAAGAAATTCATATACCGAGTGTATACGTAACTAGGGTCACCCCTATCAAGTGTCTATATTTATAAAAATAAATTAAAATATTAGTTTGTTATATGAGCTAAGAGAACACATTAAATGAACTAAATTGTTCAATTTTTGACCGAAAATTAGATAAACTTTCTTTTTATTTTAAAAGTAACAAAATACTTTTTGTACATATTTTTAACAAAAACACTTTTTTAGTACAAAATTTTAATAAAATCTATTGACTTTTCAAACTAAGAAATCTCCCTGTTGCAGGTGAATGCGAAACTAGTAAAATTATGTCAAAAGTAGGTTAATCGCGGTTGCTTAATAAATGTCAGTTGTCACCAAGGTTAAGCCCACTTCTGACGTCATTACTGGCGGGAATAATTAATTTGTATCCCAAATTAAACCTACTCCTAAAAAATGTAAGTATGTATTATGTATGTAAATAAAATAACACTAATTTATGAGATTGAGGGGTTTTTGAGATATTAATTTATAAAATTTTCAAAAGGCGTTTTTTGAAAATATGTATCTTAATTTTTTCAAATAGTGAAGCCACCACTTATTTAGATTTTTTCCGTTTACAATGAAAGTATAAAGCAGGATTTCCACTAAACGGACAAACTGGAAACAAAATTAATGTTGAAGAAAACAAAACTGTGACTTTTTACAAACTTTTTGGAAATTTGCGTGTTTTACGATTCCCAGTAAACACCGATGTAACAATTATACAGGGTGTCCCTGAATAACTGTGACAATTATAAAATCTACTTTTACTCCGAAATGAAGCAACGGAGGGACATACAATAAGAATAACTTTTCTGTAGATCATTTTTCATGGATTATTTTAGTACTTTTATAATTATCAAAAACGTAAAGAAACAAAAGATATGAAAAAAAAATTTGATGACCCACCCACATGCAACACCCCTGAAAATATTTTTCAAACTTTTATTGGCCGAAAATGTGTATCCTTATGTGAAAAAACTGTGGCCAAAATATCAAATTAATTTTGCTTATAATATTTATTTTATTTACAAAAAAATATTTTTTTTGAAAATTTTTGTAGTGGTATAACTTTTTAAGGAAGCATTTCCGGACAATACTTTATAAATCAAAAATGCTTAGCTTAACTTCCTCTATCACCATATAAAATTTGTCACAGTTTCCAGTGTAACCAAAACAAAAATGAATCGGATATATGTTCATAGGATATTTTTGACCCTGTATAAATAAAAATTTATAAGTAACTCATTTTTTTAATGATATGTTTTATTAAAGTAATAAAGTTTTTGGATCCATGAATATTAATAATTCAAATTTTTGATAATATTTACGTTTTAACAGTTATGGCAATAACGATTTTGTATTTATAATTTCCTCATACTTTCGTATAAATACCTAAATTTAAGTGATAATTTTCACAAGTTTGCAGAAACTCTAAAGTTAGAAGTATAACAAATGTCAAATTACTACTTGTAGCCTGTTGTTTCGTCCTAGTAAGTAAAATTATTAAATTTTTATATGTTTACCCATTACGAATGTAATTAAATAAAATATTTCCCTATACTTGAGACTTATACAGGGTGTTTCATTGAAAACTTCAAATGTTGTTTATTTCATAACCAAATTTTTTTTTCAAAAAATTAACCGAACTTTTGTTTTGAGGGGGACGCATTATAAGACCGATTTAAGCACTCTCACGTCACCCCCTTAAGCGGGGGGCGTGAACCCCCTAATTTCTTAAATGGCAACAGGGGTTGAGTAATATATCATTTGAAAGCTGCTTTTAATTAGAATTCAAATTAAATTAAAATTGATCGATTCGTTTTAAAGAAAAAAAAATAAAAACCTATAGTAATACTCAAATTTAAAGTTTGCAATAAAATTTTTTTTTAGTTATAAAATAATTTTTTTTTTAAATAGACAATTAAAGTAAATGTTCGAAATGTTTTCCAGAATTTTCCAAGCAGAAATAGAGACGGTCTTCAAACTCTGCGCGAACATTTTGTAGCATTACTGGTGTAATATTTCCACATTCGTTTATGATCCTTTGACGAAGGTCTGCTTAAGTATCAGGTTGGTTCTGGAAGACCTTATTTTTTAAATAGCCCCAAACGAAAAAATCCAGCGGTGTGAGGACAGGTGAGAGTGCTGGCCATTCAATAGTACCTCTACGGCCAATCTATCTAGGAAAGGTTCTGTTTAAATATTGACGAACTGGTAAAGTATTATGTGGCGGACCACCATCCTGTTGAAAAATTATCAAGTTTTCGTCCAGCATATCATCATTTTGTAAGACATGTGTTATTGTAGGTTCGATAATATTTTGCAGCATATCTTAATATTTTTCACCTGTTAAGTTGCCATCAATAAATATTGGGCCTATAATATGGTCCCCATAAATGCCAAGCCAAACATTTAATTTTTCTGGATTCTGAAGGTGCTCTTCCCGCATCCAATGTGGATTTTCTGTACTCCAATAACGACAGTTATGTTTATTGACCTCACCCCTCAAATTAAATGTTGTTTGATCACTAAAGCAGATGTTTTGTAATTGGTTTGGTGTATTTGATAGTCAATTAGACATAACTTCACAAAACTCTGTTCGGCGATCAAAATCATCTTCACTTAATTCTTGATGACAAGAAAATTTATTCGGGCGATACGAATTAATAATAAAACTTTAATTAAATAAATCACTTGTTTGTATTATTTATTATAATTCCATTTTTTTTTTAATTTTTTATACTAATTTAACTTTAACTTTGCATAAAATTTAAAATATCGAATCAAAGATAATAACAAAACATATTTACGATTAAGCCAAATTGATATCCTTAAACATTAATGGTAGGTACAAATGTGTGAGAACAATTAAAAATAAAAATTTCGGTTTAGGCCATTAGACCAAAATCCGAATTCAAAATAATGAATATGATTGTATAAAACTCGGATAAGTGAACGACTTGTTCGATTTTTTCGACTAAGTTCTCACGCCCTATAAAATACATCATTTTACTTTAAAAAATGGACTTCGCCGGCTATTACACCGAAATTTTCGATTTTGCATACCTAAAAAATTTCAAAAATACAAAAACTTATTAGTATAATAAAGTCGTATACAATTCTGGAATTATTATCCAAAACATACTTCAAAGAAACTATCCAAAAGTGCTTCCTTAAGGTGCTACAGACATACAGACTATTAAAAAGTTCTTAAAACTATTTTGTTTTTTTTTTTTTAAATTACGAAAAATTGGCTCATACGATTGCCTATTGTGCCTATGTAATGTAAAAAGGTATTTCTTGACAATTTGTTTTTACTTTTTAACGTTATGTAAGTGGTCAAATACCAAATTTCTTATAACTTTGGCCGAATAAAAATTTATAAAACTTTGCTTGTAAATAAACATTGTAATTATAAAGTTTTTTGTCTCTTACAACATTTTTGTATATCATAAATGCTATGTTAGTTGCCGACATCAATATTTTAGTTTTCTGATGTTAATAATGTATTAATTATGTATGTAATTACATATTTATAAATATTTTATTTTAATTATTTAGCGTGTAGTTTTATCAAATAAATAAGTAAATTCACAATTAAATTTTTTAAATTATTTAATTATTGCAGAGTTGCCGTGATACGTGATAAAATGGTATTAGTATTATAGTATACGAATGTTTTAAAATGTTCCGATTTTTACAGTATATTTCGGATTTTCGAAAACAGTGGCAACATTGGTTAATTTTACATCTGCCTGTCACAAATAAATCCATTAATTTACAAACGTATTATTTAATTGTATACCTTAATATAATATATCCAAGCGCAGCTAATTATTTTTAATAAAAAAAGAAATTTTTTTGGAAATGAAAAAAATTTATCATCAATTTTTAAGAAAATTCGGGCTCTGCGTTACGCTAAATTCTAAGAAAGTCGGATTTATTTTTCCAACGAGATTGTATGATTTTTTCAATTTATAGATGTATTTCTAGGAAAAAACATTGTACGTCTTTTTCTTGAAAAATATTTATAAAAAATTGAAATGTTCTTCCATATTTTGCACGATTTAAGTCGATCTCTAAAATATAATTCACAACTAATTAGAGGAATATTTAAAATTGCAAATCGTATTTACAGGTAACTAGCATATGTATTTTTTTACCATAATTGTCACACTTTTCAAAATTCAAAATTTGAATAGTCGCAGTTGCCAGCTTAATTCGCGATATCGGAGATCAGATACGACCTCTGGTGGTCATTTGAAAAGCTACAAGGAGTCTGATGAATAAAAACCTATGTGTGGGTACTTATAAATCAATTTTTCAGTCACAAAATCACAATGACTAACTATGTGTAACATACGCTCGGATTCGTATTTTAATTATCTTTCAGACGGTGTTAATAACTTTTTATGGAAGTCCGAAACCTTATTTATGACCCATTTAAATAAAGAGTAACGGACCGCCAAGTCATATTTTAATTTCAAATTTCATCATTAAAACCGCACGGACTAACTATGAGTAAGACACCTTCGTATTCGTATTTTAGCTGCCTTTCAGACGATGTTGATAACATTTTTATGCAAGTCCGAAAACTCGTTTTATGACGTATTTAATTAAAGCGTAAGAAAGAGTCACCCAGCTTTCAAGTAAAATTTTAATAGCAAATTTCATCATTAAAACCGCAAGAACTAACTATGAGTTACATACCCTCGGTTTCGTATTTTAATTGTCTTTCAGACGGTGCTATTAACTTTTTTTATGCATTAAGGAAAAATGAATTTTCGTGTAAATTATTAATGCATTTTTAGTTTATGTCGAAAGAGGGCATTTTTGTTTTGATATTTTATAGGCTAAGTCGAACGGACTAACTTTGTGTTATATGCCGTTTTATTCGACTTTAAGTGTACTATTTAGTGGTATAGTTATTATTTTGTAATGTTTTTAAAATCCTTTTTAAAAGGGTTTCCAAAGTAAGCAGTTTTGATGTTATTTTGTTATGAATTTCTCCCTATTTATAGGTGCAATGGCTATCAATTTAATACCGATGTATCACTCTTGAAATGATCGTTGAGATGATACCATTTTCAATTGATTTGGATGTAATTTGACAGAGAAATGAGCGATAAAACTTATTACCGGAAGGTATTGCTAACCCATTCCTCCCCATTTTTTTTATAAAATTTTTGTCATAACAGCGCTATCTATACGTAGTCGAAATTCCTAATAATAAATTTTTGCCATACACTTTAATTATTTAACAGCATCTTCTAAACAAAATTAAGGTGATATTTTATATTTAAAATATTATAGTTCATTTTGGTAAGTTTGATTTTCATTTCATTTCTACCCAAATTCTCAAATGAAAACGATAAGGTCCTTTATTTATATATACAAAACTCTGGCGAAATTATAAATTCAAAATCGATAATGCCTTAACTGCTAAAATAATCGTAAATATTCTCAAGACCTTCTTGAATCCATTAATAATAATATTTCAAATTTTTGTGAATATTTACGAATATTTTAGCAGTTAAGGCATTTTGAATTTATAATTTCGCCAGAGTTTTGTATAAATACCTAAGTTTAAGTGAGAATTTTCACAAGTTTGCAGAAGCTCTAAAATAGATAGTAAAAGAAATATGTTGGTCCAATTACTACGTTTCTGTGTTTTAGTCCTAGTAAGTAAAAAAAAAAAACAAAAGTCTGAGAAGATTATAAATACAAAATCGATAATGCCTTAACTGCTAAAATATTCGTAAATATTCTCAAAAATTTGAATTATTAATAATCATGGATTCAAGAAGTTTATTACTAAAAAATTAGTTACTGATAATTTTTTATTTATACTGGGTCATTCTTGAGCTCTGTGACAATATCTGCCATAATATAAAAGTTGATGCTATTTTAAGAAGACAATGTCCAATGAACATACATCTGATTCAGTTTTGTTTTGGATACACTGGAAATTACATCAACTTTCTTATTTTAAATCTAACACTCTATTGTTTTAAAGATTTTATTAAAAAGGTAAGTTTAAAGGTTAGATTTAAAATAAAAAAGTTGATGCAATTTCCAGTTAATTCAAAACAAAAATGAATTGGATGTATGTTCATAGGACATTTTTTTCTTAAAATAGCATAAACTTTTATATTATGGCAAATATTGTCACATAGCTAAAGAATGGCCCTGTATAAATAAAAATGTATACGTAACTCATTTTTTAATGATATGTTTTAACCAAGTAATCAAGTTTTTGGGTCCTTGGATATTAATAATTCAAATTTTTGATAATATTTACGATTTGAATTTATAATTTCGCCATAGTTTTGATTAAAAACCTAAGTTTAAGTGCGAGTTTTCACAAGTTTGCACAAACTCTAAAATAGATTGTAAAACAAATATGTTTATCAAATTATTACTTGTCGCCTGTTGTTTCGTCCTAGTAAGTAAAATTATTAAATTTTTATATTTTTACCCATTACGAATGTAATTAAATAAAATATTTCGCTATACTTGAGACTTATATAGACGGTGCCTAACTATAACTTGCCTTATCTGAAATATCGGTCTTTTCTAGAAAGTTATATAACAGGTCAATTTTCATTACAAAGGGAACAAAATTTTATGAAAGTTTCCAATTTCTACTTTTAACCCCCTTGCCCTAGGACCACAATCCCAATATCTTAAATAGAAAAGTGTGTCGAGTGATAATTAAAGTTCCTTGAAAACCCTTATAAAACTTTTTTTACTTTAGTCGATAAAAAAATATTTTAATTGATTTTAGCATTTTCAAAAATTTTCAAAAAGACAGATACGTACCCATCAATGTTTTTTTGTGAATTGTATTCTATTAATAAAATTGTATCACGCACATGGAAGGATTTGATGCTAACATTTATATTTTAGTTAATGGGCAGCATTTCTTGTGCCCCGATTGGAGATGGTGCTGGAACAATCGGTAATTGGCCATATTATCCTGCAGAAGTTCAATATTTTCCAACAGATATGGAACATATTGTAAATTATTTATATAACTTTAATTAAATAATTCACTTCTGTGTATTATTTATAATTCTTTTTTTATTTTTTATGCTGATTTAACTTGCCAAATCAAATTAGTAAATCACCATAAAAAATAGACGCTCCAAACCTAGATTTTTAGATAACTTTGCATAAAGTTTAAAATATTGAATCAAAGATGATAACAAAACATATTTAAGATTAAGCCAAATTGATATCCTCAAACATTAAATTGATGACTGAGACGGTTATACTGAGAGAACAAAAATTGTTTGAAATAATTACATACATACTCCGTAGATGTTCAGAACAAGTGCATAACTTCCAACAGTTATTTAAAGAAAATATCCCAGCTTATATGGAAATTGACTATTCGTTTAATTTTTTACATTACGAAGAAACTGAAGAAGGCCAAAACTTGTGCCGAAACGATTTTCGATGTGAAAACAAAGATTCCGATTAAAACCACAAAGTGTTTGTCCAACTTAAACATTAATGGTACAAATGTCTGAGAACAAATAATGAATATGATTTTGTAAAACTCGGATAAGTGAACGACTTGTTCATTTTTTTAAAGGATTTTTTCGACCAAGTTCTCACGCCCTATAAAATACATCATTTTACTCTAAAAAATGGACATGACCGGATATTACACCGAAGTTATTGATTTTGCATACCTAAAAAATTACTAAAATACAAAAACTTTTTAGTATAATAAAGTGGTATACAATTCTGGAATTATTCTCCAAAACATGCCTCAAAGAAGTTTTTCATATTTTGAATTTATTGGCATTTGTCTATTTTTTTACTCTAAACCGTTTTATTTTTTACGACAAAAAACGTAAAAATAACGGATTTGTAGCTTTTTATTTACGTAATCTTGAAAACTATAGATATTACCGACATTTCAAAAAATGAAACTAGTTTTAGTATTAGGTAATTGAAACAACGAATATGTAAATAAAATTTACAAAAGGTCTGTACAAAACAATACCACATACTTCTGAGACCAAAATAAGACGATTTAACCAAACTTATCTCTATCCAAAAGTGCTTCGTTAAGGTGCTACAGACCATTAAAGTTCTTAAAACTATTTTGTTTTTTTTTTTAAATTACGAGAAATTGGCTCATATGATCATAACAAAATTTGGTATGTGGCTCTATGTAATGGAAAAAGGTATTTCTTGACAATTTGTTTTCACTTTTTCACGTTATGTAAGTGATCAAATGCCAAATTTCTTATAACTTTTTAATGGTCATTCTTAAGCTATTTTAAGAAGAAAATGTCCTATGAAAATACATCCGATTCAATTTTGTTTTGGATACACTGGAAATTACATCAACTTTCTTATTTTAAATCTAACACTCTATTTTTTTGTAGATTTTATTAAAAAGAAGTAAGTTTAAAGTGAAAACGATAAACTAATTAACTAGCTGCTGTGGATAAAATAAATTATAAATTAAAAATATTATAAAAATTGAGTAAGTTAACTTAAGTTAATTAGTTAACCGTATTCACTTTAAACTTACTTTTATTTAATAAAATGTACAAAAAATAGAGAGTTAGATTTAAAATAAGAAACTTGATGCAATTTCCAGTCTATCCAAAACAAAAATGAATCGGATGTATGTTCATAGGATATTTTTTTCTTAAAATAGCATCAACTTTTATATTATGGCAAATATTGTCACATAGCTAAAGAATGACCCTGTATAAATAAAAATGTATAATTAACTCATTTTTTAATGGTATGTTTTATTAAAGTAATAAACTTCTTGGATCCATGAATATTAATAATTCAAATTTTTGCTAATATTTACGTTTTTGAATTTATAATTTCGCCAGAGTTTTGTATAAATACCTAAATTTAAGTGCGAATTTAAATAGATAGTAAAAGAAATATGTTCGTCCAATTACTACGTTTCTGTGTTTTAGTCCTAGTAAGTAAAATTATTAATTTTTTATATTTTTACATTTAACAAATATAATTAAATAAATATTTTGCAATAGAGCTGATTCAAAAATCCATTCATCCCTGCGCCCTATGGACACAACCCCTTAAATTTTAATAGGGATGGTGGGATAAGTAATACCTCGTTGGAAAGATCTTTTTATCCAGAGTAACATACAAAACAAAAGAGTTAAATCGATCGATTCCTTTTAAAGATATTCAAAATTTAGCAAGTAGAGATTTCATGCCTTTTAAAATTGTGCCATGAACACCACACCTTCAATTTGAAGTGTTTTGATAAGGTAAGTAATACCGTTTCGAGAGGGACATACTTTGCAATAGAGTTGATTCAAAAATCCATTCATCCCTCGCCCTTTGGACACAAACCCTAAATTTTAATAGGGATGGTAGGGTAAGTAATACCTCGTTGGAAAGATCTTTTTACCCTGAGTAATATACAAAAAAAAAGACAATTATTAATGAATGCCTAGAAATTACTGCTGAAATGTTACAAAATGTAAGAATTCGCTTTGAGCAAAATTTGTACGTTTTCATGGAGGTTGGTGGAACTCAATTCGAACATTTAATAAAATAATAAAAACATCCTTGAAAGTGTCGGGATCGATGGGATTCTTTAAAGTGTTAAGTTTTCTTCAAAAAGATTAGTTAAGTTTAGTTTGGTTAAATAAAAAATACTGTTTTATTTTGAATTCTTTAAAACAAACCAATCGATTTCACTTTTGTTTTTTTGTATGTTATATGTGGTAAACAGATCTTTCCAAGGAGGTATTACTTACCCTATCAAAACACTTAAAATTGAAGGCGTGTTGTTCACAGCACAATTTTAAAAGACATGAAATCTCTACTTGCTTAATTTTGAATATCTTTAAAACGAATCGATCGATTTAACTTTTTTTTTTGTATGTTACTCTGAGTAAAAAGATCTTTCTAACAAGGTATTACTTACCCCACCATCCCTATTAAAATTTTAGAGGTTGTGTCCATAGGGCACAGGGGTGAATGGATTTTTGAATCACTTCTATTACAAAATATGTCCCCCTCGAAACCAAAGTTGACCTGTCCGAGCGTTTTTTCAAAATTTTATGTATAAGTCATAAGTCATTTTTAACGTACATTTTCAAAATACCGAAATTTTAGTTTTGCAAGATAATAATTTAAAATAAAAATTGCGGTTTAAATTTCATTTAATAAAAAATATGGATTCTTTTAATAAAATCTTTTAAGGATACTCTTAAATAATTTAAATAGGCATTAGACTTTTTATTATTTCATACACAAACTTCATGTATTAAAAGACTGGTACTAGGTTAAACATCATTACGTGCGACATATCGTCCCCTTGCTGCAAAAAGTTACTAACTAACTTTTTGAATTAAATTTAACTAATTAGTTCATTTGAAAATAGATTTCATCATATCTTTCGGTGGTAAAAGTCTCTAACTCCAGAAAAGACATAATATTTAATAAAAATATGAAAAAATAGGTAAAATACTGATTTATATCATACATTACAAATTTATCTTTTCAATAGTAACAAACTGTCAATTAGCGACCTTTTGCAGAAGGGGACTTATTTGCTCAAAGAAATGATGATATTTTTGCACGTTTAAACGCGGGAGAAGAAGAGCTAAAACCAAGATATAAAAAAAATGAGAGTAATGCTGCTAAAATACAATTTATTAGTGTTGAATAAAAATTCCAAGTTTTGAAAAATTGTTAAAATATTTTTATACTAATTTTAGATAATTAAACCAGCTCGGAAATGTAGTCTTTCTTTTATGCCTAATTGAAAAATATAATCTCGTTCTTGGTAATGACGTCATTTTTGAATGGGAATAATGAATTTGAATCGCCAAATAAATCTACTCTTAAATACTACAAGTATTTACAATCACTCGCATAGGTATCGAGGACTCAAAAGAAATATTCTAACCCAATAGCAAGCGATCGCAGATATGAGGTGAGGCCGAGTCCTTACAAATTTCGTGTGATCTCGTGTTTTCGAAGGTTTTCTTTTGTTTCCTCGATATATTTGCGCGTAATTGTATATAAAATATAAAATAACACGTATTTTGTAAGATAATAATTTTTACAATTTTTAAAATTAGATTTTTTGCAAATATCATTATTTTTTAATGGTATAATAGTGGAGCCACATCTTTGGATTTTTCCGTTCATAGCGATAACCGACCGAGGTGAAGGTATATGGCTTAAGTTAACATAATGTTTTTATAATATTTTTAATTTTTAATTTATTTTATCAACAGTAGCTAGTTAATTAGTAAAATATTTTTACTGTAAATTTACGTATAAATGTACAAAATAAAATTTTTTAGTTCGTTATGAGAATGGTCTTAGTTTAGTGTACACCCGGTATAACAGGTGCAGCACAAGTGATAATGATTTCCCAAGACAAGTGTCCCTGCCTGATTTCTTTGTATTTTTCAATAATTTTGTTTAAATAAGAAACAGTTTCTATTTCAAATATGAGAACGTAGATAAAACGCAATAATTATAAAACTTAATATATTGTCACGAAATAGTGTAGTATATTCTAAGATAATATTGTGATTCTGTGGTAAAATTATAAAAATCATGCAAATAAATCAACGCGACGGAAGCCGAACCACACCCGAATACCAACCGAACACCACAATTTGATGTTTTTTAAATTCATATTTTTAGCTAAAAATCATAAAATCAACTTTTACTCCGAAATGAAGGACCGGACTGACATACAATAATGTACCTTTTCTGTAGAACATTGATCAAGGATAATTTTAGTACTTTTAAAACTATCAAAAACGTAAAGAAACAAATGATATGATCAAAAAAAGTTGATGACCCACCCTCCACATGTAACGCCTCTGAAAATATTATTTAAACTTTTATTGGTCGAAAATCTGTATCCTTATTTGAAAAAACTGTGGCCAAAATTTCAAATTAATATCTCTTATAATATTTATGATTTGTTGATGGTAACATTTATATTTTAGCTGATGGGTATGGGTTGTGTTTCTTCTAGCATTATTGGTGATGCAGCTGCCGGGATTGTTGGTACTGCTGCAGAAGCTGCAAGGGGTATTGGGGAATTAGGTACTGGGATAGGTAAAGCATTGGCTGAGGGTTGATTTAAAAAACAAAACTGGTGTAGAATATTCTTACAGTTGTGGACGATATTGTAATTTAATAATAAAACCATACTTAAGTAATTCACTATTTGTGTTGTTTTTAATTCTATTTTTTTTAAATTCTTATACTAATTTAACTTCCCAAACCAAATAGGTAAATCGCAATTAAGACGTACCAAACCTAGATTTTCACTTAACTTTGCAAAAACTGAAACTGGTGTAGAATATATATATATAATAGACCAAAATACGTATTCAAAATAATGAATATGATTGTGTAAAACTCGGATAAGTGCACTACTTGTTCATGTTTTTTTAAAGTATTTTTTCGACCAAGTTCTCACGCCCTATAAAATACATCATGTTACTCTAAAAAAATGGACTTCACCGGCTATTACACCGAAGTTTTCGATTTTGCATACCTACCTAATAAATTACAAAAATACAAAAACTTATTAGTATAATAAAGTGGTATACAATTCTGGAAATATTATCCAAAACATGCCTCGAAGAAATTTTTCATATTTTGACTTTATTGGCATTAGTCTATTTTTTTACTATAAAACGTTTTATATTTTTACGGTAAAAAACGTAATAATAACGGATTTGTAGCTTTTTATTTAAGTAATCTTGAAAACTATAGATATTACCGACATTTCAAAAAATTAATCTAGTTTTAGTATTAGGTAATTGAAACAACGAATATGTAATAGTATATAGTATATTACGATACAAGGTCGGTAAGTGCGTTATGACAGAACGAGAAAAAGGTTAGAAAAACGAGCCCAGTAGGGGCGAGTTTTTCTATTTTTCGAGGCCTGTCATACCGCACTTAACGATCGTGTAACGTATATTCCTTTTTGCGCTACCAACTTTAATAAAACAATGTTAAATTGGTAATCCGTTTTGACGGAAAATCGAAATAATAAAAAAATAATATTCTTTCTTCAAATAAAATGTTTAATAAAATAAAAAAATATATTCTTATATTCAACATTAAAACTTAAAAAAAAAAAAAAATTCTTATATCAGAATTAAAACTTGAAAGAAATTAAAAGTTACGGTATTTAATTTTTAAGGTTAAAGTCACAGAATAATACTCCTAACATTTAGAAGTGCAAATTGTCTTGTGGCGCCACCTCTTATATTTAAGGCAAACTATTTCATAACGAAACACTGTTCTGTTATAAATCAGAACGAAACTGTATTTTTTTGTTGCCATAGCAATCAACCTTCGTTAGGAAATTTCATAGTAACGCGTTTGTAGACATGAACGGTAAGTGTACAAATATACAAGGTGTCTCAGACCACCCGTCCACCCCATTTATTTTGAGAACGCCTTGTCGTACAAGGCTGAAATAAAAAAAATTATTACCAAAGCAAACCCGAAGAATCCATTGGTGCACTTATTTTTTTCCGGAACAATCCGGAAGTGCCCGGAACCGGAAGTAACTTTCGATTTTTAAATGGCAACATAGGTGTATGGTATCGTTTGAATGGTCTTTTAAAAAGAAAAAAAAATTATTAAAATATTTTTGTAATATCTTGCATAATTAACAAATTAAACGAAAAAAAAATATGCAAACAAGTGACCATTGGTCTCTTAAATTAAGGAAAAATTAATCATCCGCAAATGGGCAAGAGAGAGATTTTTTTTAAATTGAAACTCTTTTTTGCGTTTATCGCTTTATTCGTTAAAAATAATCAACTTTTTTTTAAATTTTGAATTAAGGTAAATACATAACCTAAAAAAGTTAATTATTTTTAACAAGCGAAGCAAAAAATACATGTACCCATTTAAAAAATCATAATTGCCTCTACCCTTACCCATTGAGGATGATAGTAGTGTTTTAATTTTTCCATAATTTAGGAACCATTTGTCACTTGTTTGCTTTAGTTTTTCGTTTAATTTATTAATTATGAAAGATATTAAAAAAATATTTTAATAAAAGTTGTTTCTTTTTAAAAGACCTTTCAAACGATTCCATACTCGACCTATGTTGCCATTTAAAAATCGAAAGTTACTTCCGGTTTCGGGCACTTCCGGATTATTCCGGAAAAAAATAAGTGCACCAATACATTCTTCGGATTTGCTTTTGTAGTAATTTTTTTTATTTCAGCCATGTACGACAAGGCGTTTTCAAAATAAAAGGGGTGGACGGGTGGTCTGAGACACCCTGTACATATGTTGGTAGCGCAAAAATATAATTTACAAAAGGTTTGTACAAAAAAATACCACATACTCCTGAGACCAAAATAAGATGATTTAACCAAACTTATCTCTATCCAAAAGTGCTTCGGTAAGGTACTACAGACCATTAAAGTTCTTAAAACTATTTTGTTTTTTTTTTAATTACGGAAAATTGGCTCATACCATCATAACAAAATTTGGTATGTGCCTATGTATTGCAAAAAGGTATTTCTTGACAATTTGTTTTTACTTTTTCACGTTATGTAAGTGGTCAAAATAGGTCATCGACATGCAACATTTCTAATGGCTGAATAAAATTTCATAAAACTTTACTCGCAAATAAACAGTGTAATTATAAAGTTTTTCTATATCCTTTATTTTAGGCAGAAAAAAATTATTTCCATGTGGTACATAACCTAACTTTATAAAATTATTCAAATTTTTCGCTAAAAGGCTGTACAAATTAACACTATATATTTCTGAGGCAAAAATGGAACGATTTAACCAATTTTATAATTTTCTAAAGTTAGGTTATGCACTACATGAAAATATTTTTTTTCTGCCTAAACTAAAGGAGTTAAAAAAATTCTATAGCAGACAAAAAAAGTTTATATTTACACTGATTAGCTACAAGTAAGGTTTTATGAATTTTTATTGAGCCATTAAAAAGTTATAAGAAAATTTTCATAAACCATATTAAAAAATGCACATTAATTTCTTTTAAAATTTCGTTATTTCCTTCCAAAATTTCCTACTTAATTGAAAACAAGATTTTGATGCATACAAAGTATAAGTATAAGTATAATTGGGAATATATTAGCAGTTAGAGAAATATGTTAAATAAAAAGACACATAAGATAAGTGTATATTAATCTGATGAACGCATATTCATTTTAATTTATTTTAAACTTTAGTATAAATTTTGGTACTATTTATACCTTATACCTATTTTAGTTAGTGGGTAATAAGAGATCTAAATATTATGCTGACGCAGATGTTGATGTTGATGTTGATCTTGATTTTGGAGGACTTGGTCTTGGTGCTGTTGGAAGACTTGTAAAAACTGCAACTGATGTAGTCGATGAAGCTCTTTCAGAAGTAGGCAAAACTGCAAATGGAGCTTAGGGATCCATCAGTGACTTAACAAATAACTTGCTTGGAGGTGTAAATGGACTTTTAGCTCCAGTTGCAAAAGCCTTAAACTCACTTACCTGTAAACTTGATAACATCGTAAGATTTTTGAAGATTAACGCCAACGTTGGAGTAAATGTTGGAGGTAATGCTAACATGAACAGCGAAGGCGGACCAAAAAAAGCAGCTTAATACGAGTTTGGAGATAATGCGAATATCAACATTGAAGATTGTTATACATAAACTCAAATGTTTAAGTTAAAAATTAATAATAAAGCCCTATTTAATTCACTTTTTTTTTAATTAATAATTTCAATGTTTTAAATTTTTAACCATAATTTAATTTCTAAAATCAAATGAGTAAACCAACGTTAAGAAATAAAAGATCCATACCTATATTTCTAGTTACCTTTATATAAATTTCAAAAATTTTGTTATCTTTAATACAAATACAGGGTGCCCCGTTCGTGGTTCACCAAATGTCAAGGTTAGAAAGCTGAGCAAATTTTATCAAGAAAAAACCAAAAAATTAGGGGTCTATCTTTTATGGTTTGAAAGTTACAGGGGCTTGAATTTGTCATCGCCCGTTATTGACAGAAATCTGTAAATGATCAATAATTGCTTAATAATCAATTTTTAAAAGGAAAAGTTAAATTTTGATGGCTTTTGAAACAGTTGTATTATTAAATAATAACAAAAATGAAGGCGCACCTCAATTGTAACTAACTATGATTAGAATCAATTCTCAAAGGATAAGTTTAGAAGGCTCTAGTAGGTGCATAAAAAGAGTTAGGGTTTCAAAATTTTTCATAATTTCTAGAGAATTTAACGAAGTTTTAGAAAATTAAAAAATCACGCCCTTATTAAGTCATATCTTGGAGAAAATCTTCAAAAAATGCTAAAAAGAACAATTTTTTCTGGATTTTTTTTTCTTTTCGATTTTTTTTAATACCTGATAAACGATTTGTGTTTTATCATTGTTACCAATGGAAAGAGGATACTTTGAGCTTTAAAATTATATTTTGTTTATTTCTTTTTACTAAGTTTTTTAGCAGCTATTGATCATTTACTGATTTCTGCCATGCCAAATTCAAACCCCTGTAACTTTCAAACTATAAAAGATAGACCTCTACTTTTTTGTTTTTTTCTTGATAAAATTTGCTCTACTTTCTAACCTTGACGTTTGGTGAACCACGAACGGGACACCCTGTATAACATCTTTATGATATATTAACACGAAAATGGTTGTCATTTTTGAAATGCATTTCAAATTTTCAAACATCTCAAAATAATATTATTCGTAAAATTACAATGATCTTCACAGAAACCACCGAATCGGTGAGAAATATTGTATTACCGGGCATTTTAAACAAATAAACACCAAATTTAAATAAAAGTTACTACGATAAGTAGTGTGTAGAGCTATGCATATCTATTAAATTTTTTAGGAAAATAACAATTTTAAAATAAATTGGTTTAGAGTTTTACATTAATTATCCAAAATTTGTTTGAAGCATATTTTGATTTTATGGGAATTTGTTTACTTTTCACCATATAACCTTTTATTTTTTACAAAAAAAAACATTAAAATGCCAATAAGTTGCTTTTAATTTATTTAACATTGAATACTAACGATTTTCTTGACACTTTAAAAAATGAAATTCATTTGTAGCTTATTAGTCCTTCTTTGTTTTAGATATTCAAAAGAATGGATATGTAAATTTAATTTACAATTATTTTAGTGATATGTTACTTCTTATAAAGAAAAACTTACTACTTCTTTTGTTGAAAGTATAAATATAAATTTGATATTTGTCATTTATGACTTCCTTAAATAATCTTCTATTTCAAAAAAATATCACATAAATCACAGATTAAAAATTCGACACCCAAGAAACTACAAACGATTATTAATTTTGGTTTAAACAAAAGTATTTGAAGAGTATATGGAAAAAAAGGAGCCAAGAGCCAATAACTCAAATAAAAAAAGATCTAAAAGCAAAAGATAATAAAAAATCAAATAAACAAGAGTGCCATGTGTGCAAAATTAGGTAAAATCGAAATTTGTAAAATATTTATGAAAAACAATTGTTTAACCTTTAATGAAAAAAAAATATTAATTATGACTCATAATTTATGAGGTTCCGTTGAATTTAGAAAATTTTATAGATTCCGATAAGTAAAAAAAAGTTTGCATGTTCCGTTTAAGATTTCAAAGTTGATTGTCTTAGCTCAGTCACATGATGTGGAAACACAAAATTAGGGCCATAGATATATTCGTTTTTTAAACCTTACAACTTTCATATAAAACTTTTTCTGATTAGACCCTAAATAAAAAAGATAGAGGCATTTTGCAGGTCTTTCCCAGCAACCTATCTAACCTATATAAAAGTACCCATGCAGAGCTAAAACATGGCAATATTAAACCATTATTTGCGAAAATTCATTTGTCATACGCCAGAAGAAACCCTACTAGAAAATACAGATTAATATTCATTAGATCCTCATTATTTCTTTTAAAAATTTGCTCCATAATTGAAATCAAGGCTTTTGACGCTTACGAATTAATAAGTAGTTTATATTTTTGAAAATAATTGGGAATATATTAGGAGTTAAAGAAATGTGTTAAATAAAAACACACTTAAGATAAGTGTATATTAATCTAATGAACGTATTTTAATTTTAATTTATTTCAAACTTTTGTATAAATACCAAAATTTAGGTACGAATCTTCACCAGTTTGAAGCAGTCTAGAAAATTGGAACTAATAACAAACATGTTGTTCAAAGTACTTCTCATCGCCTGTTGCATCGGCCAAGTAAGTAAAATTATTAAATAATTGTTTTATTTATTTTGAATTAGATATATTTTGTTATATAGTTTAAAATTTAGACTTATTATACAACGCTCTTTGTTATTACTATTTATACCTTATATTTTAGTTAGTGGCTAGTAAAAAGTCTAGAAATTATGCTGATGCCGATGTTGATGTTGATGTTGATCTTAGAGGTGTTGGAAACCTTGTAAAGACTGCAACTAATTTTGTCGACGATACTATTTCAGAAGTAGGTGATATTGCAAATGATGCTTTCGAATCCGTCAGTGACTTAACAAGTAGCTTGCTTGGAAGTGTAAATGGACTTTTAGCTCCAGTTACAAAACTCTTAAACTCACTTACCTGTAAACTTGATAACATCGAAAAACTTTTGAAGATTAACGCCAACGTTGGAGTAAATATTGGAGGTAGGGTTAACAGGGGAAGAATGAACAACAGAAGAAACCAAGGTGACAACAGCTACAGCGAGTAAATATGAGTTTGGAGAAAATGGGTGTATCAACATTGAAGATTGTTATACATAAACCAAAATGTTTAAGCTAATCAATAATAATAGAAGCTTACATAAGTAACTATTTTGTGTTATTATTTTAATTTATTTTTAATTTTTAACAATAATTTAATTTCCAAAATCAAATGAGTAAACCAACGTTAAGAAATAAAAGATCCAAATCTATATTTCTAGTTACCTTTATATAAATTTCAAAAATTTTGTATTCTTTAATACAAATATAGGGTGCCCCGTTCGTGGTTTGCCAAACGTCAAGGTTTGAAAGCAGAGCAAATTTTATCAAGAAAAAACCAAAAAAGTAGGGGTCTATCTTTTATGGTTTGAAAGTTACAGGGGCTTGAATTTGTCATCGCCCGTTTTTGACAGAAATCTGTAAATGATCAATAATTGCTTAATAATCAATTTTTAAAAGGAAAAGTTAAATTTTGATGGCTTTTGAAACAGTTGTATGATTAAATAATAACAAAAATTAAGGCGCACCTCAATTGTAACTAACTATGATTAGAATCAATTCTCATAGGAGTAAGTTTAGAAGGCTCTAGTAGGTGCATAAAAAGAGTTAGGGTTTCAAAATTTTTCATAATTTCTAGAGAATTTAACGAAGTTTTAGAAAATTAAAAAATCACGCCCTTAATAAGTCATATCTTGGAGAAAATCTTCAAAAAATGCTAAAAAGAACAATTTTTTCTGGATTTTTTTTTCTTTTCGATTTTTTTTAATACTTGATAAACGATTTGTGTTTTATCATTGTTACCAATGGAAAGAGGATACTTTGAGCTTTAAAATTATATTTTTTTTATTTCTCTTTACTAAGTTTTTAAGCAGCTATTGATCATTTACTGATTTCTGCCATGCCAAATTCAAACCCCTGTAACTTTCAAACTATAAAAGATAGACCTCTACTTTTTGGTTTTTTTCTTGATAAAATTTGCTCTACTTTCTAACCTTGACGTTTGGTGAACCACGAACGGGACACCCTGTATAACATCTTTATGATATATTAACACGAAAATGGTAGTCATTTTTTAAATGCATTTCAAATTTTCAAACATCTCAAAATAATATTATTCGTAAAATTACAATGATCTTCACAGAAACCACCGAATCGGTGAGAAATATTGTATTACCGGGCATTTTAAACAAATAAACACCAAATTTAAATAAAAGTTACTACGATAAGTAGTGTGTAGAGCTATGCATATCTATTAAATTTTTTAGGAAAATAACAATTTTAAAATAAATTGGTTTAGAGTTTTACATTAATTATCCAAAATTTGTTTGAAGCATATTTTGATTTTATGGGAATTTGTTTACTTTTCACCATATAACCTTTTATTTTTTACAAAAAAAAACATTAAAATGTCAATAAGTTGCTTTTAATTTATTTAACATTGAATACTAACGATTTTCTTGACACTTTAAAAAATGAAATTCATTTGTAGCTTATTAGTCCTTCTTTGTTTTAGATATTCAAAAGAATGGATATGTAAATTTAATTTACAATTATTTTAGTGATATGTTACTTCTTATAAAGAAAAACTTACTACTTCTTTTGTTGAAAGTATAAATATAAATTTGATATTTGTCATTTATGACTTCGTTAAATAATCTTCTATTTCAAAAAAATATCACATAAATCACAGAGTAAAAATTCGACATCCAAGAAACTACAAACGATTATTAATTTTGGTTTAAACAAAAGTATTTGAAGAGTATATGGGAAAAAAGGAGCCAAGAGCCAATAACTCAAAAAAAAGATCTAAAAACAAAAGATAATAAAAAATCAAATAAACAAGAGTACCATGTGTGCTAAATTAGGTAAAATCGTAATTTGTAAAATATTTATGAAAAAAAATTGTTTAACCTTTAATGAAAAAAAAATATTAATTATGACTCATAATTTATGAGGTTTCGTTGAATTTAGAAAATTTTATAGATTCCGATAAGTAAAAAAAAGTTTGCATGTTCCGTTCAAGATTTGAAAGTTGATTGTCTTAGCTTAGTCAAATGATGTGAAAACACAAAATTAGGGCCAGAGATATATTCGTTTTTTAAACCTTATAACTTTCATATAAAACTTTTTCTGATTAGACCCTAAATAAAAAAGATATAGGCATTTTGCAGGTCTTTTCCAGCAACCTATCTAACCTATATAAAAGTACCCATGCAGAGCTAAAACTTGGCAATATTAATCCATTATTTGCGAAAATTCATTTTTCATACGCCAGAAGAAACCCTACTAGAAATACAGATTAATATTCATTAGATCCTCATTATTTCTTTTAAAAATTTGCTCCATAATTGAAATCAAGGCTTTTGACGCTTACAAATTAATAAGTAGTTTATATTTTTGAAAATAATTGGGAATATATCAGCAGTTAAAGAAATGTGTTAAATAAAAACGCACTTAAGATAAGTGTATATTAATCTAATGAACGTATTTTAATTTTAATTTATTTCAAACTTTTGTATAAATACCAAAATTTAGGTACGAATCTTCACCAGTTTGAAGCAGTCTAGAAAATTGGAACTAATAACAAACATGTTGTTCAAAGTACTTCTCATCGCCTGTTGCATCGGCCAAGTAAGTAAAACTATAAAATAATTGTTTTATTTATTTTGAATTAGATATTTTTTGTTATATAGTTTAAAATTTAGACTTATTATACAACGCTCTTTGTTATTACTATTTATACCTTATATTTTAGTTAGTGGCTAGTAAAAGGTCTAGAAATTATGCTGATGCCGATGTTGATGTTGATGTTGATCTTAGAGGTGTTGGAAACCTTGTAAAGACTGCAACTAATTTTGTCGACGATACTATTTCAGATGTAGGTGATATTGCAAATGATGCTATCGAATCCGTCAGTGACTTAACAAGTGGCTTGCTTGGAAGTGTAAATGGACTTTTAGCTCCAGTTACAAAACTCTTAAACTCACTTACCTGTAAACTTGATAACATCGAAAAACTTTTGAAGATTAACGCCAACGTTGGAGTAAATATTGGAGGTAGGGTTAACAGGGGAAGAATGAACAACAGAAGAAACCAAGGTGACAACAGCTACAGCGAGTAAATATGTGTTTGGAGAAAATGGGTGTATCAACATTGAAGATTGTTATACATAAACCAAAATGTTTAAGCTAATCAATAATAATAGAAGCTTACATAAGTAACTATTTTGTGATATTATTTTAATTTATTTTTAATTTTTAACCCTAATTTAATTTCCAAAATCAAATGAGTAAACCAACGTTAAGAAATAAAAGATCCAAATCTATATTTCTAGTTACCTTTATATAAATTTCAAAAATTTTGTATTCTTTAATACAAATATAGGGTGCCCCGTTCGTGGTTTGCCAAACGTCAAGGTTTGAAAGCAGAGCAAATTTTATCAAGAAAAAACCAAAAAAGTAGGGGTCTATCTTTTATGGTTTGAAAGTTACAGGGACTTGAATTTGTCATCGCCCGTTTTTGACAGAAATCTGTAAATGATCAATAATTGCTTAATAATCAATTTTTAAAAGGAAAAGTTAAATTTTGATAGCTTTTGAAACAGTTGTATTATTAAATAATAACAAAAATGAAGGCGCACCTCAATTGTAACTAACTATGATTAGAATCAATTCTCATAGGAGTAAGTTTAGAAGGCTCTAGTAGGTGCATAAAAAGAGTTAGGGTTTCAAAATTTTTCATAATTTCTAGAGAATTTAACGAAGTTTTAGAAAATTAAAAAATCACGCCCTTAATAAGTCATATCTTGGAGAAAATCTTCAAAAACTGCTAAAAAGAACAATTTTTTCTGGATTTTTTTTTCTTTTCGATTTTTTTTAATACTTGATAAACAATTTATGTTTTATCATTATTACCAATGGGAAGAGGATACTTTGAGCTTTAAAATTATTTTTTTTTATTTCTCTTTACTAAGTTTTTTAGCAGCTATTGATCATTTACTGATTTCTGCCATGCCAAATTCAAACCGCTGTAACTTTCAAACTATAAAAGATAGACCTCTACTTTTTTGTTTTTTTCTTGTTAAAATTTGCTCTACTTTCTAACCTTGACGTTTGGTGAACCACAAACGGGACACCCTGTATAACATCTTTATGATATATTAACACGAAAATGGTAGTCATTTTTGAAATGCATTTCAAATTTTCAAACATCTCAAAATAATATTATTCGTAAAATTATAATGATCTTCACAGAAACTACCGAATCGGTGAGAAATATTGTATTACCGGGCATTTTAAACAAATAAACACCAAATTTAAATAAAAGTTACTACGATAAGTAGTGTGTAGAGCTTTGCATATCTATTAAATTTTTTTAGGAAAATAACAATTTTAAAATAAATTGGTTTAGAGTTTTACATTAATTATCCAAAATTTGTCTGAAGCATATTTTGATTTTATGGGAATTTGTTTACTTTTCACCATATAACCTTTTATTTTTTACAATAAAAAACATTAAAATGCATATAAGTTGCTTTTAATTTATTTAACATTGAATACTACCGATTTTCTTGACACTTTAAAAAATGAAATTCATTTGTAGCTTATTAGTCCTTCTTTGTTTTAGATATTCAAAAGAATGGATATGTAAATTTAATCTACAATTATTTTAGTGATATGTTACTTCTTATAAAGAAAAACTTACTACTTCCTTTGTTGAAAGTATAAACATAAATTTGATATTTGTCATTTATGACTTCGTTAAATAATCATCTATTTCAAAAAAATATCACATAAATCACAGATTAAAAATTCGACATCCAAGAAACTACAAACGATTATTAATTTGGGTTTAAACAAAAGTATTTGAAGAGTATATGGGAAAAAAGGAGCCAAGAGCCATAACTCAAAAAAAAGATCTAAAAACAAAAGATAATAACAAATCAAATAAACAAGAGTACCATGTGTGCTAAATTAGGTAAAATCGTAATTTGTAAAATATTTATGAAAAAAAATTGTTTAACCTTTAATGAAAAAAAAATATTAATTATGACTCATAATTTATGAGGGTCCGTTGAATTTAGAAAATTTTATAGATTCCGATAAGTAAAAAAAAGTTTGCATGTTCCGTTTAAGATTTCAAAGTTGATTGTCTTAGCTCAGTCACATGATGTGGAAACACAAAATTAGGGCCATAGATATATTCGTTTTTTAAACCTTACAACTTTCATATAAAACTTTTTCTGATTAGACCCTAAATAAAAAAGATAGATGCATTTTGCAGGTCTTTTCCAGCAACCTATCTAACCTATATAAAAGTACCCATGCAGAGCTAAAACATGGCAATATTAAACCATTATTTGCGAAAATTCATTTTTCATACGCCAGAAGAAACCCTACTAGAAAATACAGATTAATATTCATTAGATCCTCATTATTTCTTTTAAAAATTTGCTCCATAATTGAAATCAAGGCTTTTGACGCTTACGAATTAATAAGTAGTTTATATTTTTGAAAATAATTGGGAATATATTAGGAGTTAAAGAAATGTGTTAAATAAAAACACACTTAAGATAAGTGTATATTAATCTAATGAACGTATTTTAATTTTAATTTATTTCAAACTTTTGTATAAATACCAAAATTTAGGTACGAATCTTCACCAGTTTGAAGCAGTCTAGAAAATTGGAACTAATAACAAACATGTTGTTCAAAGTACTTCTCATCGCCTGTTGCATCGGCCAAGTAAGTAAAATTATAAAATAATTGTTTTATTTATTTTGAATTAGATATTTTTTGTTATATAGTTTAAAATTTAGACTTATTATACAACGCTCTTTGTTATTACTATTTATACCTTATATTTTAGTTAGTGGCTAGTAAAAAGTCTAGAAATTATGCTGATGCCGATGTTGATGTTGATGTTGATCTTAGAGGTGTTGGAAACCTTGTAAAGACTGCAACTAATTTTGTCGACGATACTATTTCAGAAGTAGGTGATATTGCAAATGATGCTTTCGAATCCGTCAGTGACTTAACAAGTAGCTTGCTTGGAAGTGTAAATGGACTTTTAGCTCCAGTTACAAAACTCTTAAACTCACTTACCTGTAAACTTGATAACATCGAAAAACTTTTGAAGATTAACGCCAACGTTGGAGTAAATATTGGAGGTAGGGTTAACAGGGGAAGAATGAACAACAGAAGAAACCAAGGTGACAACAGCTACAGCGAGTAAATATGAGTTTGGAGAAAATGGGTGTATCAACATTGAAGATTGTTATACATAAACCAAAATGTTTAAGCTAAACAATAATAATAGAAGCTTACATAAGTAACTATTTTGTGTTATTATTTTAATTTATTTTTAATTTTTAACCCTAATTTAAATTCCAAAATTAAATAGATAAAGCAAGGTTAAAACATTTAAACCTGTATTTCCAATTAACTTTTCATACAGTTTAAAATATTCTGTTAAAGATGATTTTAATGAAAAAAGTACAAATTATACAATGTTAAGTCATTTTATAAATATTTTTAATTTTATTTAAATTTTAACATTTAAAAGTGTATCTACCGAAATGGTGAGTAATATTGCACTTCCGGCCAATTTATACAAATAAACACCAAATTTAAGTAAACCTAACTACGCTAAGAGTATAATTTTGGATATCTACTACTTATGCATTTCTAGAACATACCATTTTTCATCTTCAGAGTACATATATATTTTAGAGAATACAATTCCTGTCACTTTATGTCAAAATTTTCAATGTATTTCTGACGTATTAATAAGTGAAAGTACAAATATTTTCAGTCATTATATTCTCTGTCCAAATATAGAATATATAGTATTATATTATATTATTATATATTATATATAATATATAATATTTAGAAAATACAATATTGGTGAATATTTCCTTTAAGTACAATAACAATTAAGGAGGGATGTTTCTTAACATTTACATTTTAAATTATTGAAGGTTGGTGGTATATTTTGAGTTGAAGCAGTATAGTATGCTTGAAGATTGTATTTTGATATTGACTAACTACAAATATGTCTTAATCTTCTAAAATTTCTACTCTACTACCATATTCTTGATTAAGGAATAGTTTTACACCATAAACTGAGTCATTATTTGCGGGTTTGGTTTTTGATAGCATATGTTCTTGTATTCTAGTTTGTATCATTCTATATACCACTTCTACCAATGTAGGCAGCTGTACAATTTACATTTTATGCCATAGACATAATATCATAGAAATTATAATTAGAACTTTTGTATAAATACCAATACGACTTTTGTATAAATACCAGTACGAAACTTCACCAGTTTGAAGCAGTTCAGAAAATTGGAACCAATAATAAATATGTTGGACAACATCAAAAGAAATTAGATGAATAATGAAAACATGCATATTTTAATATATTCAAATATTATTCTTAAATCATTAAACGCTGTTTGTTGGTACTATTTACTATTAATACCTTATGTTTTAGTTAGTGGCTAGTAAAAGGTCTAGAAATTATGTTGACGCAGATGTTGATGCCGAAGTTGATGTTGATCTTGATCTTGGAGGACTTGGTGTTGGAAAGCTTGTAAATACTGCAACTGGTGTAGTCGATAATACTCTTTCAGGTATAGGCAATATTATCACTATGGCCAGAATTTATATTTTTTAGAATATTTTAATCAAAATCCATTTATTAAATATTAACAAAAATAATTATTAAAATAAAACATTTGCACATTCTGCAAAAGCCTGACAGGACATCACCCTCTACACGTGCCGCGAAGTTGGCGTACCTGATGGTTCGGCAAAAATTATTACAGTTGGACAATTAATTAAATAATTTGAACAAGCAATGATATTATATTGGAATTTAGCATGAGCTTTGGAATCAGTCAATAACTTAACAAATAACTTGCTTGGAGATGTAAATGAACTCTTAGCTCTTAGCCCCAGTTACAAAACTCTTAGGCTCACTTACCGCTAAACTTGATAACAACGAAAGACTTTTGAAGATACGGCAACGTTGGAGTAAATGTTGGAGCTAATGCTAACATGAACAGAAGAAGGACCAGAAAAACAGATATCACAGCGGCGGTGACATGTCGTAAATACGAGTTTAGAGAAAATGGGAGTATCAACATTGAACATTGATGTACATAAACTCAAATGTTTAATTTAATTATTAATAATAAAGCCCTAGAAATCTACTTCTGAATTTTTATTTGCATAATTTAAAAAAACCCTTTTTTAGTTAATTAAATTCTAACGCTTTGTAACTTAAAATCGAATAATTTTTTGAAAAATATTGATTGTGTGTTTGTGTCTTAAAATTGGTTAAACCGTATGATCCATGAAATTTTTGGCTTTTTTTAAAGCCACCCCTGTTAAATGTAAAATTGACATACAGCATCGTACATTTTTTAGTGTGATGGTAGAAGAAAATCATAATGTACAAATTGGGGTCTATTTATACCCACAAAATAAAAAGGGAACCTTGTAAATAAAAAATTAAGCATTTTTGAAAAAAAAATATTCTCTTAATTCTAATCTTGGATTTGTCTGGTACATTTTTTTATATACAGGGTGAGTCGAAATTAAGCCACCAATTTTTAAGCCGATTCTACGACTAATTTTAAGATAAAAACTTCATATTAACATATGTATCACTTCGCTTCCTAAGGGAGCATAATACACTTTAGATATGTATTCATGATTTTTTGAATTTTTTTGCTTTTAAAGGGTAGTCTTGGAGAAGGTTGATCATAAAAATAGTGATAATTTTTTAAGATATTTTTTTTTTCATAACCTTGTTTGCCAAAGAATTTCAAATAAAAACTGTGGCTTCATTTGATTATTTTGGAAGTTTTTTTATTAAATTAAGGGTCACTTATGTAGCTCGCACATTATTTAAATAAATAATAACAACAAGTTTTACATAGTAATTGAAAACTATTGTACATATTATTTATGTTTATGAATTTTGTTGTTGCTGCGTTTAAATTGGGCAACTTTTGTTTAAAAACAAAGTTTCGTAGTGCCATAATAACTGCTCAAAGAAATGTATGAGTTGACCCCGTAGTATCCAATTTAGCACACTTCAACAACAGGCAATAAGGAGTACTTTGAACAACATATTTGTTTTTCCAATTTTCTAAATTGCTGCATACTGGTAAAGATCCATACCTAAATCGAAATTTATAAAAAAAGTTTGAAAAAATTAAAATACGTTCATGAGAATAATAAACATTTATCTTAAGTGTATTCTCATTTTGCATATTCCTTTAACTGCTAAAATATTCCCAATTATTTTCAAAAATTTAAATTACTTATTAATTTCTATATTCTGAAGGCCTTAATTTCAATTTAGTAGCATATTTTTACATGAAATACTAATCGTTATTTTAAGAGGTTATATGTATATCCCTTACTTCGAACAAAAATCTTAAAATTCTTAAAAAAATTTTTGAAAATATGTATTAGATTTTTTCGAATATTAATTATTTTATTTACAAAAAATTTGAATATCCCATCGTTCCAACGCTATCTTGAAAAAACAAGAAAATCCGATTTTTAAAATATGGCTATATCTTCATTATTTTCTATGGTACCAAAAAAGTTTTTTTTTACATATTACAATTTTTTGTGTACAATGCAGTAAAATATATCAATATTTATTTCGCTAACGGATTGACCGGAAATGAAATAAACTTATTTTTTACTTATGTCAGCTATATTGGATTTACACATATTCGGAATCAGTATTTTTTTCTGAGTAATTTGATATACCATATGTCATATTTAAAAAAAAAAAATTATTTGATTTTACAAACTAACATTGGACTTTAAGAGATGTAAATTGTCAATAACATAAATGTAAAATGTTTATTTTATATTTGTGCTACAAACAGTTTTCGAGTTAAAAGGCTGTTACGGGTGGTCTGACTCACCCTGTATATTTATTGTATACAGGGTGTTCCAGCGCTGCGTGGAAGTTTTTTTTTAAATGGAACCCCAGTATATTATGAAATTTTTGGGTTCCTTATCAAAAAATAATTATAATAAACTTTTGTAGGTGTATCTTAAATCGTTTTGCTGATATTTGCCATTTAAACCAAAAAAGATCCATTTTTGAAAAATCACTGCTCAAATGAATATTTTGGGTTGAAATTTTATCAAAAATTTTTCAACATCGTCTAGTCTACAACTATCATGTCAAATTTAAGTTTGTGATAATTGTTTATCAGGGTGCCTTATGAAACGAAAATTAAACAATTAAACAAAATTTTCAAATTGAACATCCTGTATATTTTACCATATTTACAGCATATTTACCATTTCTTCTATAGAAGAGTTCACTATTTCGGTTTAGTTATTATCAAACGTCCAAAAAAGGCGTTAAAATAATATTCAACAAAATAAGGGTTTCCTTGGAAACATCAGTTACTAAATTTTAAAAGCAACTGGGACTTAGAAAACCAGAATTGATAATTGTAAGTTTCGATTTTATTTTTTTGTGTGATATTTTAGTGGGATATTACTTCTTATTTAAAAACAAAAAATGTATTATATTAGAAATATTGAATTAATGTCGTAAAGTCGTGATCTTAATTAAAAATTATTATATCAAAGATATAAACAATTTTGCTAAATTTTTATAAATTGCTAAGATAAAAATAAGAAAACGTAGAATTATTAATTAAATAAATTAATATTTAATCAACTTCAAACTAACACTACTATACTCGAGGTTAACATTTTCAATTTAATTTTAGGGTTCTTTGAAAAGAATATTTAAAAAACTAAAAAATAAATGTTGACACAAAATTCAAGTACATATTTAGTTCAATTTATTTTATTCTTACATTTTACTGGGTGTTTTATATTAATGCTTCAAAACTTCAAGTGGTGATTCCTTGGACCAAGATAAGAAAAAAAAGTTCCCATAGACATATTTCCGATTTCACTTCCCAAGGGAGCTGAAGCTCTTTAAAGGAATTTGCAAAAAATAGGTTTTTGGTTTTTGAAAACGGTTCCTAGTAAAGCATTTTTCACTGCACCTACATTTGAAACTATTACCCACCTTCATGATTTATTTAAAGATATTTTTCTCTTGGTTGTAAGTTGGTATTTAACGTTGGTGTTAAAAATATGCTAAATTCTTCAACAGTACATTTTTATAAGATTTAATTTAAAATACCATTTACAATAAAGCATAAAAATATCAAATAAAACGAAAGTAAGTAAAGTACAAAATTTAAACGATTTACTAAGAACCGTTTTGAAATAAATAACCAAAAACTTAATTTTTGCCTTTGCAGTTGTAGTAAGAGTAATCGTATACATGTTAACAGCAACTTTTTTTTTATATTTATCCAAGGAATTAACACCAGAAATTTTGAAATATAAATATGAAACATTCTGTATATCCTGAAGGTGGTCTATAGTACCACTTATTTTATAATTTTTATACTCAAAAAAGCTCACAAATAGATTAATATTTATTAGATACTCAGTACTATTTTGCATCTTAATTGAAATCAAGGTCTTTACCGCACTAAAATTAATAAGTAATTTAACTTTTTCAAAATAATTGGGAATATTTTAGCAGTTAAGGATATATGCTAAGTTAAATTAGGTCAAAGATAAATTAAGCTCGTGGTCTTATTTTAATTTTTAATTATTTCAGACTTTTGTATAAATACTGAAATTTGAGAACGAATCTTCACCAGTTTGAAGTATTTCAAAAGTTGGAAGCAAACACAAATATGTTGTTCAAAGTACTCCTCATTGCCTGTTGTCTTAGCCAAGTAAGTATGAAATAAAAACTTTATAATTTTTCATCAGTTTCCAAATGTAGTTTTAAGTTTTATATTTGTACATATATACTATGATTTGTAAAATTATTTTGGTCCTTTGTACCTTTTGTTTGGTTTTCGAGAGGCAAATTTACAATATTTTATTTAAATATAATATAAGAATATTATAAAATGCATATTTTAGATAGTTGCATAGTTTAGTAGAATTATAATGCATTTTAAATACTATTAGTAAATAATTCTACGATTCTTTGGTGCTATATTTTAGTTAGTGGCTGCCGGAAAATCTAGAAATGACTTTCTTGGTCTTGGAGGTATTGTAGATACTGCAACTGGGATAGTAGATGAAACCCTTTCAGAAGTAGGCGATCTTGCAAATGGAGCTTTGGATACAGTAAATGGGTTAACCAACAATTTGTTGAGTAGTTTGACTGACCTTCTCAATCCAATTACAAACCTATTGAACTCATGCAACAAGAGAATAGCTAAAATCGAAAGACTGTTGACTGTCAGTGCTAATGTTGGAGTAAATGTTGGAGGTAGGGGTAACATGAGAAGAACGAACAACAGAAACAGAAACCAAGATGACAGCAGAAGCGAGTAAATACGAGTTTGGAGAAAATGGGAGTATCAATATTGAAGATTGTTATACATAAACCCAAATGTTTATTTAAAAATAAATAATAATAATAAAAGCATACTTAATTCACTTTACGTTATATGTATATAAATTTTAATTTTTAACCATGATTTAAATTTCAAAAGCAAATAGGTAAAGCAACGTTAAGAAATAATAAGATCAAAGATCAAAGCCTAGATTTTTAGTTAACTTCGCATAATGTTTAAAATATTGTGGTAAAGGCAATGTTAAGAAATAAATTGCTTAGATTTATAGTTAATATTTGGCAAAATTTAACATACAAGCTCAAAAAACGGCGAGTGGCAATTCCACTGTATTAAAACCATATTTTAAATATTTTATTTATCTACCTGTATCATTAAAAAAAGACACATGATTATCATGTTAGGATTTTGGGTCGGTAAAAAATCCAGTAATCATTCTAGTTTGTTTCATCTGGAGCAAAACTAATGCTAAAGGTAATGCTAACATGAATAAAGGACCGAAAAAAATACAGAAATGAAAGTAGCAGTGGTAATGAGATATGGTAAATTCGAGTTTGAAGAAAATGGCTGTAGTTTCTGTAATTATGTAAAATCGGAATGAACAAAATTTTTGGTATAGATTAATCTGATTATCGTTATTTTCTTTGAAATGAAAAGGCCCTTGACGCACAAACACACTAAGAATTTAAATTTTTGAAAATAATTAGGAATATTTTAGCAATTAAAGAAAAACGATAAGTCAAATGGCACTTAAGGTAATTGTTTACCAAACTCATAAGCGTTTTTTAATATTTTTTTATCTGTGACTTTTGTATAAATATATAAATTTTAGAACCAATCTTTACCAGTTTGCAGCAACCCAAGAAATTTGAAGCAAAACCAAAATGTTGTTCAAAGTACTTTTCATCGCCTGTTGCTTTGGCCAAGTAGGTACAATGAAATGAAAATTACTCAGGTTTAATATTGTACATCAGTTCAATCTTCATATTTCTACAAATTTGTTAATCAATATTTCAATATTACTGTGTTTTTTTCCAGAGGAGCTTTTTAAAATTACTTTTTTTGGTACACAGATCAGTTTTTTTGGCTACCAATTTCTTCTTTTTTTTGTTTTAGTAAGTCAAACCAAATACTATATAATAAATAAGGCAGTAATAAAACGGGCTCTTTACAAAATACGTTCGCTTATTTGTTAAGAAAACTGTATAAGCTTTCTTTCTCTAAAGGTGCCCACATAGCAATCTAGTCTTAAAGTAGAGCGTAGAGCCTTAAAGCAAAGCATTAAAGTAGAGGAGTCATGAAAAAGCAAACCAATGCATTTCAATGCGGCTACACATACCAGAGCAAAGTCATGAACGTGCACGATTTATAAAGCAAGCCTGTTTGCTTTTTAGATCAGTGCTCTACTGTGGGACCGTCTCTGATTGGTCGGGCGACAGCACGTGCTGGTAATACCTGCGAAATAGTTATTTTTGTAACGAGAGTGTAAAGTGAAGTTTTATGACATGAGGTCGGAAGTATCGAGATATCTAGATAAAATCCGACCGAATGACATAAAACTTCACTTTACACGAGTTACATACAACATTTTTTGCACGATCGCAACTTTAAACAAACCCAAATTTCATAATTTAGTGTAAATATAATCTTACATCTTAAATAATTAAAAATATTTACTGTTTGTTTATTGTTTATTTGGAGCAGAATATGCAGGATATTAATGAAAATGAAGAGTGTAACAGTGTTGCCAGGTTAGGATAATTTAAGAGCAGCAGCGAGTAGCTAAAAATTAATGAATGAACGAAAGCAGCATTTCTTGAAAATAATATTTAAAAAAATAAAAAATAAATGTTGACACAAAATTCAAGTACATATTTAGTTCAATTTAATTTATTATTATAGTTTACTGGGTGTTTCATATTTATGCTTCAAAATTTCAAGTGGTGATTCGTTGGACCAAGATAAGAAAAAAAAGTTCCTACAGGCATATTTCCGATTTCACTTCCCAAGGGAGCTAAAGCTCATTAAAGGAATTTGCAAAAAGTAGGTTTTTGGTTTTTGAAAACGGTTCCCAGTAAAGCATTTTTCACTGCACCTAAATTCGAAACTTTACCCACTTCCATGATGTATTTAAAGATATTTTTTTCTTGGTTGTAAGTTGGTATTTAACGTTGGTGTTAAAAATATGCTAAATTCTTCAACAGTACATTTGTATAAGATTTAATTTAAAATACCATTTACAATAAAGCATAAAAATATCAAATAACACGAAAGTAAGTATAGAACAAAATTTAAACGATTTACTAAGAACCGTTTTGAAATAAATAACCAAAAACTTAATTTTTGCCTTTGCAGTTGTAGTAAGAGTAATCGTATACATGTTAACAGGAACTTTTTTTTTATATTTATCCAAGGAATTAACACCAGAAATTTTGAAATATAAATATGAAACATTCTGTATATCCTGAAGGTGGTCTATAGTACCACTTATTTTATAATTTTTATACTCAAAAAAGCTCACAAATAGATTAATATTTGTTAGATACTCATTACTATTTTGCATCTTAATTGAAATCAAGGTCTTTACCGCACTAAAATTAATAAGTAATTTAACTTCTTCAAAACAATTGGGAATATTTTAGCAGTTAAGGATATATGCTAAGTTAAATTAGGTCTAAGATAAATTAAGCTCGTGGACTTATTTTAATTTTTAATTATTTCAGACTTTTGTATAAATACTGAAATTTGAGAACGAATCTTCACCAGTTTGAAGTATTTCAAAAGTTGGAAGCAAACACAAATATGTTGTTCAAAGTACTCCTCATTGCCTGTTGTCTTAGCCAAGTAAGTATGAAATAAAAACTTTATAATTTTTCATCAGTTTCCAAATGTAGTTTTAAGTTTTATATTTGTACATATATACTATGATTTGTAAAATTATTTTGGTCCTTTGTACCTTTTGTTTGGTTTTCGAGAGGCAGATTTACAATATTTTATTTAAATATAATATAAAAATATTATAAAATGCATATTTTAGATAGTTGTATAGTTTAGTAGAATTATAATGCATTTTAAATATTATTAGTAAATAATTCTACGATTCTTTGGTGCTATATTTTAGTTAGTGGCTGCCGGAAAATCTAGAAATGACTTTCTTGGTCTTGGAGGTATTGTAGATACTGCAACTGGGATAGTAGATGAAACCCTTTCAGAAGTAGGCGATCTTGCAAATGGAGCTTTGGATACAGTAAATGGGTTAACCAACAATTTGTTGAGTAGTTTGACTGGCCTTCTCAATCCAATTACAAACCTATTGAACTCATGCAACAAGAGAATAGCTAAAATCGAAAGACTGTTGACTGTCAATGCTAATGTTGGAGTAAATGTTGGAGGTAGGGGCAACATGAGAAGAATGAACAACAGAAACAGAAACCAAGATGACAGCAGAAGCGAGTAAATACGAGTTTGGAGAAAATGAGAGTATCAATATTGAAGATTGTTGTACATAAACCCAAATGTTTATTTATAAATAAATAATAATAATAAAAGCATACTTAATTTACTTTACGTTATATGTATATAAATTTTAATTTTTAACCATGATTTAAATTTCAAAAGCAAATAGGTAAAGCAACGTTAAGAAATAATAAGATCAAAGCCTAGATTTATAGTTAACATCGCATAATTACTACGTTTCCATCGGGGATTGAATCAGATTTGAATTCTTGATTCTACTTGAAAACTGGATGGAAACTCGCAATTTATCGTATCGATATCGTACTCGGTCTCAAGGTCGATCTGCTTTTTCTGGGATCGTATCTGGTTTGAGCTGAAAAATATCTAATGGAAACGCTTCGAAGGCTTGAATTTGGACTGGATCATGCGCAAAAGAATAATCTCTTCGCCGCGATGCATTATTATCTATGCGGGTTTTATATTCATAACCCTAAAAACGTGGTCTTTCCAAAACGCCACCTAATGCCGGCATTGAAAGTAATTTAGATATTTTTTAAATCCTCATGATGAAAACACATAAGTATTTAAATTTCTGATATTTTAAAACCCGATTCAATCCCCGATGGAAACGTAGTAAATGTTTAAAATATTGTGTTAAAGGCAATGTTAAGAAATAAATTGCTTAGATTTATAGTTAATATTTGGCAAAATTTAACATACAAGCTCAAAAAACGGCAAGTGGCAATTCTACTGTATAAACACCATATTTTAAATATTTTATTTATCTACCTGTATCATTAAAAAAACCACATGATTATCGGTATTATGTCGGTAAAAAATCCAGTAATCATTCTAGTTTGTTTCGTCTGGAGTAAAACTAATGCTAAAGGTAATGCTAACATGAAAAAAGGACCGAAAAAAATACAGAAATGACACTAGCAATGGTAATGAGATATGGTAAATTCGAGTTTGAAGAAAATGGCTCTAGTTTCCGTAATTATGTAAAATGGGAATGAACAAAAATTTGGAATGGATTAATTTGATTATCGTTATTTTCTTTATAAACATACTATGAAATGAAAAGGCCCTTGACGCACAAACACACTAAGAATTTAAATTTTTGAACATAATTAGGAATATTTTAGCAATTAAAGATAAATTCGGTCGGATTTTATCGAGATTCGTCTTCGGCTCATCTCGATACTTCCAACCTCATGTCATAAATCTTCACTTTACACGAGTTACATACAACATTTTTTGCACGATCGCAACTTTAAACAAAAACAAATTTCATAATTTAGTGAAAGTACAATCTTAAATCTTAAATAATTAACAATATTTACTGTTTGTTTATTGTTTATTTGGAGCAAAATATTAATGAAAATGAAGAGTGTAACAGTTTTGCCAGGTTAGGATAATTTAAGAGAGCAGCAGCGAGTCGCTAAAAATTTATGAATGAACGAAAGCAGCATTTTTTGAAAAGAATATTTAAAAAAATAAAAAATAAATCTTGACACAAAATTCTACTACACATTTAGTTCAATTTAATTTATTATTATAGTTTACTGTTTGTTTCATATTTATGCTTCAATACTTCAAGTGGTGATCCCTTGGGCCAAGATAAGAAAAAGAAGTTCCTACAGATATATTTCCGATTTCACTTCCCAAAGGAGTTGAAGCTCATTAAAGGAATTTGCAAAAAGTAGGTTTTTGGTTTTTGAAATGGGTTCCCAGTAAAGCATCTTTCACTACACCTAAATTCGAAACTTTACCCACTTCCATGATGTATTTAAAGATATTTTTTTCTTGGTTGTAAGTTGGTATTTAACGTTGGTGTTAAAAATATGCCAAATTCTTCAACACTACATTTTTATAACATATAATTTAAAATAACATTAACAATAAAGCATAAAAATATCAAATAACACGAAAGTAAGTAAAGAACAAAATTTAAACGATTTACTAAGAACCGTTTTGAAATAAATAACCAAAAACTTATTTTTGCCTTTAAAAAGTTGCAGTTCCTTTAGGAAGAGTAATCGTATACATGTTAACAGGAACTTTTTTCTTATATTTATCCAAGGAATTAACACCAGAAATTTTGAAATATAAATATGAAACATTCTGTATATCCTAAAGGTGGTCTATACTACCACTTATTTTATAATTTTTATACTCAAAAAAGCTCACAAATAGATTAATATTTATTAGATACTCAGTACTATTTTGCATCTTAATTGAAATCAAGGTCTTTACCGCACTAAAATTAATAAGTAATTTAAATTTTTCAAAACAATTGGGAATATTTTAGCAGTTAAGGATATATGCTAAGTTAAATTAGGTCTAAGATAAATTAAGCTCGTGGACTTATTTTAATTTTTAATTATTTCAGACTTTTGTATAAATACTGAAATTTGAGAACGAATCTTCACCAGTTTGAAGTATTTCAAAAGTTGGAAGCAAACACAAATATGTTGTTCAAAGTACTCCTCATTGCCTGTTGTCTTAGCCAAGTAAGTATGAAATAAAAACTTTATAATTTTTCATCAGTTTCCAAATGTAGTTTTAAGTTTTATATTCGTACATATATACTATGATTTGTAAAATTATTTTGGTCCTTTGTACCTTTTGTTTGGTTTTCGAGAGGCACATTTACAATATTTTATTTAAATATAATATAAGAATATTATAAAATGCATATTTTAGATAGTTGCATAGTTTAGTAGAATTATAATGCATTTTAAATATTATTAGTAAATAATTCTACGATTCTTTGGTGCTATATTTTAGTTAGTGGCTGCCGGAAAATCTAGAAATGACTTTCTTGGTCTTGGAGGTATTGTAGATACTGCAACTGGGATAGTAGATGAAACCCTTTCAGAAGTAGGCGATCTTGCAAATGGAGCTTTGGATACAGTAAATGGGTTAACCAACAATTTGTTGAGTAGTTTGACTGACCTTCTCAATCCAATTACAAACCTATTGAACTCATGCAACAAGAGAATAGCTAAAATCGAAAGACTGTTATCTGTCAGTGCTAATGTTGGAGTAAATGTTGGAGGTAGGGGTAACATGAGAAGAACGAACAACAGAAACAGAAACCAAGATGACAGCAGAAGCGAGTAAATACGAGTTTGGAGAAAATGGGAGTATCAATATTGAAGATTGTTATACATAAACCCAAATGTTTATTTAAAAATAAATAATAATAATAAAAGCATACTTAATTCACTTTACGTTATATGTATATAAATTTTAATTTTTAACCATGATTTAAATTTCAAAAGCAAATAGGTAAAGCAACGTTAAGAAATAATAAGATCAAAGATCAAAGCCTAGATTTTTAGTTAACTTCGCATAATGATTAAAATATTGTGGTAAAGGCAATGTTAAGAAATAAATTGCTTAGATTTATAGTTAATATTTGGCAAAATTTAACATACAAGCTCAAAAAACGGCGAGTGGCAATTCCACTGTATTAACACCATATTTTAAATATTTTATTTATCTACCTGTATCATTAAAAAAAGACACATGATTATCGGTATTATGTCGGTAAAAAATCCAGTAATCATTCTAGTTTGTTTCGTCTGGAGTAAAACTAATGCTAAAGGTAATGCTAACATGAAAAAAGGACCGTAAAAAATACAGAAATGACACTAGCAATGGTAATGAGATATGGTAAATTCGAGTTTGAAGAAAATGGCTGTAGTTTCCGTAATTATGTAAAATGGGAATGAACAAAATTTTGGAATGGATTAATTTGATTATCGTTATTTTCTTTATAAACATACTATGAAATGAAAAGGCCCTTGACGCACAAACACACTAAGAATTTAAATTTTTGAACATAATTAGGAATATTTTAGCAATTAAAGATAAATTCGGTCGGATTTTATCGAGATTCGTCTTCGACTCATCTCGATACTTCCAACCTCATGTCATAAATCTTCACTTTACAAGAGTTACATACAACATTTTTTGCACGATCGCAACTTTAAACAAAAACAAATTTCATAATTTAGTGTAAATATAATCTTAAATCTTAAATAATTAACAAATTTTACTGTTTGTTTATTGTTTATTTGGAGCATGATATTAATGAAAATGAAGAGTGTAACAGTGTTGCCAGGTTAGGATAATTTAAGAGCAGCAGCGAGTCGCTAAAAATTTATGAATGAACGAAAGCAGCATTTTTTGAAAAGAATATTTAAAAAAATAAAAAATAAATCTTGACACAAAATTCTACTACATATTTAGTTCAATTTATTTTATTATTATAGTTTACTGGGTGTTTCATATTTATGCTTCAATACTTCAAGTGGTGATCCCTTGGACCAAGATAAGAAAAAGAAGTTCCTATAGACATATTTCCGATTTCACTTCCCAAGGGAGCTGAAGTTCATTAAAGGAATTTTGAAAAAGTAGGTTTTTGGTTTTTGAAAACGGTTCCCAGTAAAGCATTTTTCAATGCACTTAAATTTGAAACTTTACCCACTTCCATGATATATTTAAAGATATTTTTTTCTTCGTTGCAAGTTGGTGTTTAACGTTGGAGTTAAAAATATGCCAAATTCTTCAACACTACATTTTTATAAGATATAATTTAAAATAACATTTACAATAAAGCATAAAAATATCAAATAACACGAAAGTAAGTAAAGTACAAAATTTAAACGATTTACTAAGAACCGTTTTGAAATAAATAACCAAAACTTAATTTTTGGCTTTGCAGTTGTAGTAAGAGTAATCGTATACATGTTAACAGGAACTTTTTTCTTATATTTATCCAAGGAATTAACACCAGAAATTTTGAAATATAAATATGAAACATTCTGTATATCCTGAAGGTGGTCTTTACTACCACTTATTTTATAATTTTTATACTCAAAAAAGCTCACAAATAGATTAATATTTATTAGATACTCATTACTATTTTGCATCTTAATTGAAATCAAGGTCTTTACCGCACTAAAATTAATAAGTAATTTAACTTTTTCAAAACAATTGGGAATATTTTAGCAGTTAAGGATATATGCTAAGTTAAATTAGGTCTAAGATAAATTAAGCTCGTGGACTTATTTTAATTTTTAATTATTTCAGACTTTTGTATAAATACTGAAATTTGAGAACGAATCTTCACCAGTTTGAAGTATTTCAAAAGTTGGAAGCAAACACAAATATGTTGTTCAAAGTACTCCTCATTGCCTGTTGTCTTAGCCAAGTAAGTATGAAATAAAAACTTTATAATTTTTCATCAGTTTCCAAATGTAGTTTTAAGTTTTATATTTTTACATATATACTATGATTTGTAAAATTATTTTGGTCCTTTGTACCTTTTGTTTGGTTTTCGAGACGCACATTTACAATATTTTATTTAAATATAATATAAGAATATTATAAAATGCATATTTTAGATAGTTGTATAGTTTAGTAGAATTATAATGCATTTTAAATATTATTAGTAAATAATTCTACGATTCTTTGGTGCTATATTTTAGTTAGTGGCTGCCGGAAAATCTAGAAATGACTTTCTTGGTCTTGGAGGTATTGTAGATACTGCAACTGGGATAGTAGATGAAACCCTTTCAGAAGTAGGCGATCTTGCAAATGGAGCTTTGGATACAGTAAATGGGTTAACCAACAATTTGTTGAGTAGTTTGACTGGCCTTCTCGATCCAATTACAAACCTATTGAACTCATGCAACAAGAGAATAGCTAAAATCGAAAGACTTTTGACTGTTAATGCTAATGTTGGAGTAAATGTTGGAGGTAGGGGTAACATGAGAAGAACGAACAACAGAAACAGAAACAGAAACCAAGATGACAGCAGAAGCGAGTAAATACGAGTTTGGAGAAAATGGGAGTATCAATATTGAAGATTGTTATACATAAACCCAAATGTTTATTTAAAAATAAATAATAATAATAATAAAAGCTTACTTAATTCACTTTATGTTATATGTATATAAATTTTAATTTTTTACCATGATTTAAATTTCAAAAGCAAATAGGTAAAGCAACGTTAAGAAATAATAATATCAAAGCCTAGATTTTTAGTCAACTTCGCATAATGTTTAAAATATTGTATTAAAGGCAATGTTAAGAAATAAATTGCTTAGATTTATAGTTAATATTTGGCAAAATTTAACAAACAAGCTCAAAAAACGACGAATGGCAATTCTACTGTATTAACACCATATTTTAAATATTTTATGTATCTACTTGTATCATTAAAAAAAGACACATGATTATCGTGTTACGATTTTGGATCGGTAAAAAATCCAGTAATGATTCTAGTTTGTTTCGTCTGGAGTAAAACTAATGCTAAAGGTAATGCTAACATGAAAAAAGGACCGAAAAAAATACAGAAACACTAGCAGTGGTAATGAGAAATGGTAAATTCGAGTTTGAAGAAAATAGCTGTAGTTTCCGTAATTATGTAAAATCGGAATGAACAAAATTTTGGTATATATTAATTCGATTATCGTTATTTTCTTTATAAACATACTTTCAAATAAAAAAGGCCCTTGACGCACAAACACACTAAGAATGTAAATTTTTGAAAATAATTAGGAATATTTTAGCAATTAAAGAAAAACGATAAGTCAATAGGCACTTAAGGTAATTGTTTACCAAACTCATAAGCGTTTTTTAATATTTTTTTATCTCTCACTTTTGTATAAATTCCAAAATTTTAGAACCAAACCAAAATGTTGTTCGAAGTAGATGACACTGTCGCAAATGTAGGTAATATTTGGTCTCTTAGGAAAACTCACCAAAAAACTTGATAACATTCAAAGAATTTTGAATGTCCGAGCTAACGTTGGAGTAAATGTTGGAGGTAGGTGTAACATGAGAAGAATGAGCAGAAGAAACAGAGATGACAGGAGCAGTGGTGAATATGTTAAATAGGATTATTGAAGATTGGTTGGTATAATTATTTGAAATAATAAAAAAATGAACATTTTTTAGAAACAATTATATTATTTTTTCCCTAGTTTGTGTTCTTAAAAATGGAACAAGAATACAAAAGGTGGTAGCTAAATAAAAATTGAGCTATATACAATATCTTTTTTGATATTGGTACGAAATAACCTAATTCGTTATAATAAATCAAATTATGGTTGAAACAAATGACGTTCATTGGAAACTTAAGCATTTAATTTATTTTAGTGCAGCCCACGGGAGTAATAACAATTTTTAAAAGTGGATTAATTTATTTACTTCAAGGCGTACGCGTAATAAACAGTGCGGTGCATAAATTTCGAAACGGTAGCTATAAATTAAAGACGAAACCTAGTCGATAATGATTTTTGTTGTTTATAGCATCAGGAAACCATTAAAAATTAAGGTGCCATCGTCAAATTGCCTCAATTAAACTAATTAAAGCGCCTTTGAGGCGATGCCTAACAAAAACAAAAACAAATGACCACATTACACTCTCCTCACACAATGATTAATGCCTCAAAATTACAAATATTTTAATTATACTTTAATAATGGATTTTGGTATTTCAAAAGTATACGAAATACAAAAAATAACTAAACAATGATTGTTCTTGTTTTAAACAGCAATCAAATGCTAGAAAACGCACTCAAATCGTACATACAGTATTGGAAAAAAGTAGAGCAACATTTCCTTTTTTCTAAAGTTTTTAAAAATAGTGAAAATAATGTTAAATTTTAACACTTAGTATTTAGTATCGAATTTATTGGGAATTTTAACTACGTATAGATGGCGCTATAAATAGAGGATATTCGGTACTTGTCATTGTTAAAATACATTCTTGTATCTTATAACTACATATTCAACAAAACTCAAATAGATTTATCATTTAAAGCTTCAGTAAATCTCAAAAAACATGTACCAATACGTTAAATCAAAAACGTAAGTACCTAATATCGAAGTTCATATTTTGCCACCAGAGGGCGAGCGGAATCTAAAAATTCCCAATAAAGTTTATTTTAAAATAAATTTCTTTGAAAATTTAAATATTTCTAAATAATTTTTATCATTTGCGCTTTATTGTTGGAAAAAAGTAGACAAAAATGTAGAACATTTAATATAATACACAAAATAATGAAAAATTTAATTCACATTTTAATCAAATATGTACTTAGTTTATGCTTATCCATCATGCCGCGAGGAATAAAAATTTCAAAGGAAATGAAAAATTTGATAATTAGTGATTTTAATGAAAAATGTGTCACAATAAGCTGATATCTATAGAAAATATTCGCTGCATAGATGCGTTATATCCAGAATTATAAAAAGGTATAATGAAAGTGGAACAGTAGATTCCAAAAAAAAGTCTGGACGGTTACGAAAAACAACATTACGTGAAGATAGAGCGCTTGTAAATATTTCAAAACAAAACCCATTTTTATCTTCAAACCAAATTAAGGCCCAATTTGAGAACAATCTTATAGCTAGAAGATTAGCAAAGAAACCTCTACTTTCAAAGAAAAACAGACGTGCCCGAATTAAATTTGCTCAAGACCACATTAATTGGACTTTGGAAGATTGGAATAGGGTAATATGCAGTGATGAATTGAAGTTTAGCTTGATAAGTAGTGATGGAATCCAATATGTGAGACGTCCTGAGGGCAAAAAATTACATCCCAAATATGTTCGAAATACAGTAAAACATGGTGGTGGATCTGTAATGATTTGGGGGTGCTTCTCTGGTTTCGAAATTGGCCCCATTCATCGTATAAATAGCATAATGGATCGTTTTGTGTATAAAAATATTTTAGAGAACGTTATGGTCCCATATGCTGATAGCGCTCTCCCATTACGTCACTTCTTTCAGCAGGATAATGATCCGAAGCATACATCAAAGTTTGTAAAACAATGGTTTGCGGAAGAAAAAATTAATTTATTTAAATGGCCATCACAATCTCCGGATTTAAATCGAATTAAAAATCTTTGGAGTAATTGGGATAACATAATTCGCTGTAAAGCTTACAAAAATTTAGACGAACTTTTTTCAGCGCTTCAAAATGCTTGGGATGAAGTAGATCCAATTTTAATTAATTATCTTTTAAAATCAATGCCCAGAAGATGTGCTGATATACTTAAAAACAACGGGTATTGGACAAAATACTTTTGTATTTTTATATGAATAAATAATATGCTTCTAATTGTTGCTCTACTTTTTTCCAGCCTTATAACTAAATTATTATACCAAAACTGCAATTTTTATTTTTATTTAATAAAAAAATTTAGAAATAATGTAGATTTAAAGCATTCTTATTTTGAAATATTAAAGTTATTTATTACAGAATATTATAACCTATATATTAAGAAAATGTAAATGTTGCTCTACTTTTTTCTAATACTGTAAGTTTCAGAAAATGACATAAATTTATATATTACTTCAATTTTTATTAAAACTTTATTGGTAGTTAATTTAAACGTTATCAAAGATTTTAATAGATATCAATTTTAATAAAGTTGGTTGTGGTAATAAAACAATTTGTGATGAGTTTATCATGATGCCTACCGTTTTATTGAAGCTCTGGAAGAACACGCAATATCTCTGATTAGTAAATTATAAGGCAATAAAAGATCTTTATGGCATTTTATTTGTCGTTAATTTAACGACACTTGCGATCTTTAATAACGATTCCACCTTTATTATGCTCCTCAATATAAAATTAACACAACATACAAACCAATCATTATGATTTTTACAAATATTCACACCTAATTGGTTATTAAAATAAATTTTATAAATTGAATTGACTTACCCATAAGAGTTTGGTTTTGGTTCCTGAAAAAAATTAAACATTAGTAAAATTTATATTATAATTTATGTTTGGAAGATGTACGTGTTTCATAAAGTTATGAAAAGTAAATATTTTAGTTTAAAGCATGAAACAGGTTAGTCAACACACATAAAGAAAATCTGCAAAAAGTATTGTCATGCAAGCTGATATTTATATGAAAATCGCACGTCTTTATTAGAAAATATGTATCTCCTACACCACAAAAAGTGGGGATAGCATTGTTGGAGATGATATACTAACAACATACTACCTGGAACAACAACTCAGAAAATAAATACTGGATTTACATGCAACGAATTTATTTGCTTATTTACGATTTCTTAGTGCAGTGATTTTTGTTCATTTTTAACAATTCGGATGACTGCAGTCACCAAAGTGGCTTATCGCCCTTTATATCTGCTTCCCACATGAATTTGGCGCAAATGGAAGTAAATATCTGCACAGATATCTCTTGCCATTTAGAGAAATGTATTGGACGAGAGAAAGATTTAGGTTTAATCCGTTTTATGGTATGTCGTGGAAGAATGCGATGGTATTTTGTTAGCACGCACATAACCCACACGAGTATTTTCTAAAAATGCTGAAAATATTAGTAAAATTTATTAAAAAAAACTTGTTATAAATTGCTGCGTTTACCTTACGCAATAAAAATTCTTTGAAGATGCTTTTTTCAATTGATTCTCAAATATTTGTAATACGTTCAGGATATAACGACAGGTCTTCAAAATGATCACAAGATTTTATCCAAAGAGACTCTTGAAGATATACATATGAAAAATTCATGTACACAAGCTTGAAATACAATTAAGATAGTTTGTAGTGTTCTATTTCTGTTAAGCAAATTGCTCATCAACTTATATTAAATGGAAAATCAGTGTGATTAAAAAATTAATATACATTTTTCGTGCTTTTTTCGCAGAATGTTTGGGTTCTGAATCACTATTGTCGCCCATAATAAAACTTCAAATTGAATATTCTTTAAATTTTATAATAAAATAAAAAATATAATCATTACACCAACCGGTGTTATTGTAAATCGGCGTAAAGCGAACCGGTGCAAAAACGAGGGTTACCTGTATTTAGAATCTACTTTACAATTTACCTTCTTGGAAGAACCACACTTAACACTAAGAAACTGAAGAGGGTCCCAATCAGGGCCGAAACGTTTTTCCAATGTGACAATTGTGAAATTGTAAGAAAATATCTTTCGAAAAAGGCATAAGTTGTTTTTCGTCAAATTACAAATCGGAAGGAAGAATCAATATATTTTTGAAATTTAGAACCTACGTTCTTAAGTCGTCCATTAGAAATGAATGACTTTGATTCAGTCTTTAAATCTTTTAAATTAGGTAAAGCTGCAGGTCTTGATGCTCTAAAAAACAATCAGATAAAAATATTGGTATTAAAACTAAACAATGGTTGTTAGAATTTTTTAATAATTGTATTTTTGAAAAGAGTATACCAAAAATTTGGAGAAATAATTTCTACCCCAAAACCGGGTAAATCACTAGATTATGCCAGAAATTTTAGACCAATCTCACTTTTATGTTGGTTATACAAATTATTTAAAAGAATTTTATCATGTAAACTCTCTCCAAATATTGATGATCAACTTATACCTCTACAACCTGGTTTTCGTCATGGTAAATTAAGTGCACCACAAATCTTTAACCTTACCAAACACATTGAAGATGTTGTAAAAGGTTGGTGTACTTATTCTTATATTAACCAAATTTTATTTTATTTTCTCACTTTACCGGTTTCGGCCTTGGACCATCATCAGAAGTGTACTACAACAAATTTTTTACATAAAAATAGGTACAGAATAGTCACAATGGTCTAGTTATTTTTAAAAATCTTTCAATATTTTAAAAAAAGTTGGAAATATTTTTTTAAAAAACTCTTCAAAAAATTAAAAAAGTTAAATTTTTCTAAAGTTAAAAAAGTTAAAAAGTTTTTGAAAATTGAAAAGTTAAAATATTGAAAAAGTTGAAAAGTTAAAAAATTAAATCTATACCGGGTGGAAATGAAACTAGGGCCACCCCTGGCATTTCTTTATTTATAGAAATAAAAAATTAAAATTTTTGTATATTATATGATCTAAGAAACCAAATCTAATGGATCGAATAAATTTTTAATTTTACTTCCGGTTTATCAGGAAATGGCATCCACTTTCTTATTTTAAATATAACCCCCTGATTTTTCCTACGTAAAATCAAACATTGGTTAATTTTAAGTATGTTTATGACAAAAAAATATTTTTTTCAAAACATTAAGAAAAAAATTTTTTTGGTAAAAAATTTGAGTAAAACCTACAAAAACTATTTTTAAACATACATATGGGATATTACAGTAACTGGAAAAAAACCCTCTATTTAATTAGGGGGTGACCCTTATATCATCCCATTTAAAAAAGTAAAGATATTTCCAAAAAACGCTTCTTGAAAATTAAAAGAAATAATATCTCAAGAACGGTGAAATAAATTTTATAAATTACAATTTATTTTACGTATTTGTATTATTTAAAAATAGTTTTTGTAGGTTTTACTCAAATTTTTTACCAAAAAAAAATTCAACATTTTTTCTTAAAGTTTTGAAAAAAAAAATTTTTTTTGTCATAAACATACTTAAAACTAACCAATGTTTGATTTTACATAGAAAAAATCAGGGGGTTACATTTAAAATAAGAAAGTGGGTGCCATTTCCTGATAAACCGGAAGTAAAATGAAAGATTTATTCGATCCATAAAATTTGTTTTCTTATATCATATAAGATACTAAAATTCTAATTTTTTATTTTCATAAATAAAGAAATGCCAGGGGTGGCCCTAGTTTCATTTCCACCCGGTATAGTCAAATTTTTAAAAAATTGTGACATAAATAAAAATAAAATGTTTTTGTATAAATTTACAATATACAGATAAACGTCGTTTTGCGACGGGGTTCCGTTCCGAGACACAGCGGTGTAAAAAAAATCGGCGTAAAATTTTTTTTGTAGTACACTTCTGATGATGACCCAAGGCCGAAACCGGTAAAATGAGAAAATTTAATAAAATTTGGTTAAAATAAGGATACGTTTCATTAATTCAACCACCAAAGATATTGAAGATGGTTTTGAGAATAATTTAATAACAGGGGATGTTTTTGTTGACCTTTCTTTGGGGCATGATAGTTTTAATCATAGTAATTATCTAAGTGAATAAATTGACAAAAGATTTTGAGCTAATTCAAATCATCCGTAATCTATTCGAAAATAGACGATTTCGAGTAGTATTGGGTGGTAAACAAAGTAAATAGAGAATTTAGAAGAATGGTCTTTCACAAGGTAGTGTTCTTGCTCCTACTTTTTTTTTAAATTTATATAAATAATCTCTAATCTTCTGATCTTAAAAATCGGTCAATTTATTATGAAAAACAGTCTCAAGTCTTTTCCATTTAAAGAATACAAAGGCAAATCTCAAATAAAATATTTCTTGGAATGGTGAAAATGTTGAATTTTGGAATATCTCTACAAATTTAGGAGTCATCCTCGATCGTACATTATCATATAATCCAAATATTTAAACCTTCTACAAAGGCTTGCTTTTACCAAATGTGGTGCAAATACATTAAGATGTTCTGATCTAGCTCTAGTGTACTCCAAAGCTGAATATGGTGCTCCAGTAAATCAGACACGTCGCGTCGTATTATAGCTGATTGTCTTAAACCCACTCCTATTGGTTTCCTAATATTTTGAGTGGATAGCTTCTTCAGATATTAGGCGTTCTGTTGCAAGTGTAAGGGAAAGGAACAATCAACTAACTGATTATAGACATCTTTTGTTTAGTATCATTCCAATAAGATCTAGACCAAAATCGGTAAAAAGTTTTCTTTTATCTGGGAAACTGGTTAATTCAATGTTAGATTCTAGAAAATTATTGTGGTGTAATTCTTTATCTGTTAAAGATAATGAATTAAAAATATCTCCAAAAGAAGAACATCCTCCAGGATTTGATGAAAAATGGTTAATTTGAAAAACTCCAAATACAATCAAAAACAGGTAGATATAAAACTAATTTAGTGAAATGGGGATATACAATTGAAAACAAACTTTGTTTATATGGAAATTTACAAACTATGAACCATTTACTAATTTCTAGAAAGTTAAATCAACTTTGTTACACCCTGTATACAGTTGCTCTGTTCGTGGTAGATAAAACTTCAGGATTAGACAGTAGAACACGTGTTAACAACAAAGAATTAAAAAACTAAGGTTCTACCATTTATAGTTTTGGAGTTATAGCGTTTTTTTATTTTTGGACACCGATTTTTGCCAAACATCAGTGATAACAATTTTACCAAGTTGTGCAGAGATTAAAATAAATGATAGACCCATACATATTTCTTGACAATGATATTTGTTCTACCTTCTAATTCTGAAGAGGCATCCTGTATTTATTGATACATCTAATTTAGAATTCTAAAGACTTTTTTGTTCCAACTTTTATTTCTAAAAATTTCTGGTGCATACCTTGTATAAAATTCAGGAATATACCATATCTTCATTTTTAGATATTAAAGATTTTTTGATAAAAATTGATTGGTGTGAGTTTATGACACTTAAATTCTTTTAGGTGCTTAAAATAAAGCTATTAGGTTTTAAAAACTCTTATCATAGAAATACATCGATGGAAACATTTTATTTTGTTGGAGCGATGCTATAAATTAAGCTGCTTGACCCTCGCAGCATGAATCGACGTTAAATTTGATCCTTGCTCCTCAAGATGAAACCTGTTGCCTCACTTTTCTTCCGAAAGAGAAAACGCACCTTGATTATACGAATTAACACGGATAAGTTTGAAGTGTCTTAATTCTTGATTTGTAGTTTTCTCCGCCGTTTTTAAGGCGTTTATATGCGCGGGCTTCTTTTCATTCATTTGTGCAATGGCTTATAAATGTCGGAAGTGAAAGATGTATTACACCTATCGTGTCTTATTAAGATTTATATTCACATCGTCGCCCAGTGATGCATTGCACCTTTGTGTTCCACCATAACCTATATTTATATGAGTACCATTAGAATGTTATGGTGTAAACACGTCTTTATAACCATATTTCTATTTTAATATTTTGTTGTGCCAAGAAAACGTGTGTATACGTTTAGGTGAAATCTGAAACATTCATCTATCCGGTGGCTATAATAAATACGGTAATGCAGGGTGTAATCAAGCTTATCGTCCTCCGATCAAGGACGTAATTACCGTTGTTAACTTACCGTTCGGATCTACAATGTAACATGCGCGTGTTAAATCTAAGTTTTACTTGACTTGAGGGATCTTTTCAGATACAGATCATCACTCGATCCATTCCAATCGATTCAAAAGAATTACTAAATACAATTTTACTAGCGGTATCCTTTTACCAATTCACCTTAGGTGATCTATCACGAAAAATCTGCACAACATACAATTGTTGCTCGATGTAGAACAAAACACCTTGAATAATTTATCAAAAAGCTAAAATTACTACATACTCATATTTTAAGATCTTCGAACTTGCTAATTCAGAAAAATGTTAGTTGAATGAAACGATTAGTTATGAATACATCTTTGTGTTAATTACTGATTAATTAGATATTCATATTCCAAGACTTGGTGCTTGATAATTGCGAAGGAAAGGTCAAAACTAAAAATGATGGAAATAGGAAGAAGAATAAGAGGAAGAAGAAGAGGAGGAAGAAGAAGAAAATGAAGAAGATGATGATGAAGAAGAAGAAGACGAAATATATTTTTCGAATTCGGTTAAATGAAGCGATGAGTTATGAACATATGTTGGTATTAATTTTCTGAGTTTAAAAGCGTATCGTATTTCATACTTTTGGTGCTTTAAGGTTAAACAAGGTTTTAATGAAGTTTAAATTATTTTTCCATGTTGTTGGGTTGATTAGTCTAAATTTAATGAATATTCAGAAGAACTAACGAAGCAATCAATTTAAATTAAGGAGGAAAAGAAAACGGTTTGGAATTTAAAACCTACAGAAAAATATCGCCAGATCATTACGAGACGCATGTTAATTACAAATATTGCCATAAAAGGCGATCAACATTTCTTAATTATATACGCCAGGAAACATTCAATTAATGTGATTCCTTGAAAGATGAAAAATTCAATTGCTCTAATTATAGTTTCCACCCAATCATTTATTTTGAATTAATTCAGACGCGAAGAAAGATTGCCCTATTGGGCTATCATCTTCACTTTATTTGCAGCGCTTATCTTTTGTTTATGTGCGAGAATCTTTGAATCTTCAATCGTTAATAAATTCTTTAGTCGCTCGTTACGCGGCGGTTTTTGAATCGGCGTCGTAGGCGAAAGACATCAATGCCTTTTCAATAGAATTGGATTGATTTTTATTGGCGATTTATATTTTTCGCGCGCTGATTGTTCGAGTTCTCACGACATGACGAGCGAACTTTCACGTACCATTCTTGCATTTCGCACTACAATACAATTAAAATACGTCGAAGAATTGACATCTTTAGTTCCCAGTAATTCGCCACTTCACACTATCTTCATTTCCTGCTAAATACATTCCTCAACCAAGAACTTCTATAAAGGTGTTCAACTATTCCAATAAAAATTATCTTATGTTAAACAAAAAGTTCGTTCTTTATTATCGCGTGTTTCCACCAATAATATCTCTTTTCCGACCATCGTAACGTATATCGCTACGTAACGAAAGTATTTGTAATACGAACCCTGATATTGGAAAGTATAATTACATTCTAAAAGAGATTTTTTTTTTGTTTTTGCATTAACCACATCATTTTGCAATACCTACAATTAATCAATTATAAAATTCGTAATTAAACTAATTTAATTCAATTTAAAGCTTGTAAGTAGTTTACTTGGTGTTAGACATTTTTCTATTTTGAGGACTATAATTAATCACGTTAGCTGCCATTTAGAAAATTATGTTAAATCTTGGGAGTTAATGAAAATATATTTAAATTAAATTATATCTAAGCGCATTCATTTGTTATATCCAAAGAAGTGCTGAAATGATTATTTTAGGCAATTAGGGTAATTAAGCAGAAAGAAAACGACGCCGGCAATTAAGGATATTAAAATAAAATAATTACACGTAAAATTTGAATATGCATAGATTAAAATTAATGCTAATTAAAAGAAAAGATAAGCTAAAAGCATGATTTTTGTTAATTTGTCATATAAATTTCGTTTAAAATAATATATTTTTTTGCATTTTATGATAATTAATTGCAGGCGATTAAATAAATTTCTATTCTTAATGTTTAATTACTTTCATTATTTATCTTGAAAGGAATTTGGCCGTGATCTTTCAGAGTTAAAAAAATTTCTCTTCTAAGATAAATTTAAATTAATGATCGATCAAATGGAATAAGCTTAATTTTCTTTGATCTTTTTTTGTGTTGTGATTAAATAATTTCACTTGAAAGCATCTCTAAAACAAACATTAGGTTGATGAAGATGTAAGAGGCGATTAGGTAAAGTGGGCGATTCCATCAAATCAATTAAACTCTGGTGTCAGTTCTGCGTTCATCAAGCCTCTATCAAAGCCGATAATCTTCAGACCTTAAATGGGCATACGGATGGTTTTTAGTACAAAGCATCTTAACGGATTATGAAATTGAACAAATATAATAGGATTCATTTCAATAAAGAAGATTTTGTTGTTTAGACCATTAGGATTTTAGAAGATGAATTGTATAACCACACTTTTTTGGGATAAAAGATTTCACAAAGAAGAAAAAGAAGAAGTATTTTGTTGAAACTTATGTAAATTTTGGATATAACGGTTTGGAATTGTGGTATTTGATAGATGTAGTGTGTCGAGGTAGTATACGAGTGACAGTTGTGAAATCTCGACCTACCCCACGATCTCGAGTCTTATCCCGGCGACGTCGTTCGATAGAGTCGATAGCACTAATTTTATCGACTGGTATATCAGTCGGGACACAAGAATCCGTAGCCTATGTAAGGATGACACTTATTGCCGTGTAATTCACGGTAATGTTCTACAGCTTCATTATATCGGATACAAGGAATTACATCTTCGCTCCTCTGCCATCACGGCGATAGTGCCTAAGGCTAAAGGACGGTGATACCTGCGCGATGAATTGGAAGAGGCGAATGAATGAAATGAATGGATTATGTCTTGCCGCAGTAATGAACTGTGGGTTTCAAATTGCCTTGTTACCATTTTTTGATACATCCTTTCCCTGTCCACATTTATATCTAACCATTTTATTCTCTCAAGTATCACACTAAAAGGAAACATTTATGTATATTACTTCCTTCAAGATAATTTTTATGAATCCAATTTAGTCTTTTTAATCTTAACTGACATTAATCCTTATAATTTTCTTCAAAAACTTTTACATCTCCTTATATGACATTTGATTTTTATGCTTCGATGCAAATGTAAATATTCCCCATCCACTTTGATAAGTTGGAAGTACGGTTGAGTACTGCTATTCGGCGTGAATACAGATGTTACACATAAGTATTGGGATTCTATTCGAACCGTAAACCTGTATACACGTGTTGCATTGCTCTATAGCTTCCGAATAAATAAGTGCGCGCTCGCCTCCATATTTTCTACACACAAAGAGTTGTGGGAAATGTTTACTGCTTCCACACACATGCACGCGCTGCACACACCAAAATTTACAAACGCTGCTTTCTACACACCAGTCTCATAACTTATTGTTCACTTCGAATTTATATCAGGAATAAATTTTAATCAGTAGCTTATTCTTTAAAATTATATAATATTCATACAAACTCCACCCTCTTAAAAACTCATAAAATGATTGCCAAAAAATGTCTAAAAATATCTCAAAGTATCTACAATGCCGGTTTTCACCGAATTTACGTAAACTAAATAATACCTAGCGCTCAACTTCAATTTTACCATCATAAATGATACCTAGCAAGACAATGCCTACTAAGGAATTCGTTCAACTTGGCAACATTGTAAATTTGACATATTTTTGCGTGATTGCGGTAAATCAAAGATATCGAAGTGTTAAATTTAGTATCATTCATCAATAAATAAACAATCTCCTCTAGATTATTATTTGGGTATTAAATTGGGTTAGCAAAAATATTGTATATTTTGGGACAAGAAGCTTTGCAAGGTTCCAATCCAATCTGAGGTTTCTATCACATCAGAAACAACTGTCATAAGTTCTCTTCTCAAAAAATTTAGGCAGAAGTACAAAAAAGGTAGACCTCGCGATTGATATTCCGGAAAAAGCAAGAAATAGAACAGTATATAGGTGGTTGATAATTGACAGAAAGTTGGATGCAAGAATTTTGGGTTTCGCCCTTCTTACCTTACAGAAATAGAACATTCCTATCTTCATCACTAGAATAGTCATTAGTAAAGCGAGGTGGATCGAAATATCAAAAAGAGACGCAGAAAACGAAAGACAAAGGTGAATCTATCACTTACAGATTTTGATGCAAGATACAGACTCTGTATTCCATTTAAATTTAAAAAATGAGGTATCAGACATGATGAATAATGAAGATATTGATATTATTACTACTACATACTACAAAAACTTAAAACCTCATCTTAGCTCCAATAAAAAATTGTATGGCTTTCGTAGGAAGAGTTCAGGAGGAGCATGAAAATTCATTTAGAACAAACGTTTTGAAAAATTACATATTTGGCATCCCAGTCAAACTGATAGGTCCATCAATATTAGAGTAGAACATCTCGTACAGCATTTATATGTTCGCAATTTGATATCTGCAAGTTTTAATTAGGGCAATAGATCTTTGTATTTTGTAATAAACATTTTCAATTTTGTATTTTCTTTTACGTTATTTTTAATTTTGGGTATTCCAAAAGTGCCCGAGGGAGGTTCAAAATTCCACCATGTGTGAGACAAATTTGAACATTTGGATTCCTCTCAAAAAACATTATGCCTATACAGTTAGATGAATTATCTTCGTCAAACTAAATATACAGGGTGAGCTAAAATGATTGTAGTAAGTTCATAGTAATACAAAATCATGTCAAAATCAAAACAAAGTAACTAGACTTCACAAAAGCAGAGGCGCAATTTTTACCGTTGTGTCAAAACTTCAGATTTTTTAATTTCGTTGTATGCCTTCTATTTCATAAACGTCAGTTTTTATCAAAATTAATTTGCATAAATCATTGATTTGTGTTAGCATCTGCCTCGAAAATCAAGAAAACCATTTTCAATATTTGACATTTGCTGTAAAATTTGAGATTTTGGAAAAAAATTTTGCTAAGCCATTGGATTACTAGGAGATTTTTTTTTAAGATTTGAGATATACCAACATGCGTATTTGGTTGCCTACATATCAAACCACAATCATTTTAGCTCACCCTGTACTTTGTTAACTTATAAGTACTTTACTTATCAAAATAAAAAAACATGGGAAACATATAGATTATATTCAAAGTTAATAAGGAAACTATAAAAAATGTTCAAACTCTTCGCTCTTCTATACAAAAAATATTTTGGCAGTTAAAATATCCTTATTAAAAATTGATTTTAATATAAAATATTTTAATTTCAGCCACACTTTAGTATTTTAAACCGTCAATTTTATTTTTTAACTGCTGTTTTCATTACTAAAAGTATTGCTTATCCTTAAAATCCTTGTTTATTAATACATAAACTGAAGAGCTTGGTGCCATAACCATTTTTTGTAATTTCGCTTTTTTTGGTAAAATTTTGAGTACCGCTGATCGATTGGTGTAGTACTTTGTATGTACCCATGTAATAAAAAATGTGTGTTGTTTTCTGGATACCTTTCATCGTTTTCCACGATGTTTAAATTTTAAGTAAAGTTGGTGAAAACGGCTATAAAGTATTTGAAAATATATGAATGTATTTGAAGATTTTTGGATTTAGAATGTTAGTTATTTACTACCAAAAGTGGATAAGCCACAAAAAAGTCTTAAATTTTCCAGACTCTTTTTTTCAGTATCCCGGCATAGATTAGAATTTATTAGAATCAAGCTTATGATGATAAAATAATCAATAAGTGCCAAAATGTTTTTTAGTCTCGATAAAGTCACAAAAATGATAAATTTGTTATACGTAATTTAACAAATTAATGAAAATCAATATGTTTGAAAACCGAATATACTGCAAAATTTAAAAGAACAAAAATTATTTATTTTTTTTCTAAATTCAAACATGTATTTTGAAAAATATTTTAACGATATATCTCATATATGGAAGTTAATCTGACAAACTGCAATAATTTTCCATAGTATTGTACCATTTTTAAACCTTTTCCAAAACAATTTTCTTTATGCTTAAATTTTAAAATTACATTAGAATCACCAGGAAAGATAAAAACATATCCTTCATTTATATGATCAGGTAAGTCATTAATTGCAAAATTATCCTTGGCGAGGATTCGAACCATGGACCTCCAAATCTCATTTTTGTTGTGATAACCACTACACTACCTAGGACCAATTTTCGAATCCTGTACAAGAAAAATTTTGCAATATTTCATTCTTTACAGTTATTAGTCTTTATACTAAATCATTAACAAAAAAACAAAAATAAAATTGGTCCCAGGACTGACCCCTGACCAACACAAATGTTCGTGAGAGTTTCCTCAGATGTATGTTGATTCAAAGAAGCTGTAATTTTTCTATATCTTAAGATTCAATTAATTTGTTAGCAACACACTGAATTCCTAAATTAGCCAGTTTTTCTACCAAAATTTCATTATTTACGTAGACAAAATCACTAAAAAGATCAAACAAAACTGCAACATAGTAGACATCATCCAAACGTGCATGTATGTATTGAACGAAGGAGGTGGTTGCAGTTTCAGTCCATTTTCCGTACAGAAACCATGTTGATATGGCGACGATAATCTGTCAACCAATGCTTCTTTTATGGCAGCAGTCATCCGTCTTCTTATTCTTCTAATGACGTTGTCGATGATCATTATTTTGCATAAGGACGAAATATTCTTAGATGAATGGTACGAAATGTACCACAAGGGTTTGCAATATATTTTCCATGTACTTTTCTACATTTAAAGCATCACCATCAATCACAACCAACTCTACACATGCCCCTAAACATATTCCTTCATCATACATGGACTGAATTATACATTTTGTTCTTCTTTACGTCTTTCCTATATTTTCCTACTATCAATTTGACAGTAGTCAAATGAATTTACACAGAAACGGCATATATCTATGAACAATAATTTCTCCATTGGTCTGGGGTCTTAACATTAGTCACATTGCTCAATGTGCTCTCTCAAGTTTTGGACCCTTCCTTGGTTATATACAACTTAAAACAAATCTTTTGAGTCTTCTGCTAACTCTACGCTCCCTTCTGCTGATTCCACGAACTTCTTCCAGTATATTTTTTGTTTAAACTGCAGTTTGACGATGCAGATTGAGTTTTTTACCTTTTGGCTTCGTCTTCCTAAACACTCTTTAGTTTATTTTCAACGTCTAATAAACGAGATAAATTTAGGTTTATCAAACATTTGGGTCAGTTCCCTATAAGTTCTACCATTTTCGACCAATGGAACATTCCTAGTGATATCATTCAGTACAGGTCTACTTAATATTCGATTTAAATGTAAAGTTTTAATAAAGACCATGCTATACAACCTAAAAAGATGAACGTAAAATTCCAAGTTACACGTTTTGCCGGATTTTAAATAATGACATAACAAAATATTAAAGAAAATAATTTAATTTCATTTGGAAAAAATTGAATTTATATCTGTTTCTTTAAATTGCTGTTGTGTATTTGTATTTGTTTCCCCAATTTTATTTATATGTAATTTTCAGTTACCAACCCAATTTCCCATATGGCCCACGGCCTTTGGTAACGAAAATTTTATTCACAAATTGCTACTGAAAATTGCTTCTATGTCTATAAATTAAAACCGCTCCTTGTATTTTTTTTTTGTATTAAGTCATATATTAAATAATTTAACCTAATATTAATTTAAATATAGTGCTTAATCGCGATAATTAGAAGTAATAAAAACGTCCACGCATAGTATTTATCTCTTATTAAAATATTAATACTGAAAAAATATAGGTTTGAAATAAATGTGGCATGGACTTCATGAAACTAAAATAATAATAATTAAATGAACTTAATAACGAATATATGAAAATTTTAAGTAGCTCTCGCTTATTTCTTGAATTTATAAATAAATGTATAAAATAATCGTTTGTATTTAAATTTTTTAACATGCCAGAGGGAAATTGTGCCTTAGGTTTAAATACTCGCCCAAGAATTCATGGATAATTTTCTTATGCGCATGCAGGGTTTTCTATTAAAAATATTAAATATTGAGATCATTGCATATTTTTAAAATTAAATTTAAGAGCTTATTACTTGAATAAAATAGTCGGTAAATTTAAGGTTAAATTTGAAATTCGATTAATTTTTGGGCTTTTGATTTAAACTGTTTATCTCTATCGAGCCTTTTTTTAAAAATTCGGTCATATCTTAGAATTCTTCGAATTTCTCTAACATGTCTTTAGACGCAGCTTCAATAAGCTCAGCTTAAGTCGAGCTTGCGTTGCACCGTGCATGACGTCTGGGTCCGGAAAGATTTGGCAACACTCTCAACCTTTTTTTAATCGGTTGTTTCAAAAATCATCTGTTTAACGTTCAACTAGTTCCTAGGTCTGACATAACCATACATGCTAATTGTTTTAAAAGTAGCGTTTATCGTTTAATTTTAAATGAGTGCTAAATCAAAGAGAATACATTTTATTCTCAAGAAGAGAGGCAAATTAGTTAATTTAATTTAAGAAAAAACTGCTCCTCGTCTTTGGTGAAGAATTCTTATATCTTGTATATTGTCGAGCTCATCCAAAATATCAAAACGCATCTTTGTTGAATAAATTGCTTTAACGAGCTTGGGTTATGTTTCGATGCTTTCAGCGTGGTGCAACCGAGTAACCTATGCTTGCATCTTGAGACATGGTGGAGAAACGAAGTTCCTAAGAATCGAAATAACAATAATTACCTAGTATTATTTTGATTGTTGCATGATTACATTTCGTAAATACTAAAATTGTAGCGACAGAAAGTAGATGGAATAATATTGTCATTAGGGATAATTTAATGATATTTTTATTATGACAATTTTTGGTTAAAAAGTTTCATACAAAGTATTTAACATTTGCCACTTTGCTACAAAAATATTTAAAATTGCAATTTATTAAGCAGTATTTTGTTGTGAGATGACAAAAATAGTAAAATAATTTTTCGATTGAAGTCGTTGTGGACTAACATGGTGTGGTAATTGTACATAAAATCGAATTGAGGTGGGTGAAACGATTCGCAAGTCTGGGCATAAAAACGATCAATGGTCTTTAAATAAGCCGAGTATTGAGCATTGTATTTGGAATTGGCGTTGGGGCCGTTGGGTATTGACATGGGCGGGATTGTTGGAAAATATTCCCCATTATGCAAAGTACCATTCCCATTTGCGATGGTCTGAAATCGCGCGCTTTGACTAAACGATGTAAAAATGGTGTGCATTCAGGCGTTTTATGTGTATTATTCGAATGCATTATTTAATGGTGTCTGGAAACGTGAGGCACGTCTTAACGAACGATCACCATACGCCCAGTCGGTGGTTAAATGCAGGAGTTTGGGTACAGTTAGAGAAATATTAGCAATTAGCCCCACATTCCGTGTTCGCGTGCTCTGCTAATTTTGTTCAAACCGTATAAGACTCGACAGAGGCACCGCTCCAGGCATTGATGGATGACTTTTACACCTTGCCAATTCACCTCAACTCTACTCATTTTCTTCAGCAAATAGCTTTACTCCAAGTATTTCAATTTAGACTGAATAATAAATTTTACTAGCAGGTAATAACACTCAATACTGGAAAGTTACTGCTTTTGTTCTTTCAATTAAACTTCATGACTTAAACGCCTTTTCACATTTTTTAGATTTTCACATAAAAATACTACCATTTTTACCATTTTTACCGTTAGAACCCAAAATGCTCCCTTGTTGATCTAAAAAATTGATATGCTTTTAGGTTCCTCCTTGCAGAAACTTTAGGAAGAAATCAAAAACAACATAAGAAATCCAATATCTGTTTCATTCACTTCATCACAGAAGTATCAGTTTTTCTTCTGAGGATTCTGAATCTTTTTAGTCTTCAACAAAAAAATACTACCTAAATCAATAAAGATCCTTTAGTTTATTTTGGAAAAAATCATTGTCTATACCTATTCCAAAATGAGAAATCAATCAATGGAACTGGGAATTAAATGATATTTCGAAGATCTTCCTTTTTGGTCTAAAAAAATTAGATATGTTTTTGGTTCCTCCTTGCAAACTTTTTAGGATCAAAAACAACATAAGAAATCCAATACTTGTTTGAATTCTAAACAGAAAATAAGGAATTTCTTCTTTGCCTTCATCGCTGAAGTATCAGATCCTTTTAGTCTTCAGCAAAAAATATCACATAAATCAAAAAACGTCCTTTAGTAATTTTTGCAAAAAAGCAATTTCCGATACCATATTCCAAACTAAGAAATCTATTGATGGAACTTGGAAATAAAAGATCTTTCGAAAATCTAACTTTTTGGTCTAAAACAAATTGATGTCTTGTTAGGTTCCTCCTTGCAGTTGTTAGGTTCCTCCTTGCAGAATCTTTAGAAAATGATCAAAAGCAACATAAGATATCCAATTATTGTTTGATTTCGAAACAGAAAATAAGGATTATCGTCTTTGACTTCATCGCTGAAGTATCAGTTTCTCTTCTGAAGATTCTAAATATTTCTAGTCTTCAGCAAAAAAATGCTACCTTAAGGTGATAGAGAGTCAAATGTTGAAAAAACGACGTACTTATCTTTCATGAATTTTTTAAAGTGTTTCGAATTGGAAAGTCAAAAAAATAAAGAAATACCAAACTAAAGTAAGAATTTTACATTCATTTGCAATTTTTGTTATTTATGTATCTACAACTATATTTGTGTAATTTTGCAAGAAAAACTTCTATATATATATTTTTATTTTTGCAAAACTACGCTTATGTAAATCTAGATACATGAAAAACAAAAATTGTATATAAAAGCACAAGTCTTACTTAAGTTCGGTATTTAAATATATTTTTTGTTTCCAATTCGAAACACTTTAAAAAAATTGGGTAAAGATAAAAACATCGGTTTTTCAATAAATGACTCCCTATCACCTTAATCAGTAAAGATCCTACAGCTACTTTTGGAAAATAAGGTCTAAACAAATTCGATGTGTTTTTAGGTTCCTCCTTGCAGAATCCTTAGGATGTGATCAAAAACAACATAAGAAATCCAATACTTGTTTAAATTCTAAATAGAAAATAAGTAATTTCTTCTTTGCCTTTATCGATGAATTGCCAGTTTTTCTTCTGAAGATTCTGAATCTTTTAGTCTACAGCAAAAAATACTACCTAAATCAATAAAGGTCCTCTAGTTACTTTTGGAAAACTGCTATTGTCTATACCATATTATATCATGAGAAATCTATCAATGGAATTGGGAAATAAAAGATGTTTCAAAAATTTTAATTTTAGTCAATATAAGGAGGAGTTTTGAATTGTTTTGGTTACGACGATATACTGATCAAAAGATTTTTGGGTAATGTGTTTACCATATACCATGTACAAAAGATTTGAAACTCGTGTAAAATTATTCTTAACAAATTTTGATGTAATTTGTTTGGTTTAGGTTTGAGATTAATCTTAATTCGGAGGAAGAAAGGTTTGTTGGTTGTTTTTTTTTTGAAATAGAAAATAGGATTTTTGAATTGAATAAATAATTACATGTTGGTGTTTCCGGTTGTTTTGGTGCAAAACAATTTATGCAAGGCATAATAATCTGGTGCAAAGATCGCGGTTGATCTTTACCGAGCCCAAAGTATCCTGCAGACATATTCAATACCGTTTATCAAGACCTACTGTCAATTTATATATTTATGACTCTCTTTATATGTAGAATCATTTATGTACGTAGCATGTAAAGTATCTTGGAGCTATCTGGAAAACAAGCCATCTATCTCAGTAATTGCGCCAGTATAGCCAACATTCCGCCAATAAATTAATAATTAAATATGTACGCTACGAAAATTCTTCGCGTTTCGTTCCTTGTAATCGCATTATGCGCGTTACGTGCATTCAGATAAAGAAATAAACAAAACACGAACCTAAAAAATCTTGCTCTGACACAATATGAACACGTCCTGTAATCGCTGAATTATTATAATTCGATTAGTCGGGACGAATTTATATTCCTCTATACCAAACTAAATTATGCCATAAATTTTAAATGCATGATTTATCTTTTATTTATTTTCATCAGAAATTCTGCAAACAACCATCTTGATTCAACAGCTTTTCTTATACAATATTTAAATTAAATTCTCACCATTTTGAAATCCATCGTTAGGAAAACATCACCAACATTTTCTTCAACTTCAAAGTTTCCTGCAACACAAAAGTTTTGATAGAATTACACCATATTTTTGGATATAATAAAATCTAGGAACATAAATTTTGATCCGAAATTGGGTTTTAGAGAAATGTTTCTAGAGGTCGTATATACAGGATGACCCATGTAAAACCCTTGTAACTTTTCCAGTTTTTATGCAATTATAACCAAATTGACCGTTAGTGCTACATAAGATCTGTTACTACAAAAGCGTTGACAATCTTCATTCGCAAACTTACAGTACATTAATAAATGATGACGGTCAAAAATTACAATATAATAAATGTGAAAAAAAGAAAAGGGGATGTAAAACTAAAAATTCTATAAAAAATTTAAATTTTTTCAATGATAAATTCCGTAGCTGTGTAAAATTTCTTCGTTGGTCGTTAATAGCGAAGTATATTTCCCTTCATTATGCCTTTTACGAGTTAAAACCATCGTTAACTAATTAACGATGGCATTTCTTCTCCTCCCAAGCTCAAACTTTTATTAATTAAATAATTTTAACTAATAGGACTCCAGCAGGGTTCAATTACATCAAGCTGCGTTAGTTATGTGCGACGGCTCGCCTTTTCTAGAAACATCTATTTCAAATACAGGAAGCCGTTCATTATTGTCTTAATATTTGATTCGCCCAGAAAAAATATCAAAATACTAGATGCGTATTCCGCTATTATTTAAATTAGATTCAATGACGTTACAACTACGGACGGAAACGGAGCAATTAAAACGCATCAAATGTTTATTTTATAACCGTCAAACTTAGTGATTTTAGTTATCGTTAAATGTCTTCATTATTTTATTACACCTTCCTGCTTTTGATTTATTTTCGTCATTAAAAACTTGATATACACGGTGTAACACCTAGCAGCTTTTTAGGAAACTAAATTTATACCTGCTTTGAGCTCTAAAATTGTACTTGATGATATAAATTGTATTGTATGATTAGTTTTATTATATTAAAAGTATCAACTTAATCGGAGCTTTCAAATGAGGAACAGCTATTTTTTATTATTATAAGAGCTTAGGAAGAGCTTGGACATAAAAACTAGACTATTACTTCAAAACCAAATATTTAACTACGGCCTTAAGAATATTTTTGACAAATCCTCAAATCCAAATTCAATCTAGATTGGAAAAACAAGTATAGAATAAAATTATCTCAATTTGCAGGACGTTATTCCAAAATTTAAAGTAAGGAACTTCAAGTCTTTGATAACGTAATTTGCATTTTGGTAGCGACTTTTTAACCGTTTCTATTGAAATTTTGGATGCAGAATACAAAATCAGTCAGATTTGGTCTTTCACGTCTACACCTTGCCCAAATGTTGTTCAGAAAAGATCAATTCAATTTTTAAAATAAACATCAATTGTAATTCAGAAACGTGTATTGTATTTACTTTAGAAAAACCAATATAATTTCAAATAGTATGATTTTTATTTCAGAAGTAATCAATTGTATTTCAGAAATTTTGGATTACCTAAATATAATATTTCAGCCATCTACAGCCATGTCTTCCATTGCTAAAGCAACGACATGATCGATTGAAGTGATTGAATTGTATTTTTGGTTTCATCAATAATTGTTTTAGAGTAAGCCAATATTTGCTCCATGATACCAGACGCCACAACAGGAAAAATTCGAAGTTTTCTTTTAATAATACTGTTTCAATCTTAGAACAGTTATTCCAACAATTGGTTTACCATTGGTGAAACTACCTAAGCGTACTATTTGTTTATATCTGTTGTGGTTCACATGCACAATCGCGTCCAAAAGCTCTTGAATTACTTGATTTTTTACAATTGGTCCTTTCTAAAATTGTATTGTTTTTCTGAAATAAAATTGATGCTGTCTGGAATACTATTGATCCTTTCTGAAATACAATTGAGGCTTCCTGAAATACAATTCCTGATTCTGAAATACAATTACTGATTCTGAAATACAATTACTGATTCTGAAATACAATTGGTGGTTTCTGAAATTAATTAATCTGAAATACAATTTCATGCTTTCTAAAATACAATTGGAAAGAAAAGGTGTAGTTTCTGAGATACGCTATACTAACCTCAAAAATGAAATCATTTTATTTTCTAAACTTATGTATTGCGAGTTGAAAAACAAAAAATATACAGTTTTGTTGAAGACTCCAACCCCATAATTAGTCAAATAAAGAAAATGTTATGCTCAACTAAGAAAGTTGGAAAGCTGATTTTGCGTCTAATACCCAGATTCTGGTCAAATCATTTAAGTTTAAAGGCCTTTATATTTAAATTTGTTATATATAAAGAATTGAACATCGACTATTAGATCCAATTTCGTTTACTGATGCGGTAAATTGTGGATTTTCAAAAAGCTGCCTTTTATGAGAATGCAACCCATCAAATATTCCGGTTTACAACAAAGTCTATCTTGATTAAAACATTCACAAATTGCTTCATAGGTTCAAATTTGATAAGCAAGGGTGAAAGAGGAAATGTGATTTTCTTTATTTTGTTTTCCTTGATTTATGATATTTCTGTTGACCAATTGCCGATACTTAGCTGTTCTGCTCTAAAGACATAAGAAACCATGATATTTTGTACATCCACTTTACTGTGAAAGGAAGAATTTGGCCATTTTTAGATTAGAACTAAACTCATTTGGCCTGCATCTCTAAAACTAGAGCTGATAGGAAAAAACGTCAGGTAATTTTGGAATCACGGCATCAAAAACATCCAAAATCGGTTCTTTTTTCTAGGACCAAGCCATACATATTATTTTAATGGGTGTAATAATTCTTAAACTTTACTCCGTTTTTGGTACCTCTTCTGGGGGATGAATTTCATGGTCAAACTTGAAGTCCTTATTACCCCACAAAAAGCCATTTTCATAATTAAGTAGAGGCCTTTTGTACTTCAAAAAAAAAGTTCTTTTCGACCATTAAAAAGGAAGAAATGTTTCAAAGGTTTTGTTTTCCTTGATTTGTGATATTTCTGTTATCCCATTGCCGATACTTATCTGTTCTGTTCCAAAGACATAAGAAATAAGGATATTTTATACATCCATTTTACTGTGCAAGGAGGAACTTGGCCATTTTTAGATTAGAACTAAAATTATTTAGCCTGCATCTCTAAAACTAGAGCTGCTAGGAAAAAAAAGTCAGGTACTTTTGGAATCAGGACCTTAAAAACATACAAAATCAGTTCTTGCTTTTCTAGGACCAAGACATACATATATTATTTTAATGGGTGTAATAATTTGTAAACTTTCTTCCGTTTTTGGTACCTCTTCGGGGGGATGAATTTCATGGTTAAATATGAAGTCCTTATTGCCCCACAAAGATCCCTCCAACAAAGTAGAGGTCTTTTATACTTCAAAAAAAAGTTATTTTCGACCTTCAAAAGGAATTAATGTTCAAAGGTTTTGTTTCCTCTGATTTATGATATTTCTGCTAACCAATGTCAATACTTAGCTGTTCTTTTCCAAAGACCAAAGACATAAAAAACATTTTTAGATTATAACTAAAATCAATTGACTTACATCTCCAAAACTAGAGCTGCTACGAAAAAAAATCAGGTAATTTTGGACCCAGTGGGCTTATTCTTGGGCTGGTCGAGATCGTGTCGTCGACGAGATTCTTATTTTTTCAAGTGAATAAAAAGGACAGAAGATGAAAGTCGTCGACGACACCATCTCGAATGGACCAAGAATAAGCTTCCTGACATCAAATTTTCGAAAATCAGTACAATTTTTTGCTAGTAATAAATTCACAAGTTCTTCCCTTTTGGATATCACTTTTGAGGAATGAATTTCATGATCAAACATTGTTATTTTCGACATTCAAAAAGGAATTATTGTTTCAAAACCAAAAAAATAAAATTAATAGAATATTATTTTGATTATGAAAGAATCATGTGTGTAATTAGTACAGATTTGGATATCTTGGAACAATCGATAAAATTGTTCTAATATTTTAGATTTTTTGCACCAATTACAGTTACTTACAGTACAATGAATTGTAATAGTTGTTTATCTTGATTTACCTTCTTCGCAATTGTGTGTCGAGATAACAAAACATTTAGAGTTTTATTCTCGTTCTGCCTAACAATCCTGTCGTCGATGGGTGCGGCACTTACACGGCCCTAAAGCCGAGGACTAATTACCGATTTATCGTAAAGATATCACTAGGAGATTAACTCTAGACATGTGTACTCCGCAATTTGCATACATAAAATTTTCCTCGCATAAAATAGCTTTTTATTAGGATAATTTTATAAATTGTGAAATAGAACCACATTCCGTTATTATACAATTAATTCCTGCCACTTTTTAAATTTGACAATTTAGGTGTTTCGGTATTCTTGGTAATTGATTCAAGATGGATTGTGGCAGGTGTGTAATAAACGCAGCTGGGAGATAAACGAACCGAGATAATTCTAATACCTTATAAATATACTTTATAATAAATAATTAATTTATAGAAATGTTACCTGACTCATAATTTAATCAAATAAAACAATTCCTTCTTTGCCTTATAAGATACTATTATTACCATTATAAGGCACTAAAATTAAAATTTTGTTCTTGTTTTTATTAAAACTACGAGAAATTAATTATTTATGAAATTAAAATGGTCTATTTTTTTTTAAATATTAATTGGCATGAAAATGATACAATCTATATTAAAATATTCAATAGAAAATTATTCAAGACATAATATTATAATGATGATTTTCTCCTACTATTACAGAAAGAAAAAAATGTAATCTTGAAATTCATTAGGATAAGTTCAAGGTATGACTTTTTGAAAACTCTCTACAGCAGCACAATTATTTACGGATTTTGTTTTATTTTATGAAATTTTTTTAAAAATTCCGTTATTTTTTTAAATCAGGAAATATTATTTTTTACGAAATTACCTTTTCGCAGAACCTCTAAATTTATATTTTAACTTTAATAATAAATCTAATTAAAATAAAGTTATGACTTATAATTTGACACTTATGTTTAACGTTCAACACCTACTCATTCCCCACGAATAATAAAGAAAACAAATCAATTAATCATAACTACTTATTTTCAAACAACAACACATTTGAATAAATCAATTATAATGAAAATAATTAAACAATTTCTTTAAGTCGATGGTAATTTAAGCGTGCGAAAAAATTAAAGCACTGCTCAGGCGTGGTTGGGCTCGACTTCTTCAGCAACTCATGTAGTTTTTTCCAGCATATCTGCCGCCAGCCAGGCTTGCCCATAGAAAATTTATGATTATTATAACCAAACTGCTAGAAGAATATAATAAAAAAAGGCCGTTCGGCTCTCTTAACTCGAGGGAATTGTTAGTTAAATGGGATTCTTTCGGAAATAAATAAACAAAGTGTGCCGAAACAGGAGAGGCGCGGACGCACGATCTGTAATCCATATTTGCCATCTGTTCCTTCTTAAACAATTAACAATAAATAACTTTTATTACTATTATTGCAGAAAACACGTTTTTCGCTAATTTTATAAATTAGTTATTAAAGAGAAAGCCTTATAAAAATTAATTTGCGGCAATCGTGAGTTTTTTTAATTAAAAATTTATATTTATGTTTTTCAAGAACAAAATTGGCATTTTCTTACATTTTTTTTTTATATAAACGTCAGACGTTATTACAACCTTTTAAGTCAATTCAAGATTGTTTATGGTTATTCCAGCAAAAATAATTCAAAGAAACGTCGGTATTTTATGCGGTATAAAATAAATAAATTGTAGTTTTAATTAAGAAAAAATGAAATTATTTTAATCAATTTATTTCTTTTTATAATCACCTTTTAGAGGCGAATAAAGTATAGAAATACACCAAGATTTGAGCTACTTTTGGCCTGTTGAAACAACGTTTATTGGGAATTTTAACTTCCTGCAGAGGGCGTTTTTAAGCCATTTTCATGGTAAAAACACCGGAAATAGTTTAAAATTAGTTAAAAAATTTAAATGAAATATTTTAATAAATTGTATTTAAAATTACTGAATTACTCAATTTCCTTGTCAAAATAAAAATTGTAGCTTTTTCAGACTATATACCGGGTGGAAATGAAAACCGGGTCACCTCGATAACTTTTTTATTTATGAATAAAAAAATTTGAAATTTGGCTATGTTCTATGGTTCAAAAAAACAAATTTTATGTGCATTTTTTATTTTCGAAATCACTTTCGGTTTCACCGGAAACACCATGAACTTTGTTTTTTTAAATGTAACATCCCATATTTTTATTCATGGCTTAAAATACTTTTAAAATAGAAGTATTTTTGAGATATTAGTTTTTATTTTTTTTTGTAAAAAATATTTTTTTCAAAAAAAAAAAAAAAGTTTTCGAAGTCGGTGAAAAGTACCAAAACTAATTCTAAATAATTCAAATACCTAAATAAAAATGTAATTTGAAAAAAAAATTAAGTGGTTTTTGAACTATTAATTTTTAAACTTAGTTAATGAAGATTTTATCAAATATCTCACTTTTTTTTAATGCAATGATGCCGGGTCATTCGACTTTTTAAAAAGAGGATTTTATAACGATTATTTTGGTACTCCATATGTAGGGGTATTATTTTGCATGTGCCTGTAATAAAGATACTTTCTTAAGTTGGCAAATAATAGCTATTAAGTAGACAAATGGACTAATGATAAAATGTCGAAATCCGAAACCCGAAAGTCTATTTTAAAAGTTTTGCTTAAAATAAATTCAGGGTGTTCCATTTTTATTCTAGAAACAATTTTTATTGGACTCAATTTTTTCCAACCACCTAAAAAGCTTTTTAAATTTTCAAAATTATATTGATTTTTTTTTTATTATGAAATGTGACAGTCTGTGGAATTAAATTTTTATTATCAAGTTTTTATTTAAATGGTGTGAATTTTACTATTTTTTGAACATTTGATTATGTACTTAAATGTCATTCTAAAAATAGAGTACCTAAATAAGTTTTTTGTGAAAATTAAATACAATCCATACTTCTTCAATATGAAAAAAATTATAATAAAATGTATTATTATATTGTTTGTGCAAAAATCAAAACAATTTTTTTAAACTTAGGGGGTTGAAAAAAATATAAGTTGATAGTAAAGTTTTGTTCATGATGACATTTACTACTACTAAAAATAATTTACGGGAAAAAACTGAGTCACCCTGTTTACTCTTTGAAACCAAAATCTTTTTAATTGAAATTTTTTTGATGCAATGCCTAGTTTTGGTAAAATGTTCACATTTCAGTTTATGTTAGTTTGGTGTTTTTTTTCGGCCTAATGTCCATGTCGGCTTTATGCTATTCGCATCCTTTTCTTCGACCATTTGTCCAATTCTACAATTCGGCTATTTCACGTTCGACGTTTATTCTTTCGGCCTTTTGTCTGCATATATCGGCCTTTGGTTAATATTGGTTTTTAAATATACGGTCTTTTGGTATAGACCCATTTTTAAATATAAAAACGAATGAAATCACTAGAAATTAACTTAAATTAGTTTAAAAATATAAATTTTTCAAAACTTGATGAAAACTCAATTAAAATTAAAAAAGAAGATTAAACATTAGGAAAAGAATTGGAAATTCCTTAAAACTTCGTTAACCTTTTCAGGCCCAACGGCCACAATTATACATGCATTAAATAAATGAGATATTTTTGTAAAACCATTAAATAAATTAAGGAATTTACATTAGCGGTAAAAAATTATCTAAAAACAAAAATTGTGGTCTGAAAGGGGTTAAATTCAAGGGAAACATAAAAAAATTCTTAAGTTTAACAATCGCCTAGAAATATAGAAATAACTAAAAACATAAAATGTTAAAATTTAATGTTTCATAGTTTTTTTGCTAAAAAATAATTCCTTGATCACGTTAGTCACTAGATAAAAAAATTATAGATACAGGGTGGGCCAACGAAAACGAAACAGACGAATTTTGAAATAGTTAATAAAAAAATTTGAAAAAATGCTCGGACAGGTCAACTTCAGATTCGAGGGGGACATATTTTGCAATAGAGCTGATTCAAAAATCCATTCATCCCTGCGCCCTATGGACACAACCCCTGAAATTTTAATAGGGATGGTGGGGTAAGTAATACCTCGTTAGAAAGGTCTTTTTATCCAGAGTAACATACAAAAAAAAAGTTAAATCGATCGATTCTTTTTAAAGATATTCAAAATTTTGCAAGTAGAGTTTTCATACCTTTTAAAATTGTGCTATGAACACCACGCCTTCAATTTTAGGTCTTTTGATAGGGTAAGTAATACCTCCTTGGAAAGTTCTTTTTACCACGAGTAACATACAAAAAAACAAAAGTGAAATCGATTGATTTGTTTTAAAGAATTCAAAATAAAACAGTATTGCACATTATTTTTTATTTAACCAAACTAAACTTAACTAATCTTTTTGAAGAAAACTTAACACTTTAAAGAATCCCATCGATCCCGATACTTTCAAGGATGTTTTTATTATTTTATTAAATGTTCGAATTGAGTTCCACCAACCTCCATGCAAACTTACAAATTTTGCTCAAAGCGAATTCTTACATTTTGTAACATTTCAGCAGTAATTTCTCGGCATTCATTAATAATTCTATGATGTAACTCTGCTAGAGATCCTGGTTCCGTTGCGTAAATCTTACTTTTTAAATGCCTCCAAAGGAAAAAATCAAGGGGAGTAAGATCGGGAGATCGCGGCGGCCACTCCAAAGGTCCTCTACGCCCAATCCATTGCCCAGGAAACGTCGTATCCAAGAATTCCCTAACAGGCCGTGTGTAATGAGGAGGGGCTCCGTCTTGTTGGAAAATCAGATGGACTTCTAAATAACGATCGTCATTTTCGATAATATCGTCAAGAAATGGATGAACAAAGTTTTGAGGTAGATCCAAGTACATATCCCCTGTTAGATTGCCATTTAAAAAATAAGGACCAATAAGACGGTCTCCATAAATTCCAACCCACACATTCAATTTTTGAGGAGTTTGAGTGTGAACTTCATGAAATACCCTAGGATTCTCATCTGACCAATATCGACAATTATGACGATTAACGGTTGAGTTTAAGAAATAAGTGCACTCATCAGAAAAACAGATATTATAAAGATAAATTTCATCAGCAATTATCCGTTCCGTCATCACCTCACAAAATTGCAGTCGCCTATCAAAATCATCTTCATTTAACTCATGAATTAAATGAATTTTATAGGGATGATATTTGTGACCTTTCAATATTCGGCGAATGGTTGTTCTGCAGTTGTTAGTCACAGTCTCCAGTTTTCTTGTGCTTAAAGTTGAATCTGCAGCAACTTGTCCCAAAACACCTATTTCAACGACCTCATTTCTTATTGGACGAACATTACCAGGATCGCGTTTCTTATTACCAACAGAACCAGTATTTTTAAATTTTGCAACCAACTTCAGAACGTATTTTCGGTTACAATGTTTGTTTGGATGTTGTTCATTAAATAAATTAACTGCACGATAAGCATTCTCATCGTTTTTAAAATAAAAAGTGATTAATTCAACCCTTTCTGGAATTGTATAAACCATTGTTAGCAGAAGCTTTTACAGAAGTTCACAAAATTTTAAATGTTGATTTCTAATAATTAGTCATAAACAGTTTTAACACGATGAAAATCACCACTAATACAAAATACAACTGATAAAAAGAATCTCAATGTGGTTGTAAATCGTTTTATGTTTTGCATTGTTTTGTTCCAGATGTTACAAAATTTTAAACAATTCCTCGAATAAATTTAAATTTGTTTTTTAAAATCTCCCTTTTGTAGAAAATGAAAATAAATTGCGTTTTACATGTTTTTGTATGTTACTTTGGGTTAAAAGATCTTTCTCAGGAGGTATTACTTACCCTATCAAAACACTTAAAATTGAAGCCGTGGTGTTCATAGCACAATTTTAAAGGCATGAAAACTCTACATGTTAAATTTTGAATATCTTCAAAACGAATCGAAGGATTTAACTTTTTTTTTGGCATGTTAGTCTGGGTAAAAAGATCTTTCTAAGGAGGTATTACTTACCCCACCATCCCTATTAAATTTTTAGGGGTTGTGTCCAAAGGGCGAGGGATGAATGGATTTTTGAATCAGGTCTATTGCAAAATATGTCCCTCCGAAACGATATTACTTACTCTATCAAAACACTTAAAATTGAAGGCGTGGTGTTCATAGCACAATTTTAAAAGACATGAAATTTCTACTTGCTAAATTTTGAATATCTTTAAAACGAATCGATCGATTTAACTTTTTTTTTTGTATGTTACTCTGAGTAAAAAGATCTTTCTAACAAGGTATTACTTACCCCACCATCCCTATTAAAATTTTGGGTTGTGTCCATAGGGCACAGGGGTGAATGGATTTTTGAATCACTTCTATTGCAAAATATGTCCCCCTCGAAACCAAAGTTGACCTGTCCGAGCGTTTTTTCAAAATTTTTTATTAACCATTTTAAAACTCGTCTGTTTCGTTTTCGTTGGCCCACCCTGTATACAGAGTGGTGTGCAAAAAACGGCCAACGATGTAGCTTCGTTATTTCTTATCCGATTTTAATAAGTGAAATGTCATATTAAATGGCTTGGAGAATACTACTATCAGATAATAAAAGATTAATTTTATTTTTGAAAATTTTAAAGGAGGAGGAGGCAACTTTCCTTTTTCAAATGGCAACATATTTTTTTGATTGAAAAAAATTATTAACAAAAATAATCTAAACTAAATATTTTTTTTAAATTAATTTTTCAAAAAATTTTTTTCGAATTTTTTTTTAATTTTTTTTATTATTATTAATTTTTTTTAATTTAATTCAATTGCCATATTTTTTACAGGTGATAGCGCGAGTGATGTCCACATTTTTGAAATAAAAACTAATGCTTCCTTAAAAAGTTATACCACTACCACTACCAATTATTGAAAAAAATATGTTTTTTCAAAGATTTAAGTGTAATAAAACTTTTAAAAATATTTTCAGGGGCGTAACATCGGGGGTTACTAACTTTTTTGATTATATACGTTTAATTTAAATTAAATAGAACTCCAAAGAGGGCAACTGCATTAAATGGTTAATAATGATTTTAAGCCATTTGTCATAAGATACAGGGCAAGAGCAGAATTGTAATAAATCTTCTGTAAAATACAAAAACCCACATTATAATATGTTGTGTTGTGGATGGGGCGACATCTCTTTCGATCGTTTCAAATTAATCTAATGTTTCTATTACAATGTTACTTATTTTTGATTAAATACAGGGTGTTTACGATGTTAGCCCGTTTACGATCTTACCCCACTTCATCTTATATTTATTCTTTTACTCGATGTAAATAGGATTTTTTTAATACATGTCAATTTTGTTACTTGATATTCTTCTTGCGTGTGTTTTTCTTATTTTCTATGCGCTGTACAAATATTTTCCGTTAATACTGGTCACTCTATAAATCCCTATTATAATACATGAATTTATGAAAAAACTGATTTACAGCTGCAAGTAATAAACATTTCGCGAAGGTGCGCGTTTGTCACAGCAGGATCAGAGACTAATGCGAAAAGGTCGAGCCAATTTTTTTTACTCAACAGCATGAATTAGTTGTTGCAGTGTAAATCCACTTGCTACGATAAATAAAAAATCTGCATGCAGCACGAAACAAGTTAAATCCAAGCAAAAGTCTGTTAATTTTATGATTAGTTGGAATGCAGTAATTAGTTATCAAAAGTTCTTTGCATAGCAAACATGTCATTAAATTCCAACTGCATTAAAACATGATTCACAGCAATTTTTCAAAAAAAACTTGATAGTATTAGAAATTTCAAAAAAAAAATTTGAATCGCATGAAGGTCAAATCAAGTGAAGAGTTGGTTTGGTGTTCAATAGGTTTAGAAACTGACATTTGTGTAAATTTATGTAAGTACTTGAAATTTTAATTATGAATATAATATGGCCGAAGGTATAAAGTAGTAAATAAAAATGTGATTTAAATAATAGCTCGTAAAATATCGTAATGTAAAAGCATGGAATTAAGTTGTAGGCAAAGAAACGAAACGATGTCAGCTTAATTAATTAAAAGCAATTAAACGCCCGAAATATTTCATCCTTTTTTATTATTATTTAATTTATGCGTGAATAGAAAGACGTGGGCGCATTTTAACGGCAACACGAAAAACGCCGATTTATTAGAGCGAGCTTAAAAGGCGCAACATTAAAATTCGATAGTAGGCTCATTAGTAAAAAGCGTATTTTTCTTCCTCTGTTCAATCCTGAGGTATTTTAATAGATTTGTTCAAGATAGCGCCGTGCCGATCTATATAACAGCTCTCACCGTTATGATGATAATAATAAACCGACAAATTCCACGCTCGGTTAGAAAATCGCGGAAATTATCGATCAACGGAATTTTTTTTATAATCTACGTGATTTTTAACCACAGTTCGTTGTTTATTTTTGCTATGTGCCGACTGACAAAATATTTACTCGCAAAAAATTAAACGTTTGCATGAAACTCTTAAATTAATAGCTTTAATAAAACGCTGCCTTTATTGCCTTCGTTAAGTACGTCATTATTTATCACTTAGGGTACTTTTAGAAACTCAAAGAAAATTAAAAGTGCTAGTGAGCGCGCTTACCTCCGGCATTTCCGTTCGTGCTGATGCATATTTATTGATTCAGATTATATGTCTTTTCTTCAATGACTTAGTTTATTGAAGATTTTATTTTATCTTAAACGACTTAAGTGCAGAGCATAAAAGCTACAGGAATACCAATATCTACGGTTTTAATTAAAACCTAAAAATAATACAGGGTATTAAAGGAAAATGAACCAACGATAAATTATGGTTTAATCTTAGCTTCGTAGAATGGAATTTAGTCCACTAGTACGGCTTTAATGTTGAAGATTAGCGAACATCAGAAGATCTAACTTCTATAATGATTCCAGTAGGCACTTAAGTACTCATGTAGTACTTTAATATCTCAATGAACTTTACTTTATTATACAATCTTTGTATAAGCAAAAATTTCACCAATGATGCATCAAAATTCCATAAACAAAATTTCAAACAGATAAATGAAAACCAAATTTGGCTGACTAACTAAGGAACTATTGAAAAAAATTAAAGTATGAGACATATTTTATGTACAACAAAAAAACTCAAATCCAATATCAAGTTACTAACCTCAAAAAATGAAAGCATTATTATCTTAAGAGTATCTTCCTAGATGCCCGAGATAAATTTTCAGTCGGAGATAATAACAGGAAATAGAAAAACCATGCCACTTTTCTGGAGTTTCTTTGCAAACTATTAGCGAAGTCATTAATGCGAATCGTTAGAGGACGCGCGAGTTTTGGAGGAAATATTGTGAAAATTCATTAAATCGAACATAACGCCTGCCACTGTATCTCAAGTTTTTCTGTCAGATTTTTAAATTTGTTTCTGATTTGTAAACTAGATTAATTAAGCCAAAAATGGTCTTCACCTTTTCTGGTACAATTTTATGCAGAATTAATTAAAAGGACCAAAGTTAAGGTACTTTTGGGCAATATATTTTTAAATATATTCTCGAAATATCTTTCCAACTGCCCAGATTAAGTAGAATGAATCAAAAGCCTCAACTAAAAAAAATATATAAATATTATTTGCACTAGCATAACTAGTGGCAGCTTTAAACTGCTATTTTTGCCTATTAGGAAAACACTCATAAACGAATTAAAAAATGATTCATCACCCTGTACTATCAACCTACTCTAAAAATCTTCGTAAAAATCATATACAGCAGACTTGTGAATTTCCTTGAAACTATAAATGATAACTTCAATAACCAAAACGGATTCCTACAACAAAAGAATACACAAATAGTACCAACTAAATTCTATGGAATGTGTAAATTAAATTATTGACAAAACAAAGAAGATACGATGCTTCTTCTTGGACTTCGAAATCATACTTCTACTAATTAATAAAGGAAAGGAACCTTCTATACTTTATACCAAATACCATAAATTGACATCAACATCACCTATGATGGTGTTTGGTATACATATAAGGCTCCTTTCCTTGTTTCTTTATGATTCACTAAACCACTGGAGATTTTCGTTTCGAGATACTTCTACTAAAATTAAAACGAATAGGAATAACTAATAAATTCTATGATATCTTGAAAACATACATCAAAGAAAGACAACAATCGCTATAATTTATAATGGTAATATAGAAGAAACACTAATACTGATGATTAATGACAGAATAATGTCATTGGCCAACTGCACCTAATAAAAGTAAGTAGGTGATGTTCGGTGATTTGGATTAATAATTACCAATAAAAATCTGTGGTGATTTTTTATATACAAATTTATTAAAGAACACGCTACACGTTTCGAGTTATAAACCATCATCAGGCAATCGTTGTTTTTGAAATAAATTAACTTGATATCTCCAAATCGTGATCAAAGCAAGGAGTTTGCCGAAAATAACGAAAGTCTAGAACCTGTGGTTTTGTCGTGTGATTGACTTGTTGTTAATTTGCTATTTTGAAAATTCCTTATATCGAATCGTGAATTTTGGGCTGAACAATCCAGTTCGGGTAAAAATATCTTGTACAGGGTACATTGTAAATGGAGTTTTAAGGGGCTGATAGCTCGGAAACCTACTAAATTTTCTCCAAAATTGCCATATCTGTAAGTATTGAATGGAGAGTTTGAAGGGGCTGATAGCTCGGAAAGCTTAATGCAGTTTTCACTGATGACGGTTTTCTTGTACAACATGATAGAACTTACGATTGATGGGTTAAAAACCGAAACAGCGTTTTCTTTAATAAAGTTGGGTAGAGGGAATCACCACAGATTTTTTTTTGGCAATCCTAATAAAACACCAGACTTAATAGACTTTTTTATAATCAAGAATACAGGGTAGGCTAAGAGAAGGGTTTCTTGGCAGCAAATATATTAGACCATATACAGGGTGAACAAAAAGTTCGGCAACGCTCGATTATTTTTGAAATGAAGCATTTTTGAGAAAAATGTTTCAAATAAAAGTTGTACGATTCTTTGTAACGCGCTTTCAAGAAATATTCCCATGAACTTGAACAGTAAGTTGAAGGCCAATCGGTAATCACTTAACTTTTTTTAAATAGTTACCACTCATTTTTATTGCTTATTATTAAAGCTTGCTTTCAGAGGTTCGTGGAACATATTTTTTATTTTACTAAAGTAAATAGTTTAGAAGTTACAAGAGTTTAAAGTTTTAATAGGTAAGTTGGGCAACGTCGCATCGACTTAATTTGAAAGTAAACATTCTTGAGAAACATTTTTCGAATAAAAGTTGTACGGTTTGTGGATATTTAATAAATCGGCGCGGCGTTGTCGAACTTACCTATTAAAATTTTAAACTCCTGTAACTTCTAAACTATTTACTTTAGTAAAATAAAAAAATATACTTCATAAACCTCTGAAAGCAAGCTTTAGTAATGCGCAATAAAAATGTGTGGTTTCTGTTTAAAAAGGCCTGTTATCATCGCTTCAAGGCCATGGCAATATTTCTTAAAAGTTCACCAGGTATCAATAAAAGTAAGAAGTATTAGGTAACAATCATCCTAAAGAATTAAAGGGCAGCTAACCAAAAAGAGAAAATAGAGAAGAAAGTGCCAACCGCAGGATAAAAATCAACTAAATGATGTCACACAAAACATAAGAAGAGAATTCAAGGTTCCGAAGGACGAAACCATGACTACCAGACTTAAAGTACTTACCCATGATAATAGTTCTGACCATTTTCTTTGGAAAACAACCAAAGATATTAAAAGATCTGTAATGCAGATTCCTCGAATCAGCCAACTACATGGAAAGTGGGTGAGGAACAGTGATCAAGTGATCAAATATTTTGCAAACACTGAGTCCCAAGTAGAAAATGAATCAAAAGTCGGTGACGTTAACCAAGAAAGTGATTAAACTCGTAATTCCTGCAGAAGTCAGAGAAGAAATCAAGAATAAGATAAACCGTAAAAAATTGCCGGGATTTGATTTGATTTTTTATCATTTTTTCAAAATTACTCCCTTATAACAGACTATATACATCAAAAAAAAATTCTATATGATAAATAAATTCAATTTCAAGGCAAAACAAGAGCGTTTTTGTTAAATTTTTTATTACAAACACCAAAAAATCAATTTTTACTAGCGAGGAGTACGCATTTCAAACATTTGGCGGACTATCCTCTTAATAACTAATTTAATTAATTCTGCATTCAGATTAAAAATACGTCCCAAGTCTATGGAAAATGGAAAAATGCGGAAGTTATAATGACACCAAATCCTGGAAAATCACTTCTAAAAATGCGGAAGTTATAATGACACAAAATCCTGGAAAATCACTTCTTAAAAGGCTTAACTTTATAATAGAAAATAAAAATCTAATCGATGAAGTCCACAAAATAACGAACATAATCGAAAAAGCAATTAAAGAAAGATGCTTACTCGGAACTGACGGTAATAAATACAGGGGTACTTCAGGGAAGTGTATTAGGACCAGTCCTATACCTATTGTATACATCTGAACTCCCGCATCAAAAAAATATTATACCTATATGAATCCTCGGGATGACACTGTCATACTTTTATTTGTAAATACCAATAACGAATTAAAAATATTCCGGTCATGATAAATAACTCTAGTCAACATGAATTTTTGCATACCTGATTTCTTTTCTTCAACATTACTAATTAAACATAAAATGAAATTACCTATTTCAAGAAAATATGTATCGTTGGAATGTTTATTCACACAATTACTACAAATCACGTACTTAAAATGTCATTTGCTTTTCCCCACCTATACTTAATTAAAATGCGTTTCTCTTTGTATGGTCATATATTTATTGATCATTGTAACAGGACAAAAACAAAGTTTTTTTTTTAAAATAGACGAAGTTTGTAGTTATTTTTCTATATAATGAATCAGAAAATATACATTTATTAAAATCTTTTTGTTGACCGGTGTAATCATATAGTGACGTATGCGAATACAGCAGAATATCTTGGGATGATCCTGGAAACCAACCTAAGGTTGAAAGCTCACGTCAAAAAGAAACGACAAGAATTGGGATTGAGATATAGAAAATGTATTGGCTAATTGAAAGAACTTCCCCTTTGTCAATTCATAACAAACTTTCGCTTTATAAGCAAGTACTGAAACCAGTGTGGAAAATTTTTGATGTTCCGCGGTATATCAGAAACAAGGATCTACATATAGATCTACACTGTAGCTAATGAAATTTAGAAATTTGCCTAGATGCACGAAGAAAGGTTATATCAACCCAAAAATATTGAAGCCATCCAACACCTTGAGAAAATGAATCTAGGAAAAAGACTGAAGACGCCGTATCAAAAAATCCTATAAATATATTTGATCTTCCAATAGGTGAATGAGACCAGATGGCGTTTATAACCCAAACTACGTGTCTTTAGAGTCTTGGAGGTCATATGAGATATAGGGTAGATAACATAAATTGAAACCAAAGCTAAAATTAATAATTATAGTTCAAAAAGGAGTTAACAGTAAATAAATAAACCAACATGTCAATATTTAGCCATTTAGTAAAACTTATTCAGTGAATTTTCCTAAACGCTATCTTTAGTCTTGTAAAGGAAGCGCGCTTGATGAAAATTCAAGAAATCTAAGGGAAAAGGTGTTTTTAATGTAAGTATGGAGTTGTCGCCTTATTAGAGCAAGTCCAACTAAACAATCATCATTTATAGTAAGTGCCTTTTATTTTAACATTTTGCCATAATAAAATTCACACGTAGAGCCATGTTAGTGCGTCCTCAAGATGTAAGACCGCCTCGGCCTGTAATTATTATTGCCTTGTTTCCCACCCTATTAACGTTATTAACTGACGTTTTGATGACCACTTTTACACAAACGCCTATTTGTTCCTTAAGCTATTACTTTTCACTTCGAGAATAATAAAATAAATTTAACCATTACAAAACTAAACATATAATTAATAAGGACAGTCGTAACTTCAGGAATATCGCCAATATATTACACGACTTTTCATTTAATTTTTTATAAAATATTGAAGCGAGGAGTTCAATTTATTTTTCCATGCGTCATGTAGCTTTTGTTTCTTAGGAATTTAATTAAAGCTCACTTACTTGCAAGTTTTGTACGTTGTTGGGATTATTGCGTACCAGAGTTTTTATTCGGATTTGTTGGAATTGCTGGAGGCTATTTTAGAAATTTTGACGGGGCACGCACGCCGCGGCGCTATTAGGTTTTAATTAAGCAGCTTCAGATACATTAATTATGCAAATGAAATTCTTCATATGCTCCACACCCAGGGTAATTTAATAAATAAATGTAAGAAACGATGTTGCGTGCTTTTTATAATGCTTTTCGTTTTTGAAAAAGTGTTGCTCGGATATTTATTTATCGGCGCGGCAAGAGGCAACAAGCCGCGACCAGAGGTAATTAATTAAGGTTTGATTAATTCGATGAAAACATTACACTTACCCACTAAATTTATGTATCTGGGCAACCAGAATAATTGTTCCTGGATGAAATAGGCGTTGTTTCCTAATAAGTTTACTACTACAATTAATTTAATTTTATGAATTTTCCTTGCGCATTAAACACAAATTATACACCATTTTTATTAACTTTGAGCCAATTTTAAACTTACATACACTTAATTCATTCATTCAATACAACTAAAGACACCATCTCACGAAGCTATTGAATAACGAAAGGATAACGGATACTGCGCTATAAACGGTTTTTCTTAAGCTAATACCTTTATTAATGATAAGCCATAAGCTCTACTTATTTTATCGTATTTCATAGCAAATTTTCCTCTAGGATAAAGTCATTTTACAGGAGCTCAATGAAAATGAATTGATTACAAAATAAGTTTTTCGAAAATTCAAAAATATCTTAATAATCCAATTGGGAAATTTTGCTTAAGAAAAATCATTGACATGAAAACATTTTTTTATAAAAACAACATGTACGTGAAAAACTGTTTATCCAAGACAAAATATTTTGAAGAACTTAAAATCCAAAAATATCTTAAAAATGAGTACAAAATTGTGATACTGTATTTTTAATTTTGTGAATCCATAATAAGCCCGTTTCCAGTTTCTACAGAGTCATTCAAATTAAAACACACAAAGAAAGAAAAAATCATTTAAATAAACCCAAAAACCTCGAAAATTTTATGTCACAAAATAATTGAATTTATAAAAATTTGGTTCCTGTATTTTTGAATATTTTACTTACTTTGTAAACAGTTGTTCTATTCAAATAACATCTGGTTTTAACTAATTTTCTGAAATGAATTATCTTCAAGATTTTCCAGAAATAGTTTTCCCGCAAATAGGTTTAGGTAGTTAAATTTTCGTTTGACATGCTTGGATTTTTTTTTAGATTCGATGAAATAGAAGAAAATCCTCAAAATTGTCCCACAAAAAATATTTCGAAACTACAAAGTAGACAATAGACCTTGCTAAGTTAAACATTGTTTTAGTTATAGTAGGTAGACTATACCTTTCAACTTCAAATTGACTCTAATCAATTTCAAATTGGAGACTAGTCAAATTCAAATTGAGACCAATCGGCATATTAGGATTAATAAATTTAAAATCAAGAACAATCAATTTCAAATTGAAAACAGTCAATTTCTAATTGAAATTAACCAATTTTGTTGAATAAAATCAATTTGAACCATTTCCCAGTTGTTGGACGAAAATTATATATTTCACCAACAAAAAGTACAGGGTGAGCTAAAATGATTGTGGTTTCATATGTAGGTAACCAAATACGCAGGTTGGTACAACTGAAATCATAAAAAGAAAATCTCCAATGGCGTGGCAAAAATTTTTTCCAAAATCTATAATTTCACAGCAAATGTCAAATATTGTAAATGTTTTTCTTCATTTTCGAGGCAGATGCTAACATAAAACAAAGATTTACGCGAATTAATTTTTATAAAAACTGACGTTTATGAAATAGAAAGCACAATAAGGAAATTCAAAAATCTGAAGCTTTGACACAACTTTAAAAATTACACCTACGCCTCTGCTTTTGTTTTGATTTTGACATGATTTTGTGTTACTATGAACTTGAAGCATACAAATTCCCCAGGTTTTTAGGCGGGAAATTTGAATTGACCACAATCATTTTAGCTCACCCTGTAGGTAGTTTTGAGAAAGGAACACATTGCTCTCATGTTGCTGCAGGTTATAGATATAGTGAACCGAGTATTGATGCCATTGCCTGTTTTGGGAATATGGAACTAATCCAATATAAAATTGGCAGAGTTAAAAAATCTATGTTTATGATGATGTCTTCAAATGCTCCATATCGTTCAACGATTGAGGATGTATTTCAGGAAAAGCAACAGAGTAGAGCCATAGACACAACAGAATATCTACTCTGACGATAGAGCAACATAGTAGAGCGATAGAGCAACAGAGTAGCCCCATAGAACAATAGAATAGAGCTATACGAGAAATATTTCGAAACTACAAAGTAGCCAATAGACTTTTCTAAGTCAAACATTATGTTAGTTATAGTAGGTAGAGTATACCTTTCAACTTTAAATTGACTCAAATAAATTTCAAATTGACTAGTCAAAGTCAAATTGAGACCAATCAGCATATTGTAATTTATCAGTTTAAAATCAAGAACAATCAATTTCAAATTGAAACCAATCAATTTGTAATTGAAATTAACCAATTTTGTTGAATTAAATCCATTTGAACCATTTCCCAATTTTTGGACGAAAATTATTTATTTCACCAACAAAAAGTAGGTAGTTTTGAGTAAGGAACACATTGCTCTCATATTCCTGCAGGTTATAGTGAACCGAGTATTGATGATGATTTTGTGTTACTATGAACTTGAAGCATACAAATTCCCCAGATTTTTAGGCGGGAAGGAATTGACCATAATCATTTTAGCTCACCCTGTAGGTAGTTTTGAGAAAGGAACACATTGTTCTTATGTTGCTGCAGGTTGTAGTGAACTGAGTATTGATGCCATTGGCTGTTTTGGGAATATGGAACTAATCCAATATAAAATTGGCAGAGTTAAAAAATCTATGTGTATGGTGATGTCTTCAAATGCTTCATATCGTTCAACGATTGAGGATGTATTTCAGGAAAAGCAACAGAATAAAGCCATAGGATAATATAGTAGACCGATAAAGTAACACAGTAGAGCGATAGAGCAACAGAGTAGACACAACAGAGTATCTACGCTGACGTTAGAGCAGCATAGTATTGGGAATTTCGACTTGGGATACGCCCTCTGGCAGTTATTTGCTGAAGCAAGAAAAGGTCTACCTTGACATAACCTTTTTTTGTAAAATTTATTTCCGTGCAGTTATAAATCAGTTTCCTTGGGTTTATTATTACTATATTAAAATAATAATATTTTTTACAGGCTGTAATTTATTACTTACCCCAAAACAATGTACTTAAGGGGTTAGGCCACTCTAGGATTTTAAAAATATTGAAATTTTAAAACAGTCACGGATCAACTTAAAATCGGTTAGAAAAGAAGTACAAGAGCAGGATATTAATGTGGAAGGCCAATTGTATGGTACAGGCATCGCAGATTGAAGGTAGGTACATAAAAAAAACTTTGAAAGCGTTTTTTTTCGAAACAACATTTCTCAAATCCAAGCACAGGAGCAGGATATTAATGTGGAAGGCCAATTGTACGGTAGAGGCATCGGAAATTGAAGGTAGGTACATAAAAAAACTTTGAAAGCATTTTCTTCGAAACCATATTTCTCAAATTGGCCGGACTCCTAACTCATACAATTCTTTACCTATTGACTTCAAAATTTAACTGTATATTCAAAATTACATTCTCTATAGAAGTACGTTTTTTTATTATACTGAATAGATCTTTTGTTATAGGTAATTTTATAGCGATTTTTCATGGCATTTTTTTTTTCTTCAGAAGGGCGCCGTTTTTGCAAAAATCAATATATAAAAAAAATTCTACGTACTTCTATAAAGAATGTAATTTTGAATAAACAGTTAAATTTTAAAGTCAATAGGTCAAGAATTGTATGAGTTAGGAGTCCGGCCAATTTGAGAAATATGGTTTCGAAAAAAATGCTTTCAAAGTTTTTTTATGTACCTACCTTCAATTTCCGATGCCTCTACCGTACAATTGGCCTTCCACATTATTATCCTGCTCCTGTGCTTCTTTTCTAACCGATTTTAAGTTGATCCGTGCCTGTTTTAAAATTTATTTTTTTTTAATCCTAGAGTGGCCTAACCCCTTAAGCAATTATGCAAGTAAGAAATAACACACACTGGTCAATAAAAGATAAACACAATTTTTAAACACAAAAAACTTGATCCAAACAGAGCCGCAGTTACTAAAACCAATAAAAATTAAATCGGCGCAAAAATCTTTTATTACTTTTTCCTCCATGTTTTTTTCAAATTTACGTTAAAATAGCGCCATCTATCCGTAGTCGAAATTCCCAATAGCGATAGAGTAACAGAGTAGCCCCATAGAGCAATAGAATAGAGCTATACGAGAACATAATAGAGCGATAGAGTAACAAAGTAGAGCGATACAGCAACAGAGTAGATACCCTGTTGTTTCTACACTGTTGTCTCTACTCTGTTGCTGTATCAGAGTAGATACTCTATTGTTTCTACTCTGTTGTCTTTACTATGTTGCTCTATCGCTCTACTGTGTTACTCTATCGCTCTACTATGTTACTCTATCGCTCTTCTATGTTGCTCTATCGCTCTACTGTGTTACTCTATCGCTCTACTATGTTACTCTATCGCTCTTCTATGTTACCCTATGTCTATTATGTCTATTATGTTGCTCTAAAGAGCTACTCGGTTGCTTGATCGCTCTATTCTGTTGCAACATCGTCCTAAAGAGCTTTCGGGTGAACTTTGAAACAGTTTTCAAAAATATATTTAAATTATTTTTATATTGGTGGTTCTTACTATTTCTTTTATTGCAAATCTTGTGGTGAAATAAATGTTGTAGAATCCAATACAACTATCAAATGTTATGACTAATGAATGATGTGAATGTATTTTTGCACTGTCTTAAAATTAGAAATAAGTGATTAATTACTAATCATAAATTAAATTAATTAGGTGGCGTAACAGGCAAAATAAAGGTAAACTGTTTATGCATTTGTGGCGGTTGCATAACAAAAGCAGGCGTATAATATGTTAAACTGCGTGTAAATATCAAACGCACAAATAATGATGTTAAATGCGCATGTAAGTCGTGAAGTATTCCAATTAATTAGTGTACGAAGCGTATTGGGCACGAAACTACTTACTTGTGTAAGCGCTTATGCATTTAAGCTCATATTAATCCCAGCGATTATATTTTGAAGCGAGCAACTCGATAAAAGGCGCGTTTCGATAATCCACCCAAGACGAAATGCCAAACCTTCCTTATTATCATCGCTTTTCAATGCAAATATCTTAAATGTTGTGACTAAAATTGGAAATTTAAGAAGATTATCGAGCTTTAACCAAAGTTTAATATCGTTTCAATGAGTGTTACTTATATAGTTATTACCCCAGGGAATTTTAATTTAATATTTACATTATACCACCATATTTTTTTATAAATTAATTCAAATGCCTAAAGTAATTGCTTATATGTAAATTAGAAAATCATATTCTTAATATACGGCGATGCGGCGATACAGCAACACGGCGATACGTCGATACGGCGATTCGGCGTTACGGCGTTACGGCGTTACGGCGTTACGGCGTTACGGCGTTACGACGATACGACGATACGGCGATACGACGATAGGCAATAGGCGATAATAAAAAAGAATTTAATTAGCTGCGGAAAAAATATTCATCATCGTATTTTGAAGTATTTCTTAGTAATATAGTATTTTTTAATGCTTAAATCTACTGGTGGAGTTGAAGCAATTGCAATACCTACTTTTAAAGTTTCTTGGTGATTGGAAAAAGTATAAAGTAGATAACTAAAAATGGCAACAATGTTATTCTGCGGTTTGCGGATTAAGTTAGCAAAAAAAGGTTCGTAAAACTTATGCAAATGATGAAAGCAGGTGCGTATATTAACCATTTTTTTTACCATATGATTGGATAAAGAAGAACAGGAGGAGGAAATGCAGCACGAGCCGTTGACCTCACATAAATAACGATTTTAATCCGGGTGCGACCCAAAGTCTCTAAATTCTAAACCTTCCGAATTGATCAACCTGACGAGGTGATTAATTCTTATTTAATTCTCCTGTCAATTACTTTTCGCGCTGAATTTGCCCGTTACAGAAATGCTAATTGTGAAAAAGAAGGCAATAATTCAACACCCACGTCCTGTATAATGAAATGGATCAAAAACAACAGCGTTGTAGAGAAATTTCTAATCACCACAACAAGAAGTAGTTTATTTATAGCTTAATGGTTTACTATTTTATTAAAGTTAAATGCTTATTATACTTAATGACTTTATTTTTTTTTTAATTTCTACGACCTACTACCATGTTTTTGGTTTTAGTTTTGTTTTATACACATTAAACGTCTACTTATGCTCAGAGATTTAAGACTCAAGATTTAAGATTTAAAATTTTATATTTAACATTTAAGATATAAAGTTTGTACTTTAAATACCAACTTTTAAATTTTAAGTCATAAATCATAACTCTTAAGGCGATAGTCGGCAAATGCGAGCGCTTGATTTTGAAATTCGCTTGATATTTGGGGTTTTGCTCATAATTTTTTTCTATTGAAGCTTTTTTAAAATTTCTTTTTTTGGTACAAAGAAGAGTCTTGTGGCTACCAATTTCTTCTGGTTTTGTTTGTGTAAGTCACACCAAATACTCATACGTCAGCAGTAAAATTGGCACTTTTAAAAAAACCTGGTCCTAGAAAATACCATTTTTCTTTAACAAGGGACCTTCAAATTGAGATTTGTAAAATTTTCTCTTATCTAAATACACAACTTCACAAAAGTGTTATTCTGTTTTTCCGATTATATCGAGTATAAGGTTTAAAACAGCAAGCAAAACTTGCTCATTTTTAGGTCAGATTTGATTGTCTATAAATCTAAAAATTCAATAAAAAATACAAAAACAAAATAATAGACATATTATGCCAAGTATTAATGAACTACTACTACAAAAAAAAACAGAATTTCATTTACTGGTTTGTCTAAAAAATGGTATTCCGTAGAGTCACATTTTACGCTCACAAAATTTCGCCGACTATCGTCTTAAAAGCTTAAGTCTCTGAGCATAAATAGACCTTGATTTGATATAGTTTTTCTATATAAAATACTTCCTATTGTTTATTCAAAGTTTTTCAATGACCGCGGGCGGTATTCTTCTTTCAAACCAAGCGAACGAAAATCCGCCGGAAAAATAACCTAAATTAATTTTTTAATTAAAATTTCTTCGAGGATCAAGTAATTTTGCTTTTGTGTCATTTTTTTTGTTTTAGTGAAATCTAATTATAAATAGGTTAGGTTACAAAACCTATTAAAAAACTGAGTTAGAGTTTTCAAATTTATAAAGCGGATTTTCGCCATAATTATTGTATGACCACCATACGGCGGAAAATTACAATTTATTCCTAAAGCTGATTTTTTCTGATTAAAATGATAATAATACCGCCGTCCGGCGGATATTTTGGTTTCACAACATAAAACCGCCGGTGGTCATTTAGCCTCAGCATTTTTTATTTTTCATCAATTTCTTTTTCGAAGCTAAAAAATTCGTTTATTATTTTAGTTAATCCAGTAACACAATTTAATATTTTTTGTTCTTATTATAGAATATAGTAAATTACTATAATTCAAAGCTTATTATTCCAATTAAATAAGAATATTTGTAAGCACTTCATCACTTTTTAAAAAAAGTCAAATATAACAAATCATCCTATGATCATTTTAATTAATAAAAGTGCATTAAAATATTTTCGAAAAAAAAAAACAATTTGGAATCGCATGTTGGGTGGGTATAGAGTAAGTTAGGCACAATATAATTTAAGAATTAAGTTTAATTAAAGTTTTGTTTATTATTAAATATTCCTCACATGCGAGTCTTGGTAATTATAAAGATTCTTAATAATAAGATTATTCTCTGTGGATGTTTAACAACATAACCTAATTAAATTGTCAGGGTTCGTTGCTTTAACGCCCGTCAAGAGCTCCGTTTCTGCTTTATAAATATTATTTACGTCACAGGTTTACATTGCTCACGCACACTTATACTCTTAATTGTTTACTTGTATTCAAATTTTAAGCTGCATTACATTTTAACGTATTTTATTTGCTGGAATTAATTTATTTTTTATTACTCTTAAAAAATTAGTATTCGGTTATCAAAACTCAATTTGTGTAATGGGATTTATATTTGCCCGAACCTGACCGAAGACCGGAAACTATAAAAAATATAAAAAAAAATTTAAATTGGAATCACGTCTTAATAATTATGTTGGTAATAAAATTTGTATGCAAATAATATATTTGGAGAATGTTACAAATTATTTTATAATTATTAGAAAAAGTTATTTACTACAGGGTGTTCTAAAATACCTGCAACACATACATAAGAGTTAGAGGGTTTTATCCTTCAAAATTTTTAACTGTCAAAATTTTAACGTATTCGCTAATATTTCTGGTTTTTATGATTTATTTAAAAAATGCTCCCATATCGATTAAAAGTTCATCAAGCTTCCTATAAAGACGTCGTTAAAGTTAATCACGTCTTTAAGAAAATATTTCTTATGAACAAATATTTTTTAATCGCGTGATTAACGATAATGACGTCTCTAAATTTTTCATCACTGTCGCTGAATACACGCTAAAGACTTTTTGGAAAAAATAATATCAATTATTCATAAATTTAGATGCCATGTAATTTTAAGAAATAACAGTAGGTTTTTCAACATTATTATGAAAGTTACCGGAAACTTGATGAACATTTTGATCAAGCTCCCAGGAGCGTTTTTTTTTATATAAACCATAAAAACTAGAAATATTAGAAAAAACGTATAAATTTTGACAGTTCAAAACTTTCAAGGCTGAAACCCCCTTCAGTGTTATTTTTACTATGAAACCAGAAACCATCATTACCCTAATGCATTTTGATGGAGGTTTTCAAAATAACAAAATAATGTCACTTTTTGCAGAATTGTCGTTAGTAATAATAACGATAAAAATGATTTAAATTATAAAATTTAAATTATAAAAAATTTATATTATATTTGTGATAGTTGTAGAGAATTTTATAGATTAAAAAGTCAATTTTGAGTCATAGAAAACACATAATATGATATTTTTAAATATTTTTCTGATATTCCATCGTGGATATGTAGCCAGAGCTTTCAGTCGAATGAAAAAAAAGTGGATAAAAACAGTTTCCTGTAATTATGTTTTCCCAAAAAAATATTGTTTAAATAGAACTTTATTGACAACCATTCAATGTCAAGAATTTGAAAAGTAAAAAATTAACAACATCAAATTGATTTTAAAATATTTTTTTTCTTAAAATTTTGTTTTTTCATAAACCAATGAAAATAATTCTTGCATTTTCTTTATTTGAAAATAACCACTGACAGTTACATTTCTGATAATTTAATTAAGATGTGCTGAAAGTATGTTTTACAAAGCTCAAATTTCCTTGTCCGCTTTTTTTTTGCATTCGACCCTATGCGCCAATTTTGAGACACACTGTACATTAAAAGTGATTTACTATAAAATCATTTGCGATTTCGACTACCTGTAGGCGGTGCCACTATCGCGGAATCAGAATCAGCTGATTATTGGTAAGTACTTGTCATTGTTATAATTTAATTAAACTTGAAAATTTGACTGGTTAAGGTCACAAAACACTAAAAATCTCGTTATTTCAAACGAAAACTGCAAAAATACGTACGATCGACGTACAACGTTAATGTAATATTACTAAAAAGTACTCACCGATTTAGTTGAAAACCCTACATCCAGAGGGCGCATGTAATTCCGAAATCGCGAATACAATAACGTTTAAACCAAAATATATTTTTTAAATTGTCATTTACTAAAGGTTTTTGTATATTTTTTTGTTTGTTTGTTTCAAATTATTTCCTATTCATTATTAAAAACATATTCAAACTATTTTTGTAATTATAGCCTAATTTTTAAAGTATTTCGATTACCATAAGTAATTTTTTTGCACTATTTTTACTTCATTTAAATATTTTTGGACGAAAAAACAAAGGAATTCTTGCAACGTTTTTTTCAAAAGTAATAGGTACCCTTTAATACCATAAAAATACCCAAAAAGCTAAAAATTATTATAACTATGCATATGTAAATTTTACAAATGAAAAAGATATGATACTTATTTTATTTTAATTTTTTTTTATTAATAATTTTATGCGAATATTAATAATTTAGGTCAATCTCTGCCAATTTTAATATTAACGATTTTTATAATTTAGTAATTTCGAAAAATTAATAAAAAATAGTCTTACTCAAAGATTTAGCGGGAAATCTATGTAGTTTTAGAAATGTGTAAAAATTTAATAGTTTTTTTTATAAAATTACAAAAATACGTTTAAAAAATTATAAAGACAAGAAGAAGAAAAACACCTCGAAAAAGTGAGTTCTGCAGAATGATAAAATATTTTTTTCAAAGAATACTGTATCAGGCATTGGCTTCGAAAATTTGCGCAAATTATACTGACCAATAAATTTCAAAGAAAAACTTACAATAAAAAATTATATCCGGGAGAAAAATAATTTGTTCAAGTTTGTGAAATAATGTTTTCATATTTAAAAATGTAAAATTTTGGGAAAATTTTGTTTATGAAGTAGAATCGTTTTCTAGCTATGAAACAAAAGTACGAAACGTATTTTAATAATAACAAAAATTCAAGAAATTTGAAAATAAAATAAAAGAAACGTAATACCTCAAATTCGCTTCAAAGTTATAGAAAAATTTCATGGAAAAATTAAACGATAATTAATTCACTTATAATACTTTTGTTTAATTTCTTTTTAATTGAAAACAGTTCAAAAAATATTTAAATATTTTCGATTTTTTGGGCGTGCTATCTAGATAAGCATTCATGAATATTTAAATAAAAAAAATGTAACTTAATAGTTTGTAGTTTCATTTAAAGTTTCAATTGAAAATACCTTTAGTTGCCCCTTTTTCAAGGTTTGTTAGCTATAAACTCCTTGAAAAATCTTGAATAACGAAAATTGTACTTTTAGAAAATATTACACCTTATCCTATATTATAGAAATTAGAGACAAGATTTAATTTTAATGAGTAAATTCGTAATTAGTCCATAAAATTATTATTACTCCTATAATTATGCTACTTTTTTAAAGAATACAAAAATGCTAATAACCAGTGATATTCTAAAATAAGTGATAATTTAATCGTGATTTTTTTTTTCCAAAATGGCGGTTATATGATGACTATTATGTAAATCTAGATACTGAATTAAAACATAGATTTATAATGACACAAAACACAAAAATTATGTTTTTTAGTTTTAGTCTTTTCTGAAGTTTTGGTTTTTGTATTTTATATGTAGAACTCTATACTTCAAGACCTTCGTCTTAATTCTGATTATAATATTTATTTGGGAAGCCCATCAATCCGAGCGTTTTCAATATTCAAAATTGCATGGAAACGTGGTAATTATTAAGTACCGAACTTGAACGAATATTACACCAATCGATTTGCGGTACTCAAAATATAAATATTTCCAAAAAAAAGTAAAAAAACTGAAAAATGGATTTGGCCGATTATTGCACCAAGGTCTTCACTTGAGAAATATTGAAGAAACTCTAAAAAAAATTGGGAAATCATAAGTTCTTTTTTTTTAAGTGTATAATATAGACTTACGAATATAGATTTACGAACCTATAAAACTTTTGGTATTAATTTAATTATATTGTTTTAAGTTTAAATGTAATAAACTACGTGGACATCAAAATTCTTTTAGGTTACTGTATCAAACAATACATTAACTCCACTAACTAAACCTAAATTATTTAAGGTATTTTTGGAAATTCTAAATATATTGTTTTATTATTATACATAGTGATTTTCCTGAACATAAAAGAAAAAATAAAAAAAAATAGCACACAGAAATGAAGTACAAAAAAAAATAATTTTGCCAATTTTGAACAATTTGAACATTTTAGTTGCTCACATACATTGTATTTTTCTATATGAAGATTTTGATTATAATCAATTTTTTTCCCAAACGACTTATTTCATTAAGTTTTACATCCTTCTAAAATTTTCAAAAATTAAAAAAAATTTTGGCAACATTTAAAAAAATTATAATTCTAACAAATTTTAAAAACGAATAAATGACATAGGTGACATTGAAATATTATGAAACTTTACTATGCGTTTTACCCGATTACCCAATTTGCTTCGGAAAAAAATGACACCAAATTTACGTGATGAAAACGATCTTTATTTTAACTGAACTTGTATTCTATAATTTTGGATTTGGAGATGGTTAAGTTACATTTTTCCTTGTGGAACAGGTGTTATACTTGGAAAAATGGGGAAAACGTAAAGAAGATAGAAACTTACTTTTGAAAAAGGTTTTCCTAAAAAGAGAAAAAACAAAACATTTTGGTTTATCCTGGACTAGTTTTAATGATTTTGAACACATGTGCGTGGTGCGACGTCGCGCTTTGAAAGCGCGAAATGCGCGGGACGTTTCGCGATCGCGCACCTCTTCGTCAGAACTCGCGGTCCGCGGTCAGCTGATGGTGCTGTTGGTGTTGGGTGTTGGTAAGAAGAGAGGCCGCGGCGGAATGATGCAGCAGAGAAGCAGACCGTAGACTGCTCCCGCCTATAGCCACTGGACATATACGAGTACATTCAACGATTCAACGTTCTACACACACGCATTCAGGTTCTACGGCTTCGAGGGTTACAGGATAGCAGATTGATTAATTTATGCCCAAGATATTATGTAAGAGGAGAAGCCCCGTACCTACAGAGAGGAGGAGACGGGGTGCGCCTCAAATTAAATACCCCACAACCATAAAGGTGTGTTGTGTAACTTGTGTTGTTCTCTCATCTCTTCTACTTCAACTAGATCTACCAACTCACTTCAAACTACAACCAATCATTTCACAAAAAAATATTAAATTCCATTTAGTTTCACTTACCTCATTTCTCCAAAACAAAAACCAATTTTTTTATTTTGATCAAAAAATCATTTTTGGTCGTTCCTCAAATTAGGTGTTTTTTTTGAAAATTTTGGCTGATGGAACTACCATAGTATAGCGAAATGTAGCACTCCTGTAAAGAGACCCAATAATTTCATTTTTTATGTACTGATCATATGGGTTCAAGTAGGTTTCCAAAATTTCACCTTCCGCCAATACCTATCCCATTCGTGTGGTTGATAAAACTTTAGAAGTTGGAATAAATTTCATTGTCAAAATACGAAATCAACTAAAAATTTTTCGAAAAGATATTAAATGTCACTTGCCTGAAAAACATATTATAGGCAGATTTTGGTCAAATCATTTAAGTTTAAAGACCTTTAAATTTAAATTTGTTATATGGGTTGTAATGGACAATTTCCATGGATACATTATTTGTTTTAAATTAAAGGCCTTTAATTCTGACCAGAATCTGCCCATAAAAGGCCTTTAAATTTAAATTTATTATATGGGTTGTAATGGACAATTCCCATGGTTACCATATTTGTTTCTAATTAAAGGCCTGTAATTTTGACCAGAACCATCCTACTAGACAGTTTAATTGGTTAAGGTTTTCTGAATAGTTAAAAGGAATATTTTGTAAGAATTGCTTCTTGTTTTCAAAATTTGGTGAGTTACACCAACAAGTATCATTTTTGAAATTATTTTCTCAGCCAGTAACGGAATATTCAAAATTATTAGGTAAAGATGGTATTTTGATAAAACATAAAAATTCAATTGTTTGTGCGGAAAATTTTATAAAGTCACTCAAAATAAACGTGATATAAGAAATGCATTAAATTGAGGAAATTAGAAATAAATTAAAACCAATAATCGAAAGTATATTTTTTTTGGAAAACGAAATATTCTCTTAAGAGGTCAACGTGACGTTGGTCCTCTTTTAAATACGATATCTATTACAAACCAAGGCAATTCTCATGAACTTCTACGTTTTAGAATATCAGCTGTGGTGATATAACTTAAAAAAATCATGTGGACAACAGTCATTCCAATGCCACCTATGTACATAAGTACACGACTCAAAATGAGTTAATTGCTTTATGTGAAGAAGAAAATAAAGAGACTATTTTAACAAATGTAAAAAATCGAAATATTTCAGCCTAATGTTCCATGAAATCACTCTGATATTAGGCATATTTCACAAATGTCGGAAATCATGATTTAAATTTTAAAAATTGTATCAGAGTTCTGGAATTGGAACAGACGGATACTCTGAAGAGTTATAGGCCTCAAAAGTTGATTTTTTAAAATATATCTTTTTATTCCAGCCAAAGCAGTATTCAAATGTACGTATAAAAAATTTCTTTAAAAATCTTTGCTACGTTGGCCATAATAAAAATATATTTTTTTAAAAATCAACTTTAGAGGCTTATTATAACTCTTATTTAAAAGAATTTGGTTATATCGACTTATAATTAGGTATTAGGTCTACTATCTCCAGTTAAGCGTTGTCGGTCGAATTTTGACACACCCTGTATATTTATACTTTTTAATTGCCCCCCCCCCTAAACGTCCCCGAGAAATATATTGAAAAACTATAATTAAAACTAAAATGAAAAAAATATATTTTTGGACCGCCCCCAGAGAGAAATTATAGGAGCGCCACTGCATACATATTCATATTTATTTTAACATTATTTGTCTAAGCCAAGTCTCACTTCCACTTTTATTGAATGTTGCGTTGTTTAAGTTTAATATTTTTAATTTGTCTATTTACTAATTTCCATAAACAAAATAATTGAAAATAATGCCTACATTACACGCTGGTGCAAAAGACAAAAGAAAGGGACACATCGATGTGGCTAAGGTGCAATAAATAAATAAATGCTTGGCATGATTTATTAAATTTTGACATATTCTTGTTGCGGAATTTTCTTGATTTTCCTTGAGAATAGTTTCAAAATTTTGAGGTGGCTATATGGACTATAGACGGTAATGTAGATCACCTATTTTTGGCCAACATCAGTACATTTATTTATCAAAAATAGTCCACATGGATGTATGAAATATACAATGTGTTCCGTATCGTTATGCTCAAATTTTGGGTACGTAATCTAGGTTCAATTCTAAGACTAAAATCACAAAAGTTACAGCATTTTGAAATTTGTGAACTTTAAAACTTAAATTAAAATTCAACACCTTGTATAATATACAAGGTCTTAAAATATAAAGATCTACATAGCTTACGTACATGAAAATTAAATTAAAACAGGAATTGAAAAATTGAACAAAAATAAAATAAACAATGTTCGAATTGGCCTCGAAGTATTCAGTTTGATTTTGTGCAGTATTCTTAATATTTATTGATTCAGTAAATGCTTTCACATTATAAAAAATTCTTAACTTTTTTTAAGTAAGCTGTCTTTAGTTTTATTAAATTTTTCTGGTACTACTGCATTTTCGAACAGTCTTTGGAATATACAATTACCTATGTATATGAATTTTTCTACCATTTTGTAGTAAACTACTTTGTTTTTTTTAAACATAAGTAAGACACTTTAAAATATAAATTGAAGAGAATGTTAAGATCGTATGCTCTTTTTTGGGAAATTGTAGAATTTTTCCAGCAGAATACCGTATGTCAAATTCGATTGTACGTATGGGAATTTTAACTTCTTATACAGGGTGCTATAAATGGAGGATATTCTATACTTGTCAGTGTCAAAAATTGTGTTTAAAATTCACTCATGTACCGTGCAACTACATACTCATTAAAACACTATTTATAGCTTCAGAAAAGCACAAAAACATGTACCAATGCGTTAAATCAAAAAAGTATGTACCGAATACAAAAGTTCATATTGTTGCCACCAGAGGGCGAGCGGAATTTAAAAATTCCCAATGCAACGAGAGTGTAAAATGTTGTTTTTTGGCATGAAGTCAGAAGTATCGATAAAACCCAACCGAACGACAAGAAACTTATTTTGACACTATACCACATTTTTTGCACGAACAAAAAGAAAATTCATAATTTATTGTAAAAGTGATCAAATAATATTAAAACTAAACTAGGCAAGTATTATTAGTTTGTACCAAATTCGTTACAAATGTACTAATTCACATATTAAATTTAATTTGGAATATGTCAATAAACTGTACGGCTACAGCATGCCACATGTAAATGAAAATTACAGGACCATTAAAAATTTAATAGTAGATAGAAGAGGGTAACAGCGTTCCAGATTAGGATAATTTAAGAGCTACGAGTAGCCAAAAATGAATGAATGAACAATCTGTACAGATCTATGAACATTCCTCCAAACGCTAAAGCAAAAGTGACTTAGTAATAAGGCATTTGCTTAATTTATACGTGTTAAGACCTGAAGAGGAAAAAATCCAAGGGATTAGGGTAGTTATAATATATTTACAACCGATTGGCGTCATTTTAACATAAATTTTGTGAAAAATCGAGGTAGGCGATTAAAGACATTGTATTACTTTGAGTTTTTATTGGTTTTAGTAACTGCAGTAGCCACACATCACACATAAAGATTTTTATTTATTACTGCACTATCATCTTTATAAATTACCACCAGAGGTCGTATCTGTCTCTGAAATCGCGAATAAATATTTCGCATTGATTAGAAATTATAAATTGATAACTTTAGGACTATTCGTGCATAAAATAGTTTTAGTGTACTTATGTCTAAGACATCTTAAGCGAAATACTGCATAGTTTTTACCACTGAGGATTTTTAACGAATAGCCAATATGACAGCTTCAATTGAGTTCACTATCAAACACTACTCCCAAAAACTTATTTTGTCTTATATTTAAAACCTTTTATTCATAAAATAAGTTTATTGTATTTTTATCTTGTTTTCAAGATAAATACAGGGTAAACAAAAAGTTCAGCAACGCTCGTTTATTTTTGAAATGAAGCATTTTTGAGAAAACTGTTTCAAATAAAAGTTGTACGAAAAGGCCTGTGATTATCGCTTGACCTTCCACTTTCTGTTCAAGATCATGGCAATATTTCTTAAAATTGCGTCACTAAGTATCGTACAACTTTTATTTGAAACATTTTTTCTCAAAAATGGATCATTTCAAAAATAAACAAGCGTTACCGAACTTTCTTTTATCCCTGTATATTACTATTCAATACAAGATCATTATTAGAACACCAGTTTATTCGAATTCATTTCTTTGACACATTGATTTGCAGTCGCAGATCTTTATAATTGGAAGATGAAACTACAGACGATGTGTCATCGGAAAATGTTAGAAAATAACTTGAAGGAAAATCAAGGTAAAAGGATTTTGGGTTTATTTTCCAGAAAAGGGCACAATTGAAACATTTCTAGATGTTATTTCAAGAAAGAAATTGATAATCTTATTCCTGTTTTGTTAAATAATAATAATGCACCATAAGAAACAACTAAAAATAGAAGATAAACACTCGAAGCTGAAAACATACCAAATGAAGTTATTAAGAGCATTCTTTCCTAAACCACGTGTTCAGAATCGACTTCCTTAAAATAAGTGATATCCATTTAGAACTATACTTTATTTTTTAACTAGGAGGAGTGACAGGAAAGGACAACTTACACTATAAAAGTTACTAAAAAAATAACCAAACAGATTTTGACAGGAACTTTAGGTTATTTTGACTTTTTAATGATAAATTATGCATAGAAACATAATTATATTTCCCATTTCTTTGCACTGAATACAAATTTATACATGTAAATACATTAGTAATTCAAATTTCATGAATTATTCTTGATAATTTTTAACCAATCGGGGACGTTAATTTTTGGCATTTTAGCGCGGGAAATTTAAATCACTCCTCCTAGTTAAAAAATAAAGTATAGTACCCTATAATAATACAAACAATTTTAAAAACAGAGCATATCTTGCCGCCCCTTTCCGCCCCACACAAACTGAATAAAATCCAATAAACAAAATTTTATGTGCAAAACGACAAATACTGGACTAAATGCAGCACTTTTATTATTTGATCAATTATCATAAAACAAATACTGAAATGTAGATAAATGTATGTTCTACAAAACGGCGCAACCCGATTTTCAATATCTCAAATAGTTTCGCTACAACATTCCAATAAAAATTGCATAAAAAAAACATTTTTAAACAAGAACTATAAAAAATGTGCAATTTTTTTTGAAAAAAGCTTTGCGCCGTTTTGTAGATTAATTATCGCATTTTTAAATTGTGAAAAAATTATTCTAAAATATTAATTTATAAGGGCTGTAGAGTTAGTCCAGTAAACCTCAAAATAGGCTTTAAAATGTTAAGGAAGGAATGCTCTTAATGTAGATGATAACATTAATGACTTTAATGATGAAGAAAACCCAATTGATGAAATTAGAAAAATCCACCGTTCTCGGCGCGTTAGGAGTTAAAAACTTGCACCTCAGAAAATCTGTTAAAATTTTCTCAAAACTGGGTAAATAAAACAAACATCTTTTTACATAAGACAAAATTAGTTGGAATTAGTCAGAAATATGGAAAAGATTATACAGACTTTTTTTATGGGGTGATTCTAAACAAAAATGTTAGCCGTAACAGCGATGTTAAACTTGACAGACACCCCTATGTCAAAAAAATCGTTATTCTGTAAACTTTACTGTAACTTAACGGCGATGTAAAATAATATTTTCATGGTTAAAATAACATTGATCAAAATAATAATATTACATTAATGTATAATCGATCAAAATAATAACATTACATTGATGTAGAATGTATTTTAAGACCGAGAATGTTATTTTATATCGCCGTTAAGTTACAGTAAAGTTTACAGAATCAGGGTGACTGTCAAATTTAACAGCGATGTTACGGCTAACATTTTTGTTCAGAATTACCCCATTAGTCTGGTTGCACAATCTAAATATATTCGTTTATTATTGGTAGTAGCTGCAATGAATAAATTATTGATAGAACAGTTTGACGTAAAAACAGCTTTTTAAAATGGTGATTTAAAGGAGGAAATGTACATGAACCAACCAGGTTATGAAGAGGTTGGAATGAAAAATTGCCTGATATATTAAAAAGAATGGATTAAAGGGTTTAGAAAATGATCATGCATTTTTTAGAAATGGTGAATTATTTTTAATTATTTTTGTGGGTGATGGATTGATTTTCTCAAGAAACCAAAATGAAATTGATTGCCTATTACAAAGTTTAAAGAAAGTGTTTATTTAAAAAGCATGGAATTAAGAATTATGTGGGAATTGAAATTAATGGAACAAAGAAAGGTATTTTTATTAATCAGGAAGCCACGCATTATGAAAATTCTGAAGAAATTTGGTATGAAACATTGTAAGGCAGTTGAAACACCTGGATTAACAATGAATATTGAAAATATAAAAAATCCAAAGAAAGTACATTGCCAGTGGCGGATTATCGCACAGGCACATGAGGCGCGCGCCTGTGGCCTCCTAATTGAACCGGCCTCAAAAAAATTGAAAAAAATTATGCAGTCACATTTTTTTACCAGTCATGGTCGTTTTTGAAAACTTCTATTCAAATAAACCATAAACCTAACAAACTAATTATACAAAGGAGTTTTTCTTTCCAGTTCCAGACAAGTTGACTTTAAAAAAGATTCTCTTTCTAAAATTTCTGAGACCCACCTTCTAAAATTTTGTCGGTTCGAACGAACCAGTTATACATATAGAGGGTGTCTCAAAAAGAAGTGCTCAGAAGAAAATCCTAGACAATAGACGAGGTTTCATCAACAAGAAAACTAATACGCAGGACCAGCTTTTTTGATGGGTCATTGAATTTTGTTTCTACAAAAAATGTTGTTAATTCGAAATTTTGTTGTAGTTCATAAACTATTTGATCATTTTAAAAGAAATAAGTTGAAAAGTCAAGCTATTTAATGCCACTTTGCCTTGAAGTTAAAAAATATCATCAGAAGAATATTTTGATCGAAAAAAAATTCTTCTTTCAAAAAATTGACGAGATTTCACCTTTTTCTTGATATCTTTGAAACAAGCCCCATAAAGGTACCATTTTTTATATCCGTAAAACTTCACATTAAACTCTGTCAATTAAGATTTTCTTCTGAACTGTTCTTTTTGGAACACCCTGTATAATTTAGTTTCTTCTTTAATTTTAACTTTTGGTTATATTTTACAGTTCATCTAATTCCATGAAATTTTTTGAAAAAGAGAAAAACGAGATGTTTTTCCAAAGTATCTGGAAATGCTTGAGCTGCCATTTTTTCTAAATTTTCACCTATGGCGCTATATTCAAATTTTCCACTTCTAAGTTTTCCTTAAACTAACCCCTGAAACATCTGAAACTGATGTCAACTAAAAAGGTCATCTTATTTTATTTCTAAAAAATAGCGGCCTCAAAATCAGGTTGCGCCTCAGGCCTCCAAATGGCTTATTCCGCCACTGTACATTGCGAATGAATTAAAAGAATATTTAGTTATTTACATGGTTCCAGAAGTTGTAGTTAATGGTGTAGTTTAGTTTCGAAATAAAATATTTTATTATGAACTATATACTGATGCAGATTTTGCAGAACATCAACATTAACAAGAAGATCCACAAGATAAGTTTTAATGGCGCAATAATTAATTGGTTTATAAGAAGATAATCTACTGTTGCTCTTTCTACCAGAGCTGCTTCTGGAGCTGTACAAGAAGTTTTAAGTAACATGGAGGTTATTGAAGAATTCAACTTATGAAACTTGTGAAACTGTCTATAGATAATCAAAATGATATAAAAATGTTAGCAACTGATAATGCAATAAAACGAACTAAGCACGATAGCGTGTATTCAGCGACCGCGATGAAAAATTTAGAGACGTCTTTATCGTTAGTCACGTGATTAAATATATTTCTTCATCAGAAATATTTCCTTAAAGACGTGATTAATTTTAGCGACGTCTCTAAAATTTTCATCACGGTCGCTGAATACATGCTATTGAAGATAAATAAGGATATATTACTTTATTCTAACAGAAGATAAATTAGTGGATATGCTACCAAAGTCTTTAACAAGAATAAATCTTCAAGAGTTTAAATCAAAAATTAAAATTATGGCGGGAATGTTACAAAATCAAGTTAAATAGTTTTATAATTTATAATTTTAGTGAGCTTTGATTATAAATTAAGGGTAGTTGTTGATAACACACATCTTTAAACAGAGTATCTGAAATAAACTAATTTTGTAATAAAGAAAATCTAGTTATTTTATATAAATCTTTACAAAAATTTCATAAAATCCTAGAAACATGTATACTTTCAAGTTGAAAAGGTAAATTTTACAGTGATATGGTAATTGAGACAAGATAATTAGGAACTCAATACTTCCACGATTCTTAGGGATAATTATGTGTTTTAGAAGACAATTCGCTTAGTTTTGAGAAATTGGCAGAAAATTGAAAAAACTACTTACTTACTTACTAATTTTTAATATCTCCACAACTTGGTTAAAATCTTAAAATGAAATTAGTGATGTACTGATGTATGGCCAAAATCGATGACGAAAAACAAAAACGCTCTAAACGATGGAGTTTTTTTAATTTTTTGACTTTCTAATCCTGAAGGTATATTTACCACGAACAGGACACCCTGTAGATAATTATTTTTATTCATCATCACAACTGTCATAGATATTAATGCTGACTACTACAATTTTTTTGAAACACAACTGTTAAAGGTTTCTAAAAGCAAGCACCCAACCGGCAATGATGTATGTATTACGACCTGTGTCACTTGTATAATTTCCTCTTGAAGTTTTTGTTCAGGTCTTGTTATCTTCTTGTGTTCATCGATGCTCTTAGGATAAAAAGCATTTTTTACCGTCCTCAAAGAAAAATCGTGATTTAAGTATTTCCTCCTTGAAAGACGTTATTACTCTTACTAAAACCTGATAATTTTTATGATTGCATCAATAATATAAAAATTATATTAATCTATTCGTGTTTTAATAAATTAAAAAATTAATTGCACCCACTTCAAGTGGGCGTTTAGAAAACTTAAATCAGTAGGTAGGTGTAGTAATAATTTTTAATCGTTTTTATTACTAAAATGAAAATTTGTATAAAAAAGTGATAAACCGTGTGAAAATTTGTTGAGTACAGTAATTTAAGGTCGCATAAAGATTTTAATACTAAAATTTGAAGTTAAAAAGAGTATTAATTTTCTTTCGCGTAAAAATCATTAAAATGCAAAGCATGCGAGCGAAAAATTCCGCATCATAAAAACTGGTAGCGTTTTAATGTGTTTAATTGCGATCCGCTCGGTTTAGTTTCGTAATTTAGGCTCTCTACCTTCATTAAAATGTTTCAAATTCATTCATTGCTTTTTTAGGAACGATGATTTTATTTCCACCTTTGTATACATGTCCAATCCAATCCAACTTGAATTATGTATGAGCAATAATATTTTGACGTTTATGTGAAAAACTGTTATAATAGTGGTATAATATATAAATTAAATTTAACGATTTATAAAATTTGGGTAGAACATTGTTACAATTAATGTGAAATTAAGAATAATGTAATGGATGTTTAGGAATTTCGTGAAAGAGAGGAGCTGTTTTATATGCAAATGGGTTTTTAAAGATCCATGCGCCTGATATAAATACATATTATAAATTTTTTGGTCCTTCTTCCAGGGGCAATGCCGGGGCCGTTATGGCGAAGATTTATATTATGTAAATTACGTTACCATATTAACTGGTGTGTGTGCGTAGGTCAAAAAGAATGCACCGCTTTTAATTACAGTAACGGTAGCCAAATGCACGAAATCTCCAGCTGCGCCTGTCTACTTCACTTTTGTCATTAAAATTTGACCATTTTTTGCCTCAAACTAAAAAAAATCTCTCAAAAACACCTATTCACCAAATATTCTACAATACAGTAAACTAAGGTAACTTTCGTCCTTAAAGGTAACTTTAGCCCAAATTTTGAAAGACATACTCTAAAAATCTGTTAAATAAAATTGGTAAAACAGAGCAGATCAAACATCTTTTTCCAAAATTTGGGTCAAAGTTACCTTTGTGGGCCAAAGTTTATAGTATTCCTCAAGTTGATTAAAGATTGAAACTACTTTTTCCATTTTCATGTTTATAGAAGTTATTATGAAATGATATAAAAATAATGAATCATAAATAATTCCTGAAAATTATAGGTCATTGAATTAAAAATTTTGGGATTTTTATAATGTATTTATATCTATTGTCCTTTAACTTGCTAGCATGGCGAATGAGGCTTCCCTCCCCTTTTTGCATATTGAGATCTGAAAGACCATTGGTGTGATGTATGAAAATTATGAACGCTTTCACACCGTGGCGTGTATAAATATTCCAAGAGCGTACAGCTTGTGTCAAAAGTAATTTTCTTCACCCTTCCCCCCGCATTAGCATGAATCTAGAATCTATTATTGATAAAATTTAAATACAATATTTATCGAGCTAGAAAAATGCACGTTCAAGATCCGACATTTAAGATTATCTAACAATTTCAAGTACAAACAATGCTCGATTTTCTAATGACACGCCGCTGTCTGGACATTATCATAAGTAAATTGGTTTATTCTTTGCTGTGGGTTGTGCAATTGACACCTATTTCATTGTGTCGTACTGCTCCAATGATTGGCGATTTGTTCCATTTTGCAATTAGTAACGTTTTAATACTAATACCTCGTTAGATCATTACACAAAGCAATATAACAACACCTGTGCTTGAATAATATGCATATTTCAGGCTAAATTAATTTTATAGAGTTTATTAATTTACTTGCACCTTACACCATAATTACACTTTCAACTATTAATAAACCTTTTCATTTCTAATTAATCACTTTAATAACAAAACATTTTTTATTGTATTTTGTCCCCTTTTTCAGAAAATTTTATTCGTATATATAAAATGATGAAAGTGGAACGAAGTGATGTTTACAATAAAAATTTTACATGTATTTAAACTACAAAAAAAAAACAAAGTATATCATTTAAAAGATACATTCAAGAGAATTACATAAGTATAACTCACTTTGCTTTTTTGATCCGATTTACATGTCAATCAGGGTATACGCAAAAACCTACATAAAAAATTGGGTAGTATACAGGGTGTTCCCTTCGTGGTTCAGTTAACGCCGGGATTGAAAACTAGAGTAAATTTAATTGAGAAAAACAAAAAAATTGAAGGTCTATCTTTTTTAGTTTAGGAGCTATAGGCGTGTATTCAACGACCGTGATGAAATTTTTAGAGACGTCGTTAAAGTTAATCACGTCTTTAAGAAAATATTTCTTAAGAAGAAATATTTTTTAATCATGTGATTAACGATAACGACGTCTCTAAATTCTTCATATAATATAAAAATAGTTGTTAAAATGTTGAAAAAAAAAATCGCAAAATAAGAAAAATAAAAAAAATATTTTTTTTTCAGTATTTTAGTTTCTTTTTCTAAGATAAAACCGATTATGGTTATCTTTTCTTTTAAATTTTCTGAAACTTGTTTATATTCTTAACAAACCAGGTAGAATTTTCAAACCGCAGCACTTTTTCTTTACTTACTAAAACCTTCTGAAGTTACTTCTATGAAAAATAGTACTGATCATAATTTGTTAAATTAGCTGTATGGTTTGTCAAAAGGGGTGCATAGTTTGTTAATTAGGCTTCAGAAGGCTACAGCAAGTAAAGGAAACGAGCTACGATTTCATTTTTTTTCTTCATTTATTAAGAATATGAAGAACTTTAAGAAAACTTTAAAAAAGTACAACTTTAAGAGCATTTTCCTAGACATCCGCGATAAATTTTCCAAGGGAGATAATAACAAGGAATAGAAAATCCATCCCACTTTTCTGGAGCTTTTTTACAAATTATGACCAAATAACTAATGCGAATCCCTAGAGGGCGCGCGAGTTAGGGAGGAAAAATTGTGAAAAATCATGAAATCGATCATTAGTTCTGCAGTCATAACTCAAGTGTCCCTCGTTGGATTTTCAATTATTTTTCAGATTTATAATCTAAATTGATTAGGCTACATCCTGCCAGAGAGTTACCTTCTGCAACCTAGCACAAAACTAATTAGAGGGGTCCAAAGTTAAGGTACTTTTAGATCATTATATTCTTTTTTGGACATTGTCCAATTTTTTTTTCTTCTGACAAAAATTAAAGAAATTACTTCTAAATCATCTACAAAAAAAATATACAAAAATGTAGAACTAAACCACTATATTTTCCGTTTAGGAAATTGCCCTTAACGTGTTTTATTTTGTGAAAAAAATCAAAAACTGAGAAGGAAATTTTTTTTTTACATTTTTTCCTTTGCGATTTTTTTTTCAATATTTTTACAATTACTTTTGTATTACTGTTGTCACCAATTGAAAGAGGATGGTTTTATCTGACTAATGATAATTTTTTTAAATCACTACGCACTTTGGTTAAAATGTTATTAGCGTTTTTATGATTTTTGACAAAAATCGGTGATGTAAAATTTATATCGCTGTACTTCTAAAACTAAAAAAGATAGAACCCCACTTTTTTTGTTTTTTCGCGATTAAATTTGCTCTAGTTTCGAACCCCGACGTTTGGTGAACCACGAACGGAACACCCTGTATAGCGTTTCATCGACAATATAATTTCATTAGCATTAGCCCAGTCAATTAAGCAAAAAAATGGGGTTAACCTCGGAATGAGAGATAATAAGCTGGAAACTCGTATACACCTTCATTTTGGCGTTCTACAAGTTGTCTCAAAAGTCTCATAAAATTTCGTGTCTGCGTCGTCAGTTATTCAAGGTCAATGGTCACAAAAATCGGTTTTTTGCGATTATCTAGGTTTCTGTAGCTCTAATGATGTTAACCTCTATTATACAAATTGTAGAGCATAAAATTTGTGACTAATTTTGTTCGAAACATTTTTTCATGCGTTCAACCGTTTTTAAGATAGAGGGTGGAGAGCGTGCAGCGCTAAGCCAAATACATACTGTAAAGGGCTTGGGACAAGCTAAGTTTTTTGCCATGACAAAGTTTCTGCCAGAGTGAGGAAAAGCACTATGCCAGATGCTTTTTCTCACTCTTGCAGTCACTTTGTCATGGGTTTACACGCCTCTGATAATATCTGCTCTGTCAAAAAATGCCTAGAGTGTCCCGGACCCTTAATACAAGGTAAACTGCGAAGGCGGCTGCACAATTGATGGAACACATACGTTACGGTTATAAAAAAGAGAGATGAAACATCCGAGTTCCTTGTGAGTGAGAGAGTGAGCATGCACGATTTGCTCTCTATTGCTCTCCGCCCTCTATCTCAAAAACGGTTGAGCGCATGAAAAAATGTTTTCAACAAAATTAGTCAGAAATTTTATGTTCTACAATTTTTATTATAGATGTTAACATCATTGGAGCTATATAAACCTAGATAATCCCGAAAAACCAATTTTTGTGACCTTTGACCTTGAATAAGTAACGACGCAGACACGATATTTTATGAGACTTTTGAGACAGCTTTTAGAACACCAAAATGAAGGTGTATACGAGTTTTCAGCTTATTATCTCTCATTCCGAGGTAAAACGCTAATTTGACTGAGGTATATAGCCTTTTCAACAAATGCAATCACATCGACAAAGATGTTTCATCGATATTACCTTTTTATTTTTTATCGGTAACCATTTCGTCGACACTAATTTTAATTGACAAACCCTTTCTTCGACAAGGACGTATCATCGACACAGACGTTTCATGTTTCATCGACATTACCTTTTCATCGACAAACCTTATCTTCAACAAGAGTATTTCATCGATAGTACTCTCTCATCGATCCAGGACCCAGACGTTTCATCGACATTAGCTTCTCATCGACACTACCTCTTCATCGACAGATCTATTTGTTTGGACAAGGATGGTTCATCGACTCTATAATGGTACAAAAAATTACGGTAGAACCTTTTCACACGATTTGCCTTATTGATGTATAATAATCTTTAGTATATTTGGGAAAATGTGAAAATGGCGAATGACGAATGACTACTTTTTTCTTAGTATTTAAAAAACATATTCGTCATTTACCGCTTTCATTCATTCATTTACCAAAACATTCTAAAATATTTAAAATGTCTGTGCAGATAAAATGATATTGGCGATGAAAAGCTTTGGAGATGAAATATATTTTGTCGATGAAGCGGTCTTGTCGATAAAAAGTTGGTGTCAATAAAACTGTAATCGATGACACTACATTTTGGAAGAATTGGGAATCTTGATGATATTGTTTGTCGACGGAACGTCCTTGTCAATGAAGGTTGTGTTGATGAAACAATTGTCGATGAAAAGGTCTTATCGAAGGAAAGATTTGTCGATGAAAAGGTAGAGCTGATGAAACGGTTGTCTGTGAAACTGTTGTCTATGAAACTATAGAGTCGATGAAAAGGTTATGTCGATAAAACTGTTGGCGATGAAAAAGCACTGTCAATGAAATGGACTATCGATTAAGTGTTAGCACGCTCAAAATGATATAAAAATTTCCTAATTTCACCACTCAAGCGAAAGTATTTTTCCTGGAGATTAACGTGGTATTACTCGTTTTTTCTTGTTCATTAAAATTTACCAAAAAAAAATAAATAAAAAACAGGTAACTAGGTTTTTAAGCACATAAAAGTTATTTACACAGAAAGAGGATAATTTAATTCCGAATGCAGAAGAAGTCTGCTCTTTATTTATTCGTTGAGATTTAATTAGTAATCAAACCAGCAATAAAACTCCACGCTGCGAATTACATAAAAATTTTTGAAATTGAATAATAAATTTATCTTTATATGCAATTATCCCATAAAAACGTTTTGCCACTCGAAAGAAAGCATTTTTCATGTAGATTAATGTTGTATTACTTGCTTTTGTTATCCCATTAAATTTAGCGAAAAAATGTAAAAAAATTATGTTTCGCTGTTATTAATGTTAAAAAATTATGATTACAGGTACATGGGCATCCATAAAGGGAGGGTGGAACTTTTAAAATTTTTGCAACTAAAATTAATTCATAAACGAATATTACTTTTGACGTTTGCAGAAAAAATAGTATGTATTATTCCCAATAAAATAATAAACAATATAAATGGTTTTTAGGAGCTTAACATTTTTTAGATTTGATTGTTGCATTGTACAGTTGCTCCCAGCTGGAAGTAGCACAAAAGTAATCACGATCGCGTACTCTTTGTCATACTTCCAGCTGGGAGCAACTTTATAATTCTAATTATATTTTTTACTATTATATTCGTGTTGTTATTTATACAGTGTGTTAAATTTTTTTCAGCAATTTTTTTTTATTTTATTGACAATGTTATGTTAATCCTATGAACTATTTTTTTAACTCCTTAAAAAGTTACAGCTATGTAAAATTACGTCCACTTCATTTTTTATTATTATTCATTAAATCAAGTCAACTTTGAATTTGGTTCCAATTATTTGGTACTTTAGCACATTTTATTGAGTACGATTATGTATACTCAGTCATTATGGAAAAAAAATGTAAATAAAATTCAAACCACACTTGATCTAAATGAATGTTGTTGTAAAAATCAAAACCATTTTGAAATTTTAAGATTTTAACATAAGCAGTCGAAAAAAGAACTAGTTCACGTGGAATGAATTTACTAGGCAGGTAGTTACATAAAATAATGGGGAAAAAAGTGGGACACCCTGTATATTATTTACGATATAGAATTTTTATTTTTTATTTCTATTTTTATATAAAAAGATCAGTGTATTTGAATTACTTTGACCACCCCTAGGGAAAAAGTGTCTGGACGCCCAAACAGATTCTTATTTTTTGCATATAAGTTATTTAAACAAAAAGATAGATACAATTTTTAATTTATTTGATCGTTGAGATTTAATTAGTAATCAAACCAGCAATAAAACTCTACACTGCAAATTACATAAAATTTTAACAAATTGAACAATAAAATTAGCTTTTTATGAAATTATACCATAAAAGTATTTGATGACTCAAAATAAAGCATTTTTTATTTAGATTAACGTGGAATTACTTGTTTTTCTTCTTCCTTTCAATTTAACAAAAATAAAAATGTAAAAAATTTAAGTTTCATGGTGATGCTTGCAGGTTTATTTATTTTTATGTACAAATAACATAAAAAGGTTATTTCCACAGAAAGATAGATAATTTAATTCTGAACACATATAGATTTTTTACTTAGCTTGTTTGTTAAGGTTTAATTAGTAATTAAACCAGCTATAAAAGTCTACCATGCAAATTTTGATGAAATTAAAAAAAAATAACAATCCGTTTTATTCAATTTTCTTATAATAAAGTTTAACCAACCAAAAGAAATAATTTTCGTGTAGATTAAAAAGGCGTTTATCATATTGCTTGTTTGCTTCGAATTTACAAAAAAAACTACTTTTCTACCAACACTTTTCTTTTTACACAATTTTTGTTACAAGCTATTGTTTTTGCGTTGATTTACATATAAATCACAAAGAAAAAGCAAATTAAGATATACTCATCTTGAATGCAGTTTTCATATGATTTACTTTGCTTTTCTGTACTTTAAATAGAGAAAAAATTATTTAAAAAAAACATTTTTTGGAGAAATGCATGTAAAATTTTTATTGCTGAAAGTTTTATTGGTAAAAACATTTCGCCTGTCCAATATCATAATTTGTTTCAACATGAATAAAATTTTCTGAAAAATCATTAATTTTTGTTGCATACTGTACATTATACAGAGGGGTGCACAAAGAACGGCCAACAATGTAGCTTCGTTATTTCTTACCTGATTTTAATAACTGATATGTCAAATTAAATGGTTTGAAGAATACTACTATCAGATAATAAAAAATTAATTATTATTTTTGAAAACATAAGAGGAGGAGGAGGCAACTTTTCTTTTTCAAATGGCAACATATTTTTTTCGATTGAAAAAAATCATTAATAAATATAATCTAAACCAATTATACCAATATTTTTTTTAATTAATTTTTTTTTATTTTTGTTTAAATTTTCTTTATTATTAATTTTTTTTAAGATAATTCAATTGTTTTTTAAAAGAAATAAAAAAAAAATTAAAAAAATTAATTTAAAAAAAAATATTGGTATAATTGGTTTAGATTATTTTTGTTAATGATTTTTTTCATTCGAAAAAAATATGTTGCCATTTGAAAGAGAAAAGTTGCCTCCTCCTCCTCTGATGTTTTTAAAAGTAAAATTAATCTTTTATTATCTGATAGTAGTATTCTTCAAACCATTTAATTTGACATATCACTTATTAAAATCGGATAAGAAATAACGAAGCTAAATCGTTGGCCGTTTTTTATGCACTTCTCTGTATGTAACTGCAGTGACTTAATTTTAATTAATGATTATAATATTAATTAAATCGTAAAAGGGATTAAATTTTAAAAAAATAAGTAGAAAATCAAAATTAATTTTTGTAATCGTTTTTAAACGCTTGATTAAATTTTTAATTTGTCCATAAAGTATAAAAAATGAGGAAAATGTAAAAATTATGATGATGCTTTTTGTAGATTATTTTATTATAATAATTTAATAATTTTGCATTTAATCGTCTAAAATTAAAAAAAGTGTGCTAATGTCGTTAAAATTAAATATAATTATTTTATTTTTATTTTTTATACTTAAGCAAGTTTTTTTTAATGTTTGCTGAACAATTAAAATTAAATACAGCGAAATGTCAATTATACGGCTATTTTGTAAGAGTGCTTGGAGATATTTTTAAAAAATTCTTGAAGGTAATGAATGTATCAATTTAAAAATCATTTATCTTGTTGGTAATATTAAAGCATACAACAGTTACCATTAGAAAAAACCTCTATCAATCAAAACGACGCACGCCAAATTTTTGACGAATGGACTCATTTTATATGTGGAGGGTCTTAAAATACTAACACAAATGAAAACATATTTTAAACTATTGTTCTTGATTTAATAATTATAATTTACCAAAATTAAATATCAAAATTTGTGTTTGTAAATCTAATCTATTATAATCAATCATAAGAATTATTCTACTGGAGTTGATCGAATAAAAAAATTAGGATATATTTTAGAAACCAAAAAAGCTGGAGTCAAAAATATAAAAAAATACCCCAGGCAATTCATAAAATTGTTATTAATAATTAGCCAAAGAAAAAGGTTGGTAGCGTTAGACGTACTTGAGCAAATTTCCAGTCAAAAGCGTTGATAACCTAAACAAAAATTCTAATTTTCGAAAATAAGATATCCTATAGGAAACATTTGGAATATTTAAAGCAGTTGTTGATATCGTTAATAAAAATGTTGAACAGAAGTGGAACAAAAGAAGAGGCTTGAAGAACAACAGGCATGGATATGGATTTTCTCAGAAAAAAATTTCTGAACTTTTTCAGTCTGTGTTCTGTTATCTAGATAGCAGCTTATCCATTTACATAGACAATTATTAAAACCGAATTTCTTGAAATTTTTTTGATCACAACTAGAGCTTCAATGAATTCCGTTTCCTACATCGGCATGTTTGTTACTGTCAATTTTTTTTTTCTGAGAAGCCATGTTGTTGGTGTAGAATTAAAGGTCTGCAAAGAAAATTTAATAGTTGGCTTACTAAGCTATCAAGAATTTTAGGAATTGATGATTGAATAGCGATCCTTCGTGTCTATTGCCGCTTTTGAAGAAAGCACTGATGAATCTACTTTTCCAGCACGTTGAAAAGAACATTTCGCTGATAGATCTATTAAATTTGACTACAAGTGGGTTGGTCATAGAAAAAATACAATTTTTTCAGAAAACAATTGGGAATGCCACAGTGGCGTAAATAGGAATTTTAGTTCCTTCCTTAAGCAAAATATTCCGAGGGCCCCCTTTAATAATAACTACTTAAAAGTTATTTTAGCGTTTAGCTGCTATTATTTTATTTATAAAACGAAGTCTCTAAAAAGTAAAAAATTAATTTTTATATAAACAGTATAACGTGCATTATTTAAAAATTCAGATTTTACTAGATATTCAAAATTTATAAACGAAATTTTGTATATCGCTAGGTTTTTAAAGATTATTAATATTATTAAAGCATTTTCAAAGCTCTACCTAAAAAAGAATTACTTTACTTACTAAATTTGGTGTAAAAATGTAGGTATGTTTTAATCATAAAAATGGAAAAAATATTTTATTAAAATCGGATAATTTTTTGTGAGAAAATTTTCGAGCGATATTGTTTAGAAACCCAAGTTTAAAATAAAGAAACGTCTAATTTTTATGATACCTATATCCTATTCCTAAATAAAAGGAGCCTATTCGTTTTTTTGAGAATAAAAACAGAGACTCATAACTGTACTTTTCCTAATATTATCAAATATTATCACTTGACCGGTTTCGACCTAAGTCATCTTCAGAAGTGAACGTCAATGAAACTTTAGAAAAAGAAGATGAAAAACATGAAAGTAGTCATTTTGTTGCAAATTTCTTGAAGTATTTGGTTGTAATTTTTTTTAATGTTGAAATTTAAACTAAAAGAGGTGATGCTTTTGAAACTTTCATGAAATAATAGAAAAAGCCAAATTAGGGAAAGAATTTTAATTTTCCACTTAACAAGTGCATGATGCATGATGATATGAATGACACATATTTCGTCATAGTTTCACATGCATCGCCTCTTTTTAGTTTAAATGTCAACATTTAAAAACAATCCAACCAAATACTTCAAGAAATTTTCAATAAATTGACTACTACTTTGATGTTTTTCATCTTGTTTTTCTAAAGATTCATTGACATTCACGTCCGAAGATGACTTAGGTCGAAACCGGTCAAGTGATAATATTTGATAATATAAAGAAAAGTTCAGTTGAGTCTTTCTTTTTATCCTCACACAATAACCTTATAAACACTCAACCAATCTATGAATATTCGTTTTTTGTTCTTTGAATTTTTTGTATTTGAAAGTCATGAATAATTTGTTTAAAGTTGCAAATTAAAAAAATTATTTTGAGTCTTGAGAGGTCACTGTACATTGGTTTTAAAGTAGAGTTCAGCGAAGTTTTTAGCAAAAATATTCGGTGTTTGTTCACTAGTATTAGAGGATTCCCCATTAAGGTTTGGAAAGCTTCCAATTTTATTCTTTTCCATGATGAAGTTTCAGAATTCTTTTGGGTTACTATTTAATTTGAACCTAGAACGTAGTATTGAAAATTTCCCATATAGTATATTACTGCCAGAATGTAAGTAATTTTTGTGAGTAATTTTCTTTGTTACTAGAGGTGACTTTATTTCGTTAGAGAATTAAATGGGAGCAATAGGATGATTTGCATATAAAATAATAGAATAAATTAATTTCCGTAAATGAGGATATGCTCCTAGTTCTAGATACGTAACTTGATGGTCCTGTATAAAGTATCTTCTGGGGAAAAAAAAGATTCATGGAAACATTTGTTACTCGTTTGTTGTTTGGGCAAATTTCTCTAAAAATGTGCTGTTTTTCCTAAGCATATTTTTTCAAATACGATAAGATTTTACTTCACCTTCTCCAACTATCTTTAAGAAAGGATCAATTGTATTTGAAAAAGTATGATTTGTATTTCACAAGTAATCAATTGTATTCCAAAAAGAAGCATTATCTTTCATTCAAATTAATTTTTGCCGCAGAAATGTTTGAATACAATTGATGCTTTCTGAAATACAATTCACGTTTCTGAATTACAAGTATTACAAGTATTTTTGAGATATTAGTTTTTATTTTTTTTGTAAAAAAAATTTTTTCAAAAAAAAAAAAAAAAGGTTTTTGAAGTCGGTGAAAAGTACCAAAACTAATTCTAAATAATTCAAATACCTAAATAAAATTGTAATTTGAAAAAAAATTTAAGTGGTTTTTGAACTATTAATTTTTAAACTTAGTTAATGAAGATTTTATCAAATATGTCACTTTTTTTAAATGCAATGATGCCGTTTCATTCAACTTTTTAAAAAGAGGATTTTATAACGATTATTTTGGTACCCCATATGTAGGGGTATTATTTTGCATGTGCCTGTAATAAAGATACTTTGCCTGTAATAAAGATATTTGATAAAATCTTCATTAACTAAGTTTAAAAATTAATAGTTCAAAGACCACTTAATTTTTTTTTCAAATTACAATTTTATTTATGTATTTGAATTATTTAAAATTAGTTTTAGTAATTTTCACCGACTTCGAAAACCTTTTTTTTTCGCAAAAAATAAAAACTAATATCTCAAAAATACTTCTTTTTTAAAAGTATTTTAAGCCATGAATAAAAATATGGGATGTTACATTTAAAAAAACAAAGTTCATGGTGTTTCCGGTGAAACCGGAAGTGATTTCGAAAATAAAAAATGCACATAAAATTTGTTTTTTTTGAACCATAGAACATGGCCAAATTTCAATTTTTTTTATTCATAAATAAAAAAGTTATCTAGGTGACCCGGTTTTCATTTCCACCCGGTATGTAAGTAATATTTAAAAAAAATATTTGCAATTAGAAGAAAACCATTTTTTTTTCACCTAAGAAAATTTCTGATTTTTGGTAGTTGCTATACCTACTGATTACTTCCCATTTTTCAGAGTAAGAGATTTGCCAAAATATTTAAAACTACACCTTTTCCAATTGCATTTCAGAAAAGATCAATTCATTTTCAGAAATCATCAATTGTAATTCAGAATAGTCAATTGTCAATATATTTCAAAAAGCGTCAATTGTATTTCAGAATAATAATCAATTTAGTTTCAGAAAGTATCAATTGTATTTTGTAATTTTTTGTAAAATATCGAGGAAGTCGAGAGTTTTTGGCAGATTATTTTAATTGGGTTTAACATTGGTGAATACGGACATAAGCCTGATATTACTGGTGTAATGTTAAATTTCGAAAGTACATTTTTTATGAAATCTGTGTGCTATTGTCGTTCACGTGCACAATCACCGCCAAAAACTATTGACTTCCTATTTTTTTATAATTGGTCCTTTCTGAAATTTAATTGATTTTTCTGAAATACAATTGATGCTTTCTGAAATAAAATTGATCTTTTCTGAAATACAATTGACTATTCTGAAATACAATTGATGCGTTCTGAAATTGAATTGATTATTCTGAAATACAATTGACTCTTCTGAAATCGAATTGATCTTTTCTGAAATACAATTGGAAAAGGTGTAGACTAGTTTTATGAAGAAAAACTACAAATTTAGAAATTTGTACTTACACCATTTAAAAGTATCACTATTCAATTTACAATTACAATTAAAGATAGTTTATAGACGGAAATCTTGTGATAATGTAATTCTTTGGGGCGTTGAAGAGTAATCTGAATCCTCACATCCAATAAATATTAGATTTCAGTTTTATTATAAGTAGATCTCGCTTAGGTGTTTCTGATTTTAATAAGGTAGGTATGATATAAAGTGGATTGAGAAAAGGTAAGTTTAAAAATGTAAATGTTATTGTGCGCGTGCCAAAGCTGGGCTTGGGCCAAATAAAAAAGGTCATAAAGTTCGAAAGCACGTGGCTTAAAAATTAGGTGAGTCTTGGCAGGTCCCGTTTGGGAATATCAGGTGGCAACAAGCAATAAAAAAGGCAAGGGTAAAACTGGTTTACGCCCGTATTAAAGGCAAAGCGGCTAACCTTTTGCAGCAGCATTTTCCCGCACGCAAAACAATTAAAAAAAATAATGATTTATGAAATAATAAATATGTCAATGTAAATATAAATTAGCGCAGATAACGGCCAATAATCATGTAAATTATGTTTATAAATCAATCGATAGAGCAAATTTGTAGGAAAGTGAAAAGCTTTGTTGCTACGATAAATTTTATAATTTTAAACGTTTTTAATAATTAATTCAAACGGGTTGTTTGTAAAAACGTATTTTGTATTTCCTGCCATCGCTAATTTACATGTTGGGCATTCAACGCGTTAATTTGTAACGTTATACGAGATGTCCTCACGTCGCATTCCATGAAATTAACTTAATTCTTTCCTCGTTCTTAATTAAAATCTGGTCGTTTTTTTGCTACCGTCCATCCACTTTTATTTTATTTAATTGATGTTCGTTTAAAATAAAATTTTGTTCGGCGTGCAATTTAGTTAATTTATGTTATTACTGAGATCTAACTGCGAATTATTGCCTCACAAGATATACACAATAAATTTCCAAGATTATTATAACCGCTGCTTTACATACAGGCTTCTTAACCGATACATTATTAAGTTCGTTTCAAACTTCGATAAATAATTTGCCATAACTTTTGTTTATTCAGTTCAACTCATTTAAATCTCAATGCTAACATGCAATCATTATTATTTATCATAAACATTAAAAAATACTTCATGTGTACACAGTCATATGGAATTCATCTCACAAGGATTTAAAAAGCCGGTGCATTTAAATTTGAAAAATACGAGTTCACCGGTGAAGAATTTAAGAAATCGTGTCCTGGCATATGTAATGAGGACACATCTTTTCGCTTATAATATGAAAACACCCTTTGTTGCCCGTCGTAAATTATTTATCATATCAAGTGCGGTGCATAAATAAGGGTCAACGTTACCCGAATACCCGAGAAAGACGCGCCACGCTTTTAAATTTGTGAGAAAAACCATTCAACAAAAATGTATGCTTAATCAATTTCTACCTTGAGTTATTAGAAAACAATTAAAATCGCTTCTAAACATCCGGTTACTGGAATCAGTAGCCGCGTTAACGACATTCCAACAGATTCGTCTGTCGTGGGAATTCTTCGCATCTTTACCACTTACATTTCTTCAATTAACACAAAAGACTTTTTTATCCACCAATAAATATCTAGCAAAAAATCTAAAAAAACTACTCTAAAATACCGAAATTATTTCTATTAGCTATGATCTTTAGAGGATGTTTAGCTCTCGATTTTATCTTAAAATGTTAAGAGTCCATCATTTATAGTTTTGGAGTGACAACGTTTTATATTTTTCGTCACCAGTACATCGGTGAGAAAAAGACTACATATATGCAAATCACAACCACAGCCCAAGGCTTTCAGAAAAATCATCAACGAGAAGAGAAATAAGAAGCACAGCATACATGTACTGAACGAAATCGATGCAATTTCAATCTATTCTTTAATAGCAACCACGCAGAGTAAAATCCAGAACCCAGGGATAGATCCGCTAACATTTCTTCTCCTATCGGAGATATTATTTAGAATTTAAAACGTTCTCCTTAACTAAAACTAGAGAAATTATCACCAACGTAAAATATGGCACCAGCTTAGAGTACTACAATATAAATAATGATATGCTAAATTGTGTGAAATATACAGGGTGTCCCGTTCGTGGTAGCCAAAACTTCAGGGTTAGAAAGTACAAGAAATTTCATCGTAAAAAAACGAAAAAAGTGTGGTTCTAACTATTATAGTTTTGGAGTTACAGCTCTTTTAATTTTAAGTTACCAATTTTTCCCACACATCACTAAATCAGTAATAACAACTTAAAAAATGTGTGTAAAAATCTACAAAAATTATCACTAGAAATCTAAAACCACCCTCTTTCAACTAGTAATTACAAAACAACATAAATTGTTGACAGAATGTTAAATAATAATTCACAAAAAGAAAAATTTGTCGTTTTTTTACAATTTTTTAAAATAAAGCCAAGTAAGGGGGTGTTTTTTTCTAACATCTAAAACTACATTATTATCCCTACAAATCATGAAAATTTTGAGTTCCTAGGCATTTTCCTTCAAACACTAAATTAATGTCAAATCTACTAATTTAATTGAATTTCTCGTCGTTTCTGTACACGTGTGTCGTAGTAAAATGAGGTTTAAAGCGGATAGTTTTATGCAGAGAATGCGAACAATAGTAGGCTATGAAAGAATAAAAATTATTGTATTTTTGACTTATTGAGAACTGAGTTAGCAGTACCACCGTAGTTTCGTTATTGTTACTAGTTGCTAGCACTTCTGATGTCTTTCTAATGGCATTCAGCAACGCTCACATTACGGACATCCATTTCATTTTTGGATTTTGTAACGGAAATGCTTTAGCTTCTGTTCGCGAATACCGGAGAAGATTTCCGACAAAAGAAACGCCTGATCATCGGACATTTATCAGCATTCACTGGAGACTTTGCGAATATGGGATCCATAAACATTTAAATCGACCACATTTGAGGTTTATTTCACCTGAAAATGAGGAATACGTTTTAGATGCAATTTTTCGAGATCCCAGCATCAGCATTCGTAAGATTTCATTTTATCCCGAACTTCAAGTTGGAGAATACTGCGTAAGGAAAGGCTTCATCCATACCATTTCCGTAAAGTACAAGATCTCCATGAACTGGACTTTCGCGGACGTGCAGTTTTTTGCTCATGGTTGAGAAGAAAAATGCGACACACACCCAATTTTTTAAGAAAAATTATGTGGACCGACGAGGCAACATTCACCCGTGCGGGAATTACAAATTTTGCAAATTTTCACACCTGGGCTAGAGAAAATCCGCACAACGTTCGACCTGCGAAATTTCAGCAACAGTTCTCAATTAATGTGTGGGCAGCAATTATTGATGATAAGTTGATTGGCCCAATTGAGTTACCTGCAAGACTAAATGGTCAATCATTCCTCCAATTCCTACAAAATGAATTTGTGGATTTATTAGATAACCTGCCACTTGCTACCAGACAAAACATGTGCTTGCAACTTGATGGCTGTCCAGCACATTTTGCAATTGATGTACGACGTTTTTTGGATCGTCACTTTCATCCTTGGATAGGACGAGGTGGTCCAGTTTCATATCCACCCAGATCCCCGGACCTTACCCCACTTGATTTTTTTTGTGGGGTACGTTGAAGGAAAAGGTATACGCGGAAATAGTAAATACCCGGCAAGAACTATTAGACCGCATTAACAATGCCGCGGATGAAATTAGGGCTAATCCAGGAATGTTAAGACGTACAACTGTCTCAGTAGGTTCACATGCCGATATTTGCAAGCAAAATGATGGAGGTTACTTTGAAAATTTAATTAATTAAGTAAGTTATTAACAACATTATTAGTTAACTTTGTTGTTTTGTTTTTTAATTTTCCAAAAATAAAAGGTAAACTAAAACAAACACATTTTATTTTAACTTAAATCCTATTGGAAAAACCATCCAAAGTTAAAGATTAATTTTGAAGCAGAATTTAAACCTAGGCGTGAGCAGTCCTTGGCAAACGACTACTCAGATCACAATTGAAGGAGTAAATTTGACATTAATTTAGTGTTTGAAGGAAAATGCCTAGGAACTCAAAATTTTCATAATTTGTAGGGATAATAATGTAGTTTTAGATGTTAAAAAAAACACCCCCTAACTTAGCTTTATTTTAAAAAATTGAAAAAAAACGACAAATTTTTTATTTTTTTTTTAATTATTTTCTTTTTGTGAATTATTACTTAACATTCTGTCAACAATTTATGTTGTTTTGTTATTACTAGTTGAAAGAGGGTTGTTTTAGCTTTCTAGTGATAATTTTTGTAGATTTTTACACACATTTTTTAAGTTGTTATTACTGATTTTGTGATGTGTGGGAAAAATTGGTAACTTAAAATTAAAAGAGCTGTAACTCCAAAACTATAATAGTTAGAACCAGACTTTTTTCGTTTTTTTACGATGAAATTTCTTCTACTTTCTAACCCTGAAGTTTTGGCTACCACGAACGGGACACCCTGTATATGTATATCGCCCATCACCAAAATTATTAACGTGTTCATACAAACGACTTTTCCAACATCACTTTCAAATATGCAATACTAGAACTAATGGAGGACTGTAGCAGGGTGCTCGAAGAGGGCAAACGACGCTATTGCGAAAGCCTATTATAATCTTGGACAAAATAGCTGTAGTCTAATGTCATCATACTTGAGAAGAGTAAACGTATATTTTGAGCTTCTTCTTGAATTTGGGGAAGAAGTCTTGACCCAAAGTACATCCCACATAATTAGGCTAAAAGTACTAATAAAAATCTTCATATCTGTTATATTTTAAAATTTGTATCACCTAAACTACGAAGGTATTTGCTGCTTTCACAGTTAAAATGCACGTTCAAAATTTACGAAATTAAAAATCCGGCAAAGTGCGCCGTCATTTTGCAATGCTGTCCCATTTGTTCTGGAACTTATATAGTTTGCAATAAACCTATTTTTGTTTAAGAAACTGGTAGCTAATTCTCTTTATTTACATACTTTTTAATAATTCTACACTATCTTATGCAATAAGCTTTGGTGAAGTTAGGCTGTTTGAGTAACTACTTTTCCAATAAGCCTAAAGATGTATGGACTTATTGCAACAAGCCTAAAAAATACCAGGCTCATTAGAAACTGCTCGATTATTTTCCAATCAGCCGGGCGCATTGCAAAATGACGTCGCCCTTTGCAATAAGCCGGATTTTTTAATTAGCCTACGACATATATAGCCGAATAAATATTCGCGTAGTTTGAAATATAAAAACAGGAAAAAAACTCATATAATTTTGTAGATTCTACATCCTCTTAACGGGTAGAGATCAAAAGCGGTATCGTTCAGCACCTCAGAGGTAAGAACCGTAAATACAGGTATACCACAAGGCTCTATCTTAGATCCAATTATGTTCTTAATATTGTATACAGGGTTAGTCGAAATTAAACAGCCAAGTTTTTCAACTCGATACTACGACTAATTTTAAGATAAAAACTTTTAATTAACCTATGTCCGATTTCTCTTCCTAAAGGATTTACTGCCCTTCAAAGATTGTGTAAAAAAGAAGATTTTTGTAGGTTTATTTCAAAACGCTTTATAGTAGAAACTTCAAATTTGGTGTGAATCATAATACGCTGTAGCTCCCTTAGGAAGCAAAATCGAACATTGTGTTAATTTGAAGTTTTTATCTTACAATTAGTCATAGAATCGGCCCAAAAAATTTGGCCATTTAATTTCGACTCGCCCTGTATATTAAAAATCTACCGTTAGCTCTTAGGTCAGCAAAAACAATCTTATTTGCTGATTATACAACCTGAACTAATGAAGGTAATACAATAACTGAAACTGAAACTGAAGAAGCAAGTGTAAAAACAATAGCCAACGTTAATGACTGGTTATGCAGAAACCGCCTCCTACTAAACAAGGACAAGACGGCAAAGATTATTATCACTCTATAAAAGATGGAACACGAAGTAGCACACTCTATCAAATTCCTAGGCATACATCTTGACCGCAAGCTAACCTGGAATGTCAATGTGGACACACTCGAACCCGTCCTCAATCTTCTTAACATACTTACACTACCACCCTTATACATACTGGAAAGCCTACGTAGTCCGGTTTTGTATGCCCAAAATTCAGAAAATCAATGAGATTGAACATAATTGTGGTGACCATCTAGGTAAATACAGGGACCATAAAATGAATCTCTTACGAAACCAGAGACAGAGACATTTATGCTAAATCTTCAAAATAATCACAAGATTTTATTGATTAATTATGTAATTCAGACTCTTTTTCACAAACCACTTCGGATCTTGGCAAATTTATTGTTACACAACTTAACGAGAAACGTCAACAAAAATAGAAAGAGACTCTTGAAAATATAGATATTAAATAAGCAAAAATCTTTCTTGGCCTTTATGGATTTACTGTAAATTAGTAAATTTAGTTCAAGAGTAAGTAATAATGCAAATTATGTATTATAATGACTATTTTCTTTTAAATTGTAACGTCAACCCATCACCCATCTTTAAATATATTTTATTAAAGACATAAACACTCGTTATTTAATTCCACACAGACATTAAATATTCAAGTAGACAAGTCTGTATACAATTAAGGAACTTTGTAGTGACTCCAAACAATCTGAATTAAATTGTTGTATTTTTGCTAATCAAGTTGCGTTACATGTGGGGCCTACTTTGAAGTTGATTTTTAACTTCATATTTTTAGCTAATAATTATAAAATCTACTATTACTCTGAAATGAAGCATCGGACCGCCATACAATAAAAGTACCTTTTCTGTAGAAAATTGATCAAGGATTATTTTAATATTTTTAAAATTATCGAAAACGCAAAGAAACAAAAGATATGATCAAAAAGTTGATGACCCCCCACATGTAACGTCCCTGGAATCTGTATCCTTATGGGAAAAAACTATGGCCAAAATTTCAAATTAATATCTTTTATAATATTTATTTTATACAGGGTGGACCAACGAAAATGAAACAGACGAGTTTTGAAATAGTTAATAAAAAAATTTGAAAAAATGCTCGGCCAGGTCAACTTTAGTTTCGAGGACATATTTTGCAATAGAGCTGATTCAAAAATCCATTCATCCCTGCGCCCTATGGACACAACCCCTTAAATTTTAATAGGGATGGTGGGGTAAGTAATACTTCGTTGGAAAGATCTTTTTATCCAGAGTAACATACAAAAAAAAAGTTTAATCGATCGATTCGTTTTAAAGATAGTCAAAATATAGCAAGTAGAGATTTCATGCCTTTTAAAATTGTGCCATGAACACCACACCTTCAATTTTAAGTGTTTTGATAAGGTAAGTAATACCGTTTCGAGAGGGACATACTTTGCAATAGAGTTGATTCAAAAATCCATACATCTCTCGCCCTTTGGACACAACCTCTAAAATTTTAATAGGGATAGTAGGGTAAGTAATACCTCGTTGGAAAGATCTTTTTACCCAGAGTAACATACAAAAAAAACAATAGTGAAATCGATTGGTTTCTTTTAAGGAATTCAAAATAAAACAGTATTGCACATTATTTTTTATTTAACCAAACTAAAATTAACTAATCTTTTTGAAGAAAACTTAACACTTTAAAGAATCCCATCGATCCCGACACTTTCAAGGATGTTTTTATTATTTTATTAAATGTACGAATTGAGTTCCACCAACCTCCATGCAAACGTACAAATTTTGCTCAAAGCGAATTCTTACATTTTGTAACATTTCAGCAGTAATTTCTCGGCATTCATTAATAATTCTCTGTCTTAACTCTGCTAGAGATCCTGGTTCCGTTGCGTAAATCTTACTTTTTAAATGCCCCCAAAGGAAAAAATCAAGGGGAGTAAGATCGGGAGATCGCGGCGGCCACTCCAAAGGTCCTCTACGCCCAATCCATTGTCCAGGAAACGTCGTATCCAAGTATTCCCTAACATGCCGTGTGTAATGAGGAGGGGCTCCGTCTTGTTGGAAAATCAGATGGTCTTCTAAATAATGATCGTCATTTTCGATAATATCGTCAAGAAATGGATGAACAAAGTTTTGAAGTAGATCCAAGTACATACCCTTGTTAGATTGCCATCTAGAAAATAAGGACCAATAAGACAGTCTCCAAAAATTCCAACCCACACATTCAATTTTTGATGAGTTTGAGTGTGAACTTCATGAAATACCCTAGGATTCTCATATGACCAATATCGACAATTATGACGATTAACGTTTGAGTTTAAGAAAAAAGTGCACTCATCAGAGAAACAGATATTATAAAGATAATTTTCATCAGCAATTATCCGTTCCGTCATCACCTCACAAAATTGGAGTCGCCTATCAAAATCATCTTCATTTAACTCATGAATTAAATGAATTTTATAGGGATGATATTTGTGACCTTTAAATATTCGGCGAATGGTTGTTCTGCTGATGTTAGTCACAGTCTCCAGTTTTCTTGTGCTTAAAGTTGGATCTGCAGCAACTTGTCCCAAAACACCTATTTCAACGACCTCATTTCTTATTGGAGGAACATTACCAGGATCGCGTTTCTTATTACCAATAGAACCAGTATTTTTAAATTTTGCAACCAACTCCAGAACGTATTTTCGGTTACAATGTTTGTTTGGATGTTGTTCATTAAATAAATTAGCTGCACGATGAGCATTCTCATCATTTTTAAAATAAATAGTGAATAATTCAACCTTTTCTGGAATTGTATAAACCATTGCTAGCAGAAGCTTTTACAGAAGTTCACAAAATTTTAAATGTTGATTTCTAATAATTAGTCATAAACAGTTTTAACACGATGAAAATCACCACTAATACAAAATACAACTGATAAAAAGAATCTCAATGTGGTTATAAATCGTTTTATGTTTTGCATTGATTTGTTCCAGATGTTACAAAATTTTAAACAATTCCTCGAATAAATTTAAATTTGTTTTTTAAAATCTCTATTTTGTAGAAAATGAAAATAAATTGCGTTTTACATGTTTTTGTATGTTACTTTGGGTTAAAAGATCTTTCCCAGGAGGTATTACTTACCCTATCAAAACACTTAAAATTGAAGGCGTGGTGTTCATAGCACAATTTTAAAAGACATGAAATCTCTACTTGCTAAATTTTGAATATCTTTAAAACGAATCGATCGATTTAACTTTTTTTTTTGTATGTTACTCTGAGTAAAAAGATCTTTCTAACAAGGTATTACTTACCCCACCATCCCTATTAAAATTTTAGGGGTTGTGTCCATAGGGTACAGGGGTGAATGGATTTTTGAATCACTTCTATTGCAAAATATGTCCCCCTCGAAACCAAAGTTGACCTGTCCGAGCGTTTTTTCAAAATTTTTTATTAACTATTTTAAAACTCGTCTGTTTCGTTTTCGTTGGCCCACCCTGTATACAAAAAAATATTCTTTTTGAAATTTTTTGAAGTGGTATAACTTTTTAAGGAAGCATTTCCAGACAATACTTTATGAGTAAAAAATGCTTAGTTTCACTTACACTATCACCTCAAAAAATTTGTCACAGTTATTGAGGGACTCCCTGTATATACAACATATTGAAAATTTAAAGAATAATATTTGAAAATAACCTTCTGCAAAATCTTACTTATACCAATGCGGTGTAAATGCTCATTCATTATGATGTTCTGCTCTCTGCTCTCGCTTTAGTGTTCTCCAAACCTGAATATGCTGCTTCAGTAGGAGAACGTTCAAATCTTGCCCAAGATCTAGATACGTCGTATTATCCTTGTATTATCACTTTCTGACTTAAACCCACTCCTATTGGTTTTCTCAATATTTTAAGTGGAATATTAGGCGTTCTATTTCAAGTATGGGGGAAAGAAAGAAATAATTATGTGATTTGTTTGGTATAATTCCTTGTTCTTCTTATATTGCTTATCCGTTTTGGATGTTAGCAATCATCATTACGATTTGTCGGCTGTAGCTCTGGAGAGGCCCAATGTTGTTATGTTGAACCATGTTCGCAGGTTTTTCTACTAAGATTTTCTCTTCCTTCCTGGTCCTCGTTTTCCTTAAATTTTGCCTTGTAGGGTTAATTATAACAACTCGTATCGTTGGATTTTTCTCATTATGTATCCTAGGTGTTCTAGTTCTCGCGATTTTATTGTCAAGAGGAGTTCTTTCTCTTTGCCAATTCTTTCGAGTACATCTTCGTTGGTCACATAGTCTATTCAAGGAATTTTCAGGATGCGTCAGTATAGCCACATTTCGAATGCTTCAATTATAATTGGCGAATTGGCTTCCGTTATAGTCTACGATTCCACACCATATAGTAGTACTGGTAAGACAACATTTTAGTAGTCTGATCTTAATTTACAAGGGTAGATCGTGGGTTCTGAATAGCTTTGAAATTTTAAGAACTCCAGTCCTAGATTTCTCTATTCACCGAGATGTTCTATGTTTTTGAATATTATCAGGTACAGGTAAACGTCGTTTTACGCCGGGGTTCCGTTCCGAGAAACACCGGCGTAAAATGAACACACATTTTTCGTGCTTCTTTCGTTTGAGTTCTGAATCACTATTGTCGCCCATAATGAAACTACAAATTGAACATTCTTTTAATTTTATAATAAAATAAAAAATTATAATCATATCTTCTTATTTTTCTTAAAAACAAAACGAAAACTAACTGGGAAACTCGGAAAATCCCACGCCGGCACCAAACGGCGTAAGTGTGAATCGACGTAAATCGAATCGGCGCAAAATGACGTATACTTGTAGTTTGTTTTCTTGATATTAAATGGGTAGACGCGAAACGAATTTAGTGTAGATACCTTTGATTTATTTCCGCTATTCTGGTCATTAGTTCTTGTAGGTTCTGCGAATTCTTCTGTATCGTCATATTTTTTATACATTCTCCGTTTATCTTAACAGCGTCTATACATTCTAACGTTAAACCTTTGGTTAGTTTAATATTAGATTCTAGAAAATTACTGTGGTGTAATTCTTTATCTGGTGTAGATAATAAAAATTTCTTCAAAAGAAGAACTTCCTACAGGCTCTGATGAAAAATGGTTAATTTGGAAAACTATAAATAGATTACGACCTAAAACTAGGTAGATGCAAAACGAATTTAGTGTAGAGGGGTTCTACACTTTTTATGTGGAAATTTTCAAACTATGAACCATTAACAAATATGTGAAAAATTATAGATCCCCTTTCTTGGCTTTGTTTCGTGAAACTGTCAGATTAACAAAAAATAGGTTTCAATTTTTTTTCTTTGTGAATTTTGTATTCTGTCGTTTTGTTATTCCCAATTAAATGAGAATGGTTTAGCCCTTCTAGTGACAAATTTGATATCTATAAACACATTTATTAAATTGTTATTACCGATGTGTGGCAAAAATAGGTGACGTATAATTCAAAACGTTGTAACTCTATTTTTTTGTCAATGAAATTTATTCCATCTAGTACGAACGGGACTTTTCTGTTTTGCGACCGGATTAGCAATTCGATTCATTTGGACAATGGTTTTGAAATATGTCAGCACTACCCTTAAATAATAAAATTATATTTTTATTACTACTCCACCCTTTATAAAACAAATAAAACTACAACCAGTTTGATACCAGTTTCGAGCAAAAAACTGAAATGTAATAATAAAATTTGCGCAGTTAAGGAAAGGGTTGAAATTGTGCTGAAGAGTGTTTTTTGCATCTTTTGTTAGGACCCTAGGAAAGATGACTAGATATGCATAGAACTGGTTTGTTTATTAATTCGCGACTGGACTAGCGAAAAAGCAGCGCACATCTGTCGACAATTGCAACCCCTGCAAGATAGGGTGTGCATAAATTGGATATTTTTAATAGAACTAGTTTGGTTTAATTTTTTTGCTAAATCTGTAAACGGTTTTCTGAGATTTAATTTTAATTGGGTATGATGAGCGTATAGAATTATCAGGAAGGCTCATAAATTTAAAGTGATGCTTGTGGGATCGTAAGATGCAGTGGTACAATTAGGTATTTGGTATTCTGAACACGTGGGTAGATCTACTGTATGGTGGTGTGATGAGAGTTTAAAGTCTAAAGTGTTGATCCGAAGACAAGTAAGCGTTTGTGTGAGTGCTTTGTGGGGGAGGGTGGGTCAGCGACATTGCAGGGAACGCGGAAAGACAAGACAAGGTCGCGACACTCGCAAATTATCTCTTCCACTCGCCTTACTGGACTATCAGATCTATGCACTGCACTTAATGATAACTATAAATGGCAGAGCGCGTAATTTTCAATAAATTGACACATGTCGCCATTAAAATTACCATAAACCTCAAATTGCCTGCTTTAGTAATTACTTTAAGATTTACTTGCGAACATGGGGTTCTGCAAGGTACTATAATAGGTACTCTTTTACTACCTTTTTATATCTCCAACGTTATTACCCTGCAATTCTAAGACAGTTTACACTATAGAATAAATCCCACGATACATGACATGTTTTATATTTACTTCTCACCAACAACTTACCCGAATAATATTCGATATTTTAAAATAATTTCTTGAAAATATTGAACAAAAAACCTTTCAGCTCTTGATTTCAAATCTTCAAAAATCCAAACAAGAAATTTGCATTCAGGTCGGAAAATATCCAGACATTTGCCTTTGTATTATCAAAATTTTTGTTTTGCCCACCTCAAAACTTAGTAACTATTCCTAAGAAAATTATTGAAAAATTCCGCAACGAATATGTTTATTTGTCAAAAATTAATAAATATGTGTCCCTTTCTTGTATCTACTGCATCAGCGTAGAATGTAGGTACTCTTTTCAATTATTTTGTGTATGAAAATTATTAACTGGACAAATTAAGAATATCGGATTAGACAAATAATGTTAAAATAAATATGAATTTGTATGTGTTAGATTCTTATCAAGCAATTCCCACTAAATAAAGAATTTAAAAATTCAACTCCAAAACATCAAACGAACGGTATCTATAATGGAAACACATTTTTGACTTGAGATGTTTTTTTTTTCAAAGTCATATTTTAATACCAAAAGACTAAAAAGATTATCAAATTGGTTTATTTTTACTTAGATGCACTTTGAATTTTCAAAATTGCCACATATTGGGGTAGGCAAATACTTATGGACGGTAGTGTAAGTCTAATTACAAAGACAAAAATACTTTGCTGCTGATTTGCTAACTGGCATTATGAATAAAAATAAATCCTAGGAAGTATGTATGTTTTTTTTTTATTCCTTAAAAAGTTACAGCAATTTTAAAATTGTAAAATTTTAATTTTTCTGGGACATCATTTTTTCTAATTATCAATTTTTAAGGTTAAATCAATTATGATTTGCATTTTGTCTTTGCCAAATTGTTTGGGTGTTTTTAAATTAAGTGAACCACGTACGGTTGACCATTTCGAATTTCCCATTTCCCTCGATAAATTTATTCAATCTGATTAGCCAAGACAAACTCCAATTTAAAGAAAAAATTTAAAATAAAATGAAATTTATACAGGGTGTCATATTTCTGTAAGTTTTTTAGGAGTCGAAAATACAGGGTGGTGATAAAGTTTGGAACCAAGGTCATAACTTCCGTAAAAATTTTTTTTGTAAAAATCGCTCGGACAGGTCAATTTTAGTTTTAAAAATGCCATCTTTTGGAATGAAAAAAATATTCATGACGTCACTGATAACTTCACTATGACGTCATCATCAATTTTTTTAAATAAAAACCCCTATTTTTTTACACATTTTTCATAGACCTTTTTATCATATTAATGATCACATAAAAATATTTAAAAAAATTTCAACCATTATTGAAAAAAAAAATAAATTAACTCAAAAAAAAAATTATTAATTCTCAATGAAAATATCACAAAAAAAAAGTAAATTTTTAATTTACAAGTAACAAATTTTAACGAAAATGTTCAAATTGTTCCCCATTGACCATTTGGCATTGTCCCATTCGAGTGTAGACACTCTGAATACTATTGTTAATAGCTTCTTCGTCAATTTGTTGCAATTCCGTCCTAATTCTAAGCTCCAATTCTTGTAAATTATTAGGTCTATTGAAATAAACTTTTGATTTTAAATGTCCCCACAAAAAAAATCTAAGGGCGTTAGGTCGGGAGATCGCGGAGGCCACTCAATTGGTCCCCTCCGACCTATCCATTTTTTGGGAAACGTGGTGTTAAGGAATTCTCGCACCGCCCTGCCAAAGTGTGGAGTGTGGAGGAGCCCCATCTTGTTGAAACCAAATGTTTTGGTTAGGAATGTTGCGATTTTCATAATTGGGGAAAATACGAAGTAAAACTGGTAGCAAATCAGTCCGCAAAAAATTCAAGTATCTTTCGGCAGTAAGGTTTTCATTAAAAAAGTAAGGTCCTATAAAAAGTCTGCCAATCATTCCCACCCATACATTTAACTTTCCCTGTCTTTGACTATGGGATTCTACGGCCCAATGAGGATTTTCCTGTGACCAATACCTACAATTATGTCGATTCACTGATCCATTCAATTGAAAGGTAGCTTCATCGGAGAAAATTATACTACTTAAAAAATTTGGATTTTGATCACATTGCGCCATCATTTCTTCACAAAATTGCAGTCGGCGATCGGGATCATCTTCATTTAACTCTTGTATGAGTTTTATTTTGTATGGGTGATACTTTTCCTTATTTAATAATTTTGCGACATAGAAATGATCCACATTATTATTTCTTGAAATATCTCTTGTTGAAATATTGGGATTTTCTTCAATCGCAAGTAATAAATTTAATTTGGTTTCTTCATTTACTTGAGGTCGTCCTTGTCGAGGCAAATCTCCTACAGATCTTGTTTCTGCAAATTTGGTAACTAACTTACTTACTGTAGATCTTGAGATTTGCGGTCTATTTGGATATTGCTCATTAAACAAAGCACAAGCTTCCCCATGGGTTCTTTTTCTATCGCCGTATCCTACCATAATTAAAATTTCGATTCTTTCGCGTTCGCTTAAACGAGGCATTTTTAATTTCGCAAAACTTAATAATTGTTGATTATTATTAAACAAACGAAGTAAGCTATTCAAGCATTGGTAAATGAATTTAAAATTTTATTTGCCATACAAAATAACGTCAACTAAAGCACTTTTATAAAGGCCATTTTTATTTCAATAAATTTTGAATATCAAAAGCTTTTTCGCATTTATAATAAATTACAATTTTATTTAAAGTTTATTATTACTCAAACATTTTATTTTAATTACCTTTTTCATTAAAAGTTATTTAAAATTAGTTTTAAGAAAAATCCAATTGTGTAAAGAAGAACAATTCGAATATTTTCAATAATAATTTGTTATCTTTAAACTAAAAATTAGATTAATTTATTTTTCTTGCCATATTTTCATTGAGAATTAATAATTTTTTTTTTGAGTAAATTTATTTTTTTTTTCAAAAATGGTTGAAATTTTTTTAAATATTTTTATGTGATCATTAATATGATAAAAAGGTCTATGAAAAATGTGTAAAAAAAGTAGGGGTTTCCATTTAAAAAAATTGATGATGACGTCATAGTGAAGTTTTCAGTGACGTCATGAATATTTTTTTCATTCCAAAAGATGGCATTTTAAAAAAAAAAATTTACCTGTCCGAGCGATTTTTACAAAAAAAAATTTTACGGAAGTTATGACCTTGGTTCCAAACTTTATCACCACCCTGCACATATTAGTTCGAAGGATTTTTTTTTGATTTTAATGATACTTACTAACCAAAAAAAATATTTGCAGGAAAAAAAAGTCAAATAAAAATCATTTGAATAAGTAGCACAGAAATCAATAATTCATCCAGTTACTTCTAATTACAAAATGAACGTATTTAAAATTTCCTTAAATTTTTAGCTCTTATGCCTGGTTCCATTTTTTTAATTAATATAATAAAATTGTAATAATACAATTATTAGGAGGTATTTAAGGAAATGTTTTATTGTTTCTCTTTTATGGACAATTTTTCAAACTTTAAATTTGCGGTTCAACAAATACATAATAATCTAAAATGACAGCTTGAGTAGTTATATGTTTAAAGAAGACCTGTCAAAAAGTCATGACTTACTTAATTGAAAACAAATAATATCAAATATTTGCTAGTATATTACTCCAAACATACACATTGTAATACATAGTTAAAAGCAAGAAAAAAATGTAATTTATATATTGAAAAATCCAATATGGCGCCCATTTATAAAAATAAAGTTTCTATCGATATCTTGAAGACCGATTATCTAATATTTTGATAAAAACTTATTTTCCTTCGTCAAAATGAATTTGCAGTTAACGAAATAATTGTCTTTTTAAAAAATCGCATTTCTCGGTTTTTTTCGTTTATCTTCGGAATGGCTCGAAATGACTCGGAATTTTAAATTTTTTTAAACAGCATCTAAATAAAAACAAAAAACTGCAAAATATTGCCGAATTATTAACCGAATCTGGAACTTTATTACTAACAAAGATACCCATGTAATGCAATTCCAATTGGGACACCATGTATATACATCATACCGAGAGTAATTGACTGTAGAATGCTCTGAAAATAGACAACCAGTATCGTTTAATTTTACTTCGATTATGGTATAAGTCGGGTTCGTATTTTTTTTTAATGATGACATAAGTCGTGTAAAAATGCTATTTTTTAGTAAATAAAACACCCGATCAACGAAAATAGTATATTAAAAAACGAGTTTCATAAGTCGCATATTGTAGCACGCGTTCAATTTTAAAATACGAGTCGCGTAGCGACGAGTATTTTAATGAACAAGTGCTACTATCGACTTATGAAACGAGTTTTTTATACTATTTTTTCTATTTTGCGCCATTTTATCTATTTAAAATAAAATATTATAGTTTTCAATTTTAGTAACTTTTCTGGTAGTTGGCAACTTTAATGTCAGGTTTGTCAAATCATCAAATAACCTGTAAATCGCTTGGCAACTGCCACTTTAAAATCAATAAACTTCAGTGATACCAACTTCGAAAAATAAAATTTACTACTCAGTAACGCACCGATAGCAGTGCGGTACTGGCTAGTAACGCACTGCTGTCAGTGTGTTACTAGCGACTAGCAACGCACCAAAATAGAAAAAAATATTATAACCAACTCGTATGTTAAAAAGCGATTAATAATTAATAATCTCAAAAATTATCGCACTTGCGATCCGCTCGTGCTTTAAAATTTATTGATTGTTAATCGTCCACTTTAACCAACTCGTTGGTTAAATAACAATTAATGTGCGCAGAGAAAAGAAATCACTAGGAAACTAAATTCTTCATCTTTCTATTAATAACAACAGTAATACAGAAATCCTTGATAACATTTTGAAAAAATCTAAAAGAAAAAAAATTAGAAAAGTGTGAATAAAGATGGTTGATGGTAAATAGAAAGGTGTGGATAAAAATCATGTGAATGGTGTTTAAAAACAAATCAGTTTTTGAAAATTTTCTCCAAGGTAATCCACAAGTTTGTGTTTTTTTAAGTTTTCTAAAATTACTTCATAATCTCAACAAACCATGGTAATTTTTCCTTTACTTACCAGAGCCTTCTAGCCATGCCGTTTAGTAAACCACCAACGAAACACCCTGTATTTGTTCATGCAACTAAGTAAAAGTAGACAAAATAGTTTAGAAATATTTCAACAAAATTTTTGTAAATGTTAACAGCAAATTTTAGAAATACATTTTTTTCAAAATTCGGCAAAGTTATTAAACGTGAAGTATGTTAAGGGTATTTTTAAGAAATTTAAGAAAATAAAGTAAAAATTCTTTTGTTTCTATTTCTTCAATGTACATAAGTACAATTTTTGTAAGGAAATTATTGAATGTTTTAATTAAAAAAAAATTGTATAACTCTATTTTTGACTTGTTTTTTTATTTAAATCAATTGTGCTTTTGATTTTGTTTATCTCCAGTGGCTTTTTAAACACTAAACTAAATTTCCCGCGAGAAATTAACTCAACTATGCCAGGGGCTTTAGAATTGTCAAAAACATTTAAAATGTAGTAATATTATATGATCTTAATTTTCTTACGTTCGTTAGTTAAGGATCCAAATCAAAAAACAGCTTTTACGAACAATTTTTTATTGGTGAACTTTTATTCCCAAAAATAAGTCGACGTTTCGGTTATCGTTGTAACCTTATTCATGACTAAAAATATTTTACAAATTATTTTACAATTTTGTAGGTGTAGTAACAATTGTACGTTGACAATCAAACATCATTAATATTAACAAAACAAGACAATACATCAATCACAATATAATAATTATGAAAATTCAAAAATGTGAAAATTGAACAATATTAATCAATGAATACTAACAATATTACATTATATCCATACCTGTATTTGTTTCAAAGAACACCTCGTTGTACGGTACCAGGTAGCATAACCCTTATTGTTACAATTGTTACAATAATATTATATAAAATTATTACTTAAATTCTATAAAAAAATTCAGAAAATTTATATTTTTTAATATAAGAAATCATCCTAAATTTAATTTAATTTTTTTAAGAAACGTTTTAATTATACAAAATACCAAAAATGCCTAAACCAATTATAATATTTTAACCCCCAGTATTATCAACAGATATTTAATTTTAAATGAGGTTTAACTTTACATATATAGTATATTTTGCTGCTAAATGTCATTTAAACTATATTCAAACTTCATAAAAATACTATATATGTCAAATTAAACCTCATTTAAAATTAAATGTCAGTTGATAATACTGGGGGTAAATCTTTTTTTTTTTAATTTCACATCGTTTGCACGAAGCCAAAAAACTTGTCCACTAAATTACCAAAAAATGGATAAAAATCAAAACCTCAAAAGTACTAAAGCTTTTTTACACCCTGAATATTGGGAAGAAATTTAGAAAAATCTTTTATTGTTCCTCTTTTTTAGGCGTTTAAAGTGTTCTAAATAATTTATTTAAAAGCAAAATTGTCACTAAACTAGGCTTTTCTTCATAAAAACTATGCTTTCGACTTTTAACACTTGAAAGAAGATAGTGGAAATCTTTCCTTGTTTAATTTTTATAGATATTCAAAAACTTGAGTGATTCTGGGATTTACAGCTTTAAGACGATAGTCGGCGAAATTTTGTGAGCGTAAAATGTGACTCTACGGAATACCATTTTTTAGACAAACCAGTAAATGAAATTCTGTTTTTTTTGTAGTAGTAGTTCATTAATACTTGGCATAACATGTCTATTATTTTGTTTTTGTATTTTTTATTGAATTTTTAGATTTATAGACAATCAAATCTGACCTAAAAATGAGCAAGTTTTGCTTGCTGTTTTAAACCTTATACTCGATATAATCGGAAAAACAGAATAACACTTTTGTGAAGTTGTGTATTTAGATAAGAGAAAATTTTACAAATCTCAATTTGAAGGTCCCTTGTTAAGGAAAAATGGTATTTTCTAGGACCAGGTTTTTTTAAAAGTGCCAATTTTACTGCTGCCGTATGAGTATTTGGTGTGACTTACAAAAACAAAACCAGAAGAAATTGGTAGCCACAAGACTCTTCTGTGTACAAAAAAAAGAAATTTTAAAAAAGCTTCAATAGAAAAAAAATTATGAGCAAAACCCCAAATATCAAGCGAATTTCAAAATCAAGCGCTCGCATTTGCCGACTATCGCCTTAAGGACAAAATTAAAACTTCATACTTCACATTGAGCTCACCAGTTTCGTTTATTTATTTAACCTTCCTCAGAGGTTAATATTAAAATGGATTTGTTTTTATGAAAAAAACAACTAATAAAATATCTTCCCAAAAAAGGCTAATGTTGTTTTTTCTGAAATTATAAATCGGAAAGAAAATAATGCAATAGGAAATAAAGTAATATAAATATCTAACATTTTAGATTGTATTGAATTAATTTCTTATATTCTTTCCTTTGGCAAATGTGATAAAAGCTTGTAAAGTAAATATTGAAATTCATGAATCGGCAATTAGAAATTGTACGTCCATAATTCCATAGAAAGTAATGAAGGATAAAATCAGATTTATACGCAGACTAACAATCCAGGAATGGATTAATACAGGACAATCGCCATAAATATTTCAGAACACACGATTGTTGGTAACAGAAATAGTAATAACCTTATCTCGAAATAAATAATAATAATGGCAAAAAGTTGTAGCCGTTGTCACTTTCTATGGATAAACCTCGTGATTTGTTTTATTGTGACTCTCTTAAGTTTATGGATCGAAATAAATGTTAATAAAAAATGTTGCTCGTTAAGACAAAACTGAAATGTTACAGCATTTTTATACTACCACGTCGTAAAATCTCGCCTAATCATTAAATAATAATGATGGTACCAAATATAGATGGAGCTGTAAAATTTGACATCTAAATTGTATTTTTACTATTCTTCATTATAAATATTTCCATCGTAAATCAGTCGCACGCTGAAAAGATTGTAGTGATCGCTTTGGATAATAAAGTTATGAATAAGGCATGGAAAATGCGTTATTTAAATATTTATAAACCTTTACAATTTAGAGCTTAAACCGATTGATGAAGTGAAACGGTTTTAATGCAGGAATGTTTAATTTTGATAATCTTACATCTAGAATATAAATCAAAACTATTAAAATAAAACTATAATTTTAAAAATCAATAAAATACAAGCAATTAATGCATGTTAATAACATATACGTACAGTTAGTTTTGATGTAATTAAACTCGTGTAATTAACGAATTTATTATAAATTAAGTAGGTACTATTCGTAAATTTAGTGGAAAATTAATTATACAGAAAAGGTGATTTTAAATTTATAAATAAGCACATTACACGCTAATTATTTTAACTCCTGTATTGGAATAATAAAATTTAGATTAGCAAGAAACTTACTTATAAGGAAATTATATTTAAATAAAAATAATTAGTTAAATTACAAAGCGAGCTTTACGTCCTGAAATCACGAACTGCAACAGGAATAGTTTTGTCAAAGTATACAAAAAATGTAAATATATATAAAGGCAAAACATCCATCTCCACCAGAGCATAGCAATAATCTACATTTTATTTCTGCATACTTGAGTGCAATTGCAATATTTCAGACGTTTATGTATACCAAAGCAGCAGAGATAAACGCGTTTAATATGCTAGAAAATAGAAGGAAAGAAAAGCCGTAAACACGTAAGTGTTAAATTATTTTAAAAGTAGCATCGACACGACATGAAGATAATGGAATCGTTTTTAATAAAATCATTAATCATTTGCTAGTGGCGAGTAAAAGATTTACCCTCAATCTTAACCCTTGAAGCGGGATGGTTGTGAAATATGATGGACCAGTTGCGCATTTTTATCTCTGTTTTCCTTTGTACCTTCTTTTGTCCGTTACGCATAAATATGCTAAACGCTGTGGAAATGAGAGAACTAGTTTCACCTCCCTAGCTTCCTTTAATAGCTGGACACAACTTATTTTAAACAAGTCCACAAAAATTTCTTTGTCTATTTGTAGTGTGGGATTTTCGACCCGACCCAGGATAACAATGACGAATTTAATCATCTTCACTTTTTTCACAACTCGTCGCTACCAAGAAATTTTAGTCCCTAATTTTATTAAATTACTCTGTACATAAATTAAAAAGAAAATTTTATACAAATATTAATCTAATTTAATCAGAAGATCATTGAGTAAAAAAAGAAAAGATAAAAATACAAAAATTCATTTTTTCCTTCCAGAAAAATTTGGTAAATTACGAGATGAAAAAAACCAGAAATCACTTTCATAGAAAAAAATTCAACCGAATTATGAAGATGATTTTTTAAATTGAAAATTATTACAGGTAATTTAAATTTTAAGAAAAAAATTGTATAGTTTGTAAAATTGGTTTTAAGTTTGATTCATTACTAAACAAATAAAATGAAGCTAGCTTTACATGACAACAACCAATTTTTACAAATTCATAAAAATAAATAAGTCAATTTCCCAATTTTGTCTCTTCATAACTCGGATTCAAGACGTTTTTTAAAACTATTTTTCCAAGTATCCCTGAAGGATCCCCAACAAAGTAGCGAGAGCTTATGCGTGAGTTCTGGGACACCCTGTATAGTAATAATAAATACTTTATTTTTTTAATACATATACAGGGTGTCCCAGACCACCCGTAACACCTCTTCATTTCGGGAACCATTTGTCGTACATGGATGTGAAGAAAAATTTTATATTTTTTAAAGGCAACCTAAGTCGAGTGTGGTATTGTTGAAAAGGTCTAGCTAGCCTAGGTGTTGAAAATCCATCTAAAGTAATTCAATCTAAGTTATTTTTTGAAATTCAGAAACAGTTATTAAAAATTTATTATTCATTTGACTAATAATTTTTTATTGACATTTGCATCTACCAACTTTGAAAAAATAAATTTTACTGCTCAGCTTTCGGTGCTACTGAATATTATAGGAACGCTTTTAGTTTTTTACTAATCGTAGCAACGAACTAAAATATAAAAAAAATAGTTCTGAGTTCGGTTTTTAATGTTTGGTGATTTTTTTATAATTTTTGCAATCAAATGAGTGTAAAATTTTGTTGTTTTTTACCGAAAAAATTCTTATATCATTTATTAGACTTAATTCTATAAAAATGCCTGCTACCAAAAGCTGTGTACAATGAGTGCCGTAGCAAAGGGAGGGGAAGGGGGGTGATATCACCAAGAGATCAAAAATCCAAATATAAAAATATGTCGCTTATTCTCCTTTAAAAGTCTTATAGTTAAAATTTTGGAATTATTAGTCCAGTAAGTATAATATTTTTGAGGTGTGGGGAAAATGGTTGATCTTGAAAATTTAAAAAAAAATCACCTGCGGCACAAATCACCGAAAGTTGTCGCCTACCCTTACTTTTTCTACTTTTATCATTAAAATTCTTGGAGTTATTATTTTAGTCCAGTAAGTACTATATTTTTAAAGTGTCAGGAAAATGGTTGATCTTGAAAATGCATGCCTACAGCTCTACGCTTGGGATCAAATAGAACAAATATAGATAGTCATGAGATTGGAAACTCTATTTTCTATATTCGATTGAATAGTCGATAATAGTGCAACTGAAGCATCTAAACGAGGTTTTCTTCGTCTCAACTCTAAAGTATTTTTTTTTCAAGTTATTAAGTTTTGGTAATATGGGATCGTTGTCTTCCGTTAGTCTTCTTTCGACTCTAGTGTCTCCGTTATCAAACCCCATAAGAACGGCGATCCTTTCAAAGCGTTCTAAGGACATGGTTGCCCTAAATATCGCTCGTCCATAATTAGCTGACTATAAACTTTGTAAAGATTCTCCATGTGAACAATCAACTCCTGCTAATATTAGTAAAAATTTTAGATCCATTCAAATTGGATATTTGAACATTTCGTTGATTATAATTGAAGCCGAATCTCGTCCCTGATTTTTAATAGGATTTTTTATTCCATGTTCTTAAACCAGACAAAAAAGGACATTTCCTTAGTTGATTAATTCCAAATATTATCTGGCATGGCCTTGGTAATCGAAGGTAAATCCTCATCACTCGTGTTAGAGGTGGAAGTCTGTAACCCTATCGAGTTGATGTCGGTTGAAAGTTGACTCGTTAGATATTTTATGTCTCTTTCTTACGCCCAAAAACGTGGAAACGAGATAAAAATTATAACCATAGTAATGTAGTAAACAGTCCACTGTTCTCGTTACCAGGGTAGGGAATCTCCCATATTAAAAGTTTTTTTCCCTAAGTTCGCGAGGACCCTTACGTGATGGCGCTGCTTTATTAGTTTTTTAGGTAACTTTTTTTACAAATCCTTACCCCTCTATGCTTCCCCTTAATCAAAAAATATAAAATTAATAAAAATTTGGATAAATAAATCAATTTTTCAAAAATAAAAAAATCCATTACATTTTTTGAATTGTTTCTTTAATTTTCTTAACTTTGCATAATTTTAAAAAATTATAATTTTTATAGTAAGCTTTGGAAGTAATGTCACCGTCATACTTCTATTTTTTCGGTGTGTGTTTTTGTGTTAAAATTTTAAGTATTATGGCCTGATATACAATCAATAGTGAATTTTTACCAAGAATAATTTCTAACTTGGAACTTGAACAAGTGATTTACAACTGTTGTAAAAATAAAATATTTCAAGTACCTTTGAACTCTTCAATTAGCACCGGCACAAGACCTCAAAATTATTTTTTTTTGAAATATTAAATATTTTGTAAGTATCCATAAAATGTACTCATGTACAGAAACATAAATAAATATTAACCATTTAATTATATTTGTTTCTTTTTGTTCAAATAGCTAAAAGTTAAAGTGCAGAAAAATGTTTACTTTTTATGAAATATTCTAAACGACAATATTTATTAAAAAGGAAATATTAAATAAATTTTAAAATGATAAGCTTATTTTACAAAATATTTAAATTTTTCCCGCCGTTTAAACGTCAAAGTTGCGGCGGAACCCTTTCAGATGGCGCTATTTTTGATGTCCGAAAATTTTGTATCCCAGTTAGCTATCTATTTTATCTATGCTCGTTACGTTACGTGTTATAGACTTCCACCTCAGATTCAGATCCTGTATCATAATTTATGGATGGGCCAAAATCACTTTCTTCCTTCGTTGAAATGTATTTGTTCCTATATAGATTCGGAAAGATATTTCCTAGTCGGCATTCTTTTTACACAGGTGAATATACGTCAATCACTGTTTACTTAAACACAAAGACTACAATCAACTCGAATACTCAATGAGAACAAAAGAATATCCTTAGATCGATAGTTTATACCAGTTTTTCCAAAAAGAATTCTGATTTGATTTATAAGGTAATTTTCTTCTTTTTTTCTATCTTTCTATCTTTCTTCGCATTTAAGCAGTAAAAAAATCATTTCTTTTTGGAACGTTATGATCTTCTTAGGCATTTCTACTTGGAGTCATATAAGACCCCCAACGTAGAAGCAGTAACTAATATGACTTTCATCAAAATGTTTATTTAAAAAAATAAGCAATTGCAATTTTTTGTCAATTACAGAGAAAAACATCTAAATAATAGTTCTTAGGCATTTCTACTTTGGGTCTTATAAGACTCCCAACGTAGAATCAGTAACAAATTTTATGTTAATTATAGAGAAAAAAATTAAAATAATGGCTTGTTATCCTTTTAATTATATTACGTTAATATACATACCGTGCGGACATAAAGTAAATCCCCCCTGCTAACTTTTGAACGGTTATGTTTTTGATTTTAAAAACTTGTCTAACTAGGAATCTAATTGCGAACTTTCTAATAAAGGTATTTTTGATTTCGTGGAACTTGTGGTTATACCGGAAGTGGATGGCAACTTTCTTATTTTAAATGGAACACCCAGTATATTTTTACATTTTCGCATTCTCCATAAAAATACCATTAAATTGATCTAGCATAGTGTGGTCTACGATTAATACTTTCGGAATTACGTCCATTTGAAAATCGCATTTTTATGCAACTTCATTTACACCGGAAGTTGGACCCAACTGCCCCAACTTCGTTATTTTAAATGAAATATTTTGCAATTAAGTTAATAATATCAAATTTAAACAAAATTATGTTTAATAGTAAGTTCGTTAATTTTGCTGATTAACATAACCATCTTCAACCTCTTGACAGTAATAAAATCTACAGGAAATCTCTTGGATAAAAATTTTGTTTAAATTTAAAGTTATTAACTTAATTACAAAAAAATCATTTAAAATAAGGAAGTTGGGGCACTTGGTTCCAACTTCTGGTGTAAATGAAGTTGCATAAAAATGCGATTTTTAAATGGGCGTAATTCCGAAAGTATTAATCCTAGACCACACTATGCTAGGTCTATTTAATAGTATCTTTATGGAGAACACGAAAACGCAAAAATATACTGGGTGTTCCATTTAAAATAAGAAAGTTGCCATCCAGTTTCGGTATAACCGGAAGTTCCAAAAAATCAAAAATATCTTTATTGGAAAGTTCGCAATTAGATTCCTCAGTAGACAAATTTTCAGAATTAAAAACATAACCGTTCAAAAGTAAGCAGGAGGGGGATTTACTTTATGACCGCACTGTATATACAGGCCAGTGATAAAGTTTGGAACAAAATTCTTAACTCCTGTATTTAATTTTTTTGAGAAAATCGCTCCGACAGGTCAATTTTTGTTTTTAAAATGCCATCTTTTGGTACAAAAAATTATTAATGACGTCACTGATAACTTAGCAATGACGTCATTATCGATTGTTTAAAATAAAAACCCTCACTTTTTTACTCGCTTTTGATAGACATTCATATCACTTAGACGATGATCCAAAAAAATGATTACATTTGCAAAAAAAAATTTGAATAAAAAATTTGAATAAAAAATTTTTACTTCAATAAACTTGAAAAACATATTCTTTGGAATCTATTTAAATGTAAGAGAATTTACAATGAATAAAATTTTAAATTTAAACTATTTACCATTTATTGAAATCAGTCAAAATATGTATTACAATTAATTTTAAGTTGACATCAAATTTTTTTTTATAGTTTTTTGGATCGAAAGTTTGTAAAATGAATATTGTTTTCTCCAAAAAAAATCTTAAATCATAAAAATATGTCTCCTCACAAGAGCTTTTGTATAATTTCCACTGTAAAGTTGGAGAAATGTAATTTTTGATGTCTATTTTGATATTTTATTGTTTTTTTGCATTTAAAATTTGACATTAATCTTCATTATTTTGCCAGAGAATAATATTGATTACCAAATTTTATTATCGGAGTTGTCATATTTTCATTTTTTATAACTTTTTCGAAGAGTTTTCATGTTCAACTGTATTTTATTGTAAATAAGTAGCCAAATATTTAATATTAAAATAAAATTTTAGATGGATCTATCACATACAGGGTGAGCTAAAATGATTGTGGTCAATTCAAATTTCCGCCTAAAAATCTGGGGATTTTGTTTGCTTCAAGTTCATTGTAACACAAAATCATGTCAAAATTATAACAAAGTAACTAGACTACACAAAAGCAGAGGGGTAGATCGAATTTTTAACGTTGTGTCAAAATTTCGGATTTTTGTATTTAGTTATTGTGCCTTCTGTTTCATAAACAACAGTTTTTATCAAGACTAATTTGCGTAAATTTTTGTTTGGTGTTAGCATTTGCTTCGAAAATGAAGGTAATAATTTTTAACATTTGACATTTGTTGGAAAATTCCAGAGTTAATTCTACGTTTTTTATTTTCAAAAATACAAAACCTTAAATTTACATATTTGTTTAAAATTTTTAATTTGTTATGATTATTATATTTATTTTGAAAAAAATAATTGCTACGCCATTGGTTTACTAGGGGGTTTTCTTTTTTTGTAGGTGTACGAACCTGCACATTTGGTTGCCTACATATCAAACCACAATCATTTTAGCTCACCCTGTATTAAAATAAGTAGCCTTCAGAAGTAGACGTTAATAAAATAGATATTATACTTTTAATGGATCGAATTTATTATTTATAATACTTTGAAGTAGTTTTTTGTGACGAAATCATTTTTTAGTTAAAAATTTTACAAATAAGTACTACACCCAATTTTGACTTATATCGAAATTTATTTAAATCTGAGGTCATTATGTATCTGCGACTGTTTTCAATCAGAAGCATTTATCATGGCACCTTACCATCGACAAACCTTTTTTTGACAAGGACGTGTTATCGACAAAGATGTTTCATCGACATTACCTTTTCATCGGAAATCGTTTCATCGAAACTACCTTTCCATCGGCACTATCTTTTCATCGACAAACAATTTCCTTGACATTACCAATTCTTCGACAATGTCGTTTCTTCGACTACAGTCGATATTGGCAATGAGGAGCTTTGCAGATGAAACCTGTCTTTTCGATGAAACTGTAGTCGATGAAACAACATTGTCGAAGAATTGGTTATGAACTTTTATGTCGATGAAGGTGGTGTTGATGAAACAGTTGTCAAAGAAAAGACAATGTCGATGAAATGTCTGTGTCGAAGTAAATGTTTGTCGATGAAAAGGTTGTCGATGAAACGTTTATTTCGATGTAAAAATAGTTTCGATGAAAGTTCCTTATCGATTTTTTTTCTATCGGGCATTATTCTACGACAGCCTTTTGTTTTCGGCTTTTTATCTCGCTCCCAAAATGCACAGCAGCGATTTTAAATTATTAAAGAGCCATAACGTAGAAACTTATAATATAAAAAAAAATAATTAGGAATTTTTTTTGGGCTTCTACCATAGATAAAAATGGGCCCTATTATCGACTTCTTCTTTTTACAGAAGCAATAAAATGAAAACAAAATGTGATCAGCAGAATAGCGCACAAAACAAATGTTAACAGAAGTTTGAAATTCTTATGGCAAGAGATAAATCATATTGTCAAAGAAATTTACCTTGGTGCTTTACATTAATCTTTATGGCAACATTGAATATAATTTTTTAACCTTCATTTTGATAATAAGGCATTTCGCGTGGCTGTGGTATGATGATTTGACATACCAAACATTTTCGCTTGGCTATCCTTATACATTTCTATCCTACCTTTTACCTTATACTATCATTTAACCATCATACCATTTTTACATAATATTATGAACATACCACTGCCACGCGAAATTCCATAATGTTTAAGATAACTATGTTTATAAAGGTGATGTTAACGGTAAGAGGACAAAAAATACCTAATTACTCAAAAATTCAGCTGAATAAAGGAATTTTTTAGAAATTTCTTTTTTTCCTCTTACCATCAACATCACCTTTATAATACATGCAAGACGATAATTATTGCTACTAATGGTAATGGTTTTTAACTATGTTTAGTTGTAACTAAAGTACAGTTGAATTGATAAGATACCAGTTTATATGGAAGATTTTATACCCTTAATTATAAAAGGGCCATTATGTTTATGATAAGTTTGCACCTGCTTGGTGAAATTCTGAATGATTTGTAAGTATTGAGAAATAGTGATTTAAGTGATACTAATAATGTTTTAAGTGAGTATTATTGGAAAGTTTCATCCATGAGGTTGATGATGCACATCATAAAATAATAATCGGACGGTATATTCCTGCTGTTTAATAGCCAAGAAATAGGCGTGTGTAATGTAGCATTTGTTTATTAATCGGCGATTGTTACAATAAATCTGAATCGATAGGGAATCGCAATTTAAGCCCGCTGCGGCGAGTCGACCCCTAATAAATAAAGCTTTTAAATATTTCCGTCCGCTGAATCCTGAATCCATATTTAGTAACGATGCGTGTGCCTATAAGGCTCATATGACATATTAACTAAGGTTTTATAACTTTGTGCGGTACATGATTGTAGTATACCCAGATATGGAATTGAGTTAACAATTTCCGGCAAATGTCTGGGTGAGCGTGCATATCAATCATAAATATACTTCACAGCATCAATATATGCCCTTTCTTGAACTCATCGCTGGCCACGGTAGCTAATGAAAAATATTTTTTCACAAATAAAATAAATGTTCAGTACTTATACTCTGGAACGAACAATGAGGAAACGCGAACATAGCTCAAGCCACGGGTCACTTGAGGTGTGGCCACAATTATAAACTGGGTAATTAATATCGGCCTCTTCTGATCCCAACCGTTTCGTATATTTGCTGCGTTTTTATACCCGACGAACAAGATTAAACCATATTTATGGATGCCATTAGTAAAACGGACAATGCATCAGGATATTTACAGCTGCATCTAGGATATAAGATATTAGTCTGGGCGTTAAAACAACAATAGAAAATAATAAGATTAATAACCTCAGGGGGATTTTTGCGGAAGAAACTCGAAAAATGAGGTCAAAATTACCAGTGCTTGGAAGCAGCGAGGTTAAATATAGGTAGTCAATGTCCGTGGATGATACATCGTACGAAATAATGGGTAGCACTAACACGAACCAATTTTTCATTTATGTAGATAACTCAATCACCATTCCTATCTACGCTTAAGCCTTAAGTGACTTAACTCCACGTTTATTTATTATTATTATCGAAATTATTTTTTTACCAAACAATGCTTTTTATTGAAAAAACCCAGTCGATTTCATCAATGCACCTCTTACCAATAGTGACTCTGCAAATCTTGATTAAATTCTAGCACGTAATTCTAGCTCATTGCATCATTTTTCAAGCTCTCCTTTTATTCGAGCTTAAATGAAATCATTGTATTTCATTCATCAGATCCTTTTGTATCACTTTTTAAGATTGCTATTTTTACAACAAATTTAAGTCAACAGTTTACAACAATAGGGAATTTAATTAAAAATAATAAAGATAATTAACATTTAATGAAGCGGTTCAATCTTGCGCTTTGATATTATGACATTTCTTAGCGAATTATTTCTTGTGAAACTTTAAATAAATTAAAAAATATTTTTATTATATAGAAAGTAATTACTGCATTATTGCTTTAATTACCTACTAAAATGAAGTACAAAAGGAAATAATAAACAGTTTTTCTACAGTTTATAAGCAATTTTATACTAATACAATTTTGATTGATTTTCGAAACTTTAATTAGGTACTATTTTTAGTGGTTAATACTTATATTATTATTTCAAAATTAAATTACGTAAGTACCGCCCTCTAACAATCAGAAGTCAAATTGATTCAACCCTTAAAATATTGAGTAAGGAAATTTTCCCCAACTTCATTTGTTTTATCAATTATCACCAGATGGAACGAAGATGTAATTTTAGTTTTTTAAATTTAATGATTATTTATAACAAAATTGTAATAAAATTTTTAATGAAATATAAAGTAATTAAATTTTTGTCATTAAAAATTAATATTGTAATATATAATTTCAATTAAAATAGACACATGTTTAATTAAAATGGCCTAATAATAGCAGTTAAAGCTTTCATAAAAATAATGACAAATTAAATGGTGTAAAATTAATCACATATGAAATCAATAAATCAATAGTTTCTATTAATATTAAATTTCCTGTTAATTTCATTATCGGCTAGTTCGGTTCGCATATAAATAAATGTTGAATCGTTACATTAAATGGGTCCATATTATTTATTTATTCGCACGTACTATTAAATTGTCAGTTACAAATCAGGTCTATTAAATACATGTTGATTAGCATCAGTGGCGGTACCGTAAATGGGTCTACAATTATTACAAAAGAGATATATGCAGTAAATGCGTCAAATCTACCCAATTACACCTAAAATTCAAAATTGTGCACATGTGTCATACAGTCATTGCAAATGCTCCAGTATTAATTAAAAAATAACCGCAGGAAACTTGTAAATTCCTAAACCACAAAATTATTCACTTTTATAAAAAATGCAATTATTGAAATAATTGCCTTGCATTTCTCTCCATTTTTATTTGTAGTAACAAGTAGCAAGTTTATAATGAAGTCCACTTGTTTTTGTAAATTAAACTTGCGACTAATTAGTGGCCGCAAGACTCACCTTGTGATTTGAGTGAACGGTAAGTCATAATTAAGAGATTGTTATGCACATTTTATACGAAAAGCATTTACAACAAAGGCGATTTTAAAACCATTGCAAAATTTATCATTTTAACACAAAAACATAATTATATGTTATGTAGTTCAAGCTTTATTTATATCCAGAACTCTATGAATGCTGGTACTTATTATATTACATAATGTTATTCTATGCAAAAATTGATTGTATCAAAGATCACAAAGGTATTCGAACTTTTGATTATTTAGAAAAATAATTTCTAGTGTAGCTTCTCTCCATACTAAAGGTGCCCTGGAGGAAGATGAAGTAGGAGTTTGTTCTGGGGGATTTCACTCAATATTAGCAAAAACTTGTTCCCTACCTTCAAGAAAAAAGCTTTATGAGAGACCCCAAAAGAACTAGTAGACTAAAGTGTGGAACTGTTTCAGAAAAAGATTCTCAAATTTCTAGAAGAAAAGTTCTCAGGCAGGTTCAGGAAATTGGGAAACGCTATGAACTTTCTTATTGAAGGAATTTTAATTTTCTCCATAAGGGTCATTTGGGGGTTTCAAAATAGACTCTGTGAAAAAAAACGTTTGATGAAATGGAAAAGAGAACATGAGATAAAGTTCCTAAATTATATAGCATTCTATCACTTCATCGACACTACATTTTTAAATTGAGGAAAGTTCTGTTCTTTGTTACGGAAGAAACTATTTTATAGTCATTCATGCATAGTATTATGACACTACAGTTCAGTAAACAGTACTGAGCTAGAGTGTGAGGTTTCCAAAAAAGAGACTGAATGGAAAAAGAGAACACGAGAGGAAGTTCCTAAATTATTAGGAATAGCTTGCTATCACTTCATCGGCAGTACTTTTTCAAATTGGGAAAGTTCTACTCTTTGTTATCGAAGGAACTATTTTACAGCCATTCATGCATTATTTTCTGATAATATAGTTTAGTAAGTAGTCATGAACTATAGTGTTAGAGCACCTGATCAAAAATCACTTAATTTTCTCATTTAGGGGTTTCCAAAAAAGAGCAAATACATTAGAAAAGTTGACATGAAATGAAGTTCCTAAATTTTAAGAAATAGCATTCTACCACTTCATCGACACTAAATTTTCAAATTGAGAAAATTTCTGTCCTTTGTTATTGAAGAAATTATTTTATAGCCATTCATCCATTGTGTTATGACACTTTACTTCAGTAAATGGTACTGAACTATACTGTGAGATTATTTGATCTAACATCACTTAATTTTCTCATTTAGGGGTTTCCAAAAAAAGTGACTAAAAGAAAAAAGCAAAAACGTTTAATCAATTGGAGGAGGACATGAGAGGAAGTTCCTAAATTATTAGGAGTAGCGTGCTATCACTTCATCGAGACTACCTTTTCAAATTAGGAAAAGTTATATTCTTTGTTACTGGAGGAATTGTTTTACTGCCATTCATGCATTATGTTCTGACAGTAAAAAGTACAGATAAACCATTTCTTCGATAATGTTGTTTCATCGACACTACCATTACATCGACAAGACCATTTAAATTGCCGGACCTTTATACTTGTCAAGTAAAAAGTGTCGATGTCGCAAAGACAAAGGTCTATGAAAAGGTCTGTCGATGAAGCAGACTTTCGATAATATTGTATTGATGAAAAGACTATGTTGATGAAACTGTATTGTCGACGAAATGGCAAATAACTTTTGGTCTACAGAAGTTTAAATATTTAAAGTTCTTAAAATTATGATATCTAAATATCAAGATTCTTGATCAAATATGTAATAAAAACAACTAATTTCAGAAAACTACTATGTACCATGTCCCATGTCCCATGTCCCATGTCCCATGTCCCATGTCCCATGTCCCATGTCCCATGTCCCATGTCCCATGTCCCATGTCCCATGTCCCATGTCCCATGTCCCATGTCCCATGTCCCATGTCCCATGTCCCATGTCCCATGTCCCATGTCCCATGTCCCATGTCCCATGTCCCATGTCCCATGTCCCATGTCCCATGTCCCATGTCCCATGTCCCATGTCCCATGTCCCATGTCCCATGTCCCATGTTCCATGTGCCATGTACCGTTTACCATGTGCCATGTACCGTTTACCATGTACCATGTACCATGTACCATGTACCATGTACCATGTACCATGTACCATGTACCATGTACCATGTACCATGTACCATGTACCATGTACCATGTACCATGTATCATGTACCATGTACCATGTGCCATGTGCCATGTACCATGTACCATGTGCCATGACCATGTACCATGTACCATGTGCCATGTGCCATGTGCCATGTGCCATGTGCCATGTGCCATGTGCCATGTGCCATGTGCCATGTGTCATGTCCCATGTGTCATGTCCCATGTGCCATGTGTCATGTCCCATGTGTCATGTCTCATGTCCCATGTCCCATGTCCCATGTCCCATGTCCCATGTACCATGTACCATGTACCATGTACCATGTACCATGTACCATGTACCATGTACCATGTACCATGTACCATGTACCATGTACCATGTACCATGTACCATGTACCATGTACCATGTACCATGTACCATGTACCATGTACCATGTTCCATGTTCCATGTGCCATGTGCCATGTGCCATGTGCCATGTGCCATGTGCCATGTGCCATGTGCCATGTGCCATGTGCCATGTGCCATGTGCCATGTGCCATGTGCCATGTGCCATGTGCCATGTGCCATGTGCCATGTGCCATGTGCCATGTGCCATGTGCCATGTGCCATGTGCCATGTGCCATGTGCCATGTGCCATGTGCCATGTGCCATGTGCCATGTGCCATGTGCCATGTGCCATGTGCCATGTGCCATGTGCCATGTGCCATGTGTCATGTCCCATGTGTCATGTCTTATGTCCCATGTCCCATGTCCCATGTCCCATGTCCCATGTACCATGTACCATGTACCATGTACCATGTACCATGTACCATGTACCATGTACCATGTACCATGTACCATGTGCCATGTGTCATGTCCCATGTGTCATGTCCCATGTCCCATGTCCCATGTCCCATGTCCCATGTACCATGTACCATGTACCATGTGCCATGTACCATGCCCATGTGCCATGTACCATGCCCATGTGCCATGTACCATGTACCTTGTACCATGTACCATGTACCATGTACCTTGTACCATGTACCATGTACCATGTACCATGTACCATGTACCATGTACCTGTACCTGTACCATGTACCATGTACCTGTACCATGTCCTATGTCCCATGTCCCATGTCCCATGTACCTGTACCATGTACCATGTACCATGTACCTGTACCATGTCCCATGTCCCATGTCCCATGTCCCATGTCCCATGTCCCATGTCCCATGTCCCATGTCCCATGTACCGTTACCATGTACCATGTGCCATGTACCTGTACCATGTACCATGTGCCATGTGCCATGTTGCATGTGACATGTACCGTTTACCATGTCCCATGACCCATGTACCATGTACCATGTACCATGTACCATGTACCATGTACCATGTACATGTACCATGTACCATGTACCATGTACCTTGTACCATGTACCATGTACCATGTACCATGTACCATGTACCATGTACCATGTACCATGTACCATGTACCTTGTACCATGTACCATGTACCTTGTACCATGTACCATGTACCATGTACCATGTCCCATGTCCCATGTCCCATGTCCCATGTCCCATGTCCCATGTCCCATGTCCCATGTCCCATGTCCCATGTCCCATGTCCCATGTACCGTTATCATGTCCATGTACCATGTACCATGTACCATGTACCATGTACCATGTACCATGTACCATGTACCATGTACCATGTACCATGTACCATGTACCATGTCCCATGTCCCATGTCCCATGTCCCATGTCCCATGTCCCATGTACCGTTACCATGTACCATGTGCCATGTACCTGTACCATGTACCATGTGCCATGTGCATGTTGCATGTGACATGTACCGTTTACCATGTCCCATGACCCATGTACCATGTACCATGTACCATGTACCATGTACCATGTACCATGTACCATGTACCATGTACCATGTACCATGTACCATGTACCATGTACCATGTACCATGTACCATGTACCATGTACCATGTACCATGTACCATGTACCATGTACCATGTACCATGTACCTTGTACCATGTACCATGTACCTGTACCATGTACCATGTACCTGTACCATGTCCCATGTCCCATGTCCCATGTCCCATGTCCCATGTCCCATGTCCCATGTCCCATGTCCCATGTACCGTTACCATGTACCATGTGCCATGTACCTGTACCATGTACCATGTGCCATGTGCCATGTTGCATGTGACATGTACCGTTTACCATGTCCCATGTCCCATGACCCATGTACCATGTACCATGTACCATGTACCATGTACCATGTACCATGTCCCATGTCCCATGTTCCATGTCCCATGTACCATGTCTCATGTCATGTGTGTTACTAGCGACTAGTAACGCACCAAAATAGAAAAAATCCTTTTAGCAGATTATTCAAGATACCTGCTCAAATTTAAAAATTTTATTTCTACATTTTTAGTTATAAAAGCTCTTTATAGTACAGAAAATAAAGCTAATTGTGTTGTTATTGCATTTCTGAACAAAAATATTAATTTATGTTGAGAATGTAAAGATATTTGCATTTTAAAATGTATAATTTATCATAAAATTGACAAAAATGATACACGGCATACATAATACAATTATTTCTTCTTTTCTGTAACTTTGACAAAAATAACTTCGAACATCTACTCAAAATTTAAATTTTTTTATTTATTTTAAACAGAAATTACTAATAATAAAACGGTCTATAGACGTTAATATATTTTGACAAATTAATTCTTGCTCTTTTAAAAAATGTGATGTTAATTTCAACATTATCACCTAGTAAATATAACTTATCAAAAATTTGAAATAAATATGATAAAGTCTACTTTGAAAACAATGTTGTCAAGTTTACTTCTTTAAAATATGCCAATAACTTCCGAATTTCTATCCAAAAATAATTTATATTATTTTACCCTTGTTTTTAAACATTTTTAGATTCCTTCCAGATAACGTACAGTGGAGCGTGTTCGCGTCTGTATACCCTGTATACCATGTACTGTGTACCATGTAGTGTGTACCAGTTACTGCGTACCATGTACCGTGTACCATGTACTTTGTACCAAGTACTTTGTACCATGTACCATGTAATCGGGAATAGTTTCATTAGGGTTATAGTTATTGTATCAAAACTTGATCTAGTTAAAAGAATGTAGAATTTCATAGATTCCCGAAGAATGGTACGCTGATTTGGTGGTGTTCGTTTTAAAATACAACGATCTTTGCTTTATCGCGCAACATTCTAATTAGATAGTTATTTAACAACTTAATTACAAATTACAATGAGGAAAAACATTGTCAAAAGTCGGTTAAAAGTTCCCGTAGAAAAGACCTTCTAATAGTTGGTGCCGAGTTTTTCTTCTTCTTTTACCTGACCACTGAAGAACTTTGGAGAAAAAAACACTTCAACAATTCAGGATTATAAGATTTTCCAAAATTTGGATATGCTGTTTTACTTGTTGTCGATGATAATATTTGAAGGTGAACAATGGATAAAATCTGGAAAACCAGTCTTAGAAAATCATTTTCTGTATTCCAAACTAAATCACAGAGAAGATGGTATTACCTTGTAGAATTTGACCAATATTCATGATTTTTTGGGTCTTCCAAGGATTACTAATTCAGATATAATATCTTCTAAAATTTATAAATACCACCTTGATCATTGATCAAATATTGTAATGAAGAAAACTGATTTCAGAAAACCGTTTTTTGTGTATAGAATTCTACTCTAAAAACTTCTACGAGTATTAAAATAGGTTTATTAAAAAATCACTACATCCAAGCTATTATTTATAATTTAAAATACATTATCGTTAAGTTCTTTGTACTTATTGGTGTATAATTATTGATAAAAGTTAATAGAAAAACTAAAAATTAAAAGCTTTTTTAGTGAGTTAATGCAGATGCGTAATCATGAAGATCTGAATGCGTTATTAAATTGCAATTACGCATCTTTTCATCACTTTAACGCACACCTCAACTAATGTCTAAATTAAGGAGTCAGCTTGTAAATAAAGAAAGGATTAGCATAATTTTACAATTAAAGAGCATACTCATTTCTTGTGAAGCGAGAAGCAATTTGAGATTAGCTGATAAGAGGAGTGCAGCTGAAAATAAAAGGCAAGCATTTAATAGAAAGTATTTAATCTTGAAACGCTAAATAAAAATAAATTGATGAGCGTGACACGCTTATCCCAATAATTACTGATCGAAATCTGTAAATTTATATTGGCTTAGCTATGGAAGTTATTACTTCTTACTTAACAAGTTTGTAGCTTTCCTTTTGAAGATTGTAAATTAATAACAACAAAAAGCTCTTCTCGTTTGTTGTATTTATGATGCTAGATTTTCCTTCCTACGTGACTTGTCAACTTGGATGATGCATTATTATATGCTTTAATGTAGATGACCACCCATACGCTGTTACGCAAAGATTAACACCTTATACATAAAAAAATATAAGATTTTTTTTAATCTTCCTAATTACGATAATAAATTCGTTCTAAATGTCCAATTTTCTACAAGAATAAAGGAGGAATTGCGAATTTTAAAATAGGATGCTTAAAGCGTTATGGATGGCTGTAATTATATCAAAATAGGTGCTCTTTTTACACGTCTCCCATCATTAGAGCGTTACATATTATTACCCATGCAAATTCTATGACATAAGTAATTTGCTGGGGCAGAATGATGCTATTACTTTTTTTATGATATCATCTAGGAATATATTTTTTGTTACTTATTAAAAGTACTTATCTATATAATTATTAGTGAGTTAAAAGGAAATTTGCATTAAATTCTTAAAATTGTAATTTACATTCGTAATTAGGGGCTATGCTATATCAAAACTAGGATGTCGAATTTTTATAGAAAATAAGAGAGTTTTAGGTTACATGTTTTAAATTTATCCTAGAGGAACTTTAGTACCTTGAAAGGTTGAAATTCTAGAACAAAATTATATTAAAAAGATATAGCCTGTGGAAGTTACGGAAAAATTACCTGTAGGTTAATTCGCAGTAATGTTTTCAAAGTAATAAAATTTGGTAGTGGTTGAAGGAAGAAGTAAATAAATTTAAGTTGGTGGCTATAAAATTTTAGTGTTGTGCTAATTAAAAGACATTTCTTTTGAAATGTGTTCTTCATCTAAAATATGTAATCCCATAAAACTAAAGTAGATCGTTATCGTGGCGTTGTTTTAATTTGCATGAGGAACTCTCGGTCTATTGTCCATCGGATAGATATGCCTTTTCGGACAATACCAAGATAGGGAGCCTTAAACAATGTGAATGACGATCGGGATATCTAATCCGGAGCAATAAACCAAATCATAACTTATAATTAGCGCGGGAGAATGCACCGCAGGCCACACGAAGTTGACCCGCCCGAGCTACCAAGCCCCATACCTATCGTCCTGCACGCTCACCTGAGCACGCAGCACCGTAACCAGAAATTTTCATATAATGCATTATTACATTTTATAACTTACTTTTTGTATATCTTTAAACCACATTCAACCAGCAATCTGGAGTCCAAAAAAGTCATCTTCAAAATTCAATCATATACTCTTATGGTATAGGGGCTATACCATAAGCGTTATTCCAAAATTTAAGAATTGAACTGAATGAAATACTAATATTTGGAAGAACCAAAAAACATCAATTCAGAAGAAAACCAAAAGCTACTAAGGTATAATGGAAGAGGAGCTGTACCTATATTATAATGTGTTGGTGTATTGGTAAAGGTACAACCTTTAGGAATAATTTCCCAATAATAGCCCTTATAGACCATCTAACTCTTATCCATGCTTCAACCTGAAAATTCATTGACAATAAGTAAATTGATGTAGCCAGATTTTGGCAAACCCCACGAAAATTACAGGGTTTTAGGAGAACTGTTGAATGTTTTTTTCTCCAAAGGTACTATAGCATTTTAGTGATCCGTAGTCCAGAAAGATGAAACTATCAAAAGAAATCTCACAAAACACATGAATATACCACATATTGAACAGTAATTATCCCAATATCTACATGACCTTTCAATGGTTTAAGAGATATTAATATCCAATTAAAGAAAAAGTGAAAAATAGACCAAATAGCTCTTTTGATGACTGTTGTTTTTTTCAAAATTGCCTAATATTTGTTAGTGTGTTTCTCTATTTTGCTTTTTTAGTAATACTGTTTTTACAATAGTAGTTTTTACAAATAAAATCAAAGTTCGCAATTATCAATTTTGGTTTTCTATGTCTCAACATGCTTTGAATATTAACAACTGATGTTACCAAGGAAACCCTTACTTTGTTGAATTTCGCTCTTTTCTGTATTTTTGATAATAGCTAAACCGAAATAATGGACTTTACTAAAGAAGAACTGGTAAATATAGTGTAAGCCACAATATATCGAATATGCTAGAAAGAAAGTATGTGATTAATTTATTCATTAAGTCCAATCATATTTGGAATTTAAATGAGATAAGTCTCTGGGTTGATCCATCCAAAGCAAAAGTTGTTGGTGCTGTAGGTCTTCCAAGTGCAAGAACAACGAGAACTTGTGGTGGTAAAAATATCATAGTTTTATCAGGGGGTGGGACAAAAGGCCGCCATAGACAAAAGACCGACTTAGACAAAAAGCCGACTTGGATAAAAGGCCGAATGACAAAAGGCCGACATGAAAAAGGGCGACTAGGATAAAAGGCCGAAGGAGAAAAGCCCGACTTGGACAAAATGTTCTCTAGGACAAAAGGCCGAAAAAGAAAAGGCCGAACGATAAAAGGCCAATATGGACAAAAGGTCGACGTGAACAAAATGCCGAACGATAAAAGGCTAAACGGTAAAAGGCCGATAATAAAAGTTAATGTGAACAAAATTTAAAAAAATATGTTTATTCTGTTTCTCCTTTGAAAACAAATGTTTATTTGAAACATTTTTTCATAAAATTCCTAGTTTCGTAAATATTTTCATCTTTCAGGTTGTGTGACTCACCTTCACCATGTAAAGGGTGATTTTTAAGTTGATACTTTTTTTCAACGGGACGTAAAACTCAATGTACTGTAATTTGGAAAAATATTTTGCATATAAGTCTTTAAAAAGATTGGTATAAGGCGAATAAGACAAATAATTTCTTAATTAATTTCATGTTTATTATTAATTTTATAAACTAAACAAATAGCTATAGTTAACGCAGCAAAAGGCACAGACGAAATAAAGTCTGCGCATAAACATCTTTCAGCCTTTTCTTTTCGTCGGCCATTTTTCTTTCGGCCTTTTGTCCAGATCGGCCTTTTTTCCTTTCGGTTTTTTGTCTGTGTCGGCCATTTATATAATTCAGCCTTTTTTCATTCGGCTATTTCTCCTTCGGCCTATAGTCCGCGTCGGCCTTTTATCCATATCGGCCTTTTGCTATTCGGCCTTTTGTAGTCAGCCTTTTGTCCAAGTCGGCCTTTTATAGTTTGGCCTTTTCTCATTCGGCCTTTTGTCCCATTCCGCCATTTGCCCATGTCGACTTTTTCTCCATTTCCGCCCTTTGTCCCTTTCGGTCTTTAGGGATTAGGCCTTTTGGGGTAGACCCGTTTTATCAGCATGTAGTGCAAGTGGACAAATGTCTTCACACTCTATAATATTCAACGGGAAAACATATCTGGGATGCATGGATCCACGAGGAAGGAGATGACTGCTTTACCAATATTTCATATGCTGCAACTACAAATGGGTGGATGGAGGATGGAGAGTGACGATTTTTGAATTTTTAAAGAAATATATTCCTAGAAAGTGTAGGCAATGTACTTCCTATTTTACTTATTGTGATGGTCATAAATCTCATGTTAACTGCAGTGTAAATGAATTTGCAAAGAATAATTAAATTACAATTATGAGACTTCCTCAACACAGTACTACAACCACTAGATTTGGTTGTTTTCAAGTCCATCAAAAATATATGAAACGAAGAGTTAACTAAGTGGCATGAACACAATGTGGGACGTAAAATTCCAAAAATGAACTTTTCTCAGCTTTTAGGTACTACTTGTGAACAAGTAAGATCAGAAGAATGCAAAATTTGATAGAAATAGTCTAGACTATGTTCTTTCAGGTTATCTTGTAATGTGACTGGATTATGGTTCTGCACCTACATTATCTTATTTTGAATCTCATCTTCATTGTTTTGGATTGGTTCTAGAAGAAAAATGAGAATATCTTGTTATCCACTGTAATTTAATGTTATCCACTCCGACGAGACAAAAAAGCCAAACATAAGGCGCAACTGTTATAACCAAAATTGGAGCTCAAGAACTATAGGAAATGAAAGCAAAAAGTAGGTAAGCATAAGCAGTCATCTAAGCCCAAAACCAAAACACATTCAAAATTCAAAAACTTCCAGAAATATCCAAACCAGCAGCAGTGATGATACAGAAAGTGAATTATCAGGAAATAGTAAAGGAAGAGATTTTGGATGATTTAAATAAAACCTCAAAATTTGTATGCATACATTTATATGTATTGGTGAAGAAGAACTCGCGAAAATACTTTATAGGTAAAATCTTACCCATATAAAAAGACCAATAGAAAACTTCATTCCTTAAGAAATCTAAAAATGAAAAATTTACTTGGCCATATATTGAAGACATCTCATTTATTAATGAAAATGATATTGAATTGCTTCTGCCATTATTTCCATAAAAGTTGCATCGATTATTATCAATGATCGATATATAAAATCATCATTTTAAAAAACGCGTTTATTCTTTCTACCTTACTTAAATTGTAACATAAGTTTCTTAGACCTAAATTCGGAAAACCCAAATATTTGTAGAATTATCCCTCAGGTAAATTTATTTTATACTTACTGTAAATTTCATTTCTTTAATCTTTACATGCTTAATTTTATTACTTTGGGATTTGTCATTAGTTTTAAAAATTATTTTTTGTAAAAAATGTTCAAGGGAAGCACCCGAAAGAACACCGATGACAGTTTTAGAGAATCCCGATTTGGTGTTTACACTTAGAGTTCAGATGGACAATGGTCAATGAGTTTTTAGAGTTAGAGTTTAGTGTGAGAGTTCCGAGTTGGAGTTGTAGAAGGTCAATGGTCCATGATAGTTCAAGTTTCTACATATTTTCACAAGACCATTTTAGAGTATAAGTTTAAAATATTAGAAGAAAAATAAAAATAAATTGATCACAACAAAGGACTAAGGTAAGTTTTACAATTGGAACCAAGCATTTTTAAAGTTAGTTGGATAATCTCATAAGTAATAGAATATATTTTATCTTCAAAGTCACTAAAGTGGCCAAGTATGGACCAATAACTGGAACAAACTGCTAAAAAAAATCAAAACAAAGTTTGTAGCTAGAAGACCTCAAATGTTCAAGGACTAAAGAAATTAGTTTTTCAACTGAAAACCTGACAAATTAGAAGTTTGTATAAAGCTGGAGAAGAAAGGAAGGTGTCAAAAATCGGTTAACTCTAAGCAGATTCTATCTAAATTTGTTTATTCCATGGAGACATTTCATGATATTCCAGGTGTGTTTCGGATAAATTATTAAATAAAATGGTTGATAAATAAGCTTGATGATAAAATAACAATTTTTTATGAAATAAAAATTTCTTAGGTAATATTCAGGGAAGAAGAGAGGTCAAGATGTATTTTATAGGAGGAAATTTATGATTTTTTGGAAAATGGTGGTAGGTATTACATGACAAGAAGAGACGAAGCTTGAGGAGCCATAAATAAGAAGCAAGCAGCAGCAATGTTGGGAATTCATAGTTAATGGGATTTTTACAGAATAAATAAACTAATTATTAGAATAACCCAAAAACCATCAATTCGGGACACGAACTACAAGTAACTATAGTTTAAAGAAATAATTGCGATACCTATATTATGATATCTTGGTGAGAATACAGCCTTTAGTAGTAATTTTACATGGAGTTTTGGAAAATAGAAAATGATTTCCTAACCTTGCAGAGTTTCCAACTTTTAACCATGTTTCATTTATAAACAGCAACATCAATTTTCTCAGATCTTGGAAAATCTCAATAAAACTCAGGTGCTTTAGTAGAAATGTTGAAATATGTTTTTTCATCAAATCCACTAAAGTGGTGAATCATACAAATATAGTACCAAAAACTAAAACAAACTACTACAAGAAATCTTCCAAAACAAAGTAGCTAGAAGACCACAAGCTATCAAGGATTAAAGAAGAAAGTTTTAAAACTAAAAATGTGTTATTTTAAACCGGAAACATGAAAGGAAGATGATAGATTTTATCTAAATTTGTTCATTCATGGATGATAAAATAAAGGATTTTTATGAAATAATAATTTCTGGTGTAATATTTATGGAAGAAGAAAGGAGAAGATATATTTTATGGAAGGAAATTTATGATTTTTGTTGTTGGAAAATGATGGTAGGTATTACATGACAAGAAGCGAGGAAGCCTGAAGAGCCATAAAGAAGAAGCAAGCGGGAGCAATGTTGGTAATTCATAGTTGCGAATAGTCACGACCATAACACTTTCGTAACCATTTTTTTCGGCTTCATTTCAGGTAACGCCCAGCAATTCACCGCGATTAGAATCTTTTTAGCGGCAATAACTTAAAATCGTTTAATAACCAAAATATTAACGGAATGCCAATTAAAGTGAGGAAGCGGAAAATCATGATTAGGTAATGGGCGTGATGCCCATGATTCCATAAAATAGGTGCAACATGAACTCATCTTGTATATTAAAATGTAGCGCGGGCAGAAGGGGCTATGTAACTCATGTAACCGGTTGCGAAATTTTTCAGAAGCGTTTGAAGAGCAGTAATTACACTTGAGGCTTTTCACGGTCCATTCAACAAGAAGCGTCCTTGTAAAAACTTATGTGCTCGCATATTCTGCATAATTACAGCCCCGGTCGACTTGCACGATGTGAAATCTTTGAAAGTTATGTTTCCTTAGAAAATTACATAACCCAGGCGCTATTAAACGAAGTGGACGAAGGGACCGAGCCTCTTCACTTTTTTCTCGCAATTTAGTGCGAAGTGTGGAGGTTGTAGTTTTGATGTTTTGTTTTTCGAACACAAATAAAAGCAACAAATTGGCTATAAGTGTGTTGTTCGCATTCCACGCGTCTCCGCACCTGGCCACTAACGGTTCGCATATATCATGCCTGATGTTGGCGGTCAGTCGCCATTTCTTAATCGTCTATCAAACTATTATTTATAGTCTCACCACTGTCCACCCACTAAAATCAACCAGCAGTACCAATCTCAATAACAAAAACTTAGTAATGAATGAATACTCATTTATTACCATTATTAAATTTGAAACTAAACCTCTATTGTGGTCTTATCAAAATTTGGGAAATTCTTTAACCTAAAGAGCCAATGAACGAACCATGCAAAAAAGTGAGGAACGGTCGAAATATAATAGATTTGTAAAAGGTATTCTTCAAGATTTTACAATAACAAGAATTTGTGATTTCAGAAAAAGACACAATAAAAACTGGAAGAAGCTGTATGGGAAAGCCTAAAGATTACTGATAATAAAGCAAATCGAAGCTCTGAGGAAAACACCAAAGGCGACAATTAGCTTATAATATTTGCAAGTATTTCTGAAACTGTCAACTAGAACTTACCTTAGGCTTAAATATAATGGATTATTTAAATAAAAAAACAAAAAGGCCTGATGGGTCTGATTGATGTCAACTTCAAAGTGTAGAAGAGCTGTCTTTATACATTGGCCATTGGCTGTCTTAAGTAAATACATGATATTATTGTTGGTTACAGTGAGCTAATGGTACCTAAACAAATTGATGAACAGAATCTTGTATGTGTTTTTTCCAGCTCCTAAAATTTGTAGGATTTTATAGATATTTAAAAATACTAATAAATTAATTTAAAAAATAAAACATGGAGGAATAGAAAAATAACTCGAATAGTTTTTGAACATGATGTATTGTGGACTCCTTTTTTGAAACCTTTGATTATTTTTCGAACCATTCCAACTTTTTTGAATTTCGAATTTTTTAATGAAAATTACGTACTTTACTACCCGTACCTTTTTATCTTTAAAGATTAGAAAAATTTTACCTACCGTTTCAATTCCAATTGAAATTTTTGATAAACTATCAGAATACCTTTATCTATTGCTTCATGAAACGAACGTATTTTCTGTATACGTTTTTTTTAAGTAATTTCACTTATTGTACAATAAATAGTTGAAACCAATTACTTGAGAGCATTCTTGTATCAAACATGAACATTATTGTAAATAATCTAAACACCTTAACAATAATTAAAAAGGCATGCTTTAGTAAATGTAATTTACTTCCACCTGGGCTGTTAATAACACGCCGTGGTACGTTATATCTCGAAGATCTTAACTGCCTTCCCACATGTGTGTAACACGTACTTATTTGCTGGAAGATTTCATCTCAACTAAGTCAAGCAACATATTTAAATAACTACATTAGATTCATTTAAGCTTTACAAAAGAAATATCACGACGAGGAGCAACGCGTGTAATATTGGAGTAGCGAGATTAAAATCGATATCCAAAACTCTTGTATCGAATTCTTTCAAACCAACTTTCCAATTCTTTGATTTGCGATAAATAAAGCTGGTTAAAAGGGGCGTATTTACATTGCGGCGCTAATAATCTAATAAATCACAGAAAATACGTAATCCGATTAGGGAAGGGAATATGCATATAAATTTCTATAAATAACTCCCATATCGATAAGTTACATCAGAAATTACTTTTAAAGTATCACGTGTTTAGTAATTTTTAAATATTTTATTACACTACTCCTTTTTCAATTGTATTTCAGAAAAAAAAACAATCAATTGCAGAAATCATCAATTATAATTCAAAAACGTTAATTCTGTTCAGAAAGCATCTATTTTTTATCAGAGAAATCAATTGTATTTCAGAATCCTTAATTGTATTTCGGAAACCATTTTTTGAAAATAAAAATTCGTTAATTTAATTTCTAAAAGGTTGATTTGTTTTTCAAAAGGAATCCTTGTGTGTAATCGAACAATTCAAAATAAATTTTGTCGTAGAAATTTTCGATTACCTAAATATTATATTTTAACCACCAACACCCATGTCTTCCATTGCTAAATCTCCACCAACAATCGAAGGGCTCGCTGCAAAAACCAGGTAATTCCAATTTTTAACGAAACTTTGTATTGTAAATTGTATTATGTAGAATAGGTTATTGCGAACATTTTGATTCTAATATCAATGAAATTACAAAAATATGGAGTTGTCTGGCTTTTACACCGAATCGTTCAATTGTATTTTTGGATTCATCAATAATTGTTTCTATGTAAACCAAAATTGGCTCCATGATACCAGCACCCATAACAAGAGAAATCCGAAGATGTCTTTTAGCAGTACTGCTTTAATCTTAAAAGAGATTATTTCAATTGAGTTTAATGGTGTATTGTTTAGTTGCATAATTTTGATGAATCATCGCCAAAACCTATGGCTTTCCTCATTCTTCTATAATTGGTCCTTTCTGAAATTAAATAGATTTTTCTGAAATACAATTAATACTTTCTGAAATACAATTGAAGGATCTGCTGTAAAAAGGATGTAACATTTCGGAGGAGTTTTGAGTTACATGTATTACTATGTGTCAAAATGAAAAATAAATAAATAAAGTTAGTTAGTTTTAGTTATACTTATGTCTCATTAACGCCTTGGAGTTTTTTTGTTTACAATTATTCCTGATCGCATATGATAGTAAGATGTTTTTTGTAATTTTCTAAAATTAGATGAAACATCTATTTTGTGGCAAAGAAAAGTTAACTTCAACAATCACACATACCCCACGTCCTCTGGAAGATATAAATAGAATAAATTCATATAATTTTGAATTTTTAAAAACTTTCTACGATTTTCTCAAAACTTACAAAATTGGAGTTACCTCATTTTTGCAGAAAACCCTTCAATTGTATTTCAGAAAAATCTATTTAATTTCAGAAAGGACCAATTGTAGAAGAACTAAGAAGGGCAGAGTTTTTGGCGGTGATCGACACCTGACACATACAATTCATTAAAATTATGCAACTTAACAATACACCTGTAACAATATTACGCTTAAAACCTTATTCACCAATGTTAAACCCAATTGAAATAATCTATTCTAAATTTAAAGCCACTTCGGATTTCCCTGTTATGGTTCCTGGTATCATGGAGCAAATGTTGGTTTACTTGAACCTTTCTGAAATAACATTTATGCTTCTGAAATACAATTGATGTTTTACGAAATCAAATTGATTTATCTAAAATACAATCGATGCTTTCTGAAATACAATTGATACTTTCTGAAATTAAATTGATACTTTCTGAAATTAAATTGATCCTTTCTGAAATACAATTGATGCTTTCTGAAATTGGAAGAGGTGTAGTTCTAGAAATATTATTCATAGAAGGGTTGGCACGAATATTTGCAAATTAAGTGGAGATGGGAATCTTTCAATATTATCAAAAATTCTTCGGAAGAGTTGATTATGGATTAAATACTTTCACTTAAATCCACAAATAGTACACCTCGTTGGTGATCTTTGGAAAGCAAATGGAGATGGAAATCATGTGATATCATCAATTTTAGTTAGAGTTATTGAATTGGTATTATTGTCGCCGCCCTTGAGCCAAATAAAAGAAAGTTTGTTAAGTTGGACTTTAGGACTGTGATTTTCGTGATATACGTTGATGACTATTTCACGACGGTATCTACGAATAAAGATGAAGGCACATTAAATGTTTTTAACTCAATTAATACTTACATTAAATTCACAAGAGATTTGTACCTTTTCTGGATTTATATTTGGACAACAAAATACATCATCAAAGCCTCTTTCTGTAGACCTATACTCAAAACCAATAGATTCAGATAGAGTACTATGTTCTAAACTACAAGTCAAATCACCCGCTAAATCAAAAACTCAACATTATAAACCAAAATCTACAAAAAATCCAATTATTGTCAGATCTACAGTTCTACAAACAGAATATACAAAAGCTATACTAAACTAAAATTTAATGGTTATCCTGCTAAGCTGATTATTTCTATTTTTAATATTTCCAACAATTTTAACCATGTTAGATCAAAAAACTCAGTAGATAAAAATCAGAACTATTTTAAAACTACATATACATATACCAGGTATGTCCCAAAAACTAAAAAAAAAACTAAAAATACAGAACAACAATGTCTGCTTTTACAATTCTTTCATCCAATGACCGATTATTTTCAAAACTCGAATCAAAATTACCAAAAAAAAATGTAAAAAACACAGTCTGCTCAATATCCTGTAAAGACTGTGATAAGATTTAAATCAGACAGACACAAAGATATATTATGAAGGATAGAATTGGTGAGCTGGGCAGAGACTGCAAACCATCAAATACCGTAAAGTACCTATCATTTCAAGTACGACTATAGTTTGGATTTTAAAAATTTCAACATCCTAGATAGAGAACCAAATTATAGAAACCGATTATTCTTGGCAATCACTGCCCACGCCATAAATCAATAGTAGAGTCCCGGATTCGGGTTCAATGTCCCGCACAAGTAACTGTCCCAAAAAAAGTCCCGGAAGAGAATTAAACATTTTTTTATCTAAACAAAGAAAATTTATCGCTTCTTTTAAAACAATGTATTTTTTTTATTTAAGAGAATTTCTTGTTTTGGTTTTATAGTTTCAAAACATTTGGCATATATTTTTGGCACAACACCACCTAACTCACCCTGAAGTCTGATGTCCAGGATTTCAGCAATATATCGTGAATATTATGTTTTTCAAAGAATAGCCAATCTTGAAAAGCAAAAGCTGAGGGAAAAAGAACTGAAAATCCTGAGCAGAATCAAAGTATCAAGGAATTGAAAAAATATGTTTTTTCGAAATTATACCATATTGTGCTAAGGTGCTACTATAGTATATTACGCAAAGAGCTAGAAAGTGACGAGTGAGGAGATCACACGAGCACAGAATTCACTTTCTTTAGAGTTGCGTACGCTATTTTTCCGACGACCACGAAGATTTTGGGACCATTATTAATATTTTGTAGTAACATCTCCAAAGTCATAACATAAGCTTTGATGACATTGAAGTTACTCGAATAGTTTTAGTTAAATCAATTGTAGGTGGCGCTGTTTTGACGGATGCAACTGATCGAAATGAATGAAAAATTTTCCTATTTAAAATATACACAAAAGTTAATTATATAATGATTTTAAATTTAATAATAAAACAAGTAATATCTGCAGGGGTAAATTTAAATTTTTGTTTGATTTGTCCTTATTTTGCAAGTTCAAAAAAATCCGTGAGATGGCTTTCGGAATTCCTTTCCAGCACCTCTATTGAAAATTACAAGTTTCTTAGAGTTATAAAACAGAAACCCAAAGTCACTAGTGTAGCAACGATATATTTTCTAAACCAATAATATAATAATAATAATAAGCTTTATTCATCTTTAAGGACTTAATACAAGTATAAGATAGGTCAGGAGTCATGAGTAAGAAGCTAATAGCTGATATAATACTAATACAAAATTATCAACACATTACAATAGATTACACAAAAATTATTTACATGTTACATAATACTAATACAAAATTATCAACACATTACAATAGATTACACAAAAATTATTTACATGTTACATCGAGTCAATAAATTCCTGTACACTGTAAAAACTGTTACGCTGCAATAGTAGTTTTAATTCACTTTTAAATTTGTTTAGTGTACTGTCTTTAAAATTACTAGGAATTTTATTAAAAATACGGACACTCAATATTCTGAAAGATTTTTGAACAAGATTTAGGTTGACTTTTTCAGGCAAGAAGGGCCCGGCAGCGGGTGACGTATTCATGTGAATTTCGTACATTTAATGTGGATTGATTTCTGTATGCAAACAGACCGAGTTCCAAAATTAGCAGGCATGGTGCCGTAAGGATTTGACTTGATTTAAATAAGTCTCTGCAGGGGTGGTTGGCTGGTTTACCTAGTAGGCATCTCAACGCTCGTTTTTGTGCTATCAGCACTTTATTCAAATGAGGTGAACATCCCCATAGTAATATACCATATAGTAACCTACTTTGGATTTCCGCAAAATAGATTTTTTTTAGAGCAGAGACGTCAATACAATGATATAGAGCACGTATTTTGAAGCAAGATTTATTTAATTTCTTAATAAGGTTTTGACAATGTTCCTCCCAGTCAAGGGTTTCTGTTAACTCCATTCCTAAGAATGTGACTTTAGTTGTTAAATTAACATCTTGACCGCCCGCTTTTAGATCAACGTTTTCTGTAATTTTTCTCTGTTTTGTGTGGAAAAGCACACTGTGTGTTTTATTGGTATTGAGAAATAATCTATTTGTGCTAAACCAATGATTTAGTTTACTTAACATACGATTTAAAGTTATTTCTGATTGTTTAATTGACAGGGAGCTGGTTACGATAGATGTGTCATCGGCGTACATGATTACCAGAAATTCATTTAAGAAATCGACTATATCGTTGATATATAAAGTAAACAATATGGGACCCAATATGGATCCTTGGGGCACCCCTATTGTTACCGGGAGGGTTATGGATTTAACAGTTTTCAGTCCATTTTCCGACTTGAATTTGGCCTCTACATATTGCGATCTATTTGATAGATATGAATTACATATACGATTTTCTTTCTTTCTTGCCATAGCCTCATCAAAAATCTCGACAAAAACCATATTAATATGGTTACATGTATAAAACGAACTCACGGCATTAACTAAATAACTGGATACAGTCTAAATTGAAGACTGAAGAGAAAAGAAGTCGTCTTCCCCATAGATGCTTGGAGAAGAATATGATACTTCACTGCATTTACTAACTGAATACATAGTCATAGTATTTCAAAGAACAATCAGTCTTGGGAACCAAATGGTAACTGCAGAAGAGCTGAAAACAATACCGAGAAAGAAATTCTGAACTTTATCGAAGTACCAAAGAATGTTTCGGAATTTTTCTTTATGAAACTTTGGGAGTCTTCGATGTAGGATAATAATATCACTTCATCTTCTATTTTTTGGAATAATTATTTCCTTTTTTCCTAGAACCTTCCAAATTATTTGCATCATTACAGAATCTGAAAACTTTGTGCACACTTACCAAATCTGAAAATATTCGCATTTGAATAGGTGGTTTCGAAGAGAAGAAGTTGATGATGAAATTGATGGATAAAATAACTATTTCATAATTCGTTTCAAAATATCAAAGCACTTTCAAAATTGGGTAATTTTTGTTTGGTAAGTATGTGTTCTTGATCTTTATAAGCATTTCTTCTTCAATTTTTGAAGAGGTGTTTAGTTTATTTTAAATGTTTAACTTTCGTTTGTTCATATTAAGAATGAGGAATTTGGGTGAAGTAGAATGAGGAACACTTTAATACAGTTAGGAAATTTTGTATTAAATGTTTCAAAATTTCCATATAAATTATAAGTTTTAAATCAGAAAATGGTTTGAAATATTAGTTTCCGTGACTTCGGGAGGTAAAATAATTGAATAGACAATGGCTTTAGTGGGTGCTTTAGAGTGCGAAACGAATGACAAGAGCTCTCGGCCATTGTCTTATCCGCAGTCAGAGCACACTGCCTTGGGACACGGAGGAGATTATTAAACGTAAAGCTGCATTGAAGGCCAAGGAGTCGGAGGAAAAATGAAGACGAAAGATGAGTGTGGGTCATGAGAGTGCTAATATCCAATCCACGGATCCACTCGCACACAAATGTGTGTGATACACATCTGAATGTAACGCAGCATTGACACGCTATCATTTTTACAAGCGGCTTGCCGAAGTGGCGTATCTGATGCTCATTAGCATGGACCGGATCACACTCTCCGCGAATGGACTATCCGGTTACGCGTGGGACTCGGCCCCAATTTGCATCTTCGCTCGTATTACCGTCTTTAATTGTGTCCGTCTAATAGACCAACTGAAATAGATCAATCTAATATAACTAAATATCAATTTAATATCACCACGAGAAAACTTTCTTCATTTTATTCATCAAAATTTCAAAATTATAGCAAATTTACACCAAATTTCTCAATTTTTTTATTATACAGGGTGTCCCAACTAATACCCAGATTCTGGTCAAATCATTTAAATTTAAAGGCCTTTAAATTTAAATTTGTTATATGGTTGTAATGGACGATTTCCATGGTTACCTTAAATGTTTCTAATTAAAGCCCTTTAACTTTGACCAGAATCTGCCTATAAAACTTGTTCTTTCTGAAATATAAATCTTTTTGAAAATTACGAGAACATTACGAAATATAATGATGAATTCCAAATTCTTGTTCCAACGCAAAAGAGGGTCGAGTGAACCTTGAATTACGGATATTTGAAACCTCAAAACGAAACGATTGAAATAAAAAAAAACGTATTAATGTGTTTAGAGGTTTCAAAATACTCGACACCTTTTTTCGCTTAAGAGGAGTGGTACTGAGTGGTGCATAGTAGGAGGTTGAATTTCTATCTTGAAATAAAAACCAGTTTTATCGTTTTCTCGAAATTTTCAAAACGACCGATATTTCAGAAAAGACATTTCAGTTGGGACATCCTGTATAATTGTATAAGCTAAACTAAGGTAAAAGCTTTAAAGATAGAATTTACCCATTTAATTATTTCGATTTCATTTTGAATTTCTCAAAGGTTTTTGCTTATACAGGGTTACCCAACTAAGAGTTTCCACTCAGGTTATTTTGAAAACAAATAATTTTTGAAAAAATCCATGAAACCGGTCAACTTTTATTTGCTGGGGGGTCAATTTTTATAGTAACGCATGGGAGAACCCCTCACCCCGTTATGCAGGGAAACTACCACTTCAAAAATTTTAAATGGCAATAAGGGTCGAGTGATACATCATTTTTAGAAATTTCAAAAATTGTTCTGTAACTTCTGTCCCCATAGTTGCTGTTTACCCTGAATTACGGTACACGGTATTTGACCTTTTTTCCTTTTAAGATTTTTGAAGAATTGTTGCTGGGTGATGGATAGTAGGAGGTTGAGGGTATGAAGCAAACGTTTTCTCGAAATTTTCAAAAAGACGTTTTATTACAGAGAGGACATTTAGTTTTAATACCAAAAAGATTTGGTATTAAAACTAAACAATGGTTATTGGATTTTTTTAATAATTGTATTTTTGAAGAGAACATACCAAAGATATGGAGAAAAACCAAAATAATTGCTATTCCTAAACCGGGTAAATCACTTGATAATGCCAAAAATTTTAGACCTATCTCACTTTTATGTTGTTTATACAAATTATTTGAAAGAATGCTATTAAGTAGACTCTCTCCAAATATTGATGATCAACTTATACCTCAACAAGCTGGTTTTCGTCCTGGTAAATCAAGTACAGGCCAAATCCTTAACCTTACTCAACATATTGAAGATGGTTTTGAGAATAATCTAATAACAGGTGCTGTTTTTGTTGACCTCTCTTCGGCATATGATACAATTAATCATCGTATTCTCTTGTCTAAAATTTATAAATTGACAAAAGATTTTAAGCTAATTCAAATAATTCGTAATCTATTAGAAAATAGACGATTTAGAGTAGAATTAGGTGGTAAACAAAGTAGATGGAGAATTCAGAAGAATGGTCTTCCACAAGGAAGTGTTCTCGCCCCTACTTTTTTCAACATTTATACAAATGATCAACCTATTTTTCCAAACACCAATAGTTTCATCTTTGCTGACGATCTAAGTATAATTACACAAAATAAGAATTTACTTACTATTCAAAATACTTTATCTGCAGCGCTTAAAAATCTGTCTATTTATTATCAAAAAAACAGTCTTCGTCCAAATCCATCTAAAACAATATCAAGTCTCTTCCATTTAAATAATAAAAAGGCAAATATAAAATTAAATATTTCTTGGAATGGTGAAAATGTTGAATTTTGCCAAACCCCTACATATTTAGGAGTTACCCTGGATCGTACATTATCGTATAAACAACATATCAAAAATTTAAAGACTAAAATTTCAACTAGAAATAACCTTTTACAAAAACTTACGTATACCAAATGGGTTGCAAATGCTCATACATTAAGATGTACTGCTCTAGCTTTAGTGTTCTCCAAAGCTGAATATGCTGCTCCAGTATGGGAACGTTCAAATCATGCCAAATATCTAGATCCAATTCTAAATCAGACACGTCGAATTATAACTGGTTGTCTTAAGCCCACTCCTATTGGTTTCCTCAATATTTTAAGTGGAATAGCTCCTTCGAATATTAGACGTTCTGTTGCAAGTATGAGGGAAAGGAAGAAACAACTCACTGATTATAGACATTCTTTATATGGTATCATTCCTACAAGATCTAGACTAAAATCGAGGAAAAGTTTTCTTTTATCTGTTAAACCTTTGGAAATTTCAATATTAGATACAAGAAAATTTTTATGGTGTGGTTCTTTATCTGATTTAGATAAGGAATTAAAAATTTGTCCAAAAGAAGAACTTCCTCCAGGCTTTGATGAAAAGTGGTTAACTTGAAAAGTTCTAAATAGATTACGATCTAAAACAGGTAGATGTAAAACAAATTTATTGAAATGGGGCTTTACAGTTGAAGATGAACTCTGCTTATGTGGAAATTCACAAACTATGAATCATTTACTAATATGTGATAAATTAAATCAACCTTGTTCAGATTTAGATCTTGCACAAGCCTCACCAGCTGCAATTGAATGTGCTAATTTTTGGTCATCTATTTTATAATATTATGTTTTTGTATTTATGTATTTATGTATTATTATTAGGATGGACACGAAATAAATAAAATACAGAGAGGACAAGTTTTAATTGGGCAATCCTATATAATTGTACAAGCTAAACCAAGGTAAAGGCTTTAAAGAGAAATTTTATTATATTTAATAGTTTCTATTTTATTTTGAATTTTCTGAAAGTTTTACGTTCTGACAAAAACTTGGATTTGATTTAGGAAAATGTAGAGCTAAAAATTTGATGTTTTTTTAGAGGCTGATTAAAGTGATGTTATCTTTTATCAAAAAGTTATGATCAAGATAAAAAGGTTCAAATATGGTTGATTTATGTTGAGGAATAAATCTTGATTAATTTTTTGCGCTAGGATTGGTTATTGATTATAGCATTAATCAAAGCGCGGAAACTAAAAAGTAAATATTGGAATGTAAGAATGGAGCGGAGCGAATTAAAAAAAATAGGCAGAGGCATTTGTGCGAGTAAGGTGGTCGATAGCTCCTCATTGTTTTCAATATCTGATCCGTATTCTAAACATTACGACTTCATTATATCTTATAGATGGGCTGAAGATTGTATCTGAGCGGCCGGGGACAGTTACTGATTGACCCCGGATTGCCGATTGTCTGATACTCCATCTAATTCACAAACATCAATTACAGCTCACGGCTTGGACGTGTCATTGAACCTCGTATTCCCGATTCCTGATCGACGATTGACAATTAAGCTTGGAAGATTAATTAGCGCTGGATTTATTTGTGCTTTAGTTTCTGATGGGGCTTAAGCGAGAATTACTCGAACATTGTTTTAAGTTACGTGTGCGAGATAACTGTTTTGCTCGTGTTGAGGCTATAAGGCCCACGTCGCATAAAACTCGCCAGATAAAACCTATTACAAATCCATTCATATGAAAATAGCTGTAAACTGTGACCAATACTTTTTGCAACTTTATAGTTCGCTGTGCAATCAATCCAATAAAGCACTTATTTATTTACAAGATAATCACTAAAGATTTTACCTACAATACTTCTACTCCATAAACACGAATTTATTATCAATAAAACGAGTAAAAGCCAACAATTTAAGTGCCCTGGCCGGGAATTCCTAACCCAATTTTTAAACATAAAAAATGTTTACAAAAATTAAATTATAACATTCAGTTTAAGGGGAGATAAAACCAGTAAATGATTATAACCTAAGATTTTATAATCTTTTATTATTAAACATGTTGTATGTAGACATTTGATATTATTTATGGCATTATTACGGCCCACGAGCAACTTGATTGCCGGTTATTTATCGAGTACGTTTTTGTAACATTTCCACAATTACAATATATTATCAACTTCACGCACAAGCGACGCTATTAAACGTTGAATTTAGTCTTGCATACTTATCAACTTTTACAATTTTACTACTTGAAGCTTGAAGATTTCAATTGCAATTTATTGACTATTTTTACCATACCATCAAAATCTTTTGATAAAAATGTTTGTGTACACGTACTATACCTACCTCTCATTGTCATTCAAAAAGTTCTAGTTTGAATCTCACCAAAACAAAAATTACATTGGAAAGTTTACAACTCGTTTTATAATTTATGTAAATAATAAATTTAGTCAATATTGTAGAAAAATTATTAGTTTTAATTGAATTGTCTTGATGCAAAAACCACTCAACTGCAAAATTTTAAATATAAAGTAATTCAATAAAAAAATCAATACTCTGATAAAACAATTTTAAAATTATTAGTTAACTAACAGAAAAAGTTGTAATCCAAAGTATGTTGAACCAACGTCTAGAAAGTTTATCGATAATAGATGCATATACAGTAAGAAATAAATGCTTTTTTTTTGAAAATTTTGATTTTATTAAAAATCAAAATAACATCATTCACTTTATGAAATATCCTAATTGATTGTGAATACAAAACATCTCTATTTGAATATTTAATAAACAACAACACCATATTGTTAGTACCTAGTATTATTATTATATTTTTTATTTTTTTTGTCACTTAACAGTTTCATATTTTTTATTAGAATTCTTTCTATCAGGATTCTTTCCTGATTATAAAAGGTATTAAATATGTTAATTTATTGAGTAATTTTAGTCTAGCCTGAAGATGAACTATTGTTCGAAGTTGTGGTCGCCTTTCATAATATTATAAAGTTGGAGTTTAAAGAATTTTATAATAAAATAATCCATGAATGTAGGTATATACAGGGTGGTGATAAAGTTTGGAACAAAGGTCATAACTTCCGTAAAAATTTTTTTTGTAAAAATCGCTCGGACAGGTCAATTTTTGTTTTAAAAATACCATCTTTGGGAATGAAAAAAATATTCATGACGTCACTGATAACTTCACTATGACGTCATCATCAATTTTTTTAAACAGAAACCCCTACTTTTTTTACACATTTTTCATAGACCTTTTTATCTTATTAATGATCTCATAAAAATATTTAAAAAAATTTCAACCATTTTTGAAAAAAAAAATAAATTTACTCAAAAAAAAAATTATTAATTCTCAGTGAAAATATGGCAAGAAAAATAAATTAAACTAATTTTTAGTTTAAAAATAACAAATTGTTATTGAAAATATTCGAATTGTTCTTCTTTACACAATTGGAATTTTCTTAAAACTAATTTTAAATAACTTTTAATGAAAAAGGTAATTAAAATAAAATGTTTGAGTAATAATAAACTTGTAATATAATAAATAAAATAAAATTGTAATTTATTATAAATTTGAAAAAGCTTTTGATATTCAAAATTTATTGTAATAAAAATTGCCTTTATAAAATTGCTTTAGTTGACGTTATTTTGTATGGCAAATAAAATTTTAAATCCATTTACCAATGCTTGAATAGCTTACTTCGTTTGTTTAATAATCAACAATTATTAAGTTTTGCGAAATTAAAAATGCCTCGTTTAAGCGAACGCGAAAGAATCGAAATTTTAATTATGGTAGGATACGGCGATAGAAAAAGAACCCATGGGGAAGCTTGTGCTTTGTTTAATGAGCAATATCCAAATAGACCGCAAATCTCAAGATCTACAGTAAGTAAGTTAGTTACCAAATTTGCAGAAACAGGATCTGTAAGAGATTTGCCTCGACAAGGACGGCCTCAAGTGAATGAAGAAACCAAATTAAATTTATTACTTGCGATTGAAGAAAATCCCAATATTTCAACAAGAGATATTTCAAGAAATAATAATGTGGATCGTTCCTATGTCGCAAAATTATTAAAAAAGGAAAAGTATCACCCATACAAAATAAAACTCATACAAGAGTTAAATGAAGATGATCCCGATCGCCGTCTGCAATTTTGTGAAGAAATAATGGCGCGATGTGATCAAAATCCAAATTTTCTCCGATGAAGCTACCTTTCAATTGAATGGATCAGTGAATCGACATAATTGTAGGTATTGGTCACAGGAAAATCCTCATTGCGCCGTAGAATCCCATAGTCAAAGACAGGGAAAGTTAAATGTATGGGTGGGAATGATTGGCAGACGTTTTATAGGACCTTACTTTTTAATGAAAACCTTACTGACGAAAGATACTTGAATTTTTTGCGGACTGATTTGCTACCAGTTTTACTTCGTATTTTCCCCAATTATGAAAATCGCAACATTCCTAACCAAAACATTTGGTTTCAACAAGATGGGGCTCCTCCACACTTTGGCAGGGCGGTGCGAGAATTCCTTAACACCACGTTTCCCAACAAATGGATAGGTCGGAGGGGACCAATTGAGTGGCCTCCGCGATCTCCCGACCTAACGCCCTTAGATTTTTTTTTGTGGGGACATTTAAAATCAAAAGTTTATTTCAATAGACCTAATAATTTACAAGAATTGGAGCTTAGAATTAGGACGGAATTGCAACAAATTGACGAAGAAGCTATTAACAATAGTATTCAGAGTGTCTACACTCGAATGGGACAATGCCAAACGGTCAATGGGGAACAATTTGAACATTTTCGTTAAAATTTGTTACTTGTAAATTAAAAATTTACTTTTTTTTTTTAATATTTTCATTGAGAATTAATAATTTTTTTTTTGAGTAAATTTATTTTTTTTTTCAAAAATGATTGAAATTTTTTTAAATATTTTTATGTGATCATTAATATGATAAAAAGGTCTATGAAAAATGTGTAAAAAAAGTAGGGGTTTCCATTTAAAAAAATTGATGATGACGTCATAGTGAAGTTATCAGTGACGTCATGAATATTTTTTTCATTCCAAAAGATGGCATTTTTAAAACAAAAATTGACCTGTCCGTGCGATTTTTACAAAAAAATTTTTTACGGAAGTTATGACCTTGGTTCCAAACTTTATCACCACCCTGTATGTAGTTATTTGATATAATAAAATATATGTATTTGGTAAATGTAATCTTCAAATAACAAAATTGTAAAATAAAATAATGAACTGCAGTCTACTTGATCAACAGAAGTCTAGCTATAACCCTGAAAGGAAAAATTCCGGCTGGACTTTACTTTGGAATCAAACCAAATGTCACAAAATTGAAGATTTTTGGATGCATTGCGTACCTGAAATTTCCTAAAGAAATTCTGCAAGGACAATTCGACTCAAGGTCAATTAAACGTTGCTCTATAGGATATTGCCCCCAATGGATGCAAGTTTTGGAACACAGAACACAAATTACTTTTGGTATAGATGCAGTCTTTGACGAATCACGGTTCCCTTTTGATAGTCTGCGTAGCGATGAATGGATTCATCACAAAGAAGACGAATTTTTAAGTGAAGAATTCTCAAATTCTGCAAGAAACACCAAAAGGCGACGAGAAGAAAGAAGAAACCTCATCAACTGAGGATTATAAAATTTCAGAACAAGAAATTCCGAAGGAAACAGAAATCTCAAATAAAACCAATTTACCTCGAAGACTATGTTGGCACTGCATGTAGAAACTTTTGTAAACGATGTACCCAATAACGTTGAGGAAATTGCAACACCCACTGACAAAGACGAGTGGATTCAAGCTGTGAAAGAAGAAATGCACGCGTTAATTGAAAATGAAACTTGGACATTGACTTCTTCCAGGAAAACGTGCTATTGATAATAAGTTGGGATTCAAGGTCAAACACGATGAGGTCAAGAACTTCAAGAAATTCAAGGCGAGATTAGAGATTAAAGGATGTGCACAACAACAAGGTTTTGATTATGAAGAGACGTAGGGTCCTGTCGCCAATCTTTAAAGATTCCTTCTATCAATTGTCATCAAGAAAATTCTGCTGACCTGAAACATCAAAATCGCATTCTTACATGGTAAAATCGAAGAGGAGCGTACATGGAGATTCCAGAAGATTTTGAAAGAAAGGAATCTTTTGTTTGTAAGCTGAAGAAATCTCTATAGACGGAAACAAGCACCACTAGCCTGGAATAAGACTATTGATAATTTATTGATGGAAATGGGATTTCAAAGTTCTGAATTCGACAAAAAATGTTTTTATATTTGGAAATTTGATGACACTTCCATTTTTATGATTCTCTTTGTTGAGGATATCTTCATTGCAGAAAATAATCAAAGATGGTTGGAGGATGAAATTTCGTTTGGAACTCCTCGAACTTTTCTTGGTATCAACATTGAAGTCTGAGTCAACGAAGTTGTTATGAAAAATTTCTATCATTAAAAGTTGCCTTTCTACAATTTCTAAAATAGGCCTAAGATGACCAAAATAAAAAAGCCAAATGATAAAAGGCCGAAGGAGGAAAATGGTCGAAAGGAAAAATAAATGAACTATAAAAGGCCGACTTGGACAATAGGCCGAACGTTAAATAGCCGAATAGAACAAAAGGCCGACTGAAAAATGGCCGAAAATACGACAAAAGGCACTATGATGAAATGCCGAAAAGAACAAAAATGACAAAATGTCGATATAAAAAACCCGAAAATTAATTTTATAAAAAAACCTATATTAAATTAAGTAATTATGTCCATTATTTTCCCTTTAAAATCAAACACTCTTTAATAATTGAAATTGAGTTTGTTTACCTTTGTTCTTTTGCATTTTAACATACATGCTCTTACAAAACTTTTAAATTTTTTTATATAAAAAGTTTTTAAGTTATTTGTGGGTGAAAGTCTCAAAAAACATAAAATAATTCAAGAAATCAACGATTTTTTAAGGTTTTCCTTAGAATTTTCCAGCGAAAAATATACGACTGATAAATGATAGTACCGTCCACGATTGCACAATATTTTGTAAAAATGTTTATAAAAATAAAAAAGTTATTAAGTTTTTTCTATCTAAAAAGTGAATAAAATACAAAATAATTCAAAAAATCGACGATTTTCTCAGGTTTTTCTTGGAATTTTCCGGCTAAAATTGTACCAGTGATAAATAATAGTACCACACACGATTTTACAGAATTTTGTAAAAATATTTATAAAAATAAAAAAGTAATTAAGTTTCTTTCCTCTAAAGCTCACAAAAACGTGATTAAAATACAAAATATTTCAAGAAATCGGCGATTTTGCGAAGGTTTTCTTGGAAATTTCTGGCAAAAATTGTACAACTGATAAGTGATAATACCATATACGATTGTACAAAATTTTAGCAAAATATTTATAAAAATAAAAAAGTAATTCAGTTTTTTCAACTAAAGTCCCAAAAATGTTACTAAAATACAAAATTATGTTTTCTGATTCGGTTATTTACTTTTGGGCTTTTGAATGCGCCGAGTTTTCGTCCAAATTTCTCTTCTGTCTTTCCCCTCTTTCTCCAATTCGTCTATTTATCGGTAGACCTCGTTTCTTTGGTTCTTTTGTCAATGTCGACCTTTTGGTTGGGGTAGATCTTTGCATTCTAATTTTTGTTTACGATTTTGTCCCCAAAATCATAGTTTATTATTAAGGAGATTTTTTCTGTTTGTCCCGAATTCAATCAATTTGGGGGGCCAATTTTATAAACTTGCTTAAGGGCAAAAAAATACTACTTACGCCTCTGCGAAGAAATAATAAGAAAAATTAATAGCAGTATGAAAAATCATCAAAACTTATTGTATATTCGAAAGGAGGTTCTTTATTTTCGTAACAAAAATATAGAAATCAGAATTAAGTTGATACAATTGTTTTTATGGAGTACCTAAAAAAAATGAATTGAACATATTTAATTTTTTAAATAAAATTACAATAATGCCACCATTTTAAGATTCATCCCAACCATCTATTTTGAAAATGTAATTAATGAGTTACCAACAATTCAACATTTTGGTTTATTGATTTTTAGTTAAAAAATTTGTTATTATTTAAAAAAATAACTTTTTATTTGAGCACACTGTACAATTATGAACCAATTGTTATTTTTTTAATTTTAGTCAAATCAATTAAGTATAAACTTGTTATATAGGTTATAATATTATGAAGAATTTCCATGGTCAGAATATTTTTAGCTTAAAAATAAAAGTAGCTCAAAACACGAAATTAAAAAAATCCTGCATATTTAAGCTTAAGCGAGGAAATTACGTGAACATTCTTTTTCAATGCATAGCATTTTACTAAAAATTATCTAAAAACATCCGATAATTAAATGAATAACCAAAACTATAAAAAATATTAAAAAAATTAAACTCACTTTAATTTTATGCAAATTTTTGCATTTTTATGTAAACTGTCACTTGATAATGAAAGAAATAGATAACATAAAATTGGGGTTAATTATGAAGAAATTATGTAACTTTTGGTTTTAGGTTTTCCTTGTAAAGAAATTAGTTTATCATATTACTTTTGCATTTTTATTTTTCATATTAAAAGTTTGTTAATAATTTAAATAATATTATTATCAAATAGGAGAAAACCTAAATAGTTTAAGAAATTTTTTACATTTTTATTGTAACAAATAAAACAGAAAAATTAAATAAGTTTTCATTTAATTCCTGCGTTTTTTTTTTCTAACAATGTGGAAATTCTCAAGTAAGTTTTTCCGAGTATCCTGTTAAGTATCACATTTTGTGTATAGTTTATATTTTTGTAAATTCTTACAAACTTTGTAATGGTATGAAATACTTACATGATTTGATCTGGTGATTTAAGTGGTAATTTTTAAATTGAAAAGATTTCTGATTAAAAAATGCATTAGAAAAAAGTTCTATAAGCTTTTTTATTTTTGTATAAGTGGTTAATTAATACCTATCAATAATTATTATTTATAAACGTAATTATTTTTTAGTTTTAATTGCATTAGAATAAATTACACTTTTTAATGAGGAATTTATTAATGCACAGGCTTATATTTTTTCCACATGATATAAATTTTTCAAAAAATATTTAAACCGTTGTTATTCTTTATTTAGAAATGCATGCGCATATAAAAACGTTCGCATAATCAAAAACTTTTTCTAAAAATTGTGAAGAGAACGGAAATGATTAAATCACACAAACGCAAAAGTGAGGTCGTTAGTTTTTATTATGTATTTTAATATTTCTTCAGTATGCGATTTCTATAAAAACCCAACAACTTCAATATTTTTAAGATAAATTATGAAAAATATGTTCATTTGCATGGAATGCAGGCTCTTATACAAAACTTGTGTGCAAATAGGAACATGAAGTTCTATTTACATTCGTTATTAATTCATTTCCTTCATTGCAGGAAAACCAATCAAATGGGTAAATTAGTTTATTACATATATGTAAATTGAATATCTGCAAAAATGAGAAAACGACCAACTGAAGAGTTTTTACATAAAAACAGCATGACATATAGATCGATTCAGATATAATCCATCACCGCACTCGCCGCGATTTTATAAGCAGGACATTAATTAATTTTACTAAATATAGCTATATCGTTTACAGTTAGATAAGTTGTGGTCGGGAAATGCTTGATACTCGTACAAAATAAAGCAAAATAAAACCCAACTAATGCACATGCAATCGACCAGAATTAGGAATGCAGATATTTTAATTAAGCGCTAAATTGAAGCAATTTATAGATTTTTTTTTAAAAAACCAACAACCTACAACAAAGTAAGCTTACTACCTACAATGTTGTATGCAAAAACTAAGAGTAACGTGTAATTTAATCTTAAATAATATACAAATATGTACATATTTATTATAGACATGTAAATTGATAGACATTAATCTAATAAATTACCTTTTCCACAACATAAAAACTTTACTTAAATAAAATGTGTTAGAGGGAATCCACTGAATCAGACAATATTAGGTTGCCACATTTTTTTACAGTATTTCCAAATTTAAAGTTTTTTTTACCTATATAAACCAATTTCTATGGTAAAACAAAATAAATAAAGTAGACTAAAAAAAATACCAAAATAATACTAATATCAAAAAACATATTAGCAAGCATCCAACATCAGTCTTCCCTCCAATTCATAAAAAGCTCATAAAAGCCTTTTCATTTATAATGTCTTCGATGAAATTGTTGTAACCCGGGAATCATTATGTTCATGCCAAACTCTTGAGTAAGGGTGTGGACAATATACAATATCCTGTGTAAGTTGTCCCACTGTGGCTAATCAGAGCATATAAATTATACCTATATTTTATATAATATTCGGTAGCGTAATTTCCAATTGTATTTCAGAAAAGGTAAATTCTATTTCAGAAATCATCAATTGTAATTCAGAATAGTCATCTACAATTAAATTGAAATACATTTCAGAATAATCAATTTAATTTAAGAAAGTATCAAATGTACTTCAGAATAGTCAATTCAATTTCAGAAATCATCAATTGTAATTCAGAATAGTCAATTGTATTTCAGAAAACATCAACTGTATTTCAGAAAACATCAACTGAATTTCAGAATAATCAATTTAAGTTCAGAAAGTATGAAATGTATTTCAGAATAGTCAAGTCAATTTCAGAAATCATCAATTGTAATATAGAAAAGACCAATTGTATTTCAAAAGGCATCAATTGTATTTCAAAAAAATTAATTTAATTTTAGAAAAGACCTTTAGTAAAATATTGAGTAAGCCAACAACAGTTTCTGGCAGATCATTTCAATTGGGTTCAACATTGGTGAATAATAACCTAAGCCCGGTGTTACTGGTGTAATGTTGAATATCGAAAGGACATTTTTAATTAAATGGTTTACGTGCACCATCATTCCCCATTCGTAAATTAAATTGATTTTCTGAAATACACTTGATGCTTTCTGAAATACTATTGACTTTTCTGAAATACAATTGTCTATTCTGAAATACAATTGATACTTTCTGAAATTTAATTGATTATTCTGAAATACAATTAATGCTTTCTGAAATACTATTGACTATTCTGAAATCGAATTGATCTTTTCTGAAATACAATTGGAAAAGGTATAGTCCTTATAGAGAAACAATCGTAACATTCAATTTTCAGTTCTGCTGTTGTGTTTTACGTGCAGAATCACCGCAAAAAACTTTTGACTTCCACATTTTTTATACTTGGTCCTATTTGAAATTAAATTGATTTTTCTGAAATGCAATTGGAAAAGGTGTAGTCCTTATAAAGGAACAAACGCCATATTCAATTTTCTACTACTTTTTTTGTATTGAAAATATCTTCAAATGTATAACTAAAATTTTAGGGAACAGGGAACTTATGAATCTTAATGTTTTTTTATATATTTTCTACATTTTTTGCATTTTGAACATAAAGGCTTCTCATCACCATCCAAGGATTCCTCTCTATTAAATCTGTCGAGGCAATGAGAAAGTTGAAAAGCCCATGATTTTTGAGGTATTGGAAGTGGAAGGTCCCAGAATGGATCAAATGTTAAAAAACAGTAGCCACAGTGAATGTATTGTAGAGTTGACTCAAACTGACAACAAAAAATTCTACCATTTTGGAATTTTCACGTCTTAAATATCTTTGCAAAGACTCCAATGATTTTTCTGTATCATTTAATTTCTTATCAATTTCAGTGATATTGATATCTTCGTGCAAACCTTCTAATAAATACCTGAGAAATTCTTGAATGTCCTGTTGTAAGTAGCACATATAATGTGGAGCAAAACATTGTACTTTAGACTTTAAAGACGTATTACTTATTCACAACACACCTCAAACTATCCTCTAACCACAAGTCTTTAATTACTCGTCCAAATGCATTAAATAAAGTTCCCTTCATTTCGGAATGATTTTTACTGTGAGATATTCTAAAAGAGACACTGTATCACAGAATTCATGAAACAGGTATTTCAAATATTTTTAAGCCATTTATAGGCAGATTCTGGTCAAAATTAAAGACCTTTAATTGGAGACAAATAAGGTAACCATGGAAATTGTCCATTACAACCCATATAACAAATTTAAATTTAAAGGCCTTTAAACTTAAATGATTTGACCAGAATCTGGGTATTAGTCCCAATTGATAAATTATACTATTACTTTTATTAAATACTTTCTACTCATCCAAGTTTTGTTTGTTTGATGACACAATAAAATTTTCGTGTTCCAATTGACTTCTGTGTGAACTTCCGGTATCAATCGAATTATGAGAAATTTGTAATATTGTGTTTCCTGAAACTCATTTATTTAAAATATCTTCTGTTTCACTTTTTTTGTTTTCGTATATTTTATTCTCTATGAATTTATGAGTGTTTTTTTATTTAGGATGTAAAAAATTTCATCCAGGTCTCTGGAAAATGGAAGAGCATTTAAAATAGAAACTGCATCTCCTCTTTGTATTTCCAAGCTAATTTTTTGTTTAATAAACTCAATAGATCTAAGATGAGAACTTGGCGATGATTTGGGAGAGTAATTAATAATATAAGGGTAAATATGAATAATTCAAATCCCAACTGTTACAACGATAGAAATTTTTTATTTCATATACAGTACTACTAGTTTCGCCTTCATAAGGGCATCATCAGGCACTAAAATATATTACAAATATTAAACTTAACACACTAAATTATGGAAGGATCTTACCGTTAACAGTTTGTATTTAGTAAGACATACTAACGCAATCTGGTACTCCTCATTCTGTGATTGTAATAATAGGGCTGTATAAAGGAATACCTAAACAACTATGAACTCCTAAGCAACTAGGCTGAATTTCTGAATAACTGAGCAACTAGGCTATAATCTAAGATTTTTTTGGAGCGCCCAAACGATTAGGCTATAATCTAAAAATTATTTATACTGTAAACCACATGCTTTTAATAGTATAATATTTTTAAATAATCCTAGTGGTAAATTAATTTTACACTCAGATTAAAAATATGTGGTCTACAATATAAATAATTTTTATATTATAGCCTAGTCGTTTGGGCGCTCCAGATAAATCTTAGATTATAACATACTTTGTCTAGATATGTCAATAATTTTTTACCAATCTAGTTAAAAAATGATTTCGATTTTGATCCCCCATGTCCAAAAGCTTCAAAAGCCAAAGGAATAAAAATAAACATTTTTGAAACATTTTTTCTTTCAGCTTCCATAGCTGTCCTTCCAACTCCTTTTAGCGAATGTGCTAAATTAGAGTCTGCTAAGGTTTCACCACAAGTTACTAATGGTCTTCCAAATTTATAAGGAGTTAGTGCATTCGATCTGATCCTTTTCCGTTTTTTGCAAGTTCTAGAGGTTCTAAAATAGCTTTCATATTTGCTGAATTTAAATCACGTAAGATAACGTGATTGATATCAGCATGACGAATATAACGGCCAATTTCTTACAAACTAAAACATGATAACCAAAAACTTCACATTCATTTCCACTAAGACAAATGTGAGTAAAAAATAGTTCTACACCAAGTCGTAATTCCTAAAGTGTCGTCATCTAATCTAATAATAGTTTTCCAACCGAAGGAATTGGAAGAGCATCCAAGATCCAGACTCTTTACTTGCAGTTGCTTGAATTCTAATTTGGCCTTTGATGAGGACGATAATAAACTTTCGTAAATTTTTGAAACATTTGGAAGATCCCATTATTTTTGTACTTTTGGAGATTTTGGAATAATCCAGATTTTATTTTCCATAAATCGAAAGGTCCAGAAATCACAAGTTCCATTGCAATTTTTTTAATGGCACAGAAATTAAATCAAAAGCAGTATAAACCTAAGCCAAATAGGATGGAAGCGCTATAATTCACATATCTGACGAATTCCAAATCCTCCTAAAATAAATGGAAATGAAGATTGTCTTCAAGATTTGTCGTTAATGTTATAATTTGTAATAGATATTAAACAAGTCTTAATATCAGCGTCAATTTCTGATAAAATAAGGTTTTCCCTCCAAGATTCAGAACATCTAAGAGTGTGTAACATTTATGAAGGACCAAGACAATTTTTCAAAATGTATAATGCTTGATGAGTATGTAAATTGGTTGACGGGTTTGTAAGTAATATCATGGAAGATTTCTTTTTAATTAAAGCAGTAGGTACAACTTCTTTTAGTAAAGTAAACCAGCAAATTTAAATTTTCAACTTTCGGAAAACTAGTTGGCGCTAAATTTAAAACTCAGTTTATCGATATTTATTTCCAAACCAATTTCTCTTCCAATAATAATGAAACTTGACGATGATTTTGGGATAGAGTTTAATTTATAACAAAGAATGATGATTCTAATCCTAAATATTATCATACGAAGAGATAAAACAAAATATATTGTGCTACTATTTTCGCCTTTTTTAGGGCATCATCAGATATTTAAGTAAAGAGGCGCAAGACATTTGTTTTTGTTAAAGTAAAACATGGATGTACTAACGACAGTTCAACTTCATAGATGACAATTACAATTTACTAATTTGTTACAATTAAAAATTAGTAAATTCGCCAAGGCATCAACAATATAGAGTAGTGTCCAATCTCTAGTGAATTAACCAAATAAAAAAATTTTAATTTGTGATTACTTTAAACATTTGTGATAATTTGTGATAATTAATGGCACCCTAAATCTAATCATGCCAAATTTAACCATAATTTGTTAATATTTATGGTTCACTCATTTTATACTACTTTAACTATTTTACATTACATAGTCCTCTATGGGGTTGAATTGTCGTTAGTACAATCCATGTTTTACGTCTCTTTACTTAAGTGCCTGATGATGCCCCAATAAAGGCAAAACTAGTAGCACATTATGTTTTGTTTAATTTCTTCGTATGATAATAAATGATAATAGTTGGGATTAGAATCATCATTCTTCGTTATACATTAATTTCTCTTCCATTCTCATTATATTCAAAAAAATCACGTTTTACTATATCAATAGGTTCTGCAAGTGTTTCATCATCCAAATACCAAACATTTAAAGGAGATTTAATTAAGTGAAATAATTTAATTATAAAATTGATTTTAAAATCCAATACTTTAATTATAAGTTAAAATTTTTATGGGTTTTTGTGGATTCATAAAAGGTCAAGAATTAAGTTTGCTACATTGTTTTAAGCCAACGTTTCGAAACTTTATTGTTACATCTTCAGGGCCAAAAACTAAATGTTCAAATTAGTTAAGTTTCTTTTGCACATGAAAATCTTACACAAATTACAGTTTTTACTTCCAACACGATAACCACGTTACATAAAGTTTCGAAACGTTGGCTTAAAACAATGCATCAAATTTTATTCATTTTTGGATAGTTAATATTTTGCGGTCAGTTTAGCCACTTTTTAAGTAATTATTTAAATGCACTATTTCAAAATATGTTTAAATTTATAATCCAAGTAGGCAATGTATAACATTTTAGATTTGATTGGCAACATTTTAAGTTAGATTATAATTTAAACCTAAGGCAAGAAATGTGTGAACATTGCATAAGATTTATTACCAACCATAAATTCATAACCGTTGGGTTATTGAAATGAAACACAAGAGCGTGATATGATGTGTGCTTATTCACAACATCTTCATTAAAAATAGAAAATTTGCGGTTAGCCGACAAGTGTTAACATTGCGTTTCGTGTCGGTTTATTACGAAGGTACAGTAAACAACGAAGTAGATAATAATGAAAGTCTTAAAAAATGGTGTATAAATAAATAATCATAAATTATCAAGTTAATAATTTTATAGCAAAAAGTGTTAATAAATATTATAAAGTATTTATATTTCACGTTAATTATAATTACTCTTGTACTACACGTTAAATTAAATTTATATTATTAATAAAAGAAATTTTTAAATCGTCCAACGCATGGTTTGGAATTTACTGCAAATAACCTGCACGATTTATGGATCAATTGGCGTTAATTAATCTGTTTTATGTTCTTAAAAAGTAAAAATGTATAAACTGCTAGTTAATCAATAACCGATAAACATCTATTATCACGTGAACAGTAAATTCGATTATAGCAGCAAGCTCGTGTTCATTTACGTCTACAGCAATCTTAAATCTTAAATTTTACAAGTCCTAAAAAAATATACTCATAATTCAATAATTGAAGAATTATAAGGTAAAATTAGGACGCAATTTCCTTTTACAAAATGATTTCCTTTCGGCGCTTCGCATGCCGAGTTCGCAAAGATATTTATTATTTTAAAGGTTTTAATATATCACATAGCTTAGAACGTTTTCATGCTTCACCTGCCTGTTTTATTGTAATGATATGCTATTACGGATGCAGGTACATTTGCAGAAACCTCCTTAATTGAATGTACGTTTCCTGTTATTAATTCACACCTTTAGGCCTTTCATAAACTAAGACAAATCCTGAAAATTTCAAACCACTTAATTTCAATTTTTATTGTGCTAATTACAGTTAATTCATAATTTTATATAATCTTGTACTTTGTAAAGGTTCATACTAATTTGTTACTGAATTAGGAGTTTAAATGAAAACAACTAATATATTAAATCTTGGGTTCTAGGAAAATGCAGGACCTTCACTTAAAAACTTACCCTTCAGCACTTATTCCAACCCCAAACTGCTATTACCAAAAATCTTTAGAAAAAAATCTGTGCTCCATGCTCACAATTTTTCAATGAAACCATATCAACATAAATTTTCTGAGAATATTGTAATTCACGATTTTTTAATTTTTATTTCATTGTAATTCATTAATATGTAAATTATTTTTTGTTATCTTTTTTATCAAGGCTAAAAAGTTAAAAAGTAGTCAGAAGCTCTTTAAAATTTTACTTTGATAAACGTGGCAACATTGTTGAGTTTCCCTCTCATCTTACCTTCCCTCAAAGCATTTTCAACCAATGAAAACCAAGGTTTTGAATGCAAACTATCAAATTCTGATAACTGAAAAATGGTCTGTGAGTTTTGTCACCTCAATATTTTCATTTCATATGGCAATATCAACAATTTTTGGGCCAAGGTTTTGGGGTTTCAAAATTTAGGAATAAGCTTAGTTTCTACATAGGTACATTTATATTCTAACTAAAGTTACCAGTAGTTTGGTCGAACATCATTAGTTCAGGATAAGGGAAGCCTTTAGTTACCAAACTAATCAAATAGCGCCATTCAAAAAACTGTATTTATCTTATGCATTTCGAAGAAAACTTTCTTCATCTTCAGAGATACTAGATAATTTTATCAACTATAATATAACATAAAAACAATTAATCATAAAATTATCCTGAACTAATATATATTATCTACGAAAGCAATACCTTAAATTATTATTTGCAAAAAAATAAAAAGTTAATTTAACGTACACATACTTTTTAAAAGAATGACAGGTTTCTATGAACAACAAAAAGAACGCTACCAATAAACGTTGCCAAATTAATGTAAAGTAAAATCGTGACGTGACGACTTTAATTTTTTTTTTGAATTAAAAAATTAATTAGTATTTCACAATAAGCTCCTAGAAAGCTACTTATATCATAAAAACGGCTCAAAAACTCTTTTATCGTGAATAGTCCAATTATGATTTTAGAGAACAAAGTTTTTGTACCAAACAATTTATTTTGTCGAAGCCTGAAGGACTAAAAAGACGAAATTTATATTTCAAGGAAATTCAACAAAATTATTCAAGCCATAAACATACAAGTTTCGATTGTAGAAAAATACATTGATGATAAACCATAAATGGACTTTTCGGAAAAATCTGGACTTGGTAGGTGGAGATTTTTGACTCACTTGAACAACGTTCAAATTCAGGGCATTCGTTTTCTGAAAACTCATCACAAAGAACAAAGAAAACACCTTTGAAAAAACTCATCAGAAAAATATTCATTTCATAGAAAGAAAATTTGCTTGAAAATTCATTGCATTAGTATCCATGGCTAGAAAGTAATATAATACATATTACGTAAAAAGTCATGCAAGGAAATTTATCGTAAAGAAAACCAATTTCATGAAACGCGTGCACGGCACGCGGGCGGCCAATTTGAGGGGCGGCCAAAGTATTTTTTGGCCCATGATTGTTTTTAGACATTCGAATTATAGATTATACCCTAATCTTTAATTTATACTCAAAAATTTTGTTATAATTTTATCGAAACTAGCAGTTTTTAATCAAGTTTTTACAACAACACCAAAAATGAGTATTTTTATAATCAATTTTCAAAAACGTTCCTATGAGGAAAAAAATACTTAAATAAGTCTATTTTATAGGAAATTGTCTAAATTTTATAATGGAACTAATTTTGTAAGTCTACCTTCAGTGAAAATGTCAATTTTTGGCGTTCAAAGTGCATACAAAGTTTTCATCAAAAACGTCAGTTTAAATAAAAGCGCTAAATAAATTTTAAATGGGATTTCAAAAAAGTCGCCACTGCGAATTTTATTTTTTAAATGGTCCATTTTATAAAAAACTAACCAAATTTTATAATAAAATTTATTTTTTAATCATATCTTGACTATAAATACCCTTTTCAAGTCATCAAAGTACGATTAAAAATTTCCCCAAAAAATAACTTTAACTTCAATTGGTTATATTAAATTTATTTTTTGGCCCATGATTGATTTTAGAGTTTCGTATTATAGATTATACCCTAATATTTAATTTAAACTCAAAAATTTGTTATAATTTTATCGAAATTAGCAGTTTTTAATCAAGTTTTTACAATTTTTTTATACACTAAAAATGAGTATTTTTATAATCAATTTTCAAAAAAGTTGCTATAAGGAAAAAATACTCAAATATGCCTATTTTATAGGAAATTGTCTAATATTTATAATGGAACTAATTTTGACTATAAATACCCTTTTTAAGCCATTAAAGTGCGATTAAAAAATTCCCCAAAAAATAACGTTAACTTTAATTGGTTATATAAAAATTTATTTTTTGGCCCATGATTTTTGTGGTATAAAAACCATATCAATCCATTTAAAAAAAATATGACGTCATAGTGACGTCATGTCACCTGAGAAAAAAATATTGTTGGGTTCATTTTTAGTTTAATTATGAAACCGATGTTTTAAGAAGCAACAAACATAAATTAAAATCGGGTATACATTGTAGATTTTTTTCAGGCCACGCTAAAATAATTTTTACACATTTTTGTTAGGTCTTAATACAAAAAAACGACTTTGTAGGGGCGGCAATTTAAAATTTGCACGCGAGCGGCCAAGGGCCCAGGATCGGCCCTGGTCCTTGTCGAAGAAAAGGTAGTGTCGATGAATTGGTTGTCAATGAAAAAGTAGTGTCTATGAAACTTCCTTGTCTATACAAAAATACTTGTTGACGAAGAGGTACTGTCGATGAAAAGGATTGTCAATGAAACGTCTATATGAATGGAACGTCCTTATCAATGATAAAATTTGTCGATGAAAAGATAGTGTCGATGAAACGGTTGTAGACGGAAAGGTAATGTCGATGAAACGTCTGTGTCGATGAAATTGTAGTGTCGATGAAAAGGTGGTGTCGATGAAACGTCCTTGCTTATACAAAAATAATTGTCAATGAAGAGGTACTGTCGATAAAAAGGAATGTCGATGAAACGTTTGAGTGGATGAAACCTCCGTATCAAAGATAAGATTTGTCGATGAAAAGGTATTAATGTCTATGAAACGGTTGTAGATGAAAAGGAAATGTTGATGTCTGTGTCGATGAAATTGTAGTATTGATGAAACGTCCTTGTCGAAGAAAAGGTAGTGTCGATGAAAAAGTATAGTCCATGAAACTTCCTTGTCTATACAAAAATACTTGTTGATGAAGAGGTACTGTCGATGAAAAGGAATGTCGATGAAACGTCTATATGGATGGAACGTCCTTGTCAATAATAAGATTTGTCGATGAGATGGTAGTGTCGATGAAACGGTGGAAGATGGAAGGGCAATGTAGATGATACGTCCGTGTCGATAAAATTGTAGTTTCAATCAACCGTCCTTGTCGAAAATAATGTTTGTCGATGAAAAGGTAGTGTCGATTAAATGGTTGTCGATGAAACGTCCTTGTCGTTGGAACATCCTTGTCGGAAAAAGGTTTGTCGATGAAAAAGTAGTGTCGACGAAAATTGCTGTCGATGGAAAGGTAATGTCGATGTGACGTCTGTATGGCGAAGAAACGAACTGTCGATGTCATTGCATTCGATGAAAAGGCTATGCCGATGAAGTGTACTGTCGATGAACAGTATACAACCGAAAAATTCCTCATGTTGGTCATGGAGCATCCTATTTTTATGAAAAGTACAGGTACAAATTAAATTCGTCACTAATCACTTTGAAATATCAATGTTTTTAATGAATAGTTTATAATTTTCAATTGAGTTTTTAAAATTCCTTCATTTTTATTATACTTTCAAAACAAAAAAAAAAACACATATTGAACCAAATCTTTTTAGAAGTAAAAAGGGTTATATTGAATTATTCGGAATTATGATCAGAATGAATGAAGAAGGTTAAATAATTTTTAAAATCCATAATTGTGATAAATTACTTTAATTTTTGGTATCAGAACGCCTATAAAATATAAGTACTTATACTTGATATTATTTTTTTAAATGATCATTTTTTAAACTGTATTTTGAAAAAGATAATAGTTTTTTAGTATGTAATATAAAAAATTAAAATAGGAGTATTTTTAATTTGGTAAATTTGATAAAAATCGACCAAATTTTTTGAATGAACAAATCAGAATTCTATTCTTACAAAATCGTCCCTAAATATTGTTTTTTCATGCGATAAAATAATTTTAAAGGATTTCTCCGTAAAATTCTTGTTAGCCTAAAAGTTATTTTTTAATTCATAAAAAAAAGATATTTATTACCTATTTTATTTTTAGTTACTGGATAATATTAATTTTGGTCTTTTGATTAAACATTTTAAAAAACCTTATTAACGGTGAATCATATACAAGGTGTACAGATACTTTCAATTGGGATTTCTAGAGTTTTGGTCGCCCTCTAGTGGAAAAAGTTTGAACCTAGAAAATAGGTTATTTTTATTTGATTATAAGCATTAGTACATATTTTACAGGCTTTACATGAGAATTAAATAATAAATCTATTTGGGTTTTGTTGAATATGTACTCATTAGGTACAAAGATGCATTTTAAATACAATTTTTGACACTGACAAGTACCTGCTATCCTCCATTTTATGCAATTTAAAGCGCCCTCTACTGGTAACTAGAATTCCCAATATCACTTCCAGTTTTCCTGGAAAAAACATCATTTCTTTTAATTTAAAATGCCCTACTTTTAGGTTTAAAACAATTGTGACTTTTAGAATATTATATTTTTTTTATTAGAAGGAATTTACAAATAAGACTTTTTAAAATTCATAAATACCGTGTAAGTGGACTTTTAAAAAGAAGATTATTACCCAGATTCTGGTCAAATCATTTAAGTTTAAAGACCTTTAAATTTAAATTTGTTATATGGGTTGTAATGGACAATTTCCATGGTTACTTTATTTGTTTTAAATTAGAGGCCTCTAATTTTGACCAGAATCTGCCCATATATTAACTAAAAAGGAATCAATGTAATAAAATCGCAAACATTATTTTTTTAAATTGTTTTAAATTATGGACAGTAAAAATGGAGGTTTGGTTAGTTAGATTTTCAAATTTAAATTTCCACAAATAAAGAAATTATAAAGGTGATGTTTCTTTAACACCCGGTATATGAAATAACTTTAAGAAAATTACAAAATTTACAAAAACAATTTGAATACTTAGCTATTCCACACATTTTTTTTGTCAATTTAAACACTGCTAGATAGTGATTCTGCTCAGTTAGCCTATAAATCTATCAAAATTAGTCAATAATTATTATTGATCAATAAAACTCCCCAAAAAAATCGGATAGTAGAATTATGTAAAGGGTTTTTTTGGGATAAGGTTTAATGTAATGAATTTTCCAATCTTCAATTTTCTCAAAATCAATATTCTAACTATGTAATTACTGACCAGGATATTGGCTAACAGCTAACAGGAACCTGTTCCTGTTAGCCAATCATAGTAAGAATTCAACAATCGTTATCGTCCCAAAAATTCAACTACTGACAGGTTCCTGTTAGCCAATACCCTGGTCAGTAGTTGAATTTTTGGGACGATAACGATTGTTGAATTCTTACTATGATTAATGGCCAATTTAGTGCCTCAATTTTTACCATCCTAATATTTTATTCGGTGTTATCATATGTTTAGTTATAATGTTTGTGTAAAACACTTAACTAAAAAATATTGTAATTACTGCAAATGTGCTAACTAATATATGCAACCAAAGATACTACAATTGTGTAAGTAAATTATTCTACCTTGATTCTGTATATTACACATATAAATTATAATATGGTTTTCCCAAAGGAAATTAATGCCAAAAAAAGAATTTAAAGAAAAAATAAAAGTACATTTTAATGAAATAATACTGACAGACTAAAATATACGAATCTAAAATAATAACACAAATAAGTCGTATTGTATTTAGGTTCCTTTTAAAGCAAGAAGAGAATTTTCAAATATTTGACACTTAGACCCTTTGGGAAATATAGCTAATTAGAATATAAATTTTTATGTTTATATTATTTTAAAAAATTAGTAAATGTAGGTATATTAGTAATAAAATATTTGATTATGGTTTTTAGAAAAATTAATTATTTAAAAATTAATTGTAAATTGTAATTGTAAATATTTACTATTTTGTGTGAAAATGTGTTATATTATGCATTATGATATAATTGGATTTGGGCCTATAATTCTTTCAGGTGTGTCACAGTTTTTGTGTTATTTTTATAATTATCCCAGGAAGTCAGGTCAAGAATGTTCAATGTTTCAAGGTTTCTTAAAGTATATTTAATCGTAAACAAGCTAAAGAAAAATGATGCATTAGATAGATAAAAATGGTGTAAGTACTTAATTTAATAATGGCATAAACGAGCAACGAGATATAAACACTTTCTGTTTCCAAACTTCTAAGTAATCCTTAAGTAATTTCCCCTTACAAGAAGCAACAAGACGCTTCAGCACACTTCGCCACACTTCAATTAAAATCCTTGTCCTGAAATTTGCGTCAAAGAATTCGCCAAACTCCAAAGAGCGACATTAATTTCAACCCAATTAATAATTATCCCATTTAAAAGAAACTATTAAAGTTCCCAGTAATTAAACTTGATCGTGGAAGTGATCCCGGAAAAACCTGTAGAAGAAAATAATTTCCCGTGAAAAGCCAATATTCGATCGCGTTGTGTTTTTCTTAAGGAAAACATGTTTTGAAAGAGATTTGCATTTTCAGGCTGGGAAAATAATTAAATTAGCCTCTGTGGGTCGGAAATTAAAAAGCGGCGGAGAAAACGGGTCGCCGGCAAACGGTGAATAAAAATAAACTCGCTCCTTTATTCTCTCTATGAATAACAGTATTAAAATTACGTAAATGCGGCGATAGTTACGGAGTACCTTGTGCATTGGAAATCAAGGAAGGATTGTTGACGTTTTCCTTTGACTAATTCAAATTCACTATGCGGCTTCGAGGCGGCCTTGCCGGCCACGCCTGCCCGGATTTACTAAAATTTCACACGCGCATTCTTTTACATTGCATTGTTTATGTTTTTTAAAAATTCGAAAGGATTTTTAAGTTATTGTTCTGCATTTCATTAAATCTATTACGTTTCGACTCACTTTTAACCAACCAGTTCCATAACCAACACAAGAACAAACCACAATGTTTTGATTTCAAATTCCACCATTTTTTTAAATAACTGGCTTAAAGAGCAAGGTCGTTACTACACTTAAGCATTATACCGTTATGCATGCTTATTATATTAACAGTTTTATTTATTGATTATTATAAATAAAACAACAACACCGTAATTTCAAGAGATAAGGGGAACGTGGTGGTCATTTCTATTTCACCTGAAAGGACACCGCGCTTTGTATGCGTAAAATAGGCCCCCCGAACGATTTTGTTCAAATTTTGTATACACTTAGACATATCATTGAATAGATCAACCACAGATTTATTTTTTCGAAAAAAAAAATTATTTTTGAGCTGTATTTGTAACATATCTCTTATTGGAGCAAAGCGGAAAAGACTAGACTTTACGGTCCATTAGCTCTAAAACCATCCAGACTTTACTTAATATATTTGGGGGCTTAAAAAATAGTCAAGTGGATCTAAGAAATTAAACTTTATTTTCTATACAGGGTGTCCCGTAACTTATGCATAATAATGAAAGGGGTTATAAAGGACACCAAAACAAGCAACTTTTGTCAATAAACCCATGTCCGGAAATTAATCGTTAAGGCGATAGTCGGCAAATGCGAGCGCTTGATTTTGAAATTCGCTTGATATTTTGGGTTTTGCTCATAATTTTTTTTCTATTGAAGCTTTTTTAAAATTTCTTTTTTTGGTACACAGAAGAGTCTTGTGGCTACCAATTTCTTCTGGTTTTGTTTTTGTAAGTCACACCAAATACTCATACGGCAGCAGTAAAATTGGCACTTTTAAAAAAACCTGGTCCTAGAAAATACCATTTTTCTTTAACAAGGGACCTTCAAATTGAGATTTGTAAAATTTTCTCTTATCTAAATACACAACTTCACAAAAGTGTTATTCTGTTTTTCCGATTATATCGAGTATAAGGTTTAAAACAGCAAGCAAAACTTGCTCATTTTTAGGTCAGATTTGATTGTCTATAAATCTAAAAATTCAATAAAAAATACAAAAACAAAATAATAGACATGTTATGCCAAGTATTATTGAACTACTACTTCAAAAAAAACAGAATTTCATTTACTGGTTTGTCTAAAAAATGGTATTCCGTAGAGTCACATTTTACGCTCACAAAATTTCGCCGACTATCGTCTTAAGGCACTAGGATGAAAATGTCAGACTTCCCTGAGCTATTCCATTGGCCAAAATTTTGAACAGGGTACTAGGGTAAATAAAAAAGATTAAGTAAATTATTTATTTATAATATTTACAAAAATTGTTCAAAATTTTGGCCTATGGAATAACCCAGGGATGTCTGAAATTTTCAACCTAGTGCCTTAGCGGTTAATTTCTGGACATGAGTTTATTAACAAAAGTTACTTGTTTTGGTGTCCTCTATAAGCCCTTTGATTATTATGCATAAGTTACGGGACACCCTGTATAAACTTTTATTTGGGATTTAAAAAATAAAAATAACAAAATAAATTAGTATTTTTTGTTCAAAAATATAATGATTGGGATTCCGAACACAAATTTTGGCACTACTATAATAGTATAGTAGTATATATATAAAGTTACTCATTGCTCATTGGCATATGTAACTATCATAATTTTTGTCTTGATTGGTGAATTTATTACTATCGATGACAATACTTTCACCTTGGTATTTCCTGAGTTTTTGTGATTGTGGCTTCGGGATTTTTAGTTTTAGTCCTAGGTCTTTTGGGCAGAATATTATTTTCTTCCTTAGTCTTTCTCTCCTTTCCCGTAATTTCCTTTTTTAGTAATACTTTTACGTTTTCTTTCCAGTTTTTCATCTTCAAATTATCTTTTGTTTTCAATTTGTTCACTCATCAATTATTCCCTCGATTACTTGTTATATCAAATGGCATTTTCTTTACTTCTTCTCCATTTCTGGTTGGTGATTCGGGATACAACAAAAAATTCTTCCAAATCTTTGAGATTTCTTTTCTTCATAGTCACTTATGTTTCCAGTTTTTAGATACTCATCAAAACTAATAACAGGTAATTCATTAATTAATTATTTTAAAGCATTTTCGTCTCCTTCACTACAATTTATTGTTCCAATATTATCTATTTTCAGTGCCATTATAGAATTATCTCTTTCTTCTATATCTAGATTTCGACATTGACTTGAATTGTATCACATGTTATGTTACTATAGAGATTTCTCTCAGACCTTATACTAACGTGCAGCTGGACACAAAGTGTGCAGTGGGAATTTTAAACTGTGCAGTGGGAATCCTAAATTTGTGCAGTTAATCTGGGATTCCATTATTCAAAATAAGCAAAATGAATCAAAATTCGAAGACAATAGATTTATCGGCAATTTCTTTCAAAGTGTTTCAGCCTTCCTGCTTTTGATTTAAAAAGGCACTGTATAATATAATAAAAATTTTATTCCACACCTTTTCCAATTGATTTCAGAAAGCATTAATTGAGAAGATGAGAATGATGAATGATAAGTGCATATGAACCACATTTTAGGCAAAATTGGGTTTTGATCATATAATTTCTCACTGGTATTACCCGTATCGTTTAAAACGAAAACTATCTATTTATTATATTGCTCAATATATGGCAAAAGCAAAAGCAGATTCAAAAAATTAAATTTTCCCTGAGTTTAAAAAGTGCCTTTCAATCGAATATACCTAGTTTTTACTTTACCTGTTTTCCTAATTAATTGGTATCATAATTTGGCAAAGATATCTCTGATATTTCCTGAAGTTTAAATAAATTACAAAATTACATTTCTTATTATTAAAATCTCCAAAATTTTAAGATATCAAAAAAATCTGATGTCTACAAAATTAGTTTGAAAGTTTCCATATCCAAAACAAAAAATGAATATAAAAAATACCTAACATACTGAAGACATTTTAATAATTACTCATTATATACCCAATTTTATTAGAATAACCGGTACATAATTTCTTTGAACTGTAGATCAGAAAACATTTTTGGTTCTACTAAAAAATGATTTTTGGTTCATAACCACTTATCATTCTGATGGTCTCAATTGGAATTCAGATAAATCAATTTGATTTTAGATTTAGACAATTTCAATCTTCAATTGTATTTCAGTAAAGATCAACTATATTTCAGAAATCATCAATTTTATTTCAGAAAAATCAATTTAACTTCAGATAGAGCCAATTGTAAAAAAATGAAGACGCCAAGAGTTTTTGGCTAGGATTGTGAACGTAAACCACAACAGACATATTTACCATTCATCGAAAATGTGCTTTGGCAATTTAAAAATTCAGCAGTAACAATATTACGCTTAGGTCCTTCTTCACCAGTGTTAATCCCAATTGAAATAATCTATTCTAAGATTAAAGCAGTATTGGTATAATGAAGAAATGGCGATATACTTAGAATCAATTATTGGTGAAGCCAAAATATACAATTGTTAGTAGTGATTGTGCTCGTGCAGCACAACACACTACAATAGATGAATCGATGCAGCTACTTTAGCAATGGAAGACATGGATATTGGCGGATACTCCAAAATTTCTGCGAAAAAAAATACTTGGAGTGAAACATAATGATTTTTTCTGAAATACTCTAATTGATGATTTTGAAATACAACTGATACTTTTTGATATTAAATTGTTTTTTTCTGAAATACAAAATTATTGATGATATCAGAAATTGAATTGATCTGTTCTAAAATACAACTGGAAAAGGTGTCGTTTCTTCCTGAAAATGACCTTGAAAACACTAAGAAAATCTATTTGGGCCTTCCGTCTTTAATATTTGTGAAATTGGAAAAAATCCTTAGAATAATTTCTCTTCACATTTTGTACTTGATTCAGGAACTGCATTTTCTTATATTAAGTATCAGATTTTTTGTTTATTTCACCAGAATTTTGGATGTTGAATTGTTTTCATATTATGTACAATTTCCAAAATTCGCTAGAATATATTTTTATCTTATCGTCAAACTCTTTAAACTTATTTATACAGGGTGTTTCTAAATATATACGAAAAAAATTACCAGGCGATTCCTTGACCAATTCTAAGATAAAAGTAGAGCAAATAATTTTTCACAAAAGTGCTCTATTTTTTAATTATGGGGTGTCAAACTTTCTACCAAAATACATTCCCCTGTATTTTATTTAGATATTTCATATTTTTATCTTGTTACGACTGTAATAACTAGAATGTGTTTCAAATTTCCAAATTTGATCAAATTATCATAAAAAATAAAGAAGTTACACGAGCACGAAATTCACTTTCTTGCGACTTGCGTACGCTATTTTTCCGACGACCACGTAGATTTTGCTAAAAAGTCATAACATAACCTGTGTTGACATCAGCTGACATTGAAGTTAGTCGAATATTTTTAGTTAAATGTAATGTAATTGTAGGTGGCGCTGTTTTGACGGAACCAAAAAATGTTCCTATTTTATTTAAAATTTACACAAAAGTAAATTATATAATGATTTTAATAATAAAATAAGTAATATTAAATATAAATTTTTATTTGAACTGTCCTTTTTTTCAAGTTCAAAAAAATCCAAGAGAGGGTTTCGGAATTCCTTCGCAGCGCCTCTATCGAAAATTACAAAACAGTAAATCAAAGTCTCTAGTGTACCAATGATAGATTTTCTAAACCACTAATATGAATGACATATACGATTTTCTCATATGGTCATCGGAAAAATATGTATATGGTATAGATAAGTAATTAATATATATTCATAAAAAAATAAAGCGACTATTGGAGGTTTTATTTAAATTAGAGTGTTTTGTGAGCAAGAGCTAGACCTAAACATAAAAGCATATTTTCCCCATTATTCTGAAAAACCACCAAATTAATATTAATTTTGAAAATTGATCAATTAAGTACTAGACGTTTCTCTGCTTATATTTGGGTAATTTAAAATATTTGAAAAAAATATTACTGTGAATTTGATTAAATAAAATCTTATTAAATTAATTAAATAATAATTCACAATTTTCAATTAAAAAGTCACAATTTACAATTAAATTCAAAGTACCGTTTTAATAAAACAACTGTAAGTATTAGCTAGTAATAAAATAAAAAAGTACCGTTAATAAATCATCTCAAGTTTATTTTAATAATTTATTTTTATACATTATTAAGTGCATTCTTGGGTATATGGGTTATTTTGTTGTTTTTTGTTTTTTTGTACAATTCATCATTAAAACGCTTATGGTAAAGATAAAAAATAAAATTGCCATGAATGGGTTTTAACGTGATTATTTAATATTAAATTAGCTAATTGACGTTCGTAAAGGTGATGATAATCTGACCTTATATGTAAGATGAAGGAAATTGCACACTCAAAAATCAGCATATTTTGTTATCGGTATTTTTTATTTTATTAATTACTAATTTATTTGATCAATGAATGACTTTTGGTTTAGACCTTGTTAGAATTGCTATCGTGTAAGGTTAAATTTTGGTTTTGTAAGGGATTTTATTATCAACAATTATAAAACTATAACACGTGGATTGCTTAGTATATTAATTATTAAATTGCGTTAAATATAGCTATAGTAAAGTTGCATTCTCAAAAATATAGAATTCGACCAATTTTCCATATCCAAAAATTTAGGTTTTTTGAAGTTTTTTTATATAATTTAGAATTCATCAATTGTTATAAAACAAATTAATTTAACACTATCCAACACGAAATTAAATGTCGAAAATATATTGATTTCTCACGAAAATCATTCATTTGGAATAATAATAAATGTTTTGGTTTGTTAGTTAAGACAAAATAGCAAAATATTAAAAACCTTCCTCTTTTTTTGGTCGTCTAAAATTGAAAGAAATAATAAAGAAATATAATGCAGGTAAAAATCAGCATTCATCAAATACTCTTAATAGACAATTTTCAAAAAATTGTACGATCAGTATTTTTTACAAATATGGCATCTTTGCCAAACATCATATAAGGGATTCAGACCACCCACGCGAGGCTTATATTTTGAGAAGGCGTAATCACAAATAGATATGATACAAATTGTTTTTACCCAAGTGAACCCAAATTGATGTAATTTTTGGAGTGTACCGGAAGTACTCTGGATTTCCGATAAATCAGTTTAAACTCAGAAAGTCTTGGTTGTATTTTGGAATCATCAATTGTATTTCAGAAAGGACCGATTGCATTTCAGAAAGCATCAATTGTATTTCAGAAAATTTAATTGAATTTCAGAAAGTATCAATTGTATTTCAGAATCATCAATTGTATTTCAGAAAGCATGAATTGTAATTCAGATAAATCAATTTTATTTCAGAAATCATCGACTGTATTTCAGAAAAATCAATTTAATTTCAAAAAGAACCAATTGTAAAAAAATAACGTGAACCATAACAGACGTTTTTGTTTCTAGTATGTTTCCCGTTTCTCAGTTCATTTAAGGTGTCTGTTAATCCTTCCAGTACACCGATGATGATGCTCAGGCTTGTTATGTACTTTGGGTAAGTTCTTGCTAACTCTATTAAAAGGTCTTTATATTTATCTTTTTCTTCTTCTAACCTTTAGTTATAATAGTTTTGTCTGGACATGAAACCTCTATAACAACGAATGAACTAATTTCTTCCTTTTGTAATCTAGTAAAATCATTTCAGGTTTATTGGCTGAAACTAGGTTGGTGGTAAGGAATATGAGAAACTACACATTTTTTGCATTTTAATTAATTGCCTCAGCTTCATATACTCTAGGTACTCTGTTTGACCACATCATTTCCATATTTAAATTTTATAAGTTGTACTTTTCCAACTTCTTTTGATGTAATTGTTGCTAGGTCTTTTTTTATTGTTCTTCCTAGTTTGACACCTTGTAATCCATTCCGGTGGGAAACTTACAGGAAAATCAGGAAAGTTCTTTTCGAAAGCAGGAAAGTAGGAAACAGGCAACTGGGCAGTAGATCTACTTAGGTACAATTGTTACCCAGGTGTCTGTGGTACAAATTCGTCATTGGAAACCAATTAAGGTCCGTAAAATCTAGATACGCACTTCCAAACAACATAATAATGACACTTTTACACTATTGGGAGTGAAAAAAAATATTTTTTTTTTTCAGTTTTAGAAATTTTTTTCCAACATAAGACCTATTAAGGTTGTATTTTTTTTAATTTTCTGAAAGTTCTTCAGATTTAGAACAAATTAAGGAAAAATTTGAGGCCATAGCTATTTTATATTTCTTACTATAGCCTACTGATGTTACTCCTAGAAGAAGTATTCTGAGCACAGTCTGTTACCATCGGTAGGTGGACTGACGTGTAAATGTTATAAAATATTTGGAATTCAATCAAGTATCCCTTATAGCCTAATTGACAAACTATGCGCCCCTCATGATATACCGTATACAGCCTATTTGACAAACTATGCTCAGAACTACTTCTGATAGAAGTAACTTCAGAAGTCTTTACTAAGTGAAGGAAAATAGCTACAGTTTCAAAATTTTCCCCGGTGTATTGAGAATATGAATAAGTTTCAGAAAATTAAAAAAAAAACGTAACCGTAATGGGTCTTATCTACGAGAAAATTTAAAAAAACTTAAAAAGAAAATAAGTTCTTTTTATTTTATTCAATTTTTGATATTTTTTCAAGATTTTAACAATTATCTTTTTATTACTGTTATTACCTATTGAAATAGGATGGTTTTGGCTTTAACATTGGTTAAGATATAATTAGCGATTTTTTGATTTGTGATAAAAATCGGTGACGTAAAATTCAATAGGCTCGAAAACTAAAAATGCTATACCCCCACTTTTTTGGTTTTTTGTCGATTCAATTTTGTCTAGTTTCTAACTCTGATATTTGGTGTACCCTGAACGGAACACCACGTGTACAGAGTATTTTATTTTTAAGGAACGGAAAAGAAGAGTTTAAATGGAACACCCTATACAGGGTGAGTCGAAATTAAACCGCCAAATTTTTGGGGCTTTAGTAAACTATATAATTTATATACTTTTTTTGTATGTTTAGAAACAAAAGAGATATCTTTTGTTACCGCACTAAACACTCACCCTGTATAAAGCTGACAAGTGTAATCTGAATCACCATGTAGAAGACTGCTTAAGGTGATAGCGAGTCAAATGTTTAAATACCGATGTTTTTATCTTTCCTGAATTTTTTTAAAGTGTTTCAAATTGGAAACTAAAAAAAATAATTAAATACCGAACTTAAGTAAGAATTGCACTTTTATATGCAATTTTTATTTTTCATTTATCTAGATTTATACGAGCATAGTTTTGCAAAAATTAAAATATAAATATAGAAGTTTTTCTTGCAAAAACACAAATGTAATTATAGATACATAAATAACAAAAATTATAAATGAAAGTAAAATTCTTAATTTAGTTTGGAATTTTCTTATTTTTTTGAATTTCCAATTCGAAACACTTTTAAAAAAATCATGAAAGGTAAAAACGTCGGTTTTTCAACATTTGACTCCGTATCACCTTAAAATTCGAATAATTTTGAAAGTTTTATCACCATTTTTTGGCGTTTTTTTTTGTAGATTGAAATTCCCCAGTTGTTTTGGTTATTGAGATTTGTCACGATTTTTTAAAAACATAGTATTTCAAAAATAAAAAAAAAAATATTTACTGAAATTTATTAAAATAGGCCAATAGTTTTCACGTTTCTTGGGTTTAAATAAAAGTCATCGTACAGAAGACGTTTTCAGACCACGAAAAAATGTTAAAAAAAAAGAATAACGAAGAAAATTCATAAAATTATTATGCCATTTTCCTACTAAGGATTAGTTTTTTTTCAAATTGTTTGTAGTGATGACCAAAAACGTAATATTATTTTTCTCAAAATCAAAAAAAAATACTAAAAATGTACATGATTTCGGATATTTGTGGCTTTCTCTCTTAAAATTCACGTAATATTGATATTAAATTTAATTCACTTTTTATATGTGGAATTTATAGCTAAAATTTTTGGCACATTTTATTTAATTAGTAAATAAAACGGGTTTTTCTGACAACTTTTTCAATTGACCTTAATATCGATTAAAGTAAATAAAATTTTATAACAGTATAGTGACAAGGAACATTCATTTTAATACTGCATTAAATAAAAATTTACTTTTATTAAATAGCTTGTTACGAAACACGCGTTGAAAACTTGAATTTAAATTTAAAGACGGTTAATGAATCATTTTTTGATTATATTTTCCGCTTTCTACATTTTAAAAGGTCATTTACTGACTTTTTGATGGAATTATTTATATTGTTCCACCACGTTGGTTCTGATTAAATGTCACTTATGCTTTCAAACCGTTTATTTTCGAATATTATTTGTATTTATAGGGTGCATAATAATACATGTTCAATTTTTAATAAATCAATTTATTTAGGGTTTCTACATGAGATGATAGTATAACCGTAAGTAATTCCTTTTCAAATCAATTTTCTTGTGTATTAAAGGATAGGTAAATAGAGCGCATGTTTTTATCTTCCCTCGTGCAAAGGAATTAGACACCCACGGAAAAAATAGGGGCGGCAAACCGCCGCCGTATCGAAAGAGCTTGCGTAGGCGCTTACGTTATTCCCGCCATTATACCACCGACGTGTGCTTACCCTGCCAAGTTCACTCAACAAGGATAAAGCTTGACATAAATAATACGAAAATATGTGGACTTTTCCGTTTAGAATTTACGAAAACCTGGAAAATCTAATTACACTCTGATAACAACAGAATTATAAACTAATTTTTTGTAACATACAAATTAAGTTGAATATTTAATTGATTTACTGGGTTATAGTCAATCAAAAAGTTGTATCGATCAAGAAGTTATGTTGATCAAATGGTCGTATCGATCAAATCGTCTCATCGAGCTAATGGTTGTGTTAATCAACTGTTCGTGTTGATCGACTAGTCGTTTCGATCAAATGGTCTCATCGAGCAAATCAATCAGATTAGATTAGAGCCTTACCGAACTGCGACCATTTTGATCTTCTGTTCAACCCTTACTGTAGTGGAGTCCTGGGATATCTAAATGCTTAGGAGGCATAGCCTGACTTCGTCTGGAATTAGAGTTATCCAGCCAAAGTGATCAAATCTAGTACGAGCAAATCCGTCGCATTCGCAAATGATGTGCTCCGAAGTTTCATCTTCTAGGCCACAGAATCTGCAAGTTTTAATTTCTGACTTGCCCATTTTGTTGAGATGATACCTCAATGGGCAGTGACCAGGTAAAAGGCCTGTAATGAGCCTCAGGTCGTTCCTGCTTAGGTCGAGAAGCTTTGTGTCTTTCTTGGGCGAGTATTCAATGAATTTCTTCGCCTGTCTTAAACCCGGAGTATGACTCCAGTTGGACAATATACTATCTTTTTCCCACCGTATGATCTTCTCCCGTAGATGTGTCTTGTTCAGCTCACAGAACGGTTCTGGACCACTCGGTGTAAGTTTTGAGGCCGATCCGCTAACTCATCAGCAATTTCGTTGCCTTTTATTCCCTGGTGCCCTGGCACCCACATTAGAACAAGCTTGTTTCCTTTTACCAGTTGCTTCAGGGATTGTCGACATTCCCAGGCCAATTGGGACTCAAGGGTGTGGGCCTTTAAAGTCCGAATCGTTACCTGACTGTCGGTCAATATGTATATTTGTGCTCCTTTGAGTTTCCATCGTAAGCACTCCTGGGCACATAATTCCACAGCCAGAATTTCTGCCTGCGTAATGGTTGGGAAAGTTCCCAAGGCCATGGAAACCCTATATCTGGGTCCATATATGCCTATATGGGATTTGGATCCGTCCGTAAACCACAAGGATGCCTTGGGATCCAAGTGATTTAACGTGTGTTTTACCATTTGGCGGTCTTGGACAACCACTTCAAGTGAAGTTTTCAAGTCAAAACATCTCGGCATTATATCCGATGGTTTAGTTTTGAAGTCTGGTTCCATAGATTCCAGAATCTTCAAGTGGCGTTGCAGGTTTCCACTTTTAAGGTTTTTGTTTTGGGAAATTCTTAAGGCAGCTAGCAGGCCCTCCTTTCGTACCTACAGATGTAGTCGAGAAAGGTCCAGCATTACCTCCAGGGCCGCCGAGGGTGTGGTACCCATAGCCCCTGTGATTCCTAAGCACGCTAACCGCTGCAGTTTCTGCAGATTGTTTTGCGTGGTAGTTTCTTTTGTTTTCGTCCAGCACACCAAGGAGGCATATGTGACGATGGGTCTCACCACCGTGGTGTATAACCAGCTAATTAATCAACTAGTCGTGTCGATTAAATAACCGTTTCGACTAAATAAAAGTACCGATCAAATAGTCATGTTGATCAAAGGGTCTTGTCGATCAACTGGTCTCATCGAGCTAATCGTTGTGTTAATCAACTAGTCGTGTTAATCGACTAGTCGTTTCGATCAAATGGTCTTATCGAGCAAATGGTTGTATCAATCAACTAGTCGTGTCGATCAAATAACCGTTTCGACCAAATAAAAGTACTGATCAAATAGACGTGTTGATCAAATGGTCCTGTCGATCAAATGGTCGTGCCAACGAATAGGTACGAGATCAGTAGGCTCAATGGTGCTGATTAAGTGGTTTTTCTGAAAGAAATTTTACATGATTGTCGATCAAAATTCCTATCAGTGAGGCCTAGTTATTTAGTAGTATGGGGATTATCCAAGAACGCCTATCAAAAATTTAATAATCGTCCAATAGGAAACTGGTATCTACATATTTAAAATAATTCGTGATTTTTACCTTCACCATAAAATTACAATACCTCATTTAGAAAACGATCAGTTTTATTTGCAAACATTGCGGAATTATCTCTAATATTTCCTTGTTATTTTTTTAGAAAAATATCTAGTCAGCCCTGTATAATATTGAGTCCCTAGGTACTTTAATTCAACATATCAAATCGAAATCGTAAGTTCATTGCTGCTATATCAATTTCAAATTCGCAAAAGTCATTTGCAATTTAAACATGACTAAACTTGTGTGCAAGGTTTTGTTTAATGAACGTAATCGATTTTTCTGTAGGAGTAAGGCGGACTATACATTGTCGTCATCGTCATCACATGAGTGAGGAAAATATAAAATTACAACCGAAAATATCTGGGGAAGTATAGGGGCTTTTCCCAAGCATAAAGCTATAATAGCGTTCCTATTGTTCAAAGGTAAGTAAGATAAATTGGAGAAAATGCACGGGTTATTCTTAATAGAACTACAGGCTTTGAAGTTGGCCTCAGAAAGTTTGTTTGCCCACACTTTTGTTTACAATACACCAGTATTTCCATGCATCTTGTGTAAATCCAAATAATTCTCTTCCTACACCCGCTTTATAATACTATGAATACTGAAATTATTTTCCGGTTTACGTTTATTCAATATTTGTTTTATTTAAATTAATTTTTTGGCCAACAATATTTTATCATCAAATATTTTCAACTTAAATACTTTTGACACACGAAAATATACCTCATAGATTTTATACTTTATTTACCTAAGTAAATATAATTTAATCTTTTCCAAGAATATAATTTTAAATCTAAAATCTAAAGTACCTAGGTAAAACTCCTCCTCATTGAGAACTACACGTGCAAGTGTTTACACCTAGATTCATTTCTACCCGAGGTATAACTGTAAATCAAACACCTTTTTCAGTTGAATTTCAGAAAAGATTTTTGGATTACCTAAGTATAATATTTTAGCCACCAATAGCCACGTCTTCCTTTGCTAAAAAAGCTGCATAAACGATTGTAGTGTGGTGTGCTGCACGACCACAATCACCACCAACAATTGTATTTTTGGCTTCATCAATAATTGTTTCTAAGTAAACAAACATTCATGATATCAGGAACTATAACAGGAAAAATTCGAAGTTGTCTTTTAACAATACTGCTTTAATCTTAGAATAGATTATTTAAATTGGGTTTAACATTGGTGAATATGGCCAAAATACATTTTTGATAAACATGTCAGTTGTGGTTCACGTGCACAATCACCGCCAAAAGCTCTTGACTTCCTCACAATTGGTCGATTCTGAAATTAAACTGACGTTTCTGAAATACAATTGATGCTTTCTGAAATACAATTGATCCTTTCTGAAATACAAAAGATGATTCTAAAATACAATTGATGTTTTCTGAAATGAAATTGATTTATCTGAAATACTATTGATGTTTTTTCAAATACAATTGATGATTCTGAAATACAATTGATACTTTCTGAAATTAAACTGATTTAAATAAATAAACAGTTTTGTAATATTATGTCGATGAAAAATGTTATGGTATATAATTAATTACTCCTATGTAAATATTTAAAGCTTAACAACTTTTACATGCTTTTAATTGAGCATTTTTGTACTCAAAAGGTTAAATATCTCGGATTGATTATAAATCACCTTATAAAACAATTCTTCAAATACTAGAAGAACTCTAAAAATGTGATTTTACAAAACACCTTGATTGGTTCAATGAGTTGTGGAAATTAACTGTTAATGTAAAGGAGAGTATTTATAAAGGAATAAAAGAGGCTTCTTTTAAAGAACAGTTAGTGTAATTAATTTAGTTTGAATGAAACGCGCCTTAAGCTATAAAAAATGATGTTTAATTGCTTGAACTGATAAATTAACACTTGTTTGAATTACGATTCGCATTTTTTAATCAAGGTGCAATAAAAACATACAGCGTTTGAATTGGCCATTTTATTAATACTGTTTATTCTTAATTAAATCATTACGATCAGCAATCAACAGTTTTCATTAAATTCTGAATTAAAACCTCTATGTTTTTATTAATAATAAATAATTATGAAAATCAATTTAATCCAGGCTTGTTTATAAATAAATTGTAGATTAAATTACTTGAACTATTTTTAATTTCATTTTACAGTAGATTTTATTTGTAATATTAATTTCAATAAATTATTTATTAAATCATTAAAATATTGGTATTATTAAAATAGATTATTAAAATTGATTTTTTTATTTTTAAAGATTATAATATATTAATACAAATACTCCAGATATTAAATTGTCATGCTTAGGAACAATTGTACCGGGTGGAAACGAAACACGGGTCACCTCTTCTTTATTTATGAAAATAAAAATTTGAAATTTGACTATGTTGTATGATTCAAGAAAACACATTTTAAGCACTAAGTCTTTCGTTTCCACCCGGTATGTAATACAATTTTTCAAAAAATGTTCTTTAAATATTTTCGATTTTATACCCAATTTTCTTGCGACATGTCAAAACTACAAAATAAACGAAAATTACACTAACAATTATTTTTTACATACAGAAAATTTCGATTTTCATGACTAAAAATGTTAATTTCAGCTAAAAAATAGTTTAAAATCAAAACGTAACTTATCAATAATATAAATATTATTAAAATTAGAGTTGAAACTGTAATTTAAGTTTTCGAATTGTTTTTTGGAATCTTTATCTTAAAATTTATAATTAAAAATAAATAAAGTAAAAACTCTTACGAAGATTTGAATATGAAATATAAATGTTTAAAAATAAAATATTCTTTTTATTTTCATAATTTTTATTTAATCTTTTTCAAAATAGTTTTTACCATTTTTTTGAACTCACATTGTAAACCTATATTTATTGGGTTTTTAATAAAATATTATACTTGTTTGTGTTTTAAATAAAAACGTACAAAATTAGAAAAAATAGAAAGCACTTATTAGTGAAAATTAAAATATATATTTTCTGCTTATCACTTAGCAAAATTAAGGTTAGGTTTTATACACAAGATGAATCAAGAAATAAGTGGTTCCAAATCTTAACATAATTTTGTTTTTAATTTTTTCGAATTACAATTAAAATCTCTTCAAATTTCTTTATATTCGTTTATATTGGACTTTAATTACATTAATTTTTATTACAATATGCACTTACAAGGCCATTGTGAATGATAAAAATTCAGGGTACGATAATAAATCCAATTTCATCGTCAAAAAACTAAAAAAGTAGGGGTGTATATTTTTTAGTTTAGGAATTACAGTTTAAAAAAACAACATCAATACTAAAACCATCTTTTTCAATTGGTAACAATAATAATTAAATAAAAGGAAAAAATAAACACAGTGACTAAATATTAAAATTTGATTTATTTTATGTTTTTGTGCTTTGATAAATGAAGGAAATGAACGAATGAATTTCAAAATTCTAAAAGCCTGAAGAAGAACAAATTGTTGCCCGAAACGTTGCTGAAGAATAAAGTGTTGTTAAAGTAAATTTGCTTACTTATTTTGAGTCCTATAAGCCAATAAATACCTATCAACACCCACTTTATTAACATTTTTTAAGAAATATCAATTTTTTTTCAATGTTTTTTGATGATTTCTGTATTACTATTGTTACTAGTTAAAACAGACTATTAGGCTTAGCTGTCTAGTGTACTGATGTCTCGAAAAAATCAGTGACCTAAAATTCATAACATTCTAAAACCAAAAAAAAAATGAAATTTGATCTACTTTCTAACCCTGAAGCTTGATCACAAAAATTTCAGCGAACGGGACACTCTGTATATTTATTTAACTGAACGTAAATAACTTTCTTTATTGGGCTTAACCCATGATTTAAATTAAAAATTCTAAGTCGTAATATTTTTTAACCAATTTTATAATAATAATGATCTTTATATTTCAAAAAGCAAATTAAAAGTAATTTTGTTTGTGTATTAATTTTTTTAAAGCTTTAAAATCTTACCTATATAAAATGGGCATATGAGTCAAATTGAAAAACGTCTGAAAATTTAGTATTTAAGATGAAGAAATTGTGAGAAAGAAACAGAATTATAGAAACCACTTGTTATTTTAATTTTTTTGCATAGTAACCATTAAATAAAATTTACATGATCCTCAACCTTATAAATAACTCTTTTGGTTTCAGCACAATTTTCTTAAATATGTGTCCCTGGAAAAGAGTATAAGTTGAAGCAACACGTTTCTTACCATATTTCGTAGTATTTCCACTTCGACGCTGTCCCAAAATTTTATTTAGAAGAAAAATTAAGTAAAACTTAAAGAAGTACTTATAATTATAATGGTCAGACAGTTTTTATTTACTATTTTTTATGATTACTATGTAAAAATGTTAACAGACGGTTGCTGTGTTTCCCCCTCCTTTTTACAATTTCCCGGTCTTTACATTTCGAAATGAAGATATTTAAAAAGATTTTGGTACATTGATATTCAATTCATAAACCTACGTATACGGATTTTTATCAAAAGACAAGGTTGTTCAAATTTTCTATCTGAAAGTTCAAAAAACGATTTTCCGAAAAATGGTTCATACGCCCATGAGACCCTCGAAATGATTTTAGATACAAAATAAAGCAAGAATAATTGAAATCAGCTGTTAAACAAAAAAGTTTTGAAAGAATATTGATTTTTAAGACACAAAACCAGCGAAATTTTATTATTTAAAATGGTTTAATCCATTCTGTCTCAAGTTTTTTTTTTAATTTTTCTAACAGCTCAAAAAATGAACATGTTTTGAGATGCAGAATTATTTTAGTTTAAGGGGGTTTCAACCTTCAACATTTTTAACTGTCAAAATTTTCACGTATTTCAAATTATTTATGGTACATTTAAAAAAATGCTCCTATAGCACGGTTAAAAAGTTGATCAAGCTTCTAGTGACTTTTAAAATAATTTTGAAAAACCTACTATTGTTTCATAAAATCGCATGGCGCCTAAATTTATGAATAATTCAAATTATGCTCTGATCGAAAAAGTCTTTGGGTTCTTGATAATTTTACAGGAAGCTTGATGAACTTTTTAATCGGACTATGAAAGCATTTTTTTAAATAATCCACCAAACTATAAATATTAGCAAAAATGTAAAAAAAAATGACAGATAAAAACTTTGATGTTTGAAAACCCCCTAAAATAAAGATATTTCAACTTGTGATTTAATTTAAAAATTTATAATTTCGCATAATTTTTTTCAATAAAAATAATTCTTCCCCTTTTCATATATTTTTTAATTTAATAAAGAGGATATTTCCCCATTTAATTTGTTCCTAAGAAAACCCAAATTTCAAAATCGTTTTAGCCAATATTTTTCAAAATATCAACATGAAAATTTGTACACACTAGGATATAACTATAGAGAATTTTATAACAGCTTTTTTGGTTTTTTGTTTACTATAACTATTTAATTATTTCCCAAAAATTTACAAATTTTCCAAAGAATCTATTTAAGAGCCTTTTGTAGTAACTCCAAATCCAAATTAAATTATCTGAAAAAATGAATAAATAAAACTAGGTATATTACAATATTCTTACTAAAAATATATTTACCTACAGTATTTATACAGTGTGTTTTTAAAATGGTGATTGCGGCTACTATAAGTAAAAATAAGTCAAAAAGTTCTTATAAACATTTGTCAAAACTCAACTGCTACAGGGTGTTGAAATTTGTTTTTATTTTTACTTATTATTTATTTTCTCTGGATCGGCTAAATAAAAATTAACAAAATTTTTGGAGTGAGTATTTCTCATGGTTATCCACTTTTGGCTATTATTTTTGGTCTTAATTTAACAATCCAGGGGCGTAGAAAAGGAGTGAATGTGCCACTTCCAAATTTTACAGGTCTGTTTGAATTTTTAAAATCCTCATTCAGTTTTCCACAAAAAAGTACACCTATCAAATTTTGATGGGATTATTAGTATTTCAGTAATCCTACCTTTTATAATCCAGTACCTTTGTTAATTTTTAAAATTTGAAACAATTTAACTTCAAATAAGGAAAATTAAATTTGTATAACATTTTGTCGGTGTTATATATATAAAAAGACATGTCAGAAACACCCAATTTAAAATTTTAGAAAAATGCTCAAAATAACACCCCTTATTCATTTTATTATCAAATTTAAAATAGTGTTTCTGGCTTGTTTATTTATTTAAAATATTGACTAAGAGTCTTACTAAGAGTTATCAATTTAAATTTTGTTTGTTTAATTAAAATTTTAAAAATTAGTTTGATTTTAGCAAGTTCACTGGATTATAAAATTGGAAATTTCAGAAATATCACTAATCCTATCAAAATTTAACAAATGTACTTTTTTACGGTAATTTGAATGAAGATTTTAAAAATCTAAACAAAATCGTAAAATTTTACATTGGCGTACCAAATAAACCCAAAAAACGGAGCACCTTGACCCGATTCAACGCCACTGGATTGTTAAATTAAGACAAAAGGAATGGCCAAAGGTGGCTATCCAGGAGGCATAATCACCCCTAAAATTTTAATAATTTTTAAACAGGCGATCCATAAAAAATAATTAAAAAGTAAAACTAAAAAGAAATTTCAACACCTCGTAACAGTTGACTTTTGGACAAATGTTTATATGGAGATTTTGTCTTATTTTTACTTCTAGTATAAGCACACGAAGCAGTGACCACCATTTTAGAACACCCTGTAGTGAGGACCTACTTTTTAGAATTTTTTAGTTACAATAGAATAGAATTATTATCCTGATAAATAGTAAACTCAAGGTTCCATTTGATAAAGTATACAGTTTTTAATAAAGTCCAAGTTTTTTTAAAGTAAAAATTAAGAATTGGAGTTTTTCAATTTCTAGTGGAAATACCTTCTTAGAGAAACATTAAGAACCTAAAAATATTATCTTTGCAGTGCCATAGTAAAATCTTTTGTACTTTAAATAATTTTGATTTTATAGATGTTTTTCTAAAAACTTCAAAATTATAAATAGTCAAAAATTTAAATGTTTTTTTATTAATTTATTTATTTTATAAAAAATAATCATTATAATCGGATTATAAACTAAAACATTATGTCAGAATTTTAAGTCAAAAAATCGAAAAAAAATGAAATATCTTAAAAATCCTTCATAATCAAAAAAAAAATCAAAATTGTTTTAATTTATTTTTAATGTGAATTTAAAACTAGGACAAATAAATTAGTTTAAAAACAAATTATATCAACATTTTTTTATCCAAAAATTTAAATTTATCAATACCACTGCTATTTATTGTGTTGTCAGCTAAGTTACTTCCACCTATTGTGTAGGTACAGAAATCTTTACTGGCCCTAAAAGCGTAGTTTCCATTATTAGAGTATACTAGCTTACTTTTTAGGGAACCTAGTATCCTTTCGTACGCATTTTAAGATAAGTGGTAGATTAGAGTCGTTTGGTGCACAATTAAAATACACTACTTATACACTCGACTTTATCAAAATGTAGTTATGCTTGGGTAGAGCAGAGTAAAGTAAAAAAATCCCAAAAATCGGTAGCTGGAAAACGCAAGTAGAAAAGTTACTCTACCACCATGCAATCCTACTCTAGTCTACCGAAATCTAGTCAAATATAGTACTCTAATATACCAATTACGTTTTCATTTGTAGATGATTTTGTACTTGCCCAAAATTATTCTACCTCTTACTCTACTAATAAAAACTGGGATTTATCTCTAAATCTACTTTGGCACCTATTTTCGAAATTTGTGGATTTGTGAATGCTTAAACACTGTAGTATCTTCGAGGTCTGCAAAAGTACACGAATTTGGAGAATCTCTAAGTTTTTCGGTTTTATTCATACCTAATTCCAAAACAGAAACAACCCATATTTTCTCTTTATAATTTGATTCTCTCTTTGACCTTTTACTAGATTTGTGATGTTTTCTTTTTCCCCTTTAAAAAAACAGAAAATTACAAGCACGAAATTAAATAAAATATGTTACCCTTTTTACACGACAATAAAGAATTATTGTTTTGTTAGATTATGACATTGTTTGCATTTTATTAAAGCAAATCTCGTTTTTTTTTGTTCTTTAAATTCGTGTACTTTTACAGACCTCGAAGGTAATACAGTATTAAATTATGAAAAAGAAGCGTTGTAAATTGTAAAACAAATATATTATAAAAGATTTACAAATAAAGTATTACAATTTACAATAGCCCTTGTATAAATTTGAATATGATACATGAGGAAATTTTTAGAGAAATTTTATTTCATTATAAGTTCTGGTATGAATAAAGCAGGGTTATAAAACAGTTCAAACTTTATAACATTCCACTTAAAAAGTTTTGTTTCAATGCTTTACACACATGAAATATCCAGACTTGGAAATCCTAAATAAATTTTAGTTACAAAGTATCAATATAAAATTTTTAATCAAATTAAAAGCCAGGATTGGATTTAGGAGTATTGGAGCCAAATGAATTATAAGAATGGTGGAGTGTGCGCTTGATTGAATTAAGTACGCGACCAATAGAGGGCTATTTCGAAACTACTCTGTAATAGCACCTGAGTCAAATAATGCGTTTAGGGACTGCAATTGCCATCCCTGTCTGTTCGTAGAAGATAAGATTTAAACCATTTTTCTTCATCCCATTCCTCCACTTGTTGCACCCGAAACTTTTCCGTTTCATTTTATTAACTTGTTGCACGCTTCGAGAAATATTTCGAATTTTAATTAATAATTGACAGAAACTCAATTATTTTAATTAAAATCACAATTATTTTTTTTTATTTCACAAAAATATTTCCTGCATCTCATTAGAATTAAAGCGTTGTATAATTTGCAATTAACGCAATTTAATTAATTATGCAATAAGTTTTACTGGATAAGAAAAGAATGGTTGGATGGCTTATACAATAAGGACGATGTATCCACTTTATGTCAGTAATGTCGATTGTGCTACGGACACATAAATCAATATACGGCTTACGTATACGAAAACTTACAACGCAACAAGTGTCTAAAAAACCACTCAACACTCTAATTGATTGACGTTATATTTTTCCAATGCGGGAGTAATTTTATTACAGAAAGTAAAATGAAATTCAAATAAGTCTTTTCAAAGGAAAATTCAATACAAATTTAAATAAATTATTGGAAAATTTAACAAGCTGTCTTGCATTTGAATTTTGCATTTCATTCAATTATCCTAAAAACTAAATGTGAACAATATAGGACGCTTTATAAAAAACTTCAAATGGAAATGGAAATTATTTAAATATCATAATTCCTAGTATCTACTTAAAGAGTGTTCATTCAAGCATAAATATCTTAAGTTTTATAAAGAAGGAACTTAATGATTAATGACATACCTATAAAAGATGTACCAAGAAAAATTGATGATGCAGTCCCATAATTTTAAATGCCTAGTCACCACATCATTTTGAGATGGATTTTTTTCCATGGTATAATTAAATGGTCAGCATTGGTGTTAGGTTCTTGAGCCACACCAGATGTCTTCTTCTTCTGGGGACCTTAATTAGCAGAAGATCCAAGAGTGAGATCATATTAATTATTTATATGTTTCTTTAGATTGTCATCTTCTTCTTGTTCTTCTTATACTTCTTCTTTTTCATCATCATCATCATCATCATCATAATCATTTATTATGCGTTCTTCCTCACCATTCTGTTCATCTTCATAATCTTTTTTACTTGTCTTATTTGCTTTTTCTTTTTCAGTTTCTTCTTTTTCCTCTAATTTTTGTTTTCCATTTCTTCTTACCATTCTCCTGGATCAATTTCGTTACTTATCTTCTTTGCTTTTTCACTTTTTGAGTGTCTTCATTTTCGAGGCTTCTTTTTTCTCTTATTTTTTGTTCCTATATGAACCAACCAAAATTGGGGATAAAATCGAAGGTATGAAGAAAGTTTAACTTATTTTTCATTCCTCTGTATTCTTCTCGTCCTCTGGATCATCTTCGTTACTTGTCATATTTCCTATTTCTTTTTCAGTGTCTTCCTTTTCGAGGCTTTTTCTTTCTCTTGTTCTTGTTCCTGCAGAAACCAATGAAAATTGGATAAAAATCGAATGCACGAAGAAAGTTTAACTTGTTTTGCATTTCTCTCACCTTTCTCCTTGCATCATTTTCTTTTCTTCTCATATTTGCTTTTTCTTTTTCAGTTTCTTAGTTTTCGAGGCTTCTTCTTTCTCTTATTTTTGTATATGGACTAACGAAAATTGCAGATAACATCGAAGGCATGAAGAAAGATTAACATATTTTGCATTCCTCCTTCCCTTCTCTTCATGTGTATCAATTTCGTTACGTGTCATGTTTGCTATTTTTACAGTGTCTTCCTTTCGAGGCTTCTTCTTCCTCTTGTTATTATTCCTACGTGAACTAATGAAAATTGGAGATAAAATCGAAGGCTGAACTTGTCATATTTCCTTTATCTTTTTCATTGTCTTCCTTTTCGAGACTTCCTCTTGTTTTAATTCCTACATGGAATAACGAAAAATGGAGATAAAATCATAAAGTCGATGGCTAAAGAAAGTTTAACTTATTTTGCATTCCTCCTCACCTTTATCCTCTGTCTTATTTGCATTTTCTTTTTGAGTTTCTTCGTTTCCTTATATTCTTCTTTCTCTTATTTTTGTTCATATATGGTCCAAAGAGAATTGGAGACCAAATCGAAGGTCAAAAAAAGTTTAACTTGTTTTGCATACCTCCTTAGCCTCCTCTTCTTCTGCATCAACTTTGTTACTTATTTTATTTAATATTTCTGTTTGAGTGTCTTTCTTTGCGAGGTTTCTTCTTGCTCTTTTTTTATTCGTTTCGATCAGTTTCCTCCGTTAAACCAGCGCCACCTACAATTAGGTACATTTAACTAAAAATATTCGCGTAACTTTAATGTCAACAGATAATATCAAAGTTTTTAAGATGTTACTATAAAATATTAATAATGGTGGCAAAAATAGCGTACGCAACTCGCAAGAAAGTGAATTTTGTGCTCGTGTGATATCCTCGTTCGGATATATTCACACTCACATAAAATTCGTCAATTTTCAGCTCGTTGCGTAATATATTATTTCCAACTTTGTGGAAAATCGCAGAAACCAGCTTTTGGCCATTTTTACTCTTATTAACTTGGGGGTATGAAAATTCCTTATATCCAACTTGATTATATTTTATTTAAACAATCATATGCTACATCTTTCGCTGAAAAATTCCAGCACCATCAGGCAACAGAATCTATATTAAAGAATTCATTGCAATAACAGACATTGGATTTTCTTCAATTTACAAACGTTTGACATAATCAAGTTTTGGAAAATGTTTTTTTAAAACTGACAGTTGAAATTTGGAAAAACAAGATCTTGACGACCTGTACCATACAGGTAAACCAAAAAGGGTAAAAAACGACGACCTGTACCATGCAGGTAAACCAACAAGAGTAAAAAAATGTAACGAGGTAAACCAAAAGTAGTAAAATGGGACGACCTGTATCATACAGACAAATCAAAAAAGAAATGTGTGTCAAAATTCCGATCGGTACCATACAAGTAAACCAAAAAATAATAATAATAATTCATTTCCCTTTTTGGGGATATAATGACACATGTGTACAGGTAAAACTTTTTGATTTAGACGACCTGTACCATGTCGGTAAAATAAAAATAAAATGTTAAGACTTTCTCAATTGTAGAAAGCCAGAAAACATAGCAATGGTCAACTTATAGGGACAGTCCGTATAAGATGACCATTTCTTTTTTGGTTTGCTTGTATGGTGCAGTCACATTTTACTACTTTTGGTTTACCTGCAGGGTACAGGTCGTCACGTTTTTTACTCTTTTTAGTTTACCTGCATGGTACAGATCGTCATTTTTTAATTTTTTTTGGTTTACCTGTATGGTACAGGTCGTCAAGACTTTGTTTTTCCAAATTTCAACTGTCAGTTTCAAAAAAACCTTTTCCAACTTGATTATGTCAAACGTTTCTAAATTGAAGAAACTCCAATGTATGTTATTGAGATGAACTTAGCTGCTTCAATATACATTCTGTTGCCTGATGATGATGGAATGTTTCAGCGACACATGTAGCACATGATTGTTTAAATAAAATATAATCAAAAGTTGGATACAAGGAATTTTCATACCCCCAAGTTAATAAACAACTATCCAAATTTCCGCAAGTTCACATACTGCCATTTTTACTCTGTTTAATGTTACTTGTAGATTTGGAAATTATTGGACTAACATGTGTTAAAATATTTCGCTATATTGTAAGAAAAAATAGTTTTAAATAATTGTGAAGAATGCATCGGAATTGTGGCAACATTATTTTTTCGTCTAATATTTATATTATGGATGTCACACCTAAACCTAATCCTATTAAATAGATAGGGAGGACTTTTATGAAATATGATTTTATAGAAAAAACATGCGCTTTGCAATACCCTTCTATTAAACATATTTAACCATTTCAGTTCCACAATTTTTTAAATCCAAATAGTAGACGGGCGCAACTGTTTTGAATTCTTTGAATACGTTTTATTGTAACTTCATCAATGCAAAAGTGTTATACACTAGAGCAGTAATATATAAATTTTTTTAAGGCAATAAATGCACGGCGTAATAATAAAGTAGAATTATCTCAAAAGCGAAAATCATTATCTAGTTATCTAGTATAATGCCCAGATTTCTACCAGAATTTATAAAATCAATAGATTCTCCATTAATACTTAATTTAAGTTTTGCATTACAAAATTCCTCTTGTTTTTAGGACCAAAGACAATAGCATTGGTCTTACAGGCGTTAATTTTTAAATAGTGTTTAACAGAAGTGGCAACTACTCGAGCAAGTTCGTCATTTAGGATATGTTGGGCTTCGATTATATTAGAAGTGTGGAAGGAGTAAATTAACTGAGTGTCATCGGCATATAAGTGATAAGAACACTCCCTTATCACACTCATAATATTGCTTGTATATATGGTGAAAAGTAATGGTCCGAGTATGGAGCCCTGCGGTACCACGGAAAGTATTGTTTTAACAGTTGAGAATGAATTACCACATCTGACCATTTGACCCTTATCAGAAAGAAAGGAATTAATTAAATTACATGCAGCAAAACTAAATCCAACATACTGCAATATAGAAGAGAGTAACAAAAATGATTTATAGTATCAAATGCCTTGCTATAGTCAAGCAATACTAGGTTATCATCCGAAGCTTTTAAAATGGTTTATAGGACCTTACTTTTTTAATGAAAACCTTACTGCCGAAAGATACTTGAATTTTTTACGGACTGATTTCCTACCAGTTTTACTTCGTATTTTCCCCAATTATGAAAATCGCAACATTCCTAACCAAAACATTTGGTTTCAACAAGATGGGGCTCCTCCACACTTTGGCAGGGCGGTGCGAGAATTCCTTAACACCACGTTTCCCAACAAATGGATAGGTCGGAGGGGACCAATTGAGTGGCCTCCGCGATCTCCCGACCTAACGCCCTTAGATTTTTTTTTGTGGGGACATTTAAAATGAAAAGTTTATTTCAATAGACCTAATAATTTACAAGAATTGGAGCTTAGAATTAGGACGGAATTGCAACAAATTGACGAAGAAGCTATTAACAATAGTATTCAGAGTGTCTACACTCGAATGGGAGAATGCCAAATGGTCAATGGGGAACAATTTGAACATTTTCGTTAAAATTTGTTACTTGTAAATTAAAAATTTACTTTTTTTTGTAATATTTTCATTGAGAATTAATAATTTTTTTTTGAGTAAATTTATTTTTTTTTCAAAAATGGTTGAAATTTTTTTTAATATTTTTATGTGATCATTAATATGATAAAAAGGTCTATGAAAAATGTGTAAAAAAGTAGAGGTTTCCATTTAAAAAAATTGATGATGACGTCATAGTGAAGTTATCAGTGATGTCATGAATATTTTTTTCATTCCAAAAGATGGCATTTTTAAAACAAAAATTGACATGTCCGAGCGATTTTTACAAAAAATTTTTTTACGGAAGTTATGACCTTGGTTCCAAACTTTATCACCACCCTGTATATGAACCAACGCGAATTGGAGATAAAATCGAAATTCAAAGAAAGTTTAACATATTTTGCATTCCTGATATTAGCCTTCTCCTCTGTATCATCCCGCTACATGTTTTATTTGCTATTTCTTTTTATTTCCAGTTTCTTCCTTTTCGAGGCTTCTTCCTCTTATTTTTCTTCCTACATGGACCAACGAAAATTGGAGATGAAATCGAAGGTATGGAGAAAGTTTTACTTATTTTACATTCCTTCTCACCATTCTGCTCCTCTGCATCTTCTTCTTATCTTGTTGTATTGGTTTTTTTTAATTTTCTTCCTTTTTTTTCCTACATGGATCAATAAGAATTGGTTTAAAGAACGTTTTAACTTATTTTGCATGCCTCCTCACCTTCATGCTTCTCTGCATCTTCTTATTTCCTTATCTTATTTACTGTTTCTTTATCAGTTTCTTCGTTTTCGAAGCTTCTTCTTCATCTTACTTTTGTTTGGAGATAAAATCTAAGGTATGAAGGACTTATTTTCTGATTAAAAGCACCTAAACAAATGTAGGTACACAAATTCTGTTGTAATCAAACAAATTTATTTGTAGTAATGAGAATTGGGGTGGGTTGATTGTGTTCAACTTTGTTGTAATAAAAATAATGAGATTATTGGGATTGCAGTGTTTTGAAAGTGCTGTTAACAAATGATTAAGCCAAGAAGGTTGTGCATTCAGGGAGGCGCCTGAGGCAAACAAACCAATCAATTCTAATTGATGCAGGGAGGATAATTAAAAGTACATCGTTAATAAAACTGTGATAAGGGGCAAGTCGCCGGCGTGGGCGAGCTTTCCGCCAGCTATTTCAGCGTGCACGTGGTGGTCCGCTGACGTCGTCGCGACGTTCTCCTCGTCGAAAGGCGCATGCTCCGGCACCTAGAGATTCCGTTTCATGGCATTCTGCAAACGGGGCCCGGTTTAGTGATACGTTTTACCTTATCGTCAGGCACGCTGTTCATTCGCTATTTTACGAAGTGTTTCTCGTTGATTTAAAAAAAAATTGAATTAACTTAGTTTAAGCTTTTAGCTAAAAACTTTTTTGTTTACCAACACCCATCGCACCTGAAGTTTCAAACAAACGTGAGCGCTTTTTTAAGCTTTCATGTAAAAGTAAGTGCGATTTTTAAAATTAAGTTTACAAGTTTACGACGCGCACGCACAAAATTTTCACACCCCATTCACCCACTTCATTAAATACCTTAAAATAAAACCAACTTTTAATATCATGTTTATACACAAAAGTTTTTAATAGTAAAACTTTTAATAATAACCAAAGACCAAATTAAATAAACCAATTTGAAAATCTTTATTACATAAAGAAAACAAATAAACACATGATTAAAACAAATATTTTTACAATTATATTACTAAATATTTAATCTAATCAATCACTCAGAGGCCAGAGTTACTATTATTTGATAAAAATCCTTTTAATATTAATACATTAAAATAGAAAAATATTATGGAATTAATTAAACGTTGAGCTATAAATGGTTTTTAATTAAAAAATCGTAGAGCGTTTTCCCCAATGGTTATAGCTGACGTTAATTAATTTTTAGAGGGATTTGCAAATTTTTTTCTGTGCTGACTTATTAGCAGGTTTAAATTGCTTTAAGTACTAATAAAAGCAAGGATAATTTCACTAATATCATGCAACTATTTATTATTATTGAAATTATGTCTAGCTGAATAATTACTCAATATTTATTAAAATATTTAAATCAATATTCGAATTTATTTCCATATTTAATTACAATTTTTCGACAATGAATTACATATTTGTCATTAAAACTTAAAATAATTCTTTTTGATGATAACTTTAATAAATTGCAAAAATACACGTAGCTATTTTTATAATAAAACCGTTGGAAAAAATGCTTTAAAAAGTAGTATTAATCTTTAAAAATTCAACAATGTAAAAAACTGTAATTATTTATTGTCGGTCATTAAGTTCACTTGTCTAAATAAAAGTTTATTATTTACTAAGTATGTTTAGGGTCATTTACTCAATTACTCCACAACGTTTCAGTTGTTTTTGAATTTAATGTACTTTTTTTTAATTAAGATAAAATAAAAAAATCTAAAATGTACTAAATTTCGAAATAGAAGTAATCAGAAGTTTTATAGTAACTAAAAAAATCTGAATTAAAAATTTCTAAATTAAAGATGTAAAAAATTATAATGTTTTTATAAATCTAGTTTACTAGTGCAAATTTTACTTTTAGTAGCTTCATACTTTTGGTCCATTTTTTGCAACACTAAATATTATTAAGTTTTGACAATTTTATAAAATTTCTTAAAATACAGGGTGTTCCGTTCGTGATTCACCAAAAGTCGGGGTTGGAAAAAAAAGTGGAGGTCTATCTTTTCTAGTTTAGGAGCTATAGCGTTTTTAATTTTTGTTCACCGATTTTTGTCAAAAATCACAAAATTGGTTATTACATTTAAACCACAGTGCGTAGGGATTTAAAAAAAATATCATTAGCAAGATAAAACTATCCTTTTTCTAATTCGTAACAACACTAGTACAAAAGTAGTTGTTAAAATTTGAAAAAAAAATCGCAAAATAAAAAAAAAAAATTTTTTCAGTTTTTTTAATTTTTTTTCCAAGATAACACCCATTACGGTTATCTTTTTTTTAATTTTCTAAAACTTGTTTATTTTCTTAACAAACCAGGTAAAATTTTCAAACCGTAGCTCTTTTTCTTTACATACTAAAGCCTTCTGAAGTTACTTCTACGAAAAGTAGTACTGAGCATAGTTTGTTAAATAGGCTGTACTGTTTGTCAAAAGTTTGTCAATTAGGCTATAAATAACATCGAAATTCCATTCAAATTTGTCCACCCTCCGATGTTATCAGACTAACCTCAAAATATTTCTTGTAAGAGTAACTTTAGAAGGCTATAGTAAGTAAAGGAAAAGATCTAGGATTTCAATTTTTTCTTGATTTTTTAAAAATATGAAGAACTTTGAGTAAACTTAATACGACCTTAAGGGGTGTTATTTTGGAAAAACATTATAAAAAAAATATTTTTTTCTTTGCGATTTTTTTTCAACATTTTGACAATTACTTTTGTATTACTGTTGTCACCCTTTGAAAGGGGATTGTTTTAGCTTACTAATTATATTTTTTTAAATCCTTACGCACATTGGTTAAAATGTTATTAGCGTTTTTGTGATTTTTGACAAAAATCGGTGATGTAAAATTCAAAAAGCTGTACCTCTAAAACTAAAAAAGGTCTAACCCCACTTTTCTTGATTTTTCGCGATTAAATTTACTCTAGTTTCTAACCCCGACATTTGGTGATTCACGAACAAAACACCCTGTATACAAAGGTCTGTTCAAAAAAACTGCCAACGAAGTAACTTCGTTATTTTTTATCCGATTTTAATAAATGATGTCATATTAAATGTTTCAAATGATACTATATAATCGGATATTAAAAGATTTTTATTTTTTCCCAAAACATCCGAAATACTTTTGTTTTTTAAATGGCAACATGAGAACAAAAAATGTATTTCAAAAGTCCATAATTCAAAAAAGGTTTTCTAAAAATTTTTAAATGTTTTAATTTTTTTTTATTTGTTCTTTTACTTTTTTAACGTTTTAATGTAATACAGTTAATAATGTTTTAACAAAAAAATATAAAAATTCAAAAAAAGTCGAAATATTTGCTGAGGTTACTTTTGAAATTATTTTTTTGTAATATTTGAAAAAAAAGTTGCCTAAGGTTTTGCGAATGTTTTAGAAAAAACAGAAAAACTTTTAATATTTGCTTATGGTATTCTTTGAATTTATTTTCAGGTATCACTTATTTAAATCGAATAAAAAAATAACAAATCTATTTCGTTGGCCAGTGACGTACCTAGAAATTTTTAAAGGGGGAATACTTTTAACAAGTAAAAAAAAGAAATGTATTTTTACTTCAATTTTTTTCTTTTATTTTAATTTCTTGCCAGTTCTGGGGGGGGGGGTACACGTGCACCCCCCCCCCCTCACATCCCGTTAGGAACGGTGGTGGTGCATGTCCATCTAATATTTATTATTTATAATAACTTGAAACAGAACGTTTCAAATTAATTTAGTTTTTTTGGTTTAAAAAAGGAGGTTCTTAGATATTTATTTGGATAAGGGCCATTATTTGTCTCAAGTTAAATATTATCTTTTATAACAATGCAGGAATATTGGCATTTTTGTACACTGAAAATTTTTGAAATATTCAGAAAATGTAGACTGATATTTGTTCATACATTGTTCAATAATGATTTTTTTCTATAAATTTTTAGATTTCTGTATAAAACAATTAATTGCCTTAAAGAACACTACCTCATATCTTATGAAAATGTATATAAAAAATATTGGTTCCTTTTTGACTTTTACAGTATTAATGAAGTATTTTTTGCAGGTCATTAAAGCATTTTTATTAATTCAGTACAATTTAATTATTTATTAGTGTAGATAAGGCCTGATTTATTTGCAAAATTACAAAATTATATATTTTTATAACCTCTAATATTTTACTAAAATGGGAAAGTTTGTACCTAAAACCTTATAAAATGTTTTTATGATTGTTTCTAAAGTAATTACTAAAAAAAACCTTGTAAATATACAAATTTTTAATTTTAATAACAAATTTTTTATGAGTTCTTTGATCATGAAACAGGCTATAAATATTTAAATTTTGGACTGTTTTAGAAAGGTTCACAAACTTATTTAAAATTACCAGAAAAGTCAGCAATTTTCTGAAAATTTAAAACTAACAAAACTAAATTTTTACATTTGTCGATTTCACAAAACTAAACAATGAGATACTATTTTCGTTTCGAGAAATACTATTTTATTTTAACTGGTAACGTTTGGAGAACTTGAATTAAATACAATTTTTGGAATGGATTTTTCAAAATTATGAGAAAATACAAATGTTTTCGAAAACGTTAAAGATACGTTTTCCACCAAGTCAATGCGAACAACGAATGTTTTAAGTTGTAGCTTACCTGGTTCATCTTCCAAGGTGAGAATGGGCCTCTAGAATATAAAAAAATACGTATAAAATTACCAGAAAATTCAGCAATTTTTTGAAAATTTAAAACTAAAAAAAACTAAATTTTCACATTTGTCGGTTTCACAAAACTGAACAAGGAGATACTATTTTATTTTAACTGGTAACGTTTGGAGAATTTCAATTAAATACAAATTTTGGAATGGATTTTCCAAAATTATCCGAAAATCAAATATTTTCGAAAACGTTAAAGATGCGTTTTCCACCAAGTCAATGCGAATAACGAATGTTTTAAGTTGTGGTATACCTGGTTCGTCTTCCAAGGTGGGAACGGGCCTTTAGAATATAAAAATGCGTTAATTGGCATTTCAAACTAAGCGATATCACTCTTGTGGTCGACTGCGGAACTAATGAGATGACGTCGGAAGTCATTGCACTGACCTCCTTGTGACGTCAGTTTTAGCGGGAAAAATTAATTTCAATCCCCAATATCGAAAATTTTGAAAAAGGTTTTCTTTAAATTATTGTAAATGTAACTTACTTTTATTAAAATTATTACAGGGTCGGCACTCCAAATTCCTCCTATTGTAGATCACCTTCACTCTTGAGTAAAACAAATTTTCCAATTTGAAAATCATTTTCACGCACTGGTAAATCAAATTTATCCAGTTACAAATCAATTTTACCTCTGGAATTCTAATTCATCCATTTATAAATTAAGACCTGTTTGTAAAGGCATTTCAACTATTTTCAAATCGATTTTACTTTCTACTAAATGCATTTTTATTTCTTATGCCTTTACCATAAAAATTAACCGAAATGTAAAAGTTACAAACAATTTTGCCGGATAAGTTTGGATAAATAATTGGAGTAATTTTATACTATTTCATATAACAAACATGGTATTTTGGGCACAATAAGTAGCTGTTGGAAATATCTTCCTAGAAAACTTGGTTAATATTGTCAAACTGCTAGGGACATTTATTTTTATTTCTGCTTCTTAAATTATTAAATAAATATTTTAAGAATTAATATACCGGGTGGAAATGAAACTAGGGCCACCCCTGGCATTTCTTTATTTATGGAAATAAAAAATTAAAATTTTAGTATATTACATGATCTAAGAAAACAAATCTTATGGATCGAATAAATTTTTAATTTTACTTCCGGTTTATCAGGAAATGGCATCCACTTTCTTATTTTAAATATAACCCCCTGATTTTTCTACGTAAAATCAAACATTGGTTAATTTTAAGTATGTTTATGACAAAAAAATATTTTTTTTCAAATAAATTGATGTTAAATTAATTCGATAAAAAATTAATTACAGGTATAAATTTGAAATTAATACATACATATGAGATATCACAGTAACCGGAAAAAAACCCTCTATTTAATTAGGGGATGACCCTTATATCGTCCCATTTAAGAAAGTAAAGATATTTCCAAAAAACGCTTCTTGAAAATTAAAAAAAATAATATCTCAAGAACGGTGAAATAAATTTTATAAATTACAATTTATTTTACGTATTTGTATTATTTAAAAATGGTTTTTGTAGATTTTACTCAAATTTTTTACCAAAAAAAAATTCAACATTTTTTCTTAAAGTTTTGAAAAAAAATTTTTTTTTGTCATAGAAAAAATCAGGGGGTTACATTTAAAATAAGAAAGTGGGTGCCATTTCCTGATAAACCGGAAGTAAAATGAAAGATTTATTCGATCCATAAAATTTGTTTTCTTAGATCATATAAGATACTAAAATTCTAATTTTTTATTTTCATAAATAAAGAAATGCCAGGGGTGGCCCTAGTTTCATTTCCACCCGGTATACTTGTTGTATACTGAAATTTTACCGTGTTATATCAAAAGTACTTTTTTCTTCGATTTTCTAGAATGTTTCTCTTTACATAAAAAATATAAACTGTCCAATTTATTCATTAATTTTTAAAATTACTTGATCAATTTTGAAAGTATAGACAAAATGTGAAAGTGAAGTTGATTTACCCAAAAGTGGTGCAAATATTTTGATTTGTAAAATGTTGTATTTTGAGTGCAAGACTTATTTTTCAATTTTTTAAACTCTGCACTCTGTTTTTAGTTCATCTTCTTTGAATTTGTATAAAATAAATAATATTTTACAGTATTTTAATCAAAATTTCACCACTTACTACAATCTAATGTATTATACCATGATTAACCTTCTTTTATTAAATTTAGAATAATTGCATTTTTTTAGATCTAAAAATACTCGGTTATCAAGAATACAAATTTTCACTAAACAAACTACGTAAAAGGCACCATTTACAATTAAAAGTATTTAGTTTCGGCCTTCGTTTTTAATTTTTATGGTTACGTTGTACGTTTTACTCATGTTATTCATAACAAAAAAAACCTAAATTTGTAAATAGAACTCGCATAATTAAGATAAAAGTAAGGAAGATTAATTAAAAATCCTCATTTGCCTAACAAATATTAACGACCATGTTTTTTCTTCAAAAAAATTATGATAAACGCCTTTAGTTAATTAAAAAAAATATTTTTATAAACTTTGAATCATAAAAGGAGGAAAAACAGTACTTCAAAATTTGCAATTCGTCATATTGTAGTTTAAAGTAGATTAATTGTTCATAAATCAATAAGTTTGTGTAAAAAACGATCTCTAAATCTAAAACTATCTGTGTTTTTGTAATAATTGAATTAAATCACTTTAAAGGGATTAAAAGGTTTTTATTCTTTTTATGCAAAAATTTTTATCTAAAATATAAAAATAGAAGCGATTTTTGTGTTTTTATTATTGTAGATAAAGTTTATTAGAGATAAATATCAATCATCAAATAATCAAGGTTCAATTTATTTCTAGTAAAATCAAACTTTCCAAGTATCATATTATCAATTCTCATAAATTCTCATCAAAATTTATTGCTATAAAAATAACTAAATTTTCTTTAAAAATTTATATGAATTATACCCAATTTTGTGATTTGATATGAAAAAGTTAAATTTTATTTAAAGAATTGTAGATTATTTTTCTTACTAAAAGTTTATTTTCATTGCCCTTAGTTATTTTTCATTTAAAAGACTTTAAGACTTTTCTATAAAAGTTTTATATCAAATAAAAATAAATAACTTTAGCATTCACTTTTGTAGATTAAAATCTACTCTGAAAAATTTTAGATGATTGATTTCCTCATTGAAATTAAATATGCTGTATAATAAAAAATATAATAAAATTTAAAGGAGACATGAGGTGCATTCGAGCGAGTAAACTAATTAAATAGGAACATTAATTTCTAGAGTGAATTTTGTTTTAAAGATGTGAAACATTATATGAAACAACAGTTTTAACCTGACTAATTACGAAAGTGCAGTAGTTTAACTTGATAATAAGTTTTAAATTTTAATAATTAATTTCAACCTGTGTTTTTGCAATTAACCTAAGAAAATGGAGTTAATGTACTTCCCAGAAGGATGCCTCAGAGTAAACTTAATAATTCCTAGATCCACCTTGAGAGTGCAAGTTTTATTAGTACTTGGGTTATGCAAATTAATAAATCCTCTTATGCAAATGCAGGCAATTCTGCATGATCATTCCACATTAAAACATTAGAAATATTTGGTCGTGATTCCCCTATGCTCTTTGTTATTTGTAAACCAAACGAGATTATGATGTCAGTCAATTAATAACAATTTCGCGTTTCGTAAGAACCACTATAGCTTGGTAATTCCGTCAAACAATTGCGTTATAAATATTATTTCCAACGGAGTTTTGAGAAGTAAATTAAAAAGTACTTACAAAAAAATCCGATTAAAATAAATTAACGCTATCGCGTCTTAGATAACAATGTTTAAATTATTTACTCTAATTTACAATCAACGATGCGCTTGGAAGATGTAAATAGAAATAATTGCAATTAAAAAAAATATTACATAACGAAAAAAAAACAACAAATGTCAAATGTGAGATTTTTCAGAGATAGCGTTGTGTAGGTTATGGTATATCAGCTGGGTGAACGTAGTTGTGACCTTGCCATTATATTTAAATGATAACACTTTTTTTTATAAATTTTCATGGCGTTCACGCTCATGCATTTATTAATAAAATTTTATGCAAATTTTTAAATTGGCAACCTATCGTCAGCTGGGCTCGTGTACATCGTTATTTTTTAATTCTTATCTTTTTCAGTTTAGCCCAGAAAATACACATTTTATGCAAAATGTATTAACAAATTTTACAATATTAATGTCTTAAACCTTGCTTGCAACATTAATTTTGCAAGCAAACTACTTTTTTATGATAACTAGTGGCTATCACTTTTATTATTCGACAAGTATTACTTTTACTCGCATTTTTGAATAAAAAGTTTGCTTTATTTGAATATAAAATTTGCTTAATTGAAACAATGTACAAGTTTATTTGCTACAAAAATATCTCTTCGAAAATTTAGATTTTTCTAGTTTTTTAACAGTACAAATACAAGTGATTTTTTTATTATTATTCATTTTTGGCAAACTCATTTACAGGGTGTCCCAAAACTGGCGTAACATCGTCAGGGAACCTTGGTACAGTACCGGAAAAAATATTAAAAAAAACTATTCACAATATTTTTTAATTATTAACCATTAAGGGCGCGTTCCAGTAATGAACACTAAAGCCCACGACGACCGCAAAATCGTTCTACATAAGACCGCGATTTTTTCTTTCGTGCATCGATGGCGACCGCAAGAAGCTCACAACGACCGTATTTATTCGTGGGTTTCCGTGGTTGTTTGTTGAATGGTGACCTTTTGAGATAGTGGAACGGGAAAATTTTGCGGTCGTGGTCGTGGGCTTTAGTGTTCATTACTGGAACGCGCCCTAAGACGAAATAGGCAATTTGGCAACATCTAATAATATCTCCATACTACGAAACCGTATTTAGGTACTCTACTGCATTTTGATGGATATTGTCAAAATAACTATTCAAACCTTGACAATTTTAACAAAATAATGTCACTTTGCCAGAATTGTCATTAGTTAAAAAAATATCGATGCCAGATTTATTTTCTGTACATCTCGTTCCAAAAAATTAATTTGAAAAATCCTTATTTTTAGTCATTTTATTGACTATTTTAAATTTTAATTGAAACTGGTGATAGCGCTAAAGAATTTTAACGACTAATTATTAGGAAGTTTTATTGTCCCATAGAAAATAAATAGGCAAATTCTGGTCAAAATTAAAGGCCTTTACCCCCAGATTCTGGTCAAATCATTTAAGTTTAAAGGCCTTTAAATTTAAATTTGTTATATGCGTTGTAATGGATAATTTCCATAGTTACCTTATTTGTTTCTATTTAAAGGCCTTTAATTTTGACCAGAATCTGCCTATTAATTAGAAGCAAATATTGTAACTATGGAAATTGTCCATTACAACCCATATAACAAATTTAAATTTAAAGGCCTTTAAACTTAAATGATTTGACCAGAATCTGGGTATTAAAAACAAAATTCGGTACTCTACCAATGGTTCCTGACAATGTAGCGAGAGCGCATGCGCCAGTTCTGGGTATATATTTTAAAAGTTTTATTATTTTTATTAAATTGAGTTTTACAAATAAAACATATTTGTTTTTAAATTTTAGTTGGTAACTTAAAATTAAAAAAATCCAAGAACTATAAATATTTTTAATAAAATGTGCCATCACAATTTTCGAAGTAATCAAAAAGCATCGGAGAGTTAGTTATAATTTTCAAAAAATCAAAGAACAAAATCGAATTTTCTCGACTCTACCAATTTTAAGACTAATTTATTTTGAATGAAATTTATTTGATGTAAAATTACAATTCAAAATTCATCTTTGTGAATTTTGGATTTTGTGATGTTATGAAAGATTTTTATTCACAATTTATAATAAAAAAATCACAGAGTTTGTAATAATTTTCAAAAAATAAATCCAATTTTAAAACTAATTTATTTTGAAAGTAGAATTACCATTCAAAATTGATTCGAATCAATATCTATCCTGGTGAATTTTGTGATTTTGTGAAAAAATTTTATTCCCAATATTGAAAAAAAAAACCAAAATGTGCCATCACAATTGTCGAAGTAATCAAAAAACATCAAAGGGTTGGTAATATTTTTCAAAAAATCAAAAAAAATTCAAATTTTTCCAAGTTTTCCAATTTTAAGTATTTTTTTTTGATGTAGAATTACGATTCAAAACTGGATCGTATCAATATCTGTCCTTGTGAGTTTTGGTTTTTATGATGTTGTAAAAGAATTTAGTTTGCAATTTTTAATAAAAAACCCAAAACGTGCCATCACAATATCCGAAGTAATGAAAAAGTATAACTGAGTTAGTAATAATTTTCAAATTTTTTAGTCTTCCAATTTTATTTCAAATTTTTATTAAATATAACCAAAATGTGTCATCGCAATTTTCGAAGTAATCAAAAAGCATCAAAAAGTTGGTAATATTTTTCAAAAAATCAAAAAAATCTAAATTTTTTCAACTCTATTAACTTAAAGACTAATTTATTTTGAGTAGTTTTTTGCCGAAGAATTACGAGTCCAAATTGGATCTAATCTATCATTGTCCATTTTGAATTTTGTGACGCTATCAAAGAATTTTGTTCCCAATTTTTAATAAAAAAAACCAAAATGTGACATCACAATTTTCGAAGTAATCAAAAATGAATCACAGAGTTGGTAATAATTTTCAAAATATAAAAAATAATTTGAAAAATCCTTATTCCTGACAATGAAGCTAGAGCGCATGCGCCAGTTCTGGGTATATATTTGAAAAGTTTTATTACAGAAATTGTGTATTTTGATACAAATAAAACAGATTTTTCTTAAATTTTAGTTGGTAACTTAAAATTAAAAAAATCCAAGAACTATAAAGATTTTTAATAAAAAAAAGTCAAAATGTCCTATCACAATTTTCGAAGTAATCAAAAAGCATCGGAGAGTTAGTTATAATTTTCAAAAAATCAAAGAACAAAATCGAATTTTCTCGACTCTACCAATTTTAAAACTAATTTATTTTGAATAAAATTTATTTGATGTAAAATTACAATTCAAAATTCCTCTTTGTGTATTTTGGATTTTGTGATGTTATGAAAGATTTTTATTAACAATTTTTAATAAAAAAATCACAGAGTTTGTAATAATTTTCAAAAAATAAATCCAATTTTAAAACTTATTTATTTTGAAAGTAGAATTACCATTCAAAATTGATTCGAATCAATATCCCTCCTGGTGAATTTTGTGATTTTGTGAAAAAATTTTATTCCCAATATTGAAAAAAAAAACCAAAATGTGCCATCACAATTGTCGAAATAATCAAAAAGCATTAAAGGGTTGGTAATATTTTTCAAAAAATCAAAAAAAAATTCAAATTTTTCCAAGTTTTCCAATTTTAAGACTAATTTATTTTGAGTAATTTTTTGATGTAGAATTACGATTCAAAACTGGATCGTATCAATATCTGTCCTTGTGAGTTTTGGTTTTTATGATGTTATAAAAGAATTAATTTGTAATTTTTAATAAAAAACCCAAAACGTGCCATCACAATATCCGAAGTAATGAAAAAGTATAACTGAGTTAGTAATAATTTTCAAATGTTTTAGTCTTCCAATTTTATTCCAAATTTTTAATAAATAAAACCAAAATGTGCCATCGCAATTTTCGAAGTAATCAAACAGCATCAAAGAGTTGGTAATATTTTTCAAAAAATCTAAATTTCTCAAGAGTATTAAAGACTAATTATTTTGAGTAATTTTTTTTGCCGAAGAATTACGATTCAAAATTGGATCTAATCTATCCTTGTCCATTTTGAATTTTGTGACGCTATCAAAGAATTTTATTCCCAATTTCTAATAAAAAAACCAAAATGTGACATCACGATTTTCGAAGTAATCAAAAATGAATCACAGAGTTGGTAATAATTTTCAAAATATAAAAAATAATTTGAAAAATCCTTATTTTTAGTCATTCCTGTCAATGTAGCTTGAGCGCATGCGCCAGTTCTGGGTTAGATTTGAAAAGTTTTATTACAGAAATTGAGTATTTTGATACAAATAAAATAGATTTTTCTTAAATTTTTGTTGGTAACTTAAAATTAAAAAAATCCAAGAACTATAAAGATTTTTAATAAAAAAAGTCAAAATGTGCTATCACACTTTTCGAAGTAATCAAAAAGCATCGGAGAGTTAGTTATAATTTTCAAAACATCAAACAAAATTTCTCGACTCAACCAATTTTAAAACTAATTTACTTTGAGTAAAATTTATTTGATGTAGAATTACAATTCAAAATTGGATGGAATCCAATATCAATTCTTATGAATTTTGGATTTTGTGATGTTATGAAAAATTTTTTTTCACATTTTGTAATAAAAAATTAAAATTTGCCATCATAATTTTGTAAGTAATCAAAAAGGATCGAAGTTTGTAATAATTTCAATTTTAAAACTATTTTATTTTGAATGTAGAATTACGATTCAAAATTGAATCGAATTTATCCTTCTGAATTTTGGATTTTGTTAATTTATGAAAATATTGAATAAAAAAACCAATATGTGCTATCACAATTTTCGAATTAATGAAAAAGCATAACAGAGTTGGTAATAATTTTCAAAAAATATCTAAATTTTTCAGTCTTGCAGTTTTATTTCAAATTTTTAATAAAAAATCCCAAATGTGCCTCTGCAATTTTCGAAGTAATCAAAAAGCATCAAAGAATTGGTAATGTTTTTCAAAAAATAAAAAAAAAACAAAATTTTCCAAGTCCATTTTAAGACTAATTTATTTTGAGTATTTTTTTGATGTAGAATTACGATTCAAAATTGGATCGTATCAATATCTATCCTTGTGAGTTTTGGTTTTTATGATGTTATAAAAGAATTTAGTTCACAATTTTTAATAAAAAAAACCAAAATGTGCCATTACAATTTTCGAAGTAATGAAAAAGCATAAAGAGTTTGTAATAATTTAAAAAAAAATAAATCCAATTTTAAAACTAATTTATTTTGAATGTAGAATTACGATTCAAATTTGGAATCGAAACAATATTTATCCTTGTGAATTTTGGATTTTGTGATTTTATGACAGAATTTTATTTCCAATATTGAATAAAAAACCAAAATGTGCCATCACAATTTTCGAATTAATGAAAAACCATAACAGAGTTGGTAATAATTTTCAAAAAATATCTAAATTTTTTAGTCTTGCAATTTTTAATAAAAAAACAAAAATGTGTCATCGCAATTTTCGAAGAAATCAAAAAGCATCAAAGAGTTGGTAATATTTTTAAAACAATCTAAAAAAATCTAAATTTCTCAAGTCTATCAGTTTAATGAATAATTTATTTATAGTATTTTTTTGGAGGATAATTACGATTCAAAATTGGATCGAATCAATAATATCTATCCTTGTCAATTTTGGATTTTGTGACGTTATGAAAGAATTTTATTCACAATTTTTAATAAAAAAACCAAACAATTTTCGAAATAATCAAAAAGAATCACAGAGTTGGTAATAATTTTCAAAATATAAAGAAATATAAATTTTTCAAGTCTTACAATTTATATCGTAGAGTTACGATTCAAAATTGGATCCAATCAATATCTATCCTTGTCAATTTTGGATTTTGTGACGTTATGAAAGTATTTTATTCCCAATTTTTAATAAATGAACCAAAATGTGACATCACAATTTTCGAAGTAATCAAAAAGCAGTTGGTAATAATTTGCAAAAAAAATCTAAATTTCTCAATTCTTTCAATTTTAAGACTAATTTACTTTGAATACATTTTTTTGATGTTGAATTACGATTCAAAATTGAATTGAATCAATATCTATCCTCATGAATTTTGGATTTTGTGATGTTAGGAAATAATTTTATTACTAATTTTTAATAAAAAATCAAAATGTGCCATCACTATTTTCGAAATAATCAAAAAGCATCACACAGTTGGTAATAATTTTTAAAAAATCAACAAAATGTTAAATATCACAAGTCTTCCAATTTTAACACTATTATTTTGAGTAATTTTTTTTGATGTATAATGATGATTCAAAATTGGATCGATTCAATATCTATCCTTGTCGATTTTGGATTTTGTGACCTTATTAAAGAATTTTATTCACAATTTTTAATAAAAAAACCAAAATGTGACAACACAATTTTCGAAATAATCAAAAAGAATCACAGAGTTAGCAATAATTTACAAAATAAAAAATAATATAAATTTTTCAAGTCTTGCAATTTATTTTGAGTAATTGTTTTGTCCTAGAGCTACGATTCAAAATTGGATCCAATCAATATCTGTCCTTGTCAATTTTGGATTTTGTGACATTATGAAAGTATTTTATTCCTAATTTTTAATAAATGAACCAAAATGAGACAACACATTTTCGAAGTAATCAAAAAGCATCACAGAGTTGGTAATAATTTGCAAAAAATTCTAAATTTCTCAATTCTTTCAATTTTAAGACTAATTTACTTTGAATACATTTTTTTGATGTAGAATTTCGATTCAAAATTGAATTGAATCAATATCTATCCTCATGAATTTTGGATTTTGTGATGTTAGGAAAGAATTTTATTACTAATTTTTAATAAAAAATCAAAATGTGCCATCACTATTTTTGAAATATTCAAAAAGCATCACAGAGTTGGTAGGTTACAAAAAATGAAAAAGTTTAATATCTCGAGTCTTCCAATTTTAACCGTATTTTATTTTGAGTAAATTTTTTTGATATAGAGTAATGATTCAAAATTGGACCGAATCAATATCAATCGTTGTGAATTTAGCATTTTGTGATGTTATAAAATTATTCCCAATTTTTAATAAAAAAATGTGACATCACAATTTTCGAAGTAATCAAAAAGCATCACAGAGTTGGTAATAATTTTCAAAATACAAAAATATCTAAATTTTTCAATTCTTCCAATTTTAAGACTAATTTATTTTGAATAAATTTTTTTGATGTAGAATTACCATTCAAAATTGAGTCGAAGGTATTCTCATGAAGTTTGAATTTTGTAATGTTAGGAAAGAATTTTATTACTAATTTTTAATAAAAAACCAAAATGTGCCATCACAATTTTTGAAATAATCAAAAAGCACCACAGAGTTGGTAATAATTATTAAAAAAAAGTTAAATACCTGGAGTTTTCCAATTTTAACACTATTTTATTTTGAGTAATTTTTTTTGATGTAGAATGAAAATCAAAATTGGATCGAATCAATCGTTGTGAATTTTGTGATGTTATAAAAGTTTTATTCCCAATTTTTAATAAAATAACCAAAATATGCCAACACAATCTTCGAAGTAATCAAAAAGCATCCCAGAGTTGGTAATAATTTTCAAAAAATCAAAAAAAAATTCTATTCTAAATTTCTCACGTCTTTTAATTTGGATTGGGTCGAAAAAATATCTTTCTGGATTTTGGATTGTGTAATTTTATGAAACATTTTTATTCCCAATTTTCAAAAAATCAACATTTCTCAAGTCTTTTAAGACAAATTTATTTTAAGTAAAATTCTTGGATGTAGATTCAAAATTGTATCAAATCAATATCTAATTTTGTGAATTTTGGATTTTTGATGTTATGAAAGTATTTCATTCCCAAATTGAAGTTGGAAAAGATTACCGCATTTAAAAATAAATTTCTGTGGCGTGCGGTAACCAATAATTAGGATTGTTTTGTTTTCTGGTTGAAGCAACAGCCGATTAGCGCATTTCTAATTTGCAACATTTCGAAACTTTTGCCTCGCCTCACCACCCCTCCCCCGCCATCCCACCATGGTCACTCTCATTTCGATCGCATGACTCGTCAGCAAGAATTCTAAGTATTTCTTTTCGTACTTTCTCTGCTCCATAATTACTAAATTCGCACTTTAGAACGCACAATTAGATCAGAAAAGTCGCGAATTAAAAACCTAAAAAAAAAACAAGGAATTTGTCTTGAATACAAAAAGGAAGTGTAATTTGCAGAAAGTTGCGAATTAAAAATTTTCTACACGCAATAACTGTGATAATTTTGAAAATTTAACCAAGCTTAACTATACATAAATAATAATAATTACTAATTAATTATCAGAAATTGTAAGGAATTTCCAATTATACAAGAATTCAGCGAGATAACACAAATAATTATTTTACTTTTCGCATTATTTTAAGCTGTAGCGTTTTTTATCAAAAATTAATGTTAATATGATTTATTTGAAATTGAAGGTTTTGTTCCGATTTGTGTATTTGAAGAAAACAACTTTGTAGTCTTTATTCGGAATTTGCTTTATTTTCTAATCTTTACATTAGGAAACGTTTCGACCTAAACATTGCAGGCCATCATCAGTCCTAGAACGAGTTATAACGTGAACATTATGTAGTATTAAGCTAAAAAACAATTAAATACAAATATAACAGATTTTTTATGAAGTTAACAATTTTATGTAAACACATTATTCTTAATTAAAGTTACAAACACATTATTATTAATTAAAAGATTACCTTCGTAAAATATTGAAAATAATTGTCATAACATGTAGACTATTAGGTATTAATTGAAGCTGCTCTGCAGGAATTACGTGATAAAATTTGGATCATAACCAAAAAGAAACGACAATTGGTAAATTCATCAAAATGTGGCTCACTATGGTTAAAAGTTTAATAACAACCATCACAATTTTATCTTGATAATTGCAACTATGATATTTGTATACCGGGTGTATACACGAAACTAAGGCCACCCCTGTCATTTCATTATTTATGAATATACACGATGTCTCACTTATTCCCAGCAAAACCAAGAAAATTCCTATGAACCAAATTTTTTTTGTTGGAAACCCTGTATAAATTTAATTTAATTTTTTTGATTTAAATCAAGTATCCTTTGGATTTTGTCTTTATCTTTAAGCCAACCACTTTGAATAATTTTATGCAAGGAAATTTAAAATGGTCAACTTCGTGGTTCAATTACTTTAAAAATAGTCAAAAAAATCATTAAAATTTTACTAGTTTAAAATTTGCTCTCATTTTTTCAGGAGTCGAAAAAACATATTAGTTCAGAGGAATTTTTGTGTTTAGAATTTAGAATTAGACATTAACTATCTAAAAAAAAATTCTTGAGACACCCTGTACAAAATTGAAATTTTAGTATGATAGGAAAATTACTTCCGGTTTCACTTTAAGTTTTAAATCACCAAACAGTTGGTACCTCGAGTTCTTTTAATATGTAAATATTTTCCAAAGTTTGGAGAAAAAAAATAGAAAAAATACAGGACCCTAATAATTACACAGAAATGGTTATAAAAATAAATTATTGGGTATTGTAATTGCTTATGACTGCCGAAAATGTCAAAAATTTACATAAAAATGATAACACATTCCAATTTTTTTTTAAATTCTGACATTATGGGTTATTATTATACAAAGATTGGCGCGTGGAGAAATAATAGGCAAGGTCAAGTAGGCTTTTCTTTCAAGGATTGTACCACTGACATTTCAAGTATTTAAATAAAAAAGGTTTATAATTTGAATTTCTGAAAAAAAAATGCAATAAAATTAATTTATTCTGCACTTTTTAATTAACATTTTTGATGCAAAATTATGTTGGGATAAAATCTAAGAAAAAAAATATACAGGGTGCTCTATTTCGGAATACATTACCATAAATTTTTCTTTGTTTTTTTAGTTTCAAGATTTTTCTTTAAACAAAAAATTTAATACTAAATATTTTTACTTGAACAATTCTTGAAGTTAAGGTGTATATACCTTATATTTCACGAGTTATGAAGGGTTTGGGGTTTGGGTTAGGCTCAGTCGAGTGAGCAGAGCAAATCGTGCAACAGAGATTGACAGCGTTCCAAATGGGACGTGATCTGAGCCTGAAGTAGACTTTATCTAGGCTCAAACTTGAACACCCCTTAAAATTTAAATGAAGCTTGAAATTGACAGTTGTACATAATAATATCAGCAACTTAAACAACAAAAATATTTTTATTTATTTTTTATAAAATGTGTTGAGCCTAATCTAAAACGTTTTATATTAATCAAACATTTTGTTTTCCTTTTATTTTTATCTATAATATTACATTGAAAAAATCCTCTAACTTACAAGTGATTTAGTTTTATTATTATATTTTTATTTTCAGATGGTTATATAATAGAAGCGAGTGTTCCAACTTGAAGGTAAGACAATAAATCAATTACAGTTTAGGAAAATTTATAAATCCAAATTAAAAGTAAACAATTTTAAATTAAAGACTAATTTTGCGAAACAAAAAGTAAACTGATGTCTCTGGGAGCTTCTCTCTGTCGTGGCCTAAAGCATTATTTTAAAACGTATTATTAAAATTAAAGCAACCTATTTTTATTTTTAGAATCGTTTCTATTAGTTACTCTCAAAGTTCCAGTATAATTGAAAGAAGGGTGGTGGAATGTTGTTGGGGCATCAGAAATGACTTTTATTAAAAAGCAAGCAGCGTTATGAACGCCTGGCTAAGCTATCACTGCATGCAGCTATGATTTTATTACTCCATAAATAAATAAATTAAGCCAAATTCCGCTATTTCTGATTTCATCATTTACAAGATCAAGGCTATTTTATTTGTTCAGGATGCCATTTGTTAAGTCATTACTTTAAATTCCTTAAATTAGTTCTTATTTTTCTGTAATGAGTGTATGTTTATTCCCATATCTAAAATTACAAACATGTTCTTTTTTTAAACCGTTTAATGCAATAACTTTGAAGGTAAGATTTTCTAGAAGCGATCGTGGGTCTGCGATAGTCGCTCTACGATAATCGCAAGTTGCTCATTTAATGATTAGTTCTCCTTAAAGCGAATCCAGCAAATGTCGCTTTTTTGCTAGCGATTATCGCTGAGTCCTGAGTGCAAAGCGATTATCGCTGAGTCCTGAGTGCAAAGCGATCTAGTGGAGCGGATATCGCTAAAGTACCTTCGAGAAAAACTTACCTTTATAATCTCAGTCACCAGTCACCACCAATTAATTCAACACGTTTCAATTTATACTTTCTGATAGTGCTGTTCACCGAACTCGAACTTTTTGAGGTTCGAACGTGAAGTTCGAACTTAGTTCAAACTTTAACTAATAAAAAGTTCGAACTGATCGAACCCGTTCGAACTTTCATAAGTTCGAACTCGATATATTTAGTTCTAACTCGATAAAGTTCTAACTCAATGTAGTTCGAACTCGATATTGTCCGAACTCGATAATGTCCGAACTCGATATGTAAATTTATAAAATAAATTTATCTAAATAAGGGGTGGTCTTACTATCATGACATTTGAAAAAATAAAGATACATATTTGCAAAGAAACGCATTTTAAAAATTATAGAAATTATTATTAAAGAATTTCATATTTTACAATTTATTTTACGTATTTAAATTAATTAAGAGTAGTTTTAATATTTTTATTTAAAAAATTACCAAAAAATCTCCACAATTTTTTTTGAAAGTTCAGAAAAAACTTAGTTTTGTCACAATCATACTTAGAACTTACCAAAGTTTAATAATAACTACAAAATTTGGAAGTTACTGAAAATTGAATTTTTTTTCAGTTCAATATATGCGTTTTCTTATACCATATGACATAGTAAAATTCAAATTTCTATTTTCATAAGTGGTCCTAGTTTCGTGGACACCCGGTATATGTTGTACTCAATTCCCGAATTCGAACTTTTTCCGAACCGGAGGTGGAAGTCTGTAATTTTCTCTCTTTTACACACAAAAAGGTCCATAATAGGGAAATCGTTACGTTAGGCGTTACAGACTTCCACCTCGGAACTTTTTCCGAACTCGAACTATTTTCGAACCCGAACTTTTTGCGAACTCGAACTTTTTCCGAACCCGAAAATTTTTCGTACTTTTGCATAATGCTCGAACGGTTCGAACTATTTCAAAGTTCGAACATTTGAATAAAAAGTTCGAACTTTAAAAAATATGAAGTTCGTTAAACATATGTTAAATTGATTGATAAGTGAAATTATAAAGTTGTACGAAAACTGACTAAAAGCATATATTAGTTAAAAAATTTTTTGATGGTTTTTGGGGATCATACTCAGAAAGTAGTGCTGTACGAACTTCATTTTTTAACTAAAAAGAACATAAAATATTTTATTTTGGAAACTCTCAAATACTGCATGAAAATTACTCGAATACTAAAAGTTTTTCGAATCACCTGAATACGAACTAATAACGATTGTGGTTGCATACTTACATATCCTCTATTCTCAGAACACGTCAGCGATTTATGCTAGCGACGGTCGCTGAGTTGTGAATGCAGAGCGATCATCGCGGAGCGGATGTCGCTCGAGTCACTACGAGGATAACTTTCCTTCATAATCGTAGTTACCTGCGTATCAATATGAATTATTCAACACGTCCTCATTTATATTTTGTGAGTATGGAGAGTTTTATGTATTATGATTAGAATAATGACCATAGAAAATCTTGCAAATCCCCAAAATCAACTAACCATTTTTTAAATAAAAAGAACATAAAATCATTTATTTTCGAAACTCTATATTACTGCCCGAAAATTGCTGCAATACTAAAAGTTTTTCGAATCACCTGAATGATAACTAATAATGATGGTTGCATACATAAATTTGCTATAGTCGCTGAAAAACACCTCAGCGTCTTATGCTAGCGATTATCGCTGAGTGGTGGACGTTTGCGATAATCGTGGGGCTTTGAGAAAAACCTACCGTGCATTAAACATGTATTCATTTACATTTTCTGAGTATGAAAAGATTTCAACAAATATGTATAATTAGATTATTAGAATTTAATAATAGGAACCATAGAAAATCATCCCCAAAAGCTTGAAGGAAGACACATCAGCGTTTTTTGTGCTAGCGATTTTCAATGAGCCATGAATGCAGAAAGTCGAACATTACAGATACCGCTGAAGTTGCTTCAAACAAAACTTCCCTGTGATATGCATTCATCGCTTAGCGATAATCGCTACTACTAAACATGTTTTGTTTCAAAATTATTCTGTCTCTATAGGAAATATATGTAAGCAACCGCCATAATTTTTAAGGTAATTTATCCTCGAAGCAAATCCTCTTTGTGTTGGTAATCTGCTTACCTCTACTGTTCTCATGGTTACTAAATCAAAAAATATTTTGATAGTATTGATACAATGTGACAATGATGAAACTCATAAGAGGAGTCCATTACAATGATCACAGTGCGACTATAGCCGAACAAAAATCGCTGACGTCGCTTCGATGAAATATTTCCCTTAGGAACAACTGAAAAGAAACTGGTTTGCGATCCGACATCACCCAGGTAACTTAATTTAATCCAATGGAGGCATTCACACGGGGCAACTGATATGAAACTCAACTGTAATCAGTTGGTAACCAGTCGTTACCGACTCGGCCTGTCAGTCGCCAGGCTACTCGAGTTGCCAGTTGGCTGGGCGACTTTCTTCTTTTATATTTATGGTAATAATACAGAATAATATCTTCCTCATTTTTCCTATTATAGCCAAAAATATTATAACATGACTTCGTACTCACGATTTTCCTTGCATTAGGTTTTTTAAGGCAATCAAAAATTAAAAACCCCAGTGTGAACGCAACGCCAATCTTGGATTGCAGACCAGTTGCTTAGGTGAAATCACGTCGCCAACCAGTTTCCTTTGAGTTGCTTCTAAGCGTCTTAGTTCTCTTAGGCGCTATTCACACGAGGCTACTTTGCAATCCAATTTTGTCGTTGTGTTCAGAGCCGTGAAAAATGTTAGCGAATCTAATATAGTGATGAGGAAGATATTATTCTGTAATATTTCCATAAATATAGAAGAAGAAATAGAAGTCACCCAGGCAACTGGCTGTCACTAGCAACTGGTTACCAACTGATTTTAGTTGAGTTTCCTATCAGTTGCGCCGTGGGAATGCCGCCATTGTATTACATGTGGCGAGTCAACTGGCAACTCGAGTAGCCTGGCGACTGGCAGGTCGAGTCGGTAACAACTGGTTACCAACTGATTACAGTTCAGTTTCATATCAGTTGTCCCGTGTGCATGCCTCCATTGTATTAAATGGGCCAAGTCACCTGGATGATGTTGGATCTCAAACGAGTTTCTTTTGAGTTGCCTCGTTTGAATACCGCATTACACGTATTTCTTGAAGCGACCACAGCGGTACGAGTGAAGCTGCCAGACCAATTTCTAGGTTATCTTAAGGCAAGCTACTCTGGCCATATCCGCTCCCCGATTGTCGCTCTGCGTTCATCGATCCGTGATTAGCACAAAACGCTGACGAGTGTTTCTTCAAACTTATTCTTTGATTATAGGAAATGTATAAATGCAACCACCATTATTATTAGTTCTCATTCGGGTGACTAAATATACTCTAAAAATTATTAATATTTAGTTGGTACTTGGCTCTAATAGGAAGTTTCGAAAATATAATATTTTATATTTTTTTCAATTAATGAATAATTTGTTGGTTTTGTGTTTTGGGGATCTGAATTATTTTCTATGGTTCTTGTTATTAAATACTAATCATGATACATTGTTGAAATCTCTTCAGACTTAGCAAAAATGAATAGAGATTTGTTAAATTCACGAAAATGTACTGTAATTATACTAAAATACCAAAATCGCTCAACGATTGATGTTAGTGACTCTAGCCATCATCGCGTATAGGAAAATGATAACATTCAAACTCTGATCGCGACGCGGATATTGCTGAAGTAGCTTCGAGGAAAACTTACCTTGACTCGTCCAAGAGCAGGCGACTATAGTCGCTCAGCGATTGACGCTAGCGGCTTCAGAAATCATTGCGTATAGAAAAATGATAACATTCAAATTCTGATCGCGGCGAGGATATCGCTGGAATTGCTTCCAGGAAAACTTATCTTGGCTCCTCCAAGAGTAGGCGACTATAATCGCTTGACGATTGACGCTAGCAGCTCTACAATCATCGCTGGAGTAGCTTCTATGAGAACTAATAATGATGGCGGTTGCACACATACGTTTCTTGTAGTCGCAGAAGAAGTTTTAAAGTATATACGTCTGCGATTTGTGATAGCGGATATCACTGAACGATAAACGCAGAACGAACATCGCTGAGCGGATTTCGGGGAAGTTGCTTCTGGGAAAACTTACCTTAACGTGCAACAACTTAGACAACCGCATCGTACAATATGGTCGTTTAGAAATTTTGTGCCAATCACATTTTACGAATTTGAAATATATATTTTTATAATTATCGCACCACAAATGCTCTAAGCAATCCGATGGACTGTGTCCTCAGAAATGTCATAAATCTTGTTAAAGCGACGAAGTTGCCTGAGTTGTCGCACGTCTATGGGTTCACTGTAGGTCTCTAAAAGCTCAAAATGTTGTTTTTTATATTCACCTTTGTTTATTTAAGTATTTTTGTATAAATACACTAATTATCAAAAAACTTTTTAAATAGCTTCGTTTACGAAATTTTAATAATGTATATGGGCATGCTTAAGATAAAACATATCAAAAAGCACAGTTTGTAGTAAAATTAGGCAGGTCGCGAGATAGCGCTTTGCACAACGCGGAGATTGATAACCGTTTTAAGTGACATTTAAAATGTAGCAATTAAAGCGATTAGAAATGCGCCAAATATAAATAATAATAGGTTGCGAGTTCAGAGAAAGAAACCAAAACCAGCACCGCTTCGAGCCGAAATTTTATTAGCTAGATAATGCCAAAACTAGCCTTGAATTTTAACGAAAAATGCTTTCCAATACACAAGCTATGTATGGAACAGCATGAGCGTGTTATTTACATAAAATAAATACACAAACGGCGCCGTAATTCTTCTAGAAACGACGCTGGAGAGATTTTTAAATTTTTCAAACAACAGTACAAGAATAATATACCCCATTAGTAACAATCAAAATTAATTCAAAGATTTGGACTTAATTGTGTTATATTTATAAAGCTTTGTGCGAATGTTATATGAAAAAATAATTGTCGTTATTTTTATACAAATTAAATTTGTTTATTTTTTTACTATTTTCTTTCTACTTAACAATTCGAAGCTTACAAGTTTGCCTAGAGGCTAGAGAAGTATCCTCGAGTTTTCACGTAGATGTCTTGTTTCCCTTGCCTGTTCTTTTCTCTTTTATTATTCCAACAAACACTTCAGCTCTTTTATGTGACGATGGTAAAATAAATTATTCACTACAAATACCCACTGACGCAATTTCAGTCTTTCAAAACGAGCCAAAATCATTTTATACATTATTATCATGGGAAAATATGATAACGTGATGGTTTTATTCACGAAATTAAGTGGGTGGGACGTATCTACATCCGACCTACTATTTCAGAAATATTTACCAAACAAATTTAATAAATGAAATATATTTGGTTTTCTACTAAACTATTTTCGAAATTTTTGATCATCGACAATAATCTAATTTGGGTTAATAATTCAATTCATTCACCCAAAGTACACTACTTCAAAATCACAGAATACCGGCATTACAGACGAAAATTTTATACTTCAAAGTCAAAGTTATTGTGTCATTAGAACCGTCATTTTAAAAAAAATTGAGTAATTACTAAATTATTTGTGATTTTAATTTATGAAAAAATATGAGTTATATTAGAACTTTTGTGTTTTCTTCATTTCAAGTGCGAAATATAAAATTACCAAGTAAACATGATTTGAAAAAATCTATGAAACAAATTTCTAAACAAACTAAAAAAGCGCTAAAAGAAGCATCTGGGGAAAAACCTGATAAAGAATCAAGAATAAAAAGATCAATAAAAAATATAAAGGTGAATGGAGATAAAACACCTAAAGAGAAATTAAAAAAGTAATTTTAAAAATTAATTACAGTTGTAGCTTTTAGCTGTAGTCAAAAATAAAAATATATCTAAAAATTGTTGTGATATGTTTAATTCTAAATTCTAATGCAGATTTTCCACCAAACGTACTACACTTTTCCAGTTGTATATGTCAGAATTCAATTTCAGAAATCGTTAATTGTAATTCAGAAACGTGAATTCTATTTCAGCAACCAATTTAATTTTAGAAAATATCAATTGTATTTCAGAATCATCAAATATATTTCAGAAAGCATCATTTGAAAATCAGAAATCATCAATTTAATTTCAGAAATCATACTTTCTATTTCATCAAAGTAAATTTTACCGCAGAAATTAAAAATTACCTAATAAGATATTTTAGCCACTAATAGCTACATGATCAATTATAGTGTGTTGTGCTGCACGAGCACAATCACCACCAATAATTGTATTTTTGGTTTCATTAATAATTGTTTTTAAGTAAACTAATATTTGCTCCATGGTACTAGGAGTCATGATAGGAAAAATCCTAAGTTGTATTTTGACAACAATGATTTAGTGGTTTAAGAGGTTCACGTGACATTTCTGATTTTTTTTTTATTTTTCTGAAATACAATTGATGGTTTCTGAAATATAATTTATCCGTTATGAAATACAATTGATCGTTCTAAAATACAATTGATGCTTTCTGAAATACAATTGGTGATTCTGAAATACAATTGATGCTTTCTGAAATAATACAAAAATACAACAAAAACAGTCGTCAAAAAGTTTGATAAAAGTCGTAGTTTTTTTCGACATGAGTTTTTGTTTTGTTTCTACTTTGTCCGATTAATAACCTAACACAAAAACTAAACTTTGAAACACTGATCGGCTAAAATGTAGTTCCAGTTCTGTTTTTGTTTCCAGTCATTTCCAATTGAGTTCAAGTCGAATAACTACAATTATGTTTCAGGAGAAAGATTTCTTATCCCTTTTTAATTGGCGTGTGTTGTAGTCTGGAGTTTAAAGAAGAATTTCTGGGTCTATTTTTGTCGTGCATAAAGTTCATAGCATTGTAACCATTTTCTTGAAGTTTTGCTCGTTGGTAGTGAGAATTTCAGTTCTTTAATTTTCTTTTAATTTAAATGCAACCAAGAGTTTGTTATGAGAGAACAGTTATTAAAAAACAACCTTAGTCTTTAAAAAGTTTGTTCGTTTGGATGGAAAAAGTGTAACAAAAGCTGTCTAAAGACAACATAACTGCAACTTTTTACAAATTTTTTTAAGGTTTGTGCTTTTGGGGACTGTTTCTGTTTTTTGTTTCCCTCTCGGAAGCGGTAATTTAGAAAGGTTTCGACATGTTTCTTAGTTAAGTCTACTTTGTGGAAATAGCAATTTGGTGTTTTGTTGGAGTTGTGTGCTGAGTTTATGTTTTCATATCTACCTTATCATATCAAGAAAATAAATACAATAGCTTTGGCATAAACTAGTCAGAATTCATTTCTTACTACCACTGAAAAAGAAGACACTTCATAAAGAAGTTCAAAAAGGGTCTATCTTTTATGGTTTGGGCACAATGGATTTTAAACCCCAGAATCCTTTTTTAGACTCCAGACCACTGTATCAACAAGAAGCAAGGAATTATTTTTCCTCTTATGACTCAACTGAAAATGACTGGAAATAAAAACAGAACTGGAACAATATTCTGTCTAGTCAGTAGAAATAGAGTTCATGCCAGTTTCCATCATTTTCACTTGATTTGAAGTTTAGAAACTATAATTATATTTTGGAAGAAAGATTTCTTATTCTTTGTTTTTGGTTGGTTTGCACTGTGGCTTGTGTTGTATAGAAAGCTGGGTTCACACTCTTCAGCTTTTTCAGCTTTTGTAGCTATTTTAAACTGCTGTAGCTTTTTTTACATCTTTCCTAATGAAATAGCTATTTTTCTTTATGTAAATGTAGTTTCTTCAGATTTAGGGTAACATTTTCATTTCGTTACAAAACGATTTCAACACTTTAACCTCAAAAAATGCGGTACAGTTTCTATCAAACAAATAAAATCTGATCTAATATCTTTACTTACAAAGAAAGCCAAAGTGTTACTGGAATGAAACACGAAAAACTTGTACAGGGTGTCAAAAATGCCGGATAAGCTCTCCAGTACGTTGTTGGGGATCATCAGGAAAATATTTTAAAAAATCCTTCTTACCAATTGACCAAGATATGAAGTGTCAAAATTTGGAATTTTACTTCTTTATTTTTATGCATTTTGAAAAACCACTCATCATGTAAAGTTGGGCTTCTTTTTCGTTGTTAAGTAATAAATATTTAAATTATATTATCATAACTTCACCATTTATTTTTATTGAACATTACCTGAACTTAATAAAAAACGATTTAAATTTCATTTTTATTGCTAAACGACTAAAAAGAAGCCCAACTTTACAGGTTACTAGTAGTTTATCAAAATTCGTGCTAAAAAAGAAGTTGTATTCCAAACTTTGACTCTGAATATCTCGGTCAATTGAGTCAATTTTTTTGATATTTTAATTGTATCATGCGCAGTTGACAATTATTTATCATGCTCTTCAAAGGATTAATATCAAGATAGAAACAATATCCCACCTCTGATCTCCGAAATCCTTCATATCTCAGTTAAGAAGATTTTTTAAATTATTTTTCTGAGGATCCCTGAAGGGTCTCCAACAACATACTGGAGAGTTTATCCACCATTTTCTGGACACCTTCTATATAATTTTTTGTAATAGTTTGAGAATATTTTATTTATTTATTTATTACTTGAGAATATTTTACTTATTTTATTATTAGGTATATTTGAGAATATTTTATATTTTTTCTTTCAGATTAATTTTTTATTGTTTAAGATTTTGTATTTTTTCTGTTGATTTATTTACCATACATGTAATTTAATTTTTTCTTTATTATAATTAATGACTTTAATAATTTGTAGCCTACAAATTAAATATGATGTAAATTTAATTTGTATTTATAGCATAACATGGCATATATCTCATGAACTATAAAAAGTTTACCCTCTAAACTCAATATATACAAAATAATTAGCCTTTTAGGATTAAATTCATCAAATAGGTAGTATTCTTAATTTTAGCTTTTTTTCTTTTTTTTTAATTTGGCGTAGCTAATTTAGCTATTTATTTTATGTCATGCATAAAGTATAGCATTTTACCCAAATCAGTTTAACTTAAAAGAATGACCCACTCCGGACTTTTTCATTTTCATGATGTTTCTAATTTGGTACTGTGGAATTACGTTCTTTAATTTTCTTTCAATTTCTGATAAATTTATGCCCAAAATTAATGCAATTCCTTATAGTTATTTACTTGCCATAAAGAGCTTGGCATGAAATGAAAGTTATAAAAACAACATCAACAAAATGCCAGTTGATTGTTTCCTTAAAGCGGACCTTTTGAAATTACCGCTTCCGAGAAGTTCACAAAAAATTAAATAAAAACACAAGATGTTTTTCGGCGTCAGTTTAGTAGCAATATCAAAAATATAAGTTTAAATAGTTTTGTCTTGGTAACTCAACATATAATTTTTGCACATTTCGGTCAAAATTCTGCTCTCAAAATATTTCAAATTCTGTCGTCGTATCATCTTTTACTTTAAAAAAAAATTGAATTAGAAAATTCTTGATAAAAATCTCGTTTTAAATGTAAAATTATAAAACAATAGTATTGTGCTACCAATTAAAAAAATGTAAATAAACCAAACTTTGTAAGTACAAATTTACACATGTTGAACATGAATGATATTTTAAATTGTTTTCTTGTAATAATTACATTATAATACCAACTCCTGTTTTGAGATAATATCCCAGAATCAAAATGGTAGGCGTAGTGACGTATTTAAGGTAAATTGTTTTTTTGTTACAATAAGACTATAAAATGTAAAATACATTAAATAACGCGTGTTGCCCGTTATCCATAATGATAAATAAACCCATGATGATTGATGATATTTTTATGTATATTTATAAAAAATTTCTCAATGAAAGTATCAACTGGTAATTAAATAAAGCAAAAGGTGATTTATTGTTGGTAATTTAAACGGTAAGGAGCTTTCACAAGGCTTAGTAATCCTTAAAATAGGTGATAATAATTAAAAACGACTTTAGCTATTTTTAAATGATATAATTTAAATTCTTAAAAGGTTTATGGCTTGCAGACATTTCTAGTGAACGGCATAATTCGCTTTTTGTGGTTGATCGCTCTCCAAGCTGCAATTAATGCAATGCGTGTGTTCCAACGACAACTTAATGTCATAATAAAATTTATTCTTGATTCTTGCTTAAATACAATAATCATTTCTGCAATTACAAATGGAGAAAACTATTTTACACGCCAGCAATTAATGTAAATAATAATCGCATTGTGTTGAAAGCACGCTTTTATTGAGAATTAGGAGTGCCCTTATAAATGTTGCCCAATATCAGTACACGAGTTATTAGATTGAGAAGTTTCATAAAGTTTAAAACTATTAGAAATCCCGTTTTGCAAGTCTTAAATTAAGTCTTCATATATCACCTCCTTGGTGGCGTTAATTTGTGTAATTGTGATTTAACATTCATTACACGCTGATTGTCTTCAGACTTCACGAAAGTTAACTGTACAAGATTAAGCGAGCTTTACTGACCTACTGAATCATAATGGAGGCTTTATACTTCACGAATCATCAAATCGGAAAAAAAGTAAATCGAGATATTACCGTAACTTACTGCGCCCAACATAAAAGCTTGTTATTATTCATGTTGCTATTCATGTACCCATACTTCAACTTTAATCGAAAAAGTTTTTTTGGATAACGAACCGACCTTTTTGTTCCAAAAATCATTTTCATTTAGAAAATTGCTTTATGGTTAGCACCACTGAATGACTTCATTGTTCATGCAGAAACCCAATAATAATTCTACTACCAATTGATCATGGTTCTTCTAACCTAATGTACAGGATGTCCCATTTGTGGTAGAAAAAACTTTAGGATTAAAAAGTAGAACAAATTTCATCGTCCAAAACTAAAAAAAAAAAAACTAGGAATTCACCATACAGGGTGATCATTTGAAAACGATCTTCAATTTGCAAATGTTTCTCGAGATATATCTTTACAACCATTATTTATCCTATTTCTCATGTCTTGAATACTTTCAGGTGGTGTTTTGAATACAATTGTTTTTAATTTTCCGCAAAGAAAAAAATCCAATGGCGATAGATCAGGAGACCATGCTGGCCATTCTATCGGATCTCTTCGTCCGATTCATCTTCTTGTAAATCGGTCATTTAACCACAATTTTACCGGTAGAAAATAACGTGATGGTCTCCGTCTTGCTGAATCTATAATTTGTTTTCGTCAAGAAACAAGTTTTCTTCCTCATCTTGGTGATTTTCTAATTTTTCTGTTACAAGAGGATCAAGTATATTCTCAAGGATGTCTAAATGTCGTTCCCCATTTAAATTTTCTTCCATAAATATTGGTCCTATTAAAGCATCTGCTAAAATTCCAGCCCAAACATTGATACGTTGTGTGTGAATTTTAGTAGTTAGATGAGTATTTTCATTGTGACTATTCTATTGATAAATAAGTTTCTTGAATGCCCATTTATTGAAAGTTTTTTCGATAATATCATTACATACTAGTGTCGGTGATGGCTTAATTTCCAAAAAAAGTGGTTATAATCAACCTACTTACTAAATTAAAACCTTGACAAGCTTTGTGGATTACAAATTAATGTCAATGTGCAAATTGCATTTGTTTTTGTATGCAAGGATTTCCTATTGCATTTTTTTAATAAAACGTTTTTTTATTATTATCGCATTTATGTACGTAAAGTAATTCACTTTGACGTGAAACAATGAAAAAATTTGCGCGCTGCCACAAAAGTGATAAGATACGAAACAATAACGTGCCGCAAAGATAATTTTTGTAGCAATTTTAAGCATTAAACACGAATGGAGGCAACTAGTGACGTATGATAAGCACCTGTTTACGAATTTACTTTTTTGTCATTAAAATATGACAAGGATGGCATTGCGACAGAAATTTACAAAAGTTTACTGTAATTAATATAATTACAAGTAATCTATAATTACGTAAAAAATTTTACCATTAATTTATTGCTTTGTAAAGGTAAACAAAATTAAAATACAGGGTGGAAACAAAACACAGGTCACCTGTATAACTTCTTTATTTATAAAAATTAAAATTTGAAATTTGAAATTTGACTATGTTGTATAGTTTAAGAAAACACATTTTAGGTACTAAAAAGTTTTTCAGTATCACTTCCGGTTTTACCGGAAGTTAGATCAACTTTATTTTTTTTAATGTAACACCTAATTTTTTGTTCATAATTTAAGACTATTTTAGAAAAGCAGTATGTTTGTGATACATTTTTTATTTTTTTTTGAAATTTTGAAAAATCACGAGTACAAAAATATGAAAAACTTGCACAAGTAAATTGATTACACCCTACATATGGGATACCAACATAATCGTATAAAAATCTTCTTTTTGAAAAACAGATTGACCCGGTATCTTTCCATTCAAAAAAAGAGTTATTTGCAAAAACGTTACTCAAAAAAGTTCATAAATTATTATCTCAAAAACTGCTTAAATAATTTTACAAAATACAATTTTCCTTTGGTATTTGTATTATTTGGAATGAGTTTTGGTAGTTTTTATCAACTTCGGATGAAGAAAAAAAAATTTCAAAAAAATTATCACAACATACTCTTTTTATGAAATAGTTTCATAATTTGAACAAAAAAATGGGTGTTACATTTATAAAAATAAAGTTAATGTCACATCCGGTAAAACCAGAAGTCATATTGAAAAAAATTTTAGTGGCTAAAACCAACATACTCAAATTTAAAATTTTTTATAAATAAAGAAGTTATAAAGGTGCCGCGTGTTTCGTTTCCACCCGGTATATTTTAATTACTAAAATTAACAACGATTTAGTAAAATGTGAAACATTCCTAATTTCTATCAAAAAAAACATCATTTATATATTTTTAAATTGTGAAGACAATAAAAAAAAGAACAACGATGATATCTACAAAATTACCTTTATTATTATGACTTAAAATCGAGGAATTTTTTTTCTAGAAAAAAATCTTTTATACAGGATTCTTATAAATGGAGGAACTCCTTTGCAGTACTTAATTGGGTACCCTGTTGTTATATTTAGAAAAATAGTGAAAAGTACACTATCATTCTTGAAATAAAAGTAAAAACCGAAAAGCTAAATTTGGTAACATTGGTACGGGTTTCTAATTTAAGCTTACTTTGTCAATTGGCAGTTCAAATTAATTTTTCCCACAAAAAATGACGTCAAAAGTAGTGCAACGTAACCTCAGTGAAACTGAAAGTTATGTGGCAATCATGACGTGATGGCAACTAACCTACTTCTAACGTCATCCCATCAGTTTCGCATTCGGCCGCAAGAGGGAGATAGCTCATCTTGAAAAGCCAATAGAATATAATTTAGCAAACTCAATCAATTTTATTTAAAAAATGTATTTTGGAGTACATGTAAAGTTTTGAATTGACATGGTTTAAATTTAATTTATTACAAAAAGATAAAAGATATGATAGTTCTTATGAGAAATATTATGTTTCTCAAAAGTTATAATAATAAAGAAGTTAAATTTTCAACTTTAAGTCTTCATAGCTCAAGGAATAACAGTGGTGTCAACGATTGCAATTATTTTTTCGTGTTGTACATCTTTAAGCAGATATATTTCGTTTGAATTGGGCCAGGCCAATGTTCTATTTCTTTCAAATAGTCTGGGACGTCAGTATGTTAAGAAGAACTATAGTTCATTCATTAGAATCAATAATTGGGTGCAATATATCTTCCAAATTTCTTGCACCACCATTTACATTTTTGCTTTAAAATTTTGGGGCTGTACGTTTCTATTGAACATAAAGAAAGATTCTATCAACGGAAAAAACTCCCTAAATTAGCTAAATTCTGGTGTTTGTACAAATTTCTCCAGAAGCATTAGTTGTAGTACATATTTCTTGAGAAACAACTGTTGTAGTTCTTATTTCTTAAAAAAAACAATTGTGTACTTATTTCTATAGAAGTTCTAGTTGTAGTAATTATTTCTTCAGGAGGAACAATTGTTGTACTTATTTCCCCAGAAACATCAATTATAGTACTTATTTCTTCAGTAGCAATAGTTTTAATACTGATTTCTTCATAAAAAACAGGTGTAGTACTTATTTTTTAAGGTAAAACACTTGTTGTACTTGTTTCCCAGAAGTACTAGTTGCAGTAATTATTTCTTCAGGAGGAACAATTGGACTAATTTCCCCAGAAGCATCAATTGTAGTACTTATTTCTTCAGTAGCAACAATTGTTAAACTAATTTCTCCAGAAACATCAGTTGTAGTAACTACCTCTTCAAAGGCTTCAGTAGTAGTTGTACATATTTCTTTACGAACAACAGTTGTTGTACTGATTTCTCCAGAAGCATCAGTTTTGGAGCAAACATGTATTTTTTCATTAATCTTGCTACAATATGAATACAAAATCATACAAAAACTAGTTCATACAAACTAACAATATGTTTTACTTTGATACTGAGACATTAAAATTGTGTTAGACTAAGTTTTCCCCATTGGGTCTCTCATTTGTTGGGTTGCTCGGTTAATTCGAAAACTTTGGTTCGTTTGAGTCGTTTGGTTAAATTTTTCACATCTAGGAGTCTGAGGCCGGATTTTGTTTTGTTGGCGAGTTTTATGAACTCGCCAAATCGTCATCATTTTCCGCCAATTCGTCATTATATACATTGTTCTCTTCGCCTAAATGATGACGTTTTGGCGAGTTTTAGAATCCGCCGTAGAAACAAAATCCCACCTCTGGACACTTCTTTGTTGATGTGATGCTTGAGACGTTCTTCGTGTGAGATAGCATATCTCGCAATGATGGATGCGACTGTTTCGACACTAAGTTCTCGATGGATGTCGCTGTTGCGAGTATATCAAGGTATATTGACTATGCATCTTAGTACTTTATTTTGATAATCCTGAATTACATCGAAATTATATTTTTTACAACATCTTAAAGCAGCTTTTTGTGCGTTGAAAGTTCGGATCGGCATCCGAGCAGCCACTACATTTTTCGGAATTTGATTTGGAGCTCTTCTCGTTTCTTATTCATGAGCCTTTCATCGAAGCTTGGCGTTAAGAAGGATTGTTTGTTGATTAATCTGTCGATTGGTAAAATTAACTTATGTAGATTTTTTTCATTGAGATTAATACGCCATTTACGTGTCCAGATAGCAATAGTATGTACTGGTCGTTGCAGTTTTGTTGCTGCTTCCTCAATTGAGTGCCCTTTCGCCATTTTGGAGACGTTTCAGAATCCGTTTTTCAAATAGTTTGGATATGATTGGTAGCAGGGCGTTATGATTCTACCTCTGTGAGGTTTTTCCTAGATTTTGGTAGGATAATTACTTCTGATACTTTCCAAGACACTGGTACATACTTTAGCCGGATTGAAGCATAAATTAGTGTAGTTAGTTTTACTGAAGATTTTCTCTGAAATTTCTTAAGTATTGTGTCTGTTATCATATGAAATCCCGGCACTTTCTTCGGATTGAGGTTTGTATTGACTTCTTTAGCCATTTCTTGTGGTGTGACCAGTGGAATTGTGTCTTCCAAGTCGTTTTCTATTAGTCATTTTATCGCTGCTATTATGAGCCCACTGTCCATCGGCTTTTCGCATCGGTGGTACCTGTGTTATAGGACGTTTAAGGTACTTCGTATTGGGTACTGCTCAAGTCAGTAAAGAATTTTTTGAATGAGGAAAAAGCAAACATGCAAACATGCAAAATGTGTTAAATCACTTTTATTTAGAATTGAGCAAATCGCAAAAATGTTGTTACTTCTTATACTTAGTTCACATATGGATTTACCTCATATACCTCATCTAGCTAAAATATAGAAAGTAAGATGATATCCAAATATATTATAAGTGGATTTAAATATTTTGCAGGTTTGCTCCTCAATTACAGTACTTACTTTGATAGAAACAGGTGTTGTTATACTTATTTCTCCAGAAGCATCAGTTGTAGTACACATGCCTTCAGGAACAATAGTTTTAGTACTTCAAGAATAACAGTTGTTGTACTTATTTCTAAAGGAGCATCAGTTGTAATACTTCTTTCTTCGGGAACAACAGTTGTTGTATTGATTTATCTAGAAGTTGTAGTACTTATTTCCTCAGGAAAAATAGTTGTGGTACTCATTTCTCCAGAAGCATCAGTTGCAGTACTTATTTCTTCAGGAACAACAATTGTTGTACTAATTTCTCCAAAAGGATGAATTTAGATTTATGATTTATATTAATTAATTCTAAATTAAAATAAAGTATAGAAATATCTTCATTTATTAACTTTATATTTGTTTGATAAAAAAACAATTAATTGCTATAAAAATAATGTTTTGTCCTTAAGTATTCAAATGATAATATGTCAAAAACTTGATATGCTAGAGTAAATATAGTTACAGCTTGAATTTCTGCTTAAAATTCTTACAAGAATTATATTATATTTCAGAGCCAGAACTTTGTTTATTTTTTTGTAGAACGATTTCAGCTAGGTAATTTTGATTAGTTAATGAAGTGTTTTGATAGAAAAATTTTGACGTACAAGAATGTTATTATTTGCTGTGTTTATAGATACTATGTGGGTATCGATGATATCTATAATTTTCAAAAAAAATCTTAAAAATAAAAAAGTTAAAAAAAAATAAAATTTCTTTTTAAAGATATTTGTAAATTAACATCTAAATAAAATAGTATTACCTAAATTTCACTTTTTTATTTTGATCATTTTGAAAGCAAAAACATGAAAACTTAAGTTTTTTTTTTATTTTTTTTTTGAAAATCATATGATTCGATACCCACCTAATATATTTCCAATAAAGTGCTGAAGAGCATTTATGAGACACCCTGTATAAAGAAATAAGTCTTATGGTTATAATTTTTTTTATTTTTGTGGAAACCAAACAATTATACGGCTATAATAAAGAAAGCACTTTCTAACAATATGGATTTTAATGGTTATTAAACAACAAAAAAATGCTGCAATAGTTTCACTAAAAAGGTAACAAAAAATGTTGATTCTTCGATGACTAAACGTTGAATATTTTCATAAATAATATTACCTAATAGCGAAAATCCTTAAATTGCCAACGTTTATTTAAATATTTATGAAAATTTTCACGAATTCTTGCGACCTTGCTGATCAGTTTTGTATAATTCATGTAAAACTGAATTAATAATTAGAATCGCAATAAATAATTTTAAAGATATGTATCATCTTAAATCATTAGCATATATAATTAAGTGGCTTCAATTAAGTTGACTTATTACATAAACTGTGATAATAATATTTTGCTACAAAATAAATGATATAATAATTAAATAACATTAGGTTCGTTACTGACATAAAAATAAACCTTTTATTCGCTAGTTAAATTTTAATTTCTCCCACCCTTAACTCAAGGCTGCAAAGAGTTTTATTGCAAGAAATGGAAGCTGTATAAATGGGGCAAAAGAATTAGCATTTTATAATTAAAAAGAAGTCAACAGAAATAAAGTGTTTGTGCTATTTTTAGAGCAAAAGAAATCTCTGAATATAGATTATGTAATTATTAAGAGCAAAATTAATGAGATCAGAAATCCTTGCTATAAATAAACCCACACATTCTTCCTAGATAACGTTTTCATCAAGAGCAACAGGACATAAACACGTCAAACCCGAAAAAATCCCTAATTTAAATCCGTTAGTGTAATTAATCAAGGAGTAATAACCGATTAATCAAAAATATTATTAATTATTGACTGGAACCATTATGTCAAAATAATAAATTTATCGTCTTGTTTAATTCATGTTGTACAAAATTGTCATATTTCAATTTTTTTGAAGGTAATTTTCGATGTGATAGTATTTAAAATAACTGTTATATTTTTATCGGTTTATTAATCGAAGATAAACACTAACACCGCGGTAATAATGCAAGTAAACATGTAAACATGATTAAATTTGGTGAACTGGAAGTTGCGATATTTGGGGAATTGTTGGTGTTCAATTAAATTTGGAGCAAAACCGGATGTATAAAAGGATATGCGTGAAACGCAAACAGGCAGTTCAAAAAAATGGGACATGAATTATTTATAACAAATCTGGTTTGATATCTAATAAGCCGTGCCTTTAAGCCGGATCAAACATTTCCATTATCAAATCAACTCTATTAAATTTTAACGATTTCTGTTTTCAAATTCAACCACTAAAAGATCAAAACTTTTCATTTTCTTTACAAGAAATATAAATTTTACATCCCATGATCTTCATTTTTTAGCAAAAGTAATTGTCACAACTTTTAGTATAGAACTATAAGGAATCTATTAAAAATTTCAGTAGGATATGACCATTTAAATATTTTTGTGGTTGCTTAAAAGAAAGTTGAATTTCAAAAGTTTTGGGATAAAGTCAAAGTTTTATACGCAATTATCCATTGCTGATGATTGAGTATTAGTAGGACTTGTATAATCTTTGATCATAAACTTTTAAATTGAAAATATTTTTATAACAAAATTGTTTTTCCCCTGTGTCGAGGTTAGTATAAATAAATTTCATTTTAATGAAAGTACGTAAGCCTTTACAACCTTTTTATCACTTATCAATCTAATATTAGGCACAATAGCTTGATAAATATTTACCAACCAATATCGATAGATATCTCGTCGAAAATCGGATTTTGTGTATGTCACTGGATTTGCATGAAGCTTAATTAAATTCATTCAATTTTAATTCGCAAAAAAAGCGACAGTTAGAAATTAATTCCGGAACGAAGGCCGATCGTTAGGATCCGTTAAAGGTCAGTTGAAAATTCGCCTTGCCGAAAAAGTTAAGGTCGATTGAAAACTTGTATTTGCAATTGTTAAAATCAATTATTTCTGCAGGAGAATGCGCTTTGTAGGATTAGATCTCGTGCTAATTAACGGCTATAAAAATTATCTAACAGAATCAATCGCATTCAAATTGCCACAATAAAAAATAGAAAGTGGGTTATGGAAGAATGCAAGCCTCGATAGGTTTGCAAAAGCCGGATCGGATCGTGTTTTTCCTACTTTACTCGCGTATTAACTTTGAATGTAATTAGTTGAGTTGAGGGGCTTACACGTCTCGCGTTGCAAGTCGAAAACGATTTATTTAAGAGATTGTCGGCTGTCATACGAAATTGAGGCAAGATTGATTGGTCTTTTAGGAAGAATTGAAGAGGAGAAGGCTAGAAGGCAGTCATTGCACGCGCGAATATTTTTAATGGCACCTCTACTTTCCAACAAGAAGTTGAAATTATGGGATGTAATTTTAGACGTTATTACTTTTCGAGGATTATTTTAGAAAGGCTTGATTTATTAATCATGTGCGTCGCAGGATACTTAAACTACTCAGATGAGGAATTTTTCTTTTTAAAAAAGCCTATACGTTCACCACAAAGAATTTCCTCTTCATATTTAGCATACTTCATTCCCTCATTATTACCTAAATAATTGACTCAATTTAAAACCCAAAATACCCAATACATACTTTTGTCAATTAAAATTTTAGGTTGTTTCATTAAAAACTTTTTGTAATTTTTTGTAAATATTGATTAGTTAATTAATTGTGCGGAAAAATGAGGTAACAGTCTTAATCGAACAACTACATCTATTGTGGAATGTCTTCTTCTGAACTTTCCAACTTTTGTATGCATCCTTTGATGGTTAAATCATTAGTAGCATTTTTTTGGATTGTAACATAGAAATCGAAAATCGATATTATTTTGGATGTTTAGAGATGATGTTCATATAAAAAATAATGATCTTAGCAAGCATCATAAGAAATTTATTTATAATATATTTTTTTTCCTTTTTCCAGAAATACTCATAGTTTATTTTCAAATAAACCCCACTCTTAGTTTTGAATATATCACTTAGGCCCAGTTGCACAGTTGAAGCTTAAGCTTTAAGTGCCAGTTACACCCAAAAAATGACAGAAATACAAGGGAAAATCTGTCGTTTTTTTGGTTTAAATGTCACTTGAAGCTTGAGTTTCAACTGTGCAACCGGGCCTTAGAATATACAGGGTGTCGCTAAAAGGTATGTACAAAACGATACCACATCCTCCTGAGACCAAAATAGGAAGAATTAACTAAACCTATCTCTTTCCAAAAGTGCTTCATTGTGAAGCTACAGATCATCAAAGTTCTCAAAAATATTTCAATTTTTTTAAATTACTAAAAATCGGTTTGAACGATCGGGATAAAATTTGGTATGTGACATTGAAATGAAAAAAAGGTATACCTTGATAGCATGTTTTTACATTTACACATCACGTAAGTGGTCAATAGTAGGTCATCGATAAACAAAATGTCTTGTAGCTTTTTAATGGCTATACAAAAGAGCATAAAACTTTATTTGTAGCCAAACAGTACAATTATAAACATTTTTGTCTCTTATACAATTACTTTATGTGCTTTAATTTAGGTAGAAAATAAATGAAAATTATGTTTTTCTGCCTCAAGTAGATAGAAAAATCGTATAAAAGACAAAAAATGTTTATTATTAACCTGTATAGATTCAAATAAAATATAAAGCATTTTTATTCAGCCACTAAAAAGTTAGAAGATATTTTGAATATCGATGACCTCCTTTTGACCATTTACGTACATGCAGAGTAAAAACATATTGTCCGAAAATACATTTTTCCTGAATTTATTCATATACTAAAAATATACCGATCATTCAAACCAATTCTTGGTCATTTGAAAAAATCTTAATATTTTCAAGAACTTTGATGGTCTGTAGCAACTTAACGAAGCATTCTTGGATATAAATAAGTTTGGTTAAATCCTCTTATTTTGATCTCGAGAGTATGTGGTCTCATTTTGTACAGGGACACCCTGTATATTTTTGTAATTCCACCAATTTCTGGAACATCTAAACTTGTTTAAATTTAAGTACATCTCCAAAAATTCTAAAGATCTATAGGAAAGAAAACTTTATTCTTCTCACTTCCAATAAAGAGAAACAAATTTTAGCAAGCATCGTAAAAAAATATTTACTTTCTTTCTGGATTCTTGTTAAAAAAAATCAAGATTTTTCCTTTTCCAGAAATGGTCGATAATTTAGTTTCCAATAACTCCCTTTCAAACTTTTCAATGAAACAGTTTGAATATATACAGTGCGGACATAAAGTAACCCCCCCCCCTGCTAACTTTTGAACGGTTACGTTTTTGATTCTGAAAATTTGTCTACGGAGGACTCAAATCGCGAACTTTCTAACAAAGGTATTTTTGATTTTGTGGAACCTTCGGTTATACCGGAAGTGGATGGCAACTTTCTTATTTTAAATGGAACACCTAGTACATTTTTGCATTTTCATGTTCTGCATAAAAATACCATTAAATTGACCTAGCATAGTGTGGTCTACGATTAATACTTTCGGAATTACGCCCATTCGAAAAATCGCATTTTTATGCAACTTCATTTACACCGGAAGTGGAAAATTAACGAACTTGAGGTTAAACATAATTTTGTTTAAATTTAATGTTATTAACTTAATTGCAAAAGAAAATCATTTAAAATAAGGAAGTTGGGGCAGTTGGCTCCAACTTCCGGTGTAAATAAAGTTGCATAAAAATGTGATTTTCAAATAGGCGTAATTCCGAAAGTATTAATAGTAGAGCACACTACGCTAGGTCAATTTAATGGTATTTTTATGGAGAACACGAAAATGCAAAAACATACTGGGTGTTCCATTTAAAATAAGAAAGTTGCCATCCACTTCCGGTATAACCGGAAGTTCCACAAAATCAAAAATACCTTTATTAGAAAGTTCCCAATTAAATACTTTAGTGGACAAATTTTAAGAATCCAAAACATAACCGTTCAAAAGTTAGCAGGGGGGGGGACTTTCTTTATGTCCGCACTGTATTATGTAGTTCCACCAATTTCTGAAACATCTGAACTTGTTTTATTTTTACATCTCCAAAAATTCTATAGGATAGAAAATTATATTCTTCTAACTTCCAATAAAAAAAATAAACCAATCTTAGCAAGCATTACAAGAAATTTATTTACTTTTTTCCTGGACTCTTGTTGAATTAAAAAATCAAGATTTTCCTTTTTTCAGAAACGGTCTTAGTTAATTTTCAAATAAATCCTATTCAAATTTTTCATGGAAAAACTTAGAGTATAGATTTTTTGTAGTGCCACCACTTGTTTATATTTGCATCTCCAAAAATGATATTCTTCTAACTTACGAAATAAACAAATCTTAGCAAGCATCATAAGAAATTTATTTACTTTCTTCCTGGACTCCTCTTAAAATAAAAAAATTAAAATTTTCTTTTTTCAAAAATATTTTCAAATAAACCCCATTAAAAGTTTTGAATGAAACATTTATATTTTATAGATCCACCAATTTCTATAATATATAAACTTCCTAAATTTTTACATATTCAAAAATTTTAAAAGATAGAAAATGATATTTTTCTTACTTCCAATAAAAGAACAATTTTAGCCAGAATCATAGAGAGTTATTTGCTTTCTTCTTGGACTCCTGTTAAAGTAAAAAATCAAGATTTTTCTTTTTCAGAGTTGAAAATTATTTTCAAATAAATCCCATTCAAAATTGTTTGGTAGTTCCAGCCATTTCTGAAACATCTGAAGGATAGAAAATTATTAATAATACTAAAAACTAAAACCGTAAGTACAAAAACCATTGGGCGTTTTTTGATTTTTTTTTGATTGGCATACATGTTATTATTACGTTCCACGTGTTGTTTATGATATCTTAATTTTTTAAGTCATTTAGGGGTCTTCAAAGTCACGCTTTTTTTCGTGCTTTTTCGACGCTGACTTTGAAAAATCGTAACTTTTGATGGAACCCAGCTATGACAGCCGAATATTTCTTAATTTCACCCTTGGCTTCAGAAACAAATCAAACTTAAAATGCTCAAAACTTGGTCAAACGGGGGCTTCAAAATTTTCAAAAAATTAAACTTCCTCAAGAATTTTTAAAATCATTATTTTTTTACGGTGCATTTTTATAATTGAAGGGGTTACAAAGTTTTGGCGTAACAAAATTTTGAATTTCAGTGTGAGTGGCTCCCGTCGTGCCATTTTTTAAAGAATTTTTATTTTTTAGAATATCTAAGAAAAAGTAAAATAAAAATGAAACACTTTTTCTTAAAATAATCAACAAAAACAAAAAAAATTACAATAGAACGTAATTAATATCAAAATAAACCTAAAAAATTTTTTTTATAAATTAATATTAAATATAAAAATTAAACAAAATATAAACTCTGACTGACTAAATATTATTTTAATTTCTTTTAATTATAAACATATTATTTATTCAAAAAATTACATTTTAAAAAGGAAAAAAAAATAAGGGATTGTACTTCGTTTGGCACAAAAACCGTGGTATAGTCATTAAATCATTCAACAACTTTTGTAAATTTTGGGTAATATTTTCTGTCCACATGAATTATCACTTCCAATTTCCATTTCAAAATCAACACTATTGTCTTCAATCACTTTATCATGTAAAATGGAGGGTTTGGTTTAAAATAATATATTTTTTTATTAAAATTTTTCCCAGGACTTTATTTCGCCTTTCCCGGGAATCGGGAATAAAAAACTTGAAAATTTCACAGTATGTACTTGTACCAAAATTTTCCCAAAACTTTACGATTTTTTTTGAAAAAAACTAATGAACCGATTTTAACAATACTCTTTATAAATTACGTCTATCCATGGTGATTACCTAACCTAACCTAACCTTCAAATTTTTTATTTGAAACGCATAACACTTGTTATCTTTTAAATTCCAATTCCTTATCATAAGCAATTTATTTAATTTCTTCCTGGACTCTCGATAATGTAAAAACTAAAAATAATATCCTGTTTTCAGAAATTCTCGTAATTTATATTCCAATAAACCCCATTCTAAGTTTTCAACACAACACTTGGAATCCATGTTTTTTGTAATTTCAGCGGGACGCGGGACGAACCGAACTGTCTCCAGGTTTCAGGTGGTTTTAAAAGGGACCGGATTCGGTTAGGTTATTGTTTTTTAAACTCTGTGGTGGTCGGGTCGGGTAGAGTTTGTTACGTTTTGATGCGGAAAAAATTTTAAAATATACATTGTAATTTGGTGAGGTTATAGTGTTAGAAAATTTTGTTTATTTTTTTTTTGCTAATAGAAATTTTACTAAAGTTTGTAGCCACTGAATTTGCATGGGGATGCACTATTCGGTTCTAACCTTTTTGGTGAGCATCTAAATTTTTGTTTTTGGGAGACAGTTCGGTGTTGCCCATTTCAGCAATTACTGTAACAGCTGAACTGGTTTTGTTTGGATCTCAAAAATTCCAATAAACCAGAAATAAACCAAGTATAACTTAATTATTGATGCAGCCCATGAAATAACGTCATTGTTCATTGTTCTATATTTTTAATACGCATACATTTATAGGTTACTTATCTGAAATCATCTTACGTAACCCATTTTTAAGTGAAAAATAATTATTTAAATCCAGTTTGTTAATGGTGAAAAAAATATTTGATTGAAATTAGTTTCTGAAAGATCAATGATTTATGCCAAATAATTGTTACGTTATTTCCCATTTTCCGTAATAAATGATCGGGTTAGAGTTAAACTGGTGATAAAATCTGACATGATGAATAATCAAGCAAATGTGATTTGACCATTTTCTGAATAAAAATTAGTAAATGGAGTATTCATGAAAATCACCGATGTTGTTGTGAACGTAAATGCGAAGCAATTTAATCATGGGGCGTGAATAACTGGCATGCTCAGACCTCCATAGCTTGCTTATTAAGAAAACCAATTAAACGTTTATTAATTAATAATAAAAGTATAAATTAATGATTTGTTTGAGCCCATTCGTTCTCGAATTACAAACCGTAGCGCGCATGTTAAGAGTCAACCTTTGGGTCGTGGATATTAACGGTATCTCTTGTAGGAGTGTTGCTGAATGACCTTCGTCATTTTTCCAACATCTCGTCGTGCTCCGCGTTCGTGTTCTTATAAATGTTTTTCTTTTATTAAAATCTCTTGGATGAATTCACAAACTCTTGCCTAACTTATTAAGGTGTAGCTACCACTATTACCACTACTCCAGATTTCAGTTTTGTTTCGGGATTCAGTAAAGTATTATGTGTTTACTGTTTAAATCGCAAAAGGAACGCACAATGGTTGTATTATTGAGGAGCGTATTAATTTCGTTATTGACGTCAGTAGCTTTATGAAAGTAGCCCTGGAAGCCTGAGGCTTTAGAAAGCCGTGCCAACGCTCTGGAACAGCCACCGAACGCTCGATCTAGATTATAATTTATATATTCTGAGCCTCATTGTTTCACGCCACTTGAAATATTTCGTTTTAATAACAGCCTGCCGATCGTACGACACTTTTTACGCTTCATTTGATCCCAATCTATGCAAATCACCAAGAAACTACAAGATACGAAAGTATCCTCATTTTCCTTCACCTAATCAAGTTCCGCGTTTGGTTAGTTATTAAACATCACCACAAGCTTTGAATAATCAACCAACCCACATCTTCAGATCGCTCAAACTGACATCAAACCAGAAATTATTGGCTTAATAAACTCCAACTCATTAAAACTTTTCCGCAATTAACGCAAAAATAACGAGACTATCAAAATCTTACGAACCAATCTTCTACAAAGCATTACTGAAATTGTAGCTTTATAATTCAATTAATATTTTATTCGGAAATAATCTAATATATACTTAGAATGAACCAGTCTGCTTACCCAAAGAATTAGGAAGACTGAAGACTTTGGTTTTTCATCAATTAGTAATATTGCTACGACTTCTAGTTTTTCGGAAAGGTTGCACTTTTCATTACTTTCAAAAGGTGGGTTTACCAAAATTTAGGAGTGCTCTTCAAGACATTTTTGGAATGGAGGAAATCCTTTAACTATATCAGTTTTTAGACAAAGCTCCAAATTTTCAAATAAACTGTCGTTCTTCCAGACGTTATATCACATATATAGGTTCGAGGAGTCTTATACCTTGTGGTTTAATGAAATCACGAGCATTAACTTATATCAATCAATTTACAGAAAGTCTATCATGTTGTACCAAAAGGCGAGTGGAGATGTCTTTTCAGTGAATGCAAATTAATCACTTTTTGATAGAATGTACGTTTCTAGTACCTTTTTGCATATACACTGAAGATGTGGTCTTCATCAAATGTTTCAATCTTCCATAGATACAACTTCATAGTTGAGTATCCTTCGAGTAGTCCTGATTGGTTCAAGATCTATATGTTAGATATTTAATCAAAATCCTACTAACCAATCTTCTACAAATCATTACTGAAATCGTAGCTTTATAACTCAATTAATATTTTATTTAGAAATAATCTATTATATATGTACTTAGAATGAACCCCTTTACTTAGAATTAGGAAGATTGAAGATTTGTTTTTTTTTATGAATTAGTATTACTACAATTTCTAGTTTTGCGGAAAGGTTGCACTTTTCATTACTTCAAAAGGTGGGAATACCAAAATTTAGGAGTGCTCTTCTTTCAAGATAATTTTGGAGAAGAGAAAAGCCTTTAACTATTTCAGTTTTTAGACCTTTGACAGTTTGATAATCTGGAGCTTTCCCCAGATTTTCAAACTGTCGTTCGTCCAGGCGTTATATCAAAAATATAGGGTCAAGGAGTCTTATAGCTTATAGATTTATGAAAGCACGAGCATTAACTTGTTTCACCCAATTTACAGAAACTCTATGATGTTGTACCAATAGCTACAGGGCGAGTCAAGATGTCTTTTCAGTGAATGAATTTTAAAATGTGCTTTATCTCTTCCAGCTCAGATTATCACATTTCGATAGAATGTGCGTTTCTATAGTAGGACCACGCAGCAAACAGGAATTCCAACCTAGCTGACATTGAATTAAATCAGCAACGCTATATTTTCAAACATACGTTGAAGAGTTGTATTAGTAGTAGTCCCTACTATAACCCTCTAACGAGTTGTAATAGTTCCAACTACAACCCTCCAGCATGAGTAAACAATTCAGCGTCGCTGATTTGATGCAATCTCAGTTAGATTAGAATTCCTGTTTGCTGCGCGGTCCTACTATCTACTTTTTTGCATATACCTTGAAGATATGGTCTTCATCAAATGTTCCAATCTTCTATAGATACAACTTCACAGTTAGTCCTGTTTTCTTCAAGGTCTATAGGTCAGATATTTAATCACAATCACTAACCAACCTACTATAAAGTATTACTGAAATCGTAGCTTTACAACTCAATTAAGGAACTAGGAAGACTGAAATTTCCTTCTTACTTTAGTAACGATTCGTGTTCTTTTCGTTTTCATGAACTAGTATTCTAGTTTTCTGGAAAGGTTGCACTTTTTATTAATTTCAAAATGTGGGATTACCAAATTTAGGTGTTCTCTTCTTTCAAGACACTTTTGAAAAGGAGAAAAGCCTTTAAGCATATTAGTTTTTATACAAAGCTCCAAATTTTCAAAATAAATCGCTCATCCAGAATCCAGACTTTATATCAAAAACATAAATTTTATAACTGGTGGTTTCATAAAATCACGAGCAATAACTTATTTTACCCAAAGTGATTGATATTGTACATATTAAAAGGTATAGGGCGAGTGGAGATGTTTTTTTTTTGAATCTATGACTACATTTATCTCGCGTAACTCCATCCGGATTGGATTGGACTGAATTAAATAGCGATTGGCTCGGCCCGCATTTTTTCGAATTGGATTCACTTTTTGGATAATTGAACTGAATCCAATCCGACGTGTTTATTTTAGAAAAAATGTGGATAATGTCCATTGCTATACGGTCGAATCCGGATCGAGATTTATAAGATAAACGAAGTCTATGATTAAATTTTCAAATGTGCTGTAGCTCTTCCAGACATAGAATGTGCGATAATGTGCATCATTTTAGCATATATCCTGAAAATATGGTCTTCATCAAAAGTTCCAATCTTCCATAGATACAACTTTTTAGTCAAGTATACTGTAAGTACAGTGAATTCCAATAAGATATCGCAACTATGCAATCAAACATACTCTGTAGTGATTTTAGACTTATTAACTTGGTGTACCTGTTAATTTTCATTCAAATTTAAATCTGATCTCTCACTTTAAGTTATTTCTCAGTGTAGGCAAATTTTATAAAAAACAGTTTTTTTTAAACTAAAATTTGTGCAGTTAAAATATTAACGATGGTTCTTCCACCAGAGTACAACCTATTCATTTCAGTGTAGCCAACTGTGGAAACTTAGGTTTCCTACCATGCAATGTCAACAGTATGAATAATTTTTGAAGACCGTGTATTTCCGTGATAATTCCGTTCAAGGACAACTGCTCAAGTGATTTATAGCTGCTAGGTCTATTGAAGATTTCCGATTTGCTTACCAAGAATTTGTCCTGGAGCTTGAACTTATTGTACTTAAACATAAAGTTTATTGTAATGTACCAACAAGTACAGGGCGAGTGGAGATGTCATTAGAGTGATTGAATTTTGGAATGTGCTCTATCTCTTCCAGCTCAAAGTTTCACATTTCCCTAGATTGTGCGTTACGATTTCTAATACCTTATTGCAAAAACCCTGAAGACATGATATTCATCAAAGGTTCCAATCTTCCATAGATACAACTTTATGGTTGAATATCCCGATTGTAGTTCCTTGATAATTCTGTTGTAGAACAATAGCACAAGTGATTGTGGCTTCATGCCATCACGAACATAAACTTGTTGTACTTAATTTACAAAAAGACTATGATATTGAACCCAAAAAGTACAGGGTGAGTAGATATGTCATTTGAGTGATTGAATTTTGAAATGTGCTCTACACCTCTCCAACTTCCAACCCAGATTATCATATTTACGCAGACTGTGCGTTACGATTTCTAGTAACTTCTTACATATACCCTGAAGATATAGTCTTCATCAAATGTTCCAATCTTCCATAGAAACAACTTTACAGTCGAGTTTCTTTGAGTAGTTCCGTGATAATTCTGTTGGACAATAGCTCGGTTGATTTATATTTGCTAGGTCTACGAAGATTTTCGATGTCCTTACCAAGATATTGTCCTGGAGTTGACATGAATAGTTTACATTTGTGACTTCCTGAAATCACGTACTTAATTTACACAAAGTCTATGATATTGTACCAAAAGGTACATGATTGAATTTTGAAATTTACTCTGTCTCTTCCAGCTCAGATTATCACATTTGCATAGAATATGCGTTACGATTTCTGGTACCTTTTTGCATATTCCTTAAAGACATGGTCTTCATCAAATGTTCCAGTCTCTTCCATAGACTCAACTTTATAGTCGAGTATCCTGTCAGTAACCTCTTCAAAGACATCAGCTCAGCTTATTTATAGTTGCTAGGTCTATTAAAGATTTCCAATATCCTTACCAAAATTTTGACTTGGAGTTTAAAAAACATGAATAGTTCATTTCATTTATATTTAGGTGACTTCCTGGAATCGCGAGCAAGCACTTATTGTACTTCCATAGAAACAACTTTACAGTCGAGTTTCTTTGAGTAGTTCCGTGATAATTCTGTTGGACAATAGCTCGGGTCATTTATATTTGCTAGGTCTACGAAGATTTTCGATGTCCTTACCAAGATATTGTCCTGGAGTTGACATGAATAGTTTACATTTGTGACTTCCTGAAATCACGTACTTCATTTATACAAAGTCTGTGATATTGTACCAAATGTGCTCTATCTCTTCCAGCTCAGTACCTATTTGTTCCTGTTTACATATGTATATACATGGTCTTCATTCCTTATCAAATGTAACAATCTTCCATAGATACAACTTTATAGTTGAGTATCCTTCGAGTAATCCAGTAATTATTTTGTTCAAGGTCAATAGCTGAGCTAATGTAAAATTGGTAGGTCTACTGTTGATGTGTTTGCCAAGATATTGTCCTCATCCAACGTATTTTGTTATAAGATTTTAGTCTTCGTGCAAATTTTGAGCTTGCGAAGTTAGTGAAAAGGAAATGATCTGTCAACATTCTTTTTTTGTTTCCTTTTTCCGAGTGAGCAAATTCCTGAAGACATAATTAGCAAGAAGGCTGTGAGAATTTCGGCCGGCCCTTCGGTTTTGATCGAAGTGCAAGGCAAAATTCCTGGTAAGCATAAAATAAACGGCCAAATTATCTGTTTACTGTTATAATTAGTTTGGCCGGGAGGCGATTGTTATGCACCAAAAATGAAGGCGAGTATCTGAGTATACGTACACGGACAGGAGAAAGAGCTGAAGAGTATAAGAAACCGCACTCAAGGATATAACGGGTTCTGGTCCGATGATGGCATGTGGGTCCCCCGACCAAATGAATGCCAAAGATATAACGAACGGAAGATTTATTAATCAGTCCGATCGGGCCGAAATTGCGGAAAGTTGCGCCACAAAACGCGCCGCGAGTTTTTATCAATGGTTTTATGTTGTTGTAAATTTAGTGGAAATTTTTGGAATACATAATTTCAATTTAAGACAGGTATTTTTACTCTTTAGGTCACTTATCGTAATTGATTTATCTATGCTAACTTCATTTAAATATAAACAAAATAGCTTTGTGGGTTATGAATTTATGTAAAAACTTGGGAATTAACCCAAACACTCCAATTTTTTTCAAGGGCGTTTTGCTGATATAGAAATAAATATACGATGTGATAATGTATTTAAATAGCTGATAATGAAGCTTCCATTTTACATTTTTTTATTATTTTTTTCGAAATGACTAATCCGAGTGCTTTACGCTTCTCTTTAATTAAGCGGTTGGAACTAATATTTTTTTAATGTAGTCTTTGAACATATCTGCATTCCATGTAAAAAATGTGCTTTTCGCTTTTTCAAGGTTTAAACCCATTAAAGTATTTATAATAATGGTGAACAACTTAAGGCAAAACTATTTTCATTCTTTACTAATGGAATTTTGACAGAATTTTATGAAGTATTCGCTAAAAACTTCCGACATTTATTGCGGGAATTAGTTTTTATATCACTAATATTTTAAGAAAGTCCTTCAACTACAAACCTTCCTTTTTAAAATAATTTATTTTCGAGATTTGGATTTTATTTTCTAAAATCTAGTTTTTATAGAAGCTTTCGAAATTATTTCTACTTTTTAAACTAAATGTAAATAAAAAAGTTAAAAGTTTGCTTGAGTTGCAACACTAAAAATGTTATCTTTATTTTTCATACTTAACTTCAAACAAACAACAGGTTACATTACATGGGATGTAAAATCATTTTTCGCATATCAAGGTGATAACATTTTTGTTGTTTCATTGCCATTAACATTCATATTTTTGGTAATTTTATTTAAACAGCTTACCCTATATTTTCAAGGGTAATAAAATAAGATGTTTTAATAGATTTTATGAAAATTTAAGTAATATATCTAAGTGAATGATTAAATGCCAGGAAGGTTTTGTTTTTGAGATGGTATTGCCAGTGTGGTATTGTCACCCTGGTACTTTCTGCGTGGTATTGTCAGTTTAGTATAGTCAGTGTGCTATTTTGTAGCACGAGTTGCATTTCTAAGATTAGGATTAAAATGATTTAAGCATTTAGAAAATAATATGACTGAAAATGGTGTTTAACAAATCAACTGTCAATGTGATGCTTGGCTTTAACTATATAGTTTATTAATTAGAAAAAATGAGCGTGGTATTGTCAGTGTGGTACTGTGAGGAAGTGTGTTCTGATTTTGCCCTTTGCCAAAACACAGCTTAGGAATTTACATATTTTATGTTTAAAAAATGAACAAAATTATTGTTTTAAAATTTATTTTTTTTACAGAAATTCATGACATTTTAACGCAGTTGAGTTCCAGGCGTAAATTTTTATAGAGGTAAGTGAAGTAAGTGAATACTTAACCTAATCATCTCCAGGACTCTTAATTTAGTCATTGATAAAACTCGTGGATCCTTATCTAGAGATATTAAATTAACGAACAGTAAATTTCCTTATTGTTAATTAAAATGAAAGTCAAAATATTCATAATCCAATTGGGTAATATAAACGAACGTTAATTATAATTCGCTGAAGTTTTATGTGTAATTTCATTTTAAAATGGCAAAAGGCGTAAAAAGTTTAAATAACCACTGTTATATAAAAACAGGTCGCTAGGTTTTTGAATTAGTTGAAAATTACACGCTTCTAGTTACTTAAGTATTACGTGTTGTGGATTACGGTTTATCAATCATTAAGAAATTTAGATCTCACGATCAGAAAAAATGAGAAGCGTTTTATTAGCATGTCTGAAATTAAAGGAAATCAGTTAAACTAAAAATGAAAATTCCAATAATTAAATCTTTAACTGGAGATTATAAAAAATTATTTACTTCGTTTCCAATTTTTTTCATAGCGTTTTAACAGCGTCATAAAACATGCGTACGACTTACTGTAAAATATAAAATTTAATGCCCAGATTTTTATATATCGAATTGAACATTAAATAACTATATATTCCGTAACAATAACTGTTTATAAACGGTTTATTAACTAAAATTTAAATGTTCGTAATATCTACACTTACGTGTTTTGTAATTTGCTACGTAAGATTTATGACTAAATAAATCTTATCAATAACGTTAATAATCTGTAATTTACCATGTTTTGCTATTTTTTTAATAACTCAATTAAGGCGATAGAGAATCAAAATAATTGGTAGCAAATTTAGTTGTTTTCTACAGGGTGTCCGTAAAGTCTACGGTTCGACTATTTCACATTCGGCTACTTTACGGTCGGCCATTTCAGTTTCGGCTATTTTACTGTTCGACTATTCTACGTTCGACTACTTTACAGGGCACCAGTTTCATACAAAAACACAATTTATACAATAAAACAAGGATTTTGAATTTTGAGGTAAATTCTGGGTATAATATTAGATGACCCATTTCTGAGACACTAAAGTTATTAAAATATAATAAAGCTGGATAAAATGTTATAACGATAATTTAGTGTAGTATTTTGGTAGTTTATTTGTGATTTTTCTATTAAAAGCATGTTCGCTCATTTAAAATTAAATCTAGCATTAAAAATTTCCAGTTAAACCAACATATTTTCATGTCTCTGCTTACACGCTAAATCCCATTCATGCGAAATTTGAGGCTGAATATCGCAATTATAATATTTGCATTGCAAAGGATGAAAAGTATGCACGAAGTTGATGGAACAGTAAAATATGGAGATTAAAACAGCCAACGAATTTGAATACAATTGCCAGATTTTTTATTTTCTACATTTTTCTACATACTTACAAGCGTTTACGTTTGTTGTTTTAAATCCATTATAATTAAACATTATTTGAAATGTTGTACTTTTCACTAATGGAATGATATTTTTTGATAGAAATCAGAATTTAATTTACCACTTCTATTACGCTATTTAGTCATAAAAATAACTTGAAAATACTGTCAATTTTGCTGGAATAAAGGAGCACGTCCCTTTTATTCTATAGAGTATACTAGGGTAAAATATTCTACTGCAGCTTACAAAAGCTCAATAAATGCTATACAAATTGTGTTGAAACTAATTATATGGTTATTAAGAAATTTGGGGCCTAATAAGATAAGGTATCCAAATAATTGTACAGTATGATAAAATACCTTAATTTGCACTACATGTAAAGCTGACAAAAGCTTACCAAAATTTTCATAATCATAAGTGAAGCAATGTAAACTCGAAATTTTTATTTTTTGTCTTAAAAATGTTTTTAAAAATATACACTGCGCTAAACCTATCTACCATATCCAGAGTACTAAAGTGGTTTGCGGAAACTAGACATGACACAAGAAGATTAGAAAAGTGTCTTGGGAGAGTTACAACCAAGACCATTTTTGGAGAATTTAGTAGGGAAAATGAGGATTGGGCAAGAGTTTTGTTTTCAGATGAGTCCAGGTTTTGTCTTTACTCTGATGATAGGCGGAATAGAGTGTACAGAAGACCAGATTAGAGATACAGCACATACGTACATAACAGACACACTTGAAGGACATGTGGTCTCATTTACCCCATTAATTGGACAGAATTTCCTACTAATGCAAGATAATACTTGACCTCATGTAGCTAGAATTGTGTACAACAGCTTCAACAAAAGGTCCTGCCACGATTTGGCCACCGAGGAGTCCAGATATCCATTCCATATTCCATTAAACATCTGTAGGACATTATGGAAACACCATTAAGACGACTTTCTAACTCCACAAACACATTAAATGATCTTTCCCGAAGGTTATTAGAAATTTGGAATGAAATCGACCAAGACCAAATTAGAAGACTAATTTGTAGTATAAGAGATCGTTGTCAGGCCATATTAATGCTAGATGGTTAAATATTGGTTTTTAAGTTATGTTTTTCCATAGATTTAAATTTTTATCTTTGATTCTTTTTTTTTCAATGTGATTATTTTTTGCTTGGACATAAAAATTATTAACCAAACTGCATATGTTTATCAAAAATCTTTGAAAACAAGGTATGGGAAGCTTGTAAAATATGAAAACGAAAAGTGAATAGAAAGTTATACAAAAATGCAAATATGCGTTAATTTTGAAACGCTGTGTATGAATTTACTGATGATCAAGTGGAATATCCTAATTAATAATAAAATATACTAAAATATCTCGTTTTAAAACCAGACAGAAAATTGTAGTTTCGCTATAAAAACTACATTTTTTTTAAGTTTTGAATTATTATGAAAAATATCTAATAAGGTAATATATCTGAAATAATTATGGTGAAATATCTCCGTTGGCACTATAAAGCTCGCAAAAGCTCATGAAAACTTTTATAATTATAAGTTTGGTAATTAAACTCGAAATATTAAACTTTATTTATAATCAAGTAAATTCAAAGAATTATGCTGTAGGAGGATTTTATTGATATAAAAAAAGCATTTGATTCGGTTAATCGTAAACTACTTTTAAATTTTTTGGAAAATTATGGTGTAAGGGGTAAAATACATGATCTTTTAGTATCTTTTTAAATGACAGATCCATATACAGGGTGTTCCACTTTTTTTCCAGCAAAATTTTTTTATGTAGTAAATGTCATTCTGAACAAAAATTTTCCTATGAACTATTTTATTTTTTCGACTCCTTAAAAAGTTACAGCTATTTTAAAATTTCAAAAATTTAAATTTTTTTTATTTAAATCAAGTATGCTTTGGATTTTGTATATTCGTAAGCTAATAAGATGCTAAATTTTACCGAGGGAAATTTTACCTCGTCGTTCACTTATTTTAAATACAGATCACAAAAACAATTTGGCAAAAAAAATCCAAATAATATTTGATTTAAACAAAAATAATATAATAAGAAAGAATATTATACGGGGTTTCCACAAAAATCATAAAAATTTATCAATTTTAAAATTGCTGTAAGTTTTTAAGGAGTCGAAAAAATATAATAGTTCGTAGGAAAATTTTTGTTCAGAATGATACAGGGTGATCTAAAATGATCGTGGTTTGAAATGTAGGCAACCAAATACGCAGATTGGTACAACTGAAATCTTTTTTCCAAAATCTCTAATGTCAAATATTGAAAATGTTTTTCTTCATTTTCGAGGCAGATGCTAACACAAAAAGATTTACGCAACTTAATTTTGATAAAAACTGACGTTTATGAAATAGAAGGCACAATAACGAAATTCAAAAGTCAGAAGTTTTGACACAACAGTAAAAATTACACCTAAGCCTCTGCTTTTGTGAAGTCTAGTTACTTTGTTTTGATTTTGACATGATTTTGTGTTACTATGAACTTGAAGCAAACAAATTTCCCAGATTTTTAGGCGGGAAATTTGAATTGACAACAATCATTTTAGCTCAACCTGTATTTACTATTTAAAAAAAAATTTGCTGGAAAAAAAGTGGGACACCCTGTATGTACTTATATTAATAATACTTCAAGTAATAAACTCAATTTAAAATCTGGTGTTCCTCGAGGATCGATTGTTATTTTTAATTTATATTAATAATATAAACGAATTCAAAACAAATTATTCTATTTTCTTTTAAATTCAGGACCTAATAAAGAATTTTTAGAAAAATAAATTAATGAAGATCTATTAATTTTTCAAATTGGGCAAATGGAAATTTACTCTGTATAAATTAAAAAAAATAGAATTAATGATTTCTTAAAATAAAAATAAACAATTAAATTGAAATCTGTACATTAATAATATTAAATTAAAATTTACCAATGAATTTAAGTAATTACAATACAATGAACATTTTTAATGATCTACCAGAAAAATTAAAACCTATAAAAAATTAATTACAATTTAAAAAGTTTTTAAAACTACATGTAATTAAAAAAAGGGAAAACAGAAAGATTTTAAAGGATATTTAAGAAGATTATCATTTTTTTTAGTTTTTATAATTATTTCCCCAGTAGAAATGAAAATTGTACTTGGGACTTGGTAATATTGTAGATTGTATGTAATTGTTGTGAAAATATTGTAGAAATATTTGTGTAACAATATGTTTGGAAAATATTGCGGTAAAATTCTGACAATGATGTAGTTTAAATATTATTATATTATTGTGCTAAAAGGCCTTTTTAGACGGGCTAAAATCTTACCAAATATTTGTTCCCAAATCGATTTCATTACAATATTGTATGAAATACATACTTTTAAGGGGGTATTCTAGTCTATAGGTATACATTTTAGGTATTTTTTAGGTGCAATAAAAAAACACAATATTTTTACAATCCATTATTTTACAAAATATTTATTAATGTATAAACAATACATGAAAAAAAATATTTAATTTTAAAAGTTATTTAAAAGTTACAAGCTGATGAAGTATGGGGTCTCAAAAAAATGGTGCGCGAAGTTTGTCACGATTGTAACCCTCCTATTAATCTGAAACAAAAAAAAATTATATTACAATCTATCGTACTAACTAAAAAAAGTTTAAAAAAAAAATTCTAAAAATTACGGCTGTTCAAAAAGTTTTTTTACCATTTTTTTTACATTTCCAATTTTTTTAAAAACAGCAAAAATTGACATTTTGTTATAGTTTTAGTTAGTTCGATAGAGAAATGTATAGAGAAGACTCACACCAAATTTCAAGAATATCGGTTCAGTAGAACTTGAGAAATCATGACAAGAATTTCGAAAAAAGTAGTTTCGAGAAAAACGCGTTTAAAGTTTCGGGTCTTCCTCTACTTCAAAAAAAGCATTTTCAAATTATTTGAACTTCACTCAGACCGTCACTAAAACAGCTATATCTCCAAAAATAATTAAAATTTTAAAAACCTTCTTAAAAACATATTCTTAACGATTTAAGCTTTAAAAATATGAAAAAAATATCGATTTTTTCAAATTTCTAGACTAGAATACCACCTTAATGTGTACACAATGTTGAGCAAAAATTCTGAACACAATATAATATAATATTATTTTTTATTATGTGTACAATTTTGTAGTAAAAAGTCACTATCGACATTTTTAAATATTGTCAAATACATCCATAATTCAATGTGTAAGTATCCCATCACAATATCAACACAATATTATCGCCGATCAACATTTGCTGATCCCACAATATTGTACACAACTTTATCACAATCTTTTAAAATTGTGTTATCATATTACCGCAATATTTTCACAAGTTTGGTTTCTGCTTGGGTTATATTTGTTATTTTTTTTGCACTTTTTTTAATACTGCACCTTTTCCTATTTCAGAAATCATTAATTGTATTTCAGAAAAGATCAATTTAATTTCAGAAAGTATCGATTATAGTTCAGAATAGTCTATTGTCTATTGTATTTCAGAATAATTTCGGTTTCATTAACAATAAAATTATTGTTTCTAAGTAAAAATTTATTCCATAATACTAGGAGCCATAACAACAGAATTCCGAAGTTGTCTTTTAACATACTGCTTTAATCTTAGAACAGATTATTTCAATTGGGTTTAACATTGATGAATAAGGACCTAAGCCTAATATTGTTGCAGGTGTAATGTTAAATTGTCAAAGCACACAATCACCTCCAAAAACTCTTGGCTTCCTCATTTTTTTATAATTGCTCCTTTCTGAAATTAAATTGATTTATCTCAAATACATTTGATAATTTCTGAAATTAAATTGATCTTTTCAGAAATACAGTCGGAAAATGCGTTGTCATTCACTTGTTTTTTTCAACTGACTATATCACCTATAATATTTATATTTTAAAATTGTAATTTTCACTTTAAAAACTGCTTTTTTGTATTCAACGTTGGAAATTATTAGAAAAAAGTGTCTAATTGTGATTTTATGAGGTAATATATCCAAAATGATTATAAACCGTAGTGAAATATCTTCTTTTGCACTATAAAGCTCAGCAAAATTTTTAAAATTATAAGTCTGGCAATTACAGTCGAAATATTTAGTTTCCCCTTAAAAAAAATACTTTAAAAATATAGAAATTTACTTTTAATCAAGTAGAATATCCTAATTAATAATAAAATTGATCAAAATATCTTGTCTGAATTTCAAAAGCTTGCACAAGCTCAATTAAACTTTTAAAATTGTAAGTTTCACTGTAAAAACTAAATTTTTTGTTTTCAACATTGGAAATTATCAGAGAATATATCAAATTACGATTTAATATTGCAAAATATCCAATATGATTATAAAATAAAGTGCAATATTTTCGTTTGCAGTATAAAGCTTGCAAAAGCTCAACAAAACTTTAATGTACAGAAGAAGTTTTTAGTGGATGCCCTAAAAAGTACTTTGAAACTTGGTAATGAAGTGGAATATTCCAATTAATAATAAAATAAAATGTAATAAAAAACAATATACTATTTTTTATGGATAAAATACTTTAGCACTTCAAAAGCTTGCACAAGCTATAAGCTTTATAAAAGCTTTAAATCTGCGATTAAACTCTAAATACAAAATAATTATATTAGTTCTTCATTTTGCACTATAAAGCTTGCAAAATCTCACAATCAGTAAAACAGTATAAAGCCTTAAGATTCTCAATGAATACATGATATGTTAAGCTTTTAATCCAAAATTTGTTTAAAAAAAAAAATAGAAAATCAAAGCTTCCTTATAAATTTTTTTAAAACTTTCTCATTTTTAATTATTTTAATGCGCATTTTAATTTGTGGAATTTCTTAATTTTAGAGTTATTAGCACTTTATTATAACTTTTCACAAGCAATAAATTTCAATCATTTAAATCATTTAAATCTAAAAACACACCTATTTCGGTCACGTTGTATTTTAATATCCTAAAACCGACTTTTATATTGATTAAAAACTTAAAAATAACAGTTGTTGGTGTAAGGAAGTTAAATTGGGTTAAAATCAATTTTAATTAAATTTAAGTCCGCAAAAATTTTCAAACTTTAAGTCTTAAGCTAAAATAATGTTCGCTTAAATTGCGTAATTTAATTAATGGAGATAACAATAAAAGTTGATCTTTATGTTGAATTTCCTTAGGAGTAACTGTTGATTTTGCCACTTTTAATAAAATTTGATTTTAATTGCGAATGTAAATAAGCAAATTAAAATGAGTCATGTTTGAATGGATCTTTTTTTGTAATTTAAAAGGTATTTATGATTAGCGACGTATCAGGGTCAACGACTCAACCGAAATGATGTTGTGGTTAATTATTAAATTACCAATTCCGAGCACGTTTATATACTTGCGTTCTTGTTAACTAACGATGAGGGCGAAATCAATCAATTAAAGTTGCTTAAATTAGTTTGGAAATTATAAAATGAAAAGGTTTGCTGCTTCAAATGTTAAGGATTTTTGATTTAGGATTAAGATAAATCTAAATGCTGCAAGCTCTTAGATGTTAATCAAAATCAAGAAGTACCCATCTCACTTCCAGTTACCATTCAACAGCTATAGCTTGATATTCTCGAATGATTAATTTCACCTCCACAAATTTCAGAGCTAGAAATGGAAAGGTTTACTTGTTACTTGTGTAAAAGTAACTGTAAAATTTATTTTTAAATAATGTGTTTATAATCTTCAAAGCATTTTTATTTTAATTTTGCTGTGAATCTCTTGCTAAAATATAACTAATCGTTTGATTTAAAAATTTCGCAAAAAATTATGTAAATTTCCTTGCAAAAACTGTTATTAAAAATTTACCAATGGGTGATTACACTACAATTTGGTTAACAATCTTGTGAAGCTGATACATAGCTTATACTCTTATTCATTAATTTTTGATAAAATTTTTTGCAATAAATCATGATGTAAATTTGGTTTTGCTGATTGAAAACTGCAGTTAAACATTTATCAATGAATCAATTAAAACAAAATTTGGTGAATTTATGGAAGTTATAATTACTAATACATTGAAAGTAATACAAAGCTTTGACTCCAATTATATCTATTAAATTTTTCATCTGATGTACTAAATAACTTGATGTTAAAATGTTTCAAAAGGAAATCCTCCAGATATTGGTAACTATCGCCCAATTTCTCTATCCTGTGCAATCACGAAGGTTTTTGAATATACAATTTTAGACAGGTTTTAAAGTTTTCTTACTAAATATGATACTTAAGCAACTCAAACGGCTCCTATCAGTTTCTATGAAAAAGTGATCAGACATGTGGATGATTACCAATTTAAAATCGGGATTTTTATGATGTCAGTAGTGCCTTTGATTGTGTCACTCTAAGCTTCTTGAAAAGCTCTACGCCTATGGCATTCCTGGCAACTACCGTCCAATTTCTTTGTCTGTTCAATGGCAAAGGTTTCTGAATATACCATCTTAGAGAGGATAGAACGTTTTCTTACTAAATACTACATATGATATCTTAAGCAAATGTCAATATTATTTTAGAGTTTGTATATCAACCTAACTTTCTATGAGGAAGTTATCAGATGATGACCAATTTTTAATCGGGGTTTTTTTGTGATCTGAGTAGGCCCTTTGATTGTGTTCCTCAATCCAGACTTCTTGAAAAGCTCTACGCCTATGGTATTCCTGGCAACTATCGTCCAATTTTTCTGTTTGTTTTATAGCAAAGGATGTTTTGGAATTTCAGTAGGACCTTTGATTATGTTCCTCTAGAGTTCTTGAAAAGCTCTACGCCTATTGATTATGGAGATTATTCTAGTCCTATTTAACGGATAGAACTTCGGTGACGACACGTCTGTATCGTGTGCATCAATCTGAAATAGAATATAATATTTTTTTTTGAAATTACAATGTAGGTTCTCGAATAACAAATATACCTCAACTCAACCAAATCAAAAGCATTACATTTTTATACCAATAGAAGAACTATCACCCGAACACCAGTCCTTACTACAGAAAATCAGTCGATTACTTTTTTCTAGATTCGTAAAAAATTTAGTTCTCCAAATGATCAATACCCTGATCTGGAAGGATAACTCCCAATCCATATTGCTAAATGTCATACAGACCTTTATTCAAAAAGCGCCTTTACCATCACTACAAATACTTTAAATTGTGAAAGCTTAACAAATGGATCTGAAAAGTATCTCCCATACTCATGATACTCCATTTTGATGTCTTATTACCTTAGAAACACTGATATTGATTGTATATTTTTTATTATGTATGATTTTGTAGATTTGATGAATAAAATTATTATTATTAGGCACTTATTATTTTTTTAGAAAGCAAAATTCAGAGATTTTCTAAAAATTATGATCTAAATTTCTTAGGTTCTTAGATGTTGGTAAAAATTTACAATTGGGTCGATTAAACCCAAATTTTGTAAACGTATAAAAGGTTTAATTATCAATATCTGGAGTTCATTCGAAAATTCGGAGTATGGGTTGAGATTTCCTTATCGACACTTTCCGATCGGCTATAAATGAAAACATGAATTTTCAATTGTCAAAATAAAATTAATTAATTTTAAAGGGAAATTATAAAATATATTAAACTAAATTGAACGTAGAACCAACAAAAAAGAATTGCTTTACAAAATGACATTTTTGTAATGCCTTTTAAATGTTTCCTTGAAACACGTTTCCATACATGCATACAATTGTGTTGCATTAACGTTTCATAAATTGTATTTCATGACCTAGGTACACTACGTTACATGAATAGTGACAAAAACGTTTCCAATTACATATTTCCCAAACATTACAATGAAATATTTAAAATAAATGTCTTAAAAACATAAATAATAAACAATTTTTATTATAGTACAAATCCTTGCCTTATATTGAGCACGTTTTGATCATATTTATAATCATCATCAGTCTCTCGTAAAATTATGGAGTACTAAAGTCATAAATAAGTTATCAATGAAACAGGTACCTTTAAAAGGTAATCCAAAAACATCACAACGTAGAAATTATACAACCTAGACAATAGTCGAGGTGTTTTGAGGTTAAGATTTTAGTAATGATTTTCAAAAGATCTACTTTCATTAGATAAAACCGGTGCCTTTAAAAGATAATCCAAAAACATCACGACGTACAGATGACATAACAGGTGTTTTGATGCTAAAAGGGGGCATAGACTATCAAACAGTTTTCACAAACAAATTTTACCGCAACCATACACTGTTCCGCAAACATCGTTGAGGTTGAGTATTGAGCTAACTTCATTTAAGTTCTAATATTAAGAGTTTACTCCTAATGAATACCAATAAACTCACGCCAAAACTCATTATTTTTGGTAAAGGGCATTTTAATCAATATGCAGATGTTGAAAAACTCCACTTGTTATGTTTTGATTTGTGATTGTTATGAGAACAGCAACAAAGAACTAAGTAGGATAGAAATATTTATAATTTATAGCCAGTGGCGGATTATAGCACAGGCGCATGAGGCGCGCGCCTGTGGCCTCCTAATTGAACCGGCCTCAAAAAAATTGAAAAAAATTATGCAGTCACATTTTTTTTACCAGTCATGGTCGTTTTTGAAAACTTCTATTAAAATAAACCATAAACCTAACAAACTAATTATACAAAGGAGTTTTTCTTTCCAGTTCCAAACAAGTTGACTTTAAAAAAGATTCTCTTTCTAAAATTTCTGAGACCCACCTTCTAAAATTTTGTCGGTTCGAACGAACCAGTTATACATATAGAGGGTGTCTCAAAAAGTAGTGCTCAGAAGAAAATTCTAGACAATAGACGAGGTTTCATCCACAAGAAAACTAATACGCAGGACCAGCTTGTTTGATGGCTCATTGAATTTTGTTCCTACAAAAAATGTTGTTAATTCGAAATTTTGTTGTAGTTCATAAACTATTTGATCATTTTAAAAGAAATAAGTTGAAAAGTCAAGCTATTTAATGCCACTTTGGCTTGAAGTTAAAAAATATCATCTGAAGAATGTTTTGATCGAAAAAAATTCTTCTTTCAAAAAATTAACGAGATTTCACCTTTTTCTTGATATCTTTGAAACAAGCCCCATAAAGGTACCATTTTTTATATCCGTAAAACTTCACATTAAACTCTGTCAATTAAGATTTTCTTCTGAACACTTCTTTTTGGAACACCCTGTATAATTTAGTTTCTTCTTTAATTTTAACTTTTGGTTATATTTTACAGTTCATCTAATTCCATGAAATTTTTTGAAAAAGAGAGAAACGAGATGTATCTGGAAATGCTTGAGCTGCCATTTTTTTTAAATTTCACCTATGGCGCTATATTCAAATTTTGCACTTCTAAGTTTTCCTTAAACTAACCCCTGAAACATCTGAAACTGATGTCAACTAAAAAGGTCATCTTATTTTATTTCTAAAAAATAGCGGCCTCAAAATCAGGTTGCGCCTCCAAATGGCTTAATCCGCCACTGTTTGTAGCCATCAAACATCAAACCGTCCATACAATATCAAACATGTTGCGCAACAGAGCGTTGCCCAAATAATTTCGAACGTGTTTCAATTTACACCACAGTTTGTGCAACAACTCAAACATCGCCATACACTGTCAAGATGTTTGCGCAGCACCCTCTGTTGTGCAAATTGATTGATAGTGTATGGGCCCTTTTACAGTGGCGTAGCTACTGTGGAGCTGTTGGAGACTGCTCCAAGCGCACGAATCAAGGGGGCGCAAAATCGAAAAAAGCCAAATTTAAATTTAATTACTAGCACTTTAAAAACTGGCAGAAACTAAAAAGGCGCAAAGCCATAAACAACTTCTTGTATCTTTGTTTCTTTTTGGTTTTTGAAACAAGATTGCGTTTTTGTAATATATTTTATTTTTGTGGGGGTAGGCTCCAGGACGCTAAATTTGAAGCTACGCCACTGCCCTTTTAGATTTTAGTGTTGATTTTCAACAGATCTATTCACAACGTACGGATGATACAACATGTGTGTTGATGTGAAGATTATATTACAAATCATATTGAAACATTTCAAATATATTACGAAATATTTGAAGTTTAACTATTTACAAGATTTTAATGTTTCATTACAACGTTGCATTAAAATTGCAATGAAACGTTTAAAATACGTAACGTAACATTACATGTTTACTGAGTAACTGGGTTACAAGATTTCAATGTTTCATTGCAACGTTGCATTAAAATGCAATGAAACGTTTTAAATACGTTACGCTACAATACATGTTTGCTGGTTTAGTTGATATGGGTTTGTCATGAATGTATACCTAGATTTTTGGATGAGGAGGAAAGTTAAAAAATGAACAAACCTATGAGGATATTAAATTATTCGGATATAAAAAATCGGAAAACTTGGTGTTTCTAAAAGCGTTCGTAAAGTAACGGTAAGACAAAAATGGGCTGAGTTAAACGGGATTTACGAACGATTTTACGTCACCTCAACGTAAATCTTACTCATCACTTTGAATTTTCGAACGCACTCTTGGAGGTGGTAATAAACTTTTACTACAACTCTCATTATTTTTTTAGAAAGCAAAATTTCAGAATTTTTAAAAAGGCATCTTATTTTATTAGCTCATAAAACGTATAAAACAGGTAATATTCGCTTTTTATCAGCGCGAATATATAATTTAAATATTAATTTGTCTTTGACTTTTACTCGGATTGTTCATAAAATTTCACCAGAGGGCGTCTGGAATCTAAAAATCGCCAATAAAAGTTTAGAATAATTTTAGTAGGAGTACTTTAAGGGAGTGAAAAATCCACTTAATGTTAAAATTTTTAAATTTTTTTTCCATAGTTTGTTCCTTATAGACAGTTTTATATGCTACCAAAATTTGGTGCAAAAATATTAAGTGGTTTATGAGTTATAGCTGACCCCTTAGCACCCTATTTAGGAAACTTCAAAAATTATTTTGTCAAAGAGTTGCACAAAATAATAAATTTGTCTTTTTAACGAGAGCCCCAGGTGTATGAATTTATCAATTTGAGTAATGATATGCTCTATGAAGATGCGAAAAGAATTTCTTTCCTGGTGAATCCAAAAATCGAGTGGGAAGCTTTTGTGAAAAAAGATTAAACGCATTAGCAAAGTTGTATCATTTTCACTCTAATATTTCTCGTGAGTAGGTTTCGGTCTGTAAATAACAAGATATCTTGCACAGCAATGCAGCGCTTCTTGAGCATGAAACAGAAATGTCCTGAAGAGCTTTGTGACATTTTAATCTCGTTTTCTTGCGACGCTCGTCTCCAAGCGTACACATAACGGCATACACGCAACAAGTTCATATTTCCATCGCAAAGAAAAAAGGCCATTCTAAGATTTCCCTTTACGCCACTCTGACATATTTCTTTTATTGCGGTGAGTATAAAAATAACTACAAACGAAAAAGTATAACCCAAATGAAAATCTTGCTTACTTTTATAAGGCTACAAATCTCGTGAAAATTTACAAAGTTTTTAATTAGTGATTAAGCTTTTTGCTTGATAAAAAGTAAATGCTTTAATTCTCCTTTCGTGGCTGAATGACGAAATTAAAAAACAAACAAGCCGGATACTACTTTCCAAATCACGTCTTTTCGAACAAAATGGGTGATTAACTGATTAAAAGATTTATTGGTTTTATGTAAGGCTGGAATAGGAAGTATTATGGCTGTGATCGGATACTTTTTATTTTCCACCAGAATGCTTTAATGCTCTTTTTATTAATATAGAAAAAGCTCCTTCAATAGGAAATGAAAATTGTTTATATTATTTATTGTTTTATTGATCAATTCAATAAAATATTTTTATTATGTAATAATATTTTAACATAATATAAATTTTATATAACTCAAGTTGTAGGAGTGAGTGTTTTAGAAAGAGTTGTGAGTTATTTTTAATATTGTATTAGTAATTAATAGAAAGGATAATAAACTAATTATAACGTAGCTTAAAAAGTAAGTTAATAATAAACTTTTTGTCTTCAAAGTGTATAAAATGTCAGCAAGGCTTTTATTACACACCGTAATAAATGGGTGCCTCAGGGTAGTGTTATTGGGACGCCTATTTTTATCCAGTTCATGAACGCGTAATCTACTTAATAATTAATATTACTTTACATAATAAATAATTATAATTAAAATCACCATTAGAAAATTTAAAAATTTAGTGGTTCTTATTTTTATGATTAAGAAATATGTAAATAGAAAAGTAGTAAATTAATTAATTTTCTCATAAAGCGAAAACCGTACTTTATTCTATAATTCGAACGTACTTGCAAGGTCATATTTAAATGCACTAGGAAATAGTTGAAATGAAAGTTTCTTTTTAATGTTTACCGTGTGAGTTAACTGCAATTCCAGATATTTTATTACCCATATTTTTGTTATGGATTAATAATAATGCAAATTTAATTATAGCAGAAAAAATTTAAATTATTAACAAAAAATTATCAGGAATTTATGTAAAAAAATGTTACATAATATCACGAAATTTAAATCTTTCTTCCAAGAGAAGGATTAAGAGTAATTTCCTAAACGGTAATATAGTGGTTTAGTTCTGCAGTCATAAAAGCTAGTTCGAACAACATTTTTGTATAATTTTTTTTGTAGTTGATTTAGAAGTCAATTCTTTAATTTTTGCCAGAAGGAAAAAAAATTGGAAAATGTACAAAAAAAAATATAATGATGTAAAAGTACCTTAACTTTGGACTCCTCTAATTAATTTTGTGCTAGGTTGCGGAATTTAACTCTTTGGCATTATGTAGCCTAATCAATTTAGATTATAAATCTGAAAAAAAATTGAAAATCTAACAAGGAAAACTTGAGTTATGACTGCAGAACTAATGCTCGATTTCATGATTTTTCACAATTTTTCCTCCCAAACTCGCGCGCCCTCTAGGAATTCGCATTAATTATGAGTTATTTGGTCATAATTTGCAAAGAAGCTCCAGAAAAATGGGATGGATTTTCTATTCCTTGTTATTATCTCCAACGGAAAATTTATCGCGGGTGTTTAGGAAGATGCTCTTAATTTGAAAAAAATTTGAACCAAAGGTTTTACGATTTTGCTGTCACTCATGAAAGGTTTAATTAAAAATAATAATACTTTTTTGTTGAGAATAACAGTTACTATTTAAAAGAAATTTTTGCTGGAAAAAAAGTGGGACACCGTGTATATACAGGGTATCCCAAAACTGGAGATAGTAGATCTAAATATAAGTTATGATATAACCCTATTTATTTATATCCAAATATTCATCCCGAAGCAGTTGTAAGCCTCCAAAGTTGATTTTTTTTAAGATTTTTTTCATTGCAGTCAAAGCAGTAAAGATTTTTAATGAATTTTGTAAACGTATACTTTAAATTTGACCAATCCTTGACTTTTGATGGAAGGAAGAAGACATAAAACAGTCAAAAATTTTATTAATAATAATAATTTTAAAAACGTTTAACCCGCCATCTTTGCATTAAAAAAACAGAGAGTTATTTGCAAAAATTCTCTTGAAAACATTTCAAAAATTGGTATCTCAAAAACTATTTGAAAAATTTTGCAAATTACAATTTAAATTAGTTATTTGTATAATACATATTTAGAATGAGTTTTGTTATTTTTTTATCAACTTCGTATAAAGAAATTTTTTTTTATTAAAAAAAATAAGTAATTATTTTCTAAAATTGTTGTTTTAGTCTAAAAACAAAAAATGGGGTATTGCATTTTAAAAAATAATTTCCGAAATTTATATTAGAAAACACTGCATAAAATGTGTTTTCTTGAATCATACAGTATAATCATATTTCAAATTTTTATTTTTATACATAAATAAACTATGTTTTGTTTACACCCGGTATATACAGGGCGTCTCAGCATTTTTTAGATACTAAATGTCATTCTAAACAAAAAAATCCGGTGAACTATTATGAAGTTACAGCAATTTTAGAATTGGTAAATTTTTATTATTATTGTGGAAACACTTGTTTTCTTTCTTGTTATCTTTTTTTTAATTCAATTATTGTTTGGATTGTTTCATTGTCAATTTTAATATATCTGATTGACGCGACTTAAAATTTAAGAACTACTTATTAGTCTAAATTGACAGGAACACAATACAAAATCTGTCAATTCAAAATTTAAGTACTACTTATGGCCGATCTCACCAACACGACTTAAAATTTAAGAACTACTTTAATGTCTAAATTGACAGGAACACAATATAAAATCTGTCTATTCAAAATTTAAGTATTACTAAGGGTCGTGTCGGTGAGATTGGCCATTAGAGATAAAGACAAAATTCAAAGCATACTTGATTATAATTTATACAAGGTGTCACGAAAAATGAAATTTAATTTTAAAATTGCTATAATTTTCTAAAATTTAAAAAAAATGAGTAAACTTCAATGACCTGCATTTCCGAAATAGAGGGTTTTAGCGGAAAAAAATATTCTTACTTTTTGTCTTAAAATTGGTCCAAAAATCCTAGACACTTATTCAGAAACACCCTGTATACCTAAAACATATGAAGTAGGAAATTGTTGGTGCTTCAGATTTCTCTGTTCTTCCAGCACAACATTACTTTAATTTTTAATAGCTAGTTATCATGAAATAACACAATTTTATCACCTACTTTGTAGGACTATGACTAGCCCAATTAACATAAAATATCACATTTATATCAAATATTTTATTGAATTTCGTTAAAGTCAACTTCGTAATATTCTTCTAGAAGTTATTAAAAGATTCATTTGTCAAGGCACTATAGAGTATAAGACCTATAAATTTTAGTCCGATTTTGGATTATTGGAGTCTACAGTAGGGGGGTTATTCTCGAATCACACGATACGATGTCGTATATGACTTTCATCATTCTATCCTTGTCATTCAAATGCAAAAATAAGAGTATGTTCTTGTCATCGTGTCGTGTGATTCGAGAATAACTTCCTTGTCAACTCTGATATGGTCCTTCGTCTTTCGTAGTTGTCTATTCAGATTGTACCTCGAATAGGTTGGAGTATCGATGAACATACAAACATAAAGCAGACTTTATTGATGAATGAAAATAGATGGGTACTTTTAAATATTTGAAATTTGACCGCAGTCTTCTCTATAGTTTAACCTTTAACCCACTAGTTACTCTGATGGCAACCTGAATACCCTGAAGGTTTCTGTAGGCATCTATTGTCAGTCTAAGAATTTTGTTGGCTGTAGATTGTTCCTTTAATGATATTTTAGTGTAAATATCATATTGATTGTTTTCTGTTCCTTCAATTTTAGTCCATTCATTATAAACCTGTTAGCATTGTTTCTTTGCTTGTTGGGCCTTCAAGATCGGTAACATTGAAAGTATTTGTTGCATCATCTGCAAAAAGTACCCAGCTAGCGTGTTCAATATTTTGCAGGAGTTCATTTATATATGTATATTTATACGGGGTGACCCAACGAAAACGAAACGGTTGAGTTTTAAAATAGTACCTGAATAAAAAAATTTGCAAAAACGCTCGGATAGGTCAACTTTGGTTTCGAGGGGGACATATTTTGCAATAGAGCTGATGTAAAAATTCACGATATAACATGTTTGTTTTTTGCATGTTACTCGAGGTAAAAAGGTCTTTCCAACAAGATATTACTTACCCTATTATGCGTTTTAATGAACACTACCCCTTAAATTTTAATTGTCTTGATAGAGTGAATAATACCTCATTGCAAAGATCTTTTTACCACGAGTAACATAAAAAAAACGTTATCTTTCGTTCAATTGGTTTGTTTTAAAGATATTTAAAATTTAACATGTTACATTGTGCATTTTTAAATTGAAATATCTTTAAAACGAATTGATTGATTTAAGTTTTGTTTTTTGTATGTTACTCGAGGTAAAAATATCGGGGTATTACTTACCCCACTATACCTATTATATTTTATGGGTTGTGTCCATACCGCACAGGGATGAATAGATTTTTACATCAGCTCTATTGCAAAATATGTCCCCCTCGAAACCAAAGTTGACCTATCCGAGCATTTTTCAAATTTTTTTATTAACTATTTTAAAACTCAACCATTTCGTTTTCAGTGGGCCACCCCGTAGGTATATGTATACATTTATACAGGGTGTCCCATTTTAATTAATCCAGCTGAATATCTTGAAAACGAAGCGATTTCCAGACAAAAATTGTAGCGACTCGAGGGGGACATTTAATAGTAATATGGGTTTTTAATTGTTATGGAGTTTTATGGGAAAACAGTTTTTTCCAAATGGGAACCCCCATTTTTTATTGTAGATTCGTAATCTATGGAAAATAATAAGAAAGTTTTGATTGAAAATTTTTTTCTAAAATTTCAATTTTTCGCTATATTCACCAAAATGAACACAAATTTTGGGATTTTCGATAGTTTTACTAAAAAACTGAAGGTCTTTAAGAAAACTCGCAGGAGTCAAAAAGTGCTTAAATTAAGGCAAGGATTAATAATAGTTATTTATGCACCAAGGGAGCAAAGTGAGTAATTTAATCCTGAGTGTGGAAATTGTTGCCCGAGACATAGTCGAGGGCAACAATCACACGAAGGATTAAATGCACTTTGCTCCGGCGGTGCATATTAAATTTTTTGCACTTCCAATTAATTATTTGAACAAATGTTTTTAATTTTGGGACAATCGTTATTTCGAATGCAAATAACTCTACTGAGCCAGACATAACGGTCATCTTATTTAAAAAAATAATTGAACAAGTTGTACCTCCCTTATTTGGTATAACAAATTGTATTGATTGTAATGTTAGAGTAAAGTACATATTTATATTTACTAATTTGTAAATGTACACATCTATTAATAAATTTCTGTTGTTTTCTCCAATCTTGTATAATTTTGAAGCACATCGGAAACCTAAAATCAATTGATCAGTTAATTTATGATAAATTAAATATTATTAAAAATTTAAGTACCTATACCATGATTCGGTACGGATCATTCTGAATGAACTTCCGAGTGATGATGAAACATTTTATCGTTTATCTTCTAGAAACTTAAACAATTAACAAAAATCTTTTGAATTGTATAAATATAAGCATTTAGCATACTACATTAGATAAAACCATTAGATATCTTAATAAATAATACAAGGCAATTTAGAGGTTAGAATTTCTTGTCAATAAAATTTTTCGAATTTAAGCCAAAAAACTATAATAGATTCTTTTCCCAAATAAAAAAACCCTAAAAATGATTGTTGTAATATTAGAAATATACTTACCTATTAAATTATCAAATATAATTCAGAATTCAGAAACATTTATTTTTAAAAACTTGCGCGCCATCTGTGTTTGTAATATCTAACTACGGAAATTATTTAATACCTAGGGATTAAATGAACCGTTATGGGACTTTTAATCCCTAGAGATTAAATGAATACTTGGTAGTAAATGTGTTACTTTTACTTCTGCCATTAAGAGAGTAAAATGCCTCATTATTGTTTGGAAGTGCAAAAAAAATATTATTTTACTTTATTAAAAAAAATAAATTTAAAAAAGTTTATTTTATTTTTATTATTTTTTAAGAAAAATATAATTTTTTTTACTTATAAAATTTAAAATAAAGTCAAAGGTAATTAATTAATACACTTAAAGATATTTGGATCTGTTCTTAAATTACGAGAGCTGGTCTAAATAAGATGTTCGAATATTCCTCCATTTTGTTCAATACACATGTTTACTCGTGTGCGAAAAGCCAATGATACATTTCTCAACATTTCAGGAGTGATACTTCGAAAAGCGTCCGTAATTCGTATCATAATATCCTCTCTAGTTGTAGTTGGTCGTTCATTAACCTTATCTTTTATGTAATCCCATAAAAAACAATCCATTTTTGAAAGATCCGGAGATCTTGCTGGCCATTCGTGTACTTCACTACCAATTCCAATCCACAAATTAGGGAATTGGTTATGTAAAAATGTTTTAACAATTCTGGGAGTGTGGGGTCTAGCTCCAACCTGTTGAAACCACATTCGCTGTCTTAAATCTAGAGGTACATCTTCTAAAAGAGTAGGCATTTCGTTTTGAATTATATTCAAATCAACATGTTGGTTAAGATTTTCTTCATAAAAAAATGGTCCCACAAGATACTCATCCACTATTCCAGCCCAAGCGTTTATAGACCAACGCCACTGTAATCTATGATCTCTTTGTCAATGTGGATTATTTTCAGAATAATAATGAGCATTATGAAGATTTACTCCACCCATATTGTCAAATTTTGCTTCATCAGTAAAAAGTACGCGATTAAAAAAAAGGGGATCTCTTCTAACTTGATTCGTAGCCCATATGCAAAAATTAAGTCGGCGGATGTAGTCATCTTCTTTAATTTATTGGGTTAAATGAACATGATATGGGTGTGATTTATGGTGTTTTAAAATTCTGTTGGCAGAAGATTAGGAAGTCCATGAAGACGCTGAATTTTTCTTGTAGATGTATGTGGATCTTCATTTACGGAAGCTAATGCTATCAATGAGGGGAGCATCTTAGGACCAGTTTTACTACGTTTTCTTCTAAGAGAACCGTTTTCCGCTCTTTTCACGTGCCTCCTAATATTTGTATGATTTGGATGACGCAATTGTGGAAACCTCTCAGCATAAAGACGTGCTGCGTGCCGATAGTTATCATGGCATTCGCCCAAAACTTTTATAATATTCACGATTTCTCTAGGTGAATAATCAGCCATTTTATGAGAGACTGATTTTAAATAATCACAGTGGCTTCAATAACAATGAGCTTCAACAAAAAACTAATCTGTCACAATATAACAATTATGTGCGAAACACAAAGTAGGCTGAAAATGAAATCCTTTATTTTTAGTAGCCTTCTTCCTTAATTGAAAAATATTATTTAACATATTTAATTGCAAATAAAATTGAAATACCGTTTTGACACCTATTGTTTCCAACCTTTGACTTTATTTTAAATTTTATCAGTAAAAAAAATTAATATTTTTCTTAAAAAATAAAAATAAAATAAACTTTTTTTTTAATAAAATAAAATATAATAATTTTTATTATTCCTTGCCTTAATTTAAGCACTTTTTGTCTCCTACGATTTTTCTTATAAAGCTTTAGTTTTCTAGTAAAACTGTATCGAAAATCCCAAAATTTGTGTTCATTTTGGTGAATATAGCGAAAAATTGAAATTTTAGAAAAAAAGTTTCATTCAAAACTTTCTTATTATTTTCCATAGATTACGAATCTACAATAAAAAATGGGGGTTCCCATTTGAAAAAAAAATGTTTTTCCATAAAAACCCATAACAATTAAAAACCCATGGCAACACCCTGTATATTAGAAGAAGTAGACCTATTATTGATCCTTGCGGTATACCCAACATCAAAGAATACTTGTTTTTCAGGTGAACAACCAATAGTTCTATAAATATAATTTTTTTTCACTATAATTTTTGGAGATGAGTTGAGAAAAAAATAAATATGTTCGTCATAGGTAATCAAACGTGGAAATTAGTTTAATTATGTGATATTAACTGAGAAGTGAAAAAGAGGAAAACAGTTTTGTGAAATGATGTAACATTAATGCCACTTAATAGTATTTCAGAATTTGATGTGTTTGACTGTGTCAGTCATTTAGGTCTTTGAGGGAGTGCGGTCGAAGAGGCAGCGCTCTTTGCCCCGACTTAGGCCATGAACCGTACCACGGGGGTTGCATTTAATCTCGCCGGGGGCAATCGAACAAAACGACCTACATATTGCGAAATTATTTCCACACCAATTGCCATTCACCGCGGCCAGAGGCCGTCGAGAAAGTGCACGAAATTTGAGCGAAAAACGCGTTCGAGTCGACCACCAGTCGACGTTCGCTTACCTCAAAAGCGCCTCTTCACCGTAATCAACTCTGAAGTGCGCGAAAATAAACGAAATCAATGCCCTCAAACAATCAGGATAAATAATTAACTAAAATAGTAAGTTTTTATGTGAATTTTATGTGTGGTATTATTAAAAATAATAAATTTCGCCTAGTTGACAATTTTGTGCGCTCAGGAAGTCACTACTATTATTACACAGGTATCAACACAAAATAATAAATAATAACGACATGAAAATTATGTAACTCATATATTTATAATTTGCAATAATGGTTAGCGATGGTCCCTTCAATTAACACACATTCGATGCGAGTAATTGTAACAGTTTTCATTTCTAATTATGTTTTTAAGTGCACATCACGAAGGTAATTTAATTTTAATTATAATTTAAATTTAATAACTGCTATTAAGCTCAACATTTATTAAGTTACGAAGATTCGTTTCGATTTTATTGGTAAGTCACTAAATTAAAGTTAAAGCTTACCTCTCTAAGCTTGTTTGTAATGACGAGCAAATCTCGAATTACCTATGTTATATAAGGGTAAACAATTTTAAACCAGCTTTTATCTAATTTTAATTAAAAAAACAAAATAAGGTGTAAAGTTTATACTTATCCAAACTATAAAAGCAGAGTAAGCTTTTTTTGAGAAAAAATAAATCTACTTAAAAAAAATGTTAAATTGAATTTCAAATTACAAATGGTAGAAATTGTAGAAAATGGTCAAGGTTTTATCGAAAAAAAATTGTTGAGGCGTTTTTGTAAAAGAAGGATCTTTTTGTTGCATAATTGGAATATTTTTTGATTTAAATACGAAATTTGAAAAAACTGAATTTTTTCACAAATCCAGAGTTTTTATAAAAATAATTATTTTTGTCCAAGTTTTTAATATTTTGAAAACTACAAACATTTTAATTCCTTATTTTTTAAAATTTTCAAAATGTCAACTCAAAATTTTGGGAATTTTAACTACCAATGGCGATTTATACTAGCTTGCCAGTTCATAAATTCGCGAACAGAGGGAGACCTTTTTTCTTAAATTCCAGAACATTGATCTGAATAGGTGATGAGCAGGCGCGAGAGTTACAAGATTTTTTCCAAAATTCATTTTAAAGGGTTAAGGTATCATCAAATATTAACACATTATTAATTTTTGTTCTTCTTAATTTATTATGACAAGGCCATTATAAGAGGATACTCGGTGAAATTTGTAACTCTGCATTTCGCCCGCAAAAGTATTGAAAAATGACTTACTTCTAAGCAATAATTTGGTCACATCTTTATAAATATTAATTAATTTCAAACTTTATCATTGAAATAATACATAGAACTAGTCCGGTAGATCGGTAAAAATTTGAAAAAAAAATTATTAACTTCGCTATAAAAGTCTAAAAAATAGCATATTTTTGCATATTTCAGGATTTTTTTTTTTACTATTTTCAGTAAAAAAAATAGAAAAAAGCGTCTTCTATCGTACTAACACAATAAACGTTCTTTCTAATGCAATTAAAATTTTTTATTTTGCTCAATTAGTAATCTCACCAAATGGTTTGAAAAATCACTATTTTTTGCGAGTGAAATGCGGCGTTACACATTTCACCGAGTATCCTCTTAAAATAATTAATTGATATTTTTAATGATTTAACCAAGGTTTTGGTGTAGGTCATGTAACTATTGGGAATTTTAGGAAAGAGCTCTTCCCCTGTCGGCGAATTTGTGAAACTGTCAAGTTGGTAGAGAACGACCCCATCTATTGGTAGTTAAAATTCCCAATTGAAAAACTCAAAAATGAAACAACATTTTAAATTTTAAAACTTCATTTCTTAGGTTAAAATATAAAAAAAAACTAAGAAGAATCAGAACACAGATTAATGTTTTTTTATGGAAAAGGGGTGAAATATAGTGTCAATTGAGTGACATTCTTTATCAGACAAGTACTATAATGAGTTCATTATGGTATGGTATTTAAACTATGGTCCTAGGACCATAATTTCTTTATGGTACTTAAATTTATGCCAGTAAGATCGTCAATAAATTTATTTTAATTCCTTCATGATTTATGCAAGCAGAAACAATTTTGTATGTAATTCAGATCGTAACTAATCATTATGGTTCACGTCGTGTTCAACAGTTACGATCATTCTGACATAAATAATTATTATTACACTATTTTTTATTTTAATTACAAAACCACTTTTTTAATTCTTTTAGTACCTATTATAAAATGTGGAAATATATTTTTAATATTTAAATATTAGAAAAACACAATAATTGATATTTCAAAAATAAGAAAATCACTTTTTTATAATATTTTTTGAAATATTCTATCATAATTAATCTTAAGGGAAAATGTTTTCACTTACAAAATTAAAAAACAAATTACAAAAATAAAATAAATGTTTAAAAAACAGTAAAAACCCACTTTAATTTTGACTTTTATTGTAAAATGAGGAATCACCTTTTAAATCATGCAAAACAATCAATAATCACGTTTATATGAAGTTTTGAAAACGCCAACTTCGATTTGGATTGGATTACCCAATAAGTCTTCAAATCAGAAGGAACCACATAAGGTTTTCAATGCCTTTTCAATATTGCATCTAAACAGTAGTTAATTGATTTTAAATACAAAATTTGAAATCATTACTAAAATTTTATTTTACAGATCGAGCTTTTTATCAAAAGAAAAGTACTTTAATGATAAAACATGATGTTTAAACCACATTATAAAAGAAATCAGTATCTGAATGTTTAGGGTTTTATAATGATATTTTTTTAATTTGCAAAAGAAACTTTTTATAAAGATTTTATGATGTATTTCGTCGGCAAATTTTTTATGTTAGTAACGAGAGGTACAATATGTTAAACATTTTTGTTCAAGGACTTCCTTTTATATATTTACTCGGACTTCCCGGATTTTCCACGGACTTCCCGGGATTTCCCAATTATTAAAAAAATCAACGAGTTCGGAAATCATCTTCTTCCGAAATTTGTTTAGGACTTCCCCAGACTTCATTGACACTTCCAGAGTTTACTTAAGGACTTCATAGGATATCCGCATTATTCAAAAATGTAAACTGAACATGCAAGTGCATGAAATGCAGATGCACGTTTCATAATAGTTCGGAAATCATCATCTTCCGAAATTTGCTCGGGACTTCATAGGACTTCCCTTCCGAGGAAGTCCTGGAATTTTGACGCACGTGCATGTTCCGTAAAATTTCGAAAATCAATGTATTCCAAAAATTGGCTGGGACTTTCTCAGGACTTCCTCGAAGTTCCCTGGACTTCCTTGAGACTTTCCCGAACTTTCTTGAGCGTATAAAAGGACTTCATCGCTGGTTGAATGTGCAAACATATATTTGAGCATCTTAAAAGAAAATTTGACTTTAGCATCAAATTCCATAGAGTTACACATGAAATTTGGATAAAAATGGACAAAAAACTATTTCTAACCTCTGTTTGCATAATATAAAACGTTTACTCGCATTTTTATTAATGCCAAGGGCCAATTTTATTACGAAATACTAGAAAGATACTTATATTTTTTAAAACTGGGGTTTTGTTTGAAAAGGAAATGATATAAAGCAACGCCAGCTTTATAGTTTTTATCAATATTAAGATTTTCGATATTTTAAAATTTGAAATAGTTTATTTATTTATTCCATAGGTAATTTTTGTGTTATAATTGCGAAATGAGATACCTATAGTAAAGAAAATACTCAATTTTTGATAAATCTTCATTTTGGTTTTCAATTATATTAAACATGCAAATTGATTTTTTAGCCAATTTGGCTATAACGCCAAAATTCCTTTCTCGCACTTCCGTACCATAATGACCTACTTTACTCTTTAATAAGAGGGACTAAAATGGTACTTTTACTCCCCATTACGTCAAATTTACTTGTTCTCCCTGTCTCGAGATGTCACTCTATATTATTTTCATAAATAATAAATAATGACATGTTTAGCAATCATTTTTAGGTTAATACATAATGATTTTGTTCATTAAAAATAAAAGTTCAAAGCGAATTTCTATGAAGCAACAGGCAAACTCAAATCCTAACCTATAAACACGAGTTATAGTTTTAAAATGTTGACCATTAAATATATTTCATCAGGAGACTCGATTAGGAATTTATAAATTTATTCTCTATTGAAATTTTTTTATTTTTTTGCTTTATATCCTTCAGATTGCCATTTAAAAGCGCTATTAATTTAGAATTTAATAATGAGGATTGCCTTTAACATTGCCAAGACGGGCCCTTTTAGTTCGGGTATTTTTTAAAAAGGTGAATACTGAGTTTCGTTTTTAAAGTGGCCAGAAAATGCGTGAATACGTCAAAAACTCGAATTTGGCAATTCTAAATTTGCCTATAAAATAACTCCTGAAAAATCTTAAATAGTTTAAATATCAATTATTGATGTGGTCAAGGAAAAAGCCCTGGGTATAAAAAACTATCTAATGGAGTATTGGGAATTCTATGTATCGGAAGAGGGCGCTTTAAATGGCATAAAATGGAGGATAGCCGGTACTTGTTAGTGTCAAAAAATGTATTGAAAATGCATCTTTGAACCTAAAAAGTACATATTCAACAAAACCCAAATATAATAATTATTTAAATCTTTAGTTAAACCCGGAAAGTTTCTAAGTTCATACTTTTGCCACCAGAGGGCTAACAGCATTCTAGAATGGGCCTTTCCACAGTAAAATATTTTTCAATGAATTTTATACTATGCATAGCTCTTCGTAAACCTAATGTAATGGGCTGGTTTGTTTTTTAACTAGGGCACCAAAAATATTTAAATTAATTTATTTAGAAATCGTGTTCAAAAAAGCGGCGACGTTGCTGGTGTTCTTGTCGTGAGTCCTCGTGTGCAGTCGACTCTATCAACTCTACCAGTAATCTATAGCCAGTAATCGGTGGTAACAGATTGCAAATGTCAAAGTCAAATTTATTTCCTTATTGGTTAGCTGTTGGCTTGTGTAACAGTCATCTATCAAAACAGAGTTTATAGAGCTTTGCGGTGGACGAGACGATAGGGGATAACAACAACGTTGCCGGACTAGAACTTTTGAACATTATGACGTCACGGCTTCATAAATTCACATTTTTAACTCTTACACAAAAGATATCAAAAAATTGATTGAATATTATTTTTATTTTAACTTTATCTTTACAAATTAAAAAATCGTGGAAAGGACCATTATCAATATTCTGTTTCATAGAAAAATATAAAAATTCATACACAGGGTGTTCCGTTTGTGGTTCATTGATGCTTTACCTTGAAAATTAAAAAAGTCATCGGTTCATGGGGTGGGGGGCTGCCCGTATCGTGCACACTCAAACACCCCTACACCTAAATTTATTTCTGCTGGGACCTAAAGTGCCTTCGCCAACTACCCAACTACACAGGACCGGGCCTGCACCGGTAAAGTAACGCTAATCCGATAGAACTGTAGTTTTATGACTACTTCCCATTTGAAAGTGCATTCGTTTTACATATTACAAACCAAAAACAGTAATCTGATAATAAATGGCAAAAAAATTAATATGCACCGAGTGATTAAAGTATAATCCCTCATATGATATTGTTCATAGTCGGGACTATAACTCTCACCAAGGGAGTAGGTGCATAAATAACTATTAACTATGGATTAAAAAATTATAGAAAATATCAATTTTTTTAATCAGGATTTTTCGTATAGAAATTTTTTTGAAAATTAAAAAACTGATTTTCTATCCTGTTTCTGCATAATATCAAACGTGTACGATTGATTACGAAATACAAGGGCTTGGTTGAAAATTTTTCATAAATTCATGTAAATGACATTTTCTCATTTCCGTGATGACTTATTTTATTTTGATTTATTTTATATTTACATCATTAAAAACATTTTATTTTGTTTTTAGAAGTATTCGAATATAAATTGCATTTTATTTACATTTTCATGACTTAAGTACCTATGTTGTACGTTATAATGGTATAAACTTTTAATGAACCAAGTGTAAGAATATTCTAATAATAAAAAAAGGCCTCCGACCGTCATCATACGGAGGCAGATCAATTTGTTAAACTTGGGGACCAAGCGCAGGGGGCGGCGAGGTTTTAATTACTTCATCTCCCGAAGCGCGGCGCACTTACATAAGGCCTCCGCATCATTTCAATTTCCACAATTTTAAATACCAGGAATATACATTTACAACTAGACAGCTTCAGCTACACCACCACCATCTTTTAATTTCCAATCTATATTCCTGCAGTCAATTCTTTCCCCGCAAACAAGAAAAGTTTTTGACATTTTTGTTTTGTTTTCACCAATTTTTATTACAGCACACGAGATGGTGTATTATTTTACATGTATTTTAACTTGGCCGTTATTTTACTACATAATTTTTTAATCAAATGTTATTTAACTGAAAACTACCAAAAAACTTAACAATACTTTTTGATTTTATCACTAAAAAGAAAAATGGAAAACCTAATTATTTGTATATCTACAATACTATTTTTTCATCATGTAATACAGAAAACCAAACCAACCCCCCCCCCCTTGGGCAAATATGACAACTCTTTAACAGCCAGGACGACAACCTAAAATTTGCTTGGTTAGACTATACATTTCAAACTGAACTTATTTTGAATGGATCGTTTTAAAATGATCGCCCTGTATAGTGATACCACGAAAGCAAGAAGTAAACTTCTAAGATCTTTAGTCTAAAGTCTAAAGAGTGCATTTATTATTTTTTTTCATAAATAACAAAATTGCAAAATTTATCCGTCTTAAAAACATGAAAATATTGAGATGTCTTTTTTTTATTTTTGCATTTCCAACAATGTTACATAAAATTGGTTGTATACCGTTTAGACAATACACTTTCATCAACATTGCCTTTTCATCGACAGTCCGTTTCATAGACACGACCGTTTCATCGACACAGACGTTTCATCGACGTGGCCAATTCATCGACACGGACGTTTCATCGACATTACCTTTTGATCGACAACCGTTTCATCGATGCTACCCTTTCATCGACAAGCCTCTTCTTCGACAAGGACGTTTCATCGACAAACCTCTTCTTCGACAAGGACGTTTCATCGACACTACTCTTTCATCAACACAGACGTTTCATCGACATTACCTTTTCATCGACAACCGTTTCATCAACATTACCTTTTCATCGACAAATCTTTTCTTCGACAAGGGCGTTTCATCGACGCAGTCATCGACAATACTCTTTCATCGTCACAGACGTTTCACCGACATTAACTCTTCATCGACAACCGTTTCATCGACACTACCTTTGCACAGACATTCAATTTTTTCTAAAAGGTTGTTTCATTGACTAGAGCTTCATCACCACTACCTTTTTATAGCAAAGACATGTTTCATCGCCAATATAGTTTTATCGACACATGACACAGACGTTTCAAAGGTTTTTCGATGAAAAGGTAGTGTCGATGAAATGTCTGTGTCGATGAATTGGTCGTATCGATGAAATAAAACCGTTGTCGATGTAAAAGCACAGTCGATGAAATGAACTGTAGATGAAGTGGTAGCACGCCCATGAGAAACTGTGTAAATTTGGCTTTAATTCAAGAAGGAGATAAAATATCCTTAAACATTTAGGAACTACTGCAATGTAATCTATGTCTTTACAAGAAATATCTTGAAAAAGATAAAATCCTGAATTTAGGTAAATAAATTTATTTACAGAAAAGTACATGTGCTTGTGGTGGTTTTAATTTGAAACATCAAAAGAAAAAAATCATCAACAAATTATATTTGCGTATAAAAAATCCGTAATAAACCTGGTTTTAAAACAAAAATCGTTTTAAATTAATTTGATTTCGTGTTTCTGATAGAGATCTGTTTTACTAAGCACCCAATTACTTTCACTTTCAATTCAATCGGGTAATTAGCCGTATTATTTAAAGTAACCTTTACTCGTAAGCCTAACATTTATGACAGACACTTTCTAAGTGAAAGACGCAAGAAGCGCGATATTTAAAATAAGATTTAATCACGTCTCCGCTGTGGACAAGATGAAAAAATTAATTTTTGCGCTACCTTCATAAGGTAAATTATACCCCACCGCCTCCGGATGATTTAAGATGAAATTTTTCACTGCTTTAAAAGATAATTTATACGAAAGAGATCCCACGGATTACTTCCTTTAATACTTTTGTTTCTCTTATTTTTTAACATGAAATTTAAAAAAAAAAGTATCTAGAAGATTACTGATTATAATCATATAAGATTTTGGAGTTCTGTATATCCGGTCCAAAAGATCATTAAAGTTGGTTTGATTTTGCATGTGCGTTCATAAAAACCCTGCAATTATTATAAAAATAGGTCAAATCGTTAAAACTAAAAACACAATCAGGAGATCTATCTCCTGCGAATAAAAAAACTTTCATTAATTTCAAATCTTAATTTGCTAGGTTGTTTCGCTTGAAGAGCTTTCTCCGGAGACTTTTGTTAAAGATCCGTAGACCGGAACTTGCATACTCCTAGAAGTAGCCTTTATCGCATAACTAAATTCGCACAATTTAAAATAAAGTAAATGAAAATTTTTATGATTTATTTTTAATTTATGTAATGAATTGTGAAAGCGGAAAAAGAACAATTTTCTAGAAATAATATTGATTTCATAATTGGATAAGAGTTGTATTAAAGTGGGCGAGTTATGTTTGAGCAAATAATGATAAATGTAATAGACTCACTTGAGTCCCTTTAAGACAAATATTAGATGAATTCGATCAACACAATAAATATCATTTTGCTGGAGGATAAAGCGAAGCTCTTGTTTCGAATGGAAGACAATTATTGCAACGTTATTAACATTAATTATTTAAATTAAATTTAGAACTATTATCTCTCTACTTACGCCTGATTATGATACGGAAAGGAGATTTAATTTTAATTAAATTAAATCCGTATTTAACTTTATTACATAATTAATAAGCTTCATAGTAGAGTAATTCTTTTATAACCCCATGAAAAAAACAGGTAAAAAGATTTTACCGTGATTAAGCTTAATTTAATATGATTAATTAAAAATAACCCTTCTCACCTTAATTTTCATGAAAAAAAATTTTAAAATTAGTATTTTTTGCAAAAATCTAATTAAAATGTTGATTTTCAATTGCAGTTTTAGTAATTACTTCTGGTGTTTCAAGTTAATTAATCTCCCTCGACATTCATTGCTTAAACGTACACAATTTACACTACTAGTAATGTACTTTGATTAAATTTTAATAGTGTTTTAACTCACTAAAAATTTCGATTAAAAACACCACGCAGTTACAGTTTATTGATTTTTTATTAAAACAATATTTGCCAATTTTGTTTTATTTTCATTTTAGTGTCTCCATTAAGCATGCGGTCACTGGAAGTGACGACACCTTGGCAAGAGGAGGAAGAGGATGTAGAAGTAGAAGACATGGAACTCAGAAAACACCCACTTAATGGCAGGGATGATCTCAGTGAATCGAGTAGTGATGAAGCGACGAGTAGAAAACGAAGAAAACACGGAGGTAAATATTTTTCTTCACCTCTGACAAGTTTCAAGTATTTACATAAAGTTTTACCCAAAAATAATAGATTAATCATATTAAACGTAACGAACAATTTTTTTAAATTGTCATTTTATTAAATATAGTGTGATATCCAAAAGTGTCAAAATTATGTTAAATAAACGAATAAGGAGAGTACATTTCTTAGGTCTGGCCTTCGTTTTAGTGTTGAAGGTGCAGCAAGCAACAATTCTAACCTGCCGAATGATAAACGCTGCGTTTCGTGCTTATTGGCACTCATCAGCATCACATACTGCTTGCTTGAGTTCGTCCCAAAAAGATCGGATGAAATGTTGATTGCTACACCTTCATCTCTGACTTATATAGTATTACCGGGAACATTTCCCTTACTAGAAAAAAGCAGAGTCATCTAAAATGCCCAGTGAAGGCTTGTGTAGACCAACACTAGATGACTCTGCCCATTTTCAAAACGAGTGGAGCCATCTACTTATGTAGATCGATACCAACAAATTTAGATGGCTTTAATCTTTACTTCCAATCAGTTTGGAAAGGACTCAAGTAGTATGTGATGTTGCAAATAAGCACGCAACGCAGCGACCATCACTCTGCAGCTTAAAATTGTTGCTTGATACACTTTCACAACTAAAACGAAGGCAGATTTACGGATCTACTCTCCTTATTCGTTTATTTATTGTAAATAACGCTCTTCGAATGCATTTTATTTAACTTAATTGTATGATTTAATTGAAAACGATATCCAATAGTTCGACTAAAGCGTCTTTATTACCAAACGAATACCACAATTTAACTTCGAAATGCATAAGTTCTAAGTTCCTATAAAATTGTGGTATTCGTTTGGTAATTAAGCCCCTTTAGTCGAACTATTGGATATCATGAATCACCAAACTACTGGAACCTTCAATTTTGAACCTATTTACATATTCGCCCATAATACTGAGTACTTTTTAAACTAATTATCTCATACATGAAGTATTTATGAAAATTTGAAGTTTGGATTATATCTTTGTGCACCAAAGTGTGATAAAATTGATTAAATCTTAGTTGCACAATAAAATCACGTTAAGTGTATTATATTACTTTATTGAAATTTTAAATTTAACCTTATTACATAGCCTAGTGCAGGTAATCGTCGTTTTGCGCCGGTTCGATTTACACCGATTCACAATTACGCCGGTTGGTGCCGGCGTGGGATTTTCCGAGTTTCCGAGTTAATTTTCGTTTTGTTTTTAAGAAAAATAAAAAGATATGATTACATTTTTGATTTTATTATAAAATTAAAAAAATATTCAATTTGTAGTTTCATTATGGGGACAATAGTGATTCAGAACCCAAACATTGTGAGAAAAAAGAACGAAAAATGTGTGTTCATTTTACGCCGGTGTCTCTCGGAACGGAACGTAAAACGTACCTGTAATAGTGAATTTAAAAATGAACTATATTTTGATATAGGAGTGAACAGAGTCCAACGGTAGCCATCCAGGACCACTCCTATTTTTGTTATTTATCAACGACATAGCCTCCTGTTTTATATCCTCCAAATTTCTATTGATTGCTGACTATCTAAAGATTTTCTTTACAATTTAAAACTTTTTCGATATTCTTGTACTACAGAAAGATCTAAATAGACTCTGTAATGGGTGTTTGAATAACGTCATGCTTATTAGTTTCACTGACATTATTCAAAAATGACATTTACTGAACCATATTTCAAAAAAAGCTGAGTTGAACAATCTGAGCTTTCTAAAAATATTATTCTTTTCTTCCTGTAGTATTCTGGAATATCTTTCTCCAGTATTGTCGTCTCAGTATACGACCCACATCCAAAAGTTAAAGCCATTTTAGACGGGGATATTTTGTTACCAAAATTTTGTTCCCAAATTGTTCATTGCGCAGTGCGCAATCTGAGTCGATTTGGGAACAAAATGTTGGTAACAAAATATGCCCATCTAAACAGGCCTTTAGAGACAATTCAAAATAAATTTCTGCATTACGTGTCTTTTAAACTTAATTACAATGAATACTTGATATCCAAATTAATTATTAATAATTAGAGGTTGAGGAGAAAGGAAACATTCGATGGTGGCTCAACTCAAATGTCTTCCATAATGAAGAACGGATCAAAAATAATGATATCAGTTGATGTATTAACAGCAATACTATAGTATAAATATAAATTCTTTTTCCAACCTAACATGAGATGTAACAGTCGCCTCTCTGGATTATTAATTTCTGCCACCTCAACCGAACGGTTATTGTTTTTACTAACCCAACATCCATACACAAAAAAGTTGCCTTGCTTGGATTTTTATATTTGGATGTTCCTTACCGAATTGAAAAATTCGATACTCCAAAACTGTGTCATGGTTCAGCAAAGCGATGTACAATCTTCTGAATATAACTTCACATTTTAAGACTTTCGGGAAGTAGTCTCATCATATATTTCGAAATGAGTACGTTTGGTTTTACCTGAATGAATGCAAAAGTGCGTCCACAATTGACGTGTGTAGATTTTTCTTTTCAAAATTAAATGATAGAATTTCAACGTCTTTTTTCTTCTTAGATAGCTTTATTGTTTTCTTTTAAATCGGTACAAAATTTTTTAGCCTTAGTCTCATGTACAATCTTCGAATCTTCTGATTCTGCAGCTCCTCTCTTTCATTTTCATCAACCTTCAGATCTTTTATCTTATTTTTTTGTGCAAGATGTCACACTTCTTATAAATATCTGAACATGGCGATTCAAAACTGTAGTTAACAGTACTCTTCACCTACTTTTATAAAACATTCTTGCAATTAGAGTCACGTCCAGTTTTTCTTGCCTTTTTTGCGTAGGCGCAACTTCAGTATCTTTATTATATTCATTGCTTCCCGATTGCATTTTTTCCTTTCCCGAATCTGCATTACTATTTGTAAATATTCGAGAATTGGAGTAATTTACATCACATCTTCTTTTTTTGGATAGACCTACTATATCGGGATTAGATTCACATGAAGGTCAATAGTTCATAAAGGTCTGACGAAAAATTTTGTATTAAAATAAAACCTCCAAAACAAACTTAAAACGAATAAAGCAAATCGTCTTCGCATCTTCTTATATTTGTAAAATTGTTCCTATTATTCATTGGTACAAATATGAGGCATCTACGAAGCTGCATCCACCTAGCACCAAACGATGAATTATTATCTATTTCTTTCTTGTAACAAATAAATCAGATATTTTTTAACTTAAGTAAGTACACGTATTAACTTAAAAATGAACGAAAATGGAACTGTTCCCTTTTTGATTATGAACGAAAAAGACAAACCTGACTCATCCTCACTCATCGAATGAAAAAGCAAACACATTGGTTTAAATATGAGTGAACATAGCGAAGAATATGTTCCTCACTCATTGCTCAAGAATCAAAACGATTTAGTTTTGCTGCAATGTGATCCCATGATATCTTTTTTTACCATGACTAGGCACGTATAAATAGCGGTGCATGAGGATCGTCCCAATGAGTCGTGAGCAGTGCTAAACTGGCATGGCCATACCCTAATACTACCAAATCTCAACCTATTTTAATTGTACGTATCAGTTCATTTCTTTGACATTTGAAAAAGTCTGTGTTTTGAGCAAATATAATATAATACGCGTAAATAAAGAAATTCCATAAAAATAAACTTTGAAATTCGACACGACTCTCGCAATATCTTTCCAAGGTGCTTGTCTGGTTGTGTTTACACCAAGCGTTAGCGATTTTACAATTAACAAACGCGCGTGTAGTAGTAAAATTAATTACTAATTAATTTTACGAGGTGTTGTTCTTTTGAAAGATTAACTTAGATTAACCAACACCATTTTATATCATATATTCATGTAGGTTAGGTCATGATATTTTATGCTAGTATTATGCCATTGCGCATCATCGTCTCTAAATTATCCTTTACAACTATAATTTGATTGTTATTGTATTCTCTACATCATTTCACTTGTGCTTCACAACAGCATGTGGGAGAGTATTTAAGTATGCTTAATAATAAAGCTCAATTTTATTGTTACATTTATAAATTCGAATAAGTTTAAAGAAAAATACAACCTCTCGCTTCCAAAAAGGAAGTTGTTCTTTATTATACCTACTGATTTCATTTCAATTTTAATTTAATTTGCATTTAAATTAGATAATTTCAAAATAATTCGCATAATAACTGGGAAAATTGAGTGAAAAATAAACCAAACTATAAATCACATACTTATTTTCTTCTTGAATTTGTGGAAGAAATCTTGACCCACAGTATATCCCATATAATTGAAAGCACCAATAAAAATCTTCACTTCTGTTATTTTTTTAAATCTGTATCACCTAGACTACGAAGGTATTAGCTGCTTTCACAGTTAAAATGCCTGTTCAAAATTTACGAAATATACCTTGCAATTATTTCAAAACATAATCGTATTTTGTAAATAACATTCAGTTTAATAATTACATAGTTTAAATAACATTCAAGGCTAAACTTCTAAATGCTGACTTTTTCAAAAATTAAATTATTAACTCCAAAAAATAAGTTTAAAATAGGCCAAATTTTAAGTATGTTTAATGATTTTTTTGGGGGATTTTGGATATAAAATATTAAAAAACTGTCACATACAAGTCTTAAGCAGAGGTTCCACTTTCATATGATATTCTTATTTTGTATATAGCTCAATACATATTCGCGTAGTTTGATAGATAAAAACAGGTAAAAACTCATATAATTTAGTAGAGTTCATATCCAACAAACTAAAAAATAGTATATTGCATACCGAGATTAAAACTTTTCACTAACATTTGTTTACTAATTTATTCTCTCCCAGGAACCTTATTCTTGAACCATTCGAGAGGACGTTGTATACAACTTTCATCATTCTATCCTTGTCATTCAAATAAAAAACATGAGTCTGTCCTTGTCATCGTCATGTGGTATACGATATCACGTTGAGTGATTCAAGAATATGCCACTATGTCAATTCTTATATACAACTAAAAAATAGTAGGTAATCAAATAATAGAAATTGAAAAGTTGGGTATGGCATCAATGGCATGGCTAAATAATAAAAATATCATTTCCAAAATTTGTGGAGTGGTTTGTGATCTATGATAGATCTTGAAGATGAAGAATTGTCGGAGGTTAATAAAAATGCAGAAGAATTCTAAACTCCAAAAAAAATTATTGTAACGGAATATGTGTCCTCAAGTTAGTATAAGGTACCGTCAAATGTCAAAATTTGATCCAGTTTCACTAAACATTTTTTAAAAATTGGAAGTAAAAATGAAGATTTTGAGATTTGTTTTTTTTAAGCGTTATTTTGAAGAATATAAAACCATATCTATCATGACCTACTTTTTCCATTCAAATTTAAAAAATTGTTACCTACATTATTTTCAATTATTTTAATAAAATGTCAAATCTTCCATTATAAGTATGAGTTTTACTTTCAACCCACGGGAGAAAAGTAATCACTTTCCGACCGCTTGAGGCTTGAGACGCGAAAGTCAAAAAAGTCTTACTTTCAAACTTTTTAAAAGCCACTAATAGTAATATTATATGGTTATGAATAATTATAACACATCATTTTACTTCCGGTCATTTTTGTGCATTGAACAATTATTCAACGTTGGACAATTTGTCTCAACTTCTGAACGCAGGAAGATATAAAAAAAAATAAACAGAGCAATGAATTTTAGGAATGTGGCATATTCAGATAGGGGGGGGATAGGGTTTCGAAAAAATATGCAATTTTTCTTCTCCTGAATTCTAGAATTTTTATGAGGGTTACAAACTTCAAATTTTTTCCATTTTTGTAATATTTCTAGTTTTTATGATTTATTTAAGAAAACCTCCAATAACCTGATTAAAAAGTTCATTAAGCTTCCAGTAAAATTTTCAAGAGCCCAAAGACTTTTTTGATGAACGCGTAATTTCAATTATTTATAAAATTTAGGCGCCATGCAATTTTAAGCCTTTATTGATTTTTCAAAATTATTATGAAAGTTACTGGAGTTAAAGACTTTAAAAAAAGATAACAAAAAAAGAAACCTGTAATCTGATTCAGTTTTTCCAAAATATATCCGAGAAATGATAAGCAACTTTTGTTTTGCAAGTGGCAACATGAGAACAAAAAAATAATTCCAAGAACAAACCAGGGGTCCTATTTTAACTTAATGAGGTTTTTTCAAAAAAAGTAGATGTAATTCTGAACAAAATTACCTAATTGCTTTTTTGATTGTTTATAAAACTAAGAGGAACCTTTGAAATTTCGCGTGTTAAAATTAACGTATCAGGAAGAAATTTAAAGACAAAATCTAAAGCATACTTGTTTCTAATAATATCATTGACATTAAAAAAAATATACAGGAATCCCAAAAATCACTAAAATTTTGAACTTTTGAAACAGGTGAAACACATCAAATTTTAAAATAAATTTTCAAAAAAATTCCTATGAGGAAAATAAGCCTATTTTACAGGAAATTATTTACATGTTATAATGGAACTAATTTTGTAAGTCTAGCTTCAGTGGAAATGTCATTTTTTTGCGTTCAAAGTGCATACAAAGTTTTCATCAAAAACGTCAGTTTGAATAAAAGCGGTAAAAAAATTTTAAATAGGATTTCAAAGAAGTTCCCATTGCAACATTTATTTTTTAAACGGTCCATTTTATAAAAAATCAACCAAATTTTATAATAAAACTTATTTTATAATCACATCTTGACTATAAATACCCTTTTTAGGTCATTAAAGTGCGATTAAAAATTTCTCCAAAAAATAATTTTAACTTCAATTGGTTATATTAAATTTATTTTCTGGCCCATGATTGATTTTAGACTTTTGTATTATAGATTACACCCTAATCTTTAATTTAAAATCAAAAATTTTGTTACAAGTTTATCGAAATTAGCAGTTTTTAAGTTTTTAATCAAGGTTTTAGAATTTTTTTCTACAACAAAAATGAGTACTTTTATAATCAATTTTCAAAAAAGTTCCTATGAGAAAAATATTACTTCAATAAGTCTATTTTATAGGAAATTTTTCAAATATCTTAATGAAACTAGTTTTGTAAGTATAAGTTCAATGGAAATGTCATTTTTGGGCGTTCAAAGTGCTGTAATGATTTTATCAAAAAAATCATTTTAAATAATTTAACTTAATTTATCAATCATGATTTCTTTAAAATAATTATGTTTTATAAAAAAAATTATAAAAGATACTATTATTTTTATTTAACTTTAATTTAAATTAAATTAAAATAAAATAATTTTTTTTGAATGACATTTACAATGCTGAAAAAAGTGGAAAACGCTGTATAATTGCTTATCGCCCCCCTAGAATTTTTCTCTAGATCGGCCACTGGCAATATGCAAAGAAGTAAAACGCACTTGAATCTATAAAAGACATTGCCGTCGTCATAGATAAACTTCATCTTGAAATTGAAAGATAAAAATTGACTTTTGTTCATTTTTAGCCGAGACTACTAATAAATAAATATGTTGTTTCTGCGATTATGCAAAAAATAGGCCATTTATAATCGGTTGTCAATGCATAAAGTTACTTAGTGCAAAAAAGCAGGACTTATGTAATGCTTTTCTGCACTACTCCAAAAAAGTGACTATGCACTGACAACTGATCATAAATGACAAATTTAGAAATGTCAATATCTGTCATTAATTTAATGCTTTTGTGGAATTTCATTATTTTCAATGGTTGATGATCATCGATCATAGAAAAAATTGTGTCTGAAAAAAATGGAAAATTTCCCATTTTGCCCCAACTCACGGAGTAGAATGGGAAATGACCTCGGGGCACAGTGGGGCTACTAATTATTAGCACAGGGCATAGTTCACTGATGAAAACAAATTAAGTGTAAAGCGCACTCTGATAATTACGGCGGCCATTTCGTATTGCGCAGCCCGGCGAACCGAACGCTGTGCACAAAGCTCGCGTGTTTCCGTCGCCCGTAGCGAGCACCCCACCCCTTTCCCATTCTGCCCCGTTACCCAGTTCCATCCCGGGTTTCCGTATTGTTACTTTTTATCTTGAAATTGCCCAAAAATCAATTCCCAAAGTTAGGGACACTAGTTTAGAAACATTTTGTATATGAGCAACAGAAATATGTAGAGTGTGTATCAACCTACGAAAATGTGCTAAAATCCAATCCATTTACTTCAGTAATTATTATAAAGAATTTTTTGGAAAAATCTATAGGTAATAAGGCAATATCCATAAAATTAAGACATTTTTATGTTTGAAGCTTTATAGCAAAAATAGCTGCAGAAAAATCTCTTGCTTTGATAGGTCTAAATACATTGTACATAAAATATTCCAGCTAGTGTTATTAAGAATACAAAGCCTTTCTTTTTATAAAGAAAACGCGGTATAGACATGATCCTCGCATTTCCATCAGAAAATTTAGTTTCCAAAATTTGACTCTTCTCCATGAAGTTGCCTTCAAGACTGAATGAATTGAAAATTCGCTTCAATTCTTCCTAAACCATATGATTGACTAGTGATTTAGGTGAATTGAATATTTTTCGTACGTAATTTTATTTGTTGCTGGTACAAAAATAAATTATGTTTCTTTTTGGTTAGTAAATCAAACCTAAACCCTAGCTATTGTGTATTCTTCGTGAAAAGAATAGAATCGCGGGCTGTGACCTGACTTTGGGCTTTTTCACAACACAAACAGATTTATTTTCATTTGAATTCACGAAAGCAAAGCACATACGTGACTCCGAGGCAAAGCTTGTCACACTTTAAAATTAAAAGCTTAAAATCGGGTTTTGTTCCAGGTAGCGCCTCCAGTGGGGGCGGCTCTAGCGGAAGCACGACGCGAAGAAGAAAATCGTGCATCAGTGCCCGAGAGAGAAACCTGAGAAGACTGGAAAGTAATGAGAGGGAGAGGATGAGGATGCATTCGCTCAACGACGCCTTCGAGGTAATTTTATTATTTGGAAAGATCCTAAAAATTGGAATGATTGTCGATTGTTTTACGTTTTACTGTCACGCTTTCCAATATCGTTCGCCTGTAAATTAGCAACAAAGTTTGCACATTAAACTCTCGTACGCGAGGTTATTAATGCAAATTTTCTAAAATTGGATCGTAAAATGAAAATAAGCACTTGATACCTACGACTGTTTATTGTTTGTTTTATGTCACTTGTTGATTTTTATGCGCAATTTTAATTTCAGTTATTTTCCCTTTTTATTTCCTTTAACATTTATGTTATTTCTTTTACTGTAGTAACAAACTTTTATTGGGCAAAAACTTTTCCATTTCAGAATTAAATTTTCCTTCTAAAATCAAAAATTTCCTTTGAAAATCCGCTATTTGTTAATGATTTCTAATATCGTACACAATATTATAATATTGTGTAAACATTGTGTCACAATATTTGCACATCTTCAAATGTTGATCCAAATAATCTTGTGACAATATTGGGAGTATATATTTTTAATATAGTGACAATATTGGAAACGTTGTGACAATATTGCCACAATATTACCACAAGCTAAACACAATTTTGATTTCTACAGGGGAAGGGTTAAAACATGGTGCAGCACCGACTCAAGGAGCGATCCAAGTACCGACTCGAGCAGTACAAACAAACACATTGTTTCTTATGCGTGCAGGAGTCGGTGCTTGAGTCGGGAGTCGGGTTGCACCATGTTCACGCATATAAGAAACAATGTGTTTGTTTTTAATGCTTGAGTCGGTGCTGCACCATGTTTTAACTCTTAGGTATCCCTAAAAATAAAAAATTAAAATTTGGTATAGGTATACGTTTTTGTTTAATAGGCTATTCTAGTGAACGTCAAATTTTTCTAAAGTTAAGTTTAAAACTTCTCAAAATTTCTTCACTACCCCAAAAATTGAGGATATCTGCTTTGGGAGACCAAGTTTTGGAAAACTCCAAAATTTTTCTTCCAAGGGAGGTGGTAACCTCTGAACATTTACCAATATATTTTATTTTCACATTTGCAATATCATTTTTACAAAATATCTGATTTTATTTTTAATTTTTGTTTCAGCAACTTAGAGAAGTTATTCCACATATAAAAATGGAAAGAAAATTATCGAAAATAGAAACGTTAACTTTAGCGAAAAATTATATTATGGCTTTAACGAATGTAATATGTGACATGAGAGGGGAGGAAAAACATTACACGTAAGTTTATTATCATTTTCATAATTTGGAACGTTTCTTCTTAGAACAATATTTGTTGCTCCTTTGATGTTTTTGGAACTTTATTGAAATAAGAAAAATCTAAACTTTTTGGAGCAGTGCTTAATACACTACTTTTCCAATTAAATTTCAGAAAACATCAATTGTATTTCAGATAAATCAATTTAATTTTAGAAAGTATAAATTGTATTTCAAAATTAAGCCAAAAATTAAATTGTTGGTGGTGATTTCGCTCTTGCAGCACAATACAACCAAAATTTCTTGGGCCAAATTTACTCTAAAGGAAATGATTCTTTATGAAGAACAATTGATGATTCTGAAATACAGTTGATACATTCTGAACTAAAATTAGTTTTTCTAAAATACAATTGATGTTTCTGAATTACAATTGATGATTTCTGAAATTGAAAATAAAAATTACAACCAAAAAATTTTTTTTTCTGTTTAACACAAATGCACAAAATTAAACAGGAATGATTATAATCGGTTTATAAACAAAAAGTTATGCAATAACATTATTATTTAGAAACGTTTTAAATATATTACAAAACATCTCATATTTAACTATTTACAAGATTTCAATGTTACATTGCAACGTTGCATTGAAACGTTTAAAATACGTTACGTAACATTACATGTTTACTGAATAACATTTTTTTCAATGTTTCATTGCAATGTTGCATTAATGTTGCAATGAAACGTTTAAAATACGTAACGAAACATTACATGTTTAGTGGGCTGTTTCTAATTTTTGGATTTTTGCAGATTCCAAGATGCTGAAGAAGATAGTTCTGTAGAATTAGACGTAGCAGATGATACACCCAGGGAACAAAATAACAACTCACTCCACCAGCAGAACCTTGAAATGTGTGCTCAGGAAATTCCTGCAGCACGCTGAGCACTAAGCTACGCTTAAATTTTATTAGAAAAATCGTCAATTTTAACTTACATTAAGTTAAGGCTATATAAATAGGCACATAATAGACAGCTCGCTTTTTATTTCCTAAAAAAAATCACAAAATTGTATTTATTAATCTCGTAAGAAAATTTATTTAACTATTAACTTATTTATTGTAGGTAAATAATAATGATTAGTGCCACAGTATTAATGTTTAATGTCTAAATATAATCAATTTATGGCGTTTATGGTCTTCAATTTCGAGTAATTATGGTATACGAAATTAAAAACATGTATACGTGGCACCATCATTTATTGTGAATAATCAACGAATGTTCTCTCAAGAAATAAATTATTTTACGAGATTTAATAATCACAATAATTCTATTAATTTTAACAATTAATTTAATTCTGCCTGAGAGATTCTTGCTATTTTGTTACGATGACTGATTTAAAAGATGTTTTAAAATATATCTGCTCGTACTTAATCACGATCTTGCTGTACGAAATGGTAGATTTAGTGTTTCGGTTTGAAGTTATTGCCATGAAGGGCACCGCTTAGTTAATTTAAGGGATTGTGATTTTTGTGCTTCCGTCTTAATCTTAGTTCAATAAGCATTTTATTTTTTTTATATGAGGAATTATTTGTAATATATTGTATGTTCTTTATTTGTAAATACTGAATACATATGAAATGCGCTACATGAAACGAAATTAATTTTTAGCTCTTATTATTATAATAGCCAATTAGGTAGTTAGTAGATAAGCTAATCGTGAAAATACATTGTATCATGACAAATCTCGTCTTTATTAAGGAAATTTAAATCACCTCAACTATTACAGATATGTTCCTAAATTTAATATGTAAATATAAATTATAAAAATTTTCAAAATTTCATATATTTTTATTCATCAAATAAGTGATAACAATCTAAAAAGTTAAACTTGCTCGTACTATATAAACATCCATTCTTTTAAATCATAACACAAGTCAAGCTATTTTTTTAAGGAAAGATTTAACTTTTTAGAAATGATATTCAATGTTCCTAACTTTTTGTGTAAAGCAATTTCCTAAAAATTTTACTATTATACAAAAAGTAAAAAAGTTTCCTTGAAAATCAACCAAAAAATCTATTTTTTAAATTAATTTATTAAAAAAAAAACTTGAGAAAGACGTGATTTGATCATTAGGTTATTAAGTTATTTGTTTTATTATTAAATGTTATTATGGGCAAAATTCGTTTTAGAAATGCAGTAAATGCGAGTTTAGTTCGTAATAATTTTTAATAAAATAAAAATCATTCCATAATAATCGGCCAAAAAACTTATAAGTAATCTAAAACTGAAATTCTTGTACATAAATTGCTATTTTAATCTTTAAAAATCTTTTCTCTAGTATTAAGTACCTAAAAATCCATAAATTAACCCTTAACTTAACTGTTTATAAATTTTGTTATTCTATTCTCGTAAAAAAAGAATCATAAATGTAACCTAGATAATTGTAATATGTGCTGGAAGTTACCTGAGAAATTATTACGAAATGAAAATACTCATGCTCAATTTCGTTTTGAGTTTTTTGTTTCACTTTAAGAATATAATTACACGAAAACTAAAATTAAAAAATGCAGGGTCACTTATTTCGTGCATATTACACACCCATTTACGTCCATGTACACGTATTTTACGTTACTTTAGGTTTGAAAAAGAAAACTCAAAATAAGTCAAGTTCCAAATGCATAATGTGATAGTAGGAAAAACTGCACAAGTTTTAGTTAAATATTAAATATATATAAATAGATATAAATATATGAAATTAGATTATAAGATATATTTTATGAAATATGTATTAAATGTATTTTCTTGTAATTATACACAAATATATAAAAAATATGAATTATGATGAGTATATACATATACATAATTTTAAAATATACATATATAAATAAATGAAAATAAATAATATATACCAGCAAAAATATGGTTTTTAATTTTATGGGCAAAAATTCCTATGGAGGCCCCCATGTACTACAAAGGTGCTGGACTCATCCCGAAATATTCGCTTTGTTCCAACAACGAGTTCCGACCGTCACGAAACCGTAACCAAACTGCTAGAATCGAGTTTATGCGCTTGCGCTAACTTCTTACCGACCAAAGGATAATCTCTTCTAAGGCTATTAAGTTTGGTTACAAATTTATATTTTATTTATATTTTTATTTATTTTTAATTTAGCAGTTTGGTTACGGTTTCGTGACGGTCAGAACTTGTTGGAAGAAAGCACTTGCTTTTTACTTTTTTTTGAAGAAGTTGCACTTTAGCTTTTTGGGGGCCTCAATAAGAGACGGGGGCCTGAGCGGCCAAATATATGTTGCAATAAATACGGAAAAACCCATGATTTTATAGGCCCTATTAAAATCATGGTTTTTTCCCGTATTTATTGCAACATATATATTTTCCTCATTATTTCAATCAATTTATATCACCCCTGCAGCCTGCAGCTTTAATGGCAGATAATGAGAGATTTCAAATTCTGTATAAACCTCCAGGCAGAGGCTTCGAGGAAATAAGTTCACTAAAAAATTCACTAGACTTAGGCCCTATTCGCATTCCAACATAAACCAAAATTTCGAACAGGTTTTTAAAAAATTGTAAATACAGCGTGATCCAGGAGCAGAGCGTCAAACTTCGGGAATATACAGGGTGTTCCGTAAGTAATGCATAATAATGAAAGGGGTTGTTCAGGACACCAAAACAAGCAACTTTTGTTAATAAACCCATATTCGGAAATTAACCATTAAGCCAGGGTAAATAAAAAAGATTTAAGGTAATTATTTTGTTCAATGCACAAGGTTGCACGCTGGTTCATAGATGTTCGAACCCTCTGGAATATCCCAGGATGTCTTGGACAATGGTACAAGCAGCCATAAGTCTTGCAAGAAGTTCTTCTTCTGTAGTAACAGGCGTCTCGTACACCAGACTTTTCAAATATCTCCAAAGGAAAAAATCTAAGCTTGTGAGATCAGGGGAACGTGCAGGCCAATTAACAGGTCCGCCAAGACCAATCCAACGGTTGGGAAAAACTTCATCCAGAAATTGGCGTACATTTAAAGAAAAATGAGGACACTCATCGTGTTGAAACCACATACCTTGTCTAATAATAAGCGGCACTTCCTCCAAGAGCTCAGGTAAAACTTCCTCCAAGAAATGGCGATACATTACACCATTCAAACGTGGTGGTAGTAGGTAATATGGACCAATTAAATTGTCTCCCAAAATTCCAGCCCAAATATTAATAGAAAATTGATGTTGATTTCGCCGACGGGATACAACATGAGGATTTTCATCATCCCAAATGTGACTATTTCGGCTATTATAAAAGCCGTCCCTCGTGAAGCATGCTTCATCCGTAAATAACACGAAACTGCCAAAATTAGGTTAAACCAAATGCTGCTGTAACCACCATCGGGAAAAATTTACTCGAGATGGATAATCTGCTGGACTCAACGATTGAACACTTTGAATTGAATAAGGGTGTAGCAACTGTCCATGGAGAACTCTCCAAACAGTTGCCTTGCTCCCAATGTTATGTGCAATGGCACGAATACTTGTGATTGCTGGTTCTTCCTCTAATATACGGTTGAGCACTTCTTCCTCAAATTGGATAGTGCGAAGTGAACGTGGACGACCAACAGCTCTACGAGGTTCGACAGATCCAGTTTCTCGAATACAATTATGAATCCTAGCAAAGATAGAATAATGCGGTTGATGACGTTGAGGAAATCTTTGCTGGTACAGCCGTGCAGCTCTCAAAGACTTACAAAGAGCTTCCCCATAAATGAGATGCATATCAGGTAATTCCGCATTGGAAAAATTCAGTATTTTCGAAAGTAATTTACTTTAATAACAAACGTAATTGATCTTAGAATAGCACAACAGAATAAACCGATGTTGATTTACTACTATCGTATTTAAAGTTGTTCACTCCAAATTTGTGTCTTGTTTTTTTAAAAATCTGTTGTGCACGGTCCATTGTAAAGACATGACAATAAATCGCAAACATTTATTTACGAAAAAAAGAAACTATAGCTATTTTTGTAAATTAAACTTAAAAAATTTTGTCTCAACCTAGTGAATTAATGGTTAATTTCCGGATATGGGTTTATTAACAAAAGTTGCTTCTTTTGGTGTCCTGAACAACCCCTTTCATTATTATGCATTACTTACGGAACACCCTGTATATTCTACCATATTCTACACTCTACAGTATAAGTTAAAATAACCAAATTATTAAATCGTATTATTATCGTTATATCATATTTTTATAAGTTTTTGAGTTATAAGAGCATTCCTTCCTAAACCCTGTGTTCAAAATCGCATTCCCCAAAATAAGTTATAACCTTTCAGAACTACACCCTTTCCAATTGTATTTCAGAAAAGATCAATTCAGTTTCAGAAATCATCAATTGTAATTCAGAACAGTCAATTGTATTTCAGAATAATCAATTTAATTTCAGAAAGTATCAATTGTATTTCAGAAAAGATCAATTATATTTCAGAAAAATTTATACTTATAATTTTAGAAAAGACCTTTTGTAAAATATTGAGAAAGCCAAGAGTTTTTGCCATTATTATAGTTATTTAAATTGGGTTTAACATTGGTGAATAAGGACCTAAGACCCAAGCCTGGTGTTAATGGTGTAATGTTAAATTTAGAAAGCACATTTTTGAGGAAATGTGCGTGCTATTGGTTATTGTGGTTCACGTGCACAATCACCGCCAAAAACTCTAGACTTCCTCATTTTTTTAATAATTGGTCCTTTCTGAAATTAAATTAATTTTCTGCCTTCTGAAATACAATTGACTATTCTGAAATACATCAATTGACTTATTCTGAAATACAATTGATGCTTTCTGAAATACAATTAACTATTCTGAAATCGAATTGATCTATCCTGAAATACAATTGGAAAAGGTGTAGTACCCTAATATAGTAATACAAATAATTTTAAAAACAATGCTTATCTTGCCGCCCCTCTCCACCGCCCACAAACTGAGTAAATTCCAGTAAACAAAATTTTATATGGAAAACGACAAATACTGGACGACATGCATTATTATTTAATCAATAATCATGAAATAGTATATTATTCAACGAGCGAGTAAAGATAGCCATTACTCACGAAGACTGAAATTGCGACACGAGCCGGCAGGCGAGTGTCGTAAAAGGTCTGAGTGAGTAATGGCTATTTAATCGCGAGTAGAATACTATACTTTATCTACGACGATTTTTCACTTTTAGATTCCTATCTATTATTGTCATTTTGCTGGCCGTTATTTTCATTAAACACCTATGTTTACTCTAGATTTTTGTTCTATGGCGTAAAATTGACAGCCCAATTTAACCTCTAAAATCACCTGACACCTAATTATATTTCTTATATTTTTAATGTTTCTCCAATCCATAAAGGCTCTGTATGCCATATTATACCTGTCTTTTGATTTATTTGGTAATAAATTTTGGGTTGTTGTTAGCGCAGTTTCTAGTATTTCTGGGGGTGTGCAACTTTCACTTTCTGAATCCACTCACGCTTTTTATTATTTTTGTAATTATATTTTTTAAGAAATATGTTTTTAATTTGCAATAAATAATTACTTTTATTAATATAATGTAATTGTAAATTCACTTTGATTCACTTTCTTTAAAAAATTTATATTTCAAATTGAAATTATTTTGACAGCGGCGCACGCAAGTGAAGATGGCGCCGTCACATTCTATTCGTGTAACCTCGTTACCGGTCGGTTTTTAGCCAACTTCAGCCCGTTTGTTATGATAAATGTTTTGAAAATGCTGTCTCGTGATTGGTTCCAGCTAGTGTGTTATGGAGAGACATTTGATTTAAATGGAGATATAACACACGGCTAAATTGTAATGATTGTCATTAATTAATAAGAAATGGGTACGTAATTAACATGTTATTCAATAGTCGTAGATAAACATACTTAAATGTACTCGTATATTCTACAAAACAGCGCAAGGCGCAACCCGATTGTTTTCAAATAAAAATTGTATAACAAACGTCATTTTTAAATAAGAATTATAAAGAAGCTATAATTTTTTTAAAAAGCTCTGCCCGGTTTTGTAAATTAATTATCGCATTTACAAATTCTGAAAGAAAATAATAATTTTATAAGGGCTGTAGACATCGTCCAGTAAACCTCAAAATAACCTTTACAATCGCGATAAATCATGAAATCGAACATTACTGGCAACAGCAGTTTTTCTTGGCAGATTTTCAAATTTTTTTCTGGTTTGTAAACTACATTAATTAAACTAAAACTGGTCTACAGCTTTTGTGTTGCAATTTTATCCAAAATTAATTATAAGCTACCAAAGTTAAGATACTTTTGGGTAATTATATTTTTTTTTATAGATTCTCCAATTTTTTTCCTTCTGTCCATATTTAGTTGAATGACTCTAGAATCTGAAATAAAAAAAAGTATGCAAAAATATTGTTTGTATTAGCATATCTAGTGTTGCCCGTAAAGTGCTATTTTTGCCTATTAAAAAATGCTCCAAGATATCCCCCATACATTTTTACGCTATTATAACAACACTGACCATTGCTCTTCTGACTTCTTATTATTTTCCCTTTTATTTTGCAACATTTGAAATACGTCGAATTAGTGCATCCCGAATACAAATATTTTCTTTATAAACCTCAAATTTTAACCACAGCTCCAAACATAAATCTAACGGCGGAAATTCTAAGGACCTTGAGGGCCAGTTAAAACCAACGGGACCAATCTAGGGTCGTTTTACCCATTAGGACAAAAAGTTTGTTTGTTTTGAATATAACACTTATTTAAAATCTGCACTATCTGTAAATTTAAAAAAAAAACATTTAAAATTTTAAACAATTTAAAATTATTCTCAAACGTATTGCATTTAGTGAATTACGTGCTTCTACAGAAGTGAATTTTATTCAGGATGTTCCAAAAATCACGAATATATTCAATATGTTACTATTTTTCTAAGGATTCCCAATAGAGTACAGAAGAGTTCATCCATCATCCACCATTTATAATGGGACATCTTGCACCCTGTACAATTAATTATAGTTTTCTTGAAATATAAGCAGAAATAATAACATTAAAAATCTTTAAAATTTGATTTAAATTCAAATGGAAAACTTTTTCAAGTTTGTAAGAGTTTGACTAAAATTTAAAAGAAAACTTATATTTCAATAATTCTTGAAAATTTCTCAAAAATAAAAATTTAAACAATCATTCAAAGATCACTTTAAGTGGGACCTTTCGTGTAACCGTCCAAAAAGAAGGTAATTTTTGAGAATCTTTTAAAAGAAAACTATTGCAGTGATTTTGATAAAATTTTTAGGCTATATTTGTACATTTTACTAGTAAACAAAAAAAAATTTAATATTCTTGTAGTTATTGGGTATCTCTCCAGCGACCAAAAAAAAATAAGATTCCCCACTGCTGCAGTGATTGCGGCCTTCACAGTGCCTAATATAAAAAAAGACGTTGAACTGGAAGATAATATTTCTTATACAAAGAGTCAGAATAGAAAAAAATATTTAAATTTAAGAGATGGCACGCGGAGCTTTGAAACAAATTCTTAATTTCGCTCAAAAATCTTTCAAAATTTTGGCTTGCCAAAATTACAATTTTTATGCAATCAGAAAACTGGAGGGTCATTGTATAGAGAATTAAGTACAAAAAAAGATAAAAGAAATCAAATGGATCGGATGATTTGTTTTTGAGTTAGAACTGCAGTAAATTTTTGAAAAATGTAGTTTTGAGAAAACGCGTTTAAAGATAAACGAAGTGATTTTATTATTATAAATCAATAAATATCAATAGGCCGTAGCTGGAAAACTATTTAAGATTCGTGATTAAAATTTTTCTTTTGAGGGGGTCACGTGGGGAGAACTACTCCGCTTTTTTATATTTTTTCTTTGCAAAATATCAATGGTAAATAGATTTTTTTCCACGCTGTTTTGATAACTTTAATCCTTAATAACTTTTTAAAAAATCAACATAATGGCATCTGGTTTGCAGGAATGTGTTTCTTTTTTCATTCTCTTTAAAATAAGTTAAAATTCGATAGAGGTTGCAATTTAAAAAATCGGGGTAGATCTCCCCACGTGACCCCCCCCCCCCCAAAAGATGGGGAAGTTCTAAACCATCTTAGAATGTAGATTTTATGATATTGTATAAGTATGCAAATTTTTGAAAAAATATATTCACTCAATCAAAAAATACAGCGCTGTCCCGGGACTTTTGGCGGACCCTGTATGTAAACGATGGGCAGAGAGAAAAAAAACGAAGTGGTCATCCGAATGAAAATGAATGCGGATACAAATAATATATCATTAAAACTCTGTTCGTTTTTCGAAAAAATCGAAAAAAATGTCCCTTGAAAGAATCGTGGCCTTAGTGCCGGGTAAATTGATATCCGTCGTCCAAGTGCAAGTTCTGCAAGTATTGCCGACTTTAAAATTTAAAACGCAATAGGTAGGTTTTGTATTCACCGACCGTGATGAAAAATTTAGAGACGTCGTTAACGTTGTAAACACGTGATTAAAAAATATTTTTTCATAAGAAATATTTGTTTAAAGGCGGCTTTAACGTTAACGACGTCTCTAAATTTAATAATACACTCCTGGAGTTTAACACACTTCTCCGGAATCACCCTGTATACTATCACAAAGCTTAATTTCATACTTTCTCTATTTCGGGATTTGCAATATTATCGAAAATTATAAAGGAAGGGGAGTTTTCATAAAATTCTGGATAAAGTAATCCCATCTCAATAACTTATAACTTTCTTGGGCTTGTTAGAATTATATTGTTGAGGAGCTTTGGAGAATAATAGATAGTGGCAAGTCGCAAATCTGCTTCAATGTCATAATATCATGACTCAATTCCTTGGAGGAATCTTGTGAAATGGATTCAATTTACACGGATCTTTTTCCATAGAGTTGACTTTCTTACACTCTTATATCAAAGCTAATATTTATCGGATTTTCTGATAATACTTAATACGGTTAATTGGCTTTCTCTTAAATAGGACTCAGGGTGTTAGGATTGTTGCAGTAGATCTAAAATTATTAATCTAACGTCGGAAGTTCGTAAGCGATCTCGCTATGGACCAATTCAATTTTTACTTTACGTGAAAGACATTATTAAATATTGCATTAAGAACAGTAATCATGTTATTTCTGCAAGTATATTGGCCAAAATTATTAGGCACCCTATAACTCTAACTACTTATTCAAAGTTTATAGATATACAGGGTGTCCCGAAATTTAGCGGCCAAACTTTAGGAGGCGATTCTACAACTAATTTTAAGAAAAAACATTCCTATAAACATGTGTCCGATTTCGCTTCGTAAGGGAGCCACAGACCTTTAACTATTGTGACAAAAACTAGGTTTTTTGTCATTTATTTGAAAACGGTTTGTAATATAGATTTGAAATTTGGTGTGAAGACTAATACGTTTAATATAATAATTTCTCAATTTTTTTCAGATTTTGTGAAAGCTCTGAAATTTTTTGAAAGCTTTAAAAAAATCTGAAAAAAATTGAGAAATTATATCTTAAACGTATTAGTCTTCACACCAAATTTCAAATCTTTATTACAAACCGTTTTCAAATAAATGACAAAAAACCTAGTTTTAGTCACAATATTTAAAGGGCTGTAGCTCTCTTAGAAAGGGAAATCGGACACATGTTTATAGGAACTTTTTTTCTTAAAATTAGTTGTAGAATCGCCTCCTAAAGTTTGGCCGCTTAATTTCGGGACACCCTGTATGTATATGTAAGAAATGTATGCAAAAAAAATCAGGAGGCGTTTCCTTGGCTAAATCTAAGATAAAAGTAAAGAATATTTTTTAGATAAGTATAGGTATGTAAAAATATATTCTTTTTACTCTGGGATACTAATTTATCTCATTCAAATTTTAAAAACTAGAGTTTCCTCCAAATTTCAAAAAAATTGCATAAAAGGTTTACAAGTTATGCTAAAAAACAGGAAAAAATAAAGAAACGTTGACACCTTCTTCATAAAAAATGGAAGAGATGTTAGACAAAAATTTTATTCTTTATTTTTGTCTTAGCCAGGGAATCGTCTCAGAATTTTTTATGCATAAATTTGCTTACACCCTTTATATTCACAAAAAATAAATCTTTGTAAGAATAAGTAAATTTTTTGAACTGCTGTGATAACGATGTTTTATTTTCCCGTTACGTCTCTTCATCAAAACTGGAAATCGTCGTCTTATCTTTGGAGCGCTGATCAGAAGATATTAAAAGGCCATTTTAAAATCTTCTGATAAGTCACCACAGTAAGCGCAAATGAAGTTTTCTATCAATTTTCGGACTTCACATTCTCTTATTGTTATGCATTTATGCAGGTTTGGAAATATCTTCTTAAAATTACCAAGATTTTCTAAAAACTGAAATTTTACGCGTTGGTATATTCATGGAGGTTTCTTCTTTTCGGTATTTTCGGAAGAGTTACAAACCTCTAAAGTTTATTTTTCTTTTAATTCGTGGAATATTAAAAACATCAAAATTTAATTTTTCAAAATTATTACAGTTCATATCTTTGGAAAGAATAAAGATTTCGATACGAATCTTTTTCCTTATTTAAGGAGACTTAAAGGACTTTAAAATAAGCTAAAAAATGTAAAATAGCTACAAGTTAAAGAAGTTAAAAAAATTTAAAACGCGTGTGATTCTCAAAATTGTTTTTAGAGCCAGTGGCAGAGAAATGATAGACTAAAAGTGGAACTGAGTGATCAATTTTAATTATTTTTCATTTGGGGGGTCGATTTTGCAAAAATTCGAAAAAAAAATTTCATATTTTTTTCAGGATTTTCGTTTTTCTTAATTTTCTCAAAAAGCATTCTCAATAGCAAACTAAAAATTTTACCCAACATAGACACCCATAATAGAAGTGCTTTAAGTCCAGTTTAATGAAAATCGTCCTAATAGTTTTTTCGAAAAAAAATTCCAAAGTTTTTGTAAATTTCGAGTACAAATACGCTCTGGAGGGCGCCTTTTTGACACCATATAAAACAGTGTTGCGATCTTCGATGAAGCAAAGTATTCTTAAAATTTTAAGCCATAAATAATCGTCTTAATCAGCCAAGTGGTTCGGTCCAAATTAATTATTTTCCGATTAATCAAAAATTTCATAGCGATTTCTTCGTACAAAAGTGAAATTTTCAAATTTTCAACAGTTTCGGTCGTAACTTCTAAACGAAAAGAGATATCAAAACGATTCTCTTTTTATTCGAAAGCTTAAGTGAAGACCTTTAAAGGATAAAATCGATTTTAAGGGAAAGCGGGGTAAAACAATAGACGAAATCACGATTTTTGCGCGGTTAAAATTTTTAATTTTTTTGAGAAATTGAAAAAATCGAAACGTACAGTCAACAGTCATAGTGCTTGAAACACCCTTTCCATTGCATATTTTATTTCGACGATGCAGTTTTCTTACCTTACAGCGTTAATTTTGGTCGCGAGGGGTTGAAAAATTACATTTTCGAAATTGGTGGGTCGATGTAAGGCGAAATGAAAAAATAGACATTTTAAAATTTGAAACGCACCTCGCTTAAAAAATCCTTTTAAGTGTCACGTGTAGCGATTTTTCGTTTTTTATCCAGTTGTGGCCAAAACGTGCACACAGTTTTGTTCGACGCGAAGTGTTTTAGCCAGATTTTTTCCACACTTTTGAAAAAAAATCTCTACGCCACTGGACTCGTTAGGAAGAACCGAGTATTTTTGTCTGCATAACTAAAACCACAATCTGAGCCATTTTCAACTATAATTGGTTGTATTTTGTAGCGACTGCGAATTTTCAAAATTCTTAAAAAAAGTTCGAAACCACAAATTCAAACCTCTCAAAAAAGGGGTAAAAATCAAATTTTCGGAAAAAAACTTTTCTTTCTAATGTTTTGTGATCAAGAAACTACCAATTACGATTTTTTCTCGTCTGCCAAAGTCTCGGTGAGATTTTCACCGATTTTTCGCTTAGAACCGCGACATTTTGACATTTAAAAGAAAAATTCACCCTGGCCACCGACCTAGGAGGGTCGGAACTTTTGGATTCTGTAAATGAGGATGTGAGAAAAAAAGAGGCCCGATTTGGTCGTTTCGATTCCGAACTCGACGGAGCTACGATTTGTCAAAGTCGCTCGAAAAAACCGACATTTTTGGGAGCGCTTTTGAAAGCCTTCCCGTGGCTGGAAAATTTTGACATTCAATCCGGTTATAAAACACATATTTCCCTTTAATTTGAGACCGTACTTTTAAAATTCTGATAAAAACTGTACCCGCTGTCGTCAAAAAACCGATTTGGCGTTTATAAACGTATTTTTCCGATAACTCGGCCGTTTTAAAAGATCGATATGGACAAATTGGGCTCAAAATGATCAGTTTTTGATTCTACTAAAATTAGGTCGTGATAGAAGGAAACCGAAAGAAGTTATTCGGGGACACCGGTTTTCCCCTTTCGGGGCGAATAACTTTTTTTAGGAGGGTGCTAGAAAAAAGTTTCGACGACGGGGTAAATTTTTTTTTGAAATACATATAATACCTACCAAATTTCAACATGTTACGAGTAAAGCTTCTATCATCAACTGTTGCATATTTTTCAACGATAAAGAAATGATAGTCATTATTCACGAAGACCGAAATTGCTACATGAGCCGGTAGGCGAGTGTCGTAATAATAATAATACTTACCCCCAAAAATATACGATCGTGTAATTTTTACACTGGAAACAAATTCTATAAAATTTATAATAATTCCAGTCGGTTTTGTGCTATTTACTGAAAAGTCAGAATTATAAAATATGAAGATTGTATAAAAATAGCTTTAGAATTTTTTTAAGAATGGGTAAAGTCATGTTTAAGTAAAGAAAAAACTGAAAATAAACTTCAACATTTATTTTGAAAACACTTACAAAGTAGATTTTGTATTTTGAAGACAAAAAAAGTATTTTTATTTTGTTTTGTATTGAAACTATAAACATATGTGTAACTATTTTTAAATAAAATAAGGTGTGGGGAGGATATTTAAACTTTAATTATAAGAAAATAAAAAAATATATAAATAATACTGCTTTTATTCCAAAATTAATTTTTCCTTCTTATCTTCTTAGGCCTTGGAGCAGAATCTTCGTCGTCTTCACTTACAGTTTCATTAAGTTCCTCAGATGATAATTCAGAATCATTTGTGTCCATTGATACATTATTTTGATTCGTAGTTACTTCTTTCCATTCATTTTTACAATTAGGGCAACGTGCACGTTTTTGTAAAAACTTTTCCAGACAAGTCTTATGCATCGTTTGCTTACAATAAAAGCAAGAACGTCCCTATAAAAAATAATATATTTTCTTTATTACGAGTAAAAGAACTACTTTTTGTGGCGAGCATGTACGCATGAGTGAGCCAAAAAGTTCTTTTACTCCGAATAAAACATGCTATTTTTTCTTCAAATGTCGAAATTTTTAAAATAGTAATACAAAAAATAATTTTAAAATTTGACATTAATGTACATACAATACACAATACAATGTTGATGTATATTGGGTTGCCTAAAATGGATTTCTAATTCTTGTCAATGCAAAGTATACCCGTTTGTAACCAATTTACTTCGGAAATGCACGAACATGACCATGGAGTCAAGGAACGTAAAAATGACTTGTTAAAGCCTGTCACATAAGCTGTACTTTAATGACGTTCGAAGAAAAAATTATTTTAAAATTTGACATTTAATTTACATGCAATCCAAAATACAATGTCAGTGTATATTGGGTTGCCTAAAATGCATTTTTACTGTTTAAGCTAAAAAAGTCTATACTCACAAAAAGCGTAACTTCAGAACATAAATTACAAGCAATCATATCATCTTTATAATTTATTAACAAGAACGACATGTATTCTTGAATGCACCGTGGTCCTAAATGAACAGAGCCACTTTTTGAAACAAAGTATCCGCCTTCAAACCATCTTTTCAATAATGCCTCTGCCGCAGTATGTGATAATTTAGCAGTTAAAGTAGTTGAAATATTTATAGCAATATTTTGTCTAATTTTCTTCTCTTCGCTTTCAACGATCTCCTTTAAAATGGCTTGGAAATATTCCAGTTCCAAAGGCTTATAAGCAATTTGGTGTTTATAAACTTCATCATCAGATAAATTGACCATTATAACAAAATCTTTTCCTCTTACCTCGCAACGGGTTACCATTATTTTTAATTTTTGTGGGGCAATTTTCGCATTAATCTCCGTTATAAATGAATTAAGCAAGTTTTCAAGACTTCCATTATTTTCTTCATCTAGAATATAAAAAACATCCTTCAGAAAATTCAATTACTCGTATTTAAAGTACAATTACCTTCATTTAAGGTGTTTACAATATTTAGAGCTTCATCGTGATCAACACATCCAACTTGTATCATATGTTGAAGAAAGTAAATATGTTTTTCTTGATACATTTTTGACAAATCTTCAACATAAGCTTAGTATCATACAATGGTATAATCTATTTAAATATAAAAATGCTATTATAAATCGCTAACTATTATAAACAAGATACAAGATAAGATATAGGTTAGGATTTTTAAATCTAGGGAATTTTGGGGATATTTGTTTTCTTGCAATTTGTGTTATCTTCATGCTTATATATTTAATTTTAAAATACTATACAGGGTGTTTGCTTATTAACATAAAGGATTAATGGCCGATCTCACCGACACGACTTAGGCCCCTAAGTAGTACTTAAATTTTGAATTGACAGATTTTGTATTGTGTTCCTGTCAATTTAGACATTAAAGTAGTTCTTAAATTTTAAGTCGTGTCGGTGAGATCGGCCATAACTGATAAATAAAATAGCAAAAAGGCAAATTTATATTTCCACATTATTGATTAACAGAAAACTAAAAAAACGAATTCGTCTATTTTGTAAAAAATTGAATAACAATCTATTTTTAAACAATTTGAGTCAGTCTTGCTCAAATCGGACGGTCCACTTCCAATCAAAACTTAAGCGACACTTAAACTAAAAAACTAACAACACAAAATGGAAAATCTGATAATTATAAGGAAATATATGGAAAAATTAATATTTGTAAAAACATCTTTATTAATATATAAATATTGCATATTATCATTATATTATGATAAAAAAACTATATAAATACCATCACAATTTCTAAAAACTAATAAAAAGTACATTATACAAGTATAAAATTGCCTCTTAATTTTGTGTTGCATAGGATGCATAGGAAATGAAAAACATGTGTCCATTTTGCACGTTGCTTTAATTACAAAAACCTTGGTAGAAAATTTGAATTATTTGCAATAACACATGATTTGATGTTTTATTGAATTTTTTAGAGATTCACTTCCTTTCGTGATTTTACTATAAATGTATAATACCATAAACCCTTTGTCCGTTTAAGTTTAAATCGTTAATATCTATAATTTCTGTTATGCCCAAGGTTTTGTTAAACCTTCGACATAATGTTTAGCATTTTGTTCTAAATAAGACTTCATATCGCTCACATCCTCGTCATTATTAGCATGTTTATGCAAAAAATCTAAAATCAATGCACTATTCACAAGAAGTGCTGTTTTCGGATCAATTTTTCTCATAAACCAATTTAACCAGTATCCGACTATAAAAACTGAATCTGTTTGATTTTCATGGGTGGTTCTTCTACAAAAATACGCTTCAATAAATTATTTCTTTTGATTGATTAATATTACTTACAAAATCGTATACATTTTATGTTTCGTATCTTCTTCCATAAAAGGTTTCATCGCCTTTACGTTTGTTTCTATATGGAATGTTTGAGTATTAATAAATAGTAGTGGTTGATCAATTTTAGTATGCAAACTTTCTGCTTTCACTGGGTACATCCAAGGATCCAAAATTATACCATATCTAAAAATGTTATATAGTTTGTACAAGGATTTATGCAACGGTTTATTTTCTCCATTCATGTAATGCTGATGAAGTTCGTATTGTTGCATTAAAGCAAGGACGAACTGTATAAAATTAAATATTATTTACTTCAATTCACTTCTTTGGGCTAAAGCCATTAATGCTGTGACTGCTCCGAATGAATGGCCTCCAGCTCCTATATTTTCAGTATCAATTTTCCCAACAAAATCAGCTAAATTAAATGTATTATTTTTTTCCGAAGGAAGATCAGATATTACATTATGTGGAACGGTTCCATTATTTAAATTTATTAAAAAATCTAATGTTTTAATAAATTCAGCAGCTCGGTAATCAACCTAAAATATATTACGTAAAAAATATTTATATAAAAAATTACGTGTATACCTGTTCTTTTCGAACTTCATAATGTCCTTTACCAAATTTTACTTTTTTAAATGGAATAATAGTTTTCTTATTTGCTTGTGCGTCATCCTTAGATGCAAAATAATACGTGTGGCATGCAGATTCATCTCTACAAAATTATTTAGCAATATTTAAGTATGCCTAAAAAGTAGAGGCGGTAGGTGCTGGATAATTATGTATTATGTTTAAAAAATGATTTTAGTAATATTTGTTTCCTAAAAAATCCTAAGTAATGGAAAATTGACAACTTTAATCTTTGGTTTACAACTCTACAATTTAGACTAATTTTAATAATAGGAATTTTTTTGTTTGCTTTTAAAGTAGGGTTGCAGAGATGACAGATCAATGGAAGAGAAAGCATACACATTTGGAGCCTTTCTCTCTCTCCCCCATCAAGGGGCTAATAAATCACAAAGCCAGGGGCATTTTAACTAGAGGGTGTCCTCAAGGTGGAGTACTATCCTCGCTAATATGGAATATATTAGTAGACAACCTTCTGTGAAGACTCAACGACCCTGACTTCTACACAATCGCATATCTGCCTATGACATTGCAATTCTGCTCACAGGTAGATATAAAGAAGTCCTTTGCGACTTAAATGCACAGAGCTCTTAATACTCTCGATGGTTGGTGCAAAGTTCAATTCAATTTGTTTATTCATGTGTTACTGCAATATTAGCAATTTAAAATCATGAAAGTTTAAAAAAACTTTTTAAAAAATACAATAATAATATCAATACAAGACTTTTAAAGTTATTTTAAAATTGAAGTACTAACTCTGGACGCTTACCAAACAATTTTTATTTTAAAAAAGTCTTTAAAATCATATTGACCTACACAAATAAGGCACTTTTTTATTGCACCCTTAAATAAATGAAAGAGCAGGTTTAAAAGGTTTCTTGAAACTAAATTCATCGCCTTAATGGACCAATATTGTATGCCCTGCTGGCTTCTCACAACTCTGTGATTGGAATTGCTATTATTTCCTTGTTTCTAGTGTCATAGTCGTGGAAGTTCCTATTTAGAGTATAGGCTTCAATGTATTCATGCTTCAAGCACTCATAGATAAAAACACTAGGAAGTGTCATGATGCTAATATCCATGAAATGACTTTTTACGCTCTCAATCTGCTTAATACCAATTATTTCCCTTACTGTTTTTTTTGTAATTTAAAGAGTTGGTCACATTTAGTTGATGATCCCATATTAATATGGCATATTAAATGTGGCAGTGGAAGGTTGAGGAGTAAGCTAGCTTGAAGGCTGCCTCCTTCGAAATATTAGTGGATATTTTTCTTATAGCATAAATGCCTGAAGCGAGCTTTGGTTTCAGGTTTGCAATGTGTTCATCCCACTTCACATTTTCTTGAATAGTTATTCCCAGTAGATTAGCACTCTCAGTACCTCTTGTGTCAAAGGATAAGCATTTTAAATAATTAATTCAAATACCTGTGTTCAAGAACAAGAACTAAATATCCACGAGACGCCAGTTCGATGCACATTCCTGAATAAAAACTTCTTAAAGCACCCAAACCATGTGATATTATAATGCACTTTAATTTTTTATCAGTCTTAGCTTTTTCTCCATATAAAGCAGGCATTTGAAGTCTTCCTAAAAATACGTAAAATCGCTTGAATCCGCATTTATCTACTAAAAAGCGTGACGCACCGAGGATTTAATTTTGGGGGTTTTACCCATTGTTTTAAGTAAGCGAAGAAAAAACTTTATTATTTATACGAATTATAATATTGTTAAAAAATATAAAAAACACCCTATTAATTGGCTTTTTTGTAAAATAATTTAAAAACTTTCAAAAAGCCGGAGCGACGTGCGCCACTGCTTAAAAATTCAGTGCGTTCCGTTCGTGGTTCACCAAACGTCAGGATTAAAAACTAGAGCAAATTTAAATTAAATTTTTATTTTTTTGTTACTTTTGTGTTAATGTTGTTATCAATTAAAAGGGGGTCGTTTTTTAAGCCCCTAAACACATTTTGGTTAAAATGTATAATTAGCGATTTTGTGATTTTTTATAAAAATTGATTATCTAAAATTGAAAATGCTATAGCTCCATAACAAGAAGAAAGACCTCCATATTTTTTGTCGATTAAATTTGCTGTAGTTTCTAATTTTTAACCCTGGTGTTTAGTGAACCACAAACGGAACACACTGTATATTTTTATAAACATACAGACTTTTAAAAATATTTTGTTTTTTTCTGTTTAATCTTTAATTTTATCAATTTCGCTACAAATTCTTCAATTTATTGATATTGACATCCATTTTAGGAAACCGAAGAGAAATTTGAAATATTTTGAAAAACTTTTTTGTAAAAATAATTGAAAAACCGGTTAAAAATTCAGGACTCCTGGCCCCATTTGAATCCTTTTTCATAAGTGCCACTACGGGATTGAAACACATTTTTGCTCTGAAGGCGCTGGTATAAGACAAAATTTATAAATCTTATCCAACATATTTCTACCATATTTTTCTTCAAAATGTTTTCAAGAATTCTTAAATGGAATCTTTAGAGGGGGTCTCCTGTTTGCACTCCTGTTTTTGCGATTTGTAATCCGCATTCCATCTATGGTGTTTAAATGAGCGCTTTTTTTTAAATTTATTTACAATCCAATAGATCAACCAAATTTCTCAATCAACATTTTGTTGGTGTAAGAAAAATCTTGTACATAAAAATTATAAAAAAAAAAATAAATAAATGATCTTAATTTTATCTCAAAATAGTCCATTGATTTTCATGCTTTTTCAACGCGGATTTTGAAAATTTTTAACTTATTTTGATAAGGGTCGGCTGTTACGATCGAATATTTTTTATTTTGCTTTTATTAGATTAATATTTATGAGTAAAAAAATCAAAAATGCTAAATTTTTACTCTGAATTTCAGAAAAAAATCTAACGTAAAATGTTCAATAAATCGCGCCAAACGCGGTCGTCCCAGTGGCACCCACACAGTTTTTAGAATTTTTGTAATTCTACTTCATTTTCCTCAAAAGGAATTATTTGTATACAGGGTGTCCCATTTGACGTTGGACTGTATGGGTATCTTTGTTATTATTGGAGATAGAAAGTCGGTTAAATGGACAAAGTAGTAGATTTTTTCAAATATTAATAATCCATTTACAAAAAATTTGAATATCGCATCGTTCCAACGCTATCTTGAAAAAAGCAGAAAATGCGATTTTCAAAATATCAAATTACTCAGAAAACAATACTGATTCCGAATATGTGTAAATCCAATATGGCTGCCATAAGAAAAAAATAAATTTGGTTCATTTCCGGTCAATCCGTTAGCGAAAAAAAATATTCATTTGTTTTACTGCATTGTACACAAAAAATGTGTATATCAAGTCAAAAAAATTTTTTGGTACCACCGAAAATAACGAAGTTATAGCCATATTTTGAAAATCGCATTTTCTTCTTTTTTTAAGATAGCGTTGGAACGATGCGATATTCAAATTTTTTGTAAATGGATTATTAATATTCGAAAAAATCTCTACTACTTTGTCCATTTAACCAACTTTCTATCTCCAATAATAAGAAAGATACCCATAGAGTCCAACGTCAAATGGGACACCCTGTATATGGAATAGGCGATGTTTTATTTTTAAACTTGAAGGGGTTGTAAAGTTATGCTTAAAACAACAAAAACATTTTTTTTAAGTTGGCATTCATAAGTCACATTTTTTGAAAACAAAAGATGTTCATATCTCGGCATTCGGCTTGGTGAGCGAATTAATAAAAATTACCATACAGTAAGGTGACCAGACGTTCCGATTTTGGCGGGACAGTCCCGATATTTTAACATTTGTCCCGCGTCCGCGGAATTTTTTAAAAAAGGCCCGGTTTTTGTCTTGAACATTTTTTTTATTATTTGTCAGATTTTGTTTTCTTTCTTATTCCTAATGTTTTTTGATGATAATGTTGCTTTTTTGATGAAATTAAATATTTCTAAGCAATTTTTTAAATTTTTTTGAATAGGATAGTCGGCAAATTTGAGCGCATGATTTTGAAATTCGCTTGATATTTGCGGTTTTGATCATAACTTTTTTTCCATTGGAGCTTTTTTAAAATTTATTTTTTTGGTAAACAGAAGAGTTTTGTGGCTACTAAAATCTTCTTTATTTGTTTTTGTAAGTCAAACTAAATAGTCATAAGTCACCAGTATATCGCCTTAATTGCTTGTATTTTTATTATTTATACCTGATCGAATCCATGATATGTTGATAAAAAAAGAAGGTATCAAAATTACATCAGAAATACCAGAAATGTAATCATCGTCTGGAAGAGTAGGAGCCCATTTCTTATGATTAGACTAGAAAAAAAAAACATTATAATGAAGTCAGATAGTTTACCATATTTTTACGGCCAGTTGCAACACTTCTCCCTAAACCTCTATAAAGGGCACAGGTTCCACCGAAACTAAAAAATTTATAAATGTTCCCTTTATATCAATTTTTTAGTTTAAGTGCCAGTAGTGCTGGTTTTATTGGGTCTAAGTGATACTTAATTTTTTTAAGTGATATATTAGCGATGATAGATAATATGTATTTCTTATTTTAAGTGTTACTTAAAGTTTAAGTGGAACCTATGCAAATGGTCCCAAGTGATATTTACATTTACTTACCTCAATAGTAACTTTTTCTTCGGTTGGATAATAAATTCTTAAAAAAATCCCAGATTTATCATAATCTAGCATGACATCGGAAACCCCTGGAATATAATTCCCTACAAAACAAAAAAAAATATAAAGATAATATTAATAAATATAAGTGAATTTATTAGTGAAAAATGAAAACAAAACTAAGTAAACAATCTAAGTAAAACTTTATTTGGCAAAATTGAGGAATATTAAATTTATTTAGAGTTAAAATGTTGGTATAAAGAAGCGAATAGTGAATTTAAATTTGATATTTTACTTCCCCGTTTGTTTGAAACTTGGCGCGTGGCGCTTTTTACGAAAATTAACGCGGGAAAAACTCAAAAAGTTTGACAATCGCGTGTAAACAAAAAATGAGCTTTACGGTATGTTGATTTCAGCTTTGCAACCTATAAAAACGGTACTTAAGTGTAAAAAAATTCTTACCAGTAGCCTTAGGTAAGTGATTTGGTACTTTATTAAAAAACCACATGTTTTTAAAACAGTTTAATCGATCCGATGAAAATTTGAGGTTAGGTTTATTTTAAGGACGACGCACTTTGTTAAATAAAATAAACGACCGATTATTTATGTTTGCTCAATAATTCAATATGCACTACTGTTCGGAGTCTGGGTCTCTAGGTCAAAGCTACTTCTTCAGTTCAGTTCTCAGAATTAATAAAAATATGCTGACTTTCCAAGTTAAAGAGAGAGTAGTAGTAGGGGATAATTGTTCATTACTCATTTTACTGTCTGTAATATAATTAATACTTATTCCATAATGAGCATGCAAATCCACTTTCATGAAATCTTTTCTTGTAATTTGCAATTTTATTGTCTCGAAAAACGGTTTACCCAATAATTAACTTAAAATAATAACCAGCCTTTTTTAATTAAACTTACCATTTTCATGCATTCGAATAGTGTAAGTGTGAATATAAAATACAATTAATGTCAGTATTACAGTTTTAATAATTGATGTACAAATTGTAATCTCAACGATCCAAAAAGTTAAATTTATTACGATATTATTTTAATAAAAACAAATTTTATTTATAAAATCCTATTTTAAATTTTTCTAATTAGGAAAAACCGATCTGTATGAAAATATTAGACTGTAAAATGGCCCAGTCCAGTTTTTTAATATACAGGGTGTTCAAGAAAAATAGATTTCATCGATAAAAACCTTGAAAAAACCAAAGTTTTCATTTTGTAAATGTTTTTTCTACTAGATCTTTCAAATAATTTGTATAAGAAGACAACAACTTTGCTAAATAATTTTTTCGTGTTCTTTGAACAACTGTTTTAAGATACAGGGTGTCCCACGGGACTTTGGACTGCATACTGCATGGGTTTCTTTGTTATTATTGGGTAAAGGTAAGTGTCCATTTGAGATAAAATCTCGAAAGATTGGTCTCAAGGTGCTGTCCGTTTGAGATCGGAGACTCGAAAGTGACTTTAGCCTCGAGACCAGGAAAATTCCGTGTCGACTTGAGACCATAAAAATGCTGTATCAACCTGAGATTCAACAATGCGCAGTCCGCTGATTGACTTGGTCGGAAATTTATACATTTTTAATTTTATTTCTGAATATGGATTCACGTCAGGCTCTAGCTTTTCTAGTTGCTTTCAAAATTGTGCAAAAACGAAAAGGTAAAAGAAAGTGTTGGATAAGAAAATGTGTGGATCGAAGACATGAAATGGGAGTTTGTTCAACACTCTTAAACGAGTTCCACAAAAATTCATGTTCCTCATAAAGGTGAATTAATTGGAAAACTTCCGCATCTGTCTTCTCTCGTACGCTCATTTTTATAAACACAAAATATTTATGTTGAAAAAGTCTCGACATGTGGTCTCAGCTTTTCCAAGCAAAGCAGAAAAGTGGAGACTTGTTCACAAGAGCAGAAATTAACATGTCCACTTGCGACATGTGGAGTATCAGAGATCAGCACCGACTTGTGTTGGAGAGAGGTCTCAGGCCCGTATACATTTGTGAGTTTATTACTCTCGAGACTATTTAGTCTCAAGTGGACACTAGGCTTTATGCCTTATGGAAAATATGTGTACAGTATAGGAAAAAAGTAGCGCAACATTTCCTTTTTTTCTAAAATTTTTAAAAGTAGTGAAAATAATGTTTAATTTTAACACTCAGTATTTAGTATGGAATTTATAAAGTTGATTTTAAAATAAATTTCTTTGAAAATTTAAATATTTCTAAAGAATTTCTATCATTCACACTTTATTGTTGGAAAAAAGTAGAGAAACATGTGCAGCATTTTGTTATAATACACAAAATAATGAAAAATTTTATTTCACATTTTACTCAAATATTTAGTTTGTGCTTATCCATCATGTCGCGAGGAATAAAAATTCAAAAGAAAAACGAAAAACAACATTACGTGAAGATAGAGCGCTTATAAATATTTCAAAACAAAACTCATTTTTATCTTCAAACCAAATTAAATCCCAATTTGACAACAATCAGTTTTGAAATATTACATCATGCACTGTCAGAAATAGACTAAGTGAGAACAATCTTATAGCTAGAATACCAGCAAAGAAACCTCTACTTTCAAAGAAAAGCAGACGTCCCCAAATTAAATTTGCTCAAGACCACATTAATTGGACTTTGGAAGATTGGAATAGGGTAATATTCAGTGACGAATCAAAGTTTAGCTTGATAAGTAGTGATGGAATCCAATATGTGAGACGTCCTGAGGGCAAAAGATTACTTCCCAAATATGTTCGCCATACATTAAAACATGGTGGTAGATCTGTAATGATTTGGGGATGTTTCTCTGGTTTCGGAATGGGCCCCATTCATCGTATAAATGACATAATGGATCGTTTTGTGTATAAAAATATTTTGGAGAACGTTATGGTCCCATATGCTTACAGCACTCTCCCATTACGTCACTTCTTTCAGCAGGATAATGATCTGAAGCATACATCAAAGTTTGTAAAACAATGGTTTGCAGAAGAAAAAATTAATTTATTGAAATGGCCATTACAATCTCCGGATTTAAATCCAATTAAAAACCTTTGGAGTATTTTGGATAACAAAATTCACTATAAAACTCTTTTCAGCCCTTCAAAATGCTTGGGATGAAGTAGATCCAATTTTAATTAATAATCTTTTAAACTCAATGCCCAGAAGATGTGCTGATATACTTAAGAATAACGGGTATGGGACAAAATATTAGTTTACACTTTAATTTTTGTATTTTTATATGAATAAATAATAAGTTTCTAATTGTTGCTCTATTTTTTTCCAGCCTTTTTACTAAATTATTTTACTAAACCTGCAATTTTTGGTAAAATGTGCCCAATTGTGGTGGCCTAATTGCCCGTGTTTTTACACACCCTCGACCAAAATCCAAACCTACAATTTTTATTTAATAAAAAGATTATGAAATAATGTAGATTTAAAGCATTCTTATTTTGAAATGTTAAAGTTATTTATTAGAGAATATTATAACCTATATATTAAAAAAATGTAAATGTTGCTCTACTTTTTTCCAATACTGTATGTATTAAGACCAATCCACCTTTCGTGACGTCATAGGAATCTCAAATCGCAAAAATTGAGTAGGTATTTTCCGAGGTATTTGCATTCAAATTTCAATATTCTGATAGTAAAAATCATTCATGTGAGTTTGGCACTTCATCGGCCACAATCCACTAAAGCACATCCCCATTCTCTACACAGGAGCGCTCACATAGCTCCCAGCCGAAAGAAAAATTTAGTTTGCTTGGGTAGTCCTGGACGTGTTATTTTTTAATATTTTTTCATTTTCTTTTTTTTATAATAAAGTACATTCATAAACCTTTCGAACAGAACCTTTAAAACTTGAAAGACAATAAAAAATGTGTTTCTTTTTCGGTGTAGAATAAGATTAATTATTAAAAAACAGGTTTGTATTTAAAAAAACAAAGTAGATCTTGAAATGACCTTCAAGACATACTTAAAATTACAAATAAAAATCTTCAAACCAAACAACTTTAGTTAATAAACTAGCAACTGACCATATGTGGAATAGTATGCCTCAGGAATAGTATGCCCCTGGAACCCTCTATGTCCCTGGAACCCTCTATGTCCCAGGAATAGTATGCCCCAGGTACCCTCTATGTCCCAGGAATTGTATGCCCCAGGCACCCTCTATGTCCCAGGAATAATATACCCCAGGCACCCTCTATGTATCAGGAATAGTATGCCCCAGGAACCCTCTATGTCTCAAGAATAGTATGCCCCAGGCATCCTCTATATCCCAGGAATAGTATGTCTCAGGAATCCTCTATGTAAGTGGAATAGTATGTCTCAGAAACTCTCTATGTAAATGGAATAGTATGTCTCAAGAAAAAAAGGGGCGTTACACGTCTAGGTTACTTTTATTTTCAGTATAGTGAAAGTGTTGAAAATAGTGAAAATGTTGAAAATAGTGAAAATGTTGAAAATAGTGAAAATGTTGAAAATAGTGTAAATGTTGAAAGTAGTGAAAATATTGAAAAAAGTGAAAATTATGAATTTTAAGGATTTTATGAATTTTATTAAAATTATTTATTTTATGAATTTTATGAAAATTTATAAAAAATTTGCTCTGAAATTTTTTACATTTCACCAAAAAATTAATATTTTCGAAACTATTCAATCCAGCAGGACGGTTAATAGCTTAAAATTTGCCCCGTCCCCTGCCCCACCAAATTGTGTTGAAATTATTATTGTCTGTTGAAAATTCCGTCGTCCAGGGCGGTATTTGTAGTAAAATTTTACAAAAACTTTGCGATTTTTTTGCAAAAAAACTAATTAACCAATTTTAACCGTAAATCTTTTAAATAGCGCCGATTTACGGTGTTTACCTTTGGTAAAAATTTCAAATCGCTAACGTTCATAGTTTTGTAGTAAAAAAATAAAAACCGATTTCCATAAAAAATTTCAAGCCCACACACAGCCTTAAAAATATTAAAAAAAAAATTTTTCGAATATTTTTAAGATCGACCCCGCAAATGAAAGATAATGAAAATCGGATAAAGTTGGGGGGGTTGGTTGCCCCCTGCACCCCCCCAAAAAAAATTTTACACCACAAAAAGTAAAAAAATTATGCAAAAATCGACCATTTTGATGTGACTCGTGTAAAGTCAAATTTTAAGCTACCGTCACGAAATATAGTTATTGTTCGTTGGTAAAGTCGATCCTTTGCCGTCACGCGTAGCGATTTTTGAGATGTTGAGCGGCTTCGGAGGAGTTCTTTCATTTACGGGTGAAGGTTTTGGAAAGCGCGTCGTTTTAGTGAAATTTTATAGAAACTTAAATTTACGATTTTTAAGTGCGACGTGCGAATTTTGGAAAAAATTTAATTGCTTCGCATCAAGAACGTCGTGCTGAATATTTTCCGTTCATTTTTATTTTTCTAAAATGAAAAATAAAAAAAATATTCCGGAAAAACCTCGAAAAAATGGAAAATTTTGATTCGACTCGCATTTGGTCAATTTTTAAGACACGGTCATCGAATATAGTTATTGTTCGTCTAGAAACTTGTACGCTTGCCGCTACGTGTAGCGATTTTTAAGGTTATGCGCGGCTTCGGAGGAGTTCTTTAATTTATGTGCGCGACACGTCCGAAAAAAAAATCATTTTTTTTTATTCGACCCTGAATCCGTACCTAAAGGAATTTTTAAACAAAAAAAATTTATTTGAAGCGTCTCGTCGTCCTCTTTAAGAATCCGAAGAGAAAATTAAAAAATTTTGAGAGACTTTTATTTTATTAACGAAAAACGAAAAAAAAAATTTGTAGGTTCGGACTCGGGGCCCTATTTGACATCTAAGTCTTCGAGGTACATTAATCGCACCATATAGGTTCGAAAGAGATTTTAACGCCGAAAACGCCGGTATATGCCGAAATGTCGATATCCGAGGGCACATATTTTTCATTTTCGCTCAAAGTCGAAACTTGAATTTTGGTCATTTTGAAAACTTGAAAATTACGGTCCGGAGCGAAAAAATTTTTTTTTTCAAAATGTTTATAAAAATCAAAAAGGTGGCCAAGGGAAGTATTTTTGTAGAAAATTTCGTACAAATCGGTCGACGCGTTTTCGAGAAAATTGAAAAAAATCGAAAAACAAAAGAAGTCGATAACTCGACTTGGAGGGGGAAATTAAAAAAAAACCCACGTCACGCAACCCTTTGTTCAATTGCGAATGCGACCTGCCGTAGGGGAAATTTCTAAAAAAATCTCCTGATTTTTAAGAACTTCCCCCGATGAAAACGCGCCCGTTTTTTGAAAAAATCTCGGATCCGGTCCCGTAAGAAAACGGCGCCCCGGAGCGAAAAAGGTGAGGAATCAAAAAAGTTGCCGATTTTCGAGCGGAAGCGAAAGGAAAAAAAATTTCGAAAATGGGCCGTAACGTTTTCAAAAAATCGTAAAAATAAACTTTTTTTTTCAACACCCCGTATATCGGTCAAATTTATACCTAGCGATCGAGAAAAAATCTCAAAAATTCTACTTTTTCGTTTTAAAAAAGTGTGCGAAATGTCGCTATTTTGACGTTTTCGCAAGTGTAAATTTCAAATAGTACACCAAATAGCTTTAGTATAACTGAAAAAAAATACAAACCCCACCTCGTATTACTAGACATACTACATACTGAGTATTGAGCATACATAATTTTAGTGTAATAAGTTATTTTCTCAGCAATAATTTTATCTTCATCAAAAGAACCAAATAAAATATTTTTATACAAATTAAAAATTCGGAATTTAAGCCATTCTATGCATATGCAACCTATAAATAACAAATGTTAAAGAAATGCAAAAGTTTGAATATTCACAGGTCTGCTTTGCTCCGAGTACTCCACTTCAGTGTGACTCTCACTCCATAAAAACATATGAATACCTGAATGCACCGAATGAGCAATATTTGTAAATCTAATATGCCTAGCACTATGACTGAAATAATACTGTTTTTAAAATTAATGAATTTACTACAAATTTAATTGCAAAAATATAGGAACAAGCTGTATATTTAATTCTTTTCTAATTATTTAATTATTTTATAGCACTGTGTGCGACTCATTTTCCTTTCGTTTAATATTCAATTTTTTTTTCTTTTTGTTTCAAAATAAATAAAATACTGGATTTTTTATTTTGATTTCAGTTTCAATTTGTTTCAAAATTGTAAAATGGACTTTATTGCGACTATCCCACAGTCAACTAGCACCAGCGACAATAATCAAAACACTTCTCCGACAAAAAAGACCAATTTTGTTGGTATTTCACCTTTTAAGGAATTAACAAATATAACCACACCTACAGACCGCCCTTTTAGAGTATCAATCGAAGGGAATATAGGAGCGGGAAAATCAACACTGATTGAATATTTTACACAGTTTCCAGATATTGAAACTTATGCCGTAAGTAATTTCCAGTAAATTCTATAGGTTAAGATAGTAATCCTTTTACAATTTGCATCCATCATTTAGTTACAGTTATTTTAACTTATTAATATTATTGTAGGAACCGATTGATTGGTGGCGCAATGTAAACGGACACAATCTACTTGAACTTCTTTACAAAGACCCAAAATTATGGTACAATACATTCCAAATGTATGTTCAATTAACTCGTCTAAAGGTGCAAACTACTAAACCCTCATCTCCTGCAACAACTGTGCAGATGTTTGAACGCTCCTTGCAAAACAATCGTTTTTGTTTTGTTGAGCAAGCTTACACTAATGGACTCTTACATCATGCAGACTACAGCATTTTGGATAAATGGTACAGATGGACTCGTCAAAATTGCGATATTACTCTCGACTTGATTGTTTATCTCAGAAGCTCACCTGAGGTGGTGTATGAACGTACCAAAGCCAGAGGAAGACCTGAGGAAACTGGAATTACTTTTGAATACTTGAGACAGCTGCATGAAAGTCATGAGCGTTGGTTAATGACGGATGATGAGAGATTTAATACAATACCTGTGCTTGTTTTGGATGCTGATAAAGCTTTGGACGATATTGTTTTGCAATACAAAATGAATGAGAAGAAAATATTAGGTAAAATAAACCAATATTTTTGTATGTATTAATAAAATATTTACCGTTAAAATTTTCATTAACTTCATAAATCTTATCTAAGTTTCGACTGTTTATTAAAAACACGGTAGTTATTATCGTAATCATTTCAAAGAATCTATATCAATATCAGGGTTTAAGAGGATACAGAGTTAAATATTCTAAAAGTCGGTACTAATCAAGACCTTTTGGAAAATTTAAATGTTTCTTCCCTTTGAAGTTTAGGACTTTATTGAATTAAACAACCTTGCTGTGTTACGAAGTTCTCTATGTATGTTGCTCCTGTTAATTGTTTATTAGTTTATCCTAAAACCATAAATGCAGTAAACAATAGCAACAAGGTGCAGTTATATTCGAAATTCAAATGCATTTGGATTCGTTTATAGCTTCATTTTTATTAATACGAGGGTTATCAATAAAAACTAATAAAAATTTTAGGTCTAAGTAGGGTCCAACATAAAAACAATTGAAATAATTGAGTAATTATGTAGTCGCTATTTTTAAATAATAGATGTAATAAATTTTTAATATTGTTTATAATTTTTTATAATATTTATAATAATTGTATTTTTCAGGATATGAAAGAAAAGGTAAAGTACCTATTAAACCAGAAAATAAGGAAAAAGTAAGAAAGGTATTAAATGTAGATTGAAATTTTCATAACTCTATGCTAAACCAAAAATTAAGTAGTATATTATATTATGTACATAACCATTGCAGGGGTAAGTTGGCACTCCTAGCCACAAGAACCCAACTTATCTTAGTCATGGTTGTACTTAAACACATCAAAATCATTATTTTCGTTACCAAAGCAAATTAAATTTTATATGTGTACCAAGTACTCATATACTTTAGAGTTTATCTCATTAAATTTATGCACTTCCGCATTTTTCATTATTTTTAAGAAAAGTGTATTTTATTATATTTATACTTGTAGAATTAAAAATTTGTATGTTTTACATAAAATAAAAAATTAGTAATTATTAATTTTTAATAATTTGATGAGTCCTAATTTTTGTGTCAGTGCAGCAATACAAATTTTTGTGCGAAGCTTTTGCTTACCATCTATAAAGGTTATATACCAAGGGCCCCATTTTATTTGCACTTATGCCTAGACTTCTTTTTAGTATTAAACAATTACCTAAAATAATTTGGTTTTTTTGAGTTTTTGGGGTGTAAAATTTTTTTTGGTGGGCGAAGAGGTTTCATTTGCGGGGTCGATTTTGAAAAAATTCGAAAAAAATTCGAAATTTTTCATGGGAATCTGTAATTATTGATTTTCTCGAAAAATATAAAAGTTAGTGATTTCTAATTTTTACCAAAGGTAAACACCCTGGGTAGACGCATTTTAAAAAATATTTGGTTATAATCGGTTAGATAGATTTTTTGGAAAAAAGTTTTGACAAAATTTTGCTACAAATACGGCTCTGGAAGGCGCAATTTTAAACCGAAAATTAAAATTTTGCGGCGTTTGGTGAGGGAGGTGACACTGCAAATTTTAAGCTATTAGTGCTAATAGTTTCGTAGATATTAATTATTTTGTGATAAGTGAAAAATTTCAGAGCGAAATTTTGGGTCAAAACGGCGATTTTGCTTATTTTAGCTACGAAATCAGTCATAACTCGAAAACGAAAAAAGACAGGTAGGTGATTCATTTTTTGTCATAAAGTGGACCTTGAAAACTTTCAGAGAAGGTGTATTACGTGGGGGTGAAATAGAATTTGAGGGGTTGATTAGATCGAAACGCGTCAAAAATTACGACTTTTTTAAATGCGATCTTAAAAAAATTACTTTTTCGTTATTTTTTCGAAATTGAAAAAACCCTATGCGTGGGCGATTTTGGTTCCGGAAGTAGATTCGACTGGACCTTTAAAATTGAAAATCGGTTAAAAAATGGCCCGACGGGAGCCACTCACCCCAAAATTTAAAATTTAGAGTTTATTTAGGCATAACTTCCGAACCCCTTCGAAAATAAAAATTTCCTACCGCGACCGGTTGTAGACATTATTCTTTTATAAGGCAGTGTAGAAAAATTTAATCATTTTTTGAAACTGGGCTACAGTGGTAGAACCATCCGGCCGCGTTTGACGCAATTTTTTCAGGATTTTGCGTTCTATTTTTTTCTGAAGCTCGGGGTGAAAATTTAGCAGTGCTGATTTTTTTGTACATAAATATGAATGTAATAAGCAAAATAAAAAATATTCGACCTTAATAACCGACCCCTATCAACGGTACGAATTTTCAAAGTCCGCGTCGAAAAAGCATGGAAAACAATGCGCAATTTGGAGAGCACCAAAAATACATAAAAGAATGAAATATGAAAACAGGCACTCGCCTATGCAATAATAGATGGAATGCGGATCACGATTCAAAAAAACGCGATTTTTTCGCATCGGTTGATCTTGAGATGAGACTCGTATAGATGGTACTTTTGCCGCCCGAAAAAACGCTAATTCTGTACAATTGGCGTCCCGGCACCGCGACGACACACTGTTGTGCCTGGAGACTTAAAAATGGCCACGGTCCATCCCCAGGATGTGCGCATAAAAGGGGCCAAATTTCGTCGCTTCCCTTAAAAACCGAACGGGCGAGCGATTTTTCAAAGTTGACGCCGATGAAGATCGGAAAAAAAATCGACCATTTTGGAGAATTTTTTCCGAGTGTTAGAGTGCTTCGAAAAATTTAAAATTCGAACCCCACTTAGAATCTGCATCCCTCTTCACGATGCAACCGGAATTTTTAAAATCTGACTAAAAAACTCCCCTTTGGTGCAATTGTCAAAGTAGAGTACTTGATTTTGGTAGAGTTGCATGTTAATAAAGTAATAATGGCCGCCCACTCTGGCTGCGATTTTACCGGCGTGTGTACTGTGTACAAATTCATCCTGTCTCACATTGGCAAAGTCGGCATTTTCCCGGTATGGGTGAAAACGGCGGTACGATAGTTATTATTTAAAATTACAATAGTAGCTACCATCATGTTTAAAAGTAATCCCGACATTGGATTGTCTCTATAGCAGGTACCAGGTACCAACTTGAATATATTTAAAAAAAGGTTAAAAATCACTATCTTCGTTTTCTTTTGGGAACCTGACAGCCTATATAGTTTTCATTAGTAAATTTAAGCGAGTACTAACTATTTTTGTAATTGTGCCAATGAACATGCAATTGGTACAGTAGAATAGAGGATTGTAGTGTTAGAGTAACTCTACCACTTGCCTTCTCCCACTATCGATTTTTTACTGTAGTCAACCACAACTATAGTAATGAAAATGGTTTTGATATATTCAAGTGTGTTTAATTTTACACCGAATGATTCGACTCTTTTACATATCCTAAAATTCTTGCAGACAAACTACAAAATTTTGTCGAGTAGCTTGACTAAAAGGTGGGCTAATAACTTACTTACTAAACGAAAACTAGTCTATAATTAAATCTAAATAGTTGAACTGTGGTTTTATTTTTAATAATTAAAACTACTTTTTTTATAAGAAATAACATTATATTGGCAAAAAATTAAGGCACATTGCACATTACAGTGAATAAAAAAAATACAAACGATTTTTATTCATTTTTAAAGTTTGGTGGACGTTTTTCAACAAAAGCAGTCATGCCTTCTTTGCGATCAGCCGTAGCGAAAGTTCCATGGAATGCTCTCTTCTCGAAATGCAAGCCTTCTCTTAAAGTTGTTTCATATGCAACATGAACAGCCTCCTTAGCCATGCTGACGATGATTGGGGAATTCTTCGAGATTTTTTCACCTAACTTTACAGCTTCTTTCACTAAATCAGTAACTGGAAAAACTTTACTCACAAGTCCCATTTTTTCAGCCTCTTTAGCATTAACTTGATCACCTATGATAACCAAAACAAATATAACTTTTTCAAAAAATATACCAAAAATTTTATTTTTTGATAATTATGTTTAATACCGATGAAATATAGAGATCTTATTTTAATGTAACTTTACTTTGTTTTTTGTTTATTTTTAAATATAGGTACCTGTTAAGACCATTTCCATAGCTTTCGATTTTCCAACATATCTTGTAAGACGTTGGGTACCACCTGCACCAGGAATAGTACCGATTAAAATTTCAGGTTGACCAAATTTAGCTGTTTCGCCAGCATAAATTATATCGCACATCATGGCAAGCTCGCAACCACCTCCCAACTAAATAAATTACATAATTATTGACCGATAATCGCAACAGTTTTAATTATTAAAAAATTAAATTTGTAAAATTTGTACCAGATTAATTTAAACATAATTTAAATTCTAACAGATTTTACTGTAGGGTCATTGTGAAGTAGGAACAAGGGGAAAGGGAAATGGGTGCGATCCGTGTTGTTTATAATGACATTAAATTACCGCATATCCGTTGACAGCAGCGATAACAGGTTTCCTACATTCGGCAACTCGGTTCCAATCATTCAAAAAATTCTGAGTAATGCATTTGGAATATGTATTATTTTGCATTTCCTTAATATCAGCACCGGCAGCGAAAGCTTTCTCGCTACCAGTTATTACAATTGCACCAACGGTATCATCCTGTTCCAGACTATCAATTACACTACCGACCTCCGTCATTAACCCTTTGCAAAGTGCATTCAAAGCTTTAGGCCGGTTTAAAGTGATTAAACCAACGTTGCATTTTTCACCAACTTTTTCAACTTTGATAAACTCATAACCTTTGAAATTGAAAGTTCATGAAATTTACTAGTAATTAATTATTTAATTTACCTGCAGCAGTGCTGTAAAATTTAATATTGTTAGTGTATTGTGGTCGTAAAATTAATTTAGTTTGAGCTTGGTTGAAGAGCAATTTAGTTAAAGTTCTGCCTGCCATGTTGTAGAAGTTAGATGGGAAATGGGAACTTTTCAAAATGAGGACCTTGAGTTATTTAATATTTAACTCTTTAGATAACAAAGTCCAAACAATCTAATCTACATAACAGTAGCTCAAACAAGTTTTTGTTGTGACAACTGACAACGTTAAATACTTAACAAAACTTGAATGTTTAAAACCAATTTCAGTGGCGCACCCAGGGGGGGGGGGGGCTTGCCCCCCAAAGGAATGTAGAATTAAGAAATTATTTTTAATAAAATTAATAAAAATGAGAAAATTCTTACTTTATTTAATTTAAATTATGAAATTTTTATTATTTTTTGTCGGACCCCCGTACATATAAAGTAAGGTGACAACACCCCCCCCCTTCCCCGACGTCAAGGTTGTTTTGCCATTCAACTCCGTCGAACCCCCCCCCCCCAAAAATAAATCCTGGGTGCGCCACTGACCAATTTTAACAATATTTGCTTGTGGAAAAAAATTGAATGTAACTATTTTTTGTTGAAAATTGAGATTTATTTGAATATTAAATCAAATTATTCATTATTTATCTAATTTTAACGTATAATGTCAAAGTTTTATGAATTAATTTGTATGTACCTGATCTAAAATATTTAAAAGCATTAATTTTAATATAATAATTTGAAAAGTTAGATATTTTTAAATAGAAACTAGAATCTTATCTATGCTAGAAACTGGAGGTAAACATTCATCACGCAACCAAGTTAACAGTTATTCGGGTTTTGCAGTTGCATACAATTAAAACTTTTCATTGCTCTTAGCTGCTTTCAATTTGAATCGGTTATGATTTTAATAAAATATAAAGCTCCATTTACATCTTAAGTATAGTATAAAATTATACAAAAAAGTATTTTTGTTGTACATAATTCACAGACAGATTAAATGAGAGGCAGGATTTTGTTTCATGTGTTAAGAGTTTCTTTCCAGCTTGGTTATTTGCCATATACAGGCTGTCCCATTTGACGTTGGACTGTATGGGTATCTTTGTTATTATTGGAGATAGAAAGTCGGTTAAATGGACAAAGTAGTAGAGATATTTTCGAATAATAATAATCCATTTTCAAAAAATTTGAATATCGCATCGTTCCAACGCTATCTTGAAAAAACAAGAAAATGCGATTTTTAAAATATGTCTGTAAGTTCTTTATTTTCTGTGGTACCAAAAAAGTTTTCTGACATAATACCGACAATTTTTTGTGTACAATGCAGTAAAATAAATGAATATTTTTTTCGCTAACGGATTTACCGGAAATGAACTAAACTTATTTTCTTCTTATGGCAGCCATATTGGATTTATACATGTTCGGAATCAGTATTTTTTTCTGAGTAATTTGGTATACCATATGTCATATTTAAAAAAAAAATTATTTGATTTTACAAACTAACATTGGACTTTAAGAGATGTCAATTGTCAATAACATAAATGTAACTATTTAAAATATTAAATAAAACTAAACTAAACTAAAACTAGAAGACTAGAAAAATGCCCTACCTACTCCCAAAACATACAACAAATATGTTCGCACATGGCCCTAAATACAGCTGCTTAAAGCTCTTTAATGCATTGCCGATCGAAATCAAAAACTTAAACTGTATAAACCACTTTAAAAATAAAATTCTAGAACTGTTAGTAAATATTGAATAACCTTATTGTGTGGATGATTTTTATAGTTTTAAATTTTAAATATTAACTCTAATTACTACTTTTTACTATTATGACCTTTGACACATTTTCTATTACTGTTGATATACAATCGTCCATTATATATGTATGTATTGTCTGTAATATAGTTTTTTGAAAAATAAAGAATTTGAATTGAATTGAATTGAAAATGTAAAATAGATCTTAACACATATGTATACGAATAACAACATGATATCTATTGAAAAAGTTTCTGAAACTGATCTGAAAATTGCTGCGAAAAACATGAAGGGCAATTTTACATCCGGTCCAGATCAGATACCTGCTTTTATTATAAAGGATTGTCTACCTGTTCTTCTTAAAACACTTCTTCATATCTATTTTACAATCTGTGTTTACTCACTCAATCATTTCCAAGCGCCTGGAAGATAGCCAAAGTAAGACCTATTCACAAAATTGGATCAAAAAATGATATAGGTAATTACAGACCTATCTCAATCATTTCCAACTTTTCAAAACTGTTGGAGATAATTCTGAGTAACCACATGTACTACAAAGTTTCACAAACCATCTCTGGAAATCAGCATGGATTCATGAAAGGTCGATAAACTAGCACCAACCTTCTCAGCTTTACAGAATATGTGATTAAGGGTTTAGATTCCAGTAAGCAAATAGACGTTGTCTACACGGATTTTAGCAAGGCATTCGACCGGTTGAATCATTACATTATACTGCAGAAACTACTGGACATTGGTCTGCATGCGGACTTGGTGAAGTTCTTTTCTGTTAAACTGAAGACAATATGTAGAGTACAAAGGTGTTGATCGGAAGAATTCACGGTTAATAGTGGTGTGCCGAAAGGGTTAAATCTCGGCCCTTTGATTTTCATTTTATTTCTTAATGATATCTGTGTTTGGTGTACGCGGACGATCTAAAGCTTTATCGGATGTGACTCTAAGAATGACAGTGATAATTTGCAGAATGACCTCATTTTTCTTGAGGAATGGTGCAATAAGAATAGGTTAACATTAAACATAACAAAATGTCAAGTAGTCTCATTCACAGAAAAGAAAAATGTAATAAGTTATGGGTATACCATAAATGACTCCACTCTAAAAAGAACGGAACAAGTTAAAGATGAGGGGTGACGTTCGATTCGTAATTAAGCTTCATTTATCATTATGGTGATAATTCTAAGAGTGCAAATAAATTAATTTAATCAGATCAACTAGAGAATTCAAAACAATTTCAACTTTAGTTTCACTTTATTATTCCTTGATCCGTAGTAGACTGATATACTGTTCAAATGTATGGAGTCCATACTATAATACTCGCATAGCAACTCTGGAAAGACCTCAAAAGAGATTTCTAAGGTATTTGTAAAGCGTTAAGCATGGGTTCTATCCTGATAGATATTAGTTACGCCGATCTTTTAAGAGAATTTAACTTCGATACTTTGGAAAATTTTCGCAATAAACAGTCAATCAAGTTTCTACATAAATTAATTCATGGGGACATTGATTTTAATATCTTCTGTAATTTTTAAATTTTGATACTTAAATCATCGTTAATTTATTAAAAATTTTATGATTATTGTATATTCCCTGTAATTGGACTGTAGTGTCTGTTGTGTATTAAATGAAAATAAATAAATAAATAAAAATATCTCTTTCTGTCGGTTTGATTGTGGAGGAAAGAATTAAAGAAGTTAATGTCAAATTCTTGGTTACAACGATCTAACCAAAAAAACCAATGAAATCTTATAATACACTTTAAAGTCGCTAATTGATTCCATTAAATTTCTTCAAAAGTAGAAATGAGTATTAGTTATTAGGAATTATACTTTTTTTCATTCTTGATAAGGAGAAATTACTTTTATACTTGATTTCGAAACGCATTAATCGAACACTTTTATCCCCTAAACGTATATTGCTTCATATTATAAAATTAGTTTTTTGAATGATAGGATATAACGAAAAAATGAAGAGGCGATTCACGTGATTGATGTATACGTGTCACCTGGCATGTTGTAACAATTGAAATACATGATTTTTGTTGAATAAGCTATTTCTGGTTCTTTAGGAGACTCGTATCAAAAGATTCTAAGCATATTTCTTTTTGTAATTTATGCATTGATCCTTTGTGTATTCATTTTGTATAATTGGTTTTAGTTTACTCTATTTAACTTTTAATTATAACGTTTAATCCATTAAAATCATTATAACTTACTTAAAATCATGCCAAAACCACCGAAGAACTTTCGAGTGTCGAAAAACGTTCGTTTGATTTTTTTCGGAAATAAATTTGGGCATGATTTGTAAATATATTAGTAGAGATTGTATAAGGCACACAAATCGTGTACAAACACAAATATTTAAAAATAATTATTTCTTTACGTAATGATAAGACGATTTTTGAAGATGCCTCGGATAAATTTAAAATAAATATACATATTTAATATGTTTTCTTAAACCTGTAATAATTCCAATTTAGTATTGGCATAAGGTGAGTAATGTGAAGATAAAAAATAAACCGTTCTTATTTAAATACACTTTAAGGCCTCTTATTGCTGATTATATTAGGTCTGTATGGCAGTCACATTTTTAATTTTTTTAGACTCATGATTTAAAAAGAACAAACAAGATATTAGAAATGTATATACGTGTATCAACATATCGGAGTTATTTACCGTCATATAAACTAATGTTTGCATTTTGTTAAGTTAGGTAACTTCAAATTAAAATAATAATTTCGGTAATTTGTGGATGAGAACATGATTACATAATTAAACAAAGCAAAAATACATATAAATATCAGTAAATGTTTGTTCCGAGTCCCGAAGAACTTATTCGACTAGTCCGCTAAATCAATTAGAATATTTCTAATTAAAATGTTCATATATTTTTTTGTAAAAATGAAGTAAATACTTCAATATTGCACACGCCTTTATTGTTCAGTTAACTTATCATTGCAAAAAACAAACAATTTGTACTTTTGAACATATTCGATGGAATCAATAAGCGTCCTTAAAGTCTCCTAGAATTAGAACAAAACTTCCTTTAGATTCGCAATATGCTGTTTTATCTTGATATTGCTCACCTTAAGCCAATACAAAAATGTAATTATTACAAGATTAAATAACGCCCCTAAACCAATAAAAGGTAGAGAGATTACTTTATTTGTTTATTTTAAAAGCAATCAAGTTCATTGAAATAAGTCTTATATAAATAATCTTCCACGCCTAATAATTCAATTTGCGGTAACTAATCATGTCACGACTAAATCGTGAACGGCGTACAAGATTTGCTGAAAGTGTTTCGTGGGTTTTGTTAGATGACGAGTTCAATTTGACCTTTAGAAATTACCTTCAGGTGTTAAACAACCCCCGATTGTTTCAAATTTATGAATTGTGGCAGGCAGCTCATAACGCATACCTTAATAATAGAGGTCTTGATAATGCAATGAGACAATTAATGGAGCAAATTGATGGCTTTGAAACTAATATGGATGAAACAAATGTCCAAGTGATTAAGGGAAGATGTGTTAACCTATTGGATGAAAGTATTGATCATTGCCATTTTATTGGGTTTATAGAAAGGAGTAATAGAAGACCCTGGTATTCTTACTTGGCATTCTGGAAATAATTGAAATGTATGCATACGTTTTTTGTTAATAATTATAAATTCTGTTTTTAATTTTAAACCAGAGAGCTTATTTATTTATGTTTATTATTTTGTTGATTGTTTATAATGTGAATATGTAAATAAGATAAATAAACCTTTATTACTTGTTAATTTTTATTTATGACTTAAAATAAAAAAAAATTAGATATGATGTAATTGCAGCTTTACTTTTACAAATAATTTTTAAGCAAACTGAAAGCCGCTAAATTTGCTCCCAAGAAGAGGGTTCTGTGGTAAAGAGTAACACTCTACTCGTGCTCTATTCTATGGTAGTAAATAAGTACGGAAGCTGATTGGTTCATATTTTATTATCATTTTTTGTTTGTTTTATAAAATTTAAACTGAAATAAACATTTTAATTGAATTTATTAGTAACACAATATAATATAGTTAAATTACCAACTACCCAAAACATGATTTTAAATTTTATGGAAGTAATGTGGAGTAGATTTAAAAATTCTGCTTTTTTTATGCGAATGATGTTACAATTCTGTTTAATTTTTATTAACCAGTTCAAAATACAAAAGTGACGATATTTCACATATAAAATAATAAAACGATTTTATTTTAACACATTTTATTACGCAACAATTATAATCATTTTATAAACAAAACAAAAAAGTATAAAAAAAATAAAAATATTTCTACACTATGTGGTTGAGATTCCCTTCAAAACTACTTTTTACAATGCCTATTCAAATACACAATAAAATGATCCTTAATCTTCAGATCTAAAATATCAGCACATTTATTCATTATAATTTGTAAATTTGGTTCTTCCATATCTTCAAAGTCCTCGATTTCTTCCATCAAATCAGACATAGCTTCGGAGACCTCTTCGCCCCTAACATGAGCCTTATTTGCCTTCCTCCATAATTTGTAAATATTGTATAAATCTGGACGGTTCGCACCTTTTAAGTACACTTTGAATATTCGATTGCAGTCTTTATTTTCGAGAATATTTGAAAAACGATCAGTAAATCTTGATATTTCATAAGCTGTGAATTTGATCATTTTTCAGTCAAGTAGTTTTTTTGGGTTACAATAATCGTTTTTCAATTTTTTTTCTTCGCATTTTTAATTTCGGCAAGGTAAGATGTATACTTCTATTGTATTTAAATTTGAGATGTGATGAAATCCTAAATTATTAAGGAAATTACAACAATCGAACAATCATGAGAAATAACCTAACTACCTAACCTATATTTATATTGAAAATAATTCAATAAATTTTAATTTTACAACGTTGGTATGAATGAATGAGATGGATCTAAAGGTTGCACTAACCTAACTGATATTGATTTATATTTAAAATAATTATAATAAGATAGTAGATATAGAATAACTATTAGTAAATAATTAATATGGCATATTATGACAAAATTTTTCTTTCGTACATGTCGGAGATAGTTTTATATCAAATTACATGGATGATTAAAAATTGAAATTACTCCAGTAAATCCAGCTTTACCTACCGATGTGAAGTTATCCTCCAATCCTTCCATCCGCCATTTCCGATGATAGCCGATCAACCGGAGCGCAGCATTGCCAGATTTACAATGATTCCTTGTGTTAATGGCCGATTTCACCGACACGACTTAAAATTTAAGAACTACTTTAATGTCTAAATTGACAGGAACACAATACAAAATCTGTCAATTTAAAATTTAAGTACTACTTAGTGGCCTAAGTCTTGTCGGTGAGATCGGCCATAAAATACATAAAAACATACAGGGTGAGCTAAAATGATTGTGGTTTGATATTTAGGCAACCAAATACATAGGTTGGTACAACTGAAATCTTAAAAAGAAATCCTCCTAGTAATCCAATGGCATAGCAAAAATTTTTTCCAAAATCTCTAATTTCACAGCAAATGTCAAATATTGAAAATTTTTTTCTTAATTTTCGAGGCAGATGCTAACACAAAACAAAGACTTACGCAAAATAATTTTGATAAAAACTGACGTTTATGAAATAAAAGGCACAATAACGAAATTCTAAAATCTGAAGTTTTGACACAACGGTAAAAATTACACATGCGCCTCTGCTTTTGTGAAGTCTAGTTACTTTGTTTTGATTTTGACAAGATTTTGTGTTACTATGAACTTGAAGCAAACAAATTCCCCAGATTTTTAGGCGGGAAATTTGAATTGACCACAATCATTTTAGCTCACCCTGTAATTTCTTTTTTTTTCTTCTTCAGGGCGCGTTCCACCAAAGACTCGCAATGCCCACGACGACCGTAAAGTTGTTTCTTTCGTGCTTGAAAACGTCGTCGATGGCGACCGCAAGAAGCTCACAACGACCGTATTTATTCATGGGTTTCTGTGGTTGTTTGTTAAATGGTGATGTTTTGAGCTAGTTGAACGGGAAAATTTTGCATTCGTGTTCGTGGGCTTTAGTGTTCATTAGTGGAACGCGCCCTCTGAGGAATCATTGTAAATCTGGCAACGCTGCGCTGCGAATGGAAAGATTGGAGGATAACTTCACATCGGTGCTTTATTTATTTTAAAATTTCTTTAAGGTTGGCAACACATATTTATGGCGTCCTGTCAATCACTTGTCAATCATGTTTTGTTTAATAAATAGTAGAGAAGGTTAATTTCTAATTTTAAATGTGATATTTACACGTAAAAAAATGACGAGCACAGAGCAAATCGGTCTTAACAAAACCTGGGAGTTATCCCTGTACGAATTGCACCGCACTCCCCAAGATGCTATAACAGACAACACGGAGATAGCAGTTTCTCCTCGAAGTCTCCACAGTGAACTAATGTGCCCCATTTGTTTAGACATGCTTAAGAAGACGATGACAACTAAAGAGTGTCTGCATAGGTTTTGTTCTGATTGTATAATTACAGCTTTAAGATCAGGTAATAAAGAATGCCCAACTTGCCGTAAAAAACTTGTATCGAAGCGCTCACTACGACCTGATCCAAACTTCGATTTGTTGATATCGAAAATATATCCCAGTAGAGATGAGTACGAAGCACATCAAGAGCGGGTGCTGGCGAAACTTAATAAAAGCCATTCACAAGCAGCTTTGGTTAATTCAATCACTGAAGGAATTAAATTACAATCTCAAAACAGGCCGAATCGTTCCAGGAAGAATAATGAAAATGAAAATCAAAACATTGCAGCTACTAATATTAATAACAACACAAATAATCCGCCTAATCCCGTCGTTTCTGAAAACGGGCAAAGTAGCCAAACATCGTCAGCTGATAATTCGGTAAATATTTATACAGGATGTTCCGGAATAACTGTGACAATTTTTTAGGGGTGATAGAGGAAGTGAAATTAAGCATTTTTGACGTATAAAGTATTTGCCGTAAATGCTTCCTTAAAAAGTTATTCCACTTCAAAAATTAAAAAAAAAATAGTTTTTTCTAAATAAAATAAATATTACAAGAGGTATTAATTTGAAATTTTGGCGGTAGTTTTTTCACATAAGGATACACATTTACGACCAATGCTCCGGTGCTTCATTTCGAAGTAAAAGTAGATTTTATAATTTTTAACTAAAAATATGAATTTAAAAAACATCATCAAATTAGGCTTTTTTAATGAAAATATCATGATTTATCCGAAAACATACAAATATCAAAGTAGCCGAATTACCACAATATTTTTTTTATTCTAAGTTCTAAGAAGCCTTTAATATTTTCTAATTAGTGTTTGATAGTTAGTCGTATTATTGCAATATTAAAAATGCATAGATTTTCAAATGCGGAATTACCAGACATGCATCTTGCATATGGAGCAGCCCACATATTTAGTACATGATATATTAAGTAAATTAGCCTACTTTGATGTTGTTTTTTAAAATTATAATTTTAGCTCAAAATTATAAAATCTGCTTTAACTCTGAAACGAAGCAACTCAGCGACTTACAATAAGAGTACCTTTTCTGTAGAACGTTGATCAAGGTTTATTTTAGTAATTTTAAAATTACCAAAAACGTAAAGAAACAAAAGATATGATCAAAAAAAGTTGATGACCCCCCAAATGTTACGCCTCTGAAAATATTTTTAAAACTTTTATTGGTCGTAAATGTGTATCCTTATGTGAAAAAACTATCGCCAAAATTTCAAATTAATACCTCTTATAATATTTATTTTATTTGCAAAAAACTATTTTTTTTTTAATTTTTGAAGTGGTATAAGCATTTCCGAGCAATGCTTTATAAGTCAAAAATGCTTAGTTTCACTTTATCACCCCTAAAAAATTGTCACAGTTATTCCGGAACAACCTATATATTAATGTCAATCTGAAATGAATAATATTTTTTATTGTAGTTGACAACCGCAACAAATGCAACAACAACACCTTCCCCTTCAAATAATCCGGTTGTAACACCACAAAATACGTCGAATATAAGTACAGCACCTGGTAGTCCAGCGCCGTCTGGCCGCAGCACCCCATCGCAACCCCCTAGTCCTGTTTCATCAAGCGTTAGTTCCATAAGCAAACTGGGTAAACGCACGAAAAGTACCTTAAATTCAGAAAGAAGCGAAGAAAGTGAATCATCTGAGAGAACTGAACAAACGGACACCGAAGGTGAAGGCCCATCAGAGCCATTAACATTAAATGAAATTGAGCTCGTTTTTAAACCACATCCCACGGAAATGTCAGGTGATAATCAACTGGTCAAAGCCCTTAAAGAAAATTCCGTGCGTTACATTAAAACAACAGCTAACGCTACAGTGGATCATCTGCATAAGTATTTAGCGATGCGTTTAACTTTGGATTTAGATTCACAGTTATCACAGACTCATCATTTACTTAATTTTTGTATTTACATATCTCCTAGTACGGGGCAGTATGTGCAGTTGAATGGAAATCAAACATTAGGACAGGTTAATGATAAATATTGGAAGGTGAATAAACCTTTGGAAATGTATTACTCATGGAAAAAGAGTTAGGGAATTGGAAAAGGGGGTTCTAAAAGCACCTCCTAATTTTATAAATTATATTAAGAATTAATTATTAAATTATAAATTTTGATTATAATAGGTGTATAATTTTATTTTAATTGATTTATGTAAATTAAATCATAATATGTAATTTAAATTATTAAGGTTAGAGGATAAAGTTGAGAATAAAATAAAATGACTTAAAATAAACGTTTTTCTTGTTTATTATTTGTGCTCTGGGGTGTTCTGAAATTAAATCGCAAAATTTTAAGAGCGGATTCTTCACAAATTGTAAGATTAAATAATTCTGATTCGCTTCATAATAATCCGGAAGGCTGTAATAGAAAAAAGTGTATTAAACAGAACCATTTGGTAAAAATCACAAAATCTTAATTTGTATAACATGTAGTTCGCAAAAATGGTTGTCAGACAAATTTGCAAAAGCTAGTGGATTTAATATTTCCTAAAGAAAATGTTTGGAAAATTTACGATTTTAAATCATCCTGCACCATCTAGCATTTGTTTTAAATTACTTAAGAGGATATGGAGCCTATAAAATTATATAGGTTTTTACCTGTTTTTATTTATCAAACTACATAAATATGTATTCAATTATACCGGGTGTCCACGAAACTAGGGCCACCCCTGGAGTTTATTTATGAATATAAAAATTTGAAATTTTAGTTTGTTGTATGGCATAAGAAAACACATTTATTGAACTAAAACTTAGACCTACTACGACACTCGCCTGCCGGCTCGTATCGCAATTTCGGTCTTCGTAAATAATGGCTATTATTTCTTGCTCGTTGAATAATATACATACTATTTTCAATTTCACTTCCGGTTTCACCGAAAATAACACATCAATTTTCTTATTTTAAATGAAACCCCCTATTTTTTTGTAGTTATTATTATTAAACATTAGAAAGTTCTAAGTATGTTTGTGACAAAATTATTTTTTTCTGGACTTTAAAAAGAAATACATATTGGATTTTTTTTGGTAATTTTTTTAATAAAAATCTATTAAAACTTTTCTTAAATAATTTATACAGGGTGTCCCAAAATTCGACCGACAACGATTAACTGTGGAGATAGTATGTAGACCTGAAAATAAGTTGATATGTTTCTATTTATCTAAATCGAAAAATGCATCCCTGAGCAGTTATAACCCTCCAAAGTTGATTTTTTTAAATAGGTTTTTTTTATTACTGCCAAAGTAGTAAATATTTTTTAATGAAATTTTGCATACGTGCTTTTGAATAATGGACGCTCGATCAATTGGTAAAAAATTGACTAATCCAAAACAGTCGAAAACTTTTTAGGTATTTAAAAATTATTTTTTTATGTAGATAACTGCATAACGAAGATTATCTTTCCCTTATAAATTTTTCGAAAGCTGAGTCGTTTTTGAATAAAATTAAAAAAAACAGTAGGTAAGTTAGGCCACTCAACAAATTTTTAATAAAATACTTTTTTAAAGTTCAAGAAAACTATTGCATTTACTCGATATTATTATATTACTTAAACGTGAATTCAATTATTAAAATTAAGATATTTTTTAGTTATCAGTTTATGTTGAAACTAGCTTGTTACCATGGAAACTGGAAACAACTAAATTCTTACGGTTTTCCAAATTATTTTTTTAAAATTCTAAAGCGGCGCGCAGTACGCAAAATTCTTAAAGAGCAAAAAATCTTACACTTGAATTTCTTCACAAAAGCAAATAAGTTTTAACCAAAATTTTTAAATGCCTAAAATGTTTTTGACTGTTTTATGCCTCTTCTTCTTCCATTAAACACTATTTACAAAAGTCGAGAATTAGCCAAATGCTTACCATTGAGTATCCAGTATTCAAATGCAAATTTTATTAAAAAATCTTTACTGTTTTTGGCTGCAATAAAAAAATTCTATATAAAAACATCAACTTTGCAGGCTTTAGGGTCATATAAACTTATTTTTAGGTCTACTACAGTGAATTCAAATGAGATTGAAACACTTGACATTGCATAGTAGGAAACCTAAATTTACTACAGTTGGCTACACTGAAATGAATTCGTCCCAGTAAACATGTAATATTTCGTTATGTATTTTAAACGTTTCATTGCAACATTAATGCAACGTTGCAATGAAACATTGAAAACTTACAAAAATTTTTAACAGACATGAAATATTTTTCTTGAAATTCTCTTCAAAAGTAAATACTTTTTAAATAAATTTCTTAAATACCTTAAAAGTTTTTGAATGTTTTGTCTTCTTCTTCCACAAAACACTATTTACAAAAGTCGAGGGTTAGCCATATTTTTACTAATTGAGGGTTCAGTATTCAAACGTACGTATGCAAAATTTCATTAAATTACCTTTACTGCTTTGGCTGCAATAAAAAAAATCTATTTTAAAAACTCAACTTTCGAAGCTTATAACTCTTCAGGGGTGCATTTTTTATGTAAATGAATTTGGTCATATCGACTAATTTTTTGGTCTACTATCTCCAGTTAAGCGTTGTCGGTCGAATTTTATGACACCCTGCATTGCAGAAATTTTATATATTTTTATTTTTGGACTGTCAATACGGCCTCATATGTTGTCGGCCATTAACATAACAGATCAGAGAATAAACTAACGGACATGTATGATTTTTGTCCGACAAATATTAGTAAATAAACAGGTCATCATATCGACTTAAAAGTGTCGGACTGCAAAATTGGAAAAGAAATTTTGTCGGACAATATGACCATTGTATTTTAAATAATTTTATTAAACAATTCTGAAAAAATCTGCTGGTTATTACTAAATGATCAAACCTCGTTATTTTGCCACGTTTAAGGTGGTAGACACCCTTAACGCCCCAACATTTTTGTCGGACAAAGTATTTCTCACGAGTTTTATTCGATTATCTTTCAACTACAACTGGAAAATAAAATGTTATGCTTAAATTTTCAGTACCACGCCAAATGGCCAATTTTCGAAAGAAATAGCAAGAGAATTTTCGTAGAGGAAAAATGTGGTAGAGTCATCATAATCAAGCCACACAAGAAGTTATAGACGGTTATTAGTAAATTTTATCATATGTCGGCGGGCTCCCGGACAACTTTTTTAAAAACTGAGCTCAACTTAACTTTTCTGCATCAATTTCTTAAAACGGTCGAGTTACGAGTTATGTCCAAAATTCGTTTTTAAACGACCAATCTCGCCAAATATTTTATAATTAGACAACAGATATATGTATATTTTTAACATAGGCCGGATTTTGTTTTGTTGGCGAGTTTTAGAATCCGCCGCAGAAACAAAAATCCCATTTCTGATACAAAAAATGCAGGCTGGTCCTAATGACAGGGGCGGATGAGCCATAAGAGCCATTGGGCCGGTGGCCGAAAGAACCCAAAATCTTAATTTATTAAAAAAAGATATTTGCAATAATGCTTCTTAAAAAAGTCAAAAAAATAATATCTCAAAAACTGCTGGAGTCATTTTATTTAGGTATATTTCTATTATTTCGTGGGCTAGCAAGCAAACACTAAGTCAAAAAAATGGATTTGCGTAATTTGAATTTCAAAGGTTCATAGCATTCGAAAAAGTAGTTTTTCACAATGCCGTCTTATTAGTTGACCGGGCACTAGGCCAATTTCACGAGCCCCACATGTATAAAACGATTTTTTAGAAAAACGATCAAAGGGTTATAATGATATTATTTGTATTCGTTTTTGATTTGGATAACCGCATCTTTCCCACAATAAAGGGTTTTTGAAACGGAAATTACGAATTTCTTGTAAATTTCGTTTGTTTTCACTTTAGAAAGCAAACAATTTCCTGGAATATTCGAATTTTGGAAAAATCATGGATTTTTGAAATATGCATTTTATTTTAAATTTAAGTGAAACTCTCACAAACTTTAAAAACTTAAATTTTACTTAAATATAATTGTATTTAAACCAAGTTTTTAAGATTATCAATGTTATTTTTTCTTAAATTTCAAGAAAAGAGAAGATTAATGGTACAGGGATGTCCCATAATGGCGGAAGAGCACTTCAGTACTTTATTGGGAGCCCTTGGAAAAATAATCACGTAATGAATAGCTTTTTCATTTTTGGAAGATCCTGTATAAAATTCACAAAATGCAATGATAATTTTACATTGGAAAAATATGGTTTCTTTTTAGAAATTTACGACATTATATTCGGATAGTGTAGATTTTAAATAAGTGTTATATTCGAAACAAACAAAAAACACTAGATTTATTGTTGGCCAAGCCTTTTTTGAAAGCGGGCCATAGGGCAGGGCCTTTTTGTCCTAATGGGTAAAACGGGCCTGACTTTTTAATTAATCTAGAATCTATTAATCTTGACTGTAGATAACCAATTAAAACTTCTTTTTTTCAATAATAAATATTAAAACAAAATATGTTATCTATTTTTGACTTAGTGCCTTTTGCTTGCTAGCCCATGATTTAGAATAAGTTTTGATAGTTTTTATCAACTCATGAAGAAAACATTGTTTTTTATTAATTTTTCAAAAAATTAAAATTATTTTTAGAAATTTGTTATTTTTTTAATTGCTTCAATCTGAACTAAGCAATGGTGTTACATTAAAAAATAAATAAAGTTGATGTCATTTCGGGTAAAAGAGGAAATGATATTGATGAAATGTTTAGAGTTTAGAGAATAAATTAATGTTTATAAAACGATTTCTTGAACCATAAAATGTAGTCAAATTTTTATTTCGATAAATAAAAAAAATATGCAGGGTGCTCATTTTTGTAAGCCGTACATGGATATAAATGGAGTTTCATTTGCCATTTTTGTTCTCAAAATATCGCCAAAAAAATAAAAATTTCGATTTTCGTTTTTATACCAAAACCAATCTAGCTAAAAATTGTTCCTACATAACTAATACATATGTATATCACGTTAATATGCAGTTTTGAAAACGTATTTAATACGCTTAACTTGATTCTGATCGACTTCCTACATAAAACTTAAAAACTGAAAATCAGTCTTCATTTTAAGTTTGTTACTCTCCTCTAAATTTTTTCGGCATGTTCTGAAGTTGACTCTATATTAAAAGACAGAACACTAAAATTATTGACTATGTGAAGGGTTGCTTAAATCGAAAGTTTCTTTTATCAAAGGTGATTATAGTGACTATAAATTGAATGTTCAATATATTAGGAGAATTTTTTCAGGAATTACTTTTCTATACGTATTAGAAAAAATAAGGAAAAAACTGGCACCTTTGTATATCCTTTTTTATTCATCTCGAGAAATCAAAAATGGGTCGACAAATCTTATTTCCCAGGCCGCTAGTCAGTTGCCCATCCTCCCCTGCCTAAAGAGGAAGTTTTTTGCTACGGGCACGAATTATAAATTTTTTTAAGCACCGGAACACTTTCAAAATCTTTTCGGAAAAATTGAATTCTTTGCGGATTCTTTTGTTTGAATTCTCGAGATATTGCAAAATTCACTACGACGACCGGGGAGGATTTACTTTTTACTCTCGACCCGTCATAACCTAATATAGAGTACATATTGCTATCTGCATGTTATTTAAGTTATCAACATTGTTTCTGAGATGTGGATAGCAGCATGTATTTACACCAGTTTAATGAATGTGGAAAACATTTTTGCTGCTAACATGTTATGCTGCCAATATGTTATTGTAACTATTTTGGTGAGTGGGCACCTTAAATGTTAAAATATAGTATAGGCTTATGGCAAAGCTTAAAATTTGAAAAATTCTTCGGGTATCTTCCAGTGTTCTTCGTGAAGTAGCGATTGAGGTTGAAGAAACATTTAAAACCCATCTTAAGGCAATGATTCATTCACAAAGTGAACAGTCAAACAAAAGCAACTTACACCTATCTCAGTTTTTGATTCATATTTGGACTTTGAGCTCAAATTGCTATAAAAATAAAGTCAAGTCACTATTAACTGTAAGTACAATACCCTTTGTTTTCTTCACTTTGAATGAAATGAAGATAAAAAGAGAATTTACACTTATATTAAAGTAAATGAATCATCCGTAATGTTTATCCAGAGTAGTGTAAGGTGTAAAATCGCTTTTAGTTCGATCCAAGTCTTTCTTTTTGTCAATAATTTTTTTTCTGAAAATTAAATTTCCCACAACTTTGACTTTAATTCGGGGACAATTTTTAAAGGTTTGAAAATTTATTATCGTTTATTGCTTTAAAGTATAATAATTCGAATAGGCCAATACATTTTTATGCTGTTGCTGTGGAGCCCAGTTTTATATTTGTAATTTTGTTCATGGTTACTTATTATATTCATTTATGCAGCTATTTCAGTCCTTTCAAAACTATGGCAAAAAGTGGATTCCATTTCAGCTGATTACCTATAAAATTATTTTTTTTTGAAACTTCATTTAAAAATAACCTGTATGTAAGTAATTTAATCCTGCCATGTTTTACTTTGAAAGCAAAAACCAAATTTTTAATAAATTTGACTGCATGTTCTCTCAAGTCAAACAAAAAATTAAAGGAATTTCTATATTTACTCTAAGGGAGCATGAGAAATATCAATTTACAAAAACGTTTCGTTCCACACTAAGTCAATCCAAACAAATATAAATTTATGTTTGCACTGGTTTGTCTTCTTGTTAGCTCTCAAGAGTGGCGAGATGTTTGTAGGCGGTGCAGCGAATTTTGCGTTGGATGTTGGTATACATATACCCAATGTAAACGTCTTCTTCCTTTTGTTTTTTTCAAGATGCATCTTAAAAGCATCCCGTTCAAAAAGCATTATTTAATTTATAATGCATTTATGGTGGGCGGTAAACGGATTTACTTTCACTCGTAATTTCATAGATTAATCTCGTTTCGTACTATCTACTTGGCTTAAACCCACAACTTGTTTATTTTGATTAATAGGATGCAATTTAATTTTTAACAATAAAATAAAATAAAGCACTTAAATTTCAATCAGACTTGGTTTCGTCGATTGAAAAGTGACACATCTAAAAATCATTAATTTTCCTTTGAGCCATTTTAAAATTATGATGTCGGTAAGTATTATAGGATGAGTCTGTTAGAATAAATAAACTCAATAAGTCAAGAACGGTACGATTTTAAGAAAAAACGGCTGACCAGGTCAAATTGACGTTTTTAATTGCGGACATTTTGAGCTACACACCGAGCCAGTGATGTCATCATATTTTTTTAAATGGAAACTCCCAATTTTAAGTATCTTAACCTGGATACCCATGCAAAATTTCATTGACTTATCACCTTCCGATCCGAAGATATGGTCAATCAAAAATTGCAAAATAAATTGAGTCGGGAAAATGGAATAAATTCCAGAAGTCAGAGACGGTTGGATTTAAAAAAAATGGTTACAAAATTTAATTAAAAAATTCTTACTGCTTTGGCTGCAATAAAAAAATCTATTTTAAAAAATCAACTTTGGAGGCTTATAACTGCTCAGGAGTGAATTTTTGGATATAAATAAATAGTAATCATATCAGCTTATTTTTAGGTCTACTATCTCCAGTTAATCGTTGTCGGTCGAATTTTGGGACACTCTGTATTTGTAAAGACCGACCGATGCACGTGATCACTTCTGGCTTTTCCAAATTAGCCAATCTTCATTGATATCAGGAGGAAATATGGTTTAGGACTTATAAGTAAATCCCTGCTTTTATAATTTGGTGATTGAGTTATATTTAAAATTTGACCACAACATTTTTTCTTGCTCAAAAGCCAACTGGAATTAATTGATCATCTATATTTAATTATAATCTATTAAGTATTATTCTTTTAAATAATTTATAAAGACAACATAAAGGTGATGTCTGTCGAAAGTTTTTAGTATCATCTTGATCTAGACTAGATTTTGACATGATTTTAAATTTATGAAAATTCTTTAAATTTTAAATATTTCTTTATTGTGGAAATTTATTAAATCATAACTTTCATTTCGTCGTTTGGAGAGTACAAAGTACAGGGAATATCGTGACATGCATTTTTGTTATAGGTTTTGTAATGGAAATATGAATTAAGATATCCCAATAGAAGATTACCAGATAGATGAGTATTCCAAAGAATTCATGATCAACTAGGGGAATGTGGGACATTTCAAAATCACCCTGGGCAGGGTAGGGTACGCTTAGCAGAAGACAATGTTTTGGAATTTATCGAAAACCATTCAACCTACAGCACTCGGAGAGTATCCAGAAGATTAAATATTTCTCAAACTCGAGTTAGTAAAATTTTTAATTAATGAAACATAATTTAAAAATGCAACCAATCTTAATAAGTACTAATAATAATTTTAAATTGATGTTGATTTAAAGGTTTCAAAAATGTCACGTCATAATGGATTGCATGGATATCATTATCAACGAGTGCAAAATTTTTTGTAGATGGTTACAAAGAAATCAAAATTTAATTGGAAGGATATTGTGGACTGATGAAGTTCAATTCACTAGAAATGGCATAAATAATTTCCATAATTGGCATCAATATTCAGAAGAAAATCCAAATCTGATAAGGCAAACCAATTTTCAGCATCGATTTCATGTCAATGTGTGGGGAGGAATTATTGGGCCAGAATTTCTTGGACCTTGTTTTTGGAATATTGCGGGCTTAAAGAAAAAAAAGGGAAAAAAAGAATGAAGGGGATGCTTTTATGAAATATTTGGAAAATATTGATTTTGTGGGTTTATGCGAGACATGGGTAGAGAAAAAAGATACAGTTGAATGGATGTCGGACAAGTTTATATGGAAATGGAACTGGGCTGAAAGAGAATCGAAAAAAGGAAGAGCCAAAGGAGGGATTGTAACGGGGGTAAAGAAAGGTATACAAGAGGAATATGAAGAAAACAAGGAAGTAAAATGGAAACAAGATAGATAACTAAAATGGAACGGAGAGATATGGAACTTATGCTGTGTATACATAACTGGAAAAATGACTTTAGTGCTGCAATATTTCAACAAAATGGAGGGCAAATGCATATTAGGAGGGGACTTTAATGCTAGAATCGGAGATGAACAGGCAATATTGGTGAATGAGAATGGTGAGATAGTGCAAAGAAACTCGAAGGATAAGATGACTAACAAGGAAGGTGACAATCTAGTTGAGTGGGCACGACAAGAAGGTTGGGGCATTCTGAATGGCGCAGTGGAAGTAGTTAGGCATCGAGAATTGACTTACTGGGGAGGCAGAGGACAGTCTGTAATAGATTATGTGTTGATTAATGAAGGCATACAGATGGAAGAGGTTAACTTGAAGATTGGGGAAGAATGGGGTTCGGATCATATGCCACTATAAGTCAATATTGTCATTGAGGGGAAGAACAAAGCCAGGTGGGGGTAATACAGGAAGGCTAAAAAAATGGTTTAATCTGTGGAATGAAGCTAACATAGAAAGATATAAAGATCTACAAGATAAAGTAGCTGGAAACGGCATGAGTTGGGAAGTTTGGTCAAAAGAAATAGAAAGGACAGTGAAGGAAAGTGTGCAGCAGGAGTATAGAATTGGATTGGGGTAAAGCCTAGGCAAAAAAGAAGAGATGGCCAAAAGTGAATGCAGAAAGGTGTGGAAAAAATATAGAGAAGGGAATGCGGTTATAGAGAAAGTGATTGAAAGCAGGCGTTCGGCAAAGCAGGCAATGTTAGAAGAAGAGAAAGATTACGAAGACAAAGAACTCGACGCTGTTAGAAAGATTAATAATGATGGTGAACTATGGGAATTCATCAAGGAAACAGGATATAAAAAAAGAATTTTAAGAAGAAAGTGTGAAATTGGGATAAATGAATGGGCTGATAAGTGCAAGAAAGAAGGTATGGAGGGCCATCGGTATGTGGAAGATAAAGAGGATGAAGACATATACGAATACACCGAAATCAGCAAAGAAGAATTCGAAAGGGCTTAGAGTAAAATAAAAGAAAAGCCGCCGGACCAGATGGATTAGAAGGTGAGACTTGGATTCATTTTGCAGAAAACAAGAAAGAAGAAATGAGATGGCACTTCAATGATATCTGGGCAGGAAAGATGCGCTGGCCAGAGACCTGGAAATGGGGAAATATTGTACCCGTGTATAAAAAGGGAAATAAAAAGAATGTAGATAGCTATCTGGGAATTACAATAATGGATGCTAGCTACAGACTCTACGCCAGTATCATAAAAGAAAGATTAGAAACGTTCTGCAATGACCAGGGTATACTAAAGGAATTTCAAGCCGGGTTTCGCGCTGGAGAGTGACAACCGAGAACTTAGTAACGCTAAATTATATAATAGAGGAAAGCATAAAGGGTAAAGAGGGAAAGGTCTACCTTCTATTCATAGACTTGAAATCTACATTCGATAGAGTGAACAGATACATGCTAATAGAGAAAATGATGGAGCTAGGTATGCCTAGTTAGATATTAGCACAAGTCAAAAGAATGTTTATAGGATCAACAGGTTGTTCAAAGGTGGGTTCTGAAGTAGCAGAACGATGCAATATTATTGGAGGCCTAAGGCAAGGTTGCCCACTAAGTGCAACGCTGTTTAAAATATACATATCAGATCTGGAAGAAGTATTGCGTAAAGCACAAGACGGAGTGGTTGTGATAGGGCGTCTGAAAATAAGAGTATTAAGTTAAGCGGGTGATTTGGTGATTTGTGCAAAGGATGCAGGAGAAACGAGGAGAGTAATTGAAAGAGTTGGAAGATACATGAACAAAGGGAATCTGGAATTGAACGTCGGTAAGACCAAGGTGATAGTATGCAAAAAAAGGGGGAGGACGGGTAAAGAGGAAATATTTGAATGTAATAGAGATAAAATTGAGGTGGTCAAACAAATCAAATATCTGGGTTACATCTTCGGAATGCATGGAGGAACAGGGAGGCATATTGATTTTGTTGTGGGAAAAGCAAAGGTAGCAGAAGCTAAATTGTGGAAAAATTGGGGAAAGGTCTTCAGGGAGTCACTAAAAGCGAACGGGAAATAATGAATGCATGTGTGAAATCTATAATTTTTAATGGATGTGAGGTGTGGGGCACTTAAATGCGGAAACCTATCTGCGATTTTTGCAAGAAAACTTACCCGAGTTGTTGGAAAATGTTCCGTTAAATTTAAGGCAAGGTATGTTGTTTCAACAAGATGGTGCACCTCCACATTATGACCGTTTCGTAAGGGAATGGTTGAACAATAATTTCGAAGACAGATGGATAGGTCGTGGAGGACCAATACCTTGGCCACCCAGATCACCCGACCTGACCCCGCTTGACTTCTTTTTGTGGGGTTTTGTTAAAGACAAAGTTTACAGACATCCTATACACACCCGCGATGACCTTATTTTAAAAATTCAAGAAGCTTTCGAAGAAATAAGAGCATCACAAATTTGGCTTCAAAGAGTTGAACGAACAATTTCTCGAAGAGCACGGGCATGTGTTTAGCCAGAGGAAGGCATTTTGAGCATTTAATCTAATCTTGTTTGCAAAACATTTCTTACACATCACAAAAAAACATTACATTAATTTTATTTAGAAACGTTTAAAATATATTATAAAACATCTCATGTTTAACTATTTACAAGATGTCAATGTTCAACATATTACATGTTTACCGAATAACATTTTTTCAATGTTTCATTGCAACGTTGCATTAATGTTGCAATGAAACGTTTAAAATACGTAACGAAACATTACATGTTTACTGGGTAGGTATAAACTGTTAAATTTTAACAAAAATGTTTAGTTTACCAAAAATAAATAAAATAAGTTATGGTTAAGAATTATATTATTTTGTCAAAATTTTCAATGATTTTGATCCTCCACTTCTCTTTAAATTACCGACGAATTTTCAAATCCTTAGATGTATTATAAATAGAGCAATACTCGGAATACTTTGAAATTCGTGCATGGAAGTTTAATTTGTGTTTGGACATCAATTTGGGTATTAGTAAGGGTAAATACAGGTAAAATGATTTCTTTAATATTTCTGTAATATGCAGTAAATATTTAATACAATGTGTGTCATTAAAATTGGAATTGAGCTCACGTTCGAATTTATGATAATGGATTCTTAAATTGTTTTTTTCGTCTGGAAGCATGAAAGGCGAGGCAAAACTAAAAGCGGTTCAATTTTGAGTAATAATTTTGTTCTTTGTCGGTGCGGGTGCATAAATTAGTACTTTAATCAATTGTAATTCAGGAGGCTATATTTTCTTTTATTTCAATACTGATTCGGTTCACAGCGCAAGGCGCAACACGTAACTGATTAAAAACAAAAGAGCGGCGCTTCTGTGGCGGCACGCAACACCAACCTCTTCTTTATCGAATTAATTCGCATTCGCCCACTTTTTGTTTATACCATTTAGTCCTGTAAGCCGATTAGGAATTTTATCGATTCGTTTCGATCCGTTAATAAGGGTGGGACTAGCACACATGTTCCAAGGGGTCATTTCTAATTTATATCTTTGAACGTTTTGAACTCGACAGCACGTTTCCCTTGTATAACCGCTTGTTTCAGATATTATTCTTTGATCTATAACCCTCTGGATTGAAAAGTAACAACATAATACTCTAAATTAAAAAAATACTTTTATTATTAATTTGGTGCCAGAGCTTTCATGCAGAATTTCATATCTAAGGAAGATAATTGTTTTATCTTTTCCAAAACTTATCCTCCTTTCTATTTTGAAATATTAAAATGAGTGACCTTTCGCACCTTATAGCCTTGAAAATCAACTGGTTAAAATTAATAAATACAATTCTAAGCTTATGCTTCTGGAGAAATAAGTACAACTATTGTTCCTGAAGAAATATGTACTACAACTAATACTACTGGAGAAATTAGTACTACAACTGTTCCTCCTGAGGAAATAAGTACTACAACTGAAGCTTCATGAAAAATAAGTACAACAACTATTTTTTCTGAAGAAATAAGTATATCTAAAAAATAAATACTTTGTTCCTGAAGACATAATATGTAGTACAACTGATGGTTCTGGAGAAGTAAGTACAACAGTTGTTCATGAAGAAATATTTACAACTACTGAAGTCTTTGAAGAACTAAGTACTACAACAGATGCTTCTGGAGAAATTAGTTTAACAACTGTTCTTCCTAAAGAAATAATTACTACAACTGAAGCTTCATGAAAAATAGTACAACAACTATTTTTTCTGAAGAAATAAATATTACAACTGTTGTTTCTCAAGAACTATGTACTACAACTGGTGCCCAATTTTTCTAACAAAAATGTAAATTATTGTGCCAAAAATTAATTTTTGAAAACATATTTCACTTATGCGTTTGTTATGAAATAAGAAATTCTTGTTTATAATGAGCTATATAGTTCTTCTTCACATAAAACATCAGCCTGAATAGATAACAAAAATAATAGAATTTTTTCGAGTTTTTTTAATTTGAATAATTTGAAAAACTAATTTGATTGAAAAATATTATTTGCATATTTGAATTCAGCGTACGAAAATCTATAAATTGCAAATATAGTTTAATTTGATCTAGTTTTGTTGTAAATCAGTGTTTTTGTTGCCATTAACTTTTCTTTATAGTAATAAATAGTAAATTACTTAATTTAAACTTTTGTGACACCCTGTATTTAAAAATTTCATGAAGATAATCTAATGCACAGTTATTTTCGTAAGGTATTAAAATATTAAGAAAACTTATTTTGCATTCTTGGCAATAAAGTGCTAAAAGTATCCTCAACACCAACACCAATGGCGATTAAAATCTCCAGGAAGTGAAACTTGAATCGTTTTATCGCAATTTAATTCTCGTCTAAAATTCCAAACAATAAAGCTATTCCTCATCCTATTTTTTAAACATTCAATTACGTCAACATCGGTGGTGGAATCTAATTTTAAACGAAAATGATGTTTATCTATATTCTTACAAAGTAACCCTCGTTTATATAGAGCAAGAACGATGGCAACAAAAGAAAAGAGGGTGGTGCAGTATTCTCTATTAGTTGTCTAACATTCCCCCTTTTGCGGTGGTGTTAATTCCCTGCAGATACGAGTCATCAATTCGCAAACCCCGCGGTGAAAAGATCTTCTTCTAGTCTACGTCGAGATTGCTCGAATTTCGTTCTAATGTTCTTGTTTGTATTGTACTGCACTTGCACAATTGAAAATACTTAATTATTAAAAGGGTTTACTAAAGGGCTAAACGATTTAGCCACTTTATCAAAGGGATCATGTTTTAATCATAATATATTTATCCAAAATGAAAATTTATGGAAACTCAAGTCTTGACCCAAAATTTGCAAGAAACTAAAAAAAAAACAAAAAAACGAAATAAAAAAAACAACAACATAGAAATAACAGAAACTAAAAAATTGCAAATGAACTAAATAAATTCGTTACATCCTTATGAATATGTCTATTATCACGAATAAAAACTATCAAAACTTTTGAAAATACAATAAGTACAAACAAAAATAGAGTCGAACTTGGTTATAACGAGCACGGATACAGCAAGTTCATGGATATAATTAACAAATCCAGAGAAATATTTTAGTTTCAATGTATTTCAATTCAAAATTTCACGGTTATTACGAGCAATTTCACGGATATAGTGAGTAAAGATTTTTTCGGTGGATTTCGTTAATTCTCCGTGGATTCGAAAATCTTAATAGCCATCGACACTGAGGAAATACATTAACCTATTTTGCAAATGCAAATATTAGTAAAAATTTGATTTTATTAAGGGTAATGGCGTTGTATAAAAAATTAGGAGTGCAAAGATGGTGGATGCCCACGAAAGAACTTCATCTTGAAATTTGTCTTAAATATTCACAATTTTATCTAAAAATTACTGCCAAAATAAGTAGCCTGTTGTCGAAGTTTATCTATGGTCAAATTTAAGCAAATTCTTATTAAAAATGATTGCATTAATCTCGCGTAACTCGATCCGGATTGGATTCAATAGCGATTGACTCAGTCCGCATTTTTTTCGAAATAAACGGACGGTCGGATTGGATTCAGTTTTTGGATTTAGTTCAATAATCCAATCCTATAAAATCGTGGGATTGGACTTAATTATCTCGATCGAAAGAAAATTTATAAATATTTGAGAAATAGTTATAGAAAATAGAAAATATTATAGAGAATAGAAAATACTTTATCATATTAACACCAGACTGTCATTGCAAAATTTGTTAGTTTTGTGTTTTGCTTGTTAATTCATTAAAACTAGCCTAACCACTTAAACTGACTTCAAGAAAATTCAAAAAAATAGAGCACAGACCACAAAATAACATTATAAAAAGGAGAAAAAGACCATGTACTAACAAAGTTAACGTAAGCACTATTTTTAGTAATTTCATTTCTTTTTAGTTAATAACTAGGATTAACCTCGGATTTAAAAAAATCCAATCCAGTCCAAATGAGATAAACGCGTTGTTTACATGATTGAACAATCCCATATTCATTAGTATTTAATATTAACATAAAAAACTCACTCTTTTTAAAGATATTTAATAAGCCAGAACGTTTTCGTCAACTAATGTTGACATTATCAATGGCATATTATTAATATCATTATTTAATGCCATTGATAATGTCAACATTAGTTGACGAAAACGTTCTGGCTTATTAAATATCTTTAAAAAGAGTGAGTTTTTGATTTTAATATTAAATACTAATTAATTAATTTTAGATGGATCTATCACATATTAATCCCATATTCAATCCAATCACAATCCAATACCGCGAGATAAACGTAGTCAATGTAGAAGTTTTGTTAAAAAATTGAAAAAATGGGTAAACTTTAATTTCCTGAATTTAGAAAATTTTACTTTTTAGGAAATTAATGTGTTCTAATTATTTATTTTGAAATTAATCAAAAAATCAATTCTCAAAGTTACCGACACACCCTGTATATTTCGAATTAGAATAATAGTAGGTATCGATTATAACGATTAACGGTTATTACGAGCAAAATTCGGTCCCTCGATGCTCCTTATAACCGAGTTCGACTGTATATTCATACTTTTCTATGTACTCATGATATCAGTAAAATCATCAACTAACTAAATATGAACACTTGACTTGATGGCATATCGGCAGATGATATTACAAACATATTTCCAATCATAAAATACCTATCGGAAATTCTCCTGAAGTCCTTAAACAATTTAAATTATCCCAATATTCATAAAATGATCAAACGATGACATGAACTATTATATGTAGACCTATCAAATTTTCCACAATATTATCCGAAAATTATAGAAAAATTCATTCACGAATAAACTTTATTAATAAAAACAATGAAATATATCTCTATAGTCATCAATATGGTTTAAAAAAGAAATAACAATACACAAGCGAAAGTCACATACATAACAAAACAAATATACTTTGGAATTAATAAAAAAAATAGTTGGGGCAATGTGAATAGATCTAAAATAAGGCATTCGATTGTGTAAATCATGATATTTTACTAGACGTATTAAAAAATATGGGAATAAGAGGATGATAACCTATGTTAATAAAACTTGTAGTGACGAAGAAGTACTAAAATCTTTTATATTCACTGTTTATTAACAATATAAATAACATTAATTTATCCGGTCAATACTATATATTTTCTGAAGACACACTAATCCCGTATTTAGATAACTCGACAAAAAAATTAAAAAAAAAATCAATGAAGATTTGAAAATATACATCAACATGTGGCTAGAAACAAAAAAAAATAAAATATAAAAACTGATTGTATACTTTTTTAAAATAAAGGAACCAACCTAGACATTCAAATTAATAATACAAAATAGTGATGTTAATAGGTAAGGTCTGTCCGTTTTGCAAACAGGATTTTTCTCTCGCTTCCACTTATTAACGGTTTCTATTCCTACAGTGTGTTAGAGTGCAATAGAAAATCCTGTTTGCAAAACGGACTGACACTTATAAGAGACATTCACTTAAACACAAACATTAAAAAAATTGCCAATTCATCAATCTCATTAGAAATGAACAGTATACAACTCAAAAATTTCATTCCAACTAAATAAATTAACTAATAAAAAATGTAGGTGGTACTAAGATATATTATATTTTACAATAGAAGGAACTAATAGCCGTGGTAGTGATTTTTGGTTTTTCTATTGGATCCTGACTCATTAAAAAACTCTAAATGTGAGCCTGATGTTATTGACCCCAAAATGCTTGAGTTATCCTATTCTTATCTCCTAACTCTCAGAGTACATAACCCACATTATCAATGCATGTATAACAAGAAGCACTTATCCAAGTTCCTAGAAAGAAGCTATGGTTACACCACCCTAAAAGTTTCCAACCCAACATCAGTTCAAGATCTTCGCCCCATTAATATTTTTCCTGCAATTTCTAAAATATTGGAGAAAATTTTAGACAAGCAAATATCTTCACACCTAAACAAATTCAAAATATTACCAGATGTTCAAACTGGCTTGTGTTATGGGTACAGTTGCAATACTGCTGTAACACATATAATTGACGATATCTTTGCAAAATTAAGAAAAATTAAGGTTTGGTTAGGTTAACCTTGGGTTTTTTCAAAAATTTTGGGGATCTCGAAAAAATCCCTCAATTATGAATTTTCATCAATAATTTACCCCAAAATTGAAATTCTAAATACGCCCTTAATTATTAGTTTTCGAGTTATGGTGTTTTAAAAATTGAAGTTGGCTTAGGTATAGCAGCACCTTTAGCTCATTTTTAATTCATGGGACATTTTGAAAGATATCCTCACGTGCCTGTATACATGTTTGCACTATTCTATGAACAATAGCCATTGATATTCTACTGCAGTATTCAAAATACGTCGAATTAGCGCATCCCGAATACATTCTACAACCACTACAACCAATCGTTCAAGAAAAGAGTTATGGAAGTATTGCGGACTTTAATTTTTAAAACGCCATAGGTCGAAAATTATTAAAAATTGGTTCATAACATTTTGATGAAACAGAAAAGTACTCCTACTTTGTGATGCTTTGGTTCTTTTGAACTTGAACTATTATGATACATTATATGGTTCATGGTTCCAGTCTTGATAAATTAGCAGAGAGAGTCCTAAACTCATGAGTCAGACTAATTTACAATTGAATCGATGAGTCCAAGAACAGTATCAGTCCAAAAAGTAAGTTTTGAGATAACCAATTTAAACTAAATTGATTTATATTTTGTAAAGATGAGGCTTTGGTATTTATGTACAGAATACAGAAAATTGCAGTACTTCTTCAAACGATTTTTTTTCATGCCAAAAGTTTTAGGAAGAAACATATTGCACTGAGCAATTTGCAGAAAAAAATCAAAAAAACCTTTCACTTTTTTATTCACCCCAAGAAATTCCAACCAATTAATTAAAAAACAAGACTATAATACTTTTTCTGAATAATTGAATTTATTATCAATTTCAGTGATATAGGTAATGGTTTGGTTGAAATCCTATCCTACCTGAGGGATTCTCGAGTATCCTGTTGTGAGCACCCCATAAAATGGAACAAAACATTGGATTTTAGATTTTAAACATGTTGTATTCACAACACAACCCTCTATGAAACTATGAGTATTTTCATTATTTAGGATGTAAAAAATTTCATCCAGACCTCTAGAAGATAGAAGAGCATTTAAAATAGAAGCTGAATTTCCTCTTTGTATTTCCAAATTTTTTGTTTTATAAACTCAATAGATCTAGTTTCTCCAGATATTTCAATAATTTTTTATCAGTTGAGTTAATAGATGATTTAGATTCTGATCCGCAAGGTCCAAAAGATTCAAAAGCCAAAGGATTAAAAATTAATCTATCTTTTAAACATTGGTATTTTAAAATCTTTTTTCTTTCAGTATCCATAGCTGTTTTTCGAACACCTTTTAGTGAATGTTCTAAATTAGAGTCTGCTAAGGTTTCAACACAAGTTACATCCCATACTAATGATTTTACAATTTTATAAGGAGTGTCATACCATCTGGTCTTTTCCCATCTTCCCTTGCTAGTTCTGGAGGTTCTAAGATAGCAATAATATTTGCCGAATTTACAGCGCGTAAAATAACATCATTTATACCTTTTCTTACAAACTAAACCATGGTGACTAAAAACATCTCATTCATTTCCACAATGACAAATGTGAGTGAAACATAGTTCTACACCAAGTCGTAATGCCACAGAAATTCTTAAAGTGTCGTCATCTAATAGATTTCCAACAGAAGAAATTGCAAGAGCAATAATCCAAGATCCAGACTCTTTACATGCAGTTGCTTGTATTCTAATCTGGTCTCTAAATGAAGAAGATGATTAGAAATTTTCGTAAATTTTTTAAATAATTGGAGGATCCCTTTGTACTTTTGGATATTTTGGAATAATAATCCAGATTTTATGTTCCATAAATTTAAAGGTTCATAAATCACAAATTCCATTTGAAATTTTTTTATTATCACTGAATTTAAATCAGAAGCAGCATAAACCGAAGCCAAATAGGATGGTAGCTCTAGTTCAGCTGTCTGACGAATTCCAAGTCCTCCTAAAATAACTGGAAATAAAGATTGTCTCCAAGATTTGTTTTTAATATTACAATTTGTAATAGATATTAAGCAAGTCTTAATTACAGTGTCAATTTCTTATAAAATATGGATTTCCCTCCAAGATTCAGAATATCTGAGAGTGTGTAACATTTTTGAGGCACCAAGACATGAGCATGTAATGTAATGACCAAAAATGAGTAATAAAAATGACGATAAATGTCGGTGAATTGATGAAATCGAATCGAATCTCCCCGAAGAAGCTTTGACAACAAACAAAGACTTTCCCTATGTAATCTTATTTTGTTTACCGACGCCCTATCAAATTTCTCCGGTGTCCACTCTAAAACGATACCGCTTTTATACATGTACATTATCTAACTATAAGTATACTATAAACAAGGGTATTACACTTTAAATGGTCACAAAATTTATGTAATAAAATCTCGTTCGGAACATACGTCCATAACTTAAATTTACGTAGAATAATCATACTAACTATTCCTAGTCATAAAACTAAATTATTCAAAAGAAGCTTTTTAACTCTTAAAAATTTCAAGGATTTAACGATGAAATCATTGCAATTTCAATGAAAAATTATCTTAACAATTTTTTTGCTAAAATTAAAATAAAAAATTCTAAACTAAAAAATGGCCAAAATAAAGAAAGTTTAAATTGCGTCATTCTAAAATTTTTGAAAATTTAGCAAGACAATCGCCTATAAATTGCTTTAGAAAAATATCTAATTATTTCTCTGTTTAAGTGAAAATAAAAAATAGAACTTAAAAAATGTCAAAAATAGTTAAAAAGTGTGGTTTAATTTATTAAATTTTAGATGATTTCAAGGGAAAATTATAGGAATTATTTTAAAAATTATTAAAACATTTTAGGTGATTAAATGGAAGTAAAAAAATAACAAAATTAAGGGAGATAAATTTGAAAATTGTCTATAAAAAATTTTCAAAATTTTTGCATGTGTGCAGATTCAACGTTAAAAATTTTGAATTCTTACAAAATTTTATACGAATAAATTTTCATGAAGAATACTCCTATTTCTTATTTAAGTTTTAAAAGTTATAATTTAAAGAGGTAAAAGTATGACCAATAAAATATTTTATTGTATTATCATTACTCATCTTTTGAAAACTCAAATTTAATATATTCAAGCTCAATTGTCTTCTTACCTCAAGGCTAAAAAATAATTTTGGTTAGTGGACAAATTCAGTTTTCGGCTAGAATTCGTCAAGTTCAGTCGAAGTAATTTTAATCGATCGTAATTTCATCCTAAATTAATTAATTTATTCTTTGCTTTCGTTTAAAATAATAGTGCTTAAAATTGTGTATAAGTGAGCTGATTTGGAAGAATCCACAGCGAAGTGTGCGCGAGTGTAAAATTTTTCCAAAAATTCTGGACATTTTAGTTCGGTTAAATCTCGAAATCCGATATTCGGTAAAAGTGCGGTTTACGCGAGTGCAAATTCGAAAATCCGATTACATGTGTGCAATTTGTGATAATTTAAAGTGCAAATAAAAAAAGTGCCCCTTAGGTTTTAAAAAAATGTGTCATGAAATCATCAATTCATCAGTTGGTTTGGAGGGTTGCTGTCAAAGGTATTTATAAAATTTTTTTTTTCAAAAATTGCGGTCTGTAATTTTTTTACAGCAAATGTGCGCCTTGCGGTAAAAAATGCGGTTTAAAAAGTGTAGTGATAATAGTGGAATAAGTGATTTAGTTAAGTGAAATCAAGATAAGAAAAGGAACAACCAAAATCCAAATTTAAAGAAATATGTCCATGAAATCATCAATTGATGAGTTGGTTTGGAGGGTTGGTGTCAAAGGTATTTATAAATTTTTTTTCTCAAAAATTGCGGGCTGTAATTTTTTTACAGCAAATATGCGCCTTGCGGTAAAAAATGCGGTTTAAAAAGTGTAGTGAAAATAGTGAAATAAGTGATTTAGTGAAGTGAAATCAAGATTAGAAAAGGAACAACCAAAATCCAAATTTAAAGTAAGTACCTTTTAATTTACAAAAAAAAAACATAGTGGATTAGGCCTAATGGGGAAACCACTTTAAAAAAAGCGCACTAAGTGTTATACCTCCTGGGTGGTGTGGAAATTAACACATAATTTTGTAATTATGTATGATTTTACCTGGTAATCAAGAAAATACAGCAAGATGGGTTGAGCGATTTTCCTGGAAAAATGGTGGTGATTGGATAATTTGGAATTGTTGCTACGCAAATTTTTGGTATGTATTTTAAAACAAAAATTTTAATTAATAATTTCCTTAAGGTTTATGGGGTAAAGCAGCAATTTTTTATTGATTTAATATCGTATTTTATGTACAGGGTGAGTTTAAAGTAAAGAGTAAAAATTATAACTACGTTCTTTTGGATTTTTTAAAAACCGTAAAAGACGTATCGCATTGTTTTTGAAAACAATATTTTTTTCTCAGTTAATATGACGTCACTATGACGTCATAATTTTTTTTTAATGGATTGATATGGTTTTAATATCATAAAACAAAACCTTATTAAGAATTTTTTACAACGACATCAAAACCTGTTTACTAGTGCCATCTAGATGTCATTAAAAAAATATTAAATTAAACCTTAGAATAGTTTAAAGTAAAGCATAAAATTCATAACTATCTTATTTTTTGTAATTTAAAAAAATGGTAAAAGTAGTTTCGCACTATTTTTGAAAAACTTTCTTTGGAACTCAACAAAAAAATTTCTTGTTGGACATGACGTTACTACAACGTATTTTTTTTTAAAATAGAATGATATGGTTTTTATATCATATTACAATACATTATTAAGAGTGTTTTACAACTGTACCAAAAAGTTTACACTAGCGCCATCTAGATGTCTAAAAAATTTATTAAATTTCTCCTTAAAGTATAGTTTAAAGTTAAAGTAACGTTATGTCAACCGATAAATTTTTGTTGTTGATTTCTTAATAAAGTTTTTCAAAAACAATGCGACACGTCCTTTGCGGTAGATGAAAATTCAAAAAAATAATTTATGCGTTACTTTAAACTAATGTTTAAGGGGAAATTTAAAAGAGGATTTTATTACGATTATTTTGGTACCCCATATGTAGGGTGCAATCAATTTACTTGTCCCAGTTTATCATATTTTTTGTAATCAGGATTTTTCAAAATTAAAAAAAAATTAAAAATGTATCACAAACACATACCCCTACATATGGGGTACCAAAATAATCGTTATAAAATCCTCTTTTTAAAAAGTTGATTGACCCGGCATCATTGCATTTAAAAAATGTGAGATATTTGATAAAATCTTCATTAACTAAGTTTAAAAATTAATAGGTCAAAAACCACTTAATTTTTTTTTCAAATTACAATTTTATTTAGGTATTTGAATTATTTAGAATTAGTTTTGGTACTTTTTACCGACTTCGAAAACCTTTTTTTTTTTTTTAAAAAATTTTTTTTACAAAAAAAATAAAAACTAATATCTCAAAAATACTTCTAGTATTTTAAGCCATGAATAAAAATATGGGATGTTACATTTAAAAAAACAAAGTTCATGGTTTCCGGTGAAACCGGAAGTGATTTCGAAAATAAAAAATGCACATAAAATTTGTTTTTTTGAACCATAGAACATAGCCAAATTTCAATTTTTTCTATTTATAAATAAAAAAGTTATAGAGGTGACCCGGTTTTCATTTCCACCCGGTATACATATAAAACATTGTAATAAAAAAAAAACATGTAACGAGAAAACATAAAAAAAGTAACAAAAAAAATCTGCAAAAGTTTGTAACTTGTCTGCAGAATAATTATGAGTTAACATATAATAAAATCATAAAATTAATTAATAACAAATATAATTAAATAAATAAATAAATTAAACATAAATTAAACATTAACTGGATATTTTAAAAATATATACACATTTTTTTTAAATTTAATTTATCATTATTGAATTCAGACATTTATAATAATTATCTCTTATAAATTCTTTAATTTTATTTAAAAATTGATATTTAGATTTTCTAAAAAATAATTTGAAATTTGTTGGCAACATATTATAAAATTTTGATAAAAGAAAAACAAAACATTTTTGAAATACTGTTTTCTTTGGGGGAATACTACTGGAACAATTTTCAGTTCTTTTCGCTTTTGTATTATAATTATGTGAAATTTTGGAAATTAATTGTTTATTTTTATATAAATATTTATAAATTTGTAATGAATATAATTGTTGTATTCTTAATAAGTTTGTTTCACTAAATAATAATTTTGAACTATAATCTTTTGATTTTTTAAAAATAGTTTTAATAATTAATTTTTGTGCAATATATACTTGATTTAAATATATATTACTACATGAACCCCAAACAAGAAGACCATATTCAAGTATTGATTGAATTAATGAAAAATATAATATTCTTAAATATTTAATTTTGAAAATATTTCTTACGTTATAAAATACATAATTTAGTTGTCTTATTTTATTTTCTATATATTCTGAATGAATATTCCATTTTAAATTTTGATCAATATATGTATAATATTTCGGAACATGCTAACACATGATTTTTCTCAGTCGACTTTGCATATATTTTAAGCATACTTGTAAAAAAGTTGTTTTTGATAATCTAAAAGTTCAGGTAGCTAATGAACTAAAAGCTTGAATCTTTATGATATATAGGTTCATTTGTAACATTTGAAAATTTTTTCTTATTATTTTTAATTCATAATTGTGTTTGTTTGCATCTGTAGATTAACGTTGTTCATTATGTTATTAAATAATAAGCGGGAATAGAAAATTCATCCCACTTTTCTGGAGGTTTAATATAAGCGATCCACTGAAATTAATGCGAATCGCAAGAGGGCGCGCGAGTTTCGGAGGAAATATTGTGCAAAATCATGAAATCCACTATTACGGGAGACAAAATATCGCGAGTTTCTTCCATAAGATTTTCAATTTTTTTTTTGATTTATAAGCTAAATCTTTAGGCTACAATCACATGTATATTTACCTTCTGCAACCTTCCGCTGACTAAATTAAAGGGGTCCAAAGTTAAGGTCGTTATAATTTTTTTGTGGATTCTCGAATTTTTTTTTTATAAATTTGAATTTAGTTCAATGACTTTTAAATCTTCTATAAAATTATTTTCACACTGGCGTATATACGAGTATACTTAAAAAACCGAAAATTGCTAAAAAATTGTGAAGCTTATCCGGAAGGTAAATTCCTTTAAAGTTGGTGCTGGTTTTATTGTTACGAAAAAGCTTGGGTATAATTTGATATTTAGCTTGCTCGGCGCCACGTTCGATATTATTGAAAATAAAGGGTTAACAAAGAAGGGATTACGCTGAATTGTTTTACAAAGCAATTACGTTAGAAATAGACAGTGATTACTTCTGTTGTTGGATGTAAAGATGATTGAAATTGCATAAGTTTTTTTTGGAAACAAATATGAACATGTTATTTTTGTGAAGTATCTTATTATGTTTTTTTGGTTTAAAAGTAAAACCCATAATTTATAAAAGTCGGCACCTTGCGGTGAGATAATTATGTCCTAACGAGGAACCCAACGCCTAAAAACAAACCCTATTAATTTGTTTTCCGAGAAGAGCAAAACTAACACAGAGAGTTGAAGATGGGTATTTAGAGCAAAGAGCGAACCGTGACTAATGTCTTGTTAGTTGGCAAAGCAGAAGAGCCGAGCAGCCACAATATATTTCCAATCCTGTATCTTCAGAAATATGCACGATCCGCCCTAAAAGTATTAATGACACTAATCATATGCACGTCCAAAAGAGAGCAAAGACCACCCATTACATGAAAGATGATCTCCATCTCGCAGACAATCTCGAATTGGATATTCTAATGCAAGCAGTTGAGCTCGTTTAGTTTTGTAATGTTCAATCATTAGGTCCAAAGAGGACTATATAATAAATGGCCCTCTTGCACAATTCAATAATTAAATTTAAAAATTCCTGAGCCGACAAGCCCAAAAACAGATAAGACCGCTTTTTTCACTGCACGAAATATTCGCTGAAACGAGTTCCTCCTCCTCGAATCTTGCATGTGTGTATACGTGCGTGGACAACCGAGGAGTCTATGGGACACATCCTGAAGAACTGAAAGGCAATACTGAAATACTGAAAGCTCTAAAGCTGAAAGATCGACCGTATCGCTTCCAGTACCGGCAACTGGCACTTGCACAGCACTCAGTCTTCGACGGTCGGGGACGCAACACGCGCTTTTTCATGAAAGACTACTACGATACTATACGCGTGAAACGCATCAAAATTTGTGATTCATCAGATTTTCCAATTTGAACACCCAGTGGGAAACTTTATTAAACTTCATTTAGTGTACTTATACTTACTTAGGAAAAATATAAAATGGCCAGGTAATTTTTTAAAAAATTTTCAATTTTTCTTATATTAATTTTTGACATAATTTATTATTGGATTTTTATAGATACATTTTGACCTACTTAAAAAAACTTGTCAATACAAAATATCAATAGGTAAACAAATTTTTTGAAGCATCTAAAAGCTCAAAGCTCGCGAGGGGGAATTTTATTCAAACGATATTAAATCAATTTTTTAGTGAGTCAACTAAAGGTTTGAATTTTTTCTTACTTATAAAATAATTAATCACTTAGTGATATTAACTGAATGTACAATTGTAATTCTAAAATATTACCATTTTTGGGAATAAGATTTTATAAGAAATTAAACATACCAGATATTTTTACTATGAAATAATTGGTAATTGTGATTTGGGAATTCAATTTATTAAAATAAAAAATGCTAGTGCTCTTTCGGCACTTGAGCCATCTTCAGGCTATAGTATAAAAATGTAAATACTAAAAATTAACAATAAAATAAAATTAATAAAAATACCTTCTAATATCATTTTGAAGATGCAATAAGTAGTAAAATTTATGAAAATCTAAGTTAATAAAGTAAAATTAAATGTCTTTGATCACAGCTTTTAAAAATTCAAAAAAATGTATCTTATTGAAAAAGTTACATTTCAAATTAATAATATCATCTTTTTAATGAAAGACAAATTTTAAAATTTCTATCAAATGAAGTGCTTCCCTAGAAATGCAAGACAAAAATTTTGATTACCAAAAGTATGATTGTTATTATTATTATAATTAAAGTATTTAGGCATTCTTTATAACTTATTTTGCGATTTTATGTCCAGTATGTCCACAAAATTCTTTACCGTTACAAAAATGTAAAAAATTTTTTGGATCAAATCTATAAAAATAAAATAAATACTTAATAAAATTACATATTTTTACTTAATTTGAAGATTTTAATATCCATTTACAGTGAATGTATTTTTTGTACATATTTTGTATTCTTAAGTAATTTCAAAAAAAATAAAAAAATAGAAATACCAGTAATCAAGTTGATCCAAATGTATTGTTAGGAGTATTTTTTGATTTTCAGTAAATTGGTATCTCAGAAGTAAAAGCTTCCAAGTCCATTTTTTGGCAAACAAAAAATTAAAATTCCAAAGCACTTTGTACATTTTTTGATCTACGCAACTTCTCTTGTTTTAACTAAATTATTTACCAAATTTTGCTGATTAATGGGCAGGTTCTGGTCAAAATTAAAGGCCTTTAATTAGATACAAATAAGGTCATGGCCGAATTTAATAATCTGACAGAGGCCCCCAAAAAGTTAAATTAAAACTTAAAAAAAAATTAAAAAATAAGTGCCAATATTTCGGGATGAGACCAGTTATGTAGTATCCCGGGGCCCCCATGGCAATGTTTGCCCCCAAATGCTAAATCCGTCCCTGAGCAGAATTCTCAAATATATTTTAGTCGACCGCAAAATTAATTCTTTACAGCTTCAAAAAGTAAAATAGTGCAATTTTTACAAAATCTAAATTTTTTTAATGTTTTTGGAATTTTTCAACAAACTCGATTTATTTTTTTCACAATTCTCTAATTTATTCCAACCGACAGTAAAATTAATTCTAGCTCACTAGGTTATTTTTTTTAAATTTTTAAAAATCATTTACTGTTTCATCAAGTAATTTTTACAAAATCTCATTTTTTCCTAAATTTTCCCTTGGATTATTGCAATAGACTCAACTTTATCTTCTGCAGACTTCTCTAATTTACTCAAATCAACCATAAAATTAATTATAGCTCACTCTTGGTTATTTTTTTTATAAATTAAAAAAAAACATTTCACAACTTCAACAATAAAATAGTGCAACTTTTATAAAATCCCATTTTTTTAATGTTTACCTTGGATTTTTTTCAACAAACTTAGATTAATTTTTTAGAGAATTCTATAATTTATTCAAATCAACCGCAAAATTAATTCTAACTTGCTTAGTTTAGAATTTTTTAAAAATCATTTTACAACTTCAACAAGTAAAATAGTGCAATTTTTACAAAATCTCAATTTTTTTAATGTTCTTGTTGGAATTTTTCAACAAACTCAGATTTATTTTCTGCACAATTCTCTAATTTATTCAAATCGACCACAAAATTAATTCTAGCTCAATTAAGTATCTTTTTATAAATTTTTAAAAACCATTTTATAGTTTCAACTAGTAAAATACTACAATTATTAGAAAATCTAATTTTTTTTTTAATTTTCCCCTTGGATTTTTTATACAGACTCTAGTTTATCTTTTGCAGAATTCTCTAATTTACCCAAATCAACCATAAAATAATTATAACTCACTTGGTTAACTTTGTATAAATTTAAAAAAAACATTTCATAGCAGCAACAAGTAAAATAGGGCAATTTTTACAAAATTCCATTTTTTTAATGTTTACCTTGGATTTTTTCAACAAAGTCAGGTAAATTTTTTGCAGAATTCTCTAATTTATACAAATCGACCCCAAACTTAATTCTAACTCACTTAGTTATTTTTTTATATTTTTTTAAAAATCATTTTACAACTTCAATAAGTAATATAGTGCAATATTTACAAAATCTCAGTTTTTTTTAATGTTTCCCTTGAAATTTTTCTACAAACTCAGATTTATTTTTTGCAGAATTTTGCAATTTATTTTAATCGAGTGCAAAATTAATTTTACCTTACTTGGTTATTTTTTTATAATTTTTTAAAAATAATTTTACAGCTTTAACAAGTAAAAATTATGCAATTTATACATCTCATTTTTTTAACGTTCCCCTTGGAATTTTTTTTAGAATTCTCTGGTTTATTCAAATCAACCAAAAAATAAATTCTAGCTCACGTAGTTATTTTTTTATAAATTTTTAAAAATCATCTTGGTGGTTTAACAAGTTAAATAGTGCAATTTTTAAAAAATCTCAATTTTTTTATTGTTCCTCTTAGAATTTGTCAATAAACTTGGTTTAATTTTTTGCAGAATTCTATAATTTATTCAAATCAACCGCAAAATTAATTCTAGCTCACGTGATTACTTTTTTACAAATTTTTGAAACTCATCTTACAATTTCAACAACTAAAATAGTGTAATTTTTACAAAATCTTAATGTTCCTCTTGGAAGTTTCTCGGGATGAGACCAGTTTTGTAGTATCCCGGGGCCCCCATTGTAATTTTTGCCCAGGGCCCCCAAGTACTAAATCCGCCCCTGAATAAGGTAACCATGGGAATTGTCCATTACAACCCACATCACAAATTTTAATTTAAAGACCTTTAAACTTAAATGATTTTGAATTTTTTATTAGAATTATCGACATTTTATTAAATAAACCATTTTTTTTATATCAATTGGGACTTACTGTTTTTTTATAAAATATTTTTTTTTAAGAAAATCTACTTGTATAATTCAAAATTTAATTTAATGTGTAATATGAACATTCTTTTCATGAGTTCCTTCATACTTGTTATAAAGTGAAGCGTCAATGTATATATTTTGATGACAAAATTGTTACCTCCTTTTCGAGGTGTGTTTCTCAAAATTGAACAACATCAAAAACTTAACATGATGTTAATAATTTTTTAAGCACCTACATTAGTAAATTCAAGAATAATTTCATTAAATATATCTAGTGATTGAAATTAACAAAAAAATCAGTCATTCCTTAGAATCGTGGTTTTTGATGATATTCAATTTGGATAAACACCACGAAAAGAAGAAAATAATTTTGTCAACAAAATACCCAACAATTTTTTATACATAGACTCTTCACTTAATAACAATTACGAAGAAACTGATGAAAAAAAGGTTTTTCAAGTAGGGTGCAAAAAATTTACTCAAATCAACCACAAAATTATTTATAGCTCACTCTTGGTTATATTTTTTATAAATTAAAAAAAAAAACATTTCACAGCTTCAACAATAAAATAGTGCAACTTTTATAAAATCCCATTTTTTTAATGTTTACCTTGGATATTTTCAACAAACTTACATTAATTTTTTGGAGAATTCTATAATTTATTCAAATCAATCGCAAAATTAATTTTAACTTGCTTAGTTATTTTTTTTTTAGAATTTTTTTAGAATCATTTTACAACTTCAACAAGTAAAATAGTGCAATTTTTATATAATCTCAATTTTTTTAATGTTTCCCTTGGAATTTTTCAACAAACTCAGATTTATATTTTATAGAATTCTTTAATTTATTCAAATCGAGTGCAAAATTATTTCTAGCTTATTTGGTTATTTTTTTATAATTTTTAAAATTCATTTTACAGCTTCAACAAGTTAAAATTGTGCAATTTTTATAAAATTTTAATTTACTCTTGGAATTTTTCAATAAATACAGATTAATTTTCGCACAATTCTCTGATTTATTTCAATCAATCGGAAAATTAATTCTAGCTCGCGTGGTTATTTTTTTATAAATTTTTAAAAATCATCTTTGTGCTTCAACAAGTTAAATAGTGCAATTTTTAAAAAATCTCAATTTTTTATTGTTCCTCTTAGAATTTGTCAATAAAATTGGTTTAATTTTTTGCAGAATTCTTTAATTTATTCAAATCAACCGCAAAATTAATTCTAGCTCACGTGATTACTTTTTTTTACAAATTTTTGAAACTCATCTTACAATTTCAACTACTAAAATAGTGTAATTTTTACAAAATTACTTAAAGTAAAATATTTTATAATTTTTAATGTTTAATAGTTTTAAGAATAATATCACAAGTGGAATATTATGGAAAATTTTAAAGATTGGGATTAAAGTGAGAAAGCAGTTAAGCATTTCTAAAAAAATATCGATAGGTAATATTCCAACCACGACTAATATTTGGAAAAAGAATGTGACCCTTGACTAGTTTTCAGGTTAAAATTCAGTTTACTAATTTAAAAAAATGAGCGGTATTATCAGTGTAGTATTGTCAGCATGGTATTGTCAGTGTGGTATTTTATTTCCACTTATTAGGAATTGTATTTTCAATAAAAAATATTTCTTTTTATACTTCCAAAAAAAAAACAAAAAAAGGATTTTCAAGTAGGGTGCAAAAAAGATAAAAATTTCTTCCAAGAACTAAAAATTATGCAAAAATAATAGAAAAAAGAATATAAGTGACTAGAAAACGAGATCTTATTGCGATAATTTTTTTACCAATGATGTTTTTAACATTAAATTTTTCACAATGAATTTAAAGGTTTTTAATTATTCTTTAAGAATGATGCATAATAATAAATACTAAAGGTCTCGAATATATGACAACGGATTAAATTGGTTTAATTCAAAGTTAAAGTTAATGGGTAATTATTTAATAGTGCAATTCTGTGCAAATCAGTAAATCCTTACAGGAAATATCTGTAAGGTTTATTATATGGGTTGTTATGGACGGCACATAATTGCACCATAAATTATTAACGGCTTTGGATAATAAATGTTAAATGACTTATGAATGAGAATAATATCATTAATATTGATCCAAATGATTTCAGTACATATTTGAGCAATATTGCGCATAAACTGAGATAAAATATTAATCTTGACGCACTGAGTAATTACTATAAAATAAAAAGTGTACCCATTTAAATAGTCAAATATTAATCAAATAGAACTTAAATAATTACTTGCATAAAAAACAAGGCTACGAAAGGTAACTAAAATAGTATTTAAACGTTTAATGAGTTCAATTATCTTGCCTTATGCAAAAATCGGCAATGACGGTTTTAACCACGGAATTTTTGGAAATAATCTTAATTTTTCTAGTATACAAAAAAGGTGACAGTTTTATAAAAGAAAAATATAGGCCAATATCAATTTTGCCATTTTTTCGTAAGTATTTGAAAAAGCCTTAAAACTTCAAATTTTGGATTATATGGAAACAATCAGTCTTTTGTATTGTAATCAGTTTGGTTTTAGAACTAACTTATCTACAACTGAAACAATAATTTAGAAGCAAAATATAAAGCAGCAAGTACAAATTACGAATAATTATTATGAAAATCATCCTATAACGTTGCGGCTACCACAAAGGGCCCTATTATTCAAAATTTACATAAACGATCTTCACTGGCCTTTACAAAATTTTGATGTTATTTAATTCGCAGATCTAAAATCTGTAAAAATGAATCTTTCGATAAAGTAGTTCAGGAAATGAACACCAATTTTGCTTTACTAGTTTTCCAAAATAACTTAACTTTAAATCAAAATAAAACGATAAATATTTAATATAATTATTTATATTTAAATTACGAAATAAACCATGTTCATTAGTTGATGTAAAATTATCTTAAAGTTTTTGGGTTTGTATCTCGAGCCCACTCTTACTTAGAAACTCAATATTTATAAACTTTCCAAAAAGTTATCCAAGATATTCCTTTTAAGCAGCTTATTAGACTCGGTTCATAAAAATGTGATTAAATCAGCTTATTATAATTTATTTTATTCCTTAATGTCCTATTGTAATTTATAAAAATTAAGAAAACTACCGTGTGAGAAGTGAGAAAAATTTATTTATTATTTTTTCTATTCTCTAATTATACCGTTTTTAAAAACGATTGCAGGTAATTAGCTAATATAATTAGGGTGTTGACAATATGATTTTTTTCCATAATCTACTGGAAAAACAAGGTTTTTGAACATAGTACATGTTTTAGAAACAAGGACGATGTTTTTAAAATAAGATCAGCAAAATAGTTTCTGGGGGGTTATTTTTGAATCACACGACATATGTAGCATGCTACTTTCATCATTCTGTCCTTGCCAGTTTCATGAAAAAATAAGAGTCTGTCCTTGTGATGTGGCATGCAACATCATGTGGAGTGGTTCAAAAATAAGACCTCTGATGTTTCTTAGTAAGTTTGTAGCGTCTATATTTGCCCAATAAGATGATTGCTATAACTAATAATTTCAATCGTCCATAATTTTTTTAGGAAACAAATTATGTTCATTATTATTTTTTTATATTTTTAAAAATCACTTTTTTAAATTTTTCATAATAAGAATCTCAAAATATAAAAAATTACTTGATTAAAATTTTTTTTAAATAAATAGCAATTTAAAGTATTTTTAACCACACTTTTCTCAGACCATAGTAAGTACTTTAATTTCAATTTCAAAAGCAGCATCTGAAAAAGAAACTTCTATTTTCATTTTTAGGTCTTGATAAAAGCAACTTGTTGACAGAATTTTAAAATGATTGTCGGAAATGAACTCATCCATAGACCTAGGATACATAATTTGAAATTTAAAATCATTAATTAAGTATAATCCTGAAAATTTAGATATACAGGGTGTCCCAATGTGATCGCCATTACATGCGTATCTTTATTATAAATAAAGTTACAGATTCGGTTAATTGAGAAATGACGTCCAGTTTCTTGTACTCATTTAGATGACGTCTAAAATTATAAAAAAAAATTGGAAGCCATTCCGAAGATAAACGAAAAAAACCGAAAAATTATTTTTTTAAAAAATCGATTATTTCGTTAACTAGAAAAGTTACAAAAAAAATTTAGGATATAAGTTTTTTATTTTGTAAGGACGAATTTATATATTAGGGTTTTGGTAATTTGGATTTTTTCAATTAAATAAGTCAGGTAAATTTAGACATGCAAGGGTGCACAAATTAGTGTAGAGTTAAAAATTGGTATGAATGTTTGGAACACTATTATAAATAAATGCTGAAAAATCCCCATCTATTCCGTACCTGGAAAAAATTTTATTCAAGGTCAAAGGTCTTAAAAATGGGTTTTTTGCGTTTTTAAGCAAAACGGTAAGATTTATCATAAAATTAGGTCAGACAAAAATTGTGGAACATATAATTATCTATAATAAATGTCATTATACTTTTTTTCCTAAGAGCCACCGTTTCTGAGATATAATGATTATAAAAGTTGTAATCTTCATAATATGCACATTATTCGTCAGATTCATAATCGTCTAATATTCACGATAACGCGTACATTTTTTAACCAAATTTCAAAAACCCGGTTTCGAATTAAAGGGGAAAGTTTGTTTTATAATCCTATCGGAATGGATTTTTTTATGCGAAGGGAAAGCTTTCAAAAGCGCTCCCGAAAAAGTCAATTTTTTCGCGGTTTTTTTCAAGCGTCCTCCGCGCCGATTTTGAAAAATCGTAGCTCCGCCGGGTTAGGAATCGAATCCACCAAATCGGGCCCTCTTTTTTCCCACATCAACATTTAATATACCCAAAATTTCCGACCTTCCTGGGTTAATCCTGTGGCGAGGGCGAATTTTTCTTTGATAACGTCAAAATGTCGCGTTTTTTAGCAAAAAAAAACAAAAAGGTAATATTGTTTTGGTTTTGACTGTAGCCAGAGGGAAAAAATCGCGAATGGTATTGTCGTAAAGAGGAAACAGACTTACGTACCCATAGCGGAGCACTTTTTCGAAATTTTTGTTTGTATCTCATATTCTGACGTTTGAAAATCGGGGTACATTTTGGACATTTTTTAACGAAATTTTAAAAATCGTACCTACCAAATGATTGGACCGATTTTAACGAAACGCGGCTTATATTATGGCTAAAAGTATCGTTAATATCCAGAAAAATAATCGGTTTTATCCGGCGCGTCCAGCGGTGTCGGGATTTTTTTTCCAAAAGCGTCGAAAAATATCTATAAAAATCGGCGCGTAGAGAAAATTTGTAGAGGAAATGGCGCCAAAACGGGACAAAAAATGAAATATCGCTACACGTGACCTGCAAGAGGATTAATTGAACGAGGTCGATTTGAAGTTTTGAAATCTCTATCTTTTCATTTCACCTCACACCGACCCATTAAAGTCAAAATTGTGTTTTTTCAACCCCCAGCGACCAAAATAATCGCTGTAAGGTAACGACACATCCTATCGTCTAACTAAAATATGCGTTGGAATGAGATTTTCAAGTAATACTACGCGACGCATTGACTTTTTTCAATTCAAAAAAAAAACTAAAAATTTTAATCGCGCAAAAAACTTTGTAAAAAATTCCGATTTTGACAATTTTTTTTTACACCCCTGCCCATTCACCGATTTTAACGTATGATGGGTTATCTTAAAAGTTTTTGTGTAGGCTCTCACACAAAAAAAGATTTGTTTTGATATCTTTATTCGTTTAGAAGTTATGATCGAATAACCGTTGAAAATTTGAAAATTTCACTTTTGGACGAAGAAATTGCTATGAAATTTTTGATTAATCTTAAAATAATTAATTTTGACCAAACCAGTTGGCCGATTAGAACGATTTATGGCTTACATTGACCGATAGAAGAATATTTTTACTTGTATTACAGCTTCAGTGATGTGTATACGTGGCGTACTTGTGCATATTATGAAGATTACAACTTTTTCAACTTTTATAATCGATATATCTCAGAAACGATGGCTCTTAGGAGAAAAAGTATTAAGTTATTTTTTATAGATAATTATATGATCTACAATATTTGTCTGACCTAATTTTATGATAAAACTTACCGTTTTGCTGAAAAACGCGAAAAACCCATTTTTAAGACCTTTGATCTTGAATAAAGTTTTTTCCAGGTACAGGATTGATGGGGACTTTTCAGAATTCATTTTTAATGGTGTTCCGAACATTCATACCAATTTTTAGCTCTACGCTAATTTTTGCACCTTTACTACTATTTTTAGGGCTAAATTGACCGGACTATACAGGGTGGCCCAGATTTTACTTCCCAGGAAATATCTCGGTTATTTGAAGAGATAAAAATATAAATCAAAAAGTGCTTTGAATGTCAGCACTTATACCTCATAATTTCATGCTAAAAAAAATATTTTTATTTACCACTCTTGAGACGCCATCATCATCTTTATTTTCTTTAATAGGATACCTTATTTTTTATAATTGATATTGCATCTACAATCTATTCTAGAAACAGTGATATGCTATACTTAGTATATTAAGCACATTTTGTAAATAAAAAATTTAAAATATTGATCGAAGTATTAGCAAAATTATTTATTTAGTATTTTTAAGAAAATTTTTTAAATCTAAACTAACTTAACTTATCCTAATCTAACTGAACCTAACTGTAAATTACAAATTTTGTTAAAAAAAAAATTAATAAATAATTTTCCATAACACATACTTCGATTAATATTTTAATTTTTTTATTCACAAAATGTACTTAAAATACTAAGTGTAGCATATCACTGTTGCTAGAATAAATTGTAGATGCAATATCAATTATAAAAAATAGGGTGTCCCATTAAAGAAAAAAAAATGTTGATGGCATCTTAAGAGTTGCAAATACCAATAACTTTTTTAGAATTAAATTATGAAGTATGAGTGGTGCCATTCAAAGTACTTTTTGATTTATAATTTTATCTCTTCTAATAACTGAGATATTTCCTGGGAAGTAAAATCTGGGCCACCCTGTATGTATAATTGTTAACAAATTCAATATTGGGCCCATTAAATATAAGAAAGTTGCAATCGATATACAAAAAACCGAGTTTGTCATATTTTTTTGAAAACCATATTTACCTAAATTCAGTTTGGTATTTTTGTCCAATTAACTAAGCCTGTAATTTTATTAATATCCTCTTTATTTCGAGAACCCTTTGTTGTACATTGATGAGAAAAAAAATTACCACACATGTAAACTTTAAGAATCTTTTGGTGTAATTCGGAAATATCCGAAACAAAACTTTGAGTATGGTATTTTTGGAAAGGTCATTTAAAAATAAAAATTTTATTAAAATATTTTTTTAATATCTTGCATTAATTAACAAATTAAATGAAAATATAAATACAAACAAGTGACAAATAGTTTCTTAAATTATGGAAAAATGAAAACACTATTTTTTCTAAACCAAATGACTTATAGTTCAAATTATTTTTGAAATAGTGCACCGACTTTGATAAAAAAACAAAATTTGAAAAAAGCAATCTTTACAATAAAATTGATTCTGAAAAGTTGCTTTTATCAAGTGTACAAAAAATGATAGTTTTGCTAATTATATAATAACTTAATTTTCTTATTTTTTACTTTTCTTGTCCACTTCAAAAAAAAAACATAAGTGCATGTAGTTGTGAACAAAAATATTTTCAGCCAACTTAAATTCGCTAAATTCCATACCATTTAGTTGAATTAATAGCCATAAGTCATGCAAAAAACGGTTATGCCGTATTGTTTTGAGTCTTGGTTGGAAAAGAAACACGCAAACCGCAAAACAATACACTTCTCGTTTGCGATAAATATTCTGGAACGCGGTCGTGTTTTTACAAAAAGATCACGCAGGACCACCCCATAATAAGCGGCTGAAAAATTCCAAACGTACACTTACTAATTTTCGTCCTGATTTAGATCATTTATCTTGGTAGAAACATCTTAAATGCTGTATTTACACGGTTTACATCCATTCAAGAGCGAACGGTGTAAAGAATGTGATATAATTATTAGATTATTCTAAATTATTTCGATTAATCTTTCGTGTAAATAAAAGAAGATATCCAATTAAGCAAAATTTATACAAAAAAATGACAGCTTGGTTATAAGATGATTCTGTTGTAAATTACACTTAATGGATCAAGCGGACGAAATTTAATTATAATTATAAATTAAAGACGATCATTTAAATGCCCGCTATTATTTTTATTAAGCGTTAATAAATTTAATTAAAAACCGAAACAGGATTTCAGCTTAAATTCAAATTTAAACTCTAATTAAACGTAAAAAACTGTACTCATTAAGAGATTTATATTTTAGTTCAATAGATTGAAAATATTTAGAAAATTTAATTGTGCTTTAGCAACCTTAAATACATTTTTATCTATGGAATTTTTATACCTCAAACACACGCGAGAATTTTTTGTTTGTAATTAATTATTACTAAAGTTTGCATAAATTACGGTTTATGACTTATAATAAAATGTTTGGAGTATTTTTATCGAGAACTATTTAATTCTCAAGAATTCATTTATTTAGCATTTTAGTAACCCTAATATTAATATTAAATGCTCATATTAGAAATTATAAGAATGCTTTTAAAATATTTTCCCATCGCTTTCCGGCTTTAATTAGTACTTTATTCAAGTTTACGTAGAAGTGAATTAAGATTATCAGGATTTATTGTAAAAAATAACTATAATTTTCATATAAATCATACCGTCAGTTTTTAATACATTTAATCTTACACGTCTTAAAAAGTGGTAACACTATTCATTTCCTAGACAAATGAAATTTATAATAATTAAATGTAATTTAAAGTTCACAATTATTATTATGTAACATGTTACAGGTTGTTCACACAAAACCACCTGAAGCGCAAAGTTATAACCTTGTCTTAAATCTTAATGCATATCTTTGTTTTACTAATAATAAAATGTTATTGCCCATTCGAGATTTTCAAAAATGACTTTATTACTATTGGTTCAAATGCCTCGCCTATTTAAATATTTAGAACTACTAATAAGACTTTAATGTTGATGGAAAATGCATGTTTCCATTATTGCTTTAATCTACCGGAGGATTTACAGTTGAAAGGGGAACCAGAATAATGAAATACATTTATTGATTTGTTTTATGGCTTTTAAATAGGATCAAAAATAAATTAATAAAAAATATTTATTTTTAGTCCCACACTTCAAGGTTGTTATTTTGAGGTTTTTCTTCAAGAGTTTTAGAAAGTAAAATGTGGATAATATTGAATTAGTACTAATTTTTGGGAGAAACCATTAGGCTCTAAATATTCTATGGAGGAATAGTCTCACAAATATTTTAATAAAATGAATACTCCACCACTCTCTAAAAAACTGTTCTATTCATCCCGAAATATCAGCACTTCTTTTTTAATTTTTTTTAAGAGGTGCATTTTGAGGGTCCCAAAAAGAGAGGAGATCCTGGCCTGGAGGCCTACTAGACCGTATATAAATTCGTCTATGTTCTGCCAGAAACAAATCCGAGTTTATTGAAAAATTCCAAGGGGAACATTAAAAAAACTAGGATTTTGTAAAAATTGATTACTTGATGACTTTCAAAAATTTGTAAAAAAAATAGCCATATGAGATAGAAATAATTTTGCGGTTAAATTGAATAAATTAAAGAATTCTGCAAAACGTGAAACTAAGTTTATTGAAAAATTCTAAGTGAAACATAAAAAAATTACATTTTCTAAAAATGGCACTATTTAACTTGTTGAAGCTTCAAGATGATTTTAAAAAAATCATAAGAAAATAACCACTAGAGCTAGAATTTATTTTTTGATTAATTTGAATAATTCAGAGAATTCTTAAAAAAATAATCTGAGTTTGTTGAAAAATTCTAAGGGGAACATTAAAAAAATTAGATTTTGTAAAAATTGCATAATTTTTACATGTTGAAGATGTAAAATTATTTTTTTTTAAATATAAAAAAATAACCAAGTAAGGTAAAATTAATTTTGCGCTCGATTTCAATACATTGGAAAATTCTGCAAAAAATAAATCTGAGTTTGTATAAAAATTTCAAGGAAAACATTAAAAAATTCTGCAAAAAATAAATCAGAGTTTGTATAAAAATTTCAAGGAAAACATTAAAAAAACTGAGATTTTGCAAATATTACTGATTTAAAAAAATATATAAAAAATCTAAGTGAGTTAGAACTAAGTCTGTAATCGATTTAAATAAATAAGGGAATTCTGCAAAAAATTTACCTGAGTTTGTTGAAAAAATAAAACATTAAAAAAATGTGATTTTGTAAAAATTGTACTATTTACTTGTTGCAGCTGCGAAATGTTTTTAAAAATTTATACAAAAATAAACTAGTGAGCTATAATTAATTTTGTGGCTGATTTAGGTAAATTAGAGAATTATGCAAAAGATAAACTCGAGTCTGTGTGAAAATCCAGGGGGAAATTTAAAGCAAATGAGACTTTGTAAAAATTGTAATATTTTACTTGTTGAAACTGTAAAATGGTTTTTAAAAATTTATAAAAAGATACTTAATTGAGCTAGAATTAATTTTGTACTCGATTTGAATGAATTTGAGAATTCTACAAAACGTGAAACTAAGTTTATTGAAAAATTCTAAGAGGAACATTAAAAAATGACATTTTCTAAAAATTGCTCTATTTAACTTGTTGAAGCTTCAAATCATAAGAAAATAGCCATTAAAGCTAGAATTTAATTTTTGATTAATTTGAATAATTCAGAGAATTCTTAAATAAAATAATCCGAGTTTGTTGAAAAATTCCAAGGGGAACATTAAAACAATTAGATTTTGTAAAAATTGCATAATTTTTACTTGTTGAAGCTGTAAAATTATTTTTTTAAAAATATAATAAAATAACCAACTAAGGTAAAATTAATTTTACAATTCTACAAAACGTGAAACTAAGTTTATTGAAAAATTCTAAGAGGAACATTAAAAAATTACATTTTCTAAAAATTGATCTATTTAACTTGTTGAAGCTTCAAGATAATTTAAAAAAAATCATAAGAAAATAACCACTAGAGCTAGAATTTATTTTTTGATTAATTTGAATAATTCAGAGAATTCTTAAAAAAATAATCCGAGTTTGTTGAAAAATTCCAAGGGGAACATTAAAAAAAATTAGATTTTGTAAAAATTGCATAATTTTGACTTGTTGAAGCTGTAAAATTATTTTTTTTAAATATAAAAAAATAACCAAGTAAGGTAAAATTAATTTTGCGCTCGATTTCAATACATTGGAAAATTTAGCAAATAATAAATCTGAGTTTGTATAAAAATTTCAAGGAAACCATTAAAAAATTCTACAAAAAATAAATCTGAGTTTGTATAAAAATTTCAAGGAATACATTAAAAAAACTGAGATTTTGCAAAAATTACTGATTTAAAAAAATATATAAAAAATCTAAGTGAGTTAGAATTAAGTATGCAATCGATTTAAATAAATAAGAGAATTCTGCAAAAAATTTACCTGAGTTTGTTGAAAAAATAAAACATAAAAAAATGTGCTTTGTAAAAATTGCACTATTTACTTGTTGCAGCTGCGAAATGTTTTTTAAAATTTATACAAAAATAACCAAGTGAGCTATAATTAATTTTGTGGCTGATTTAGGTAAATTGGAGAATTATGCAAAAGATAAACTCGAGTCTGTGTAAAAAATCCAGGGGGAAATTGAAAAAAAATGAGACTTTGTTAAAATTGTTGAAACTGTAAAATGGTTTTTAAAAATTTATAAAAAGATACTTAATTGAGCTAGAATTAATTTTGTGCTCGATTTGAATGAAGTAGAGAATTCTACAAAAAATAAATCCGAGTTTATTGAAAAATTCTAAAAAGAACATTAAAAAAATTGAGATTTTGTAAAAATTGCACTATTTTATTTTTTGAAGCTGTAAAGTGATTTTTAAAAATTTATAAAAACATAATTAAAAGCGTTAGAATTCATATTTGAGAATTCTTCTCAGGGACGGATTTAGCACTTGGGGGCAAAAATTGCTAAGGGGGGCCGGGATACTACAAAACTGGTCTCATCAGTATTAGCACTTTTTAATTTTTTTTTAATTTTTTTTTAAGTTTTAATTTAGGTTTTTGGGGGCCCCAATAAGATTTTCTTTCATAATGGATTTTTACTAATTTTTGGGCAAATACCAGGAAGAAAAATCCTATGTTTTTTAGGCTCTAAGTTGGAGATTCAAGCTAAGCGATCTCCCTCTTGCGCTCGGCGCGGAACTAACGAAATAACGTCATGGTTATGCTGCTTGGCGTTGAACTATAACTTACGTCATTTTTTCAATTAATTTGAATTGCCAATAGTCTATGTTGGAATTGTCCCAAAATATCTGAATCGAACGACAGATAACACACTGGTCATCAAAATATCAAATTTTCCCTAGTAGCACAATATTATTGGCAAAATCATGGCTTTCAATATTGGATGGAAATGCACTTGTTCAGATGGAATTATGTGAAATCCAATATTGGCAAAAAACGAAGGTCCAATATTTGTTTACCTTTATTCTCCCAATAGAGATTTTATAATATTCCAAGATCTTTTTTGGACATTCTCTGAGCTGGAGTTAATATTATAGAAACGCATTTTTTTGTTAAAGTGCAAAGTTGATTATATTCTGTCTAATAATAAAAAATGTATTATTTAATGCAGGATATTCAGATTTTAGAATAAATTGATGTTTTAAAAAATGTTGATGTAGGTATTTAATAAAAAAAGAGGGTAAGAGTCTAGGTATAAATAAAAGAAATACATATTTGGACATAAATAGCTTTTAGTCATTTTTTTGTAATTTTTTACTAAATGCAATTTTTTCATATTTTTTTTTTTATTTTCTTCAAATTAATTCTTTATTTCTAGAGCTGAAGCTAATCTACAAACACCAAAAATTATAAACTCTATCAGATTGAATAAAAAAAGTTTTCATAGAGAATCAATTATTACCTGGTTTTTGTTATTTTGGAAATTTTTAAGCTTCTTCAGGTCTTGAAGTTTGGATCATATTCAACTGATACTATTTTTCTTGATCATTTCAGTTCTGAACAAAATTGTGTAAAATCAAATTTGATTCAGAAATTATTAGATTTTTCAGAAAAAAGTTGATTTCTCAAAAACTATATGGCATACAAAAAGAATCAAGGGCTTAAAATTTAAGGTGTGAATTGTATTTTCCGATCATTCTGATAAAATGTTTGAAAATCCTCAAATAACTCTGCGGGGCTGGATTTGAAGCTATTTGCCAAAAAAGCATAATTTTGTTATCATTTAGATTTGCCCTGAAATTTTAGATTTTCTCGAAAAATATACAAGGGATTTATATCAATATTTGTATTTATTTCAATCTTTAAAAATCAGTTAATATATCTTGTCAGTGGGTGAAATCACCCTGCGACCCCTCTTTGGTCCCGACACTCTCTGAATTACTGAAATGACGTCATATGTGGGTTATTTGCTATATAACTGTCAATTGTTAATTAATTTATGTCCTACAACTGACGTCATCGTGAAAGTGGTTGCCTATTTTATATTAATTTGAATCGCCAATAGTCTTTGATATCTGGATCAAAAGACAACCGAATTTAGTTTTATGTAATTATTTTTATATCCAATTTGTGGTGAAATGTACTTAAATTTCCAATTTCTCTCTGCATGTAAAATTGATTGTTGGTAGTATTGAAACTTGAAGTTTTAATGCATTTTCAATTCCCACCCAATTTCCTTTTAGAGTCCCTAGGAGTGCTATTTTATGTCGCGCGCCATAAAAAGTAAATCAAGGCAAAGGTTGCTAAGAAAACTTCTCCCTTCTTATTTTTTCAGATGGCAGTGAACTTTAAGTGAAAAAACAGAAGCGTGTCACAAAGTTAAAAAGCGCACCCGTCGTATGCAAATTCTTTCATGGTGAAGTCTGAAAAAAGAGGAATTGAATGTAACGCGCGTAATATATTCGCGACATCCCAATTATTCCGAGAAGGGAATACTCGTTGAATATTTATTAGTCTCCACCGAGGACAATATGTTCGCTATTTACATCTAATTTATACATATTCATTGTTAAATGCAGGTTGAGGTGCTCTTTGCAAACGATTAGTTAACTCGGTAATAACAGTCGACTACAATTATTCAACATCCGCGTGGTTTCATCAGAAAAGAGCCCTCTGTTTACTTTTTTTTAACTATAATCTGGTCGAATAAATTATATTACTTTATCGGGGGTTTAAATCTTTTACGAGAGGATTTGCATTTTCTTTTTAAATGTAAACGAATTGTATAAACTTCTGTTTAAGGATAACATTGTAAATCTACAAGTTAAATTCAATTTACTTGCAAATTTTAACTGACCAATCCTTATATTTTAATTATTCAAATTAATTCTATTATAAATTTTAAATGGCCTCTTAAAAATACGATTATCATCTGAAAGTTTACATAGATCATTAAGAAGTATAAATGGTCCTAATTTTTTTAAAGGAAGATTATGAAAGTTTACTAATGAAACCTATACATATAAACTTTTCATAGAGTTATTTTAATAAAAATATATGTTTTTAAAATTATTATCATGTAAAACTAGCTTAGTCCTTTATTTTATTCCTTGACAGGGTCTTATAGATAATTGAAGCTTGGATTAAATTCTAATTAATTGGAGGAAAAAATTATATTAGCCAATGGAGATTTCATTTAAAACGGAAGAAAATGGTAGTAATTCCTAAGTTAGAGTAGAAAATTAATAAGATTAGGTATATACGGTTTTTGCTTTATTATAAATAATCGTACCTACTTGTATCAAGGTAAGGGTATAATAAATTGATCTAATCTTTATCGCTTGGTTTGTGAAGTATCATAAAAATATTTATTACAAAGTCTGTAAAAATTTATAAAGTCGAAACAGTAAAACATTCTATTAACATTACAAGGAGAAAAGTTTATCACAGGATAAGCTTTCTGTGGGGTACATGTTAAACGTTGAGCATATTTGCTCAATTTATTACCAGCATAATTTTATAGTTTCCACACATCATAATGATGCAACATACTTGCAACAAAATCATCAAAAACCTCCTAGCCAATTTCATGAATATTAATAATTTAAGTACAAATTACTTCATTTTAATCATTTTTTTGTCTACTCATAAACTGGATCAATTTCACGTTATGTTAACCATCCCATTATCACCTCATTCTTCTGCATATTGTTATCGATACAGTATCGTGACTTTGCACATTAAAGCCGGTAACCGAAGCCGGACAGGAGCACTAAACGCTCTTCTGTAATTTACGGTCATCTCGTAATATTACGAATATTTAATTGGAGCCTAATGCATCTGCGTATTTATTTATAACGTGTTCTTGCAATTAAACATCATCTTTTAGCAAGGAAAAAGCGACACAAACAATTTATTTCACATACACCTGCAACCGCTCTACTACTAATTACAACAAGTTTCTTGTAACTACTTTAAGTAAAGTCCTTGGATTTAGAGTGTATTTTGTTAATTTCAAAAAAATTACTGGGAAAATCAACAAAATATTTCTAAAATCAAATTAATTCTTAATAGTTTTTCTTTATAGTGTAACAGCAGAACACTTAAAAAATGGCGTTCAATCACTTTTGAACCTAACCATAAACTCATAAGTACCTATTGCTTATTTATCCCACATTGACATTCTCGTAGAGTCCTTGTACTATGCAAAAACTTCAAATAAAAAAAGAAACCAATATGGTGGTTTTATAGTGTAAATGGTGGGGTTACAGATCACTTAAGAGTGATTTATGTTACTCACAAAGCGCGCCGATACAATAATAAAACATCAAATTCCTACAGTGGTTCAAAAAAGTATTCGTACACCTTAAAAGGTCTTTTAACCATTTTTCACTGTAATAGAGTTAATAAAATAACTTCCAAATTTGATAACGTCCTCTTAAATCATTAAAAAAAAATTCCACATACTCTAGGACATCTTAAAGTCGGTAAAATATCGTTTTATTAAAATACTTATGTACATCTAAATCTACATGTTACAGTTAAAATCTTATTTTTCTAAACACCTTCAATTTTAATCATACACCTTCCTCCAAAAATCAATCAATATCATTAACAATTCAAACCTTTGTTATTTATTTTATTTTAATTAACCAATTGCGTACAAACACCTTGACGATTAACTTGAACCAATCATTGTTTATAACTATAAATGTATTACTTGGAAGGTGTACGAATACTTTTTTGGCCCACTGTATGTAGTTTATCACATTAACGATTCAACGAAAATTTAGGTATTTTTCAATTAGTATCAGTATTTCATAAGGTTGAGTGATAGTATACTAGAGGTTACTAGGAATGAGCTTTTGTTTGATAAGAAAATCTTTTTACTTATAATATCAAGCATCAAAAATATCTAAGCTTAATCGTCAAATCCATAAAATCTACACATATTCGAAACAGTTTTTAATAAAATGAATAGTCCAGCACTCTTGTATTAGTCGTTTAATTTTAAAGCAATATATTATAAAAAATTGATGCAAAATTTTTTTGGTAACATTAATTTTTGGGTGCTAAGTGATGATAAATTTTCGAAGAATATTGGTGTGTTTAGTGATGAACGGGGTGAAACTAATCTACAAAAATCAGAATCAATAAAAAGAAGCTTCATAAAGAATTAATCATTTACTGATCGAATTTTCTGCTAGCTTAATTTTTACATAGACTTTTCCAGTTATACAGGGTGAATTTTTAGTACGAAATCGGAAGATATCTTTTATTTTAAGAGGTAGGAAGAAAACTTAAATTACAGAATTGCATGGTGTATGGATGCGCTTAACCAGAAATTATTTTTGTCTAAACTGGGTGTTTCGTAATTGGAGTGCAGGTTATTCCACTTTTTTTTAAATGGAGCACCATATATATACAGGGTTGTCTCAGACCACCCGTCCACCTCTTTTATTTTGAGAACGCCTTGTCGTACAAGGCTGAAATAAAAAAAATATTACCAAAGCAAACCCGAAGAACCCATTGGTACACTTATTTTTTTCCGGAACAATCCGGAAGTACCCGGAACCGGAAGTAACTTCCGATTTTTAAATGGCAACATAGGTCGAGTATGGTATCGTTTGAAAGGTCTTTTAAAAAGAAACAACTTTTATTAAAATATTTTTTTAATATCTTGCATAATTAACAAATTAAACGAAAAAAAAATATGCAAACAAGTGACCATTGGTCTCTTAAATTATGGAAAAATTAAATCGTTACCATCATCCGAAATGGGCAAGAGAGAAATTTTTTAAAATTGAAACTCTTTTTTGCGTTTATCGCTTTATTCGTTAAAAATAATCAACTTTTTTTATTTTTTGAATTAAGGTAAATACATAACCTAAAAAAGTTGATTATTTTTAACAAGCGAAGCAAAAAATACATGTTTCCATTTAAAAAATCATAATTGCCTCTACTCTTACCCATTGAGGATGATGGTAGTGTTTTAATTTTTCCATAATTTAAGAAACCATTTGTCACTTGTTTGCTTTTGTTATTCGTTTAATTTGTTAATTATGAAAGTTATTAAAAAAATATTTTAATAAAAGTTGTTTCTTTTTAAAAGACCTTTCAAACGATACCATACGCGACCTATGTTGCCATTTCAAAATCGAAAGTTACTTCCGGTTCCGGGCACTTCCGGATTATTCCGGAAAAAAATAAGTGCACCTACATTCTTCGGATTTGCTTTGGTAATATTTTTTCTTATTTCAGCCATGTACGACAAGACGTTCTCAAAATAAAAGGGGTGGACTGGTGGTCTGAGACACCCTGTATTTTTATATTTACATTAACAATAAGTTAAAGAATACAACGATATTTTTTTTAAATTTGAGTATGCCCTTAATTTTTGACCCGAAATTTTCTTTAAAACTTGTCATATAAAAAAACAATTTGTATGTCATTTTGTAATATTAATTTTGGTGTATTTTTAGTACATTTTTTTCCCAGTTTTATTACATATGGTGGAAACAGTTACCTCCATAGTGAAGGCGTGAAATATTTAAACTCGATAGATATGTATTTTAATTTTTTTAAATGGAACATCCTGTATTTTTTTGCAAAATCTTGTTGCTCTTTAAATGTTCTTTAACTTTTACACAAATCATTTTTCGCTACAATTTTGTAAAACTATTTGATAAATTTTATAGAAATTGTCCGAAAAAAATTAAATGCGCGTTCAAATTTTCAAAAAGAAGAAAAGGATCGTTGTGTTCTTTAAGTTAGTGTTAATACAAATATCAAAAGATATACAGGGTTTTCCATTAAAAAAAAGGTGGAACAGCTTGCGCTCCAACTACGAAACACCCTGTATAGACAAAATAATTTCTGGTTATGCGCATCAATAAACCATCCAATTTTGAAATATTAATTTTTTCCTATCTCTTAAAATAAAAGATATAAATACCGTTTTCGCTCTAAAAACTCACCCTGTATTTCAGAAAAAATTAATTCAATTTCAGAAATCATCCAAAATTGCCAACCACATTTGTCTGATATACATGTACACAATCACTGTTAAAACTATTGGCTTCCTCATTTTTTTACAATTGGTCCTTTCTGAAATTAAATTGATTTTCTGAAATACAATTGAGCTTTTCAGAAATACAATAATTGATGAATCTAAAATACAAGAAATCTAAGAAATTTGTAAAAGGAGAACAGGGCTTTTTAAGATTTATTGCTAGTGATTAAAGTTGGATCCTCCCTAAAAGGTCGAAAAAAAAACGAAGGAAGAAAGGTTGAATTCGAGAATAGCTGACTTTGACAAAGTTGCGACTAGGGCCGATCCTTTCGGGAGGAAGCACGTGCACCGTACGCGGGTACCGAAAAAGGGACGGCCAAAATTTTCGAAAAAAATCAAAAGTAAGTTAATTAATTTTTAAATACGAATCATTTTAGTGGTGTTTTGTAGGAGCTCTAGTTTTTGGATATTTTAAGTAAAAAATGCGATTTTTTCGAGGTATCTGATTTGATATTATTTTTTAATTTCTTCAAAATCAAAAAAGATTACATTTTGGAAAAAAATCATAAACAATCGGTTATCTTCTTTTGTGTGACGTTACACGTTACACTTTAAAATAACTACAAATACGTTCTTTTGATTTTCAACGTCTCGGAAGTTTTGTGCTTGTATAGCTACCTATACCGATTTTAAAGATTATTTGCGCTTTATGAGCGCGGTTTTCGAAAAAAAACGAAAAATTGTACCTGAACCCGTACCCAAAGGAAGCGAAATAAAATTTATATTAGATTTGTCTCATTCCTCTTTAAGAATTCGAAGAGTAATTTAAAATATACCGTAGGACGAAAAATTAAAAAAAGAATCATCAAAATGGGTGCTCCTCGTTTTCAAGAAGATAAAAAACCGTTTTTCTAGTAGACCCTATATATCAGTAAATTGGTACTTTTACACGTTCAAAAAATCTCATAAATAATTTTTTCGAAACAGCAACACATCTGCATAATTTGAACTCCCTAACCTAACCCACGAAACGCTCACCAGAAAAAATATCCCTGTATAGGGGCGGCACCTTAAGTTCGTATCGTGTTGGATCTATATCTTTCATCATTCTGTCTTTTTCATTCACATGAAAAAATAAGAGCCTGACCTTCTAGTCTCGTCGACCACACGATCTCGACCTGCCCAAGAATAAGCCTTCTGACATAAAATTTTTCTTTAAAACTCAGAAACCTGTAAATGAATATTACGTTTGAATACTCTACTATTTGCAAATTTCCAGAAACTGGTATTCAAGATATGGGAAAAATATACTAATCTAGTTGCCAAGAAATTTATCCACTATTTTGAAAAATCACTTCTAATTAAGTAATACAAGGTGTGCCGTTTGTGGTCCACCAAACGTCGGAGTTATAAATCACATCAAAATTAATCAAGAAAAAACAAAAAAGTGAGGGTCTATCTTTTTTAGTTTTGTATTTATAATTTTTAATAATTTGAAACAAATTCAATTAATTTCAGCAACAGAGGGTGCATCTAAAATCATTAAACAAAAATCATGGATTAAAAGGGGTCATTAATGAATGATTTTGTATGCATTAATAATTCTTCCTAATAAACGATTAACGAAAATAAATTATCATTTAAAATGTAAAAAAAATCGTCTTTCAATTGGCAATAACAGTAATACAAACATAGTTATTGAAATGTTGAAGAAAACTAAGAAAAATAAATAAAGAAATATTGTTTTTTCAGTTTATGAAAAATTTCTCCAAGATAAGATCCATTAAGGTTGTGTTCTTTTTAATTTTCTGAAACATTCTGAAGTTACTTCAACGGAAGTTAGCATAGTTTGTCAAAAGAGGTGCCAAGGGTTTTTATAGCAGTTTCACACCTGTCCACCCGGCGATGGTAACAGATTGTGCTCACAACACTTCTTGTAGGAGTAACTTTAGAAGTGAAGGAAACAATATTTTCCAATTTCTTCCTGATTTGATGAGAATATAAAACACTTTCAAGAAACTTAGAAAAGGTATATAACAGGGTAAAGGGTTATCATGTCTTTTGGTGGATTTTTCACTTTTTTAATGCATTTGATACAGGTGATTTAAAATTTGTCTAACTAGAACGTTAGTATTCGTGATTTCAATTGGATTTTGTCCTACTTATCTGATCATGGTTGCAAGGTTAAAAATAAAAATAGCTTCTCTGGTAGCATAAATGGATTAATGAAGGGATATCTCAGGGAAGTGTTTTGGACCCCATTATTTTTTCACTTTATCTCTATATCAATGACCTTCCCCACAACGAGATTTTCGGAATTATATGCAGTTGACATTAATATTATAATGCCATCTGAAGATACGTCGGATGAGAAAGTCTTTTGCGAAACTAGTAATTTTTTAATCATTCTTTAAAAACTTAATTTGAAATCTAAAAGCTAAAAGCTAATAAAATAATTTGTACAATAAAATAATTCTGTCACTAAAAGGGTTAATTAACTTCTCCAATATTGATCGTAACTTCATATCATTGAACCTACTAAAAACAACTTTTATGGCATTACCATTTATCGGAACCTTCTATAAATCGAATACATCGGGTGTCTTTGTGTTAAAAATAAACAAGTCATACTACCACTACCTAATCTCTACGCTAAAAACAGTCCTCTCCTCTCCTCATTACTTACTATGCTAATGTGTACTTAATACAGGAGTAAAATATTAGTTTTATTAGTTTTTTTTATAACTTTTATAAACGCCGCTAAGTGTTTATATTATAAATATTTGATTTAAATTACAAAAACATTATATGAAGAAATTAATAGCCAGAAGAATTTTCGTAAACAAAAAAAAATAAATTTTAGAAATGCTCTGCTACTGTAACTCTGGGGATGATTTAGTACTGGTAACAAAGGTGTGTCGTTCATTATTCGTCTACTATTCAGTCTAAACTTCTTGGATTAATAAAATGTCACTGTTATTTTCAAAAATATTTAGATATTCCAGTTTATGGATTATTTTTTAGGGATTACGATCCCATTTTGTCTAATTCCAGTTTTTTGGTTCAAAATTGTTTTTACCTTACCTTTTTTCGTTCGGCCTTTTACCTTATCTCCGGTTCTCAAGGTTCAAGTCTCTCTTTAGGCCCTTTGAGTAAATCAGTCTTTTGTCTAATTTCCGTAAAGGTTTGAAAACAAAAAATACAAAAATCACGAATCACAAAATAGATGAAAGTGTACAAATTTGTAAGAAAATCTTCAATCTGTTTCTGATATCCTAGTTACTTTTAAGTTTCAACATTGTAGTCTAGAGGTCCTTTGGTAATGGCAACAATTTTTTACAACAACAGAAAATAGATTGTTATTCGTTTTCTATTTGAACTAAACTTTTTAGACTTATGTCGTAGTTATTTTCATTTTTTTGAATTTCGGATAGAGTATTTTTAAGAGGATTGTCGGAAAATTTGGACGCTTGATTTTGAAATTCTGGTTTTAACTTAACTTCTTACAGCGCTTCAAAAATTTATTAAATTTTTCCTAATTTTTGGGACGCTGTAAAAAGTTCAAAAATGTACTTTAAAGAAAAAAAAACGATAAGTCAAGCTCTTCGTTTATACCTTAACTTCTTGCTTGCATTGGAAAAAAATATTATTTCAATTAGTTTTTTAGAATTTTGGCAAGCACCGTTCAGCGAACGATTTCTTGTCTAACGCCCGTTTAACTGCTACCGTATGATTATTTGGTTTGACATACAAAAACAAAAAATTAAGAAATTGCTGCAATGACTCGTCTGTATAGCAAAAAAAGAAATTTTAAAATAGCTCCACTGGGAAAAAATTATGACCGAAACCGCATACCGGGTGGAAATGAAAACTGGGTCACCTCGATAACTTTTTTATTTATGAATAAAAAAATTTGAAATTTGGCTGTTCTATGGTTCAAAAAAACAAATTTTATGTGCATTTTTTATTTTCGAAATCACTTCCGGTTTCACCGGAAACACCATGAACTTTGTTTTTTTAAATGTAACATCCCATATTTTTATTCATGGCTTAAAATACTTTTAAAAAAGAAGTATTTTTGAGATATTAGTTTTTATTTTTTTTGTAAAAAAAATTTTTTTCAAAAAAAAAAAAAAGGTTTTCGAAGTCGGTGAAAAGTACCAAAACTAATTCTAAATAATTCAAATACCTAAATAAAATTGTAATTTGAAAAAAAATTTAAGTGGTTTTTGAACTATTAATTTTTAAACTTAGTTAATGAAGATTTTATCAAATATCTCACTTTTTTTAAATGCAATGATGCCGGGTCATTCGACTTTTTAAAAAGAGGATTTTATAACGATTATTTTGGTACCCCATATGTAGGGGTATTATTTTGCATGTGCCTGTAATAAAGATACTTAATAGCTAGTATGTTACATTTAAAAAACAAAGTTCATGGTGTTTCCGGTGAAACCGGAAGTGATTTCGAAAATAAAAAATGCACATAAAATTTGTTTTTTTGAACCATAGAACAGCCAAATTTCAAATTTTTTTATTCATTAATAAAAAAGTTATCGAGGTGACCCGGTTTTCATTTCCACCCGGTATATCATGCGAATTTCAAAATCAAGAGTCCAATCTTATGTTTCAAAATAGTTCTGACCTCGCTTTTTTATTATTTATACTTGTGCCATTTTTTATACACGGTGTCTCATTTTTTCCAGCAATTTTCTTTCTTAAATAGTAAATTCTTAACAAAAAATTCCTATGAACTAATATTTTTTTTCGACTCTTTAAGAAGTTATAGGAACTTTAAAATTTCAACATTTTAACGATTTATTGTGACACCCTGTATAATTTTTATTTCTTATTATTATGTTTTTATTTAAATTATTTATGGTTTGGCTTTTGTCTTTCCCAACTTGCCTTTTTGGACATTGTTGGTTGTTTTAAAACTAAGTGGACCCTTTTAAAATTTCTGTCAATAAAATTAACTTATCTGATTGGCTTACAGATAATGTCAATATCCGTTTTCTTCGACGCTTCCTTTTCATAGACATACATTTTCATCGACATTACCATTTCTTCTACAATGTTCTTTCATCGACCTCCGCTTCATCGTTTTATCGACACAGGACACAGACGTTTAAAAGTAGTGTCCATAAAACTGTTGTCAATGAAACGACATTCTCGAAGAATTGGTAATGTCGATGAATTGCTTGTCGATGAAAAGGTACAGTCGATGAAACGGCTGTCGATGAAAATTTAATGTTGATGAAGCGTCCTCGTCGAAGAAAAGGTTTGTCGATGAAAAGGTAATGTCGATGAAACGTCCGTCTCGATGAATTGTCCATGTCGATGAAACTGTTGTCGACGAAAAACCACTGTCAATGAATTGGACTGTCGATGAAGTGGTAGCACGCTGAAAAAATATTAGTTCATAGGAACTTTTTTTTCACATAGACATTGGCAGAAAAAAAGTGAATACCCAGAATTTTTTTTCATTAGGCGTTTTGTCTAAATCTTTATTGAATCACCTTTTATCTTTCGACATAAGATTCTCTTTCGTTAGACCCTTTGAGTAAATCAGCTTTTGGTCTTCCTTCAAAGTTTGAAACCAAAAAATTAACTGTATTTCTATTTTTAATCATAAGACCTACATAAGAGTGTAAATTAACAATATATTAAACACTTTGGGAATTGGAAATTACCAATTACTTCACGAATTCTACCATGTCACATTATCTTTACATTTTTATGTAAAAGAGTAAACAATAAATAAAAAAATTAACAGTTGTTTTTATAATTCAGTGATAAATTAAATAGCTAATTAGGCTTAAAGTTATTAATAAAATTTTATGCCGAAATAAAATCCTTGCCAATAAATAATTAAATTTAAATTTTAACAGCTTGTCCAATCGAAATACTCACCATTTAATTTGTAGATTTTAATTAAAGATTACTGCAAATTAATATGAAAATTTAATTGGGGCCTGTTTGGTTAATAGCAAGTAGCAACTTGCTGGCAGGGAAGATCCGCAAGCGTTTCTTCAATTATGATATCTGCTAGTTAATCATTTATACAGTTGGTACAGTTGCTTCTGATTTATTAGCGATTAATTTGATTACAATGCTAAATAAGGATATCTTATTAGATTTATATTGAAGATGCGCGGTTTTAATGTTGCTTTAATTAATTATAGCAATTCACATTTTCCTTACACGTCTGAGTAATGATGGAAATAATCAAAGGGTCGTCTTGGAGGAGGGGATGTTTATTGGATATCAGATTTTGGTCATTACAAACGAGCTTTTTCTATCCCCTCTGAGGGTGTGCACGTACCGGAAGCTTTTGAGCATATTAGTACATTAGACTTGATCATCACTTTTACCAAAGCTTTCTTTTTCGAATATTCATTTAGAATTTTCATTACATATTAGTCATAAGTACTTAAACTATTACTTACATATAAGTACAAATGATAATTATTAAATTAATACCGCTATTATTAGGTAATAAATTAAATTCATTTAGTATTGTACAGTTATTGCTTATTTCATGCATAATTTTAAACGTCTTGGCGCCGAATAAATTTCTTGAAGATAAATATATTTATTTTAAAGTATTAATCAATCACGTAAAAATTCTAAAATCTCTAAATTCCTGGAGATTTGCTTTTAGTTTCTTACAACTAGTAAAAAGCACATAAAGATATTATTTATAGCTGTCGTCAGATCACGCATCAAACGCTATAAAATTTGAGGAAATAAAATCCGACGATCTTAAATAATACATTATTACAAGATTAATGTATAATTTGCCCCGGCGTTCGAGGAAATTTATGTTAACGTCCGTAAATATGTTTTCCGCAAGTGCCAGGCTGTCATACATTCCCGCGCGTATTTTCAATTTGACACGGTCTACGCGTTCTGTTGCTTGGAACTCGGAAAATTTTTCAAAGAGACGTTCGATGAATCGGTAAAAAAAAGCAGACAACTTGATTTCTTTGCCTACGTTACCAACGTTTTTAGACGAGTTTCTATGACGACACACTATTATTGCCTGCATTGCGGAAATGCACTTTAAATTGTGAGCTAGTTTAAACGAAAAAAGGATATTGAAAAGTCCTAGAGGTATTTTATTTATTGGAAACATTCCGCTAAAATTAAAGAGTAAAGTTGTATAATAGTAGCAAGTTTATTTCTAATTTAAAGCGAGTTTATAGTTATGTGCAAAGGTTATTAAAAATAGAGTTTCATATTATTCCTAGATTTGATGTTCGAGTTTAACTGGTGTTTTATGGCTTAAGAGCAAAGTTTAAGAATGCTATGAGGAAGAGAGGTGACTTACCTAAAACAAAAGAAAATCATATTACATCATCCCGTCACATTTGGTCTTCCATCTCAGACTTTACAACTATTCCTAACACCAATAATAATTTCCACGCTGAGTTAGTGCTCGGAACAAATACACATTACTACATTCACATGTTTACACAAGTTGTAAATTAAGCCTGCTTTATTGCTTTAAAACAAACATAAAATTTTTACTTTTCTTTATCGCGTATTGAACAGTTAAGTTATATGGTTTAGCTATTTAGCTACACCACACCACTTTATAACTACGCCATTCACACCTCATATCTAATACCGGAAGTTGATTTTTACAACTCATTCACTTAATGTACAGTAGTTACTAGGAATTGCAACTTTAGATGATCACCTCTGATAATCAACAACTGCGATAAGAGGGTGATCTCATCATAATCTTCATCTTAAAAATAGGTAAACAAAGGTTAGATTTAAAATCTTCTTCAGCCTTTTTAATATTTTTAAATTTTGAAGTTAGTCTATTAATTTCGTTACTCTTCTTCCACCGTAGAGCCTTTCGTCCTGCCTAATAATTTGGTGATAACAAGATGGCCAATAGAGTCAAATCGTCAGGTGAAATGACCAAGACAAAAACAAATATACAAAACTTACTAGAAGCTTGAAGACTATTTTAATGTATGAAATGCTTTTTCCCACGTGTGATTCCATTTTTTGTTTCAAAACATCGTGAGTGAATATGTATAATAAATTGGTTAGTTAGTTCATCTTTGTGACGAGAAGCTTCCTGTATCTTCAACATTTTGGCAGTGACTGCAGCGATTTTGTTTAAATCCAATTGTTGTATTTGCTCTTCAGTGACTTTGAGCTTCTCTTCGATCTCTTGAACAGACACATTTTTGTTAGGAAGTGATGAAGCTCTCTTGGGAGGTGATGTCAAATAACAGGCTTTTTTGTAACTATCGTTATACAACGACATCGTTAGATCAACGATTTCAAACTCTAACAAATGGTACAATTGCAAGATGTGTTCCATCTATAAACCCTATTACACCAGGAAAGTTAAATTTTTGGGAAAAATAATTATTAACCTCGGTTATTTTCTCTGATATTGATGGAAATTTTATATATCTACCAGAAAAATGGGCACTTGTTTTCTTTTCTTCATACAGATTTTTGGTACCTTCGTTGAGCATAAAAATGTAGAGCAACAATAAATCTTACTACTTTTGGTATAAAAGTTAATATTGAACCGTCTTCTAGAAAAGGACTCATCTCCAAAAACAATTCATGTACCAAATTTACTGGAAATCTGTAAATAATATTTTCTAAATACTTCATTTAATTAAGTTGACCACAAAAGATATTATATCTGATTTTAATTAACAATAGTCCAAATAATCTTGTCAACCCCAATTTACTTCATTTAGTGTTTCAAAACGATTACTGGCATCTCTCAATTGTCTTAGAGCCAGTCGATTTTGATTCCTACATACGAAAAAATAATGTATTTGTTAAATATTGTTAAAAATTCTTTCATTTTCCAGCTTTAAAATCCAGTAAAATCACTTACCAATGTCGAAATCACTGTAACGACAACCAACGTCCAACAACATCTATGTCCTAACCTCAAAGTCGTTTAATAACGATGTCGTTATAAGATACAAAATACAAATAGTAGTTCACAAACGATAATCGCTTATTAACAACATCGTTGAGAGTTACAAAATAAGAGTGTTAATTAGATTCTCCTAAAATAACTTCACAGCACAGTCCTCCTTTGGTATTTTCTTAATATCTTACTTCAGTAGATAGACTGCTATGTACCTGCTCTGCCATTTTTTGATATAATGATTCGAACTTATTGCCCAACTCGTGATAAACTCAATAAAATTGAATAGAAGATATCTCTAATTGTTGAACCACTAAACTCGTTTCGAATTCAAAAACAGCAATGGTAATCTCACCAGACTTCTTGAAAAATGGAAGGCCATGGGAAGAATTGTATGAAATGTGAAAAAATATTCATTTCGCTAATATTTCTCAAGGATCGACAACTTCCCAAAAAATGGAAAATATCAATTATAAAGCACAAACCAATAAATATGTAACCACCATGTGAAAAAATACAAAAATTGTGATAAAAAACAGGTTAACATCCTTCATACAAGAAAATAATATTCTATGCGAAAATCAATCTGGATATAGAGATCACCACTGTTGTGAAACGTCAATTCAATTACTCCTAAATGATTGGATAAAACTGATTAATGAAAAAAGAGTAATTGCAAGAAAAATAGTGTTACCGAAGCTTAAAAGCTACGACATAACGGATAAAGCTCTCATATTTAAAACAAAGAAAATAAATATAGTAGACTCAGAAAACTCGATAGCATACATGGGGTCCTCCAAGGCACAGTGTTTACTGGTAATCCTGTATATAAATGATATTTAATGACTGTGTAAACACAGACCTAAATAGTGGACTAAAACTGTTTGCAGACGACACTATTCTATATGGGAATAATTAGATTAATCAGCTTCCTCAGACTTCAAATTTATTCTCACATAACCTCTAATGGGCGCCAAGGTTGGACCCTTATCTTATCACTATTCTGTATGTGTTGGGATAATTCAAACAAGAATCAATTATTGAACTTAACCTAAAAGGTAAACGAATTCATTAAAGCCATGTTTATAAAAAACAAAGAAGAAGAAAACGATGGAACGTCTAATCATAAGTGATGTAGAACTTGAAGTGGTGGAAAGCATAAAACATCTAGGCATTATAATAACCAAAGACTAAGTTTCCAAGAACATATTAGTTATGTGTTGGGAAAAGAAAACTTTTTTGGTAGAATCTATCATGAACTCGAATTTCGATATATAAAACAATCTTCTCACCATATTTTGACTACTATCCAAATCCAACATATTATGTACATACTTTTGAAGATGAAATAAATTAAGAGGCTGTATATTCATACTAAATAAATAATTCGAAAAAGGCCACTTACTTAATTTGATTTCATCAAAAATCCTATATTACCTTAGGTAAACAGATTTAAATGATATGCAAAAAGCCTCGAATAAAGAGATAAGGTATAATATATTAAAGGTAAATAGATACGCTAAAATTACTGATATGCTAGACTGCTTACAATAGTTGAGTATCAAGTAACGAAAAAAGTCTAAAAAGTTAACAACATGGATATTATCTATAAATTAACCAATAATTTACTTCCGCGCTATCAATGAATGGAGTATTATTATAAAAGTAAATAATATACCATTCAAATTTAAAGTAGATACTGGTGCTCAAGCTAATATAATTGCATAATTGCTGATATTAGGGTATTCCGCAATGTAGATTAGCTTCTTCAAAAGATCATTCATCAAAATGAAAGTATACCAATTTGCAGGAAATTCTTTCCCCTAGTTTATGATATCCTAGTACTATCTTTAAAAACTGTAACAATTAAAGTGCCAACCACTACTTCAATCTATCTGATAAAAGATTGGCAGAAGGATCAACACCTTTTAAGCAGTATTTTTTAATGGATATGTAAAATTGAAATTTATAGAAAAATAAATTAAGCATGATCCACAATTGATTAAGAAAAATTTAAATTAAAATATATTTTTATAGGGCCGGTTTATTCATCTGTCCAGTTACTTGTTCATTCTATTTTATCTGTTATTGGACATCTAGCGACGAAAGAGACATGGCAACAATGTTTTTTTGGGCTTTCGGCATTTTTTGCACTTCTATTTTGTTCTATTTTCATAAATTTTATTGCATTTATGAAGTATGAGTAAAAAATAAATTCTTTCTATAAAATAATTTTGCGAAGTTACTAAGCGATTAGCGATTAATTTTTTTTATAATTTCTTTTTTATATAAAAGTTTAGTATAGTTTTTGATATTCAAAAGTTTAAAGTCTTGTGTCTTCTTGTCTTTGTTGGGGCAAACCAAACAAAAAGAGTATATCGTATATCTTAAAAATATTGGGCACTTTTGCTATTATAATGATCAATGATTTTTTTGACAATAGTTAATAGAACATGGTTAAATTCATGGTTCGAGCATTCGATTTTCGTTTTAAATATTTTGGTAATACAAAAAAGTCTCATAAATAAATTAGGAGACCGAAAGTTCCCGAAGTGTTGCAGACTTTTGAAAGATTATAAAAAACCAATAAAATTTTGCGTGCTTATTTCAGGGAATGAAAAAGTTATAATGCTAAAAATTAAATATGATGGATTTAAAAAAAAACAAAAATATCACGAAGGAAAGTCTGAAAAATTTGTCTGCAACTTCTGAGTTCCAGTAAGTATACCCTGAAGGAAAAACTCCAGATATTCCAATAATTTAAAATATCCCATTATTGAAACCAACTGAACGAAGACATCGAGGATTATATACATGGCATTAATAATAATATCTAATTTAATTTATAAAATTGAAAAACAAAGAGAATACTTTAAAAAATCGCTAATTTCTTAAAATTTGAGGTTATAATCTTCTCATTATCTCCTTACTGGGAGGTCAAATTGATCAGTAAATTAAAGTATCCAGTAACCTAAATTTAATGAAAGGTTGCTACTACTGAAAGGTGAATATACATCTACAGATGACAATCCTGTCAGTAACGCTAATGAACACTTTACTGAAAGGTGAATAAACCGGCCCTTTAGTGTTGTAATCTAATGCTCCTAGTATAAATGATTACTATTGAATATTATTCATTTGGTACAATATACTCTGACTAATAAATTTTACCCAAACATGCCTAGAGTGTAATAATAATTGGATTTGAACATCCTGATCAATTGATAAAGATTGATGTTCAAGAACATCAGGTACCATAAACAAAGTAGCTCAAGCTTAGTCTTCAAGATAAGATTTCCTTCTTTCTTCTTCCACTGTTGAGCTTTTCCTTCTGCCTAACAATTTGGTGATAATCTCGAACTACGCCTTTCGTGATTTGGATGGAACCCACAGACCATTTATCAAATTCGTTATTTTTGCCTTACTGCTATAAAAGATATAACAATAAAAACTAAAAAGAAGTTAAGTATCTTGACGTACCATCTGCTAAAAAAACAATCCCGCACAACAAAGAACTACTACCTATACCAGAACCAACTTAAGGTCCAATGTCTCTGTTGAATCAGAGAAAGAAGATGACATAATGTTTGAACCTGATTTTCAAGAAGGTTCCTCATCTAACGGGCCACATCCACTGTCTCAATAAGATCCCAAAGATTTAAATTTGTCCAAACAGCAGGCAGAACTTTTGGGACCTCGTTTAAAGGAATTGAATTTGTTATAACTAAGAACTTGTAAAAGCAATGGATAGGTATGGTAATGGATTTTTATATTTGAAAGATAGAAAAATTCTCAAAATCAGTGATGCCAAGATTATAGAGGGTATATATGTAAGTCTACAAATTAGGCAATTGATGAGGGATGAAATATTTAAAGAAAAATTAATGATCTGGAAAAACCAACTCGGAAATCTTTCATGGGGGTGACGTATTATCCGAAAGCAATGAGCATGGTGAAAGATTTCACCAGGATATTTCTATATCAGAAAAAACGATACCAGGGCACGTGGAGGTCATCTATGCTGACGTACTACTGTTGGGCATTAAAATGGGACGTCCCTGAAGCAAAATGCAGAAGAAAACTATTCTAAAATATTTTAATCTCACGTCTAGTGTACTATAAACATAATTAGTTTTCAAGCTACACACAAAAAGTGAATTTTTGTTGACCAGTGTAATTAGAGGTTGATGTTCAAAAACATCATGCCCCAATTAACAGAGTAGTTCAGTTTTAGTATCTTCTTCTGCCTTTTTGATATTTATAAATTTTGGAGGTGAACTAAAATTTTCTCGGAAATCGCCAATCAAGTAACTCTAAAAGTAGTATCCAACGGCTTTTAGCCACTTATAAGAGTTTGGGTTGCATCGTGTCCTGAAAATATATTTCCTTCATCCTCATTTGGACTTTTTTTCCAAATAGTGGGCGCCGTTAAAAGATTTCACCAGGATATCTCTATATTAGAAAAAACGATACCAGGCCACATGGAGATCTCAAGTATGCTGGCGGACTACTGTTGAGTATTAAAATTTGATATCCTTGACGTAAATTACAGAAGAAAGCTATTCGATTCTAAAATATTTTAATCTCAAGTATAGCGTACTAAACCTTGTTTCTCACACAATCAGTTAAAAGTTTTCATGCTACATACAAAAAATAATTTTTTGACCAGTGTTATTAGAGATTGATGTTTAAAAACATGAAGCCCCAATAAACAGAGTAGTTAAGTTTTCGTATTTTCTTCTGCCTTTTTGATATTTTTAAATTTTGAAATTAGTCTCTAACATAAGATATCCTTACTCTTCTTCCACTGTTGATGAAGTTTCCCTCCTGCCTATCGAGTTGGTAAGAATGATCTAGCTGGATAACATTTATGTTTAAGTGAGAAAGACATGAGAAGTTGTTATGAAAGGAACTTTACAGCTTTTATTGAGGTGCGTGTTTGGCTTTGCTTTTAGGTGCAATTGCTGATCAATGAATATTAGCTTCTTCGGAAGCAGAAGATTATAACAAAATAGTATACCAGCTTTTAAGCTAATATAATTCCTATAGATATTTGAATCTGCATTTACATACAACATGCTAATTGCTTATATTAGAGTATTTTGCAACAGGGTTGATAATTCATCAATGTACTTTACATTCATCACAAAATAGATGAAAGTATACCAGGTTGTAGGAAACTCTTCACTCTAGTTTCTGATATTTACTCTTAAGCTACAACATTGTAGTCTAGGGGTGCTTTAGTAATGGTAACATTTTTCTTATACTACAAAAGAAAATTGTCGTTCGTTATTCATTTACTATTCAATCTAAACTTCTGGGACTAATTTCGTGATTATTTTCAATTTTTTGGAATTTCAAAAATATTTACCTGTTCCAGATTCCGGCATTAATTTTGTTTAAAAATCATCATCATTTTACCCGATTCGTCCTTTTATGCTTCGAAATAGTTCTTAACTTTTTTATTTTAAATAATACCTGACCCTTTTTTAAAAGTTTTTTTTTTTCATTCGTGGTTTTGGCTACATCGCCGTTTTTGTGCACGTCGATTTTTTTTAATCACCTTTTATCTCTAGACTGTTTGAATTAATATATTTTTAGCGCAAATCTAAATTATGATCATTTTTATTAACGGCTTTAGCTTTTCTTATGGCGAATTTTCTCCTTCACGATTTTTTTTGCACATCGTTGAGAATTTCCAAAAAACCTATCATAGTATAAAAATTAAAAGAAATATGTTCGTTTTTAATAATTTATGCAGTATAACAAAAGTTTAAAAATAGATAAATCTTATGAAGTATTTTTATCACATTAATAACTGCGATTTTATTTTTATTCATAAAATCTAAATAGCATAGTAAATCTACATTATAACCACTTCAGGAATTGGAAATTACCATTACTTCATAAACACTACCATGACATATAATTTTATGTAAAAGAATAAACAATAAATAAAAAATTAACGGTTTCGTTTTTATAATTCAGTAATAAATTAAAATCTTAATTGTGCTTAAAGTTCTAAAGAATATTTTATTACGAAATAAAATCTTTGCCAATTAATAAATTAATAAAACTTAAATTTTAACGCTTGTCCGATTCCTAGTTTCTGATATCCCAGTTACAATCTTTAAATGCTTTAATAATCAATGTTCCAACCAATGCTTCAATTCATCCGATGGAAGATTGGCAGAAGAATCGACACCTTTTGAAAGGATATAATGAATTGGAGCTTATAGAAAAAAATCTACATGCACCATAATTGATTAAGAAAATTTCAAAATAAAAAGTACTTTATGTTCTAACCCAATTATCCTCATATAAATGTTTACTACTTGATTATCTGAATTGTTTCTAATAGTCTCTAGTTTTGAAAATGAATTAAAATGAAATGGGGATGGAAAATATGAAACTGTGAGCTTGTGCTGTTCTAAAATTAAAAATAAACACAATATTTTTCAGTATAAAGTTTGCTTTCCTATTGCTTTCCGCTTGAAGTTTTTCACTCTGCAACGGAAAAAGTCCGTCACTAAGAAAACTCCTGGAAAAACAATCGGGCGAGATTCTTTTCCGACTTTTCCAATATTGCACAGAGTGAGTATTTTTTTAAAAGCAAGTTTAATCAATTGCTTTTTATTTTTCAAACTACTTTACTGCAATATATTGCATTTGTTCATCATTTTTAATGAGCTACAAAAAATTATTTATCACAAAAAATAGGTAATTATTACAAAAAATTCATTCGTGGAATCCTCTAGATTATTATTTCACATGAATTTTCATATTTAAATTGAAGTACTTTATAAACCTTATTTTCATACAAATTGTTTTAATTCAAATAAATTTCTTGGTGTGAGTTTTCTTACGATGAATATCTTTATGGAAATTAAAGAAAAAATGCTATAAAAAGTTGTTTCATTTCGGTTTCCAGAGTATAAAAAAATAATTCATAGATAAAAATACGTGGAAAAAATAAATTTTATATTTCCTTTAGAGGAATTTAATATTGTTTTCACTGTTATGAAGAACATCTAAAATATTTAGTCAGTAATGTGTTTGAAGTTGTGAAAAAATATTTCCTTGTGAGGGTTAATAATTTATATTGAGTGTTTATGGCTTCTTGTTTCTTGCTCAAGGTATAAATCTTTCACATGAAAGAAAGGGGAACAAAAATAGTTACGTAGGGGAAGTATGTATGATTTTAATCCCTCTTGCTCGATCTTTTGTGCGTAAAAATTTTAAACATTCTATTAATCTGCTTTAAAACGGTTTAATTACATCAATGAGGTGGTTTTATAATTGGTAACCGCAATGTTATTAAGCCGGGAATTTAAAATTGCTTCATATCACGGTTCGTGCTTGTATTTTTTGCTTGTAAAACAATTTATCATTTATAAATAATGCGTGCAAGGTAGTCGTTAATTTAAATTTAATGTTAACGCGTCTACACATTACATATTACAACATTACACAAGCAGATATCGGAGCACTATACGCACAAATTGCAAATTCCGGTTGTATCTGATTTACTTTTATCCAATTTGAACAGTTTCAGCTTGTTAATTATTAATTAAAGGCAACTCTAGTTGTGTCACTATAATTGGATTCAATGATTAAATTGATAATTATTTAATTGCAATTTTGCGCTAAATAATTTAATCAACAGTTATTCGAAAAAAACGCGATTAGCATTAGAAGCGCGCCAAAATTATTCTGTTAATAAAGGTGTCGATGGTTCGTCGCCCATAAAATTACCATATAAATGATCATTTTTTCGAAGCACGCGAGGCTACTTTAACGAAAAGGAGCAAAAAGTAACCGCTGAAGAAAGACATGTTTTCTCATTGAAGTCATCGCCATATAAACGTTACATCTGAAACGTCATGTCGTCGGCAAGCTGATAAGTTAACTTCTTTGACAGCTGATATTGCTTCTTTTCTTATAAGGGACTTTCTTGCTTCGAGATAAATTTTAAAATAGAATTAGACACGTCAACTAGCTTGAAATGTTAATTTTAGAGACGCGAGTAGAATCAACAAAATTAAGCAATAACAATTTAAGCCGTGAGGAAATTGATGGGGCCATTACAACCTCACTTCATTACCCACAATATTTTTAACAATCAACGTTTAGGATTATTAATTAAAAATTAATTCATAATTATGTAATGCTATTCGGAGTTTATTGCACGGCAACGAAATAATGAGACATAGATAAATTAAACTTGGAAGACATGGAAGCAATTAAAGTTCCGAACAAGATGGGAGTAAAATACAAAAAATTAATGAACTCGTATTAGAATCCTATTTGACGTTATTGAATCAATTTTGCTGCATGGGTGGCCCACTTGTGTACATGATATAAATATGTTCTTCTACATCAATCTCTGATAATTGATCAGGATATTCAAATCGAATTATACACGAGACCTTTCATATTGAATTAATATTGTTAATGGATATAACATTATCCTTGGGCACATTTCAGTAAAATTTATTAGTCAGAGTTTATTGTACCAATTCAAATACTGAACACTTATATTAAGAGAATTATATTATATTTACTTTGAATTTTTCTTAATAACTTTAAAGGTGTAGATCCTTCTATCAATATACCATTAACTGAATTGAAGCAGTGGTTGGCACCTTGATTATTATAACTTCTTTGATATTACTAGGATATCATCATAAACTAGAGTAAAGAATTTCCTACAAATTTTCATCTATTTTGTGATGCATAATCTAGTGAAGAAGTTAATTTACATTGAAATATAGATATAGCCTGATGCAAAATACAGTAATATCAGCAATTGTTCCTAAAAGTAGATCTAAACATGCACCTAAATAAAAGCTCTAAAGTTCCTTTCATAACATCGTCTCATGTCTTTCTCACGTAAACATAAATATTATCTGGTTAAATCATTCTTACCAACTCGTTAGGCTGGAGGAAAGTTGAACAGTGGAATAAGAGTAAGGATGTCTTATGTTAGATACTTACTTCAAAATTTAAAAATATCAAAAAGGCAGAAGAAGATACTAAACCTGAAGTACTCTGTTAATTGGGGCATGATGTTTTTGATCATCAATCTCTAATAACACTGGTCAACAAAAATTCACCTTTTATGTGTAGCATGAAAACTGATTATGTTAGGAACAAGCAGGTTTAGTAAACTAGACTTGAGATTAAAATATTTTGGAAACGAATAGGTTTCTTCTGCGTGTTGCTTCAGAAACGTCCCATTTTAATGCCCAACATAGTTGACCTCCACGTGCCCTGGTATCGTTTTTTCTTTTATAGAAATATCCTGGTGAAATCTTTCACGATGCTCATCGCTAACGGCGCCCACTTTTTAGTAATAAAGAAGTCTAAATGAGGATGAAGGAAATTTATTTTTAGGACATGATACAATCCAAAGCCTTATAAGATGTCAAAAGCTTCTGGATAATAAGTCACCTCCATGAAGATTCTCTCTTCAATCTTAGAATCATTGATTTAGGGAAATTTATTTATCTATCAAGTATAAAAATCCAGTACCATCCATTGGTTTCAGAAAGTTCTTGGTTGTAACAAATTCCATCCCTTTAATCGAGATCCTAAAAGTTCTGCCTGCTGTTTGGACAAATATAAATCACGGACCAAATCATTGAGATCTTCTTGAGATAGTAAATGTGGCCCGTTAGATGAGGAAGCTTCTTGAAAATAAGGATCAAACATTATGTCATCTTCTTCCTCTGATTCAACAGACATAATATTGGACCTTTGAGTTGGTTATGGTATACGTAGTTCTTCGCTGTGCGGGATTGGATTTTTTGATTTTTAGCAGATGGTACGTCATGATACTTAACTTTCTTTTAGTTCTAATTGTTATAGCAAAAATAACAATTTGAAGAATGGTCTGTGGTCATGGTCATGGTCATAGGAACCCACACTTTGTCTTGGTGCCTTACACGAAAGTCAAATTAACATTCATATAAATGTTTTACTAATAGCATGAAATTTCTTAGTAATTTCACCACAAATGTAACAAAACCTAACACGTTCATTTGTACGCTTTCTGGACTTTACTGAAGAATCAATACGCTTCTTTATGTACTCACAAATTAGAACGTTCTGGAATATCTACACACTCCCGAAGGTTCTAGAAGAATATTGGTCTAGATTCTATATGGGAAAATATATTATAAACTTCAATAGTTTTAAAAACTTTAATAATATACCGGATATTATAAGAAAAATCAATTATGATGTTCAAGTATTACTTACATGACTTCATTATAAATAATTGAAGAAAATATGAAGATTCTAACGTTTATATTTGGAATAAATAGGTGATCCTCAAGTATGCAATACCAAAATAAATAAAATAACTCTTCTAATTCGATGGTGCTGATTATTATTGCATAAAATCATAAAAATCAATTGTACTAGTTTCGGCCTATGGCCATCTTCAAGTACAAATCGAACATGAATATAAATATAAATTCACTGAGACAATTCCTTGCAATGCCGTTACTAGTATCAAAATCAAAATCTAAACATAAATAAAATGATCGAGCATCAACTGAACTCAACTCAACCTCCAAAATACCAAGGTCGAAAAAAACTACAGGTAGAGTAAAATCAAGGAAACTGGCAGTTTGTAAGCCTAAAATGTAACATGCGGATTTGTTTAAGATAACCTTATCATTGGTTCTTCTTTAGTAAAATAAATCCTAAGATATCCTCCTCCAGCCAGTTTCCTTGTTTTATTCCTCCTGACGCTTTTTCCGACTTTGGTATTTTTGAGGTTAAGTTGAGTTGAATTGATGTTCGATCGAATGCTCAATTTATGTTTAGATTTTGATACTTTGAGAAGTAAGGTTATTATAAGCAATTGTCTCAGTGAATTTATATTTATGTTTGATTTGTCGTAGTCCTGAAGATGGACATAGGCCGAAACTAGTAGACTTGATTTTTATGATTTTATGCAATAATAAACAGCACGATCGGAGTAGAAAAGTTGTTTTATTTATTTAAATTTTGTTTATTTTGTATTTTCTTATACAGGGTGTTTCTAAAATGATGGTCACGGATTCGTGTTCTTATACTAGAAGTAAAAATAAGACAAAAATTCCATATAAACATTAATTTGTCAAAACTCAAGTGTTACCGAGATACAGGGTGTTGAAATTTCTTTTTAGTTTTACTTTTTATTTTCTCGGGATCGGCTGAATGAAAATTAATAAAATTTTAGGGATGATTACTTTTCCTGGATAGCCACCTTTGGGTGTTACTTTTGTCCTAATTTAACAATCCAGTGGCGTAGAAACGTCAAGGTGCCCCATTTTTTTGAATTTTTTTTGTACGCCAATGTAAAATTTTACTATTTGTTTGGATTTTTAAAATCTTTATTTAATTTACCATAAAAAAGTACACCTGTTAAATTTTGATAGGATTAGTGGTATTTCTGAAATTTCCAATTTTATGGTCCAGTGAACTTGTTAAAATCAATCTAATTTTCAAAATTTTAAACAAATTTAAATTAAATAATTAATTAAGACTTTTAGTTGGTGTTTTAAATAAATTACACTATTTTAAATTTTATAAAAAATTTTATATAAAACGCAAGATTACTCAAATACCACTAATCCTATCAAAATTTAATAGATGTACTTTTTTGTGGCAAATTGAATGAAGATTTTAAAAATTTAAATGAAACTGTAAAATTTTGCATTGGCGTACCAAATAAAGTAAAAAAGGGGGCGCCTTGACCCGTTTCTATGCCACTGGATTGTTAAATTAAGACAAAATTAATAGTCAAACAAGGCTAGCTATGAGAAGTATTCATCCCTAACTTTTTTGTAATTTAAATTTAGCCGATCCAGAAAAAATAAATAAAAAGTAAAAATAAAAATAAATTTCAACGCCCTGTATCTCGATAACAATTGAGTTTTAGACAAATGTTTATATGGACTTTTTGACTTATTTTTACTTGTAGTATAAGCACACCAAACTGTGACCACCATTTTTGAAACACCCTGTATACCTTAATTATTTATTTATTTTTTTAACAATCAACCTTAAACCAGATTTTATCTTCCTGATTGATTGATTTTATTCTTGTTATTTGTTAGATAATTAATAGTATTAAATATCTTATTGGTTTATTTGGACCAAATTTTCATGTTCTAAAACTTCTAGGAGATTTTTAATGTAATTGCTCGAGTTTTTTTTCTTTGGGTCGTTTGGGTTATGTCTTAGCCTTGTCCTTGTGCATTTGGTGGTTTGAAGGAAATGTGTAAAATTTTGTGTTTATTTATTTAATATTGTAATAGGTTGGTGTGATCCATTATAAGGAGACACAATTAACATGTAATTTGTATCTGTATTTGTAGTACCTACACTTTCTGAAGATGGCCCAAAGCCGAAACCGGTAAAAATGAGAAATAAAATTGTTAATATAAGAACAAGTATGTACGTTTTATTAATTCTACCATCTACGTTTATTTTTTTAAGTTCATATTTTATCAGATGCACACCGAAGCTATGGAGTAACATACTTTAAAAAAATATGGTGTTGCCAAATCTACTCTGAAAAAAGGAGGCAAATATTAAAAGGCCTAGGAAAATGAAAATATTTTCCAGAATACATCATTTTCTATCTTCCTTGTATCCAGTTTCGTGAAATTCTCGAAAAGGTGAATTTGCCTGTCCATAATTAGTTCATACTATAGAGACTACAATGTGTTTTTTTCTTAAAAGATTAAAAACAGTTAAGAAATACTCGTTGTCACCATTTTTTTATTCATTCTTTTCTTAAAAACTGTTCCAGTTGGACAGCGGACTTGTTAACCTCTTACTTGTCTCAGTTTGTCGAAATTTATTTTTGCAGTTCATTTGGAAGTGGGCCTTTGTCACATTGGGTGTTCTGCAAGGATCTATTCTTGGACCTGAATTATTGGTCATTAATGATATTTCTCAGTTTCTGAGAGATCTATTGCTGAAGTTGAATTAAAGTGCAACGGATTTTTTAGAAAACTAAACAAATGGTTTTCATCTAACCGATTATATCTAAATACCAATAAGACTCATTCCATGCTTTTTCATACAAATCGGAGAATAATCGCAACTATTATGTTTAATAGTAACATAATTGAAATATCCAGTAAAGTTACATTTCTGGCCATTGAACTGAGGGATAATTTAGACTGGACCGATTATTGTTCTACACCAATATCGATATTAAAATAGTTTTTTCAACCCAAAATTAGCGAATAATTAGAACCACGATTGGTTTAAATCAACAAGATTCGTGTAGATATCATTTTAAACATGTGAACTTCCTTACACGAGTACTTACTTTGTATTTATGCATATTACCAATACCAATCGGAACTAAATAAAAGAATTCCTTATAACTACTTGATACCCAAAGATCTAAAATTTTTAAATTTTAGTCGGTGTAAAAGAAATTTAAAAGAATGCTACTTAAAAATGTATATTTTAATATGGAAGAATTTTTAAACTACATTTAAAATATTTTACATGTAACCTAATGTAGTATTTATACATGGTGTTCCTGAATAAATGTGCTATTTTTTTTGGAATGATAGAGAAACCAAGCATTTTTGACTTATAAAGTATTGTCCGGAAATGCTTCCTTAAAAAGTTATTCCACTTCAAAAATTTTAAAAAATATATTTTTTTGTAAATAAAATAAAAATTACAAGAGCATTTCTGGACATTACTTAATAAGTCAAAAATGCTTAGTTTCACCTCCTCCATCGCCTCAAAATTTTTGTCACAGTTATTCAGTGACACCCGGTATATGAATTTGTTTATTTGTATACTGGTTATTGCAACTTTGACATGTCCCATACTTACATTGTAAGTAATTTTTTTGTAAAATCAGTAAAATTACTATTATTATTTGTTGCCAACCAATTGGAAGGTTAGTTGGTATCGTCCAACCGCGCGACCAAGTTGGATCGTGTAGAATCTGAATCCAATAAAGCTAGATAACTGATTCAATCTTCCCATGACTTCTTTTGTTTTTGAATGTCGTCACTAATTTTTCTTGGGATCCAATTATTGAGGATAAGTGCATGTTAGCAAAAATTGATTAAAATATTTTGGTGCAGGAGTTGCGTAGAAGCGACACCGACGATCGGTTGGGTCGTGTAGATGCATCCAATTTGGTCCGTCCAACCTACCATCCGACCACAGTTTGTGTAGATCCTTTAAAAGTAAATTGTAATAAATATTTTTTAGTTTTAAAAAATTACCTACGATTTTTGTGTTCATATAGAAGGAAAATGGGTGGTCCTTCATATTTTCCTAGAAGAATCATGGCATTACTATAATTTTGTTTAATAATTACTATCCTTCATTACATAATATCTGTTAACACTCGTTAAATAGTGACGGGCAGGTTTCCGGTAAATAATCTCCTTCATGATATTATTTATCGTGAAGCAAAGCAACGAAGTGGCACCTTGTTCGAAGGGAACGCCAACCATTGAAAAGCAGACATGAAGATAATAATGTTTGATACGTACCTAGGCAGATCTCATTATATTTTGATTAATTATCAGGTATCATCCATTTTTTCGTGCATTCCTTCCGGTATGAGAAGTTCGCAGTGCGTAGACGCAAATTAAATTACTCGGGATGAAATTTAAACATATTTCAATATAAATATACGTCAGTAGAAGACTAAATATTAATCTCAAAATTTTTACCAGTCAGGTAATAAAGTATTTTTCTGATTAAGTTATCTACACCTAGATTGCATATGATTATCGAGTAAATTAGGGCAGTGATGATTAACTGACGTACTAACTACTTCTTGTAACGCCTTTTTAAGGTAAAACCTCAAAGCTTTATTGCTGGAATCTGCATCAATATCTGATACATGACTTTGAATTGCTTTCACACGTTTTGCTCTAGCTAAAGAGGAAAAAAACAATCGACCACATCAGAAAATAAACGAGCTGTATTACATGAATACGCAATGAGATTTAAAGATCAATTCAATCAAATAATTAGATTCGTTTTTATGTATCTCGGTCAACTCATAATAATATAACCATAGAATGTGGTAAGCAAATATATTTATTTATCATTAATAAAATTAATTATACAAATAAAAAATTTTGTTGGATATATTTATGCTGTTCTCAGGTTTCATTATAAGCATATGTTCTTTTGGTTTACAGTAAAGCAAAACTGTTTTTTTCGTTGATCATTTTTTAAAGTATCCATTCATTATTGGCGTTCTTTGTTAATGACATTTGTAATGAAGTTTCAAGTTTTTTTATATACTTTGGTAAAGAAACCATCATTTTTTGATTACTAAATGCGGTGTAAAGTGAACAATAATATTTTTTCCATAAAATTTATTTAACAATGCAATTTATAACAGGCAGCCGAGATAATATGTAGACATACCGGAAACAAAAAGTCGTCAATTTTCGCAGACATTTTAATGACAGTCACTTACTTGGGAATAAACCAATGTAAAAAGTAAAAAAGTTGGGATGTAATTAAAAGAAATCCCATGTTTATTTTCAGTGCGTCTGCAGCGTTTTTCTATTCATTTCCGTGCATTAGTAGGACATGATTGTTATTGCTCGTAATTCTTTCCATTTTCCTCGGCACAACCAGCAATTTCTCAATCACGAAGAGCTAGATTATCTCACGGCGGTAACGCTACAGAAACTCACCCATTTTGTCCCAAATTGGCAGCCGTCTTCCAAATAAGGATGGCTAACAGTAAATCCTCGTGGTGACTTATAAATCGCCTCTTTAAACGGGTTAATCTTATCTAACAGTTATTTAAACACTTTACAAAGAATCGGGTTAACTTGGGTTGGGCCTTTTGATGATCTGATCGCATTTCCTGTCTCAAATAAATCGAATCAAGTTCACCGCGAATTATCGTCCTTGTCAACCTTCCTTCTTAAGAATGCTCAATAAAAATTAAATGGGAAATATTACCTTCAAGCCGCGCCTCTTCCTGAGAATCTTCCCAGGAAATCGGCTCTTGTTTTATTTATTTTATAGGCGCGCACCGTTAAACACAAATGCAAATCTACCCATATGGTCGAAGGTACTTCTTACCATTCATGCATACTTATTGCAGGATACTTAATCATAAATGCATGTTATTATTATTTCAATAATTACGTTAAAGAGTCTTAATCACAGAGCTTGTGTGGGCAAAGGCGATGCTGGAAGAAGTGGGTTAAAAGGCGCTTCACTAATTGATTCTAATAGTGAAGCGCAATTAAGCTTTTTTTATCACTTCAGAAAGCATTTTAGCATACTCTTATTATAATAAATTGCTTATATTATAATCTTTATTATAAACTCATCTTTAATAAGAATATTTAAAATAATTCAATAGTTTAGAATATTAGCAATATTATGTAGGTATCAATTTTTCCAAGTACTTCATAGATACTTAACTCCATGGTATTAGGTATATGAATATTCATAACCATATAAACGTTAAAATTTATATATTTTTTTAATTTTTAAATATAATTTTATCATAAATTTACATTTTTATAGCGCATTTTATTGCTAATAACTATAATATAAAATAAAACTAAATTAAAATTTTTATCTTTCTTTAACATCGTTAACATAAATTGACGTCCTTTTAATATACAGGGTGTCCCAACTAAAACAACGAAATATCGACCTTCTTCAAAATCTCGAGAAAATAACGAAACAGCTCAATTTTTATTTCAAATGGAATGAAATTTAATATCAGTATCAAATTTCAACTCCCCACCGCCTGCCTCTCAAAAATCTTAAATAGGAAAATGGGTCTCTAAAAGGTCTAAATGAATAGATAAAAGTAAAAAAAGTTGTAGAATCTACCGATTCTATTATGGATCACCAAACTCTTGGAAATTTCAAACTTGAAAAAAAAGTGGTATTCTGCTTAGGTTTAAATTAATTATTACAGAAGAAATTTATTATCAACGAAACACAAGTAATTTTATATTTTTTTATTGAATACCCACTTGAGATTAAAGAAATATTTTTTTAGTTTTTTTTCTTATTGAATGAAAGATACAATACCTGCTCAAAGGTCCTTTAAATTATAAAAAGTAACAATGTCGGGCGTTAGTCCCTGCTACAATGCACAAACGTACATTGCATTTTTGACAAAAAAAAAGTTGTTTGGCCATTTATGCAAAATTTACACCTTCCTTTTTTCACAAATTTGCATGTTATGTCGATGAAAAACGCCAATAAGTGCATAATATGGTAATTTTGGATATTTAGCCATCTTACTGACATTCTTGGCTAACTTACGGAAGAGACATGAAAGCTTTGGGAAATAAAAAACACGAAAGTTTGTGAAAAAAGGGAGATTTACATTTTGCAAAAATGGCCAAACAACGCCTGTATACTGTTTCATCGACATAGCCTTTTCATCGAGAGTCCGTTTTATCGACACAGACGTTTCATCGACATGGCCAATTCATCGACACGAACGTTTAATCGACATTACCTTTTTCATCGACAAGCATTTTCTTCGACAAGGACGTTTCATCGACACTACTCTTTCATCGACGCAAACGTTTCATCGACATTACCTTTTCATGGACATACAATTTCATCGACATTACCTTTTTGTCACAAAGACATGTTTCATCACCAATATTGTTATATCGACGTAGGACACAGGACACAGACGTAGATATTATATGTTAATCATTTTCACTGGTGTTTACACGTGTATCATTTATAATATAAAAAGGTAGTGTCGACAAAACAGTTGTCATAGAAGCGACATTGTCGAAGAATTAGTAATGTCGATGAAAAGGTAATGTCGATGAAACGTCTGCGTCGATGAAAGAATAGTGTCGATGAAACATCCTTGACGAAGGAAAGGTTTGTCGATTAAATGGTTGTCGGTGCAACGTCCTTGTTGAAGGAAAGGTTTGTCGATGAAATGGTTGTCGATGAAACATCCTTGACGAAGGAAAAGTTTGGCGATGAAATGGTTGTCGATGAAACGTCCTTGTTGAAGGAAAGATTTGTCGATGAAAAGGTAGTGTCGATGAATTGTCCATATCGATGAAACGTCCGTGTCGTTCTAAAGGTCATGTCGATGAAACCGTTTTCGATGAAAAAGCACTGTTGATGCAGTGGTAACTGTTGGTTTATGGATAGAAAATTATAGGTGTACAACTCTATTGAACAAGCTATTTTATTTTTAAGTAATTGCATAGAAATTCTATTTAATTGTCCAAGTCTCTTATGCCATAAATCATATAATTGACTTCCATCTGTGACAGAATAAACATTATTAAAGTATTGCGGATAAAAGGATAAACACCATTTATTTCCTTTAAATTACAAATAACATTTTCAGATAATATTTGCATAGCTTTCGTTAAAATGAAACAACCATTTTTATTAAATAAAACAGATATTCCTTCTCTAACCATTTGACTGATATAAATTAAATTTACATTTAATCCAGGTACATATGAAACATTTTTAATTTCAATATCTGTGTACATATTTTCCAATTTTATATGTACATTTCCAGTACCTTGCAACTTAGTTTTTGATTATTTGCAACTATTACTTTAGATTCGATAGTTTCACTGTAATTTTCTAGCCAATCCTTTTTACATGTTAGATGTTTAGTTGCACCAGAAACAATGAACCATTCACTCGACTTATAATGTTCATTTGATAACAAATTAAACACAAACTTTTTATTTTTTCCATCTGCATTATTTCTACCTTTTTTAGTAAATGATGTATTTTCATTAACTTTATTATTTGAACCATCAGATTTTCCATAAGTATTTGCATTTTTTTTATAAAAATTATTCTGATAATCTTTGTTAAAATTTTCTGATTTCTTATTAAAGGGTTTCTTTTTCCAAGAAGAATTCGAATAAAGACAGGTATCTGCATTTGATTCAGATAATTGTTGACGTGAATCTTCTTGTAATAAAATTGATTTTATATATTCACTGGTAACATCTTTTCCAGATCCTTCGATTCCAAGAATTAAAGAATTATATTGCGATGGTAATCCAGCTAACATTAACGCTCCAATAAATTCATCATCTACATGTTTATTTATGTCATTTAATTGTTGTGCTGTCGACATTAAAGAGTCAATGTATTCTTCCATTGATTTAAAATTTAAAAAATTAGTTGACATTAGAGTTGTCAATAATTTTAATCTTCTCGATAATCCACAATTTTCATATGCTTTTTGTAAATTATCCCATGCTTCTTTAGCTGATTTTGCTGTTCTTATATACGCATAAGCACATGGTTTAATGGATAAACCAATTTTAGCCAATGCTCGTTCATCTTTAGTTGAATCAAATTTGCTTTCTTCTACTCCATTAATATAAGACAAAAGTCCAGCATCTACCAGTTACATTTTCATGGCAAATTTCCAATTGTTATAGTTGCTTGAACCAATAATCTGTTGCTTATCTGGTAACCCACCACTTCTATTTGTAGTCATTTTTTTTTAATTTAATATTTATATAATTAATATTAAAATAATATTTATTTGAGTTTAAATACGTTTAAAATTGCAGTTTTGGGAATCTGGGCCCATAACCTGTTGGTTTATGGATAGAAAATTATAGGTGTACAACTCTATTGAACAAGCTATTTTATTAATTACATTTATTGATATAACAACTAAAACAATACGTGTACTTGCTAACTTGATTTGTTATAATTTAAAACTACTTCAACAGTAACACGCCGTTTTATATAAGGCAATTAGCATATCCACCAAATCAACTCCACACTCCACTCATGTTCGCATTGTATTGCTTGATGATTTGGGAACAATCAACATCGATTTTTTTCTTCTCTTCTTCTGTTCTTTACTATAACATTTTTCCCGAATTACAGGGTTACAAGATGTACAGGAGATGGCCAGTGTATCGTATTTTGTGTCTGCCCATTTTATAACTACAATTCTAGCACTATTATCAACCTTGTAGTGAAAACTTCCACGACCCTTTTTTAGAAGCAACTTTTCTTACTCCAAATCAGAACCCAGTAAGCCGTTGTTTCTAATAGTTCCCATATTTCTTTTTCAACAATGTGATAATTTCCAAAGAGGTGAATCTGTTATTAAAGTACACTGTAGATTTTTGGGGGTTTGGTATTGTTTTGCTAAGCTGAATTACAACTTTACCACCAGAACCAAGATCCAATTCTTCTCCAGAAAACGTCATTTAGTAGAAAGTGGTAGCTCCCGTGTAAAGTCATATACTTTTCCAGAGACCCCAGCTCTCGCACATCTTGAAACCCCATTTTTTTGGTATATTTTGCCGGAAATTTCCTGCTTTGGCTCCATCCATGTAGCACATATTTTTATTTCCAATTCTAGTGCAATTTAATCTTTTCCTCCTATTCATTATCAATTTAATCTAATCTTCTCAAGAAGGGGCCTTATTTTGAATAAACGATTTCCAGCTCCATCGGGATAGTTGTCCTGAAAATTTAATAGTCAACGCAACTTCTTGAATCTTTTTACAGGCATCACATCAGCTATAAGACTGTATAGTGTATTGGATGTCCAGTAATCTTCAATTGATATGGGTTCCCATGATAAGCAGCATTCTAATAAAAGATTTTATTTTAGATGGAGAAGTATTTATTGGAAATCCAGTGGATTTCGTAGTTGTTCTCTATTGGAAGCTGCGTATTTTGTATGTTGGAAGGTGTCTTTAGATCATTTGTAATTATGTTCTTCTTGTACCTTACTTTTTTTATTACTTTTTATTTTGGAACTATCATAGATAGTGGCACACAATCATGCAAATCCCAGTCATCATCGGAATCATGGGTAGTTGCTACACGTAATTGAGGTGAAGTACTAATTAAAAAAACTCTTTATCTAAATTAATTTCATCAAAGTCTTTCTCGCCAGATGTGGATCCAACATCAGAAATATTACAATCTTCAGGCAATAGACCTGGTATATAATCTTGTTTCTTTTTTCCGGCCATGGATAATACTGGAGCTAATTTCCGGAAACTAAATGAACTGAAACTAATATAATGATTTTCTGATAAATTGTTGAGTAGACGGTTTCGCCTCTATGGGCGGTGTTTATTAGAGGATATAAACAAATCTGAGCAAGTTTATGGAGAGATCGAAAAGTACTTTATGTATTTTTTGAGATACAGCTGACGTTAATGATGTAACACAAAGAAATTAAAAAACAGAAAACGACATATCCAAAATTAAATTAAAAGATCATTTAATATTTTTTTTTTCAACCACTTCTCAAAATTTATTAAAAATATCCAAAAACAATATAAATGTATTAGAAAATTTTAGACCATTTGCAAAATTTATTTATCTTTCCCCTATTGATGAAACTGACTTAAAGCAATATGTCTTCTTTTTAATAAAACCCCAGAAATGGACAATATCCCGACAAATATTCTAAAAAATTATTTTAAATATATTAAGAGCATCTTCCTAGACGTCCGAGATAATTGTGAAAAATCATAAAATCGAGCATTAGTTCTACAGTCAAATCTCAAATTTTCCTCGTTAGATTTTCAATTTTTTAAGGGTCTAAAGTGGAGGTACTTTTATGTGATTATATTTTTTTGTAGGTATATTCTTCAATTTTTTTTCCTTCCGCTTGGAATTATAAAAATGACATCTAAGTCATCTACAAAAAAAGTATACAAAAATGTTTTTCGCACTAGCGTATTTGACTGTAGAACTAAACCATTATATTTTCCGTTTAGGAAATTCCTCTTAAAGATCCTTTAATTTTAATGTTAAATAAAACACTTTCATCTAGATATTTATTTAAAAGTGATAAAAAAAGATGACATAAATAACTCTAAACCGATATCCCTAACCAGTAATATTTCTAAAATTTGGAAAAGATGTGACAAAAATAAACTAACGGAATTTCTTGATAGACTGGTTAATAAACTGACTGTGAATCTTATCTTAAAAATCGCACGCTATATGTAAAAATAAAGGAAACCATCTTGAATGTGGTTCCCCAGGGCACTGCTCTGGGCCCTCTATTATTTAGTGTAGGAAAATTTGAGCGGTTGATTTTGAAATTCGCTTGATTAAAGGGGCTCTTTACAAAAAACGTTCGGTTAGCGGTATTTATAATAATTAATAATATTTGTAACAAACTACTTAAAATAATATTTTTTTCCAACGCATTAGCGTTTATAGTTATAGTTTATACCTCAACTTATTAAAGTTAAGGTATAAACTATGAGTTTATAATTTCGTTTTGAGTTTTAACATGTAACAGTATTTTTTTAATATTTTTACGACGGTCGAAAAAAATCTTAAAATTTTACTTAATTTTTGGTGCGTTTTGGAGATTTGAAATTATTATAAAATGTCTTCCCCTTTGAAATACAAATTGACCTGTTTTATCATTTTCTCGAAATATTGATTGATCTTTCAGAAAAGACAAGTTTTAGTTGGTACACCCTGTATAAGTTATTTTTTAAAATATTTTTGGTTATTTGTAAATATGTAAAAGTATTTTTGTGGCACTTCATGCTTATAATTTATGAATTTTTTAATATTTTTCAAATTTTACAAATATGCAAATCTAAGAAGACGATTTTAAATATTTTCAAATTTCTACATCATAAAATTTTTAAGACTAAAAGTTAGTTTAAAAACGCAAATTTATCAAAATTGACTAAAACTCAATTTTGAAAAAAAATAGTAGATTTGGTTTTTATTAAATTTCTACAAATTTCTCTTACTTGTTAATTCTATTTACATATACATGCGTGTGGAAGTTTTGTGTGGTCCAGAATGAATTAAAGAGCAATTAGAAGAAAAATTAAAAACGCATTTTAACCAAACCCAGCTCGTAAAAGCGTTCAACTATTTTAACGAAGTTTAAAACTTACGAAATGGAATCATAAAAATTCGAACAAAAAAATATGAGTAATGACTTTAAATTGAATTAAAAAGATATAAATATTTATAATGAAACGGAAAATTGTTTTTTAAACAATTTAATTAAATTTAAGTTTTAATTAATTTTTTGTGTCTTATATTATAATTTATGCTTTTTCTTTAAATTAACCTTTATTTTGTGTTTCTTCTCCAGAAATTCTTTAGTAATTACCCTAGCAATAAACTTTTATATAATAATGCAAAATACACTTCAACCTTTAATAAATTAAAATCCAAATTTATATACACAAAAATACAAATACTATGAATTTCCTGTTATTACCAGGTATAATTAGTTTGGTGGTTAAGACTTTTTTCTATTATGAAACACAAAATATTAAGAGTATAGTTGTCAAATCTAATAAGTTGATTTTGAATTCCGGTTGATATTTGAAGTTTTGGTCATAATAAATTTTAAGGAAGTTTAGTGTGCAACAAGTACTTCGTAAAAAGCGCTTTTGATTGTTTTAGAAATTTAGAAAAAACAAAAAGTTATACATTTTACATCCTTTTTTTAAATGCTTTATTTTTTTGGAGCTTTGAAAAATAGATATAATTAAAAAAAATAAGTTAGTATTAAAATTAAAACAAAAATACATAAACTTTCTTGCTCCCTTAAAATTATTTAGTTTACCTTTATAGGGTACAAAAATTACAACAAATAATAGCCGTGAGACCTTTTAGCATACACCAAAAAAAAAACAGAAAATTAAAAAGTACTTTAAAAAATGTAAAGTACATTTCTAAAACCTCAATTGCCAAAAATTATTTTTACATTTTTAAGTATGTTTAAATTGTTATAATTATTCAAGACTTTGAAAATAAAACTTATCAAAAAAGTGTTTGGTAATTCGTATCAATGAATTTATTGATAAAAATTCAAATTATAAACTTTTTTAATAAAATCTTTCTGATATTTTAGAAGTTAATTTATTTAATTCTTTAACTTTCAACAATGTAAATTTACAAAAAAAATTTGCTTAGATTTAGTTTAGATTACTTTATTAAAATGGATAAAAAAATAAAAAAAATCTTGATTATTGATTTTTATAAAATTTTGTAAAATACAGTAACTGAAGATCTTCACAGAATAAATTATTATTTTTTAAATAAAAAATACATTTTAATTTTTTCGTGTTTTAAAATTTATGACAAAAGAAATATTATATTTATACAGTTTTCTGATGTTTATTTATACAGGGTGTCCCACTTTTTTCAGCGATTTTTTTTAATGGTAAATGTCATTCTGAACAAAAAATTTCCTATGAACTAATATTACAGCAATTTTAAAACTGGTAAATTTTTATGATTTTTATGAAACACACTGTATATTTTTTTTGTAATCATCAATTTTTTATTTAAATCAATTATGGTTTAGATTTTGTCTTTGCCAACTTGTTTGTTAGAACATTATTGGCTATTTTTAAACTAAGTGGACCATTTAAAAATTTTCTTGATGAAATTAATCTATGTGATTGATAGATAAAGACAAAATCTAAAGAATACTTGATTTAATAAAAAAATTCCAAATAAAATGAAATTAATACAGGCTGTCCCAATAAAATCATTAAAATCTTGAAATTTTAAAATTGCTTTAAATATTTTTATAAGAAATTTTTTGTTGAGAATGACATTTACTATCTAGAAAATAATTTTTCTGGAAAAATAGTGGGAAATCCTGCATATTTTATTATAATATTTTAAAAATTCTATTAACATTTTCAATAAAGGTTTTGCTAATTAAAATACTAAAGAAAGGCTTTTTAATATATTTTCAAAATTATTATTATTATTATTACTTATTTTTATCTACACTAGGTACCTACATATTATATTTTATTTTTCCTTGTTATAAATACAAACATAATTACGATTCACCAATTGTTGTTTACATTTTTCATAGGATACCATAAAATTTTTCAAAATGTCCTTTTTTCGATTTTTTAATTAAATTATTTTATCAAATCTTGTATTTTCGCTATAATTCGCAAAATTTTATATTCTTTAGTATTTTTTATGAAATTTGTTTATTTTAGCTATTTTTTGTACTTTTACGATGATAAATTGGTCTTTAAAGAGTTCAAATTGTAATAAATAATATTTATTTTAAATGATTTGACTTACAACTATTTAAGTGCAAACCCAATTAAAAATAAAAGTGTTAAGAAAAATACCTAAAAAATGATTGTCATTATTTAAAATTTTAACACTAAAGGAATATATTTTATCATTTAAACTGTGGGAATTTATTTTTTTTTAAATACTTGAGAATGTAAATATTGTATATGTACAACATTTTCGAAAAAAGACACAATATTTAGATTTCTTAACCTTATTCTCATGAATTAACATTTATTTCCGTCAAGTATTAAGAGGAAGTACCTAATAGATACATATCTTGTACTTGAAACTTAGTTCTAATTAATATTATTTATGTTTGAAATTTAAATAATTGTAATTCAGAAAATAATTGTAATATATGTAATTCTTCAGCCTCATTAAATAAAATATTTAATTTACTTTATTAATAATAATTATAAATTATAATATACCGACTATACCGGATGGAAACGAAACACGGGTCACTTCTATAACTTCTTTATTTATAAAAATAAAAATTTGAAATTTAACTATGTTGTGTGGTTCAAGAAAACACATGTTAGACACTAAAAAGTTTTTCAATATCACTTCGGCTTAAGCCAGAAGTGACATCAACTATATTTTTAAAATGTAACAGCCAATTTTTTTGTTCATAATTTAAGGCTATTTTAGAAAAGCAGAATGTTTGTGATACATTTTGTATTTTTTTTTTAATTTTGAAAAATCTCAAGTACAAAAAATATGAAAAACTGGCACAAGTAAATTGATTACAACCTACATAGAGAATACCAAAATAATCGATTAAAATCTTCTTTTTGAAAAACCAAAAGTGACTCGGCATCTTTCCATTTAAAAAAAAGAGTTATTTGCAAAAACGTTACTCTAAAAAGTTCATTAATTAATACATATCTCAAAAACTGCTTAAATAATTTTACAAAATACAATTTTACTTAGGTATTTGTATTATTTGGAATGAGTTTTGGTGGTGTTTATGACCTACGGATGAAGAAAAAAAAAATTTCTTTTTTCAAAATTTCAAAAAAAAAATTAAGCACAAACATCCTCTTTTTATAAAAAAAATTCATATTTTGAACAAAAAAAGGGTGTTATATTTAAGAAAATAAAGTTGATGTCACTTCCGGTAAAACCAGAAGTCATATTGAAAAAATTTTTAATGCCTAAAATATGTTTTCTTGAATCATACAACATAGTCAAATTCCAAATTTTTATTTTCATAAATAAAGAAGTTATAAAGGTGACCCGTGTTTCGTTTCCACCCGGTATTTATTTTTAGTTTTTTCCAACATGTTTATTTTTTATCCGAAAAAAAAAACAAATTTAGATGCAACATTAATTTTAAAATACATACAAGTTCTGGTCCAAAAGTTGCTAAAATTCGCAGTATTATTTCGACCCAAAATTTTGCTCAAAAATTTGCACATTAAAAAAAATTTTAATATCTTCAAAACTATTAAGTACCCCAATTTGGACATTTAAAATGTAACAAATAAACTTTTGTCTAAAAAATCAGACCTGGATTTGAACAAAAAAATTAACAGATTTTAACCAAACATTTTTAAAACTTCGCCTATTAAAGTGAAAATTTAAAATAGCTAATTTACAAATCTTATCATTTTTTTTGGGATTTTTTTGAAAATTGACCATGCAAATAGTAGTCAGTAGTAAGTCAAAAGTGGATGAAAAATCAATTACTTTGGGGAGTAATATTTTATATTTTTTTTTACTACAAACTCTTTTGTTTTCAAAATTTGCATGTAATTTATCTTATCAAAAATTGCTACATACGAAATTTTCTATTCTAAATAATAAGCGAAAAATAAATTTTCAATAAATGTACGTTTACACGATGCCGTTTTAAATGAAAATTTATAGTTTTGATTTTCCGGGACTGTCTCAGATTCGGGTTCTGTAAGCGTCCTGTAAAATTTCCCGTATTTTGTTCCTTAAAGTTTTGAATTCATTTAATTAAAGAGAATTAAACATTTTTATCTAATCAAAGAGAATTTATCATTTATTGTTAAATAACGTGACTTTTGTATTTAAGAGAATTCGACGTTTTGGTTTCTTGGTTTCAATAAATTTTGCATATAATTATTTTGCAATATCCCCCGCCCCAGCACAAATTTTGATGTCCAGGATTTCAGCAAAACATCGTGCGTTTTTCGCATTTCAAAGTTTATTCATTCTTGGGAACCAAAAGATAATTTTTCGAAATCTTTCAATATTGTGCTATGAGCTATGAGGCATACTAAACTCTTTCTCGCAAGGACTAAATCGAAATCACATGATTAATTAATAACTGGACACTAATTTAGTCTAAATTGAAGACCGAAGAGAAAAAATAAGTCTTCAATCTTCTATCCCATGGATGCCTGGAGGAGAAACTTCATGCATCTCCTAAGTGACTGAAATGTCATAGTATTTCAAAGAACATCTATCCTTGGGAGGAAAAAGCTAACTAAAAAAGAACTGAACACAATACTGAGCAAAGAATAAACGAACTTCGCCGACGTACAAAAGAAATTTTCGGGTCTTCGATGTAGGACAATAATAGCACTTCATCTTCCATTTTTTTAATTCATTATTTCTTTCGTTCTTTTTTACGCAGAACTTCCAATTAGTTCCTCTTACTATTAATTTTTGAGATTGGTAAAACAATGTGATTTTTTATATGTTTTAAGAGAATGTGATTTTTTTATATTATTTAGGAGAATTTGATGTTTTGAATTTGTAGTTTCATTAAATTTTGCATATATTTTTGGCACAACACCCTCAGAAGTCTGATTTCCCAGATTTCAGCAAAACAAAAATGGTCACCCTAAAAAAAGCAAATAACGATTTGTTTATTTTTTGAATAGAAACTTTGGTCTTGTTTTGTTCTTGAAATTTTGAGTAAAAACAAAATATTTTAGACAGTTTTTCTATATTTTTTATTTTTTTAATAGCCTTCCGATTAAAATCTTTATTTGTTGCGATTCAGACTTTTGCAGTTTTGCAGATTATTAAAACTGGAGGTTTTTTGAGGTTACACTTGCAGTCTTGATAATGGCCCAGTAGTGGTACTTTCACGTATATTTATGTTGATTTTCTTTGTATGACCGGAAAGTTTCGTTCTGGTTCACGCTGCAATTCCTCCAAATTGGCTTAACATCGTGAAATGTTAGATGAAAGTCTTCAAAATTCTTTTGAATTTTTTTTGGCTATTTTGAAGACTTTACCTTTCCATCTAATTTTCATAAATTTAATAGAATTTTGTTATTATTTTTTTTCTATTTTTCCTATAGAAAAATAAATGGAATTTAGTTTAAGGAAGTCTTGATATCAACATTTGATCCTTCCTATAAGTTGTAATAATTTACACCTGACCTATATTAACCAAACCACACCAGGAAGTTATAATTTTGTAGTAGATTTTTCTTCTATAAAATTACGTTATGATGTATTAGGTATCAGATGAGGAATTTTGATATCCAGTTAACAAGCAATTTTTAAAAGATGCTCTTATATTAAATTACTGCAAATAAAATAAAATAGATAAGTAATTTTTGTAGGTATTAGATTTAATATTCTTGGGTGATTAATTAAGATTAATATTTTCATCTTTATTATCCCCACTAAATTTGCATAGCAATTAAAATTATAACCATTCAATTTAATCCGCGGTTTAAAAAACATCCTGTATTTATATTTCAATTAAAGCAGCTTATTTAATTAAAGGATTTAATGATAGTGAAGATTTTTTGTTCGCTCGCAGGAGCCGAATTTTTTCGCCTTCAATAAATTAAAATAATTAGAGGCGTGTCGCGCACGGGATGCTACCAAAAATTACGTGATGTACTTCTTCTGTCAATCGTAAACTTTCATGAGATGATTAAATTATAGCCCTCAGGTGTGTAATTTGATAAAATTCTTCAGATAGGTCAGGATCTTCGCTGCAATAAACTGGTTGTGCTCGTTTAACTGTCACTCGAGCGATATTATTACGCGTCAAATGATGACTAAAACTAAATGGCTTTATAACAAATCATAAAATTGTTCATTAATCGACTGATGTTATTAGTTTTCATAAAATTCGATGGAATTCCTTAAGAAGAAACGACAATTATTGAAGTACGCGTAATATCATTCTCTTTATTTGGAATTAAAATATTATCCGTGACTGTAATTGAGGTTATTTTCAGTAATTTATAGAATCTTATTAAAATTCCTTCTTGTTTATCTACAAAAAATAATTAATTACTATTCGCAAAATATTTTAATAGCGCCGTTACTAATGAAATTTAGTGCAAAAATTTAATACTATCAGTAAAAACGTTTGAAACTAATTGATGGAGAAGTAGACCGATTTATGTCCTAGTTGTATTTGACATAAACCATTAACAGAATCACACCCATTATCACATTTAGACATAATCGGCTTCCTAATCAAGTCATTAACATTCTTTTAGTATTATGCAATATGCAAAAAGTTTTATTTTAATGATGTTTAAAATATTTCTGCTAAAAATGGTTAATTATTTCTTCCTGTTATCTTTTTATACCACTGATGCTTTGTTTTTATAAAACATCAGTTACTAATTATCCTTGCAAAACTTAATTGCCATTTTATTAAGAACAAGTTTAGCAAATTATACCAAGGTCACCAATTAATACTAATTATCAACCATCTCGAATTATTTTTAACTTATGAACTGAATTATTCAAGATTGTAAAGAAATTAGTATAATTTATTGCATCCCCGTGATTTTATACCTAATAAAACATACCAGTTTATAATTCTAAATCATTTTTCATTACACACGTTTGCAATTGATCTGGATGAGATCAGTGGCGTTAAATTCCGTGGCCCCCGCAATAGGTAAAAAAAATGGGCCTTTTTGTAGTTCGCAAATTGGTCAGCTTGGGGTCTGCGGGGCCATAGCTACGCCACTGGATGAGATACTAGTATATTTCAAGGAGCATCACATATATAGCTAAAAATATGAAAGGTATACGACAAATATCTTGTTCAGAAATGTATACTTTTCATCGAATCTTGAAGTACTTCTAAACTTACGATAGAGGCGCTTCTCGTCACATAATATTTCGTGCAGGTGGTTACACTTGTGGAAGATTGAGGACTGTAAATTTGTGCATATAAATAAAACATTATTTCTTCAATAAGAAGAATTTCGTCTTTTATGTTCCCCAATAAAATTCCTGAGTTGAAGATAACGTAATACACAGTCGTAAGTTTAATTATTGTAACTGTAAATTAATTACGCGCGTTGTTCTTTACTACAAGATAATTTAGAATTAATTAAATGTGATTAGATTTGTACATATGCGACAATCGCGAAGAGGTAGAATTGCAGTTTATCATTCGTAACAACTTATTTCAACGTGAAGAATGATCAGAGCCCGCCCGAAAGAAGAGGCGCTGTTAATTACATGCTGTGTGAGAACCCGACGAATATCCTCCGTGCATGTTCCACTCGTTATTTTCCGACTTAATTCCATGTTATTACCTCTTATTTATTGTGTCCGACGTCAATTTTGACAATGATTCCGCACAAATCGATTCGTGATCGCCACATTACGGCTACTTGACCCGCAGTCACGAAAAGATTTTTTTCAAAATTGAAAATCATTTGCTTTAGACTTAGATGATGACCAATTATTGAATAACAAGTCTTCAAATTAACTACGCTTCCAAGATTACAGCAAGAAGATTGCTTATCAAAAATCCAAATTAACGAACTATGAACTATACACAAATTGGTTTCAACATTCTTTTGGATCTGCTCTTCGAAATTACAATACCTTCTTCAAGATTGCTTCACTTTTCATAACGATGAAATTTTGAATTCTAATAAACCGAAATTTAGGACCACTAAACTGTTCTTTATAAATTTGATGGCATTTTCCTAAAAACAGCTCTTGTACTTTCATCGAAAAACCAAAAAATTGATTGTTCTAAAGAATCCTGGATCTATCAAAGACCTTATAATTATATTATGACCTATGTGATGCTGCATATAGAGGGTGTTCCGTTCATGATTTTCCAAACGTTAGAGTTAGAAACTACACCTTTTCCAATTGTATTTCAGAAAAATCAATTTAATTTCTAAAAGCATCAATTTTATTTAAGTCATTAATTGCATTTCAGAAAAAAACTATTGTAATTCAGATAAATCAATTTGATTTCAGAAAGCATCAATTGTATTTCAGATCAATTGTATTTCAGAAACGATCAATTGTATCAATGGTACTTTATAAAAATCAATTAAATTTCTGATAGGGTCAATTGTATCAATGGTACTTTATAAAAATCAATTGAATTTCGGAAAGGGTCAATTGTAAAAATTGGGGAAGGCAAGAGTTTTTGGTGGTGATTGTGCAGGTTTCTAAGGCCGTATCCTCATTTTCGGGAATAAAATTTCCTATAATAAGAAAGGTGTGGTCAAGAGGTCAAGCAAAATACTCGTTAGTTATTGGCAGTTTTGGAAAATTTCTATACAGGGTGTCCCGTAATTACGTGGACAGACATAGTAGATCGTGTTTATCACCTCAAATTAAGGTGACAAGTTCCTCTAACACTTTGCCCAAAAATGCTTCCCTGCAAAGTTACACCCAGTTAAAGTTCAATTTAAAAAAAAAAAATTAAAATCCACATAACTTTTCTTCCTATTAAGCTATCTCGATAAAAACCGCCATGGTGGGCTAATTATTCATGCTTTATGATATGGTATACTAGTTTTGCAATTTCTCATTCATTTACTATCAGTTTACCTAAACTTAGAATCTAAGATTTACCACAACTTTTTCTGTTGTCACTTTTTTTGCAATTTTAACTGATATTCTTATAAAACAAATAATTTACTATGAAAAAGGTATACTTGTTTACAATCGCTAAACCCAACCGTTTTCGAGATAATCTCAATTAAAATTTCGAAATATAAATAAAAATGTACTTTTATTGTTAAATCAAGTAGGCCATTCCGTAAATACCATTATTAATAGAATGTATGATTGAATATTATTTTAGAAGATGATTAAAAAATACAAAAGAGCTGCTCTATTTGTGTGATAAAATCGTAAAAACGTTTTATTTTCTTTAAAAATATTAAATATTAATTTCGGCCTACTTGGTTCAATAAAAAAATAAATTTTACAATAAATTATGAAACTTTAATTGAGATTATCTTTAAAACTATTAGATGTATCGATTTTTAACAGGTATACCTTTTTCATAGTAAATTATCTGTCTTATGAGAAAATAAGTTGAAATTGCAAAAAAAGTAACACCAAAAAAAGTTATGGTAAAACTTAAATTCTAAGTTTAGGCAAAGTGGTAGTAAATAAATGCGAAATGGCAAAACTACAATATCAAATTATATAGAACTTAAAAGTAGCCCCCTATGGCGATTTTTATCGAGTTATCTTCATAGAGAGAAAAGTTATGTGGGTTTTTATTTTTTGAAAAGTGAACTTTAACTGGTTGTAACTTTGCAGGGAATCATTTTTGGGAAAAGTGTTAAAGGAACTTGTCATCTTAATTTGAGGTAATAAACAATGTCTGTCCACGTAATTACGGGGTCACCCTGTAGAAATGTACTGTCCCGGAGCCCTATCCTCATTTTCTGGGATGAAATATCCTATAGGAAAAATATCACGTTTCCATGGAAATTTTTCAAAACAGCCAATGAGTAAAAAATATTTTGGCTGGACACTCCTTTTTCCTATATGATATGTCCCCGAAAATGTAGATACTGGTCCTGAAATACAGTTCACGTTTCTAAATTACTATTGATGATTTCTGAAATTGAATTGATTTTTTCTGGAAAACGTGTAGAAAGCTCAACCTTCCTTTTTCGGTACTCCGTCAGAATAGCCCCTGTCAAAATCGCCCCGTCAAAATAACCCCGTCATAATAGCCCCGATAAAATAGCTACCCGACAAAAAAGCTTCCCGACAAAATAGCCTTGTAAAGTAAGAACTAAGAGCATTTACCATTTTCTCCGAAGAACTAATATGGCTTAACAACTGTAGGTACTTATGCATAATTTGCCCGTATTTTGTATTTATCGGCTTCCCAATTTAATTAAATAATTCCTGTTAAATTGTTAATAACATAAATATCCCAGGAGCCTTCAAATTTTATCGTGGTGATAGGATTAAAGTTCACATAATCCCGTCAAATATTTTGGAAAATTGCGCGGCATTTTAAGTAATTGCAGCGAATAATTGTGTTCTAAAGAAAATGTTACCCATTTTCTTCAATTTCTATTTATTATGTTGGAGCTGTTATGACGGGGCTATTTTGGCAGAGGCTATTTTGTCGCAAGGCTATTTTGACGGGGTTATTATGACGGGGCTATTTTGTCGGGTGCTATTGTGACGAGTCACGTCCTATTTCAATTGCAAATTTAGTTTTAATCAGTTTTTCAAAAATAAGACCCATTAAGGTTGTATTTTTTCTAAATTTTCTAAAAATTCGTCATGTTCTTCCTATTTTGACAAACTGTACAGAATACTTCACAATGTCAGGAGCCTTATTCTTGAACCACTAGACGACTAGACACAATGTCGTATACCACTTTTATCATTGTATCCTTGTCATTGAAATAAAAAAAATAAGAGCCTGTCGTTGTCATGTCGAACGATTCAAGAAAATGCCCCTAGGAGTACTTCCTATAGATAATAGATAATAGATGTAATATCAGAAGGCTTTACTAACTGAGGGTAAAGAGCTATGATTTTAAAATGAAGAAGTTTCCGAAAACTAAAAAAAGTACAACCTTATTAAGTCCCTTTAGTCGAACTATTGGATAACATGAATCACCAAACTACTCGAACCTTCAATTTTGAACTTATTAGATATTGTCTTAGAGAAAAGTGTTACTTATTACCAATTGAAAGAATATGATTTTTGTTTCCCAGTGATAATCTTGTTAAGTTTCTCCGAAAAATATTTAAATTAATATTAGTAGGGATTTTCGGATCCCAACAAAAATCGGAGATCAAAAATTCAAAATCCAGCAGCTCAAAAGCTAAAAAAGATAGACCCCTTGTGTTTTGGATTTTTGTCGATTAGTTTCTGATCCTGACTAACCCTTAATGAAGCATGAACGGTTGGAGTAGATTTGGAGGCCAAATAAAATAAATCTTTTATGATTGGGCAGAAAAAGGTAGGCATATTTGGAAGCTAACAGAATATAATGATGGATCGGTTTTCTACCTGTTACCTACTCTTAATTACTCCATTTCTGACCTCAACTTAAGCAAGGATGGATTAATTTCTCAGAAATGCATAAATAACGTTCCGATCTACTCCAACCGAACGGTCATCCTGTATTGAAGATTTAAACATAAATGATCAACAAAAATGATCTACTCGTAATGGAAATGGATGTAAAGGGTATGAAGTAGTGCTGTACGAACTTCAAGTATTTATAAGTCCCAACTTTCCATTCGAACCGTTCCTACATTAAGGAAAAGTTCGAAAAATAGTTCGAGTACGCAAAAATTTCGAGTTCGAAAAAAGTTCAAGTTCGAAAAAATTTCGACTTCGAAAAAAGTTCGATTTTGAAAAAAAGTTCGGATTTGAAATCTAACAAATAGCTTTTTTCATGAATACAACACCAGAAATAAAAAAGATTTAGAATTGGGTAATAAGTGACACTGCTGATCTGGATTAATGTTAAATAGTTGAGTCTTCTTGTATCCAACTTTATTATATTAAATAATAACTTATACCTTAGGTATAAACATGCACAATCGATTTCGAGATTCTTAAAATCTCATCATTGCAATTCTTGCAATGCACGATACGTAGGCCAAACTCGAAGAAGATTTGCTGAAAGAGTTAATGAACATTTGCTAGCAATTAAGGGAAATAGACCTCAACTGTCACATTTTGCACATCATGTTATATTTAATGACCACGAGTTCAAAGTAGAAAAAAACGTTTTAATTTTACACAATACAAATAATTATATAGTTAGAGACCTGTTAGAAAATTTAGAAATTTTAAAATTAGATCTGGATAAAAATTTTACCACATTAAATATACAAATTAACAATGACATACAACATTTAGATTTTTTGAAGTCATTAATTCAAGACTTTTCTTAAAGTTTAAATATGATTCATATTTTTTAATAATTTTATTTATTTCAAAGCCATTGTTTTAATTCCGCAATTAATTTAAACAATTTTGATTCTTTCAAACTTCTGTCGTGCTGTCAATGTCAATTTTATTTTGTCATATTGTTATAGAATTATTGTGAACTTCATATCTGCTTATTTACATTCTTGTACAAATACACCTGATGATGAGATTTTAAGAATCTCGAAATCGATTGTGCATGTTTATACCTAAGGTATAAGTTATTATTTAATATAATAAAGTTGGATACAAGAAGACTCAAGAGTTTTACTCAACTATTTAAAAAAGATTTAATTAATTATTACACCGATCGAGTTTGTACGAAAAGTCGCCACTGTACTCAAGTGCTTTAATTTTCAACTCCTTGCTAAATGAAATAAACAACCTAAGAAATATTGAAATTTTCAAAAAACATGTTAAAGAATTCTTAATAAATAAAACCTATTATTCATTCAAAGAATTTGTGGAGGAGAGAACAAATAAATTTTTTGAACACGAACTTTACCGTACTCGAACTTTCTTCGAACTTTTGCTAAATGTTCGAAGTTCTGATTTGAAAGAAAGTTCGATTTCGAAGAAAGTTCGAGTTCGAAAAAAAGTTCTATTGCGAAAAAAGTTCGGATTTGAAAAAGATTATCCTTTTTTGAAATCTAACTTTCTTTCGAACTCGAACATTTTTGAACCCGAACTTCTTCTGAACCTGAACATTTTCGAACACGAACTTTACCGTACTCGAACTTTTGCTAAATGTTCGAGCAGTTCAAAGTTCGGATTCGAAAAAAGTTTGGTTTCGAAAAAAGTTTTAATTTGAAAAAGATTAATTTGCGCAATTTAAAATTTAAGTGACGTCATCGTATAATGACTTATCGCCAAACGTTCCGAAGCCCGACGCCATGGTCAATCCAAATCAATTTTTTTTAAGAGCATCTTCCTAAACAGAAAATATAGTGGTTTAGTACCCCAGAAAAATAGGCTAGTACGAAAAAGATTTTTGTATAATTTTTTTTGTAGACGATTTAGAAGTCATTTCTATACCTCCCAGGGGAAGGAAAAAAAATTGGAGAATCTACAAAAAAAAATATATTGACCTAAAAGTACCTTAACTTTGGACCCCTCTAATTAATTTTGTGTTAGGTTGCAGAAGGTGACTATCGGTTAAGTTGTAGCCTAATTAATTAAGATTATAAATCTGAAAAAAAATTGAAAATCTAACGAAGCAAACTTGAGTTTTTTCTGGGCTACTAATGCTCGATTTCATGATTTATCACAATTATTCCTCCCAAACTCGCGCGCCCTCTATGGATTCGCATTAATTGTCAGTTATTTGTGAATAATTTGCAAAGAAGCTCCAGAAAAGTGGGATGGATTTTCTATTCCTTGTTATTATCTCCAACGGAAAATTTATCGCGGGCGTCTAGGAAGATGCATATGCGATTCGCGCAGTTTTGTAGATTAAAGACGTCGCTTCAAACTTATTAAGAATTATTTATAATGCTCCAGCTGCAATACACTAACTTTCTTAGGTTCAACCTACCTACAGTTATAACTTCAACGAGTTCAAACCTTATTAGGTTTGTTTAAATTACATCAAGTTCGAACTTCATCGAGTTGGAACATTATCGAGCTCGAATATTATCGAGTTGAACTTTTCAGAGCTCATACTTTATGGGTTCTAACTTTATAGAGTTCAAACTTCACCGAATTGGAACTTATGAAAGTTTTATTATTATTATGCCGAACTATAAACAATATGTTCGATCTGTTCAAAATACTTCTTTAAATTTTGCTACGAAAATCATCAAACCTCAGGGTACGAAAATGCATCAAATTTCATGGTCAAAAAGTAGGAGTCTATATTTTTGAGTTTTAAAGATTTGAAACAGCCATTTTTGCTAGAGATTTAAAAACCTATCACTATAAAACTAATATCATCCTCTCCAATATTAGTAACAAAAGTAATACAGAAATCAAAGAAAAAAGTTAAAAAACAAAGTATTTTTTCAGTTTTTCGATTATTTCTAAAAAAAGTAATTTAAAGTGTTTTTGTCTTCTAAAAGTACTTTACTGTTCCAACCAATCAAGAAAATTTTAAGTTTCTAGTTCTTTTCCAAAACATTTTCAAATTAAATATTTTTTTGATGATTTTTAAATAAGTTTTAAGTTAAAATACAACAAATTTGTTTCATTTTATTTCTTTGCGCTCTAGTAAGTGAAGGGGAAAACACGAAATTTAAAATGGTCTTGATTTATAGTAAAAATATTTTGGTTTCAGAAGACAAAAAGTAAATATTGTTTTCCTTGCGATTTTTTTTACATTTTCTTTATTACTGTTGTAATTGTGGACTAGTGTACTAATATTTCGTAAAAACATCTAATTTCTAACCCTGAATCTTTCACGAACATTCTGTATAACATATGCACCAAATGCCAAAATCATTGGTAATATTTTGGAGGAAATGTATTACTCTTATTCTAAAATCGCATTGTCTTCTTTAATATTAATGAAAGAAAACATTTTTCCAAAAAAATTGATTTCTAAAGATCGGGATCATTACCTTGTTCACTTCTTTGGTCTTGGACTACAAAATGTGAAAATTGGATAATGTTTATCTACTCGTGACAAAATAACAATTTAAATTTCTTTGATGTTAAAAAAATGTTATAGAAAATTAGGTCAAGCATTAAATGAAGCTTAATTCTTCTTATTTAAAAAAACATGAAATACAATTTAGGAGATGTCAGAAAATGGTATGGTAACAAAAGCCGTGTAATTATACAATTATTTAAGATAAGTACAAAAACACGCCTTTAAAATTTATGTATGTAAATAAGCTGCTTTATATTCCAGTCGCATATGTCTTAAATTTTGGACAACCGGTAATTATCTCCCATTTATTTGACATCAGTTAAATAACCGAAACAAGGACTGTAGAGTTGGGGACTGTAATTAAAGAAGCTTGCGAAAAATTCAAATCGAGAACATCCCCTGAGATAAAAAATTGCAAGATGTAATTTCATGAATTAATGGGTGGGATTTGTTTTCTTTCTGTTCCAAGAAAATGCAGTGTTATTTAATGGTTAAAATTACAAGAGTAGTAAATTAGTAGCGGGAATATGCATTTGTTAATCTTGTGTAATTATACAAAGCGCGGCTTCTTGTTTATCAAATAAGGAAAATAGTACCGTTTAGTGCGTATGGTATTATTTTTTTAGTTTACCATTAATCATGATAAGTTAGAATGTGCCTGAAGATGACTTAAGTCACTTAGGCCACGAGGCTCTCAAGCGAATAAAGCGCACGCATTTCTCATAATTTCGTAACAACGGCCAAAAGGCAAAAATGTGGGCCCATTCGTCATAATTTAAAACGCGGCACACTTTGGATTAATTTAGAATTTAATTGTTAAAGTGGATGCACTCACATAAAAGGATCGCTAATTGGATAGAGATAATAGGAGTGACTATTGTGTACGCATTTCATTAGTGGGATCTTCATAAGTACAAACAGTACAACACTCAAACGCAGACATATGACCAATTCTGGCTTGCGTACAGAGGGCCGCAGGGTCTTCACATTACCATAAGGTCACTCTAGGTCATCCATACACATGCATGAAACTCTGGGAGCCGGTGGTGTTAAAGTTACCCATGTGGTCATTATTTCAATTCGGAAATTCTGCACACGACTGCCTATTGAAGCATCGTGGAAATGCAAAGAAGAAGCAAGAATCAAACGTGGAACGATCTAATTGCTATCGCATGAGAAAACTTAATGTACTTCCAGTAGCACCAATGAGCGCATAAATCTGCAATATGTCAAAACGCGGAGAACATAACGTGTTTGTTAACACATTAATAAACGCAATAACCAACTTGTTTTTACATTAATGTATTCATATCCTCAATCGATAATGCAATATTTATTTAGAACATTCTTCAAAATGCAAATACTCAACATCATCTCCTAAAATTATTCTGTAATTATTTTCGTCTAGAATAACCGTGACATGCTTGAAATGTTTAATGCTCGTCTTTCTTGGGCGCAATAAAAGCGGTTTATTTTACATAAAAAACTTAATCTTTTATGAATTCGTTATTCAATTGTAAAACGTGCAGGAATGGAGAATGCAATGTTTTTACACTAACAATTAAATTTTACAGTTGAAGATTTTCACTACTGGAAATGGCATTTAATATCTTATTAATTTACACGGAGGTCTTACAAATACAATTTCTTCAAGGGATATTAAATTTACTTAGTGTATAAAATTGGAAAACAATTATAAAAGATGATGAAATTGAATGACATCTGAAGAAATATACAATACATGGCTCACGCAAGTTTGATTATTTTTGCTGGAAACTCTATTCGAATTAAATGCTTCCATATCAATAATGTGAAACCTGGAACTACTAAAGAATCCTTGATTAACTTCATTAAAAGGTCCTTGAAAATATCAGGTGCGCTTTGCTACTTACTTACCGACAATGAATTTTATAGTTCATTTAAAATTGGCATTCCAATTCATCTCTCTGAAGCATTCTTTGACTCTGAAAAATGGTCCGAGTAATTATCAAGGACTTTGAATTTTGTTCTTCTTACTATCTTACTCCTAGAAGAAAAATCAATAGGTTTTTTTATAAATAACTTAAGTAGTATAAACTCTTCGTTGAGTGTTTATTATTCTCCAATTGTGTCAATCTGTTCACCAAAATTTTTACGATGTAATCATTCTGACCGAAATTTAGTTATCGGAAGATATTGTCACAAAGAAGCTGGATTATTCCAAATTTAAAATTTATGCAGAGGTAGAGTGTTAATTGCTGTCAAAAACTCGTTGGACTCTCAACTGTTAGGAACACTGTCACTCTATGGAGTTAGTTTTCGATCAGTTTAAGTATTTTACGGATGCAATATTTACTATTCTTGAAGACTACCATTTGCCCAAAATTCAATGGGATAAAGCTATACAGGATGGGCCAATGAAAACGAAACAGACGAATTCTTACATTTTGTAACATTTCAGCAGTAATTTCTCGGTATTTATTAATAATTCTCTGTCGTAACTCTGCTAGAGATCCTGGTTCCGTTGCGTAAATCTTACTTTTTAAATGCCCCCATAGGAAAAAATCAAGGGGAACAAGATCGGGAGATCGCGGCGGCCACTCCAAAGGTCCTCTACGCCCAATCCATTGCCCAGGAAACGTCGTATCCAAGAATTCCCTAACAGGTCGTGTGTAATGAGGACGAGCTCCGTCTTGTTGGACAATCAGATGGTCTTCTAAATAACGATCGTCATTTTCGATAATATCGTCAAGAAATGGATGAACAAAGTTTGGAAGTAGATCCAAGTACATATCCCCTGTTAGATTGCCATCTAGAAAATAAGGACCAATAAGACGGTCTCCAAAAATTCCAACCCTAGGATTCTCATCTGACCAATATCGACAATAATGACGATTAACGGTTGAGTTTAAGAAAAAAGTGCACTCATCAGAGAAACAGATATTATAAAGATAATTTTCATCAGCAATTATCCGTTCCGTCATCACCTCACATAATTGTAGTCGCCTATCAAAATCATCTTCATTTAACTCATGAATTAAATGAATTTTATAGGGATGATATTTGTGACCTTTCAATATTCGGCGAATGGTTGTTCTGCTGATGTTAGTCACAGTCTCCAGTTTTCTTGTGCTTAAAGTTGGATCTGCAGCAACTTGTCCCAAAACACCTATTTCAACGACCTCATTTCTTATTGGAGGAACATTACCAGGATCGCGTTTCTTATTACCAACAGAACCAGTATTTTTAAATTTTGCAACCAACTCCAGAACATATTTTCGGTTACAATGTTTGTTTGGATGTTGTTCATTAAATAAATTAGCTGCACGATGAGCATTCTCATCGTTTTTAAAATAAAAAGTGATTAATTCAACCCTTTCTGGAAAAGTATAAACCATTGCTAGCAGAAGCTTTTACAGAAGTTCACAAAATTTTAAATGTTGATTTCTAATAATTAGTCATAAACAGTTTTAACACGATGAAAATCACCACTAATACAAAATACAACTGATAAAAAGAATCTCAATGTGGTTATAAATCGTTTTATGTTTTGCATTGTTTTGTTCCAGATGTTACAAAATTTTAAACAATTCCTCAAATAAATTTAAATTTGTTTTTTAAAATGTCTCTTTTGTAGAAAATGAAATAAATTGCGTTTTACATGTTTTTGTATGTTACTTTGGGTTAAAAGATCTTTCCCAGGAGGTATTACTTACCCTATCAAAACACTTAAAATTGAAGCCGTGGTGTTCATAGCACAATTTTAATGGCTTGAAAACTCTACATGTTAAATTTTGAATATCTTCAAAACGAATCGAAGGATTTAACTTTTTTTTTGGCATGTTACTCTGGGTAAAAAGATCTTTCTAACGAGGTATTACTTACCCCACCATCCCTATTAAATTTTTAGGGGTTGTATCCAAAGGGCGAGGGATGAATGGATTTTTGAATCAGGTCTATTGCAAAATATGTCCCCCTCGAAACGATATTACTTACCCTATCAAAACACTTAAAATTGAAGGCGTGGTGTTCATAGCACAATTTTAAAAGACATAAAATCTCTACTTGCTAAATTTTGAATATCTTTAAAACGAATCGATCGATTTAAATTTTTTTTTGTATGTTACTCTGAGTAAAAAGATCTTTCTAACAAGGTATTACTTACCCCACCATCCCTATTAAAATTTTAGGGGTTGTGTCCATAGGGCACAGGGGTGAATGGATTTTTGAATCACTTCTATTGCAAAATATGTCCCCCTCGAAACCAAAGTTGACCTGTCCGAGCGTTTTTTCAAAATTTTTTATTAACTATTTTAAAACTCGTCTGTTTCGTTTTCGTTGGCCCACCCTGTATTAAATTGTTTGTCATCTCTTCTAGATATCGCTTCGAATTACCTAATTGAGTATGTTTGGTATCAATCTATTGCAATCGAATTTTATCTATAACCCAAATAAAGTCCTGCTGGACTTGGTACTTAAGAACAATGAATTCTTGTCTTTGAATTCGATAATCAGCTAATCAAGGCTGATTCTCACCATCCTTCATGTTCCAACATTCATGTTCCTTGCAAGATACCAAGGGCGGATGTAGATGAGACTATACTGAATTTTACTACGTATTCTATAACTGCTTTCATCTTTATATTCCCACTAAAATTGAGTGCGAAATCAACGTAAAATGTCCACGTTGGTCTTTAGGGGAATTAATCATAGAAAAATATAACTGAGCTCTGTTACATGGATTATACTAAAGAATCTGAGATGTCAGTTAGTGATAATATAAAGTATTTTTGGAATTAAGAAAATTCGAAACAGCCAAGAGTACACTCAATATCATCAATCCTACTAAAACTGCTAATCTCTTTGCCTCTTACTTTGGATCAGTATACAATTCTTCTCGTCATAATTTAATGGTTGAGGAAGTTTTCAAAATTTTTACTTATGCTGCTTTAAAATTTCTATAACTTCTATCCTCGAATACTTAAACAAACTGGACTCTCAGAAAAGTGGTGGTCCCGATCAAATTCTTCCTTTAATTCTTAAAGAGTGTGCCTTTCTCATTAACGGACCTCCGTGGTTTTTATTTAATAGATCCTTGAAAGAAGGTAAATTTGCTGCACTGTGGAAGAATGAGCGAAATTTTAATGTAAATCCAAACCTAACAATAAAGTTTCAGACTATAAGTCTTCGGAACAGAGCCGGATCTATGGTGGAGCGAGTGGGGTACTCGCCCAGGGTGAAAGTCAAAGGGGGGCGCGAAAAAAGACAATTTTTTTAATTAAAATTAGTTGTAGAATCGTCTCCTAAAGTTTTGACGCTTAATTTCTGGACACCCTGTATACAATATTATTTTTTAATTTTGTGTGGGGGGGGGGGGCGCCAAATTTGCATGGTGCCCAGGGTGACACAATGTGTAGATCCGGCTCTGCTTCGGAATTTGCAAAAAGAAAATGAAAATCAAACTTTACCTATGAACCACTTCATATTTACTCATACAAAGGCAATCTGAGCCTTTGTCAAAAATGTCTACTTAGTAGATATGAATTTGTGGGATGTTTAGGTTTTTGGACGACTGTGACGAAAAAGATTTTTTTAATAGTTTAAAAGTCATTTTCGATGTATTTTGCTCATTGAGCTAATTTTGAATTTAGTTTTGGGATGTACTCAGACATTAACGGTATCCCTATCTCATTATGAATTTGCAAATTTGAGGTAAACATGTTAGCCTGAATCAAGAAACGAAGAATTTTGTTTTGCAAAATTTAGAGAGAATTTATATAACCACGATGACCGATAATCCAAACAGGACTACCATATGTTAGGACTGGCCTAAAAAGTTGCTTATAATATACTGAGGCCCAGTGCCGCGTTACAATATAGGCTAAATAGGCAATTGTTTTCCTCAATACACTCGAACTATACTTATAACGTGCACGGATAATCAAGCAAATCCAAATACATATTGTGGTTCCAATTAATTTCAATTCAATTCACGGTTATTACGACCGTTCTCACGGATATTCCGAGTGAATATTTTTTCGGCGAATGGGCCTTTGCCAGGTGAAACGGATTTTAATAATTTTTTCGTCACCGATAACCCTTTAGGAAATAATTACATCGGCCAATTATTTTTTTATTTGGATCAATATATTTTTTTAAATTTAAAATTTAATTTAACGTCACATCTTCTATTTTGCCCGACAACGTTGTAATATTTTACGAACATTCACGATCGACACCGAAGCTTCCTTCCGACGTCATTAGGTGTGTTCTTTTTATCAAGAGTTGACTTCCTTCCTTCTCTTTCGTTAATAAACCCGACGGAGCCGACTGCAGCCGATGAATTCAACCACAGAATAACAATACTATAGACAACCTGCAGCGTTGTCAGATGTACAAAAAGAAGTTGACGTCAGAGAAATTAAAATTTATTACTTTTATAAAAAAGATATCAAGAAACTGTTTGAATATAAGTGTTCAGTTAGGCTTGATCTTTATAATAAAATTAAAATTAAAATATCGGGGAAAGGCCAATTTCGTTAATTCCCTTTTAATGGGGTTTTCCTTTAATAAAATTTTTATTGCCACCCCTAGGATTCGAAAATAGTATTTAGTATACCTGCGTGATTTCTCGTTATTAGGTTATGAAGAGCCGAATGCACCCGCTTCCACTTAAAATTAAAAATACCATCGAAATAATTGTAAAATTTTTATTTAATTAAGGATAAGGGCGTCGTACAAAAAATGGGGGGGGTTGTAAATAGAGTGGAGGCTCCAGAAAAAGCTTCATGTTTTTGTTTTGACTATTAATATAAGTATCTACTGTCAAAATCTGTCAAAAATTTAAGCAAAATACCCTCTTCTTATAAATGCGCTCATCCTTGGTCTCTCTGGTACAAAGCCATGTTTACCAATCCCGAGTATAATGGATTAATAAGCAAAATAAATATCATTAAAAGTCGTAAAAAATTAAAAATAATCTGTAAACATCCTGTTTTTCGAAAATGGAACTTTTTAACAGTACATGCACATATTCTTGTTTTTTCTTTTCAAATTGTTCAAAAATTAGATTCCAGAGTTACCGACTAGGTTTGAACATCCAGTATATTTCGAATTGGATTAATTGCAGGGAAAAACTTTTCCTCAGTCATATTAACGGTTATAACGAGCAAAATTCGCCGTCCCTTGATGCTCGTTATAACCGAATTCAACCGAAATTTCAAAATTGTTCTTCAAAATATTAATTTTTTGGGGTCTCAGAATTCAAAATTGCCTGAGGCCTCCTAAAGGCATAACGCGGCACTGCTGAATCTGGTATCAATATTTTAGATCAGATTTCCAGTAATAATGTGATCATTCACTTTTAGAATTTTGCCCCTAAGATCCACTCTAGATTGCTTCGTAAAGAAAATCGCTTGAATTTTCTCGATATTCATTTGATATTCGTTAAGTGGAAGAATGCTTATGTATCATCAATATTTAAATCAGGTAGTAGGTCAGATGTCACAAATTACAAGCATATTAGATCCATCTGGTTTTAAAAAATTTTTAAAAATACTTTTATAGATGAGCAACACGGATTCTGTAAAGGAAGATCAACTTTTACTATCCTGTTGCTTTACAGCAACTTCATCACAATATGGCTGAAAAATGGTACTCAAGTTGACTTAGTTTATTTTGACTTTAAAAAGGCGTTTGATGAATTCGAAACTGATCTTCTGCTCTACATACTTGAAAAAGCTTATGGTTTCAGAGGTTCCTTTCTTCCTTGTATTTCTTCTTATCTTCAGGATAGTACTCAGACGGTGAAGATTAAAGGAAAGGTATCGCATGCAATTAGTTTAGGTTCTGAGGTTCCGCAGGGATTTTTGAAACTAATGATACCAAGGACTAAAAAGAAACAACTGAAAAAGTTAAAACTGGTGTGAAACGCCAAACAATGAATAAATGCGTTATGTATAAACGGTTTACTTGCAAATCTATGTAACTGTAATAAAATAAAAAATGTACCTCTTGCAAGATATACAGGGTGTCCCACTTTTTTTTCCAGCAAAAATTTTCTTTAGACAGCAAATGTTAACATGTTTTTCAACTCCTTAAAAAGTTTCAGCAATTTTAAAATTGATAAATTTTCATGATTTTTGTGGAACACCCTATATATTATTCTTTATTTAAATCAATTATTATTTGGATTTTTCTTTGCCAAATTTTTTGAACATTATTGGCTGTATTTAAAATAAGTGAACGACGAGGTTAAGTTTCCCTCGGTATAATTTAGGATGTTATTGGCTTAAAGATATACAAAATCCAAAGCATACTTTATTAAAATAAAAAACACAAAAATCATTTGACTGGATTTTTGCAAAATATGTCCCCTTCGAAACTAAAGTTGAGTTTCTTCAAAATTTTGTATTAACTATTTTAAAACTCGGCCATTTCATTGTAAATTGGGTCCACCGTTTTGAATGAATGAATGAAAACTTTTGAAAGAGTGCAGAAATTTTAGAATTTTGAAATTACCCAAAGTTTTCTTTACTCATCTAAAAATTCCATCGTCTCAAACTTCTGTATGTAAGATAAACGTGTAAAAAAATTGGATTTTTTTCTATTAATAATTGTAATTTTATAACGTTCGCTTTTGAATTAGTTATTATTACAAGTTAAAGCTTTTTTTAAAATATTTTCAATGCTATTATTACTAAGTTTTAAGAAGAGTGAAGTTCGAGACGTTAATAGTGTGTATTCATTCTACAACCATCATTACTTAACGCACGCTTCTATAATTAAGTTTGAAAGTAAAATTTTTGTAAAGAAAGAGAAACCATTAAAGACTGTAATCAAATTTAGAGGTCATTTTACTAAATAATTGTAGCACATTAAAACTTAATATTTTTAAGAGATGAGTTTCTGAAAATTCTATAATCTTCATAAATAATCACAGAGTTTTAATAATTTATTCATAAAAATTGCACATGAGGTTTAATAATTAATATCCCGTCTTTTGTTGCAGATTATCGTGGATACTAATCTGGTCCATAATAGTTCTCAACGCCCTCATCATTGAAAGCAGGCCGACGTCGCAAAAAAACCACGATCTTCTTTCAAAAATCGGCTTTACAAAAGTGAAGGCTCCTAACAGTCATCACAGGAAACGACTCGCTGTTGAATCACGTCATCACAGCCGTTCTGATGACTCGCACATGTTCGTAATAAAACTTCCCCCAAATCCTCACTACTACATCCACAACAAACCCAACACCTATGTAGAACCTGACACGAAAGTACCTGTCGGTTTCAAGAGTAATGGAAAACCCGGGAAGATTTACCACTGGAATATCCCAGTTATCAAGAAGATCGTACAAGCAAAATCGAAATCGCGATTGAATGATGATTCGAACATAATTGATGTTAAGTACTCCAACTGGAATGAAGTGATTGATAAGCCTCAACATGTTTCACGCCCAGTTTACAAGAAGCCCTCATACTACGTACCCACCAAGATGAAGAAATCATCGTTTTTTAAGTACTTCCCAGGAAACGGAAAGCTCAATTCCTTTTATGTTATCGAAAAAAACAAAAAGAAGCACCACCACAGGTTATTGCATTAATCACAGACTTTAAAAATAGACTCAAATAATGTGCAATAATTGGTGTTTTTTATTATTAATTCTATTTAGTTTATTGTGCGCATAAAAGTACTACTACTACTAATAATAGATTTGTATAGATTTGTACAGGGTGTTTAACGCGATATACGAGCACTCGGGTTTTATATTCGACTGATATTAAGCTAAAACCTTTTTAATATTTAATGATTTTGTAATATTTTTAATTTTTAATAAATATTTAAAAAAAACTGTGTATTACTACGTCTATACATACATCCATGATACTACATATTTCACCAAGTGGAAAGTCAATGTATAATGAATTGGGTCCAGCAAAAATCCTCGAAAAAAATGAGGACTTATAATCATATGTTATTTAAAGTAAAATGGGATAATTAGGCTACTAGAAGAAGAAATAGACGTTATTAAAAATATCATAATGTAGTTCTTATCACCTTATAAATCTTAATTTGGAGAAGTTGTTCAAAACGGGACAAAAAAGTTATAGGAATATGCAAAGAAGTAAAAAAATTGACACCCTGTATATTTATAAAACGAAGTTGTATATTATAAACAATCTTTGGCTCTCTGGAATTTCACATGTAATCTTTGATTTTCCTCTTGAAGTAATTTAATAGCTTTCTCATTTTCCTAAAATAATAACATGATAAAACGTAAATTTTACCAAATTTTTTATTCATACTTCAATTTTTAGGCGAAATTCATTTTTGATATGTACATCAGCAGTCAACACCTCATCCATTTTTTTCTGATCTTCCGCGAATTTTTTAAGCGCAGTATTCATCCCCAAAACAGCAGTTAAACGCTTATTTTCCTTTCTCTCCTGTTTTAAAGTCTTTCTCAACATATTAGTTTCTGCAATAATTTGAGTTTGTTGGTCTACCAATCGATTATTCTGAGTTCTCGAAGTTTGAGTTTTGGAAACCTAAAAAAATACCACTATCCAATCTACTGATATCAGTGTTAATCTATAATTAGGAATTTTAACTAAGTATAGAGGGCGCTGTAAATGGAGGATATTCGGTACTTGTCATTGTGTTTAAATTGCACTATTGCACCTTATAACTATATATTCAACAAAACTTAAATAGATTTATTATTTAAAGCTTCAGTAAAGCTCAAAAAATATGTACCAAAGCATTTAATTAAAAGAGGAAATACCGAATATAGAAGTTCATATTTTTGCCACCAGAAAAAATTACCAATACTAAAATCGTAAGAAAGGCAGGTGTTTGTTTTCGTAGAGAGTTGAAATTTTGTAGGTGGAAGGAGGATAAAATTCTAAGAGAAAAGTTTGAATGTCTCTTTTCGATCGGACCACCCCGAACGAAAAATCGAGTTCATCCCCCAAGTGTCAGAAATTCACCCCGAATCGCACCAAATATTAGTATGGAATTCGGACGTTTTTTGCGAGGAAGGGCCGATGAAAGATCAGTTCTTTTCGTCCGATTTTAAGAATTACGGTTACGATGTAAAGAGCGATTTTGTTTCCAAGTGTGGCTCGAATTTTAAATTTCTTGGACCTCTTCGACACTTAGAAAAAAAAATCCCCAAAATGGTCGATTTTTTTCGCATTTTTTCGGGTTTTCGGCGGCGTTAAATTTGAAAAATCGCAACTCCGTCAGATTCTAAAGGGAGGAGAAGAAATTTGGCCCCTTTTATTCTAACATCCTGAGGATTACCATCACCGATTTTTAAGCCTCCCGGCGCAAAGGTGTGACGTCACGGCCCCGAGACGCAAACTGTACAATTCTACCGTTTTTTCGGACGGCAAAAGTACCAGGAAAAAAATCGCGGTTTTTATTCCTCATCTAAATTCCACGTTTTATGTTTAAACGGAAGTTTTTTTGATGCGGTTACTCTTTATGTCGTTTTGGTGCTCCCAAAGTGACGTTTTATTTTTCGCGCTATTTTGACGTGGACTTTGAAAATTCGTAACTTTTCATCGGAACAACCTATAATACTCGAATATTTTTTATTTTACTTATTTGGTATTTACTTATGAGAGAAAAAATTGGCACCTTGAAATTTTTACCCTGCACCTTGGAAAAAAATTGAACGTAAAATGTTCAAAAAATCGGGTAAAACGCGGTCCAACCCATCTGGCTCCCGCAGTTTTTAAAATTTTTGCAATGTAATATGTTAATATTAGTAATTTTTTGAAATTGATCTGTATGAATTTTTGGTTCTTAATTTTAGTTATTAAGCGAAATATTAATTTTGAATGCCATATTTTATATAAAAATTCATAGCTTTTGATTGTAGAGGCTTGAATTTTTTTATTTTTTTTTCTACTTTCTTTATACTTTAAATATAAATTATTAACTTTCAAATTTTTAATTTGAAACGAAACATTCTTGTATTAAACTAAAATAAAATATAAGTTTAGAAAACCATTTTACCTGACTCTTCAAAGACTTAACAGTTCTCTCCAAAAAGTCGCGTTGCCTCAAAAACTCCTTTTTAGCCTCAGCATCTTCAGCATGAGAAATCGCAAAATCTTTATCCGCGTTATATTTATGATACATCTCCTAAAAAATATATAAAAAAACATATTTTCAACTCATAAATAATTGTACACAAAATTACCTTGACAGCCCTTTGTAGTTTAGGTATATCATGCATCAAACCACTGGCGTTATGAATTTCAGTCTTAATATCCTTAAGACTAGCCTTAGCACATCTATTTTTGATAACCTCCCTCTTAATTTCATTATCACTTGCTTTGAGTTTGTCTTTGAGTTCCGAAAGTTGCAACTCCAAATTCAAAATCACCTTCTGGAAATTCTCAAGTTCATTAACCATATCATTAATTTGTTCCGTTTGTTCCCGAATAGTGCGATCACGAGGTTCAATTTGAGCCTTCAACTCATCAATTTTAAAATCCAAAATAAACTTAAACTTCTCCAATTCTTGATTTTTCTGTTTTAATTCAGAAATTCGTTTTTCTTTATCTTGAATGGTTGAGTCACGCTCGAGGATTTCTTTATGGAGATCATTAATAGTGCCTTCAAGTCCGTAGATGACAGTTTTTAATTTATGTTGTTCAATTTCATGCAAGTGCACCGTGTAATGTAAGTCATCGATATTTTTTTGTGATGCTTGAAGTTTCTTTTTACTGGCTTGAGTTTCGCCTCTTAATTTAACGTTTAAATCTTGCTCTTCGCGAAGTTCTTTTTCGAATTGTTGTTTCATTTCGTAGATTTCACGATCCGCGTCATCTTCAATTTGTTCTTTAATTTCTTCATGCACTTTTTCCATATCTTCAATTTTTTCAATTAACTACAAATTTGATGATAATTTAAGTACATAATACCGAAGATGAAGAAATTAAAGTAACTTACTTCGTCCTCACGCGCAGCTTTATCTTGTAACTCTTGTTCATAATGCCTCGTTATGGTTTCTTCAGAAACTCTTTTAGCTTCGGTTAATTCTTCCAATTCTTTATCGTATCTAGTACGCATTCTATTTAATTTTTCTTCTAACATCATGTACTTATCGTATTCAACAATGAGTTTTTCATTGTAATTACCTTCCAATTTTTGAATAAAAACTTCATGAGAACCCTTCATTTTATTAATTTCTACATTTATGTTACTAATTTCTTGATTATGATCTTGCTCCAGTGTCTAAAATTATTTATGTTTAAATAATTTCAGTTGTACCGAAGTTTTGACTCACTTCATTTTTTTCCTTTAGTTCTTCAATAGCTGCACCATATCCTACATGAATTTCTTTAATGGTTATTTTATGAGCTGTTTCGTTCTGCTTTAGTTGGTAGGAATGTTCAGTTTGCAATTCGTTCATTCGTACTTGCAAGTCTCTAATTAAATTGATTTTATCAACTAGGTCAGTTCTTTCAATCATAACTTCTGTAGAAGGTGCAAATTCTTTATCTAGCTTAATCTGTCTTCCTTCGGCATTACTAACTTTCCAAATGCAGATGCAGCTTCTTGAAACACTGAACAAATATTTATCATCATAAGATATTTTTAACTGAAAAAAAAATTAATCATCATCAGGTTAGATTAATTAGGAAATTAGTTACTCCAGTACAACGGGAACTATGAACTACATATTCATTGTAGGTTGCTGTTTCGACGAAAGGTACTTGTACTGAGTAAACAACTCCATTATTTCCAGTTACGAATAGCATAGAGTCCGAATTTGATAAGGAAAGTGCATCAAGTCCTGAAATATGAAGTTTTAGATTTAGGGCTAAAGTTTTGCTCCAATTTTTTTACCATTGGTAGCGATAAGGATATCTCCATAAATATTGGAATTAACAATTTCGCGACATCTTCCATCAGACCCTACGCTGAAATTGGATTTTCCATCCTGAGTCATCGCAACATCAGTAAACTGACATACTTTAACAATTGTTTCACTTATTCTTCTTGTAGTTGATATTTGCCATTCATATACAGCTCCTTCAGTACCACAAGATGCTAGTTTATAATCATCATGTACCCAAGATAATCCAGTCACCTAAAAATAGAACAATTTGATAATTCATGCCTAAATTTAAATATAAATATCGTGACCTCGTGGATTAAAAATATTCAATCAATAAATGGATATAGTGACCAAAATAGAACTATAATAAGGTTTCTAATTTTAATTAATTAGTGGGTGATTTTATTGAACGAGTTAAATCCACTTCAATAATTTTTAAATCACCATTTCGGTTCGTTAAATATTGATTTATTGTTATAGTCGCAACGTTTATATTTCATACTGAGTACATTTGAAATAGCAGGCTTGTTACCTGGAATTAGCTTAGCACATAACATCCATTAAATTATGGTTTAAATTAAATATTAATTTAACAAGCACCATAATGGTAAAACTCGCGCATATCCAAATATAATCATAATAAATTTAAAATAAAATTTATGTACAAAAAAGTTATGTTTAATTTTATTGGTTCTTTTAAAAATAGTTATAGCTTTAAGACATGGTTTAAAACGAAGCTTAAATGAGGTGGAACTAATATTTGCAATTAATGAAGCTATCATCAGTGGGGATTCCAGGATTTTCCATCACCTGGGTATTTCAAGAAAATTACTTAAATCTAACAAAATATTTAATTAATTAAATTTTAAAAGACTTACAAAAGTTTTCAGCCAAAAAAAGATTAATTTTGGTATCACTTTTGACTTTTGGTGTTTGAGTTCTGAACAAAAATGTGTAAAATGTCACCTTTGAGTTAAATGTAGTCCAGAAATTTTAGATTTTTCAGAAAAAAGTTGATTTCTCGAAAACTAAAGGCCGGATTTTGTGCCCATTTTTTTGGGAATTTATTGTGGAAAAACTAATCCACCGATTTTCGGCAAATATTTTTAAAAATAAATCCAGATGCTATACCGTTTTTGGTATAAAATTATGATGTTGATATTGATAACTTTTGTAGTTTTCAAGAAAATTATTAAAATTTTAAACTTGGAAAATATTTAAATTATAAATTCTTAAAAAAAACTTTAAATTTACTAATTAAAAAACTACAATTTTAATTAATTTAATTAATTAGTTAAAATTACTTATAATAAAATAAACAATAAATTCTAACCCAACTTTCATAAATGCTTCTAATAATTGTCCTTCGTAAGCGCAATTTTGTAGTGTTTATCGCTTTAATTATTTTATGCAAAATTATCCTTGGCCAGGATTTTTATACAGGGTGTCCCTAAAAGGTCTGTACAAAACGATACCACATACTCCCGAGACCAAAATAAGATGTTTTAACCAAACTTATCTCTATTCAAAAGTGCTTCGTTAAGGTGTTACCAGACCATTAAAGTAATTAAAACTATTTTGTTTTTTTTTAATTCCTAAAAATTGGCTCATACGATCATAAAAAAAATTTGTTATGTGGCTATGTAATGGAAAAAGGTATTTCTAGTCGCCAAAAAGCGGGATAACGAAAAATTTTGTGTATTACGAAATGGAAAGAAGGAATCTAAAAACTAAAAATCGCTACACGTGATGTTTCTGGGAATTTTCCAGACCATGGTTTTCCTCCAAAGTGAAAATTGCGTTTTTTGACGCCACCCGACCAAAATTAACGCCTGATCGTCGATCTAAAATATGCGTTTGAAAGGGCATTTCCAGGGCTTTAACGACGCATTAAAACTTTTAAAAATTTAAAATTTAAAAATTATAAAATATACTTTTACTACGAAATGAAGCACCGTAGCGACATACAATAAAGTACTTTTTCTGTAGAACATTGATCAAGGATTATTTTAGTACTTTTAAAATTATCAAAAACGTAAAGAAATAAAAGATATGATCAAAAAAATTTTATAAATACCCCCCACTTGTAACGCCCCAGAATATATTTTTTAAACTTTTATTGGCTGAAAATGTGTATCCTTATGTGAAAAAACTGTGGTCCAAATTTTAAATTAATATCTCTTATAATAATAATTTTATTTACAAATACATAATTTTTTTGAAAATTTTTGAAGTGGTATAACTTTTTAAGGAAGTATTTCCGGACAATACTTTACAAGTCAAAAATGCTTAGTTTCACTTCCTCTATCACCACAAAAATTTGTCACAGTTATTCAGGGACACCCTGTATATTATTTACATAAAGAAAATGATATAATGTTATATACCGAGGGGTACACAAAAAAACGGCCAACGATGTAGCTTCGTTATTTCTTATCCGATTTTGATAAGTGGTATGTCAAATTAAATGGTTTGAAGAATACTACTATCAGATAATAACAGATTAATTATATTTTGGAAAACATCAGCGGAGGAGGAGGCAACTTTTCTTTTTCAAATGGCAACATATTTTTTTCGATAAAAAACTTTAAACTCAAAAACAAAAATAAAACAATTGAATTAAATTTAAAAAAAAATAATAATAATAAAAAAAATAAGAAAAAAAAATAATTTAAAAAAATTATTGGTATAATTGGTTTAGATTATTTTTGTTAATGATTTTTTTCAATCGAAAAAAATATGTTGCCATTTGAAAAAGAATCTCATTTAAAATTTCTGACAAGAAAATTAACCTATTTGATTGGCTTACAGATAATGTCAAAATCCAAAGCATACTTGATTAAAATTTAAAAAAATTGAAATGAAATGAAATTTATACAGGGTGTCCCAAAAAATCATTAATATTCTGAAATTTTAAAATTGCTGTAACTTCTTATGGAGTCGAAAAAAAATATTAGTTCATAGGAAATTTTTTGTTCAGAATGACATTTACTATCTAAAAAAAAATTTCTGAATAAAAAGTGAGACACCCTGTATATACAGGGTGATTCAGACCACCCGTCCCATCCATTTATCTCGAGAACGCGTTATCGTAGACGATTGAAATAAAAAATTTCATTACCAAAGCGAACTTAAAGAATCTATTGGTGAACTTATTTTTTTCCGGAACAACCCGGAACCGGAAGTAACTTTGTTTTTTTAAATGGCGACATAGGTCAAGTTTGGTCTTGTTTGAAAGGTCTTTTAAAAAGAAATAACTTTTACATAAATGTTTTTTTAATAATTTGCATATTTACAATTTTATACAAAAAAAACAAAAAAAAAATTCAAATTCAAATTTTGTTAAAAAATTCAAATACGAAATAAAATATGATACTTGAAGTAATTAAATAATGTTTAATTCGTTATTTTGTTCCAATAATTTAGAAATTTGCAGTTTATATCCGCTTTATTATTTTTCTAAACATCCCGGAACTGTCCGGAACTTTGTTTTTTAAGTAGCAACATAGGTCGATGTTGGGATTATTTGGAAGGTCTTTTAAAAATAAATAGCTTTTACTGAAATATTTTTTTAATAATTTACTTATTTACAATTTTATATGAAAAAAACAAAAGAAAAGGATGAAATTTAAATTTTGTTAAGGAATCCAAATACGAAATAAAATATGATAATTTTAATAATGAAAAAACATATTCGTTATTTTATTTTATTTATTTAAAAATAAATCTGCTTGCACATGTTGACCAAAATTTAAAAAGAAATGAATAACACAAACATTTGAGTTAAAATAAATCGTAGTGTCCAAGTATCAAAATAGTTTTTACGAATCTCGAAGGTTTTGATATGTTGATGATTTTGGGTGAATGCCATCAAAATTATCGTGCTGCTGAGCGGCTCTATGCAAAAATTTCAACAAGAAGACTGGCGATTGATGCAGGAATTGCCCAATCGACTATTTGGAAGGTTATAAATGAAAATAAATTTCATCCTTACCACATCCATCTACATCAGGAACTTACAGGGGAAGATTTTCAAAACAGGTTGGAGTTTTGTGAATGGCTTCTGGGTAAGGACCCGTATTTTCATCATACAATACTTTGGACAGATGAGGCCTCTTTCAAGAGTAATGGAGATTTAAATATTCACAACGCACATTATTGGTCTGTTGAGAATCCTCACGGGCTTCGTGAAGTGGATAATCAGCATCGTTGGAACCTTAATGTTTGGTGTGGAATTTTGGGAGGCCAAATCATTGGTCCGTATTTTTTTGATGGGTCGTTAACTGGTGTGATGTACGCTGATTTTTTAGAGAACATTTTAATCGATCTCATTGATGACATCCCATTGGCAACACGTTTGGTCATGTTTCTGCAACAAGACGGTTGTCCAGCACATTTTTCAAGAGTAGAGTAGGATCGGAAGAGGAGGTCTAGTTTCATGGCCAGCTCGTTCGCCAGACCTGACACCGCTAGATTTCTTCTTGTATTAAAGATGTGGTATATCAACAACGCCTGTCGCTCATTATCCGAAAACGAAATACTAAGGGCAGTAAATAGTGTACGAATTCGTCTGCAAAAATGCAGAGATGAAGGTGGAAGGCATTTCGAACATTTAAAATAAAAGCTAATGAACTTTTGTTTACATTTTTTAAGTTTGTTGTTGCATTTATAATAACAGTTCAGATTTATTTATCTCCGCTTTATTCGCTTTATTTAAGACTGCAAATATCTAAAGTATTTCAAGAAAGTAACGAATTAAACATTATCTGATTACTTAGTATCAAATTTTATTTTGTATTTGTATTACTTAACAAAATTTAAATTTCATCCTTTTCTTTTGTTTTTTTCATATAAAATTGTAATTAAGTAAATTATTAAAAAAATATTTCAGTAAAAGTTATTTATTTTTAAAAGACCTTCCAAATAATCCCAACATCGACCTATGTTGCCACTTAAAAAACAAAGTTCCGGACAGTTCCGGGATGTTTAGGAAAATAATAAAGCGGATATAAACTGCAAATTTCTAAATTATTGGAACAAAATAACGAATTAAACATTATTTAATTACTTGAAATTTTTAACAAAATTTGAATTTTAATTTTTTTTGTTTTTTTCGTATAAAATTGTAAATATGCAAATTATTAAAAAAACATTTAAGTAAAAGTTATTTCTTTTTAAAAGACCTTTCAAACAATACCAAACTTGACCTATGTTGCCATTTAAAAAAACAAAGTTACTTCCGGTTCCGGATTGTTCCGGGTTGTTCCGGAAAAAAATAAGTTCACCAATAGATTCTTTTAGTTCGCTTTGGTAATGAAATTTTTTATTTCAATCGTCTACGATAACGCGTTCTCGAGATAAATGGGTGGGACGGGTGGTCTGAATCACCCTGTATATTTTTATTTTATAATTTTTGATATTGTCAATTTTGAAAGCTTTCAAATTCCTGAATTTGAATGGTTGTCAATAAAGTTCTATTTACATGATATTTTTTTGGGAAAACATAATTACAGGAAACTGTTTTTGTCTACTTTTTTATGCAATCAACTGTACATATACAGGGTGTCCCGAAATTAAGCGGCCAAACTTTAGGAGGCGATTCTACAACTAATTTTAAGAAAAAAACTTCCTATAAACATGTGTCCGATTTCGCTTTCTAAGAGAGCTACAGCTCTTTAAATATTGTGACTAAAACTAGGTTTTTTGTCATTTATTTGAAAACGGTTTGTAATAAAGATTTGAAATTTGGTGTGAAGACTAATACGTTTAAGATATAATTTCCCATTATTTTTCAGATTTTTTGAAAGTTTTCAAAAAATTTCAGAGCTTTCAAAACATCTGAAAAAAATTGAGAAATTATATCTTAAACGTATTAGTCTTCACACCAAATTTCAAATCTTTATTAAAACCGTTTTCAAAAAAATGACAAAAAACCTAGTTTTAGTCACAATAGTTAAAGGGCTCCCTTGGGAAGCAAAATCGGACACATGTTTATTGGAAGTTTACTTCTTAAAAATAGTTGTAGAATCGCCTCCTAAAGTTTGGCCGCTTAATTTCGGGACACCCTGTATATGACGTTAAATTAGCTACATATAAGAATTTACGAGTTATCTATGTATATTTTATACAGGGTGTATCAGACCACCCGTGACACCCATTTATCTCGAGAACGCGTTATCGTACATGACTGTAATCAAAGTTCTAATTAATATTTTTATTTCAGTCGTGTACGATAACGCGTTCTCGAGATAAATGGTAGACACGAGTGGTCTGATACACTAAGTATATAAGTTACAAGTTGGTTTACTGAGAAAGTTTTTACCCCAAAAAAAGGATCATTTTGTTATGAGTTTTCGTTTTTGAGTTCTAGACAAAATCGCACTTTAGAGTCAAATTACCCTCCGATCCCCTTTTGGGTCAACCACTGGTTATCATAATAATTCATGAATCTATTTTATGGAAGAATATTACTTACTAATCCATTATGACCTTTCAGGTTAAACATGTGTTCAAAAGTAATACTGGAGTAAACAGGAATGACATTTCCGTTAACAGCCGCGAAAAGGTGTCCCAAGTTGCTGAACTTACACAACTTGCAAGCTCTAATGGGGTACTCCCTCGTAACAACCAAATCATCAATCAAAATCTTCATAAATCTAACTTTATCAGAAAATCCAACAATTGCATATAAACCATTGGGGTGTAAATCGCATCCATAGACATCTTCAGTGTACCTCTTCATAATTTCCAAGGTTTCATTTTCGTAGTTCCAAACGCGAACAGTTCTATCCCAACTCCCAGTGGTCATAAAAATTGGTTTCCAAGCGCATACAGCAACTGCCCCAATAGTTCCGTGATGTAAAGACAATCCCAATTCGCTCATCACAACGTCGGTAGCTCCTTCGGCTCCCCAAAGCCTCGCAGTGTAAATTTGCGTCTCATTACAAGTCGCTATAAATCTATCTTCGCTCAAATTAACGCTGATTACATTAACCAGATTAAAAATTACTTCAGAATAATCCTCCTCCTCGTCATTTTTTTCCTCTTCGCTTCTTTCAACGTTATGATCCGGAATCCTATACACGCACTTCATTTTGTACTTATTCGCACTCTCTTTTTCATACACGTATATCGTACCATACGTGTAAGAAAATAAGAAACCTTTACCATACGCAACTATTCTTCCCACTTCCATTCCTTCATTAGGCGTCAAGCTGCAAACATCGGCCTCGGAGGGTTGCTGAGGTTGAGCTAATTGCGGCTGTCCTTCATCGACAGCTTTTAAGACTAAATATGGCAAGTCATAAGCTGAGTGCGTTGTCTTTAATTCAGAATTTTCAAAGTACAAGATTTTTCCATCAGCAGTTCCAGCTAAAAGCCGATCTTGCGAGATCCAAGCAGCGCATGTAATGTTCATATTTTCAGCTTTATTGAAGCCATACTGTCGCCAGTTACCATCAGTGCATGCTAAATTTCGGAACAGCATGTATCCTACAAGAACGACCACCATTGGGTCATTGGGATTACACGCAATCTAAAACAACAAAAATAAAATTAGACCTTAGATTATCAGATAGGATAATTAAATTACTTGCACCACGGTTCCTGTATTATTGGTATTGTTTGCTCTAGTGAAGGTTTCCAATTTACCCTTATCAACTTTATAAAAGTACATGGTCCAATCAGGTTCCCCTACTACAAAAACAATATTTTTGGAGTCACTAGTGAAAGTAGCTGCAACAATTTCCTTCGCCAGAACTTCTTTATCTGGAGGTAAAAACATTTGCTTCTTCTTCTTGCATATCCATGGATCGTAAATTGAAACCGATAATTTTTCTCCGCATTCAACGACCCCTACAAATTTCCTTCAAAATACAATGAAGCAATTTACACTTAAAGGAAATAATTATACTTATTAGGGCTGACGAATATGTGAGTTACGTTGGCACCTTTTTCCGGTAGTTTTATAAACTTTTGCTTCTTCTGGGAAACATTGTTTATGCAAAGAACTCCTCCTACGGGATATACCACTTCATCGTCGCTAATAAAATGGGCATTACCCTCTATGTGAGTTTGTAGACCGAGAAGTATGCGAGGTTGTAAAATTGGCAAACTTGAAGCCATTTTATTACGATTTTCTAATAAATATGTATAAAAAGCTGACACCAAACGTCATAAAGTGGTTATAAGCAAAAGTGATAGAAAGTTTTATCGATATTGCTTAGTTTCTTAGTTTCTTAGTTACTTATTTATTTAAAGAAAATTAGAAAATAGTATATTTTTTTATTAGGAGTAAAAGAAGTATTCCAAGCCACAAAAAGTTCTTTTACTCTGAATAAAACATGCTATTTTTTCTTCAAACGTCGATATTTTTAAAATAGTAATATAATAAATAATTTTAAAATTTGACATTTAATTTACATACAACACACAATACAATGTGAGTGTATATTGGGTTGCCTAAATGTATTTCTACTCCGCCTTTCTAATCCTTGTCAATGCGAAGTAGACCCGATTATAACCGATTTACTTCGGAAATGCACGAATATGATCATAGAGTCACAGTACAGTAAAATCAGCACAAAAACAGCCTGAATAAGGAAAAAATTGCGGAGTTAATGAAATTCGGCTTATTTGTAGCTCAAATCATCTAAATTTAGGATGTAAAGAGTCCCGAGTTGTGGGGTACCTGCTTCTGGAGTTATGGGGGTGGAAAGGGGGATGAAATTGGTTCTAAGAGTAGATTCAGCAGAGTTTTTAAAAATGAAAATTCGTTAAAAAATGGCGGGACGGGAGCAGTCCACCCTGAAATTCAAAAATTCTGCTTTATTTTCCCAACCCCTTCGAGTATAAAAACAAAAAATAGCCTATTAGCTCTAAAAGTTATGCTTTTTAAGGAAAATGAAGTAAAATTCTAATTTTTTTAAAAATTGTGGGCGTCAGTGATACAACTGTCCGACCACGTTTGTGCGATTTTTTAAACATTTTACGTTCGATTTTTTCTGAAGCAAAGGGAGAAAATTTAGAGTTGTCGATTTTTTTGATTATAAATATTAATGTAATAAGCAAAATAAAAAATATCCCACCATAATATCCAACCCCCATCAAAAGTTACGATTTTTTAAAGTCCTCGGTGAAAAAGCAAAAAAAACGAAATGCAAATTGAAAGGCCTCAATTTAATATAGAAAATGAAGATATCAAAAAAGGAGCTCGGATGGCTAGAATAACGGGTATCTACTTTGTAAATCAAAAGCCCGCAATTTTTTTGCACCTGCTGATCTTTAAATATAAGGGGTACAGTTTGAGCACTTTTGACACCCGAAAAAACGCAAAATTTGTACACTTCGCGTCTCGGCGCCGGGGCGCCACACGGTTGCTCCTGGAGACTTAAAAATTGCCACGGTCTATCCCCAGGATGTGAGAATAAAAGGTGCCAAATTTCGTCGCTACCCCTTAAGACCGGACGGGGCTGCGATTGTTTAAAGTTGACGCCGGCGAAAACCGGAACAAAAGTAAGAAAAATCGAAGGACTTTGGAAAATTGTTTCAGTGTTAGAGTGCTTTGAAAAATTTTAAATTTGAACCTCTCTTAGAATCCCCATCCCTCTTCACAATGTAACCGGAATTTTTAAAATCTGACGAAACAAGCTACCCTTTTCGTGGCTCCGCGCAGAAAATGTCCGAATTCGGAATAAAAATACAAAAGGGGTCGTATCTCCGCCCCCTTAATAGATAGCTCCGGGCCGGTCAAAACCACATTCTTCAGAATCGAGTCCTCCATAACATACTAAAACCCTATTTTTTTTCATCTGTAGTATGTATAGGACATTCGCGCCACTTTAACTAAAAATAAGTTCACCATACAAAAAAAAGTTTCAGACAAAAGTTATAGGAAATTTTATGCTCTACAAGATTGATGATAAATAATTTTATCTAGGATTGATAGAAACCGAGATATTTGGAAAAAACCATTTTCATCGGGACGAGTATTATCAAAAAGACCTTAATAAATGCAACCTAATTCGCAGATAATAAAGTTGCCTAACGCACTTAAATTCTTGAAAAAATACGAAAATGTAACAAAGAATTTTTATTTATAAAATTAACAAGCCTCGCAAACTATTTAAATTATTTACAAACTTTTATAAAAGAAGTAAAATTAAAAAATAGTATTTTCGTATAAAAATATCTATGGTAGTTTCAATAACTAAATATTTTTATCAGAGAAAAAGCTACACCTGCCTTTATTTAAAATACATGAATTTTTACATATTCTAGTATTTATTGCTCCAGTAAATAAGATCAAATTTTTTATCAAATCAAAAACGTTAGGTATTAACAAATGAAATTCTTTTGGTTATTTTTTTCTACATTAGACATCTTTCTTGTTGTTAGCTGAGCTTGAGCAATAAAACCCGTAACTTCTAGCTTTTGTACTGATTAAATTTTAAATTTTGTTATCCAAAAATCTAATATAAAATAGTCTGATCTTTACATGTTGATATGCTTTGGTACGAGTTATTAATTTTATCTAAATTAAGAGGAGATTTTAAAACAATTTCTAAACATTGAAAATCAGTCAAGCGCTTTACATCATTGTCTTTTCGAAGTCGAGTATTTGGGAGTTTACGAATTCTTTCAACTTGAGATTCAGATATTTCCAATTCTTCACAGCAAATATTCAATAATGTTGCATACGTAAGTTTCCACCTGGGCAGCTCTACTTCAATGAAATCAGGATCTGAAGAGCCACAAACTCGAACTTTAATTACCAAATCTTAAAAAAAAGAAATACAAAAAATTAATAAATAGCAAATGTTTTCAATGTAAGATAAATTACATACAGGGTGTTCAATTTAAAAGGAGCAACCGACTTATCGGGGCACTTTTTCCTTAAATTATGGCTCCTTTTAAGCACCCTGTATAGTAAAACCACAGAATCATGCAATTTTAGGTTGTCACCCTGCTCATTACAGAATTGCCAAATTAACAAAAAAATTGTGGTAAATTTAAATATTCTATATCAACATATAAATACTGAAAATCGAAAAAGCACAATAACATGAAATCCTCTAAATTCTTATATGCTTTAATGATGACACTATGCAAATAAAAATGTAAGAAATTATTGAAAATAAAATTACCATCTGAATGTGAGGGTAAATTAGTAGTCGGTAAAGAATTCAAATCGTGCCTTCCTTTAAGTCTTGTAGTAAGATCAACCTGTCCGTTTAATGGAGCGTTTCTCAAGTAATTAGGAATAAACTTGGAAGCAATTTCTTCTGTATAATAAGAGCTATTTACTGGATGTACTTCCCCCAGTAAAGCAGCTATATTTTGGTAGGAGCACACATTAATCGGTTTCTCCCCTTTTTCATTCTCGACCTTTGGGTCAGCACCATTATTTAACAATATTCGAGTTACATCTTCATGACCTCTTTTACATGCCCAATGTAGAGCAGTCCTAGTAATATAAATTATTTATTTAAGTTTAAATAATAAATTAGTGCACCACCACTCACCATCCATTTATGGGATGTTTCGAGTTTATGTCAACATTTTGTGATAAAAGGGCTTGTAGAGCTTCTTTGTCACCAACACAAGCTGCTTCTCTAAGTTTTTCTTCTAAAATATTAGCCATTCTGCATGTTTTTTAAAAAATGTGTTTTTGCAGTAGTTCAAATCAATCGCTTATTGATTTCTGCGAAGTGAAGTTAGCAGCAAACATCTTGCTGTTCTATGATCTTTGGCTTGTATACTTGGTTGCCTACCATAGTTAAATTTCGCTATAGTAGTATACAGGGTGTTCTCTTTTTCGTGAACTGAATTTAAATTTATTTACTGAAAAGAAAGGTCTATCGATTCTAAAATTGTGGATGTTAGTCTATTATTTAAAAATGGGAAAAAATAATGAAATTACCTTTATTTTTATTACACTGCTCACCAATTGATAGGGATCAAGGTAAATTTTCTTAATAGTTTTGGCTACAATGAAGTAAATTTTAAAATATGTCCTGATGATGTTTTTGTTGCCAAATTTACATAATTTAAAATAATTTTTCTTTAAGAAAGTATTTTTTTGAGTTGTTTCTTCCGACATTATCAAAAACCTTAAAATTCAACAATGGGTAAAATTGTTACTATGGGTTAAGTTTTGGTTAAATTGTATTCAAAACCAAGTATTCTGATACTTTCCAGAATTAATTTTATGCCTCGAAGACGTTTAGACCTCATTCAACTGCAACATTTTAGCCAAAATTACTAGTAAACTCCACCTTGATCCCTATCAATTGTTGAGCAGTTTATTTTGTAATGTATTATTTTTTGAGCTATCGGTTAGTTGTGAGTTGTGTTATTTCTGCCCAATCATTTTCTGAAGTACTAAACAGATCTTCTAATTGTTAAGTTTTTATACGATTCATATTAATTGAACCATTGACTTATGTTGGGAGTTAGGAAGCGGTCCCATCCCAAATCCAGAGAAGCAGCCCCATACTATAATAGAACCTCCATCATGCTTGACAGTGGGATTTGTGTATTTTCGGATTTTTGGTTTCGTCATTTACCTACTAGATGTTAAAGGAACTTAATTCTATCACTAAAAATAGTTTAGTTGCTTATAGGACCTACCCCCGATTCGATTTGGTCGGATACAATTTGGTCAGGAAAGTTACTTTTGAATCACTTGACACGATGTAGGATGCGACTTTCATCATTCTGTCGGGCAGCGTTAAGTTCCTCACCGGAACCTGAAAAGAGGGATATAAATTAACACGTCAGCTTATGGCGTTGACCTGCCACGCTTGATTATACTCTATCTTTTTCAAGTTGGAGAAGGGAAAGGAAAACCGGCGATGAATTCTGAAAATTTTGAGTACGACTATGACAAAATTAATGATCGGATTTTTAGAAAGGCAGCATTTAATGCAGATTAAATGCTGCCTAAAGCAGTTTAGCAAAACGTAAATATCATCCATTCTGTCCATGTTACTTACATATATACAGGGTGGGCCAACGAAAACGAAAGAGACGAGTTTTGAAATAGTTAATAAAAAAATTTGAAAAAATGCTCGGACAAGTCAACTTTAGTTTCGAGGGGGACATATTTTGCAATAGAGCTGATTCAAAAATCCATTCATCCCTGCGCCCTTTGGATACAACCCCTAAAATTTTAATAGGGAATATCGTCAAGAAATGGATGAACAAAGTTTTGAAGTAGATCCAAGTACATATCCCCTGTTAGGTTGCCATCTAGAAAATAAGGACCAATAAGACGGTCTCCAAAAATTCTAACCCACACATTCAATTTTGAAGAGTTTGAGTGTGAACTTCATGAAATACCTTAGGATTCTCATCTGATCAATATCGACAATTATGACGATTAACGGTTGAGTTTAAGAAAAAAGTGCACTCATCAGAAAAACAGATATTATAAAGATAATTTTCATCAGCAATTATCCGTTCCGTCATCACCTCACAAAATTGCAGTCGCCTATCAAAATCATCTTCATTTAACTCATGAATTAAATGAATTTTATAGTGATGATATTTGTGACCTTTCAATATTCGGCGAATGGTTGTTCTGCTGATGTTAGTCACAGTCTCTAGTTTTCTTGTGCTTAAAGTTGGATCTGCAGCAACTTGTCCCAAAACACCTATTTCAACGACCTCATTTCTTATTGGACGAACATTACCAGGATCGCGTTTCTTATTACCAACAGAACCAGTATTTTTAAATTTTGCAACCAACTCCAGAACGTATTTTCGGTTACAATGTTTGTTTGGATGTTGTTCATTAAATAAATTAGCTGCACGATGAGCATTCTCATCGTTTTTAAAATAAAAAGTGATTAATTCAACCCTTTCTGGAATTGTATAAACCATTGCTAGCAGAAGCTTTTACAGAAGTTCACAAAATTTTAAATGTTGATTTCTAATAATTAGTCATAAACAGTTTTAACACGATGAAAATCACCACTAATACAAAATACAACTGATAAAAAGAATCTCAATGTGGTTATAAATCGTTTTATGTTTTGCATTGTTTTGTTCCAGATGTTAGAAAATTTTAAACAATTCCTCGAATAAATTTAAATTTGTTTTTTAAAATCTCTCTTTTGTAGAAAATGAAAATAAATTGCGTTTTACATGTTTTTGTATGTTATTTGGGTTAAAAGATCTTTCCCAGGAGGTATTACTTACCATATCAAAACACTTAAAATTGAAGCCGTGATGTTCATAGCACAATTTTAAAGGCATGAAAACTACATGTTATATTTTTAATATCTTCAAAACGAATCGAAGGATTTAACTTTTTTTGGCATGTTACTCTGGGTAAAAAGATCTTTCTAACGAGGTATTACTTACCCCACCATCCCTAATAAATTTTTAGGGGTTGTGTCCAAAGGGCGAGGGATGAATGGATTTTTGAATCAGGTCTATTGCAAAATATGTCCCCCTCGAAACGATATTACTTACCCTATCAAAACGATTTCACTTTTGTTTTTTTGTATGTTACTTGTGGTAAAAAGAACTTTCCAAGGAGGTATTACTTACCCCATCAAAAGACTTAAAATTGAAGGCGTGGTGTTCATAGCACAATTTTAAAAGACATGAAATATCTACTTGCTAAATTTAGAATATCTTTAAAACGAATCGATCGATTTAACTTTTTTTTGTATGTTACTCTGAGTAAAGAGATCTTTCTAACAAGGTATTACTTACCCCACCATCCCTATTAAAATTTTAGGGGTTGTGTCCATAGGGCACAGGGGTGAATGGATTTTTGAATCACTTCTATTGCAAAATATGTCCCCCTCGAAACCAAAGTTGACCTGTCCGAAAGTTTTTTCAAAAATTTTTATTAACTATTTTAAAACTCGTCTGTTTCGTTTTCGTTGGCCCACCCTGTATATAGATAACTTACATGACAAAATAAGTCTGTCCTTGTAATGTACAGGACATCGCGTGTCGAGAATTATAGACGTCATCACCTTAACACCAATAGGTAACTGCCCATGCAAACATCCAACATACAAAAATTAAAGAAGAACTGACCAACAAAATAAATAAAGGTCTTAAAAGAATACTCAAAACAAAACTGAAAAATATAGGTCTTCTGAACAATAACTGATCTAGAAGGATTTAACAGATTGGTAAGAACCTGCTTAACTATATAAACATCGTTTCTATCATCTTCGTGGATCAGTGGAAAGGATCACACTTCCTAGAACATCAGGAGGATATGAGGTATTCAGGACATTGCCATACTCTTATAAAAATGAGCATGAAAGATAGAACTTACACACTTCTGGCATCATTCCAAACCCGGAGAAAGATGATAACTGGACGTCTTAAGAACTTCACGGTATATTCTGTAAGGCCTTAAATAGACAATCGATAGGATGTAGACTCGACTGTTTCATTGAGGTGGCTTAAACAAGGAGATTTTTCCTGAAATAACAGAAAGTTTCATTTTGGCTACCCAGGATCAAGTAATAAAACCTACTCAAGACTCAAAGTACATAATAAAAGACGAGATAATTGAAACTAATAGATCGTAGATGTAATATTTATCCTGAAAACACAGAAAATATCATAGAATGCCTTAAATTGGGTCCAACGAAATATCTAACTCGGCACATACATCAAGCAAGTATTCTTCGCCAAAATTTGTTACAAACATATGGGATAAACGATTACAGTCATACTTAATTATAGGTATAAACCGAATCTCGTTGAAGAAAATGACGTATAAAATATATTGGAATATAACCGTAATCACAGATGTAACAATACAACACAACACAGGACTACAGGATATTACGTTGATTGGCAAAGAAAACTAATAAACGTTCCTAATTTATATTTCAATACCCAATGAAAATAACGTCGCAGAAAAATTTGAGGAAAAGTCAATAAATATCAATAACTGAAGAATTAGGGATATGGGGAATAACTATAATGTACTTTTAACTGTTGTTCAAATTATTTTGTCTATGATGAGAATAATACCTGTTACATTACTTGTACTTTTGTACTTGGGCAAATAAATATTGAATACTATACTTACAAGAAAATGCAGAAGACATCAGTTAAACTCCAATCAGCCAATATTATACGATCTTTCGTAGGAGATGATGTCGGATGATTTTTATCATCAAAAAGTGATGTGATCCTAATCCTATGTATCCCATGTATTAACATACCAGGTAAACATGTGACCAAAATAATAATAATACCTAATAAATAGACCTCCAGGTTTGCCCTCAGGTCGGAAGATAAATCCGTGTGGAGGCATGTTGCCAACCAAATTAGCAGGTCGGAATGTCGCGTCGGATGGCTGGCACCTTCCGACCACCCGACCAAGTCGGGCCGTGTGTACAATGTACTGCTCATTGCTCAAAAAACATGACTACTTTTTTTCTTTGGATCAACGATAATTATATAATTAACAAATTTTAATAAAATACATGTTTTTAAAGTGTAAAGTATACTTATTTATTTTTGCATTAAAGGCTGCTCTACTTTTGTCCACTGCGTTGTATATCTAACAGTTGTTTTGTAAAAAAGTTCAAAATAGTAAACAATAATGACCTACTTTAAAAATGATTTATTACTCGTATCATCAATAATTTATGTCCTGTTGGAATTCCCATAATTTAAATCTTCGAAAATCCCGCAATTATAGACTTTTAATCGGTGTAATCGATAATAAAATAAATCACGGATCTTATATCCTGAATTTATAACCATATCAAAATTCAAATCGATTCTTCGAATCCAGCTACACCCACTTGCTAAATAATTTATACCAAGAGAAAAATAAACGACCTGCAAAAGTGGAGACTGCAGGGTCAAAGAATGCGCGAAGTCCAAAAACCCGAACGTTGGTTTCCACAGTCTTCTATCTCTTTTATGGTTGGATGGTTGTCTTTCCTACATACACTTTCATGTTAAAATAGCTAATTCGCTACTTATATAAGAAGATATTTGTTCAACTGCTGCTTAGTTAAGTCCAGTTTATATCAGTGACGAGTTGCACTTTTGTTTTTTTTTGTCACACAAAAATTTATAATGAATTCGTGGGGTTTTCTTATTGGAATTGTTTTAGTTTTCATTTATGGTAAGATAATCCTTACATAAACCATTTTTTTAAATTATTGTTTATGTGTTTATAATTACTATAGAAGGTTTTAATAACGTGTTTTTAAAAATAACATAAAACGCGTTTTTAATTAAAAACCTCTAAAATATGATTTTACTTTAAAAAAATACCTATTAATCCTCCATTTTTTTCAAATGTTCTAAATGTGTTTTTACATAAGTTCCTACATGTAGTTTTTTCATGTAATTTCACAAGATTTTATTAATTTTTATAAAAGGTCTTCATGTGCGTATCTTGTATTTTCTCTGATAAATTCCAGAATCCAGTTTTACGGTAAACAGTATAAGTTCAACAGTAATCCATCTGGTTTTTCTTCCTGTAGAATTTTATTTTTATCTTCTTATGTACATTTTCTCAGAAAGCTTTGCATTTGCGTTTTCGCTGATTTTAAAATACATATTAATGTGGGAAATAAATTAAAATTTAGTCCAGAACTTTTAGATTTTTCAGAAAAAAGTTCACCGAAAACTATACGGGGTGTTTGAAAGTCTTCAAATGAACTCTTCAGTGTCGGATTTGTGCCCAAATTTTAGCAAATACATTCCGATTTTATTATGAGAAAACTAATTCACCAATTTAGACCAATTATTTTTTTAAATACATCTAGGTGCCTTTGGTAGTTTTTAAAGAAATTATTAAAAACTAAATCTTGGAAAGTATTTCAGTAATAAAATCTTTAAAAAACGCTTTAAATTTACTAATTAAATTAAAGTTTTATGTGTTTTGGAAAGAACTTTAAATAAGTTTTAGGCCAAAAAAGAATCATTTTGTTTTATCACTTCGTTTTTGAGTTCTGGACAAAAATTTAGAGTCAAATTTAGTCCTGAAATATTAGACTTTTTAGAAAAAGCTAAATTTTTGGAAAAATATAAGGGGTTCAAATTAAATTAATTAATTTAAATCTTGAAAAAAATAGAAACTGAAATCACCCTCCGAAACCCCTTTGGTTTTTAAGAAAACAAAACAGACTTTAAAAGTTTTGATATTTTTACAAATTAATTTACCGTTTCATATTAAAAATTCTCCTTTTTTGTAATACAAAAATAATATTGCAGATTAGAAAAAAAATATGAAAAAATGAATGTAAAGAAAAAATACTGATCAAATAGCCCGGTCAATTTAGCTCTGAAAATATTAGTAAAGGTGCAAAAATGGGTTTTTCGCGTTTTTCATCAAAACTGTTAGTTTTATCATAAAATTAGATAAGACAAACATTGTAGACCATATAATTATCTATAAAAAATGTATTAATACTTTTTCACCTAAGAGCCACCGTTTCGGAGATATCACGATTATAAAAGTTAAAAAAGTTGTTATCTTCATAATATGCATAAGTTCGCCACGTATACACATCACTGAAGCTGTAAAACAAGTAAAAATATTTTTCTATCGGTCAATGTAAGCCATAAATCGTTCTAATCGGCCAACTTGTTTGGTCAAAATTAATTATTAAACGAATAATTAAAAATTTCATAGCAATTTCTTCGTCCAAAAGTGAAATTTTCAAATTTTCAACGGTTATTCGGTCATAACTTCTAAACGAATAAAGATATCGAAACGAATCTTTTTTTGAGTGAAAGCCTACGCAAAAACCTTTAAGTTAAGCCATCATTCGTTAAAATCGATGAAGGGGCAAAAGCATAAAAAAATTGTCAAAATAGCATTTTTTTACAAAGTTTTTTGAGCGATTAAAATTTTGAGTTTTTTTTTTTTCGAAATTGAAAAAAGTTGAAGTACTTAAAAATGTCATCCCCACGCATATTTTAGTTAGACGATAGGATGTGTCGTTACCTTACAGCGATTATTTTGGTCGTTGGGGGTTGAAAAAACACAATTTTGACTTTAATAGGTCGGTGTGAAGTAAAATGAAAAGATAGAGATTTCAAAACTTCAAACCGACCTCGTTTAATCAATCCTCTTGCAGGTCACGTGTAGCGATTTTTCATTTTTTGTCCCGTTTTGGCCCCATTTCCTCTACCAATTTTCTCTACGCACTGTTTTTTAACGATATTTTTGTACACTTTTGGAAAAAAAAAATCCCGGCGCCGCTGGACACGCCGGATAAAAATTATTTTTTTGGGTATTAAAGGTACTTTTAGCCACAATATAAGCCGCGTTTTGTTAAAATTGGTCCAGTCGTTTGGTAGGTACGATTTTTTAAATTTCGTTAAAAATAAATGTCCAAAATTGTACCCCAATTTTTAAACATCGGAATATGAGATACAAACAAAAATTTCGAAAAAGTGCTCCGTTATGGGTACGTAAGTCTGTTTCCTCTTTACGAAAATGCCATTCGCGATTTTTTCCCTCCGGGTACAGTCAAGAGCTAAGCAATATTAATTGTTTTTTTCGCTAAAAAACGCGACTTTTTGACGTTTTCAAAGAAAAATTCGCCCTCGCCACAGGATTAACCTAGGAGGGTCGGAAATTTTGGATATACTAAATAAGGATGTGGGAAAAAAGGGGGCCCGATTTGGTCGTTTCGATTCAGAACCCGGCGGAGCTACGATTTTTCAAAGTCGGCGCGCGGAGGACGCTCGAAAAAAATCGCGAAAAAATTGACTTTTTCAGGAGCGTTTTTGAAAGCTTTCTTGTCGCTTAAAAAATCCATTCCGATAGGATTATAAAGCAAACATTCCCCTTTAATTTGAGACCGGGTTTTTTGAAATTTTGTTAAAAAATATACCCGTTATCGTGAATATTAGACGATTATAAATCTGACGAATAATGTGCATATTATGAAGATTGCAACTTTTATAATCGTTATATCTCAGAAACGGTGGCTTTTAGGAAAAAAAGTATAAAAACATTTTTTATAGATAATTATATGATCTACAATTTTTGTCTGACCTAATTTTATGATAAAACTTACCGTTTTGCCGAAAAACGCGAAAAATCCATGTTTAAGATAAAAAAATAATAATTTTTCCAGGTACTTGATCGATGGGGATTTTTTAGCATTCATTTATAATGGTGTTCCGAAGATTCAAACCAATTTTTAGCTCTACGCTAATTTTTGCACCCTTGCATGTCTAAATTGACCAAACATTGAAATGTTTAAGAAATTCATAAAATCAAAACCAAAAAAATAATAGGCACAATTTTCACTAATTACTGTTTCTTATTATTATTTGGTTTCCCTACAAAAGCAACAATTGTTATAACATGAAAGCCACCACAAAATATAAAAAAGAAATTTTAAAGAAGTTCTGATGGAAAAATGAACAAAAACGTAATTATCCACGCTTTATACTATTTTTTGTACGTTAGTATTTTTTTTCCAAATTAATCTAAACTTAATTGTTTACTATCTTTAACTATATATATGTGTAATTTTAAAAATAATGACCCAATTATTAATTTTGTCTGTTCAGTTTGAGATAAAACTATAGCACACATAACAAAAGTATATCTACAATAAAAGCTTGTTATCTAAATTACTTTATAGCGTTTTTATAATACTGTAAAATCCCAACTTAATATACATAATTAAAAATAAATTAAATAACAAAAATAATTTAATGTTTATTTCAAATTATTCTGATATCTAAGAGCAAGGGGCATCTATAATAAATGACGTATTTATTCATTTTTAAAAGCAAACAAGTTAAACAATAAAAATTATTTATTTAATTGGTATTTAATAAAAAGCTGTAAGTGCAAATTGTTGGCATTCACCATAAACGACTTCCCCAATCAATGGAAAAAGGATCTATTAAAATAAATTATAAAAGCTTTTAAAGACCTTGTTCCTTTTGTTAAGTAAAAAAAAAATAAACATTAAAATCAAATATGTATGCTGGAATAATTAGTAAAAAAAATGCGTCATTCTGACTTACGAAATTCAGGTATTTACTTCTTTTGTAATACAAATTTTTAAAATCATGTCATTTTTAATATTTCACAAATTTAAGGTACTTTATAACAATAACTTAAGGTGATAGCGAGTCAAATGTTGAAAAATCAATGTTTTTATCTTTCCTGAATTTTTTTAAATTGTTTCAAATTGGAAACTAAAAAAAATAATTAAATACCGAACTTAAGTAAGATTTGCACTTTTATAGGCAATTTTTATTTTTCATTTATCTAGATTTATACGAGCATAGTTTTGCAAAAATTAAAATATAAATATAGAAGTTTTTCTTGCAAAATTACACAAATGTACTTGTAGATACATAAATAACAAAAATTATAAATGAAAGTAAAATTCTTAATTTAGTTTGGTATTTTCTTATTTTTTTGACTTTCCAATTCGAAACACTTTTAAAAAAATCATGAAAGGTAAAAACGTCGGTTTTTCAACATTTGACTCCGTATCACCTTAAGCGAATTCCTATTCAATTTACCAAAAAAAAAATGTCAGACAAAAAAATTTCCAAGAAAAATGAAAATCACTAATGATCTAATAATGTTTTATAATTTCAAGATATCGATTTTTTTTTTCATTATAAAATAGTTGGAACATCCGTATATCCTTATTGACTTTTTTCTTGTTTTGTTTGATTTTACACGCCTTTTAAACACACTGTGAGCTCATACTTTGACTTAAAAAGTATACTCATTAATTTATAATGAGCCAAGGTCTATCCTGCTGAGATGTCATGGGAATTCACCAGTAACTCGAATCATTTATAAATTAAACATTTTATTGTTCAAACTGCCGTTTTTGCGTGTATAACGAGTCATCTTTCATAAAATCATTAGCATTTAATTTGGGACTGATTTAATTTTATCTTACTGAATAAACTAAAAATAATGCTAACATCATTGTAGGTGAAAAAAATGACATTAAATTATGAAAATCAATTCAATTAGAATGCAAATAATTGCGTTGGAAAGAAGATAAAAGCTATTAAAAACACGTAAATCTTTCAATAGCTAAGAGCAAGATGATTAAGTTGCAATAAACAAAGCTGCTAATTTAAATTAATTTATAAACACAAATTAAAAAAGGAACTTTAGCACGAGGCTTGAAGGATAATTAATCTTCAGTTACTTTGTTTATACAATTCCCTACATATTAACGATCAATTTAAGGAATGAGTTGTATTTTCCGATCAAAGACGTAACTAGTAATTTTTGGCCATTAAGGAAGTTTAAAAAATTGGTCCCCCAAATTGATCGAATTCGGGACAAATATTCTCTACGAAATAATTTGAAACAATCGGCCGAAATTTAAAACAGAAAAAATCTCCTTAATAATAAACTAATATGATTTTGGGGACAAAATTGTAAACAAAAGTAACAGTGCAAATAAAGAACTATCCCAAAACCAAAATACCGATTGATAAAAGAACCAAAGAAACGAGATTTTGCTAAAATTTTGTACAATCGTGTGTTGTACTATTTATAACTGGTACAATTTTCACCGGAAAATGTCGAGGAAAACAGAAGTTGAAAAAAACTTAATAACTTTTTTATCTTAATAAATATTTTTACAAAATTTTGTACAATCATACATTGTACTATAACTTATAAGTGTTACAATTTTTGCCGGAAATTTCCAAGGAAAACTTGAGAAAATGGTCAATGTCTTGAAATATTTTATATTTTAATCACGTTTTTTTGGGGCTTTAGTTGAAAAAAACTTAATTCCTTTTTTATTTTTATAAATATTTTTACAACATTTTGTGAAACCGTCTACGGCACTATCATTTATCAGTCGTACATTTTTCGCGGGAAAATTCCAAGGAAGACCTTAAAAACTCGTTGGTTTCTTGAATTATTTTATGATTTTTGAAACCTTCACCCACAAATAACTTTAAAACTTTTTTATTTTTATAAAAGAATTTACACAATTTTGTACAAGCATATAAGACATTAATTTCAATAATTAAATTAAAATTTTGTATGTTTTTGGAAAGGACCTTAGATCAATTTCCGGCCAAAAAAGAATCATTTTGTAATCACTCTTCATTTTTGAGTTCAGGCGAAAAATGTGTAAAATACCACTTTCAAGTTATATTTGGTCCAGAAATTTTAGATTTTTCAGAAATATGTTGATTTCTCGACCACTATACGGAATCCAAAAACGTTTAAAAGATCAAAATTTTTAGAATTAATTGTATTTTTCGATCATTCTAAAAAAATGTTTAAAAGTCTACAAATAAACTCTCCTGAACCGGAATTGCGCCCAAATTTTAGCAAATCTTTTGCGATTTTATTATGGATAAACTAATCGACCGTTTTTCAACAAATAATTTTTTAAAATACAACTAGGTTCTATATCTTTCTGGTATAAAATTTTGGTATAGATAACTTTTGTAGTTTTCAAGAAAATTATTAAAATCTAAACTTAGAAAATATATAAATAATAAAATCCTAAAAAGGGACTTTATTTTCACTAATTAAATTAAAGTTTTATACATTTTTGGAAAGGGTTTTAGATGAGTTTACAGTCAAAAAAAGAATCTTTTTGTTATCACTTTTCGTTTTCAAGTTCTGGACAAAAATGTGTATAATCCAACTTTCAAATCAAATTTAGTCTAGAATTTTTAGATTTTTCCGAAAAATGTTGATTTCTCGAAAACTATACGCGGTACAAAAACGTTAAGGGCTCAAAATTTTTGGAATTATTTGTATTTTTCGATCATTCTAATAAAATTTATGAAAGTCTACAAATAAACTCTTCAGGGCCGGATTTGCGCCCATATTTTACCAAATGTTTTGCAATTTTATTGTGGATAAACTAATCGACCGTTTTTCACCAAATATTTTTTAAAATACACCTAGTTGCTATATGTTTCTGGTATAAAATTTTGGTTCTGATAACTGCAGTAGTTTCCAAGAAAATTATTAATATCTAAACTTGGAAAATATTTAAATAATAAAATCCTGAAAAAACATTAATTTCAATAATTAAATTAAAGATTTATATGTTTTTGGAAAGGAGTTTAGATGAGTTTTCAGTAAAAAAAGAATCATGTTGTTATCACTTTTCGTTTTCGAGTTCAGGACAAAAATGTGTACAATCCAACTTTCAACTCAAATTTAGTCTAGAGTTTTTAGATTTTTCAGAAAAATGTTGATTTCTCGAAAACTATACGTGGTACAAAAACGTTTAAGGGCTCAAAATTTTTGGAATTATTTGTATTTTTCGATCATTCTAATAAAATTTTTGAAAGTCTACAAATAAACTCTTCAGGGCCGGATTTGCGCCAATATTTTAGCAAATGTTTTGCAATTTTATTGTGGATAAACTAATCGACCGTTTTTCACCAAATATTTTTTAAAATACATCTAGTTGCTATATGTTTCTGGTATAAAATTTTGGTTTTGATAACTGCAGTAGTTTCCAAGAAAATTATTAATATCTAAACTTGGAAAGTATTTAAGTAATAAAATCCTGAAAAAACATTAATTTCAATAATTAAATTAAAGATTTATATGTTTTTGGAAAGGATTTTAGATGAGTTTTCAGTAAAAAAAGAATCATTTTGTTATCACTTTTCGTTTTCGAGTTCTGGACAAAAATGTGTATAATCCAACTTTCAACTCAAATTTAGTCTAGAATATTTAGATTTTTCAGAAAAATGTTGATTTCTGAAAACTATACGTGGTACAAAAACGTTTAAGGGCTCAAAATTTTTGGAATTATTTGTATTTTTCGATCACACTAATAAAATTTTTGAAAGTCTACAAATAAACTCTCCAGGGCCGGATTTGCGCCCATATTTTAGCAAATATTTTGCAATTTTATTGTGGATAAACTAATCGACCGTTTTTCACCAAATTTTTTTTAAAATACACCTAGGTGCTATATGTTTCTGGTATAAAATTTTGGTGTTGATAACTGCAGTAATTTCCAAGAAAATTATTAATATCTAAACTTTAAATAATAAAATCCTAAGAGACATCAATATCAATAATTAAATTAAAGATTTATATTTTGGAGAGGATTTTAGATAAGTTTTCAGCTAAAAAAAAAGAATAATTTCGTAATCAGTTTTAATTTTTGAGTTCAGGACAAAAATGTGTAAAATCCCACTTTCAAGTCAAATTTGGTTCAGAAATTTTAGATTTTTGAGAAAAATGTAGGTGCTATATGTTTCTGGTATAAAATTTTGGTGTTGACAACTGCATTAGTTTCCAAGAAAATACTTGGAAAATATTTAAATAATGAAATTTTAAAAAAACTTTAATTTCAATAATTAAATTAAAATTTTGTTGTTGGAAAGGGCCTTAGATGAATTTTCAGTCAAAAAAATAATTTTGTTATCACTTTTCGCTTTTGAGTACTGAACAATAAATAATGTGCAAAATTCCAATTTAGAGTCAAATTAATCTTGAAATTTCAGACTTTTTAGAAAAAACTTGATTTCTTGAAAAATATAAGTGGTACAAATTACTTCTTTGGGTGCGCCACTGGATGTTTTTTATTGTGGCAATCATTAATTTATGTATCTAATTAATAACCACATTTATTTGATTTAATTCAACTTCTGAATTTTTTATTGAAGGTACTCTGAGTCAAGACACTAATAGCAATCAAGGACCTGTTAATCAACAATGCTTGGGTTGTATTTGCGAAGCCATATCTGGTTGTAATACCACGAAATCTTGCGCTGGAGATGTTTGCGGGCCTTTCAGAATTACATGGCCCTATTGGGCCGATGCAGGAAAACCTACCTTAAATGGAGAGCCCCAAGATTCACCTACAGCTTACTCCAATTGCGCTGGAGATGTTTACTGTGCAGCTTTAGCCGTACAAGGATACATGGAGAAATTCCAACAGGTATGTTATTTATTCAAGGATAATCCATAATTGGGTAATTTTATTACTCATGATTTTTTTTACTTTTTTGATGCCCGAAAAAACGTTTTTACTGTTATATTCTAGGATTGTAATGGTGACGGTAAAATTGATTGTGATGATTATGCTGCTATACATAAATTGGGAGGATATGGATGCGCTGGAGGATTACCACAAATATATTCTGATCGTTATCAACAATGTAAAACAATAGTTGGATAAAGTCCTTATAACTTCTTCAGAGAATAAGTCTTTTTATACTAATTAATTTATTAAATACAATATAAAAATAATTCTTCCGATTTATTTAATAACCCAATCTGCTATTCTTTTCATCTTCATTGTAACCCCAATGTAAGGGAATGGACATACCAATCTAGCAACGCTCAAGACTCACGACTATCACTGGAGCACTTTACGGGACATTTTTTAAGATTTGTGCGCTAAGATATCTCTGTTATTTTTCAATATTTTTTAATTTGGCGAAAATAGTAATTAAAGTTAAAAAATTATCTTGACATTGTTCAGGACAAAAAGTTAATTTATTAATTTTTTTTTTTTTCTTCCACGGCGTAAAACTTCTATTTTTATGTAAAATATGAAAATGTAATCTGAACACTTTCATTGGCTCTTTATAAACATGTTATATGTAGAAAAAATATTTTTCTCAGATGCTTAGTTTGTACTGAAACTTAGCGCAACGATTTTTCTACACGGAAAGACAACTCTTACTCCAAAATTTTGTCGAAACTCATATGGTAAAAAAAGCAGTAAGTCCTTTTTTATGTATTTTTATTGTTATAATGCATACACAATTTAACATATACATTAATAATAAATATAAATTATAGACAAAAACCCTTCGCTTGGTACAGTTTTTGTCGTGAAATTAAAATTTTCCTAATTATATTTACCTATGGTATTCTTCTTAAGTAATACATATTTTAGTATTTTAATAAATTTATACATTTAGCTTGTTTTAGTATAAGCGTCCATAGCATAAAGTGTTATTTTTAAATAAAGGTCGTAACTATATAAAAATATCTTTTTTGTAATAACAAGCAGATAATGTAACAATAATATATTTTATGGATTGCACGTTAAATTTAATTTAATAAAATAATAAATAAAGAATTAAATTGCAGCATGTACATTCTAAATAGTTTAACTATTAATGCCAGCTGTAAACGCAAGTATTATATAAAAAATTAAAAAATCACTGGTGAAAATCTTTTAATTCTAAGAAAACTTTAACAACTTTTTAATCTCTCGAATATTACCAACGTTCGCGATAATCACAAGTGTTTTTTTAATTTTTTGTCCGTTTTGTGCATATTTACAAATTTGAAAATGAATGCAATTAATAGAACGCCACCCTGTACATTAATGTGCTGTAAAATTATCGGATGGGGAGAAAAAAATCTAATGAAACATTCTAAAATTGTAGTTGTTTTATAGAGGCCTTACAATTACTTATTTTTTGGGGGTAAGTTTTTATTTCTATACAAGCAAACATTGAGATCAATTAAATTCAGTACCAGAGTATAATAAAATATTTCATCAAATTTAAAACACAGAAGGAGAAATTACAATTTTTACATATTAATTATGCCGCTTTGCTCGCCTTAATTTAAATACAACGATCCCCTCGTAGGCAATTAAACTATTATTCGTGATTATTTTGATAAATTAATTTTAAACGAAACCAACTTCTATCTACAAACTTAAACCTTTAATGACTAGATCCATGAAACCTGTACTTGAGCACAAAATTATCACAACCCCACACGACCATATTTTAAAAATTGAAATTTGGAAACAAGGTGCAAGGAACTAAAAAATAAATATACACCTAATACACAAGTACAGACTCCATTTTAAGCAAATCTCATTTTGTGGGTACGGGACTTTCACTGCTCTCCTGCTTTTGGGTATTCTTTGGGTTACGTCGTGCTGATTTAGAGCGGATTTGACCCGCCAAAAGTGGATTAATAGCATAAAGCCAATCATGAACTTCTTTTTCATGTAACGTTTGCAACAAGTACCCGCGATGCTTACTTACCACACTGAACGTATTTGGTAATCGAACCATCGCTGATTGATCCTCTGAATACTCCACCTGAGCAGTACCCAAATTAATTAAAGCCCTTTCCATTGGATCCTTCTCATCGCGGAAAATAAAAACATAAGGTCTTCTCACAGCCTATAACAAAAAAAAAACATCAGTAACTTGATTTAAAACCCCTTTCCGTAATTACGCACCACCCATCGCTTTTTCCATCCATGAGTTTTGTGTTCCAAAACATTTAGGTAACCTTTCCTAGCGACAACTGGAGATATCCTAATTTCTTCCATATCAGGAACGTACAATACTAGTTCTGGGTCTCTAGGACCTGAAGGTGAAGGAGGAATGCCTTGTGGGAAAGGCGCACACTCCCCTGGTAAAGCCGCCCTTTCAGGGGAACATAATTCTATAGACGACATCATGCTCGAAATCATACTAGCACTCATCTCAGTCATTTCTTCAGAAGGACTAGTTATATCATTATCCTTTAAATTACCTCCAGAATCCCGCATTCGCCCTTGAATTAACCGTATGCATTTATTCATAAGATCCCTCTCGCGATCTGAATATTCATACATTTCAGTCGCAGCTAAAAAAATCGTAATTACAAACCTGTTTGATTATGTATAATCAAAAGCTTAAAAAATTGAGACTAATTTAATTTTCAATGCAAGACTTGAGACTCCATATTTTGCATATTTCATGACAATACCTTGCTTTAAGTGTATTATTATTTATTCAACTTACGTGTGAGATTCATGTTGTTATTCTTCGCAACCATATTGCATACTTCCTTCTCGCTCTTGGTGTATTCCAGTTGAATTTTGCTGATGGTCGAGGTGCGGTCAAGTCCCAGCCTTTCCCGTAATAAAAGCGTATGCCTGACTCTCTCCACTTCTTCCAGCCTTGTAAGCTTCTCCAACTCCCACTGGTGATCAAATATTAAAGAATCGCCTCTCGGGCGCCATCCATGTAAATTCTCTTCACCCCTAACATACGTCGAGCTCGTATCCAAAACCCTTCTCTGGCGCCTCTGGACCCCTTTAATAAAACATGGTTTAGAACAATGGGGGAGATATTCTAACATCAACATCAATCAGAGGAGTGGGGTAGAAAATAAAAAATACAAATAGAAAAAAGTAAGTAAGAAACAAAAGTAATAGAGAAAAGAGAAGAGGATAGTCTATTCTAGGGAGCTACCTGGACTACCTGCTTCGCTAGCGCGACGTAAAAGCAACTCGTAAACTCCTGACAGACGATTAGCTTCAGCATTGCGGTAATTTCCAGAAAATAGGTGCTTAAGTGATCTGGGACCTGTACGTGCATCTCTTCCATAAATAACCATACTCAAATCCTTAGTTATTATAGCAGGTCTTCCACAATTTTCCAACTAAAATTAAGCCAATTAAACACCATTTAACCACCTCAATCATTCCACAGCTTACTTCTAAGTACGCGGAAATTGTCAAGAAAATTTGTTCCCCTTGAGATGAAACTCTATTAAGTAGTGCTGAATTATGTAATGAGCTATCCCAAGCAGCTTCGAATCTAAACATGGTCCTATCATCACCAGGAATTTCTAAATATTCACCAGGGAACAATCCTAGCGATAATACTGAGTTATCATTATCTTCATCGTCCTCAGATTCAGGCGAGTTACGAATTCTTCCTACCACTAATTCTCGCACATCGCGCCATCTTAACTCAGCTGATTGATCATGAACAATTGTAATACGAATACGCCGTTGAATACCCTTAAAAGAATAATGTAGTTACACAAAGGAGTTTTCTTTAAAGATCCAATTACTGAGAAAGTTTCATAGTTAAATTCTTAAAGTTCGTGAAATATCTCTTAAAGTTGCTGAAGTTAGTTTCAATTAATGACTAACGCAAACGTGTAAAGATTTTAACTTTTAAGTGCTTAAATTTCGTAGTTTCCAGGAGAAAACTTTACTTACTTGATGTAATAAAAACAATCCCCTACACGGGAAGTCGTCACTGTGTTCTACTACAACAGGAACATATTCCCCATTTGGAGCAAGTTCGCAAATTTCAAACCAGACCAATACATCAACTTTTGCGTGAATATGTGCAGTGCAAGGTGAGGGAAGGGCTCCAAATTTGCTGGAACGTACAGGTTGGGATATGGGAATGGAAGGAGGAAGCATTCTTCTAGGAGGCTGCCTAACTGAACCTTCCAATTTAGCGTCTTTGTGCAACGGGTGTTGTTGATAATGCCCGAATACTTCAAAAACGATTGGTTGCGATTTAATGTAATCAATGAAGGATTTCGAACTCGTTACAGTGATCTACAAAAAAATATCAATTAGATATAGGTATAAGGGAGGAAGAAGTTGATTACATTTTGTACGTGGTAAAAACCTAACGGTGTCCCTTTTCCAGTATTTTTCACTGGTTCGGTCGAAAAAGCTTCATCGTGACGGTGCAAGAAACTATAAAAAACATCATTACCTTCATGGAATTTTAATCTATTAATATTTGCTCCTTACTTGAATTGGCAAAATATATCAGCATATTCTGTGGAAATTCCTACTGCTTGCAATACTGTGACTCTAAAAGTGAACTCCTTTCCAAGAGCTAAATGTTCAGGAATATCCTCCTCTTTAAGATCTGAGGATACCGAGCTATCTCCTCTTCCTGAATCGGCATCACATTCAATTAACTCATCTAACTTAATGGGATCTATTGAGTTATGCCCTTCAACTACTCTTCCTTCAAGATTATGGATATTCCTATCTAAAATACCTAAAATTTCGGTTATCTTACGATTTCATTCGGGTGTAATCATGAATTACCTTTTGGTGATTCAAACGCAATTCTTGCACTTTGCCTGACTCCTACTTGGTCTGAATTATCCTCATCCATGACTGCTTGTACGGCAACTCGTAAATATCCACGTACATCGCCCTTTTCGCTAACAATAGCTACTTTGTGAATGAGCGTGACAGGGTAGAATAAGTTACTTAAGTAAACAAAACCGCGACCGACCATTCTGAACCAAGGAAAGCGGTCATAGAAAGGATCTCCGCCTGTTAACGACTCTACATTGTAATCGGGAGAAGTTGGGGACATTTCTGCTTCGTTGTGATACATTTCCCGCATCAACTCCAGGCGTTGTCTGAAAAGAAACACTTGCTTCAAAATAGTTGGGAAATGTCGGAGGTACCGGTGCCACCATTAAAGCGAGCAACAAAAGCAAGAAAAAAAGCAATAAAAGCGAAGCGTGACATTCAGAACGTGTGGACGATGGTGGCACCAACCTCGAAGGTATTAGACTGGAGATTGAGAAGCGTGTTGGGGGGCATTGTGTAAGGCAGCGCAGCAGGGAATCATCCCCTAGAGGGGTTTCCGGACTTTCCACTTGATCGTCGTTATTGTAAACCAGCCGCATCAATTCCAAACGTTGACTGGGTATAAATAATAACACATTTTGTAACATACTATCTGGCAGAGGTATTTATAGATATTTGGATACCAAATTATAGAATGCATTTTTATAAAAGGCAAAGTCTTACCGTAATTTATCTAAAGACCAATAATGCGTAGCACCATTCTTCGTATCCTGTACTTCAACTGCGACTATAGTCTTCTGTGGTGTGCAATCTTCATCGGCATCATAATCGACGATAGGACGCAAATCTGGAGGTAACGGTGAGTATAACGTATCAGTCAGAAGAGTGAATTGGAACTGAACCTAAATTTAAATCATTAAATAATTTTGATGTGATCTATAATACTAGTATCTTACTTTCTTCTTCAGCTCAACTGATATGGCGTTGGCTTCTTTAAGGAAGATGGCGTTACCCCAAAGGTCATCCCTCAAGGAAGTGAACTGGTGGTGCTTCCACTTTCTCCATGCAGTTGCGGCGAGCTCAAAGTCCCTCTCACTCCAGTTGCACTCTGCGTCAAATAGAGGGTTCACTGCAAAAGCGCTCCCTCTCAAATTACAGCCAAAAGAAGCGCTTACTGCATGCATTTTTAAAACGCTTCAAAAATCAACCCACACCACGCACAACTTTTACACACAAAAAAACTTACCGAAAATGTCATCTTCGTTATTAAAGTCTTCAGGAGTGTACGAGCTGTACATCGACATCGTCATGCTTTGCTCCTCAACTTGCTTTTGAAGCGCGTCGATTCTTGCTTCATAGCACTGGAAGAAATAATATATTTATACACCTTAAAAAGATTGGATTTCATTACGTGTAAATTATTAAAAGTTTAAAATCCGACCATTGGTAATATAATCTTCAGTTTTACTACGAAAAATTAGACATTATTTACCTTTCTTTGTTCTTCAAATAGTTGATCCGCAGTTTCTTTTTCTTTACGATACTGTTCTTCTAGGTTCAACAACTTTTTCTCCATCTCAACTTTCAGATCGATACCCTGTTTTTCTAACAACTCGATTTGGGCAAAGTTCCAATCAACATGTTCTGAAGGACTGCTGCTATCGCGTTTCTCTCGAGGAGCGTCTGGATTGTTGAATCTAAAGACATGATTTTTACCCAAAATTACACGAGATCCAGTTTTTAATACTATGGGTTCTGTTATCTGAAAAATAGTAATGTAGGGTTAAAAATGTGTGGGTGCTACTTTCCTTTTTCTTTTACCTCCCTTCCGTTTACGTAAAGTAATGCTTTATTTAAAGGTGTGAGTGTTATTACTCCTTCCTTATTCTCGAATAAGCAATGCTCTGATTGGATATGAGAGCCTGATAGTTGCACATCTTGTGGTATGTTTGCTTCAGCTGAACCTACCCTAGTAATGCCATCCTGAAAAAAATAATTTTTTCTATGACTATTGTATAATGGTTACTTTATGAACGCGTTTCTAGGTAGTTATTACTCACACCAGTGAGTTTTGGTTACCGGTAACCAAAACTCACTAGTGATTCTCAGTTACCAAATTCAAACAATTAGTAAAATAAAATCGTCACTGTTCGGGATTCACTCAGGCCTGTTAGAACACTCCCTACCGACTCGTGTCGCAATTTCGGCCTTCGTGAGTAATGGCTATCATTACTCACTCGTTGAATAATATACTATTATTAGCATGAAAGAAAGTAGCAAATTTTACCTTTATGTAGTAAATTAGACATTCGGACATTGAAGGGTCTTCATTTAGATTTACTAAATGTGGTGTTCGTTTTGGTGAAAATACTCCTACTGTGATACCATCTTCTTTTACAGCAACACCCATTTCAGCAAATACTGCCTCGCGTTGTATACGGATATCTTCAGTTCTCTTAAGTTTTTCTTCCCAAGTTTCATTTAGTTCTTAAATTTAACGAGGTTTAAGTACAAATTTATACAAAATTTCGGATTGACATACCAGCTATTAGTTTTTCACTGGCCTGAAGCTGATCAACAGCATCTTCAGCGATGGTAGTACTCGCAGTTCGAATACGTGCAGTATTTTCTTTATTATTTCGAGTAACTTCTTCGTTTCCTGTTTAAAATGTAAGGATTGGAAATTATATTTATAATGTGGAATATTTTTTAATAGAGAAAGCTCATTCAGAAATTTAAAAATAAGTAAAAACTCAATATATAAAAGGCGTATAAGCTTCAATAAATTTAAAAGCTTAAATAAACAACGCATGAACACGTATAAAATGAAAACATTTAATAAACAAAATATATTCGTGACAAAATGGTATGTTCGATAATTTAAATTTTCAAATGTTGAATTATCGAACATGATTTTTATATAAAAAGCGCTTATTTAAATACATGGCGGTGCTCTGCTTTAAGCTTTGGTATTTTATTATTTTTTTTTGTTTCTTTCAGCTTCATTTTCAGGCTCAAGGCACAATATTTTCTTTTTATTGGCTTAAAACATGTAGAAAGAAAGTGGCCGACAGACAATTACGTTACGAGTGATGTCATTTATAAGCCGTGAAGCTTTGTGTACTTACGAGTTTCTTTCTTTTCATAAATAACTTTACCATCAGGGCCTACTCAGAAAGGCGGCGTTTTAATAATACAAGAAATAATCAGCCACCGATACATTAAATCGCCAAGTGTGTTCATAGTGTAAATACATAGTGTAAAAGTAGTGATACCGTAAACTGGGGTAACTTTAGCCCTTGAAGGTAACTTTGACCCAAAGGTATTCTGACACTAACTAAAATTAGTATTATAATACAAGATTGTTTCGTTTGAAATTTAAAAGTTAGTAAGCAGGTGAACCCCTACATTTCATCCATTTTTTATTATCTTTCATTTGCGGGGTCGATTTTGAAACAATTCGAAACAAAATTTTTTGAGGTATTTTTAAGGCTTGAAATTTTTAGTGGAAATCGGTTTTTATTTTTTTTCTCGAAAACTATAAATGTTACCGGTTTCAAATTTTTACCAAAAGTAAACACCGTGGATAGACGCGTTTAAAAAATATTTGGTTAAAATCGGTTAAACAGTTTTTTTGGAAAAAATCGCAAAATTTTGGTACAAATACGGTTCTGGACGGCGGAATTTTAAACTGAAAATTAAAACTTTTACGGAATTTGGTGGAGGAGGTGATTGTGCGAATTTTAAGCTATTAAACGGCCCAGGTTGGACCGCTTATTACCCGATTTTTTGAACATTTTACGTTCGATTTTTTTCCAAGGTCCAGGGTAAAAATTACAAGTTGCAGATTTTATCTCTCATAAATAAATACCAAATACGTAAAATAAAAAATATTCGAGTATTACAGGTTGTCCCGAAGAAAAGTTAGGAATTTTCAAAGTCCGTGTCAAAATAGCGCGAAAAACAAAGCGTCACTTTGGAGGCACTAAAACGACACAAAGAGTAAAAATTACCGTTTTAAGGTAAAACGTGGAATTTAGATGAGGAATAAAGCAACCGCGATTTTTTTCCTCCTGCCGAACTTCTAATCGAAGCCAAAAAGTTTTGGTACTTTTGCTGTCCGAAAAAACGGTAGAATTGTACAGTTTGCGTCCCGGAGCCGTGACGTCACACCTTTGTGCCGGAGGGCTTAAAAATCGGTCACGGTAATCCCCAGGATGTTACAATTAAAGGGGACAAATTTCGTCGCTTCCCTTTAAAACGTTAACGCCGCTGAAAACCCAAAAAAAAAGCGAGAAAAATCGACCATTTTCGGGAATTATTTTCAAAATGTCGGGGGGGTCCAAAAAATTTAAAATTCGAGCCACACTTGGAATCAACATCTCTCTTTACATCGAATCCCGACTTTTTAAATTCGGACGAAAAAAAACCTTTTCGGCCGCTCCTCTCAAAAAACGTCCGATTTCGGAGTAAAAATACGAAAGGTGTTGTATCTCGGCCCCCTTAATAGGTCCGGGCGGGTTTTCAGAATCCGGTCCCCAACAACATACTAAAATTTGGGGTGAATTTCGGACATTTGGGGGGTGAAATCGATTTTTCGTTCGGGGCGGTCCTATCGAAAAACGGCAATTATACTTTTTTCTTAAAATTTTCTCCTCCTTTCACCTACAAAATCTATACGAAAAAAAAAACACTTTACCCGTTTCTTACGGTTTTATAGTATTATCGACTACCTTTGAAGGCCAAATTTACGCCAGTTTACGGCAATTTAAAGTGTGATAGTAACGTGTATTTATGTAAGGAATTTTCAAAGAAGCCAATTTATATATTTTAAATCTTTTTCAAATTTTTTATTCGAATTATAAAAAATTTTGGTACGAAAATACCGTGCAATTATGGTGAGTTTAGTGTCAGAAAAATATTTATCAAAAATTTTGTTGCCAATTATTATATTTTCAATAAAAAGCCATTCAAGTGTGTATTTACAGATTTTGCACGGTGGTAGTTTTCTAAAAATTTCAAATCTTACCTTCATGTACTTCAATTCCTTCCGCCTTGAGTAGCTCCCTGAGCTTTTGAATTTCTTCCTTGAGTTCCCTAATGAGTTTAGCATTGGCATCTTCATTGACGATAGCTTTACAAACGATCTGCTTAGCTCTATCAGCATATCTAAAAATAAAAAATTTATGAATATACCAGAATGGTAATTTAAATCGAATTACCTTAGTGTAGATAAAGTTTCATCGTAGTTAATATCAGCAGGAGAAATAGCAGCAATCATAGCTGTTTTACTGTTACCTCCAAGATTTTCTCGTAGCAACCACGTTAGCACCGAATCACGATATGGAATAAAGTCAGCCTTTTTTGATTTCTTATTTTTAGAAGCCTGTTATCAAAAAAAAAATCAAAATTACCTTTAAAAAAACTAGAACATACCTACAAACTACTCACCGACTGATTTTTTTAAGAAAAAACAGCGATAAAAATTAAAAATTGATATTATTTTCATGTATTTCCCTATTTTAATGTACTTACGATTTCTGCTAAAGCTGAAATAACTTTTCCTAAAGTAGTTAGACTTTTATTAATATTAGCGCCTTCTTTAAGTCTAGTTCCTTTTGCTCCTGTAGAATCTGCTCGTTCTGAACCTGCTAAATCCACCAAAGATATTTTCGAAACCTTTTCCGTGCATAAATCTGTAGTCTCATCATATCTATAAATTTGCAATTAATCACCTCGATTTATTCTTCTTAAAATATAATACCTTTGCTGGGTGAAGAATATGGTGAATACAGCATGAGAGCGAGAGCTGGTTTCATTCATGTTTGTAGCCGCCACAGTTCTCGCTTTATTACCTTCATCAATCAAGTCATGAATATCCTGATATGACGTTACTGCCAATTTGCTTAGATCCTCGACGTAAGGACCAAGAAGAGGGTGCTCTCTTACACGTAAATTACCCTTATTCTTGGGATTAACCAAGTCTCGTACCCGTTCGCAATATATCTCCATATAACTGACCTCCACGGAGTATTTAACGTCAGAGCTGCTAGTATCTCGGATCCTTTTAAAGAGGTCTTTACAAACTTGGGGTATTATACCTTCTTGGCCTTCTACCTCCTGTTTTCCCATCATCGTGTAGGATTTTCCGGCCCCTGTTTGCCCGTACGCGAAAATACAAACATTGTAACCTTCAAATGAATGCTCCAACATTTCCTCTCCAATATCTTTATAAACCACTAGCTGCGAGGAGAATTCTGGGTCGTCTTCCTTCAATAGACAATGCAAGAAAATCGATTAGGAATTTAACATCCTACACAACAATAAAGGGTAAATATTTAAGTCTATAGCTATAATTGAATTTCTGCACAAAAAATTTATCCTACATCATTTTTAACTTTACTTTGCACTTCATCGTGCTTGTAGAAAGGATTTTTGTGCGGAATGGAAGAAGCTTGAAGCTTTTATTAAAAGCCAAGTTGGGAGACAAGAGCTTCTATTTATTCATGACGCGCGTTTTAAATATATCAAGGATCTCTTCTCATCAATTGTTACAACGTGAACAATAGAGGGACTTTTAGGCATGTACCAGACACCACATTTTAAATGGTGTAACCAACAAAAGTTACGAAAGCTCAATAATTTTAGATCAAAAAAATAATAATAACATGTTTATTTTTATAACTTACATTGTGTGACCAATAGGAGTAGTCGAAGTTGAAACTTTTTATGGCTTCCTTTGATCCGGGTGGTGCTTTGGGATTTGATATTGCTGAAATAAAAAAAAACGAATATAGCACGAGTACCTAAAAATAAACAACGCAATATTTTGATCCCAACGTTATTAATTTTGATTATTAAATACCTAAGTGGTATATTAATAAATTTCGTGGGGTGTAATTTAAGGAGACTCCAAGGAAGGGGTGAATCGATGAAGAACAGGAGGAAATTAAACGATAAATTACTTAAAAAGCTCAAGTTGGATATAAAGCCGTAATTGGAAACAGTTGTTCTTGTAAAAATTCTTCTCACGTGCGTTTTTCTACAAAAGGACCAAAAAGAATGCAATCCTTGATAAGTAAAACCCTCGTCCCTTTCATGCAAAAAATTGAAAAAACTGTTGGTTGGAAATAATTAATTCGAACGGAACCCTTATAATGTACGAATTTAACTTACTTGTGGTGTTTCCTCCCATTTCTATAATGCATTTGCATTCTCGTCCTATTTCTCGGTTGTTGAAAGGACGAACACGCACAGCTACTTTTACTGAAGACATCTTGACGGTTCTTCTGAAAAATAAGAATAGCAAACATAAATGGTTTTATAAAATCAAGTTTTGTAATATAATACTACTTCTGGGGAAAATTTTAAGTACCACTTCCAGGAATGATTCAGAAAGGCTTCCTAGTATTTATGATTCGAAATTCATGGAATAACAAAGAAAATCTATAACATCCAATTTAAAATATGTAATTCTGTTGTTTATTAAATGTTTTTTTTTTGTTTATTTGCTGTATTTATGTTTTTCTAGAGGCAACATATTAAATGTAACGTTAAGCTGCTGAAAGAGGAAATAAATTGCCCAGGAAAAAATAAATTTGGAGGAAAAGGAGCGCTACGTGAACATTCTTAATGCGATATACCTCTCCAGAGACCCACTTCCACTAAATTTTCTAATATTTATGGCAAATAAAAGTTAAAATAAAATAAACATCCATGCATTTTTAAAGATACCCGAAATAACTCCATGTTCCTTCTTTTCTTAAGGACAATATTAAGTTACATAAATAATTGTCAAAAATTTGATAAAATTTTTATTGGATGTGTTCACTTAAACGTAATTGAAAAAAGTATACAAAAATTAAGTAAATTACTTTTTGACTTTTAAAGGGTTTTATTTGAAATTTTTTGTAACTTAAGTTTAATTTGCTTTAGTTTAATTTTTTTGTAATATCCTGGTAGATGCAATTTGTACAAAATCAGGAAATTAACAGGAAGTTGTAGGGGCACAAAGTGCTGCAACCTTTTCGTTAACAAATATATAGCCACCCTCGTGCAGCATAATTAACTTTGTAACTAAATTAGTCATAATTAAGAGTGGAGCTAACTAAAGTAGTGAAGGAAAGTAAACAGTTTCCTATTTCCAAAATAATTAAGTTTCAAGGTTGGAAGAAGAAGTATTGGAATGAATTAATTAGATGCAGAGTCAGAGTTTTAATTGAATAATTAAATGAATCACGTAATTATGAAATGATATAACAAAATTTTAAGAAATTAGTTTCTGTATTTCGGAAAGTTTAGCGTTATGATAAATTTGGAATCAAAAGATATCCAAGTTTTCAATTTAAATAAAGATTTTATAATTTAAAAAGTTTTTATTGGGAATTATGAAACAGTTAAATTTTTAACAGACAGCTTATGACCTCATATTGATTTCCAAAGGGTGAATGCGGAAAAAAGGCCATTAGTTATTCTTAATTGAAAATGGAATGGCAGATGGTATCTCATACAACCCCAAATGATTTATGTTACTTTAAAATTGGAGTGGATTAATTCGATCAATTGATTTTTAACATAAAAACATTAATCGTTTTGTTTAAACCTTGCATTAACAGGATAAAATTTGTTTACAAAAAAAAGTATAAAAAAGGGATGTAAAATACCGCAAGAAAGTGTAAAGGTCAAAAATTAAAAAAAGCTTCTTTATTTTTGATGACCGATATTATCAAACTTTTTTAATTTTTAATGAGATTTAATTTGACGTATATAGTATTTTCATAAAGTTTGAATATATTTCAAATTAAATTTTATAATATTGGGGATTAGTCTATTATCAAAAAGTAATATAAGTAGTTTTTTTATATTACTCATTCTTCACTAAATATTTAGTACAAAAATGTATTATTTAAATTTAAACCGTATAATTTATAAATATCAGGTCTACTTAAAAGAATTACATTTATCAAAACCTTGAAAACGAACGATTATGTTCCTAAAAAAATTATCGAAGATTGATATCGCAAAGTTACGTGCAAATAACTAATTAAAAGAATAGTGAGATAATTTTGGAATAAACTAAACATTTTTTTCTTCAAATGTTATTTAAACATGGCATTATTCGATGAATCACGAGTGGTTAACTATTGATTTAAATATCTAGGGTGTTAAAGTACTTTTACTGCCGGTTGCAGCAGCAGCAGCAAAAGTCTTCTTCGTCTAACCACGAAGAATTTCAAGTTTGCTCCAAATGAAATGATTTACTATTACGAGAATACAATTCCTGGCAGCACCCAGAGTTGGGTAAAATACTTTTTTATTTTATTTGAAATACAAAATACTTTTTTCTTCTAACGTTATTAAAGTACAGTCTTATGTGACTCTTGACAGGCTTTAATAAGTCATTTTTATGTTCCTTGATTCTATGGTCATGTTCCTGCATTTCCGAAGTAAATCGGTTACAATCGGGTATACTTTGCATTGATAAGGATTAGATAGGCGGAGTAGAAATGCATTTTTTGCAGGTCATTATACACTAACATTGTATTGTGTATTGTATGTAAATTAAAATTCAAATTTTAAAATAAGTTTTTATATTACTATTTTAAAAATTTCGAAAAAAAATTTGAAAAAAAATTAGCATATTTTATTCGGAGTAAAAGAACTTTTTGTGACTCGCATGCATTTCTTCCTAATAAAACAATATGTATACTATTTTTTACTAAATTTTATTTGAAATACTTTTTATAAGATACTACACTAAAAAAGTATTTAAAATACTTCTTTATTATTTGAAATACAAAAGAAATGTCGAGATACTTCAAATAAGGTGTTTTGATAGAAAAAAATAACATAGAAAAATTTTCTTATTAGCTCTGTTTATAGATAGCTACCATATGGCTATTATAATTAAAAAAAAATAATCTTAAAGATAAAAAAGTTAAAAAAATATTTTTTTGAAAATATGTCGTACCCCGGCAAGAAAAGTGATATAACTTAAAAATTAAAAGCTTCTCTTTTAAATTTCATATAAGCAGTTAGGAGTTAGAGATGTGACGATTTCATTTTCAGGCACATGGGGGCACATTATGTGTATTTATCACTGACATTATCACAAAATGGGCATGTTTTGAGTTGTGACATTGGGTGGGATAAGTAAATTAACCTCTGATTAGAATGATACTTGTGTTATTTTTACCATAATTTGACTGATTTGCTCGAGCAAAGTTGGTAAAACGAACACAACCAATATTACATAAATTTCACTTTTATCTTTTGTGATCATTGTGTAAGCAATTCAAGTTTTTTTTAAATTAAATGAATTGATCCCCATTAAATATATACAAACTATACTAGGACTTAAATTTAGCACTAAGTTCAACTGAGACCCAAAACCCAACTGAACCCAATATCAAATAACAAAATTATAAACTTACATAACACAAATAACAAATAATAAACATATACGAAAACCTCTTTTGTTTGTTTATTTCATTAGATTTGTAAATACTGAATCTAAAAAATATTTCAGACTTGTTAAGAGCATCCACTTGTAAATTGGGGTTGCCTAAAAATTAAAGAACAACTTCTCATTTTTTTACTTTATTTTAAAATATATTAATTTTTTATTTCGGTCGAAAATTAAGTTACCTTAATTCTTAGTTGTTTAAAGTTGGTTTTTATTTATATTTTAAGTTTTCTTAAATTACAATAAAAACAAAAACCAACTTTAAGCATCTAAAAATTATTATTACTTAATTTTCGACTGAAAAAAAATTAATATATTTAAAAATAAATTAAAAAAATGAGAAGTTGTTTTTTTAATTTTTAGGTTAGTGGTGAACCCTCTTAAAGTATTTCAAATACTTTTATTACTTGAAAATATGATAATACAAAATACTTTTTAAAAAAGTATTTGAAATACAAAATACTAAATACTTAAAGTATTTCAAATACTTTTATTTGAAATACTAACCAACTCTGACAGCACCACAATGACAATACCACGCTGGCAATACCACGATGACAATACCAGGCTGACTATACCACACTCAATATTTTTTTAATTAATAAACTGAATTATAGCCTGAAAACTAGTTAAAGTCAAGTGTCACATTGTTAGTTCATTTGTTAAACACGATTTTCAGTCATTATATTTTCTTTCCCGATATAACTCGTAGTAAGAATAACTATCGATAATTTTTTAGAAATATCATTCAATCCAATCTTAAAAAATGCACCTCGTGCTACAAATTCGTTGGATTTTCGTCGTTGGGATTAAAATTCGAGCATTTACCCTTGAAAATTCTATAATATTGGGTTTTGGCTAAGGTTAATATGAAACTCATTTACAATTTGGAGGAAAAAAATCCAAAATTGTCAAAAACTAGTGATTTATTTTTCGCGTTTTCGCTATGACTAAACTTTCAGCAGTTTTACATAATTTTTCAAACGTAAAAGAGATAATACAAAATAACTTATTTGGAACAAATTAACATTTTTCAGACGATAAAGTCTCCTTAGTTATTCATTAAGTTTAAACGTGATAAACTAAATTTTGATTATTTTTGGTTTGGATATCCTTTCGTACATACAGGAGCATCTTTCCAAAATTGATTAAAGTTAATGTACTAACGAAAATAAGCCAAAAAATATATTTTTCTGGTTAACGATCCTATAACATAAAGAAAACAGTTTACTTGAATCGAGTAAACAAAAATTTATATTCTGTTAACCTGATATGAATATATTAATTTTTAAGAAACCTTTATCATAGAATCAATTAATATCAAATCATCATTTTTTTAATAAAAACTAACATCAAGTACACTACTTTCAGCAGTTTCTGATCAAAAATGTCATAACACCTGAGTTTTTTTTTATTTTTTCCAACGTAAAAGGAAGGAAAATCGACAAATTAAGGTTTTGAAGACTAACAAAGTCTCGTTGGTTGATACTTAGTTTGAAAAAGAAAAAATTGATAGATTTTATTATTAATATTTTTGTGATGAATGATCCTATAATATATAAAGAAAACATTTTACTTCAAACGAATGACCATTTTAAAGACGAAAAAAGTCTACTTGGTCTATACTTACTTTGAACATGAAAAAATTAATGCAAGATTTTTTTATTAATAAATTTTGATTATTTTTGGAGTGCGAAATATTACACAATGATATTACCCTCTCGTATAAGCAGGACCTTCTGTCTTTCTATAATTTATGTAAATTTTTAGTAGTTTGTAAAATTTCAGTGATATCACGCGTCTAATAGTTTACATATATTGTCTAAACATTGTTGAACATTTTGTCTTATATACAAGTTGTCCCGTATGGTTATGCAGAAATTTTGAGAGTGTAAACTAGGTTCAATTCTAAGACTAATAATCACAAAAGTTGCAGGTCTATTTTTTTATTCAAAAGTTACAGCAGAATTTATTTTTCAAACTCCAAAACAGAAAATAAAGTTCTTAGAAAAAAATATATTTTAGCTAACAAATGTTTAATAACTCTATTTTAGAAAACTGGTAAGGCATTTTTAATTCAGCAAAAACTAACCCAATAACCACAAAAATCGCAAAAAGAATGATTTAAATTTTACAATACCGAGATTTTAACGCCACATGTTAGTAAATTAAATTGAAATTGTAACAAAGAACATAATTTCTTTTTAAAATAAATTTTAAATCAATTATATTTTTATTTAAATAGTTTTCAAGTTGAATTTTCTGTTTTGGAGTTTGTAAAATTAAAAGTGCTGTAACTTTTGAATAAAAAAAAATTGACCTACAACTTTTGTGTTTATTAGTCTTAGAATTGAACCTACTTTACATTTCTGCATAACGATACGGAACACCTTGTATAATAAGTTTGTTCCAACAGTGCTAAAAACTGTACTTTGACCGTCACGATCATGCGCAATATACAAAACGCGTTCCATCAGACAGGTGACTGTACCTAGGAGGATTTAAGTTTGTGTTCCAAACAAACTTTCGCAGTTCATGGGATCGTGTTCGGTATCGTCATTTCGATACACACCATGAAGCAGTTACTGGTTGGACGCTGGACTGACAGCTTAGTTCAGATGTGTAAGTCTCGCACTCGTTAGCTGAAACTTAAGACCTTCCAAACTTAAGTGGTTGTACCTACTCAGTTGGACCAAAAAAATAGATTTTTGGATTTTTACATTTTGTTTTAGTATAATATCTAAAGAATATTTTCTGCAAGTTACAAAAGAATCGGAGAAAAATTAGCAGATGAAATCGGGTTCCGGAGTATTTATGCACGATGCCATCATAAAATTAAAGGGAGGATACCTAAAGACGGTTGGGTTGAAAGGGCTGCAGAGGTATTACCCCAACATATAGGACCATAAGAGAACCCTGACTGTGCGTGAGCATAGTTTAGCAACTTAAGTACATCTATAAGTCCTTTAAGGCTAAACATGGTATAACAGACATAATTTAGAGATTTGCAAATCTCCTGGCAGTGTGTTTTCCAACTGAGGTTGGAATCAAACGTTACTCCAAAGGAATTTGATTGAGTTATTAATTAGAATGGGGCATTTATCTGTGATATAGCTTTTACTCAAGTTTGTTATTTGCCCAATCTGAAATTTTGTTCTACACCTGGGAATATCCCATCATTCAAATTATTTAATTAACGTTGGCTTCATTAATTATGGATGTATCATCAGCGTAGTGAATGGTTCTGCCCGCGGATGTGGTTTGGTGATAGGTCTTTTATATATAATATAAATAAACTTGGGCCCAAAATGCACCTCTGCGGAACCCCCTATTCATAATAGCATTCGACGAGAATTCTTTGTTTTCAGCATACACTTTGACTTCTATTCTCCAAATAACTTTTCATTCAATCCCAAGCAACGCCTCTCACACCACAACGATGAAGTTTTGCTAACAGTACGACATGATTTATAGTGGCCTTACTAAAATCAAAATAAACCCCGGCAACCTGCTGCCCATCATCAATTGCCTCGAGAATTGATTTCAACGCTGTTGTAAACCTAATATGAAAATATTTTGAAAAAACCTTTATCATAGAATTGGCCATAATTCTTTTTAGATTTTTCGTGAAAAATGTTATCATCACCATAAAAATGTTAATAAAAGTTAAGCAAAATATAGGAATTGAGCCAGCGCCCTTAACTATTTTCTGATGAAAATAGTATTTCAAATTGCGAGTAGTAGAATGTGATGATTTTATTGTTAAGAGCATCTTCCTAGACACCCACGATAAATTTTCCGTTGGAGATAATAACAAGGAATAGAAAATCCATCCCACTTTTCTGGAGCTTCTTTGCAAATTATGACCAAATAACTGATAATTAATGCGAATCCCTAGAGGGTCCGCGAGTTTGGGATGAAAAATCATGAAATCAAGCATTAATTCTGCAGTCATAACTCAAGTTTCCCTTGTTAGATTTTCAATTTTTTTTTCAGATTTATAATCTAAATTGATCTTGCCAGAGAGCAATCTTCTGCAACTTAGCACAATATTAATTGGAGGGGTCCAATGTTAAGGTACTTTTAGATGATTATATTTTTTTGTACATTCTCCATTTTTTTTCCTTCTGGCAGGAATTAAAGAAATTACTTCTAAATCATCTACAAAAAAAATTTATACAAAAATGTTGTTCGTACTAGCTTTTATGACTGCAGAACTAAACCACTATATTTTCCGTTTAGGAAATTGGTCTTAATAGAATCAAAATATTATTCCATTTTAAAGCCTTGAAAATACAAAACTTGGATAAAACTAATAATTTCCATACATTTGAAAAAATATAAAGATAAAGGCCATATCACTAAAATCCAAGTATAAAAAAGTAAATTACACTTTAACTTTGAAGTTGAATTGCTAAATCATGAGTGATTAATACAGCTATTAACGGAAGGCAAACAATACGGCGCCAGACCTAATTTGAAGTTCCTTGGACACGCGAATTTTCCTCACGAAATAATTAGGTTACAGCGTAGAGAGTTATAAATTTGCAATGCAAGAAATAATCATGATTTTATTAAAATGAATGATTAAGTTACTTACATCAATTAACAGTGTTAACATGATTGATATCAGTAATCATGTTAAAAGCCCTTCAACAAATTATTATCAGTTATGGATGAGTGTTGTCATTTAGTAAAATTAAATAAATTAACACAAGCGGTATGATTAATTTTTCGCAAGAGTTAATCAAAAATATCAGAAGAGGTATAAAAATATCATATAATCATCTGTACTATTGATTGCACTGCAACTGGCAACTCTACTGCATACAAATTCGATAATGGTAAAACATACCTGATTTTCCTCTAAAATTTACTATTGATGTAATCGTCAGGTTGTAATCTCACTGAATGACACTTCTCGTACGCGTTAAATTCCCGAATTTCGTTCCATTTTGTTAAAAGTTTCCCGACCGACGATGGCGGTCATTTCACCCTGTCTTTGACGTCGGGGGTGTTGTAGGTGCCTTAGGATCCTGCGCCGCGACTCCTACCCACGTGACGCAATCAATAAATGGACGCCAATCCCGCGTTCAATCAATAAGTTTACCTTCTAGAACGCCCTGTAGAATTTTGGTTGGGATCATGACCTTGCATACTCTTTACAGCTTTGGCTTTTCCACAAGGAAATTTTATTATATTGAACGTTTAACCATTTATTCCTGCTAATTCTTTTAAGATCATTATATTATAAATACAATAAATGCCGGAACTTCATCTAATTAAAGGTGACGCAGGCAGAATTCATTAAAATTGCATTTGCATGCATTAAATTTCCACTTCGTGTAGAAAACTTTGTTAAAATGTTAAAATGTTAAAAATAAAATTACTTAATTAGGGATATTAAATACATAGGGAATAAGCATTTTTATTAATTATAAAAATATTAATTTCAATTTACGGTGAGTTCTTTTAACATCACCTTTTTTTGATTGACATGTTTAATATTGTAGATATTACCAAGGTTCGGAAAAAATATCAAACATGATAAGGGTTGGTGTATTTTATATTGCTCAGGCAATATTTTTTATAAGGGATACTTAAATACACAATATGTATAATTATGTATACAGGGTGTTTGTAAAATGGTGGTCGCAGCTTACAGTACAAGTAAAAATAAGATGATATCAACATTTGTCCAAAGCAACTGCTACTGAGATTTAGGGTGTCGAAATTTCTAATTTTTAGAGTAAGTATTTCTCATGGATAGTCATCTTTGACAATTACTTTTGTCTTGATTTAAGGGGGGAGTAAGATTAATTCGATACAAAAAAAGCATATTTTCGATAATTTTTTTGACGACACAGTTAATATATATTTATTTCTACAATTACTACATAATAAAGTAACATTTGAAGAATATTCTATTAAATTTTCATTAATTATTATGAAGAAATAAGCCATTGACAGCGAATTTCCACGGACGTCTCAGTTTCATTGCGGTGCCCCTCATAACTCATTACTGGATCATCGGAAATCAAAAAACCAAAATAATTTTATTAATTGATAAGTTTCTGCAGGTAATGACGTCGAGTTTTTTAATTTTTTTTAATTTTAACGTATTTTAAAATAGCAAAATCTTCATTTTTTTTGATGAAAAATCAGTATTTTGATTTATAAGTGCTGTAAAAAATTTAAAAATCAATAAAAGAAAAAAACTCGACGTCATTACCTGCAAAAACTTATCAACTAATAAAATAATTTTGGTTTTTTGATTTCCGATGATCCAGTAATAGTTATGAGGGGCACCGCAATGAAACTCTTTTTTGAGATGTCCCCGGAGATTCACTGTCAATGGCACATTTCTTCATAAAAATTGATGAAAATTTCATAGAATATTCTTCAAATGTTACTTTATTATGTAGTTATTATAGAAATAAATTTACTGGGTGTCCCTGAAACGTCTGTACAAAACAATACCTCATACTCCTGAGACCTAAATATGACGATTTAACCAAACTAATCTCTATCCAAAAGCTCTTCGTTAAGGCGCTACAGACCATTAAAACTTAAAACTATTTTATTTTTTTAAATTACTAAAAATTGGTTCATACGATCATAACAAAATTTGGTATGTGCTATGTAATGAAAAAATGTATTTGTAGACAATTTGTTTTTACTTTTTCACATTATATAAGTGGTCAAAAATAGGTCATCGACCTGCAGATTTTCTTGTAACTTTTTAATGGCCGAATAAAAATTCATAAAACTTTACTTGTAGCTAGACAGTATAATTATAAACTTTTTTGTTTCCTCCAAAATTTTTCTAACTCCATTATTTTAGGCAGAAAAAAATATTTCCATGTGGTGCATAACCTAACTTTAGAAAAATATTTAAATTTTTCACCAAAAAGGTCTGTACAAAGTAACACCACATATTCTTGAGACCAAAATAAAATGATTTAGCCAAAGTTATTTTAATCGAAAATTGCTTCGTTAAGTGTCTAGCGACCTTGAAAAATCTTATCTTTTTAAATAACTTTCATGGTCAATAGAGGCTTAAGGAAGCACTTTTGGATAAAGATAAAAGTGGTTAAATCGTCCCATTTTGGTCTCAGGAATATACTGTGCTAATTTGTACAGACTTTTTAGCGAAAAATTTTAATATTTTTTTAAAGTTAGGTTATGTACCACATAGAAATAATTTTTTTCTGCTTAAAATAAAGGAGATAGAAAAATTTTGCAAGAGACAAAAAAAGTTTATAATTACACTGTTTAGCTACATGTAAAGTTTTATGAATTTTTATTCAGCCATTAAAAAGTTATAAGAAATTTTGCACGTCGATGACCTATTTTTAACCACTTACATAATGTAAATAAGTAAAAACAATTTGTCTAGAAATACATTTTTCCATTACATAGCCACATACCAAATTATGTTATGATCGTATGAGCCAATTATTAGTAATTTAAAAAATACAAAATAGTTTTAAGAACTTTAATGTTCCGTAGCACCTTAACGAAGTACTTTTGGATAGAGATAAGTTTGGTTAAATCGTCTTATTTTGGTCTCAAGAGTATATGGTATCGTTTTGTACAGACCTTTTAGGGACACCCTGTATAATAACTGTGTCGTCAAAAAAATTATCGAAAATACGCTTTCTTTTGTATCGAATTAACCTTACTACCCCCCCCCCCCCAATTGGGTGAAAATGTCAGAAAAAAAAAAATTTAGAAAAATGTAGAAAATGGCCGTTCCTATTCATTTTTTTATAAAATTATATAATACTATTTTAGAAACACCCTGTGTATTTGTTTGACCCAAAAAATCGACATATACATGTAATAAAAATTTGAAATTAACATTGTAATAGAATCAATCAATTGGATTAGGCCCTAGTTACTAATTAAAAATAAGTGTTCTTAATATTTGGAAAAAAATGTTTGTCTGCATTAAAAGAACACCCTGTATAACTAAAAAAACACTTTCAGACTCCACAAAAAATAAATAATTTACCTCCTTTCATCCAAATATAAAAGTCATTTCCACCGTTTCATATTAAAAAATCGTAATGTATAAAAAAATTATGAGGTAAGCGAAACGATCTCACGACGAGACGATATTTCTGTTTTGATTGTGTGATGTGTGATTGACGTCAACGTAGCTCCCACGTTTTGATATAAAAAAGTCGTAATATGAAACGAATCAAATCTCCGAGATTCACTCCAAAATTTAATATACGAAAATCAAATTGAATGCGATAATGTGATAATGTGATAATTATGTAACTAAGAAAACAAAAAATAATTTGTTAATACTTTACGTAGAAACAAATATCACATATCACAATAGTGCAAGAACTAAAAATACCTAAAATTAAAATTGGGATGAAATAAGAAATATTGTACTTATATTTAAAATCTAAGGGACTAAAATTCAAAAATATTTAGAAATATAACCAAAATCTTTCAATTTAAAAGGTTAAGGCGATAGTCGGCAAATTTGAGCGCTAGATTTTGAACTTTGCTTAATATTTGCGATTTTGGACATTTTTTTTCCAGTGGAGCTTTTTTAAAAATTCTTTTTTTGTTATATGGAAGAATCTTGTAGCTACCAATTTCTTCATTTTTTGTTTTGCAGTACCGATTTAAAATTGAAATAATATTTGTCTTTCAACGGCAGCAATAAGTTAAGGTATAATCGAAGAGATTGTATAATTCTTTTTTTAATTTAAAATTTTTTTAATTTTTTTACAGCGCTCCAAAAATTAGGTAAAATGTTAAGAAATTTTTGGAGCGGTGCAAAAAGTTTAAAAAAACAATTTATACGATTTCTTCGTTAATATCTTAACTAATTGCTACCGTTGAAAGACAAATACTATTTCAAACAGTTTCAAATCTGTATTGTAAACGCCGCTAGGCGAAAGTTTTTTTATAAAGAGCCCGTTTTACTGCTGCCGTATGATTATTTGGTTTAACTTACAAAAATAAAAAATGAAGAAATTGATAGCTACAAGATTCTTCTATATACCAAAAAAAGAAATTTTAAAAAAGTTCCACTGGAAAAAAAATTATAACAAAAACGACAAATATCAAGCGAATTTCAAAATCAAGCGCTCAAATTTGGCGACTATCCTCTTAAGAAATTGCGGTACAACCGTAATTGCACCTAAGAAAAGATGGCATAAATATTTTCAGAGCCAGTTGCAATACTTCTCCTTAAACCCTAATAAGAGATTATGAATTATGAAAATAGTTCCAAAGAAAGTTTTATTTGAAAATGAATTCTCACATAGCGGGAAATATGAACACTTTCTCGATATACTTTTTTACTCATCAGACAATTGATCGACGGAAATTTGGTTGAAAGAAAATTTGATCAACAGAATATTTAGACAACATGGCACGTTTTAGACTGTCGTTTTTTAATATAATTTTAACTTGAAAGAAGAAGAATTCATATTTGCTTATACATACCTTAGGTCAGTTTAGGTTAGGTTAGTTCAGAAGAAATCCGCCTCTATAATCAAAAATAATAAATCAACCCCGACTTGATGGCATTCCACAGGAAGTGATAAAAGTCGTCGTAGAAAAACACAAAATCATTCTTCAAAAAATGTATAATAAAATGATGAAAGAAGAAATTTTTCCAGAAAAATGGAAAGCTTGTAAGGTGGTCCTAATGAAAATCCAGAAAAGGTCGAAGAACTATACCAAAATCATATGTATAGGTGGCGAACAAGTCAATATTAGCGATCGACCGGTGATAGCACTAACGAAAAAGAAAAACAGTCGTCTACTTCCATTTTTAAATCAAGTTTTTAGGTAATTTGTGTTTTCTTTTCAATGACTGTAACAACAAGTCGATCGCGACACATTTTTAAGATTAAAAATAAGATCTTATGTACAAGAAAGTGGTATAGGACGACCTGTCTGTTGGCCACTGCCAGAAAATGGTACGAGCAGATATATTAGTAGGCAAAATAAAACAAAAGCTGGATTTAGGAACAAACCTATCAAATCAACAACATTTTAATAAAACTCTCAAAAGAAGAGGTTTCAAGCATTACATCACAATACGTGTCAGAAATGCTTCCAACACTGCATTATGGCAGATAATTATAGAAAAAAAAATGAGACAAAGGGGTATTCTGACGCACTTAAAGAACATAATAAAAAGTTAGTTCCGTTATCGAAAGCAAAGTATACGTCACAGCTGGAGACGTCCCACAGGGGTCCGTGCTGGGACCACTCCTCTGGAATATTCTATACGAAGATATCCTGGACATTGATGCTGAATTAAGTACCCAATTAATAGTTTATGCTGATGATCTGACAATGGTAAGTTTTCAAAGAAAGGAATAGAAACTGGTGGAAAATGTAAATAAAACACTAAGAAATGTAAAAGCAAATGGATGGAAAAAACAAATGAAAACTGGCCCCGGCAAAAAGAGAATTCGTGCTTCTAATCAAGCGAAAAGGGTACAAAGAAATCAAATTCAAAATAGAAGACAAAGAAATTACTCCAGAAAGAAACTGAAATATCTTAGGAGGTTTGTGACTGGTCAAACAGGGTCTCGTTACCAAATGACCAAAGTGTGTAGTCTTCACATAAAGAAGTATCTTAGAATTATCGTGAACAAACATTCAACAGTCACCTTAGCTAGGTCGTAGTAATAGCCAAGGAAGTGAGTCCCAAGGTAATAAGAATAATTCCGACCTTCGGAGGAGCCAAGAGAAGAACACTACCAATATCGGCGGTAATAGATTAATATTGTATGGAGCAAGTATATTGTATTGTAGTAAATAACTTGACAACAAATATCATGATAAAGAAGCAAAAGTAGGAAGATAAAGAAAGGAACAGGAAATGGGTGAAGTTTTAGTGGGTAGTTTTATCCGAAGGTTAGTCCCACACCACCAGGCCATTGCGCGTAAAGGCATTTCCTCACATCTCAAAAAAAAAGATTAGTTCAGATTATTTTTTATTTTCTTAAGTGATTTTTGCGTTAGTTCCTGTCGAACAAATTCTCTTTTCAATTCATAGAATTGTTCTGTCGAACAAATGTCTGTTGAACAAGTCTGTTAAGCAAATATCTGTTGAACAAAAAGCGGACGACCTTGAGAGGAGTCTGGATCTAAATTCTGGAATCTCATCGATGTCAATTTTATCTCAATTAAAGCGCATGCGTGAAAGTCTTACCCGCGAATTTTGATTCGCCTGTAGTTAAGACCAAGTGATAGGCCAAGTACGGTGCCCTGTGGAACTGCTCCAGCTATTACGGTTACTTTTCTTTCGATATCTTTAATACACCTATTACTGAAATAACTTTTTATTATATTCGTTAAGTGCTACGGATTATTAGTGCACAAAAGCTTCTTGTTTTGGGGGTTTTCATAATTTTATTTTCCGCGATTGCCATATGCGCCATATGTTGTTGATTTTCCGCTTCAAAAACCCTATTGTTTTTCCGATAGGTTTGTTCCTAACTCCAGCTTTTCTTTTATTCTGCCTACTAATATCTGCTCGTACAACTTTCCGGTTAAGTCCAGCATACTGATCGGTCTGTCTATACGATTGTGATAGTTCTTCAAGCTTTTCTGCCTTTTTTATCAGGACTACCTTGCCAGCTTTCTACATTCCGGGAATGTTTCTTCTTTCATAATTTTATTATACATTTTTTGAGTGGTTGAGTGTTTTTGTACGACGAATTTTATCGCTTCCGCTGGGATGCCATCAAGGTTATTTATTGTTTTTCATTTTAGAGGCGGTTTTTTTTGATTACTTCTAAACTATCTGAACTAAGGTTAACTGACTTGACCTGAGGTCTGTACATGATTCGCCGGTGAGATTTTGACGCATGCGCTTCGAGGAAAGTGAGATTTCAGGAAACCACATCCTGCAGTGAAATATTGTCTTAACATTTTGGAACACGCTGTATTATTTACTTTTTTGGTTTTGATTATAAAAGATAACTTAAAATGAAAGAAAAATTTGTTAAAATGAATACATGGTGATTAATAAATCATTATGGAGATATAAGAATAGCCCAATGCTCATTATCCAAAATTAGTAGTAATAGTTTTGAAGATGTTTCAACAAAATTGATATTAATCTGATGATAGTTATTAATATTCAATTTCTTTTTTTAATAATAAAGGTGGTGATGCCATGAGTGGTGCTCCAGAAAATGTATATGGTCAATAAAAATGATAAATTTCCTTAAATAAATACGCAATTAGGTGGTGTGGAAAGTTGTGAAGGATAATAAAACTTATATCATTTATTTTCACTAAATGTGTGAGTTGAATAGTTTTAATCTTGTTAGTTCAACTCATTTATATTAAATTAAAAATCTCCAATTACATTTTTAATAAAAATAGTTCGGTATGTTTCTGTTTTTTAAGAAATAATTTTTATACCCACTTTTTTATTCGGAGTAAAAAACTTTTCTCCTAATAAAACAATATAGTATTATTTACTTATAAACACTAAAAACAGGATTGTTATGCCTGCCGTTCTTGGATAAAACAATAAAGATACAGGCGAGTGATTCACTGACGTAATTCCCAATATCTCAGATTTGGGTGAAATGTTTTTCTACGTTTCCACTGTCACTTAGTTTTTTGTAAAGCGAGTTAGGGGGCGATCAAATAATAAATACCCCACTTACTTCATGGTTAAATTTCTTTTTGCAAACAAGAAAATATGAAATTATGGCGAATGCGCCGGGACCATAAAAGATTCTAGATAGCAGGAGACAAATTGTGTTCGACAAAATAATAAAAAATAAACCATTCACGGTATTAATCCAATATTTGCAAGTGTGATGCTTAAAAAGTTGAGAAATTTAAAATTTGCACAAAAATTTTCCTCCATGTTTTGCATATAAAATGAGCTTTGATTTTATTACAAACAGTTATAAATTGAAACTAAACCATCCAATTTAAAATATCAGGACGTAAATTTAGAATATTCTATTATATGTATGTACTTTGAACCCAAAGTGGATCGAAACTTGCAATAAGTATTTTCTTTTTCAACTGCAAACGGCTGCAACATCACGATGGATCTGATTTCATTTCCGCTAAGATTACGTTTTATCCGAAAACTTCATCATCATTTAAATTTAAAGCAGAAAAGCCTGTACATTTTAACCTACTTATCTTATCATCACAAATAAATCTTATAAAAGAAAATATAAAGTACTTGCTTATTTTTTCTCTCAAACACAAAAAACCTTATTTCTTGTGGGAAAGTATAAAAATAAAAGCTTTATTGATTTGATTGTCTTCCTCAATTAAATCTCTTCAAAATTAATCGTTTATTTATTTGGTTTTGTTTATCCTTGGGTGAATCTATTCCCGTTTGGGAGCTTGCACCCCTTTACGCGTCATGTCCGTGACTGTAGGTCATGCCCATTGATTTTCTTTTAAGCACCTCGCGACGTCCAACCCACGTAGAACTAACGGCGCCTATGACTCACCGACGCAGATCCACATTCCAAAAAATACTTCCTTCGCACTTTTTAGCAAAAACAAACAAATTAGGAACTATTACGTTGTTTATATTTTCTTAAATAACTGTTAACAAAACGGTTCATATAAATTAGTACAACAAACAGAAAAATTAAACGACCGTAAAATTCTCTAAATTGATGTTTTTGGTTCAAGTATTTCTCCATACACCGAGTTTATAAACAAATATATTTATAATACCATACTTCCTGTTTTGGAGGCTCCCAAGACGCAAATTAATAAAAAACCGTAAAATTTGGTGTATTCGTTTTTATAATCATTCTTTTGTGGATTAAATTTTTTGAATTATCGGTAAAATTTGATAAAACTGCGATTCAATTTAAAATTCCCTTGATCAAAATTTTCAAATGACGGCTTGGAATTTTTTATTGTTTTAAAAGGCATCATTGTTCTATTAACAAAGATAATACTGTAACAATAATAGTATTCAATTTGGAACGTATGGAACACTCTGTATACTGATTTATAGTCCGGTCCATCTGTCCTTTACCATACAGGATGTGGGAAAAGTCCTGCATAATATGCCTATATCTTTTTTAATATTGGTTTGATCAAAAAATGCTTCATATAAATGTTGTAAGGTTTAAAAGGTGTGACATTTATTTGTGACTTTCCTTTTGGTTTTCTACATTATGTGACTGAGATAAGACTGTTAAGTTTGAAATCCTAAATAGAATAGTCCAACTTTTTTTTAATAATTTGAATTTACATAGTTTTCTGAATCCAACAATACCCCATAAGTCATATTTAACCTTCAACTTAAGACTTAAGAGTCATTTTCGAAATATGCTAAATAGGGTGCTACGGGAGCGTGGATAACACATAAACCACTTTTTGTACTACCATGTTTTTGTACCAAACTTTGGTAGCATTAAAAAATATTTATAGTGAACAAAATCGGAGAAAAGATTTAAAAAATATTAACAGTAAGTATATTTTTTAGAAAAAAAAATGTAAGAGCTCAATTTTTTTATATTTTATTACAAATACAACCGTTAGTAAAACTACATAAAAAGTTGTTTCAAAATCAGACCATGAGTCAAAATATTTTAAAAAGAATGAAAATAATCAGTCACTTTTTCACATGTAATTTTTTTAATCGAAAACAAAAAATTGTAAGGGCTCAATTTTTTTATATTTTGTTACAGATACAGTCTTTAGTAAAACTGCATAAAAAGTTTTTTTTAAATCAGACCAGGAGTCAAAATATTTAAAAAAAGAATGAAAATAATCAGTCACTTTTTCACATTTTATTTTTTTAATGGGAAACAAAACAATGTAAGGGCTCAATTTTTTTATATTTTGTTACACATACAGTCCTTAGTAAAACTGCATAAAAGGTTTTTTCAAAAAATTGAGCCCTTACAATTTTTTGTTTTCGATTAAAAAAAAATTTTGCGTTTTTTTGGGCGGCAAAAGTGCTCAAACTGTACCCCTTATATTTAAGGATCGGCAGGTGCAAAAAAAGCGGGTTTTTGATTTACAAAGTAGATACCCGTTATTATGGCCATCCGAGCCCTTTTTTGATTTCTTCATATTTTATATTAAATTGAGGCTTTTAAATTTACATTACGTTTTTTTTTGCTTTATCGACGCGGACTTTAAAAATTCGTAACTTTTGATAGGGGTTGGATATTATGGAGCGATATTTTTTATTTTGCTTATTACATTAATATTTATAAGCAAAAAAAATCGACACTTCTAAATTTTTTCCCTTTGCTTCAGAAAAAAATCGAACGTAAAATTTTCAAAAAATCGCACAAACGCGGTCGGATTTTTAAAAAATTTCAAATTTTACTTCATTTCCCTTAAAAAGAATAACTTTTACAGCTAATAGGCTATTTTTTGTTTTTATACCGAAGGGGTTGGGAAAATAAAGCAGATTTTTTGAATTTAAGGGTGGACGGCTCCCGTTTTAAACGGATTTTCATTTTTAAAAATTCCGCTGAATCTACTCTTAGAACCAAAACCGACACACATAGGGTTTTTTAATCTCAAAAAAATAATTTTTTTAATGTCCCATTTTAAAAAGTCGCAATTTTTTAAGCTTTTCGGTCTAATGTCTAATCAACCCCTCAAATTTTATTTCACCGTCATGTAATACACCTTTTCTGAAAGGTTTAAAGGTCCACTTTACGACAAAAAAAGAATCACTTCGCTAGGTCTTTTCGTTACCGAGTTATGACTGAAAATGTAGCAGGAAAAACTATGTATAGGACATTCGCGCTACTTTAACTAAAAATTAGTTTAACCTACAAAAAAAAGTTTCGAACAAAAGTTGTAGAAAATTTTATGCTCTATAAGATTGATAATAAATAATTCTATCGTAGGATTGATAGAAACCGAGATATTTGGAAAAAAACATTTTCATCTCATTTCCACGCCCATTACTCCAGAAGCAGGTACCCCTCAACTCGAGACTCTTTAGATCCTAAATGTATATGATTTAAGCTATAAATAAGCCGAGTTTCATTACCTCCGTATTTTTTTCCTTAATCAGGCTGTTTTTGTGCTAATTTTACTGTACTATTAAGATTTTCCAACTTGACAGTCTTATCTCAGTCAAGTGATATGGAAAAACAAAAGCTAGATCACAGAGATATGTCAATTATTAAATCTTACAACATTTATATGAAAATTTTTTTGATCAAACCAATATTAATAAAGTTATAGCCATTAAGCAGGACTTTTCCAGCATCCTGTATGTTTTATACAGGGTGCAACAAAAGTAAGGTATATATATAATAGCAGTAACGTTTTAATTGAAAGGCTAAAAATTAATGGTGCACAACTATCAAACGTCCCAGTGGAGATAATAGTTTCGTTGATAATTGCTATGTACAAAGTGGAAAATTTCGGAATTGACGATTCAAATAGATTAGTACAGAACGATGTAACCTCGGTGACAACTAAAAGTTGTGTGACAACTATGACAACGTGATAACAACCAACCTACTTTTGATGTTATACCATTAGTTCCACATTTGCCCTCAAGATGGAGATCGCTTAACTTGTAAAACCAATAAAATTTCAAAATAAAGTTTTTATTTATTTGAGGACACTCTGTATAGGGCAAATTGATATTTCAATTCTCCGAAACCCAATATATATAGAAAGCAACCAAACATACACAACTTCAATAATTATATTTTATATAAGCCAGTTTTATTTTTACTTCTTGAAGTAAAATCACAAAAATTATGAAATATAAATAAATACAATTAAATAAGTACAGTGACAGATTTTCTAATATATTTCTGTAATTTTATGAATTTATGGATGCACACATGGATTGCATGAAACAGATTAAACTGAGTTTTAGCTAAAACCATTCTTATATTTACCAATATACAGGGTGAGCTAAAATGATTGTGGTCAATTCAAATTTCCCGCCTAAAAATCTGGGGAATTTGTTTGCTTCAAGTTCATAGTAACACAAAATCATGTCAAAATCAAAACAAAGTAACTAGACTTCACAAAACCAGAGGCGTAGGTGTAATTTTTGCCGTTGTGTCAAAACTTCAGATTTTTGAATTTCGTTATTGTGCCTTCTAGTTCAACGTCAGTTTTTATCAAAATTAATTTGCGTAAGTCTTTGTTTTGTGTTAGCATCTGCCTCGAAAATGAAGAAAAACATTTTCAATATTTGACAATTGCTGTGAAATTAGAGATTTTGGAAAAAAAATTGCTACGCCATTGGATTACTAGATTTTTTTAAGACCTGTGTATTTGGTTGCCTACATATCAAACCACAATCATTTTAGCTCACCCTGTACCAAGTCCAGCCAAGCCACCCTTATACCATCCTAAACTTTTTTGCTTATAATTATTTTTTGTATATTTAGAACTACTTTCTACTTGAATACAATATTAACCTGTGATACATATTACATAATATTTACAAATGTGAATTAAAAGTAAAAATATTTCTTAAATTTTATAAGTTAATTAACGAAAAATAAGAAAACATATTTTTTAAATATTATTAAACCAATTAAGAAAATAAATCAGGAAAACATAAATTGTGTTTAATCTTTTATTTAGTAATAATTAACATAAATTAAATATACATATAATTTAAAAGTAACAAAACTTATTAAATATTATTTTAAACAGTTAAAACAATTAATTGATGAATAATTTAAATATCATTTGGTTTAATATTTCCATTAATTGGAAATTAATATTGTACCTTATAAAAGTAAATAAAATAATCTTACCCTTCTTTTATGGCTCCTTTGAAAATACAAGTGCAACAAAACAATCACTTTAGTTCATTTGACATTTTACTGTGCAATAAAACATGCCCAATATGCCATATGTTATCAAAGGATAAAGTGAACAAACAGATACAAATATTTACTTTCAAATGGGAACAAGGGAGAGGCAAATAAATTGAAAACAGCTGTTTATAAAATCAATAACGCATGCGCTCTTAATACTCATTATACTGGGATTTTTAACAGTAACGCAACAACTAGTTTTTTAAACCCATAAGTAATTTCGAAGACATTTTATGCAAAAGTTTGTTGAATTTAAAGAACTTGTCATGAAGTTCTTCTTCAAATATAAAGTGTCAGCGTTTTTTTAGAAAAAATAAATTCCGTTGTTACATTTAGTTTGAAATGCCCTGTATAAAAAATATTTATATTTCCGTCCTTCTAGCAAATTTTATTTCTATGATCAGCTTATACCTAACTTCACTCACTTAAAATTTGATTACATTTTTGAGGTTAATTTTTTGTTATTTAATCAAAAATATATATTCAAAAGTACTAAAACTATGGCTCAAAGTCGTTTAGAAAAAATAGGCACTATCTACAATCGAACTAGAGGATTAATTCAAGCTGGGGCTTTAAAGTGGAATGATAGACCTTTATGGTATGATTTATATGAAGCATTTCCACCGACTGAAGAACCAAGATATGATCGTCCTGCACCCAACATAGATGTTAAAGAAATATTCTATGCAGAAGATAAAATTAGAGCGTAAGACATACAACTATCTTCATTTAAATTATCGTAAAATTATAATTTTAGTGTGGTGCATAAAGAAATTAAAAATATTGGTGCGACTAATCTACTTAACAACAATACAAAATCACTTACTCAAAAAATAATATCGACTTATAATAAATTAGAAGAGCAGTATGAAGGAGCTGCACCACCAGAAAAAATATTACAAGAATCAATAGAACTTGTTAAAAAAGAACGTGAAGCTGAAAGAGAATTCTTCAGCAAAGAATTTGAATCAGAAGCAACAGATTTTACACCGATAGGAAATGAAACCCCACGAACAAAAATAAAAGAAATTTCAAGTATAAATGTAAAAGATTTATTAAAAGAATAAATTAGACTTTTAAACAGTTTGCGTATTGGAATTCTGGACTATTTTCATACTCGCACATATCCAATGCGATCTCACAACTTTCTCTAACCACTCGTTTTTCATCCTCTAAATATTTTTTTAAAATTTCCATACAATCTTCAGTGGCGATTGCTCCTAAAGCTTCAGCACACTCATGTCTCACCATTTCATTCTCCTGAAGATCTTTTAAAGATTCCATTAAAAACGGAGCACTGTCTTCCTCTTGTAATTGACCCAAAACAAAAGCAATTTCATGTTTAAATAAAGCTCCTCCATGTTTTAAACCTTCGCAAATAGCAAGCAATGATTCTTTTGTACGCATGTTTCTTAATGAAAACATTGCTCTATAACGATTAAAAAGGCTTTCATTTTCATCTAATAATATTCGTTTCAACTCTGTAACATCAGTAATTAAATGGGGTGGGGCTGGATCGACCGAATTATACGGATTTTTTGATAATACATTTTCTTTATTTTCCAACCATTTAATACGATTTAGTGATAAATCACATGTTTCTCTAACCTCCCGAATTGGATCATCTATGTATTTCTTTAATATCTCTTGAATTTCTTTTGAACCAATTGCACCCAAGGCTTCAGCTAAAAAATAGTTACTTAGTTCATATATTTTGTAGAGAAACAATGTAGTACCTGCTTCATGTCTTACAATTGCCTCTTGATTCACGTCTGCTAAAATTTCTATTAAAATAGAATTTGCGTTTTCATCTTGCATTTGACCTAAACAATAAGCTAACTCATGTTTTAAAAGTGCCGAGCTGTCCGAAAATGTGTCTTTAATGCAAGTTAAAGCCGTTATACCACCAATATTTCGTAAAGTAAATAAAGCACGGAAGCGCTCTTTTAATGGACGGTTAGGATCTTGTAAGACTTTACCAATTGCTTCAATTTGTTCATCAGTTACAATCATTTTTGGAAATGTTTATCTTTCCTGCAATTTTTAAGAAATTTTGATGTGATTTTGAGGTTAAGTTTTGTAAATGTCAAATTCACGTGTTTTTATTCTATGGTCAATAGTTGCTTTCAATCAAGTTGAATGTTCTTAGGAAATATTTTTTTATACAGGGTGTTTCTGAATAAGTGTCGGATAATCTTATAATGACTTTTGGACCAATTTTAAGAGAAAAAACAAAAAGTAAAGGTCTATTTATGCAGACAAATTTAACATTTAATTTAAGATTTAATATTTATCACTTATAATTTAAGAATAGTGTAGTATTTATGCATCCAGATTTAACACACTTAATCTAGAAAACGGAAATACGGGCTTCTTTCCTTCATTTTTTAATTTTTATGATTTATTTGTGTTTAGATATATTAAATCAAAATTTAAAAGAAAACAGCGGATTTCAACTAAATTTATTTTAACGCATGCGCAGTTTACGTAAAATTTAACATGTAAAGGCCTATTTATGCAGATAAATTTAAGAATTAAGATTAAGGACTTAAGATTTAAGACTTATGATTTAAGAGATAAAGTACTTGGTTTAAATGAGACCGTTTATGCATCAGATTTAAGAACTATGAAATAAGACTTAAGATTTAATAGTTGGTGATATTCATATCTTCGGTCCTCCATGTTAAATTTTACGTGAACTGCGCATTCGTTAAATTAAATTTAGTTGATATTCGCAATTCGTTGTTTTTCTTTTAAATTTTGATTTAATATATCTAAACACAAACAAAATAAGATCTGAAAATACAAATAAATCATAAAAAATTAAAAATTAAGGAAAGAAGCCCGTATTTCCGTTTTTTAGATTAAGTGTTAAATCTGGATGCATAACTATTCTTAAATCATCAGTGATAAATGTTAAATTTAATGATAAATTTGTCTGAATATGTAAATACACCTCAAAAGCTTATTTATGCAAAGAGATTTAAGAATTAAGATTTAGGACTTAAGATTGAAGACTTATGATTTAAGAGATAAAGTACTTGGTTTAAATGAGACCGTTTATGCACCAGATTTAAGAATTATGAACTAAGACTTAAGCTTTAATAGTTGGTGATATTCATATCTTCGGTCTTACATGTTAAATTTTACGCCAACTGCGCATGCGTTAAAATAAATTTAAAATTTGATTTAATATTTCTAAAAATAAAAACAAACTATATAAGAACTTAAAACACAAATAAATCATAAAAATTAAAAATTTAAGGAAAGAAGCGCGTGTTTCCGTTTTTTAGATTAAGTGTGTTCAATCTGGGTGCATAAATCCTTCACTATTCTCAAATGATAAGTGATAAATGTTAAATGTTAAATTTATCTGCATAAATAGACCTGAAGACCGAAGATATGAATATCACCAACTATTAAATCTTAAGTCTTAGTTCATAGTTCTTAAAGCTGATGCTTATAAACCATAAACAGTCAGATTTATTCCAAGTACTTTATCACTTAAATCATAAGTCTTAAATCTTATGTCCTAAATCTGTATTCTGAAATCTTTCGGCATCAATTGGCCTTAAGAATAATTTTTTTCTGCTAAAACGCTCCATTTCGGAAATCCAGGGCATTGAAATTTATTCATTTGTTTCAATTTTTTTTAACATAAAATCTACAAATTGTTAATGATAGTTGACTCAAATTTTGCAGATACCTTACTTTTGATAGCCTTCTTGAGATGAATTCGTAAATTTAAAAAAAAAGTTAGAGTGAAGTTTTTCGAATGAATCAACCCTTTGAACTTTTTCTCTTTTTGGTCCAAAAATCCACTCCTAGATTATCCGACACTTGTTCAGATACACTATGTATATAAAGGATGCTACATAAGTTCCACCAAAGTTTTGACCTCTTTCGGGTTGTGTGTAAATATGCTAAATTGGGCATAATAGATATCCATAACAACGGATTATTTTTATTCTGTCATTTTCAATAAGATATAGAGCGGTAATGCATTTTGGACCCTAATAAACTAACTTGTATATTTAGTACTGTTTGCAATTTGTTTTGAAAGGAATTCGTTTGCCATCAATTGACATGACCATCGAACCTCAAACAAACGATAATAAACTTAGCAGGGATTAACGATAAGAGCGATTATCTTTACAATTAAATTATTTTCAAAATTTATAATTTGTTTTTGCAAAATTAAATGTTTTACTAATTTAGAAGAAGCGCCGTGTTTCGCTGATAATGTTGATACAAAAAAATTAAAAAATTATTGAAAATGTAACAAATAATAAGAGATTTTCAGTGTTTTGTGCCCCTTTCTAAAAATGCTCAAAAGTACCATACTAAAAGTAAACCTGTTAGTATGATTGAACCGTTTTTTTAAACTTGGACGCTTGCAATAATACTTGACTTATAAAACTTGTTGCTTAACACGTTCACGCCGGCGCCGATGTTCATGTTTTTCGCTGTGAGACGGCGCTATAATTCATGCTGCGCGGCAACTGGCAGTGCACATGTTCGATGAGACAGTCTAGTGCGGGCCACCGGTGGTACGCGCCGGCGTGAACGTGTTAATATACTATTAAAATTATTTTATAGTGCCACTTAAAGTTAAAAGTGGAAGCTTTGTAACTAATCCTAAAAGATTAAGGGTGGGTTGCACATTTAAAACTGACAATTATGGGAGAAAATACATGCAGATAATATCATAATGTCAGTTTAAGCATGGTTTTAGTTAAAACCGAGATTAAACTCTTTCCTGCAACCCACCGAATCTTTTGTTACACCCCGTATTTCTAAAAATAGTTACTTTTTTTAAAGAGTAGAGGCCGCCAGCTCTTTATAATTTCAGCTCTATAAAATTGAACCACAGAACCAAAATGCAGATGGCCGTCAAAATATAAATTGACGTTCCCGTTTCTAAAAAAAACATATTTATTAACCGATAAGAAAACTAAATCGTTTAATCAGCTTTTTTAAATTAAAATCTCTGTAAATTAAAAATAAAATCCTTTCTACCTTCAACTAGGACCTTCGGTGATAACATTGAGGTTAGTTTGCCCTTAAAACTTAATTATGTAATAATAATCTCTTTAATATTGCAGACATGCTCAGGTTAGGGGTGGCTAAAGTCCTAAGTGGGGCTAAATTAAGCCCTAAACATATAGCAGTCCTTGCTAGAAATTCCAGCGATGTAGCAAAGAAACCAGAGAAAATTGAGGTGTTTATTGATGACCAGTCGGTTATGGTTGAGCCTGGAACCACGGTATTACAAGCGGCAGCATTAGTAGGGGTAGAAATTCCTAGGTTTTGTTATCACGAACGATTAGCGGTGGCTGGAAATTGCAGGATGTGTTTAGTTGAAGTAGAAAAGTCGCCAAAACCTGTAGCAGCTTGTGCCATGCCAGTTATGAAAGGTACACATAATTTACTATACAAAAATCTCTTGATTTAAATGTAATTTACGTTCTTGTTTTATTAAGGTTGGCGAATTAAGACAGATTCAGAAATGACTAGAAAAGCTCGCGAAGGTGTAATGGAGTTTTTATTAGTAAATCATCCGTTGGATTGTCCAATTTGTGATCAAGGTGGTGAATGTGATTTACAAGACCAGTCCATGGCGTTTGGGACTGATAAATCAAGGTTTACTGATAATGAATTTTCTGGAAAAAGGGCTGTTGAGGATAAGGATATTGGACCATTGATTAAAACAATTATGACTCGATGTATTCATTGTACTAGATGTATTCGTTTTGCTTCGGAAGTTGCAGGAATTGATGATTTGGGTATTCATTTTACATGTAAATTTAATTGATATAAATGTAATATTTTTATATTATTACAGGTACAACTGGTAGAGGAACTGATATGCAAGTAGGAACTTATGTTGAAAAATTCTTTATGTCGGAGATGTCTGGAAATGTAATTGATTTATGTCCCGTTGGAGCTTTAACAAGCAAACCCTACAGTTTTACTGCGAGACCTTGGGAAATAAGAAAAATCCACTCGATTGATGTTTTAGATGGTGTTGGTTCAAATATTGTCGTGTCAACTCGTACCGGAGAAGTTTTACGTATCTTACCCAGAACAAACGAAGAAATCAATGAAGAATGGTTAGTTTAAATTTATAGAAAAATTAAACCATTCAAAATTAATTTTAAGGTTGTCTGATAAATCAAGATTTGCCTATGATGGTTTAAAGAGGCAGCGTTTAGTAACTCCAATGTTAAAGGGAAACACCGGTGAATTAAAACCAGTCGATTGGGAAGCAGCTCTTATAACTTTAGCTAAAACTATAAAGGTTTCAGGTAATAATATTGTTTACTATTTATTTTACATTCCTCTCGCCCTCTGGTGGCAAATTATGAACTTCGATATTCGGTACTTACTTTTTTGATTTATCGCATTGGTACATGTTTTTTGAGATTTACTGAAGCTTTAAATGATAAATCTATTTGTGTTTTGTTTAAAACATAGTTATAAGGTACAAGAATGCACTGTAAACACAATTTTTGACTATGACAAGTACCGAATATCCTCCATTTATAGCGCCATCTATACGTACTTAAAATTCCCAATAGTCCGGGAGCCAACAATAGAAAAAAAATGTATTAAATAGTACAAGTACAAACCCACAAAATTTTAATTAATAGCACATGTCGATCGTAAAAATTTATTCGCCGTGCAAATTCGATGGCTAGTGATTTTAATATTTCCCAAAGAAAATGCTTGGAAAATATACAATTTTCAAATCATTCTACATCATCTGGCATTTGTTTTAGTTTACTTAAATAAAGAAAAAGTCCAACGGAAAATAGTCACCATACACCGTTACACCTTCTGGCAATTTGATAGTTTCATAGATTTATATCAAAAAACCGAAATTATATAAGAGTCATACATTTTTGTTGGCTAGAAAACACTCCCTCTCTTCACGCTTTAGTTCGAAAGATCGGTACTTTTGTATAATATCGTACTGCCTATTTTTTTATATGATTTATGTAGTAAAAATAATACATTGTTAAAAAATTAAGCAAATGCCAGATGGTGTAGAATGATTTGAAAATTGTATATTTTCCAAGCATTTTCTTTGGGAAATATTAAAACCACTAGCCATCGAATTTGTATGGCGAATAAATTTTTACGAACGAGATGTGCTATTAATTAAGAGTTTGTGGGTTTGTACTGGTACTATTTAATACATTTTTTTTCTATTGTTGGCTATTATATCTTATTAATCAATAATATTCAAAATTGAATAATTTTTTTTTAATTAAATTAAACCAACTAATAATTAATTTAATAGGTGGAAAAATTGGTGCTGTTGCGGGTGGTTTAGCCGATGCAGAAGCTTTAGTCGCATTGAAAGACCTTCTTAATAGACTTGGTTCTGAAGCTTTATGTACAGAACATACATTCCCTATGGATGGAAGTGGAACTGATCTTCGTTCCAATTATTTACTTAACAATAAAATTGCACCTGCCGAAGAAGCTGATTTGATATTATTAATTGGAACTAATCCAAGGCTTGAAGCACCTTTACTTAATTCCAGAATTCGTAAAGGCTATGTACATAACGAAGCAGAGGTAATTTGTTTAAAAAATAAAAAATTACAATTTACATAATAATTTTTGTTAGATTGCAGTTTTGGGTCCTAAAGTTGATATGCGTTACGAATATGACCATCTTGGCGATGATCCTTGTTTACTTTCTAAAATTGCAAGTGGATCTCATCCCTTCACTAAAAAATTGGAAAGCGCTAAGAAACCATTAATAATCATTGGTTCTGATACTTTAGAAAGAGAAGATGGGGGTGCTATTTTAGCATCAGTTCAAGCTTTAGCCAGTCGTGTTCAAGCCTCAGTTCAAGATGAGGAATGGAAAGTTCTCAATGTGCTTCATAAAGTTGCTGGACAAGTATGTTTATTTTTAATTAAAGAAGTGTTTTTTATACTTTTTTTTTTTTAGGTTGCAGCTTTGGATCTTGGTTATTCGGCTGGGGTTGATAAAATTAGAGAAATGAAAGATATTAAAGTATTATTTTTATTGGGAGCTGATGAACAAGCCATTACCAGAGAGGATTTACCATCAGATTGTTTTGTCATTTATCAGGGTAATGCGTCGATTCAATCCAAAACCCAATGCTTTTTGTCATAAAAGTATCAAAAGTAAACTTTTTCTCCTATCTGCTTGATGAGACACAGAAACAGATAGGAAAAAAGGCTTGGCTTGCCATGTTCGTTCCTTGCTCAGATTTGAGCATGTCCATTGCAGGTTTTCCCAGAATTGGGTTAAAAGTAAAACATAATTTGTGAATATAATTCTAGAGTTTAATATTTTTCAGGACATCATGGTGATCATGGAGCATCAATTGCTGATGCAGTATTACCTGGAGCAGCTTACACTGAAAAACAAGCAACTTATGTCAATACAGAAGGTCGGGCTCAACAGACATTGGTTGCAGTTACTCCCCCTGGTTTAGCACGTGAAGACTGGAAAATTATACGAGCTCTTTCAGAAATTATAGGAATTAAATTACCCTATGATAACTTAGATGAAATTAGGTACCGTTTAGAGGAAGTTGCTCCTCATTTAATTCGATATGGTTCAGCTGAAAGTAATAATTACTTTGCCCAAGCAAATGATTTAGCACAGGTAAAATATTATATTGAAAATTTTAATTTATCATAATCTTATTTTTTTTAGAAAATTACAAAGAAAATCCAAAGCAATCCACTAGATATAAAGCAGAAGAGCTTAGAAGATTTCTTTATGACCGACTCTATTAGTCGAGCCAGTCCCACCATGGCTAAATGTATACAAGCAGTAAAAAAACAGAGTGAATCTAAATTTTAAATTGCTTTAGTTTTCAATTTTACCCACTTTTAAATAATCTTACAACACTTCGGGTAGGCAAAAATATTAATTAATTTTGTTATGTTGTGAAGATATGTATATAAAAAATAAATTATAATGATTAAACTTTAATTAGTATAATAAATCCAATATAAGAAATAAAATTAAAACTTTAAAATTGTATTTATGAATAAAAAACCAAAGCTGATGAATCTACTGGGGCGTAAAGACTCATATTGTAGGTGCTTTTAAGTTTGATTTTAAACAGGATTATAATGTTATAGTAGTACAGTAATTCAATTCAGTTCTGTATTTAAAATCCTGTGTAATAATAATGAAAACCATAGAACTTTTTACTTCTATGGTCAATAATTAAGCAAATTCAGTACACTTCGGTAAATATGTTTGCTTTGAAAAATTTTGTTCTGTGATATAACCGATGTGAAGTTAGCGGCACCTTCTTCCAGCGGCGCGTCAGCTAGTCGCGTGGTATGGTTGGTTGCATAACCAGTGTCACTCAGCGAGTGCGGCGTTGCCAACACGTTTAGTTTCGTTTTTTTAATATACAGTGCGGACATAAAGAAAATCCCCCCCCTCCTAACTTTTGAACGGTTATGTTTTCGATTCTTAAAATTTGTCCACTAAAGTATTTAATTGTGAACTTTCTAATAAAGGTATTTTTGATTTTGTGGAACTTCCGGTTATACCGGAAGTGGATGGCAACTTTCTTATTTTAAATGGAACACCCAGTATATTTTTGCATTTTCGTGTTCTCCATAAAAATACCATTAAATTGACCTAGCGTAGTGTGGTCTTATTAGTCTTGTGTTAATCCTGCGTTCCTGTTGCAAGCCCGCAGTGAATAAATCACGCCCCCAAGGCGGAAAATAAGCGCTGGCTGCTTGATTCACCACAATATTTCGCCTACAATCCACATTCGAGATTTGGACAAACTATATCGGTGTCGAGAAACGGAAATTTTCTCACTTTAACTGTGCGGGAAATTAAAGAAATGTTTGCTTTTTAAAAAATTTATTTAAAAGTCCCAAAATTACTATTGTTGCTTAATCTGGTCCATAAATTATATTTAAATAAAAGAAAATTAGAACATAAAATACCAAGAAAATATACAATTACAAGATTTACTAAAGAAAATGTGAAAAATTAATAAAAATCATTATTCATCGGCGAGTGATTTAGAAAGATACATGGTGTGATATTCGTAAATACAATCATATTCAAAATATTTGTTCTCCTTTAACTTTTTAGACCACTCATTTGTTTCAACATCATAACAATCAATTTCATAAAATGCATCATTATCATAAACATCTCTTAAAATATAAAATTTATTTGATTCCATAAAAATGGCTGTTTTAATAGGTTGACCATCTGGAACTGTAGTAAGAAACCTCCATGAATCATTAGCTACATCATACTCTTCAATGTCCCTAGTGACCACACCTCGTTCCCTAAAACCTCCGCAGACATAAATTTTATCTCCATAGGTGATCATGGTGTGACGGGAACGTGGTGATAAAAGTGGGGCACACGACAACCAAGTGTTGGTTAATGGATTGTATTTCATCACTGAAGTGGAAGGGTTTTGGGCGCCATTCATAGAACCACCTGAAATGTATAGAATGTTCGCGAAATTTACAGAAGCGTGTTGGCAGCGTGCTTGTGGTAGGCTTGCAATATACTCCCAGGTTTTCATCATTGGGTCGTATCTTTCCACGGTGTTAGTTAGTTTAAATTCACCCGAACCCGATGATGATTTGCCTGTATTAATAAATCCTCCTATCGCATAGATTTTATCGTCAACTTCGCATATACTAAATTCCCATCTAGTGTCATTGATAGGTTCAATTGTTTCCCAATTATTGGTTTTATGTGAGAATTTTGTAACATATAAATACTCATTATAATGTCTACAAGTTACAATCGTATACAATTCATTGTTAAGTACTACACTATTATAGCCCCGGTATATGTCGGCATCAGGGTTAGGGATTTTGGTTAATTCGATCCACTTGGTGTCGTTAATAAAATTAAACACAATTCTTTCTCTATCACATGCACCAACTCTTAATATCGCCTTTTTTAGACCGCGAGTACTGAATTTCGCCCTAAATGAATTGCACGGTAACACCGACAGTTGTGTGATTTTTTCATGAATTAGATGGATTGCACAATTTTCTGAAAATATTATTTTCAGCCTTTCATTCAATTCCTTTTTGGAAATTTCATAAAATCGCACATGATCCAAAATATCTTCCACGTGTTTTAATTTCTCCTCAATTCTAAAACGTATTGTAATATTGTAAATTTTCGTAATCAAGTTCAATGATTTGGGGATTGATTTCTTTATAAAATTATTAGGCATTAGGCTCTAGGAAGAAAAAATACAGGGTGCGGGAAAAGTCTCATGTATAATGGCTATAACGTTTTTAATATAGGTTTGAATAAAGAATTGATATATATCTGTGACCTTGCTTTTGTTTTTCAACCTCACGTAACTATCAAGTTTGAAATCTTGAATGAAGTTTAAAATTTTTACCAAATTTCAGTGTCATTCCACATAAATTTTCTTAAATTTCCACCCATGAGCCAACGAGGGGCGTATGCCAATTTTTTATGGGGGTTTTATTTAATTCTTTTCATTGGCATACAGTATGAAAACGCGGAAAATAATATTTTTTTATTACAAGATCACATGACCGCTTGAGCCCTTTGGGACTGTGCGAATAGCATGCCTATAATTTTCAAGACTTAAATTTATTTTAACTATCTTTTGCTAAAAGGGCATGCAATATTAAATCCGAGAAAAACACCAATTTATTGTGAAAATAGAAATGCAATTTTCCATATGATCGGAAAGCGTGCGGGGGTTTAGTACCCGCTTTTCTTCTTCTAAATGTGTGAGTTGCATTCATGTCCTAAATAATTAATCTTGTTACTTCAACTCATTTATATTAAATTAAAAATCTCCAATTACGATAAAATAATAAATAAACCACCTACTTCATGTTTAAATTGCTTTATGCAAACAAGAAAATTTGAAATTATGGCGAATGCGCCGGGTCCTTAAAAGATTCTAGATAGCAGGAAAGAAATTATGTTCGACAAAATAATAAAAAATAAACCATGCACGGTATTAATCCAATATTTGCAAGTTTGATGCTTAAAAAGTTGAAAAATTTAAAATTTGCACTTGGCACAAAAATTTTCCTCCGCGTTTTGCATATAAAATGAGCTTTGATTTTATTACAAAGAGTTATAAATTGAGAACTATAAATTGAAACTAAACCATCCAATTTAAAATATCAGGACGTAAATTTTGAATATTCTATTATACCGTGCGGACATAAGGTAAATACCCCCCCTGCTCACTTTTCAACGGTTATGTTTTCGATTCTGAAAATGTATTTAATTGCGAACTTTCTAATAAAATCGGAGACCAAAAATGTCGCGAGTTCTATTATGATTTATTGAAAACAAACAATTCATAAACAACTCCTACAAAACATTTAAATAACATGACGAAATGACACTACAACATATTATAAAAGATAAAACAAACTTGAGAGCTCAAAAATGTGAATTTTATAACCTTAAATTTACTTAAAACATTTTCTTTTTCAAAAGTGAAGAAAAAATATGACTTGCGGGCGTTCAGAAAATTGTGTATAGAATCAAATTATTAAAAAAATGGTGGACTATTTCATTTAAGATTTCAAACTTTATAGTCTTATTTCAGTCACAGAGAAATGAAAATTTTTAAACCTTACAACATTTATATGAAACATGTTTTAAGCAAAGCAATATAAAATAGTTATAGCCATTATTAAAGACTTTTCCCGCACCTCTAATTTTTTTTTATACTTGTTCTTTTTAGAAAAACATACTCACGTAAGATTGCTGGGCTTAAGTCCCCATTGTAAAACAGCCTCCAATAAATCCAACTCGGAAAAGTTAACTACTTTATCAGCTGCAACGGCATGATGAATTTGCTCTGGACCCAATTTACAAAAAGACTCGGTTTGAGAAAGGTCCCAAAAGTTTTCATCAATAAAATTAAGGACATGTTCCTTAAGATCAACAAGCGAGTAGCACTCGGCGATATTCACAACAGTACTATAATTTTCCGTATCAACCTTCGACATCAAAAATTCTTCACATTGTTTAATGGCGTCACTTATTTGAATGTAATTGACGATGTCGAGGATGTCCAAGATGTTTTCCATACAAATTTCAAGTTTCAAAGTTTGCATGTACCCCAAAATATCCCCAAATCCTTTCGAGGAAATTCCGTTAATTTCAACTTGGTTACTTTTCGATTCCAGCATTTCGCTGGAAAACATGGCTTTGAAATAATCACTTTTTTCTGAAATTATTGCTTTATTCGCCATAAATTTTTCGCCAGATACAATTAACGTGATGTCGTTGTTCATGTATTTCTTGGCCATATTGAGCTTATCTAAAAAAATCAATCAAGTATGTCTATATTTAAAAGCTCTGGTTAAAAAATTTTTGGAGCAAAAATCGAATTTAGATTTGACTTGTGTCAAGTTAGCAATAGATTTCATCCATTAGTTATTTTTCAAATTGTATGCAAAATATAAACAAAAAAAATTTACCTTGCCCTTAACTACAATCACCCCTAAAATATCCAAGGTTAAATTGGGGAAAATAATTTTTTTTGGATAACAACTGACCGATTCTTTATTTTTCAGAATTGAAATATATGTTATAATGAACACCTTAAAATGTATTTTAAACAAAATAATAAAAACCTAAATTAGTATTATTTTTGTTTTTAAACTACATCTATGAATGAATTCTATTGCTAACTTCATACAAGTTTAAATTTGTCCATTATCTCAAATCGAAGCATGGACTATTTTGAATAATGAAAATAAATAATTGTACATACCTGATTTCTTGTAATTCGAGAATTTTCAAATAAATTTGGAATATTTTCACTAGCACGTTTTGTTTGCAAGAAGTTTACTTCACAACTAACAATTCATCAAACACTTGGATTGAAATGGTGGTAGAATTAGGGGGGGGGGTCGTAATCCTGATGGAATTGGTCAAAAGGCTAGATTTACTACAAAAGAAGCTTTTAACCCAAAATTATCTTCAAATACTAGGAAACTAATCGACTACTGTAATTTTCATAAGAAAAATATTTCCAAAATTTATTACTGTAGTGAGTCATCGGGTCCAGATTTTCTCGAAATCGATGTTAATTTTTTTAGAAAAACTAAACCCGGACTTTTACCAAATATTTTTTAAATTTTTTTTAATATACAGAGGGGTGGACAAAAAATAGCTAACGATGTAGCTTCGTTATTTCTTATCCGATTTGAATAAGTGATATGTCATATTAAATGGTTTGAAGAGTACTACTATCAGATAACAAAAGATTAATTTTATTTTTGAAAACATCAGAGGAGGAGGATGCAACTTTTCTATTTCAACATATTTTTTTCGATTGAAAAAATCATTAACAAAAATAATCTAAACCAATTATACCAATAATTTTCTTTTTATTTTTTTTATTATTATTAATTTTTTTTTTAATTTAATTCAATTGTTTTTTTTTTGTTTTGGAGTTTTCAGCTTTTTATTGAATTAAATTAAAAAAAAATAATAAAAAAAATTACAAAAATTAATTTAAAAAAAAAAATTGGTATAGTTGGTTTAGATTATTTTTGTTAATGATTTTTCTTAATCGAAAAAAATATGTTGCCATTTGAATAAGAAAAGTTGCCTCCTCCTCTTCTGATGTTTTCAAAAATAAAATTAATCTATTATTATCTGATAGTAGATAGTAGTATTCTTCAAACCATTTAATTTGATATAACACTTATTAAAATCGGATAAGAAATAACGAAGCTATATCGTTGGCCGTTTTTTGTGCACCCCTCGGTATAAAATAGCGCTCCAAAAATTTCTTAAAATTTTGCCTAATTTTGGGAGCGCTGTAAAAAGTTTAAAAACTACACACTCTCCGTTTATAACTTAACTTATTGCTAGCATTGGAAAAAAATATTATTTCAACAAGTTGTTTAGAATTTGGCAAAACGCCGCTAAACAAACATTTTTTGTAAAGAGTCGTATGATTATTTGGAAGAAATTAAGAAAAAACCTCCACTGGAAAAAATATGACAAAAATGCAAATATCAAGCGAATTTCAAAATCATGGGCTCAAATTTGCCGACCATCCTCTTAATTTATACCTGCTAATTATTAAGAAATCGAAGGAAAAACCCAAGGGATTACGGTAATTATAATATATTTTTAAAAGGAGTTGTAAATTCGTAGGAATCGTTAATACTCGGGGACTTAAAATTTGAATAATAACCTATTTTATCAGAAAAACCTTTTTAAATGATAATAAATATACCTTCCAGAAACGAAATTGATTTTGAATTTCCTAAGAAAGAATGCGATATTTTTGTACACAAACTAAAAGCCTGAATTTTATCAAATATATTTTAAAATTCATCTAGATATTGTTTACAATTGCAGTAAAATTTAAAAGTTGTTGATTTTTTCAATTTAATAATAATTAATTTTTGATTTTGGTTGGAATGTGAAAAAAGGCAAATGACGAATTAATTTTATTACAAAATAAAACTGACGTTTCGATGGGACATTACAGTCATATTCATGGCTAAAAACATGATAATACGAAATTAACTAAGAGGATTGGGAGTCTAAAGTAGGACAGGTTGAAAGTACCAATAAAAATCTTCAATTCTGTTATATTTTAAAATTTCTATCATCTAGACTACGAAAGTATTAGCTGCTTTTACAGTTAAAATGCGCGTTCAAAATTTACGAAATATGGCTTGCAATTATTTCAAACTACAACCATATTTTGTAAATAAGATTCAGTTTTATAATTGCATAGTTTAAATAACATTCAAGGCTAGACTTCTAAAAGACGACTTTTTCAAAAATTAAATTTAAAAGTCCAAAATATAAGTATAAAATAGGTCATATTTTACCCATTTTTAATAATTTTTTTTGCCATTTTGGTTATAAAATATTAAAAAACTGTCACATACAAGTCTTAAGCAGAGGTCCCACTTTCATATGAAATTCTTATTTTGTATGTAGCTCAATCCATATTCGTGTAGTTTGATAGATAAAAACAGGTAAAAACCCATATAATTTTGTAGACTCCGTATCCTCTTAATAACGGATCAACGAAAAATAACTATTATTGTAGGTGCCACACAATTTTTAAAAAAGTTCTGATTTAATAAATGAGTGTATGTTAAATAAGTAATGAGTAGTAGGTGTTATAAAATAATTGGGTTTGAATTTTGTTTCAGGTGAAAAAGTTGTTGATGGTGGCATGAAATTTTCGAAATACATATACCTACCAAATTTCAACTTTGTAAGAGTAAAACTGCTCCCATTTGATGTGGCTTTAGTTTAACGACTAGTTGGCATTTTTTCAAATTAAATTTGAAAATTATTCTCACTAATTTAAAAAGATACCTTAAAAATAAATAATTGGCGAAAAGAAGTTTTTTTTTCCGCATTTAACGGAATATCACGGCACTTGCCTGGCGTCATTTTAAAATATCATTTAAATATTTATTGAATTATGTGTCCTTACTATAAAAGAACTTGAAAAATCATAGTCATTCAAAAAGGCATTCAAATTATTTCGTAAAATACTCAAAATTATTGTTAAAAACTTTTACTGTTTGCTTATTTTTTTGTCATTATTTCAAGGCAAATTAAAATATTGCAAAGTTTTTATTTAATTAAGTTTCGTGGAATAACAAAATCAACTAATATCTTCGGAACGAATAAGGATTTCGATACGAATCTTTTTCCTTATATAAGAAGACTGAACTTACTTAAAAATAAGATGAAAAAATTAAAAATATCTGCTAGCTAAAAGAAGTTAAAAAAATTCAAAACGCGTACGATTCTCAAAATTGTAGTGCTTTTAGAGCTGGTGACAGAAATATTAGACCAAAAGTGGAACTGAGTCATCAATTTTAATCAGTTTTTAATTATCTTTCATTTGGGGAATCGATTTTGCAAAAATTCGAAAAAAAATTTTTAATATGTTTTGAAGGCTTTGGGCTTGATTTTTTTTCAGGATTTTCGTTTTTCTTAATTTTCTCAAAAAGTATTCACAATAGGGCGCATTTTAACTCCACATGATTCGGTTTTGCATTCTTCTATGGAGGAACGTATTCTGAAAATTTTAAGCCACAAATCGTTTAAATTGGTCAAGTGAATCGGCTAGAATTAATTATTTTCTGATTAATCAAAAATTTCATAGCAATTTCTTCGTCCAAAAATAAAATTTTCATATTTTCAACAGTTATTCGGTCATAACATCTAAACAAAAAAAGATATTAAAACTATTCTTTATTTGTTTTGAAGCTTACATAAAGACCTTTAAAATGAGCCATCATTCGTTATAATCGATTAAGGGAAAGCTGGGTAAAAAAGAGTCGAAATTGCGATTTTTACAGAGTTTTTTGCGTGGTTGAAATTTATGATTTTTTTAAGAAATTGAAAAATCAATCGTAGTGCTGAAAAACCCCTTTACAATACATATTTTAGTTCGAAGATGCGATGTTTTCTTACCTTACAGCAATAATTTTGATCGCGAGGTGTTGAAAAATCACAATTTCGTTTTTGGTGGGTCGATGTAAAGCCAAATAAAAAGATAGAGATTTTAAAAATTCAAACCGACCTCGTTCAAACAACCCTTTTAAAGATCACGTGTAGCGATTTTTAATTTTTAGATTTGTTTGAGCCTCATTTCCTCTACCGATTTTCTCTACGCGCCGTTTTTTATCGATATTTTGCTACGCTTTTGAAAAAAAAAATCCCGACGCCGCTGAAAGGGCCAAACAAAACTGAGTATTTTTCTACGTATTAAGGGTACCTGAGGCCATAATCTAAGCTACATTTCGTTAAAATAGAATGCGTCGTTTGGCAGCTACGATTTTTTTAAATTTCGATAAAAAAATGTCAAAAAAGGTACGCCAATTTCAAACCGCCAAAAAATAACTTAAAAATAAAATTTTCGGAATAAAAATCGGCCTACTTGTTTCTCGCATGATTCTTGTTTGTAAAAATACTACGCACGATTTTTTTCCATTGGCCGAAGTCTCAAACTTGTTTCTACCGATTTTTCCGTTTATCCGCTAAAAAACGCGACATTTTGACGTTTTCAAAGAAAAATTCGTCCTCGCCACAAAATTGACCTAAGAGGCTCGGAACTTTTGGATCTCGTAAATGAGGATGTGAGAAAAAATATGGTCGTTTCGATTTTGAACCCATCGGAGCTACTATTTTTCAAAGTCGGCGCAGCGGACGCTCGAAAAAAACCGCGAAAAAATTGACTTTTTTGGGAGCGTTTTTTTTTAGTTTTCCTGTGACTCAAAAAAATTGAACTTCCGTAGGATTATAAAACACACATTTCCCTTTAATTAGAGACCAAGTGTTTGAAATTTGGTGAAAAAATGTTCCCGCTGTGAATAAACCGAATCCGGGCCGATTTGACGTCTAAAAACGTATTTTCGCGATATCTCGGCCGTTTTAAAAGATCGATGTGGACAAATGGGCTCAACATTTTCCGTCTTCGATTCTACACGACATACTAAAATTTGGTCGCGATCGGCTAATATTGAAAAAAATTATTCGCGGACACCGGTTTACCCTTTTCGGGGCGAATAACTTTATTCAGGGGGGCGCTAGAAAAAAATGTTTCGAAATACATATACCTACCAAATTTCAACTTTCTACAATAAAATCTCAAGGCATCATATAAACTAACCTAACCTAACCAAACCTGCTATTAGCGAGCTACACCCGTCAATGAGAGAAATTAGTATTTTTTATTTATTTAAGTTTATGTTCGAACATGTGTAAATAATCATTTGTTTGTATTAATAAAAGTGTATTAGATATATTTTTGTATGTTTTTATTCATTTTAATCAATTAACACTAAAGGTGAACACGTGTTGGCAACTTCGCACTCGCTGAGTGACACTGGTTATGCAACCAACCATACCTCGCGACTACATGTCGCGTCGCAGGTCGCGTCGCTGGAAGGAGGCGCCGCTAACTTCACATCGGTAAGGTTAGGTTTGTTTACAAATATGTAAAAAAGTAATTTAAAATAGAAATAAATTAAAGATAATGGCATTTTTAGAGGTAGGAATGTAGTTATAAAGATTAGTATAAATTAATGTAATCATAAAATAATTTTTAGTGGAGGAAATTTAACTTTTTTGAGTTAAAAAAGGGGGTGGACGATGGGGAGTTATCTAGACTTCTTAAAGTAAGTTAAAAACAGATTAACCCATATATAAGTTATTAGTCTTACTCTCTTCCAACTATTGCTTTTTAGGATACCGAAATTGCAATAACTACCAGCGGAAATAACCACCTCGTAATATGTGATTCATTAGGTCAAATTCATCTAATATCAAGATCCTGGTATATTAAAACTTTTACAGCATATGAGATTAAAACCTTATTAGCACAGCAGCTTAGGAATTCACCTCTATTAATAACAATCGGGGTAAGTAAACGGTTCTCCTCTTGTCAATTTTACCTCTTAACTTTAAAAATCCCTATTACTATGTTTTTTTTTTAGGAAGATGAATTAGGTATAAATCCAACCATTAAAGTGTGGGATACAAGTCGTTATGATAAAAATGGTATACCCTATTGCTGCCGAATTACAAGAGCTATACCTAATAATCGGCCTGTGCAAGTTAGTACGTTGTGTGTTCATGAAAATATGCAATTAATGGCTGTGGGATTTGTTGATGGATCTTTGGTTTTATACAGAGGTGATGTAACGAGAGTAAGAGGATCGAGGCAAAAAATTCTTCGTGAAGCAAGCTCTGCTGTTACCGGTTTAGCTTTTAAATCTTCAGCGAATGCGATTTTACTCTTCGTTGCTACTGAAAATGCTATTTACATTTACAATATTACAAATAAGGATAAAGAAATTATGGTATTTATATTAAATCACTTTAATTATAAACTATTATATAATTATTTTATTTCAGTCACATTTAGATAATATCGGGTGTGCAATGCATTGCAGCGTTTTAGCTGAGTCGGTTCAAGAAAGCCATTTTATGGTAGCCAGGAACGATGTAATTTACAGTAATTATTTTTAAATTACTGGTAAACTAATTTACAATTTTAGGCGGTTTATTGTTATACATCTGATGGTCGTGGACCTTGCTACGCGGTCGAAGGTGAAAAAGTAATGCTGCAATGGTTCCGAAGCTATCTTATTATAGTCTCAAAATCGACTAGGCTTACGCCTACTCAACCTGAAGCTGGAAGAAACGCTCATTTAATAACTGTACTAGATATTCAAAACAAATTCATTGTATTTTCCTCCCCTCTTGATCAAATTAAGGCTGTGTTAAATGAATGGGGTGGTTTTTACATAATCGATTTTGAAAATAATATATATCATTTAAACGAAAAGGACTTGCAATCAAAATTATCATTACTTTTTAAAAAGAATTTATATGATATCGCTATACGGATAGCAAAATCACAGCAATATGATAGTGATGGTTTGGTTGATATTTTTCGGCAATATGGTGATCATTTATATGGAAAAGGTGATCATTCTGGAGCCGTCGATCAGTATGTTAAGACCATTGGAAAATTAGAACCAAGTTACGTTATTCGAAAGTTCATGGACTCCAAACACATTGATAAATTAACATGTTATTTACAAGCTTTACATAAGCAGGGACAAGCCACTGAAGATCATACCACTTTATTATTAAATTGTTATACTAAATTAAATCAGACGGATTATTTAAAAGAGTTTATACTACAAAAGGATAGAGATTTAGATTTTGATGTTGATATAGCTATAAAAGTTTGTAGGTAAGCTAATTTCGATTAATGTCAAAATATTTGACAAATCATGTTGTTCCGTAAAGATAACAAATTTACAAAAAACAACACTCGCAAATATTATAAAACATTTCTTCATGCAAGCCTTTTTATATTCTTTAAGTTCACAAAAAATGCTTTCAAAAAGTAATTCGAAAAATTTCGATTATTAAAATTTTAAATTGTAATTTTTTTTAGGCAGGGTAGTCCCGAGGAAGCTTTAATGTTAGCGAAAAAGCATGAAAAACATGACTGGTATATCAAGCTATTAATAGAAGATTATAAAAAATATGTGGAAATAATTTCTTATTTATCAAATTTAGATTTTGATCAGGCCGAATTTTATATGAAAAAGTACGGTAATGTTTTGATTGAGAAAGTTCCTTATGAAAGTACTCAATTCCTTAAAAAGTTATGCTCGGATTATAAGCCTGAAAATAAACCGTTAGTTTCTGAAAATGCACTTAATGGTTATAATGAGGAAATTAAAAAAGCTGATGCTGAAGAGTATATTCATTTATTTCTTAACAATTCCGCCCGTCTTGTGGAATTTTTGGATTATTTAATTCAGGAAGGGATTATTTTGAGTGCTCTGGTGTATGATACACTTTTAGAACATTATTTGTACTTATGGGAAACTATTGAAAGTGATGTAGAGAAAAATAGGTTCATGCAGAAGATTTTAAAGTTTTTACAAAATGGAGATTTGGTTTATGATAAAGCGCAAGCTCTAGTTGTATGTCATATGCATGGGTTTAGTGAGGGAATATTGTATTTGTACGAAGAACAAAAACTTTACCAACAAATTTTAAGGTAAATATTTTATTAGTTATTAGACTTTACTTTATTTTATTATTTTTTTTAGGCATCATATGTTAAAAAAGGATTCAAATGCAGTTTTAGCTTGCTGCAGGCGGTTTGGCCATCAAGAACCAAGCTTGTGGGTACAAGCTTTATGGTCGTATGTGCGAGAATCAGATGGAGCTACCAACGATCTCTTACCAGAGGTAATGATTTAGAATTTACACAAGGGTGTAGCGTTTCAAATAAAAAATTTGAAAATTAATAATTTATATTTAAAGTATAAAGAAAATAGAAAAAAATATATAAAAAAATCAAGTCTCTACAATATTTCGTTCAAAAGTTATGAATTTTTATATAAAACATGGCATTCTGATAAATGAGTAAAGGTGTATTTTGAAAAATTCATATTTCGCTTAATAACTAAAATTAAGAAATAAAAATTCGTACAGATAAGTTTTTAAAAATTACTGATATTAACATATTAAATTTTTTTAAATTTAATTATTTTTTAAGATAGATAGGGGAGAGCGGGGCATGTTGGCGCACTTTTTACTTTTGATTTATTTCCGAATAAGGAAATGAAACTGAAGCCTTGTTGCACTAGTTACATTGAACATACAGTGTGGCCATAAAGTAAATCCCCCCCTGCTAACTTTTGAACGCTTATGTTTTTTATTCTGAAAATTTGTCTACTGAGGAATCTAATTGCGAACTTTCTAATGAAGGTATTTTTGATTTTGTGGAACTTCCGGTTATACCGGAAGAGGATGGCAACTTTCTTATTTTAAATGGAACTCCCAGTATATTTTTGCATTTTCGTGTTATCCATAAAAATACCATTTAATTGACCTAGCATAGTGTGGTCTACGATTAATACTTTTGGAATTACGCCCATTTGAAAATCGCATTTTTATGCAATTTCATTTAGACCAGAAGTTGGACCCAAGTGCCCAAACTTCCTTATTTTAAATGAATTTTTTTTGCAATTGGGCGTAATTCCGAAATTATTAATCGTAGACCACACTATGCTAGGTCAATTTAGTGGTATTTTTATGGAGAACACGAAAATGCAAAAATATACTGGGTGTTCCATTTAAAATAAGAAAGTTGCCATCCACCTCCGGTATAAGCGGAAGTTCCACAAAGTCAAAAATACCTTTATTAGAAAGTTCGCAATTAGATTCCTAGGTAGACAAATTTTCAGAATCAAAAACGTAACCGTTGAAAAGTTAGCAGGGGGGGATTTACTTTATGCCCACACAGTACAAAATTGCACCAATTTCTCCTGAATTCCTTTGTATTCATTATTTTATTTAGCAAAATTTTTGCACCAATTTGCCCCACAAATGGGGTATGTTGGCTCAACAAACGGGGTTAGTTGGCACAAAAACTCAGAAAATTATCTTCAAAACATTATTACAAGAAAACAACTATAAAAAAATATTTGCTATTAGAATAAGGCTCTACTCAAACTAAGCAAAAATATTCTTCAGATGAACAGTCTTTAAATTTTTTATTGCGCTTGTTCTTTTTTTTCTTGTTTCCTTCGTCCTTTCCACTCTACTTCCTCTTTGTTTGTTTAGCTTTGGGCTTGCTTTGGTTTTTCTTCATCTCTAAAGCTAGTTTTTCGGGTGTATTAGTTAATATGGCAGACTTGCATTTTTTTCTTGAGTTGTCACTTTTTCTGAGCCCAGCCCTGGGTAAGGGTCTTATAGTTTCGTGAATAGTACATTTAGTGTTATTATCTTCTTTGTTACATCCGGGTTGAGGGCTTAAAAGCCGAGCAGGAGGTGTCCTTTGTAAAACATTCTGTTCCATCTATTGTGTTTCATTAGTTAATCGGCCAACTTCAACAGGTTGCGCAATAGGCGGTTCATTTTCCCGATTATTATTGTCAGGCTGATCATTTTCAGTTTCCTTATCCAGAGGTCTATCTGTAGCCAAACCTGGTAAAAACTCTGACTCATCAAACACATCCCTATTGAATGGATAAATTCCAGTTTTTTGAAAGCCTGATGTTATATTGTTTGGTGTTGTCGCTAAAGGAAGAGCAACTTTAACAAAACCTGGAATGTCATAAATTGTCATGGATTTTCCAGGATGATTAGTTATCCAGGAGTCGCAGGCACTGTTTACATACTTCTTTAGGGGTCCGTAAACTGTCACATCAAGAGCCTGGAGCTTATGTGAGCAATGTGGCAGAAACATTAATAAGGAAAGGCCGTTTTCCTTGGATATCTCCAAGCCTTCAATTGACAAATGGGAAGAGTGATTATCGAGCAGTAAAAAAATGCTGGCTTTTCCTTAGAGCATTTAACATGCTTGATAAAATGTTTAAGAAAGTCAACAAAATGGTTCTCTTTCATCTATCCAGGAGGACCATCTCTGTTCTCTAAAGTTAACACGTGGCAAGATAAAGTATGGAGGTATTGTATTACCCATTGCTGAGACAGCGCAAGCTAAAGTTATCAAAGTTCCCCTTTCTTGTGACGATACTCTGCCAATTTGCTTGAAACCTTTTCTTGCTACAATTCTATCCAGTTTTTGTGTTGTTGTAATGCCCGTCTCATCCATATTCCATATGTCATGGACATCAAACTGGAACTTATCCATGATAGATTTTAAATTGTTGAAAAATTGATTTACATTCTGTTTAATTTAAAAAACCCTATGCGTGGGTGATTTTGCGGGGATGAGTACATTCAATTAAGCTTTTAAAATTCAAAATAGCTAAAGAAATAGTCCGACAGGAACCATTCGCCCCTAAAATTAGAGTTTTGAGTTAATTTATGTATAACTTTCCAGCCCCTTCGAGTATAAAAACAGAAAATAGCCTATGGCATATGTAAACATTATTCCTTTTGAGGGAAATGAAGTTAAATTTGAAATTTTCTATAAACTGTGGGCGTCAGTGGTACAACCGTCCGGCCGCGTTTGGGTCGATTTTTCGAACATTTTACGTACGATTTTTTTCTGAAGCTCAGGGTCACAATTTAGCAGTGTTGATTTTTTTACTCATAAATATTAATGCGATGACCAAAATAAAAAATATTCGACCTTAATAGCCGATCCCTAGCAAAAGTTACGAATTTTCAAAGTCGGCGTCGATAAAGCCCAAACCACAAATTTGAGGGCGCCAAAAGTACGATTCGGGTAGAATTTCGGATGCCTAGGGGGGAACGATGAATTCGATTTTTCGTTCGGGGCGGAATAACATTGTTCGGGGTGGTCCGATCGAAATGGGACCTACAAAATTTAAACACTCTACGAAAAAAAAAAGCTCCCTTAGGAAGCGAAATCGGGCATAGTTCGAGGAAGTTTTTTTGTCTAGAATTGAATATTATTAGAATAAAAACAAAAATGATTTTATGTTAACCATAAAAAAGTTGCCGCTGTTTAGCTCCAACCCTCCTTAAAACTACCCTTTCAGAGCTTTCAAGAAATCTGAAAAAAATTGAGAAATTATATTTTAAACGTATTAGTCTTCACAACAAATTTCAAATCTTTATTACAAACCGTTTTCAAATAAATGACAAAAAACCTAGTTTTAGTCACAATGGTTAAAGGGCTGTAGCTCCCTTAGGAAGCGAAATCGGACACATGTTTATAGGAAGTTTTTTTCTTAAAATTAGTTGTAGAATCGCCTCCTAAAGTTTGGCCGCTTAATTTGTGGACACCCTGTATAAAAAAAACCAAATCATGAGAAATATTTTCAAACCTCAAAAAAAAATAATTTTTCGTATTTTTTCGATTCTGAAATTTGTTTATCAAGCGAAGCGCTTTATTTTATTTTTTTGACAAAAATCGAGAATATCAAGCGAAATTCAAAATTGTACGCTAAATTTTATTGATGACAGTGACAATCATTATTGGATTATTATTCATATTTTATAATAAAATATATTCTAATAATAAATTCTTATAACTCTAATCACGATTATTTCAGATATTAAATGTGATAGCGAAAGAACGCTTACTTTCCCCGCAACTAGTCATTGAAGCAATAGGAACTGGAAAGGCTGATACAAATTTATCACACATTCGTTCATACATCTTAAATGAATTGAAAAAAGAAAACCAAATCATGATGAACGATAAAGAACTCACTGAAAAATATCGTAAAGACACGGATGCTTTAAAAGGAAAATTAGAAACATTACAAAATGGTCCCATACTCATACAAGGCTCTCGATGTGCCACCTGCAATCACCCTTTAGAACTACCCAGTTTACACTTCCTCTGCCAGCACAGCTATCATCAACATTGCTTCCAAAGTTATTCAGAAAACGAAAATGAGTGCTTAGTTTGTCAACCAGAAAATAAAAAATTGTTAGACATACTGAAAGCGAGGGAACATAACAAAGACTTGCACGAAACATTCCATTCGCAGTTGGAAAAAGCACCGGATGGCTTTGCTTTGGCTGCAGAATATTTTGGTAGGGGTGTATTTAATACAATCAAGATAATAAGCGATAATCCAAAGAGAAGAGTGGTGAAAGAGGAGAAAATAAAAGAAAAACCTATTCAAACAAAAGAGGTAGTACCTCGTGAATCACCCATGTATGGTTTAGGAGCCGAGGCAAGAATAAGACAATCTGAAAATAAGAGAAGTGTTCCTGTTAAAACAATAAGTGAAGGCAGAGTTCGATTGGAAGAAAATAAATTTAGTACATCTTTAGAAGCCAATATTTCTATGCTTAATGTTAATCCTAATAAACCAGATCCAAAAGCTGGCAATAACCCATTTGATGATGATGAAGATTATGATGACACTAAAAATCCATTTAATGAAGAAAATGAGAACGATTATGATAAAAATCTAAATCCATTCGAATAATATGCTTATATAAATATTTAATCACGCTTTTCATTGTATAAATTGAATATTAAGAGGACAAAATATAAAATTTTATTTTCTAATTGTAAAGGAATAAATAAAAAGTTTATCTAAAATTTATATCATTTATTTGTAATTATTAGAGTACAAACATTAAATTTAAATTTTGTTGAAAGCAGCGATATCAACTGATTGAACGAAATCTTCAAATTTCTCGATTTCTTCAACTAATAAATCAACAGAAATTTTATCATCTTCGATAACACACATAATTTGTAACTTGTGAATACCATAACCAACGGGTACTAGTTTGGAAGCTCCCCATAGAAGCCCTTCCATTTCGATGGTTCTAACATTTTTCTCCATCTCTTTCATGTCAGTTTCATCATCCCATGGCTTAACATCAAGTAAGATGCTACTCTTGGCAATTAGGGCAGGTTTCTTGTTTTTCTTTTCGGCATATGCTTTAAGACGGTCTTCGCGAATTTTAGCAGCTGCCGCATCTTCTTCTTCATCATCTGATCCGAAAAGATCGACATCATCGTCGTCATCTTCGACCTTCGCTGGTGCTGTGGTGGTTGTTCCAGTTTTCATGGGGCAAGCACCTGCTGCAAACTTCTTACGCTCATCAGCGGAGAAGGATTTGATGTGGTTGTACCATCTTAGTACGTTTTGAAGGGCACTTGTGGGAGCTTTGGAAATAGCATTGAATGTTTGTACATCGGCTTGACTTGGGACATATCTGTTAAAAATACAAATAATTAAGAAATGACATTCCTTAAGAAACTTCAGATGAAGCATTACCCACTAATGTAGCTTTTGTCTTCTAAGTACGAGTTTAGTTGTTTAAGACCTTGTTCAGTTTTTACGTCTCCAAAAGCCATGGTGGAAGAATTTGTTACTAGTATGGAATTAAATTATTAAAGCTTGAACGTAAGTTAACAGATGCGGCGTGCTCTACAACGAGACGTAAAAAGAAAGAAAATTGTGACGTTTGACACGTACTCCAATTCTACCAACTCACCAACTGTTTAAAATAATTTTTCCAATTTTGCCAACAAAAACTTTAAAAATTTAACAGCGTGTATTACAGAGTGACTCGAAATCAAACAGTCAAATTTTAGCAGCGGATTTTTTTACCTTGCAGTAAATAAAATAGGATGTGGCTATTTGCACATACAGTATGTACGAATAATTGACTATTTGCACATACAGTATGTACGAATAAATGGCTATTTGCACATACAGTATGCATGTGTAAAGGTAAGTCTAGAGATTGGATTCAAGGTAGTGTCCATTGTCCATTTGAGATCACTTGCGGTATCGAGAGACTATAGAAAGTGACTTTATAGGCGACGAGCGTATATTGCGAACAGCGCCCCCTGGCGGCATTTCGGTGCAAAAATACAGGGAATCAAAATATATCTTTGTTGTAAAATGCAGTTAAATTTTTGTGTTTCTTGTATTTAAAGTTAATTCGTTTTATTAAGGAAGTTTGTTGCTTGAGCTATAATGGAGAAAATGTCTTATTTTGAATTTTCCCCAATATTTTTTGACCATAAAAGTAGTGAAAATTTTTATGCTGACCATTATTGGGTTTAAAAGAAACGAAAAAGACAGCATAATAAATTAAAACTGAGGTTGCTTGTGGTTGGAATATAAGTCGACTGCAAAATGTGGCCAAATAAAATACATATATGGAAAGAAAAACACTCAAAAAATGTTTCCTTTAAAAAAATAATAAGTAACTTTAGTTTATCAAAGGAAACAGAAATACTATCATGTTTCAACAAATGCTTAAAATCAGTCTTCTAAAACCAGACAAGCTCGAACATGACCTTTGTAATTTTTACAATGATATTTTCACTATTTTTATTTTTTGATTTTTTTGCTATGTGTTTCATTCTTTTGAGATTTCAACTAATGAAACTTACAATGAAACAGAAGTTGTAGAAACAAGTTTTATTTAAAGCAGAATTACTAACAGACAATCTAAAAATAAAGTTGTAAATGAACTTTCAACAAAATAAACAAACTACAAATTAGATCGTGTTTCTTTGGTTCCCAAACTCCACATCAAGCCTAATATAATAGAAATTTATAATATACCACTAATATGATAGTAAATCTTTATACAGGGTGTCCCATTTGACGTTGGACTGTATGGATATCTTTGTTATTGTTGGAGATAGAAAGTCTGTTAAATGGACAAAGTAGTAGAGATTTTTTCGAATATTAATAATTCATTTACAACAAATTTGAATATCGCATCGTTCCAACGCTATCTTGAAAAAACCTAAAAATGCGATTTTTAAAATATGGCTATAACTTCTTTATATTCTGTGGTACCAAAAAAGTTTTTTGACATAACACAGACAATTTTTTGTGTAAAATGCAGTAAAACAAATGAATATTTTTTTTCGCTAACGGATTGATCGGAAGTGAACCAAACTTATTTTTTTCTTACAGCAGCCATATTGGATTTACACTTATTCGGAATCAGTATTTTTTTCTGAGTAATTTGGTATACCATATGTCATATTTAAAAAAAATAAAATTATTTGATTTTATAAACTAACATTGGACTTTAAGAGATGTAAATTGTCAATAACATATATGTAACTATTTAAAATATTAAATGTAAAATAAATCTTAACACATATGTATTGGCAGTTTACATCTATTCAAGGCCATTTTTGGTTATTAAAATAAAATTATTTCTATTTTTATTTAAATATTACATATGATATATCAAATTACTCAGAAAATACAGTAATTCCGAATATATGAAAATCCAATATGGCTGCCATAGGAAAAAAATAAGTTTGGTTCATTTCCGGTCAATCCGTTGGCGAAAAAAAATATTCATTTGTTTTACTGCATTGTACACAAAAATTGTCTCTATTAAGTCAATTTTTTTTTATACCACCGAAAATAACGAAGTTATAACCATATTTTGAAAATCACATTTTCTTGATTTTTCAAGATAGCATTGCAACGATGATGCGATATTCAAATTTTTTGTAAATGAATTATTAATATTCGAAAAAATCTCTACTACTTTGTCCATTTAACAGACTTTCTATCTCCGATAATAACAAAGATACCATACAGTCCAACTTCATATGGGACACCCTGTATATAATATTATATGTATGTGCAAATAGCCACATCCAATAAAATAACACGCTTTTATTATTGCCAAATTTTATTTTTGATGTAGTAATTCACTAGATAAAAAATCAATGCTCTGAATAAAACTTTTCTTTGGATAAAAACGATCTTCAAAGTTATCTTTAAGGAAACTGCATTAATTAATACAATTATTGTGTTATTATTTTTATTATAAATAAATTAAAAAATTGTCAAATAAAACATAACAATCATACTATATTATGTGTATAAAAAACTACGTATTGTTTAAAAGGTACTAATTTTTTTATATAAAAATATAGGAGTCAGGAATGGACAGTTTCCCATTTTATATACAGGGTGTTTAAAAAAAGATCCCCTTTAAGAAAATTCAAATCAAATCTAATTACATACGTATTTATATTTTGAGTTGTAGTAGTTGCTACATTATAAAATAGCGTGAATTATTATTTAGTGAGATCTTTTTCAAACACACCCTATTCTATTAAAAGGATATTAAACTTTTTGTTTTATTTTAAATTATTTAAGCTGCTACTGCATCTGAAAGTGTTTCGACTGGAATAACTGGTGCCAGTGATTGAATACTATCAATTTTTTCAGTTTCTTGGTAGGGCCTCAAACCCATCATGCTTTGGGGAGTCTTGATCATCCTGTAAGCAACAATCCATGCTAATTTTGAAGGAAGCAAGCTAAAAATACACATTAAGTTTTGAAATTTATTTACGTGGGTTTACTATACTTCTTTAAAGGTAAAATGTACCTAGCCCAACCGGGCATGGTTACAAATACTTCTTCTCTTCTAATTGCTGTGATTGTTCTTTTAGCAACTGCTTTAGGTTCCAACATAGGAAAATTTCTGGGCTTACAACCTTCAAACATACCAGTGTTGATGAAGTATGGGCAAACAATTGTCATATTTATGTTATCATGTCCATGGGTCTAAAAATTCCAATGGTTTTAATTATTATGTAAAAATAGGTTTCTAAATTACCTTTAATTCCATTAATAAACTTTCGTGGAAACCAATAGTTGCGTGTTTAGTGGCACTATAGTCAGTGCACTTATAAGTTCCTAGTAGCCCAGTTAATGATCCCATTGTAACAATATGACCTTTACCTCTTTTTAACATATCGCTCAAAAAAGCTTTGGTCGTCTAAAAATTTCGTTAAACAATACAAATTTTAATTTTCGTTTCTTAAAATAAAATACCCACCCAATAGTGTGATATTACGTTGACCTTATAGGTTTTTTCTATCATATGATCAGGTAAGTCCAGGAAGGTGTTTCCACATACAACTCCTGCATTGTTGATGAGAATATCAACTGTACCAACTTCTGATTTTACCAAATCGGCGTTTTTATAAACATTGTTACGGTCAGTTATGTCTACAGGGTATGTGTAAATTTTCAATCCTTCTTTTTCACAACGATCATGAAGTTTTTCCAATGCTGTAATATAGTTTTTAGTAAATAAAGATGCTTTATAAAAATGACTATTTAAAGTTAATCATTTTATTTTTGTGAAATTTGTGTTTTTGCTAAAATGGTTGGGTTTGAAGAGTTCGCGATTTTGGAATTATTCCGCTCGCCCTCTGGTGGAATTTTTTTAAACTACTGAAGTGAGGTAACGTCAAAAAGAAAAATTACGTTTAAATTATACATTACCGCTTATAAAAAGCAAAAAAAAACCTGTTTTATTCGTTTCGTGAGCTAAAATCATTAAATCATGAGGTTTTATGTAAATTATAAACAAAATAAGTAAATTTTTATCTCACTTAGACCAGCTGTTTCTGTCAAACAGCGCCTCCTACAGGTAATCGAAATCGTGAATAAGGCGTTATTGTGCTCATATAATTCCAAGAAATTTTTTGAAAAAGAAAAACAGAGATGTGTTTCCAAAGTGTCTGAAAATGCTTGACCTGCCATTTTTTTGTAAATTTAGCCTATAGCGCTATATCAGGGGCTGGAGCTGCTGATATAGCGTCATAGACTAAATTTAAAAAAAATGGCAGGTCAAGCATTTCCAGACACTTTAGAAACACATCTCGGTTTTCTCTTTTTCAAAAAATATCATGGAATAGATGAACTTTTGTGAAAAATAAACACAAGTTAAAATTAAAGAAGAAACAAAATTATACAGGGTGTTCCAAAAAGAAGTGCTCAGAAGAAAACCCTAGAAAGTAGACGAAACTTCATCGACAAAAAACCCAATAGTAAAGGTTGGAACACCCTCGTTTTTTTTTAGTAAGAAAGTAACTCGCGGAGGGTATTTTTCTTATATAGAGTTTAATGTGAAGTTTTACGGATCGAACCGACAAATTTTAGAAGGCGGGTCTCAAAAATTTCAAGAAAGAGAATCTTTTTTAAAGTCTACTTTCCTGAAGTTGGAATTGTATAATTCGTTTGTTAGGTTTACGGTTTATTTGAATAGAAATTTTCAAAAATGACCATGACGGTTAAAAAAAATGTGACTGCATAATTTTTGCCAGTTTTTTTTTTGGGACCGGGCCGGTTCAATTAGGAGGCCACAGGCTAGAGCCTCATGCGCCTGTGCGATAATCCGCCACTGGTAGTTTCCCGTTATTTTCGTAAGTATAAAATGTGGCAAAAATGGTAATGTGAGACTGTAAGTACAGTCTTTTTCATTAACGAAGAAAGTTTAAATAAACCTAGTTCCAGTCCATCACGGAAATGAGTGGCGTGTACTTTTAACAACTTTTAATGCAATTATGTACTGGTTAACGTAACGGACTGTTGCAAAGTAAGTAAAAACCTCTGTCACTGACCTTTCTCGTTTACATCCCATACGACGACTTTGGCCTTCATTCGTGCCAACCGAGTTGTGAGCTCCTGACCGACTCCTCCAGCACCTCCGGTTACCACTATAACTTTATCACGAAGACTCTTCTGGTTTCTCAAGAAGGATGGTGTGAATGCTAGAGTTACAGATTCTGCTATGTAGTATGCTGATAAGGCTGTTAGTATCACTGCTTCCCAAATAGCCGCCATTGTTCTTAAGAACAGGCGTTTTAGATACTTCACAACTCCCATCACTGAAAAATAAAATCTTGTAATCATCACTTTTTTGATAATTAAATAGAAAGTCTGCGAAAGACCTTAATTCCTAATTTTTTTCTTCATAATATAAGACTATTTTAGAAAAGCAGTATGTTTGTGATACATTTTTTACTTTTTTGGAAATTTTGAAAAATCTCGAGTACAAAAAATATCAAAAACTGGCACAAGTAAATTGATTACACCCTACGTATGGGATATCAAAATAATCGTATTAAAATCTTCTTTTTGAAGTGTCCTTCCATTAAAAAAGGGTTATTTGCAAAAACGTTACTTTAAAAAGTTCATAAATTAATATCTCAAAAACTGCTTAAATAATTTTACAAAATACAATTTTCCTTAGGTACTTGTATTATTTGGAATGAGTTTTTGGTATTTTTTTATCAATTTCGGATGAAGAAAATTTTTTTTTTCTTTTTCAAAATTTCAAAAAAAATTAAAAAATTTATCACAAACATACTCTTTTTATAAAATAATTTCATATTTTGAACAAAAAAAATGGAGTTACATTAAAAAAAAAATAAAGTGGATGTCACTTCTGGTAAAACCAGAAGTCATATTGAAAAAATGTTTAGTGCCTAAAATGTGTTTTCTTGAACTATACAACATAGTCAAATTTAAAATTTTTATTTTCATAAATAAAGAAGTTATAATGGTGACGTGTTTCGTTTCCACCCGGTATAATTTTGGAAAGTTTTCAATAAGTTTTCAGCCAAAAAAAGAATAATTTTTTTATCACTTTTGGTTTATGAGTTCTGAACAAAAATGTCTAAAATCTCACATTCGATTCAGATTAGTCCATAAATTTTAGATTTTTCAGAAAATAGTTGATTTCTCGAAAAGAATAGGTAAGTGGCGCAAAAATGGTTAAAGCTCAAAATTTAAGGAATGAAGTGTATTTTTTCATCATTCTAATAAAATGTTTGAAAGGCTTTAAATAAAAACTCCATGGCCGAATTTGTGCCCAAATTTTAGCAAATATTTTGCGATTCTATTATGAAAAAAACTAATCGACTGATTATTACCAAATATTTTTTAAAATACATCTAGATGTTACAAGTTTGTGGTATAAAATTTTGGTTAAATTCTAGAGTCGAGTTTTACGGTACACAGTACAAGTTCAACACTAATCCTTCTGGTTTTTCTTCCTGCAGAATTTATTTTTATCTTTTTCATATTTTCTCAAAAACCTTTGGATTTGCGCTTTCGCCTGTTTTTTAAAATTTAAAATGTTGGTGTTGATTACTTTTGTAGTTTTCAAAGAATTTATTAAAATCTAAAACTTGGAAAATATTTAAATAATAAAATTCCCCAAAACAACTGTAAATTCACTAATTAAATTAAAGCCTTATATGTTTTTTAGATGAGATTTCAGCCAAAAAAAAGAATAATTTGAGTTCTGGACAAAAATTTGTAAAATTCCACTTTCAAGTCTTTAGTCCAGAAATTTTAGATTTTCAGAAAAAAAGGGGATTTTTCGAAAACTATACGGGCCCAAAATTTAAGGAATGAATTGTATTTTCCGATCATTCTAACAGTGGCGTAGCCAGGATTCATTTATCGAGGGGGTGGCACAAATTGACAAAAAAATTTAATCAAAAATAAATATACTATTTATTTGTGTAAAAAATCAGGAAAATAAAAACAAATGTTAATTCTTTGACTAATATAAAAATCACATCCATCAAAAATTATAAATTTGAAACAAAATATTATCATTTAATCTTAAAACTAAATTATGTGGGAAAGGTTTCAAGGGGGCACGTGCCCCCCCCCCCCTTGCTACGCCACTGCATTCTAATAAAATGTTTGAAAGCCTATAAAAGTAATAAACTCCCCAGGGCCGGATTTGTGCCCAAATTTTAGTAAAAACATTACGATTTTATTATGAAAGATCTAATCGACCGATTTTCACCAAATATTTTTTAAATATGAGATGATTCTTTAATGAATATAAATAATAATTAACAAAAATCAATTATTTCAAAATTATATCGTTTCACTTCTCCTTTTTATTTCATTTTCTTAATTTTTTTGACACCTGGGCGACTTTCAAATTTAACAGCGCTGTTACGGCTAACTTTTTTGTTCAGAATTACCCCCATTAGAGTCAAATTTAGTCCTGAAATTTTAGTCTTTTTAGAAAAAAGGTTGATTTCAATTTCAAAAAAATACAGAGGGGTGCACAAGAAACGGTCAACGACGTAGCTTCGTTATTTCTTATCCGATTTTAATAAGTTATATGTCAAATTAAATGGTTTGAAGAATACTACTATCAGAGAATTAAAGATTAATTTTATTTTTGAAAACAACAGAGGAGGAGGGGGCAACTTTTCTTTTTTAAATGGCAACATATTTTTTTCGATTGAAAAAAAACATTAACAAAAATAATCTAAACCAATTATACCGATATTTTTTTTTAAATTAATTTAAAAAAAAATTTTATTATTTTTTTTTAATTTAACTCAATTGTTTTTTTTTTGAGTTATCAGTTTTTTATTTTTTTTAAATTTGTTTTTTAATTTATTATTAATAAATTAAAAAGTATTAAGAAAAAATTAAAAAACAAAACTGAAAAATATAAAAAACAAAAAAAAATCAATTGAATTAAATAAAAAAAAAATTAAAAAAAATGTTTTTGCAACCCTCTGTATTGTGGTACAAATTAAATTAATTAATTTAATTAAATCTTGAAAAAGGCTCCATCAGTAAATATATGTATTTTTCCAGGGGTGATATCACCCAACGACCCTCCTTTGTGTGCGCCACTGAAAATAGAGAAGATCCTATCTTTACTTTATATAAAAATACGAATTAAATTTTGAAATATCTCATTAAATGGAATTAGAACATTAAATTCCAATTAAGCACGAGGAGTAAAACTTTTTTAACGACTTTTTTTTTAAATAAATGAAAAAACTGTAATAACAAATTTTCTTAACTTATTTCGAAATATAAATTGTACAATAGGAGGTATTTCACATTTGCGAAAAAAAAGTTTTATACATAAGGTTATCTCATCCTTTTCTTGGATTACGTTTTAATAACTTTTTTTAATTAATTTCTACTCATAAAGTATTACCTTGTGATTTAGGTACCATGTTTTCTTGACAACTATAAAAATATTATTATTTTTTAAGTTCCTATTATACAGTGTGCAATAAAATATCAAATAATTATAACAAAAATCGATAAGAAATAATTTGAATAGTATTTTACATACCAACTATTTTAAATAAATAATAATTTTGTTGAAACGTTTATATTAGTGGGTAATAAAATTAAATTATACTCAATAAAAAATATACTTATTTTATAGTAGTAACCATAAAATGTTAATATGTAGGGTTTTTAGAAAACTTACGTACTAAATAATAATTTGTTTATAACCGCCTCAAATTAATAATAAAACTCAATACAGACATTTTACTTTCTTTTGAGACCTACTTGTCAATGAACCAACAAAAATAGAAGATAAATTCAAATGTGTCTTTTAGAAAGTAAAAACACGCTAACAACTGAGCAAAGGTGATTAAATTGCAATTTTGTTAATTAGTTTAACGCCTCTGGGAAAATTCTTTAAAAAAACAATAATTTAATACATCGAGCTTTTCTTCAATATGAAGAATAAAAGGCGAGTGAGGCGCATCTTAAATTTTTTAAACGTTTCAAATTTTTTAAATAAAGTTCATTTACCTTCGCCAAGGTTCTAAACTAATTTGAATCAAATTAAAACTGTTACAATAATCTCAATTATGCATCTAATATTAAAATATTTTAATAAAATTAAATTTTATTATATAAATTTTGCTTTGCTATTATAGTTTATCTAAATAGTACTACTACAGAACTATAATAAAAAAGAATAAACTACAGACAATCTAATTGTAATGGCAAATTATAAAATCCTCCATGGTTTATTAACCTTAAAGAAAAAGTTTATAATTTTAATAATGATTTAAAAGCCTTTCTTCTTACTCCTACCAGTTTACAGCTTATAGTTAATAATTCATGTTTAAGTCAAGTTGTAATTTATGTAGGAAAAAGGTATAAATACTGGGTCTTAATACACACCTGGAATCGAATAGCAAAATGTACCTAAAACATAAAAAACAAGAATTAATCAAAAAATAAAAATATATTATAATAATTTTAATTTATTTATTTTCTTTTTTAATAAAAAAAAACTAATACTATTTTCGAATATTTTACAAAAATAATTATGAAAATTACAAAGGTATACAGGGTGTCTCATTTTTTGATAGAAAAAACAAAACTTTTAACAGGGGAACTATTCTTGAACCACTCAACTCGATATCGTATACGACTCGACTTTTAGTCCTTTCCTTGTCATGTCGTATTCGACATCGTATCGAGTGATTCAAGAATAACCTTCCCAGTAAGTTATAAAACTTAAAAAAAATCTCAAGAAATTACTTAAAATAATTATAAAAATGATTTTAAATTTTTGCATAATTAACAAAAATTTTAACTTAAAAGACAAAAATGGCTAATTAAATTTAATTAAGAAAAATCGAATTATTATCAAATTACCATTTATGATATATGATACTCTTCTAAAGTCAATGGAAAAAATCTAGTTTTTATACAAAAAACTGATCATAATAAAGTAAAATACGAGTTTTTTCTTAAATTTATTCGTATTAATTAATTATACCATGTTTCTATTACTATTTCTGAAAAATTCCCACAAATCAAAGTGCATTATAAATGGCAATGTAGAATCTTTCGATTTAGATGTTTAAAAAATACTAATTAATTTTTTTTTATTTTTTTATAGAAAAATGCTTAAAATTATTAATTTTTAAATCGTTAATCACGAAATAATATAAATTTTTAGGTGAAATTACTTAATTTATTAAAAAAATAATTTTTTTTTAAATTTTTTTTTAGTTGAAATTGTGGCTTACCAAAATTGAAAAAGACTTCAACAAAACTCAAACTCAAACTTTTAAACCTAAGATCACTAGAAATGGGAATTTCAAGAAAATACATAAAATTCAAAAATTTTTGAAAGTGTAACGTCCGCCACGCTCTACGTGCGAGTGCGAAATGCAATGATGTTTCGCCGGAAAGAAGAGATTATAGGTCGGTGAAAACCGAGAGAGACTAGCTCTCAACTGTGAACATAATTTTTACCTTTCCATTTTTTGTATTTACCTAGTGCACTTTGCTTTTATGATGATATTATACATTTTCTTTAGGTTTTTTTACATCATTATAAATTGTTATTAGTTTAAATGTGGTATGATTGTAACAAAAAATTAGATCATTTGACAGTTTCAAGAAATGAAAATAAAAGAAAATTTAATTTACCTCTAATAATACAAATAAGAAAAATTAGGTTTATAAAAATTAAAAAAAAAATACCAAAAAAATACAAAAACAATAATTTTAATATGGTCAGGGCCGGATTACCATGAAGGCTAATGAGGCTATAGCCTCTGTCCCTCCAAAAATTCGGCCCTTCAAAAATTTAAATTTTCTGAAAAATGTCGAAATTCATATTATAAATATATAGTACAAAGTATGCCCGATTGTAACCGATTTACATCGGAAATATACGAACATGAACGAACAGGATAACAAAAGCAACACTTTACAGGAAAACAAGGTGGTTTTCAAAATTTGTGCTAAAAACGAGTTGAATTCTCTTTTTTTTTTAAATATCCCAGAAGTGTCCACGTACTGGAGAGCAACTGCACCATTTTCGGGACACCCTGTATACTAATTTAAGAATAATTGGGATTATTTATTTTACCCCTTATAAATTATTAGCCTCAGGTCCACTATGCTTTTAATCCAGCTCTGAATATGGTGCGTTACCATATATAGGCAAAATAGGCAATTGCCTAAGGGCTCAATCAAATGAAGGGCCTCCAAATAAGTTTAAAAAAACTTCATTTGAAATTTGTTTTATATGTTCATATTTTATCTAAGTACTACTGCCAAAATTTGAGCAAAATACCTTCTTTTTCTTAATGCACTCTTCTTTGGTCTCTGGCACGAAGCCCGTGTTGACCAATCACGAGTATAATTATGGATTAATAAGCAAAATACATATGATTAAAAATGTTAAAATTAAAATAATCCGTAAACATCGTGTATTTCAAAAATGCAGCTTTTTAACAAGTACATGTACAGTTGCTCCCAGATGGAAGTAGGACAATAACAAGGGTGTAGCGTTTCAAATTAAAAATTTGAAAGTTAATAATTTTGGGTTGTAGTATAAAGAAATAAGAAAAAAATAAAAAAATATTCAAGGCTCTACGACTTTTTGTCATGAATTTTTATATAAAATATGGCATTCTAAAAAATGAGTATATTGAAAAATTCATATTTCGCTTAATAATTAAAATTAAGAAATAAAAAATGGTACAAATAAGTTTTTAAAAATAATCGATATTATGTTATTAAATTTTTTTAAATTTAATTATTTTTTAATTACCTAAAAATATTTTAATTTTTTTGAGTTTTTGAGGGTATCAAATTTTTTTTGGGGATGTTGTAGATAACAAGCGACCCCCTAAATTTCATCCATTTCTATTATCTTTCATTTGCAGGGTCGATTTTGAAAAAAATTTTTATTTATTTATTTAAAATATTTACATTTGCAAAAGCTAAAAGAAAATAGCTTGTGGGCAAATAGCTATAAACAATTAAAATATTAACAAAGAAATATTAACAGTAATATATAAACATAAATGTAAACAAAAAGCAATAAAAAAACTTTATATTATTAACAAAAAAGATTAGAGCAACTCAATTAAATAATAAATTAAATATTGAAAACATATTTATTTTAACATATTCTTTAATTTTATATTTAAAATTTAGTATTTGTAATTTAAAATAACATTTTATTTCAAATGGAAGTATGTTATATAATTTTAGTATTCGAAATAAAAAAATAATTTTGATTTAGTGTTTTGTTAACATTGCTAACTAAAATATTATTTCCTATTCTAAATCTTGTTATATAATTATGATTACTTGAATTTAGAACTTCCTTATGTGAGTATATACATATATATTTATATATAGACAAAATATATAATTGATATATTGTAAATATGTTAGTTGTTAGTTTCCTGAAAAAGTTTTATACTGCTATAATCAAATGGTTTTTTGTAAGCTATTTTAATAACACATTTTTGAGAGACATAAATTTTATTTAATAGATATCTATATGCACTACCCCAAATGAAAATACCATATTCAAGAATTGATTGAATCATTGCACAATAAATTTGTTTTATTAAAGTTGGTCCTAAAATATTTCTAATTGAATAAAAAATATAAATTATTTTCTTAATTTTTTCTTTTATATAATTTATATGTTCTTTCCATTTTAAATTTTCATCTATAATGATACCTAAATATTTAATTTTAGAAACTCTTTCAATTTTCTCACAATTACAGTTAAAGTTATTACAATTTGATTTGTGTAGATAAATGAAATTTCTATTTAAAGTTGTTGTTTTTGTTGTACTAAAATATAAAAATTTAGTCTTATCAATATTCAAACAAAGATAATTTGAATTTAACCATTCTTTAATAATTTTTAATACCATTTCTGCTTTATTAACTAGTAAATCTCGTGTTTTGTCATCAATATAATTAATATAAATAACAGTATCATCAGCATACGCTGATATTTGAACACCTGGACCAAATTTAATTAATAATATATCATTTATATAAATTGTAAATAATATTGGACCCAAAACTGAACCCTGAGGAACACCAGTGTTAATTCAGAACTCTCGAAATTTTCAATAGTTACCTTTGACTTTCTATTATTTAAATAGCTCTCAATTAATTTAAATACATTTCCTCTAATTCCGTATTTATACAATTTTTTCAATAAAATATCATGATTAATAGTATCAAAAGCTTTTTTAATATCTAAAAAAATTGCAGTAGATGGAACTGACTGGTCTAAATTTTCATAAATGGCTTTTGTTAAATATGTCATAGCTTCATTTGTATTAGATTTATTGATAAATCCAAATTGATTACATGATAATAATTTATATTTATTAAGAAATGATATTAATTTATTTTTCATATACTTTTCAAATATTTTTGAAAACGTTGGTACAAGAGAAATTGGGCGATAATTATTAATTTCTAATATATTTCCATTTTTTAATATTGGTTTTAATATAGACTTTTTTAAAGACTTTGGAAAATATCCTAAATCAATACATCTATTATAGATTTCTGTTAATGGTTTAGATATGTAAATACATATTTCCTTTAAAATTTCACTAGTAATTTTATCAAATCCAGGAGATTTATAATTTTTAAGTTCAAAAATTAAGTCTTTAATTTCAGTTTCTGTGATATGTTCTAAAAACATACTTACAGAATTATTTGAAATATTTGTCAAAGGATTGATATTTGATTTGGATATACTTTTTTGCAAATTATTACCTATATTTACAAAAAACTTATTAAATTCATTTGTTATAGTTAGTTTATTTTCAACTTCTTTATTTGAGATATTAATTTTATTTATTTATTTTATTATTTTTTTTTTCATTTCCAGTTATTTTATTTATTATTTGCCAAACTTTTTTTGAATCATGGATATTATTATTTATCATTTGTTTCTAATAAGAATTCTTTTCTTTTCTAATTAAATACATATATTACTTTATTTCGAACTTTTTTAAAATCACTTTCAATAGCTGCATAAAATTTATTTTGTCTCCAAGTTTTGTATAATTTATCACGTTGTTTAATTAAAATTATTATTTCATTGGTAATCCATTGTTTTCGTCTTTTATATTTATTTTTAATTACTTCTTTAGATTTTTCAATAAATGATTGAAGTTTTTCTAAAAAAAGATCATAGCAATTATCTAATTCCTTATAGTTAGTAATATTTTTCAAAAAATTCCAATTTTCAGTTTCTAAGTTTCTTTTCAGTTCTTCAATATTAATTTTAATATAGTTACTTTTGTTGTGTGTTTCAGTGTTTTTATTCAATTTAATTTTAATTATTATTGAATAATGATCATTAATAGAACTATGTAATATAATTGGTGTTACGATTTTATTATTTATTGAACTTTTCAAAAATATGTGATCTATACAAGATTTACTTAAGTTAGTTTCCCTTGTTATCCCATTAATAATAGAAGTATATCCATATTCTAACATTAAATCTGAATACTCTTCTACAATAATATTTTTTGATAAAATGTTAATATTAATGTCTCCAATAATAATTTCCGATTTAAGATTATTAATAGGTAAAATATTATCTTTTAGAATTTTCAGAAAAGTTTTAATGGGATAGTTTGGAGACCGATATATGCACGTTATTCCAAATATTTCTTTATTAAAATTTATTTCTATTTTATAATAATTTAAATCTAATATTTTATAATTTTCTATTTTGTGATCTAAATTTTCATTAATTAAAACTATTAAACCATCATTTTGATTATATTTTCCAAAATTATAATAGGATTTATATCCTTTAATATTACTTTGTTTGGAATTAGTTAACTGCCATGATTCAGATAAAATTACAATTTGAAAACAATGATTATGTAAATTGAGAAGAACTTCCAATTCATCTTTATGTTTAATAAAGCTTTTAATATTTAAATGAATAATTTGTAATGCCTCTGAATTATTTTTATCCAAAAGCAAATTAGTTTCATCTACATTTTTTTTTACTAAAGTTTTTATAGAAATATCATCAATTTTTGAGAATGTATCCATATTTAAGTTGAATTTACAAAATTATTTAGTAATTTGGAATTGTTTTCTTTGATTAATTTCTGATTAATATGTTTTCAATATCATGTTCACTAAATATTTTAATTGGGTTACTCTTACTTTCTTTTTTGGCATAAATTTGTCATTCTGAGTACCAAATAAACATATACCCTGATTTCTTTAATTCTCTTGCTTTTTTAAACAGTATTCTTGTTTCTTTTGTCATATCTTCATTAAAGTAAATCTTCCTTTCCACATTTTCATCAAGATTGGAATTTCTATTTGTAATTTTTCCTTTAATTTTTCTCATTTTAAAAATTTCCTTTTTAATTGAGGGTTTCTTAAATTTAATTAATACTAATGGATCTTTTTTTGTTTTAATAATTTTAATGTTTTCAACATCATCTTTATTAATATCTTTATTAATGGAAAAAAAAATTTTGAGATATTTTTAAGGCTTGAAATTTTTCATGGAAATCGATCGCGTATTCTTTGCCCTAATTCCAGCTGGGAGCAACTTTACATATTCCTGTTTTTGGTTTTGAAATTGGTCAAAAAATAAATTCCAGAGTTACCGACTCTAGGTTTGAAACACCCTGTATATTTCGAATTAGAATAATAGCTGGGAAAAACCTTTTTACGCTTATAACGAGCAACATTTACCGTCCCTTGATGCTCGTTATAAACGAATTCGACTGTAATTTCAAAATCCTTAAAAATATCAATATTTTGGGGCCTCAAAATTCAAAATTGCCTAAGACCTCATTAAGGCATAACGCGCCACTGACCTGACGGTTCGTTTACATCAGTTTGAAGGGATAGTTTGATGGCTTAAATGATACGAAAATCATAAAGGACGGTTTACTACAAGGTAAGGTATTGGACCCCTTATTATTTAGCCTATACATGCATGATTTGTTCGTTGAGGATCCCGAGAGTGCCACGTCAATATCTTATACTGACGATACAGTGATATACAGGGTGTTTGGTAGCTCGATGCGTTAATTTAAGGAGGTTTTAATGGAAGCATTTTTAACTAAATTTATTGTTATACGTTATACAATGTGCTATGGTTTTCCAGATATTATTGTTCTTGTGATTTTTTGATAACTATCAGTCTTACCCCATTAACGTTGGATTAATGCTTAATTTGTAGTTGATATCTTTTAAGAAAAGTTATTTTCTATAACATAAACACATATTACTTCAATTTCATACATACATAAGTTGTTAACTTTTTACAATTGAAGAAAAGAATATTGAAATCTATGAAAATGTTAATTACAATTTTGGGTTCCAACTTTTATATTAAGACTAACTTTTTACTAGAAATGTTCAAATAATTTCAGTAACTATCGCTTCAAATATTTCTTCGAGCTTTTCTCTAACTTCAATATATTCTTCTTCACTTTGTAAAAGGTTATAAACATGTTTAATTTATGAAATTAAAGTAGTAGGTGTTTAAGTTATAGAAAATATTTTTTTTCCAAAGAAGTCAACTACTTATCAATGGGCATTAATTCAATGTAAATGGGTTAAGATTGATAGTTACCAAAAAATTACAAAAACCGCGACACAGCTAGTTTTAAGCATAAAAAACAAAATTTATGACTTTAGCGGATATTACCACAAAAACGACTTCTTGCAATTGTCCAATATTACAATACACAATATTAAAAATCACATTACCCTACAAAATTAATATTTTCGGAAACACAAGTTAAATCTCTCCGACCTTCATATAATAGAAATCTACAAATATTATTATAAAATTAAATCAAAATTAAACATTATTAAACATAACCACAATACTCGTTTTAATTTAAACCTTCCAAATGAACAAATTAGGCCTTTAAAAGCATTTTGGAAAGATCGCTTTCTTCATCTTTTACCAAAATTACTTAACATCCTAACAAAAACATTGAAATCTCACGATTTTAGTTTAAACAAATTTACAAAAGATATAAAAATGTTTGTTAAAGATAATCAACTAAAAATTAATAAAATCCTCAAAGAATTATTTGCATACAGTCACCAGAGGATTATTTTGAATTTTCTCAAGTAAGGGATATGACAAAAAAATGCAATATAAGTGTTTTGCCAGCTACATTTCTCAAACTGAAAATAATTTGATTAAGGACCCCGAGGTGGGATTTTGTTTCTATCTTGATATTTATCAAGCTTGATAAAACTCAATAGGGGGTTATTCTCGAATCACACGACACGATGTGACAATCATTCTATCTTTGTCATTCAAATGCAAAAATAAGAGTCTGTCCTTGTCATGTCGTATACGATGTTGTGTCGTGTGATTCGATATCTCCCCTCTTGAGTTTTATCAAGCTTGATAAATATCAAGATAGAAACAAAATCCCACCTCAGCTCAGTTTTGGAATTTCATAAATAATAGGAAAAATGAAAACGGGTTACCTAATACCATGAAATACGATGGAATATTGTAAACCACTTTGCAAGCTTTTTCGGCTCTGTTTATGATGATAATAATTATAATAACCTTAATAATTTATATCTTGATTATGACAAATTTTTAACAATTAATACTTGTCCTCTTGATGAAATTGAAGTGTTCGAGGCACTAGTTAGATTTAGAATCTGTTAGAGGAATGGAACCAGATAATATTTCATCTTACTTTCTCTGTAGATGTCCTGAATGCTCCCATTTTTTATTTGTTCTCAAAATCCTTCACCGAGGGAGTATTTCCTTCCTTCTGGAAGACCAGCTATATAGTGTCGATTCATAAATCAGGGAACAAGTCGGATATTACTAACTATAGGGGTATATCTAAAATGTCTATCCTTCCAAAAACTTTTAGAGGGAATTATTACCAGAAAAAGTACACCTCTTTTTAAAAATGTAATCACTGAACAACAGCTCGGATTTTTTCAAGATCGCACAACAGTTACCAACTTAATGATTTTCAAAAATATTCTGTCGGACGCTTTGGAGGGGAAGTTCCAGGTTGACGTAATCTGTACAGGTTTTTCCAAGGCGTTCGACAGAGTAAACCATGTAATGTTGCTAGAGAAATTGAGATCAATTAGAGTGGGCGATCCTCTGCTTTCATGGATTCGTGACTTTTTAAAGAACAGAAAGCAGATAGTGATGCTTAATAATTTTGAATCCGTTAAGGTAGATTTTCCGTTCCAAGGATCTCATTTAGCCCCATTATTGTTCTCGATATTTATTAATGATATTTATAAATTATAATTAAAGAAAGGAAATGCCTTGAGTGTCATGGTTGTGTAATTTTATTGTTTTTGAAACGTGGGTTTCACTTTGTCAACTTGTGAAAATATTTATAAATGTTTTGAATCTTCGGAAATACTTCTATTTGCAGATGAATTAAAGATCTTTAGAGTGATCAGATTTATTAATAACTGTAATCTGCTCCAAAACATTTTTTTGTAGTCCGCAAATATAATAAAATTTGACTACAACATCGACAGTTCTGTACTTTCCAGGGTTGCTGATATGTGTGATTTGAGAGTACATTTAAATGAAAATTTTGATTTTAGTAATCACATTAATCAAATCACTACGAGAACAAATAAAATCCTTGGTTTCATTATACGCAATTCAAAAGATTTCAAAAATGTAAACTGTATCAGAACATTATATTGCTCAATAACCCGATCTATCTTGGAATATGCTACCCCAATCTCCCCAATCTGGTCTCCATCCTAACGGTGTTACATTAACAAGTTAGAAAACATCCAGAATAAATTTCTTCGATTTATTTCTTATAAAGAGAATATGTCGAAGGAGGTCTACGGATATTTGTTTTTAAGAGATAACTGGAAAGACGAGAAATGTACGACATAATTTTAATCTATAAATTAGTAAATTCTTAAATAGATGCTCATCAGTTCCATATCCCTGCTAAACCAACGAGACAGATATCATTATTTCATATTAATAGACGTAATTCAAATATTTCATCCGATTACTCTTACGTCTTTTAAGAGTCATTTTCTAATAGGCAAAAATAGCAGTTTACGGGATACACTATATATGCTAGTGCAAACAATATTTTTGCATACTTTTTTTTATTTCAGATTCTAGAGTCATTCAACTAAATTATGTCACAAGGAAAAAAAATTGGAGAATCTATAAAAAAAAAATATAATTACCCAAAAGTACCTTAAAATCACCCTGTAGATATAGTGGCTAATAAGTTCTGTGATAAATTTTGTGATAAAGATCTATTCAACATTTCTCTAAACAGTCCAAAGAAACTTATTTGTAAATCAGCTTGATGCTTAGCATTACAACTCTTATTATTTTTTGTTTTATTTTATGTAAATTTGATGTTTATTACCAATATTGTTTGTTACCCTGTATTCTCAATATTTATGTAAATTGTTGTAAAAATGGCGACGCCGTTAATAAATAAATAAGTTTACCTAAATCGATTTATTTTGGTCTAAGGAATATGTGGTAAGCTGTTAAAAGCCCTTTTACAGACACCCTGTATAATATTATTTTTAGCATCCACAAACTTATGTAGCTTAAAATGATAAATTTATTTTTAAATACCTTGTATTTTATGTTTATCTATGCAAAATGTGTTCTATTTGTGATATGTTCTTGGTTCTAGAAAATTTAAACGATTGAAATGATTCGATTTTTATTTACCCATATAAAAGGATTTCTTTAAACAATATTTTGGAACCAAAGGTCTCTAACAGTGCTACGACAGTTTTGGGACACCCTGTATACAAAAATTTCTATAAAGTATATTTGATTATTTCTGAGTGAAATTGATAGTTCTTCGATAAACTCTAATATGACTTAATTTTTAAAATAGAAAATTGGGTATAAAATACACTTATTGCGACAATTTTCTTTTTTACTGTGATTGATTTTTACAGCTCTAATAAAATTCGTTGTTTTGACTCAATTTTCTTCAAATTCGATAAATCTACTATTTCTTCTAAATCCTTCATTTTAAGGAACACATATTTGTATACGAAATTGCTTGTTGTAAAATTGTTTAACAGCTACATTTCAATAATTTTATGTTTAATAAATACTTTCCTTTTATTTTTAGGAAACAATAGCTGTGATAAATACCACTACCAGCTACAAAATCTGGTATGCAAATAGATCACTACTCATGTGGAATATTCTCCACTATAGGTAAGTTTGATTTTCATAGTGTAATAGTGTATGATGTGAATATGTATTACAAAATTTTGAATAAAAAAAATATTTTATCAATTTTAACACTAATACATTGTTTACTTGTAAAATTTTATAAAAATTAAACAAAATGTAGTTAAAATTACGACTGAAATTAAAAATAATTGTTAAAATTTCCCAATAAAAAATAAATTGTAATATACATTAAATAATAAGTAATATACAGGGTGTCTCAGATCACCCGTCCACCCCTTTTATTTTGAGAACGCCTTGTCGTACATGGCTGAAATAAAAAAAAATATTACCAAAGCAAATCCGAAGAAGGTATTGGTGCACTTATTTTTTTCCGGAATAATCCGGAAGTGCCCGGAACCGGAAGTAGCTTTCGATTTTTAAATGGCAACATAGGTCGAGTATGGAATCGTTTGAAAGGTCTTTTAAAAAGAAACAACTTTTATTAAAATATTTTTTTAATATCTTTCATAATTAACAAATTAAACGTAAAAGAAAGGCAAACAAGTGACAAATGGTTTCTTAAATTATGAAAAAATTAAAACACTACCATCATCCTCAATGGGTAAGGGTAGAGGCAATTATGATTTTTTAAATGGAAACATATATTTTTTGCTTCGCTTGTTAAAAATAATCAACTTTTTTAGGTTATGTATTTACCTTAATTCAAAAAATAAAAAAAAGTTGATTATTTTTAACGAATAAAGCGATAAACGCAAAAAGAGTTTCAATTTAAAAAAATCTCTCCCTTGCCAATTTGCGGATGATGGTAACGATTTAATTTTTCCATAATTTAAGAGACCAATGGTCACTTGTTTGCATATTCTTTTTCTCGTTTAATTTGTTAATTATGCAAGATATTACAAAAATATTTTAATAAAAGTTGTTTCTTTTTAAAAGACCTTTCAAACGATACCATACTCGGCCTATGTTGCCATTTAAAAATCAAAAGTTACTTCCGGTTCCGGGTACTTCCGGATTGTTCCGGAAAAAAATAAGTGCACCAATGGATTCCTCGGGTTTGCTTTGGTAATAATTTTTGTTTATTTCAGCCTTGTACGACAAGGCGTTCTCAAAATAAAAGGGGTGGACGGGTGGTCTGAGACACCCTGTACATTGTACATATATTACTTGTTGCAATTTATATGTATGTATACATACAAAACTACCGTTAATAAACCAGGTAATAGAGCAGAGAGCACAACTTCTTTTTCCTTTTATTGCATTATCATGCATTTGCATAACATACACATTAATTAATCAGTTATTAAATTATGCGCTTCCTTTCATAATTATAGTAAAATAAATTTTTAATGAATTTTAAGCAAAACATTTTTTTAAATTGCCTTTAAATCGCTGTAAGTAATCTCTTAATGATCTAATGGATACATGTTCCCTTATTTCAAATTTCAAAAGACCAAAAATATTTAAAAAAACACCTATACTTTTAAAAACTATTTTGTTATTTATTTTCTAAAATAACCCCATTTTTGGTAAGAATCTGTACATTATAAATTTGAATTATTTTGCATATTTTTTAAATTTTTATATATTCTTCATCTCTGATAGTTTTAAATAACAAAACCATTTAAAAATATCTTATGTAAATGCAAAAAAAATAAATGAGCTTAAATCTTGTATTGTGTATATAGATAAGTGATGTATTAGAAACGTACAAAGATTAGGATTAGAAATTTAAATTACAAACGTAACTTGCTTTACGATCCCTTCCCATAGCGCTTATTGTAAAAATAAACAATTTTCTATTTTCACATTTATGTGCTTCTCTAGGTTTCACTTTTATGTCAATTAACCGCAGGCTTCTTTAGATGAAAATTGGCAATAACTCGTTTTTCTGCGTTAATTGCAAGTAATTAATCAATATATTATTAATGTTCAAAAACTAATAAGTATCATTTAGTATTTGCATAAATTAGGAAGCATTAACATGCAAAAACATATAATTGGGGAACCAATGTATAATTTATTAAAATTATTAAGTCAAAAGTTCAAAGAGTGTATCTTACGTAATTCGGAATTTTTGAGACATTTTCGAAAATTAAAAAAAAAAAATAAGAGTAGATTTTGAGGTATGCTAAATAGGGTGCTATGGGCTGAACGATAACTCATCATAAACTACTATTTTTATACCAAATTTTGGTAGTATCTAAAAATATTTATAATGAGCAAAATCAGAGAAATAAAGTATTAAAAAATGTTAAGACTGAGTGCATTATTAATGACCTTAAAGTACTCCTACCTTTCAGTAAAATTATTTAAAAACAATAAAAGCACAATATTATATTTCTCCGAGTTTTCTAAGCTATGGTACTATAAACATAAAAAACAATTTTTTTGACTAGTTATCAGCAGTTACAAAAAAAACTCATAAACATTAATAATAATTACACTACAAATAAACGTATACAATTGTGAAAATTAGAAGATTGTCACGTTTAAAAGTCCTTTAGAGGATAATTGTAAATTAATCCCATAACTACACCGACAACGATTTGGTCCTATTTATTTATATCCAAAAATGCACCCCTAAGAAGTTACATACTTCTGAAGTTGATTTTTAAAAAAATATATTTGTTAATTGGGGCTAAAGTGCTAAAATATTTTTACGTTTATTTGTAAAAGAAATATTCAGCAACGTACAGTTTCTGCCAATCGGAAGTGGGACACAAAATAATCCCGAGTATTTTCTGTCCAACTTTTCTTTGTAATGAGCTGAACGTAAATAAAGTTTTCCTTTTATTTTAGAGTAAACATATTTAGCAATTTTTCAAATGATTTTTTTATAATTTAACTTATATTTTTTAGGATATAATACCATACAAATATGTAATAATGATAATAAAAATAGTAGTGTAGGTTAAATCCTTTTAAATTGTTTAGAAATTTTAATTTATCTTACAATAAAATATTTGACATTTTTATAGAGTGGAAATAATTTTCAAATATTTATTGAAAGTTCATAATTATACAATATTTTAATTTTTGGTGTCATTGCAAAATGTGTTTAAAATTTTTTGCAATCCGTAGAAATATAAACTTTTGATTTCACAATTCACAATGCAACTGCACGCGATGTTCGGGCAAGAAAATTATATTATGTTGCAATAAAAATAATATGCGTTGTTAAACTGGAGAACTGGATATTGCTAGATATTTCGCTAAATTATTATCAAGCACGAAATCATATTTTCCTTTTGCACAATTTCCTTTTTTATCTTAGTTAGTACTTTATGATTGAATGAATACAAATACACTTTATAATTATAAAAATTAATAAAATGTGCATTTATATTAAATTAGGTCAAGTTTAAATAAATTTTTTTAATAAAAAATTATAGCTGTTAATTTGAAAATTACGTTGAATAAATTATTGGGAGTCATGCTAAAATTAAAAATTATGATGTTGTACTTAATTAAGAAATAATCAAATTGAATTTTGTAAATTAATCTTGACAGTAAATTAAAGAGACAATCTCATGACTTTTTAAATTTTTTAAAATAGTTTATTTTTGGACGTTTTCAAAACAACCAAATAGTGAAAATTAAAAAAAAAACTAAAAAACTGTTAAGTTATCGAAATTTACATTACAAAATCTTCTTAAATTAAATAATTAAAATTAACACAATAACATATAAAATTAGCAAAATCTTTAAATTAAAGTTTTTAACGGATTTCCTGGAATTTTTCATAAACTAGTTTAAAAAACTAAAGGCCAATAATAAATCTCTCAAAGAATTTATTATTATCTTCTTAAATTATAAGTTTTAGTTCTTCTAAAATTTTTTATTTAGAAATAAATCTGCGGAAAAAATCAGAAGGAAAATGAAGAACTAATTTTGGGAAAATCATCTTATGGATATCCGAAAAGATTTTAAAATATTCCAAGATTTAATTTTAAGCTTCATTTTTATTTTTTATCTTGGTAAATTTTTGGGTTTTTTAAAAAAGCAATTTTCTTAATTTTTTTTAATTATTAAATTATATTTTGTTAAATGAAATATAAAATATCTCCACCTTTTCCAGTTGTATTTCAAAAAAGATCAATTCAATTTCAGAAATCATTATTTGTTCAGAAACTTGGAGTCATATTACAGAAAGCATCAGTTGTATTTTAGAAAATCTAAATTAATTTCAAAAAATATCAATTGTATTTCAGAAAGAATCATTGTATTTCATTCAAAGTAAATCTTGTCGCAGAAATTTTGGATTACCTAAATATTGGATTTTACCCACTAACATATCCATTGCTAAATCAGCAGGCTGATCGATTGTAGTGTGTGTATTATGTTTTATGTTGCACGAGAACAATCACCATGAACAATTGCATTTTTGGCTACATCAGTAATTGTTATAAGCAAACCACCAGTTGCTCCATGATTCATGATAGCAGGAGCCATAACAGGAAAAATCCAAAGTTGTTTTTTAACAACACTGCATTAATCTTAGAACAGAGTATTTTAATTGGGTTTAATATTGGTGAATAACCACCTAAGACCTAAGCGTAATATTGTTACTGATGTGGTGTAGTGTTAAATTGCCAAAGCATATTTTTGATGTGACTGTTATGGTTCACGTGCAAAATCACCGCTTTTATAATTTTGGTCCTTCCGTAATTATATAGATTTTTCTGAAACAGAGTTCATACTTACGAAATAGAATTGATCCTTTTTGAAATCAAATTGAATTATCTGAAATCAAATTGAAATATCTGAAATACATTTGATGCTTTCTCAAATATAATTGATGATTCTGAAATACAATTGATGCATTCTGATATTAAATTGATTTTTCTGAAATACGGTAGTTTATTTCTGAAATACAATTGGTGATTTTGAAATACAATTGATGATTTTGAAATACAATTGATGATTCTGAAATACAAATGATGATTCTGAAATATAATAAATACTTTCTGAAATTAAATTACTTTACCTAAAATACAATTGATGCTTTCTGAAATACAATTGGAAAAGGTGTAGGTTTAAATAAATTAAAGAGCAAGTAGGCAATTCCATTTGGTGTACTTTTGGTGGCGTGCAATAAAAAGATCTCATCCCACTCATCTGTGTCCTACATGTAGTAATTTATACCTTCTAAGGGCGATAATTTATTAATAACTTTAAATTGATATTCAAAAATTTCAAACACTTATACTTTTACCGATTAACGTCTTTGTGCTGGTTACTTGGAGTAAACGAAAAAGTTGACTATGTTGTATGATTCAAGAAAACACATTTTGTGTAAGGTGGAGTGGGGTAAGTGCAGACTGGTTTTTGACAAATTAGGGTTTGATCTTATGCATTTTCAATCTGATATATAAATTTCAAAAATGGGATAAATGCACTAAATAGTTAACAATGCTTTGAAGCTTTATTTTATATCCTGCGGGGCAAGAGCAGAATTGTAAATAAATTTTATGATTGATTTTAGCTATTACAATTTTGCTTATGCAAGGACTCAAAATGGAGTAATTAGATGAAAAGCATACATTTTTTTCAATTTTCAGAAAAAATTAAATAAAGTTATCAGAAATATGTATATCTACCTACTTTTTTCTAAAGTTGAAAATGAAAATGGGATGTTACATTTAAAAAAAAATGTTTTTTTATTGCATTAATTTTTGGTAAATTATTCATCTTAATACTTATAATTAGTAAAAAAGTAAAGTATGCAACCGAATATACTCTGTAGTGCTACGTTGGTGTATGTGTTAATATTCATTCAAATTTAAATCTGATCTGTGATTTTAACCAAAGAGTTTGACAACAGTTTTTTACGTGTGTTGGCGATTTATAGATTCTAGACGCCCTCTGGTGGAATTTTATTAACTACGCGAAAGGAGTAAAAGTAAAAAAAAAATACGTTTACGTGGAAACGAAACACGGGTCACCTTTATAAGTTCTTTTAGGCACTAAAAGTTTTTTCAATATGACTTCTGGTTTTACCGGAAGTAACATCAACTTTTTTTTAAAATAACACCCATTTTTTTTTGTTCAAAATATGAAATTATTTTATATAAAGAGTATTCTTGTAATAAATTTATTCTTTTTTTTTTGAAATTTTGAAAAAAAAAATTTTTTTTTCTTCATCCGAAGTTGATAAAAACTACCAAAACTCATTCCAAATAATACAAATACCTAAGAAAAATAATAAAAAAATATCTTTACCTTTTTTGTCAAAAATGTAATAAAAAATAAGGTAAATGGTGGATTTACAAGTTTTTATAATGCGCTTATAAAATCGTTCGAAACAAAAAAATATCTAAAATAAAATTTAGGAAAATGTACTTTTACAGTTATTTCCATAATTTAATTTATTATTATTACATATTATTAAGGAACTTATTTTCTCGAAATTATTAAATTATTTTTTTCTCAATTTTTAGCTTTATTCCATTCGATGTACCTATGTGTAATATAAAATACGTTTTAGTGTAATTATCGGAATTTTATTTTTTCACTTCGTTGTGAATACATTCAAAGACGCTTCGACCATGTCGTGGTCATCATCAGTTTCTTCGTAATTGTTATAAAGTGAAGCGTTTGTGTATAAAAAATTGTTGGGTATTTTGTTGACAAAATCCTTCCCTGCTTTTCGTGGTGTGTTTATCAAAATTGAACATCAAAAACCAGGATTCAAATGAATAACTGATTTTTTTGTTAATTTCAATCATTAGATATACCGGGTGGAAACGAAATACGGATAACCTTTATGACTTTTTTATTTATAAAAATAAAAATTTGAAATTTGACTATGTTGTATGATTCAAGAAAACACATTTTAGGCACTAAAAGTTTTTTCAATATGACTTCTGGTTTTACCGGAAGTGACATCAACTTTATTTTTTTAAAAGTAATACCCATTTTTTTTTGTTCAAAATATGAAATTATTTTATACAAAGAGTATTCTATTTTTTTTGAAATTTTGAAATAATAAAAAAATTTTATTCCTCATCCGAAGTTTGATAAAAAAACTACCAAAACTCATTCCAAATAATACAAATACCTTTTTTGAGTAACGTTTTTGCAAATAATTCATTTTTTTAAATGGAAAGATGCCGGGTCATCTGGTTTTTCAAAAAGAAGATTTTAATACGATTATTTTGGTATTCCATGTGTAGGGTGTAATCAATTTACTTATGCCAGTTTTTCATATTTTTTGTACTCGGGATTTTTCAAAATTTCAAAAAAATAAATAAAAAATGTATCACAAACATACTGCTTTTCTAAAATCGTCTTAAATTATGGACAAAAAATTAGGTGTTACATTTAAAAAAATAAATAGATTTAAAAACTGTTTAGTGCCTAAAATGTGTTTCCTTGAACCATACATCATGGTCAAATTTCAAGTTTTTATAAATAAAGAATAATTAAGATAATCAAACGACTAAGCGAACCCCTTTTGAATGGTAATTTATTTTTAAATAAATATCTTCACCATAAATAGAAGAAGAAGTTAAAGAGGTTACCCGTGTTTCGTTTCCACCCGGTATACTTGCGCTAACAAAAGGTGAATATTACCTGTTTAATATGTTTTATGAGTTAAAATAAGTAAATAATCGGTTTTTGTTTATAATATAAAAAAAGTAGTATTTTTTACTCGTTTCGATCAGCTGTTTCCGTCAAAACAGCGCCCCCTACAGGTAGGTAAAATTCCCAATTTCCTATTTAACAATGAATATTGTTTTTAAATTAGAACATTTATTTGCATAGTTTATCTTGTCAAAATTATTCTAATTCTAATTATATTGCTGCATGAAAATCCACTTTTATAAATAAAATTCCAAAGCTTCTACAATTCTTAAAAAAAATAGGTAGTAAACTTAAAAATTAATTAATGTTTTAAAAAATTATTTATCATTGAAAGACGTTATTAACTTGGTCTAAAAGTTACTCCCAGATCGTTTATTTCAGTAATGTAATTTAGACTTGAAAGGTCATTAAAAGAAGTATCGTTCCTAGATGAGTCCCCTGGGGAACCCCAGAAGTGACTAATATTTCCTTTGAAACAAATTGACAGTACGAAAGAACCAAAAACGACTTTAACCAATCAATTATCTGATCATTAAATCCGTAAACTGATAGTTTTTGTAATAAATAATTTGAGATTGACTTTGTGAAACGTCTCCGAGAAATTTGTATAAATTGAGTCCACCTAGCAATTACATCCAACTGCAACAAATTGGTTAGAGTCGTTCTATCCTGCCAAAACCCATGTTCCTCGTCAGCGACAATTTATTCTTTACTCTTCTTTTAGACCAACCTGTCATTTGGCAATTGTTAACTGTATAGAAGGTGTCCAGAAATTAAGCAAAAAATTTTTAGGAGGTGATTCTACAGCAGATTTTAAGAAAAAAAACTTCCTATGAACAGCCCTTTAAATATAGTCGGTACAAAGGCCTACATTTAAAGAAAATATTAAAACTAATAAAATAGGTACATTTCATTAAGTATTTAATCATAAAACTCGCGTATTGTAGAACAAAAATAACGAAATTATTCTATGGTAAAATATGATTGGAACTCTGCATGTGAATGGTTAAGTGTATTTTTCTCGAAAAGGGTGCATTCTATCGAGTTGTTATAGGAGTACCTTTTTTTGTCAAAAACTAAATAAGGAATAATATTATGAAAAAAAATATTAGGTTATATTAACCTTAAAAAAGTTAAGGCTATTTTTAAATTTAACCCTCCTTAAAACTTCCCTTTCAGATGGTTCAAAAAATTTGAAAAAAATCATAAAATTACATCTTCAGTGTATTATGATTTACACCAAATTTTAAATCTCTACTACAATCCGTTTTCAAATAAATAACGAAAAACCTACTTTTGGACACAATATTTCAGGGGCTGTACCGCCCTTAGGAAGTGAAATCGGACATATGTTTATAGAAAGTTTTAGAAAATTAATTTCTGGACACCCTGTATACATACATATACCCCTATAATTAGTCACCGACCTTTTATCAGCTATAGAAAATATACATCTTCTTAAAAGAATACTTGGTATACACACCATCAGGACCTACATTATAGCTAGATTTAAGTTCCGAGATACTTTCAAAGACCTCTGAACGTGAGATTAATTTTGTCGGAAAAAAACCTGATAATTAGCTTTATAATCTGGTATATTGCTGATATCATCACTGCTGTAAGCATATCAACAATTTTTCACCAGAACTTGATTGCAAATTATTGAAGCTCATTATGCTTGGAATGCCATTATATTTCCACAAATCTTTAGTAAAGTTTCAAAAAGATTTTGGATCTTTGTTTATAATAGTTAAAAGTATTCTCTTGGCTAATTAACCGAGATAAGAAGAGTTAGGAATTCAATTTTTTTATTATCAAGAATTTTGAAATACCACTATTTGTCACATAATGTTGGGCTTCTTTTTTGTTGTTTAGCAATAAAGGACGAAAGAGAAGCAAAAATTTACAGGACAACTAGCGTTTTTTATTTATTTGTGCTAAAATAGAAGTCTTCATATCTGGGTCAATTTGTAAATAGTTAAAAAACTCAAAAAATTTTGAGTATCCCCAATAAGGTACTGGAGAGCTATTCCGCCATTTTCGAGACACCCTGTATACCAATTTTCAAGTCAATTGATAAAAAAATCGCTGAATACATTCAGGTGCAGTGTATTACATCACACAAAACTAAAAATATACCTATTGTTTACACTTTTAAAATGTGCAAACTTCACTGACACTTTTTATTATAAGCTTTTAATGAGCTTTTTAGTTTTGTATGATGTTTTATTCCTCTCTATAAATCCTTAGTAAATATCTTTAAAATAATTAATGTTGAGCGAAAAAAATCCATTTTTAAGAGAGTATGTTTACACTGGTAATATCAATATTTGCTACTTCCTAACATTATCCAAACAGTTTTCACAATGCCAATGCTGCAAACTAAAAATATAATTTGGCACGACATATCCCTGTTTATTTTCATCGACTCAATGCAGAGGTAAGATAAGTGCATTATATTTGTAAGCAAAAAAACCATTTACAATTTTTAATTTTAAATAACATTATTTTTTTATAATTTTAAATGGTGTTTTAAACAATTAAAATATGTAAGTCTTAGAACTTTTTTTGTTTTATATATTTTTAACACCAAAATTACTTTTTTACATATTACATACTTCAAACGGTTGTTATGCTTAAATAATTTCCACTGATGTAATTATTAAAAAAAATATATAAAAAATATTATAAAACCGATATTAATTATATAATAAAAAGAAACGCGTGAAACCAACTTGATTGATGATTGATCAGCAGAATATAAATTAAGAAAATTACTATTATCCTCTCGTCAAGTGGAAGCAGTAAACAAGAGGATAGAAAAACACTCAACCAAATCACAACACATTCATTTTCATAATCATATAAAAATCCCACATTAAAAAAATAATTTCCTAAAATATCCTACAAAATAAACAAAACAACTTAAATAAACCTCTCTAGCTTATTGAGCTGTCAGTTAAGTAATATTATTTTAAATTTAAATAAGGTTTTAAAGGATTTGGAGGAATTGGAAGAATTGGAAAGAATTCAGTAGATAAGTTTTTAAAATCGTTGAGAGCGGAGCTCAAAAATAGTTAAGTTAAGAAGTGTCAGTTTTAATTATAGTTAATCTAAATCGTTACATAATAAATAATGGTTCAAATTTTTTAATTGTTATGTTTGAACACAATGCTTAATTTATCGAATGATCAATATAATGTTACGCATGCTTCGATAAAATGACTAAAGTAAGCAAAGGATATTAAATTGCAACCTTCATTTTGTCATAAAAGTGCTTGGACGTGTAAAAATCCCAATTACTTTCAGCCTAAATATCAAATATTTGGGGTAAGAAAATAAAATTTTGTAAATTAATCTTAATTATTAATTAAAATTTATAAACTGGAGTAATATTTTATGAAGAACCAAACTTTTAATTCAACATTATAAAAAAATAATTTTTTTGATTGATAAATAGAGTGTCACATGTATTTTCGCAATGACCTGGTTTGATAAATAAATATAAATTTTGAAAAAAAAATATATATATATTTCACTACAAAAGATTTCCGTCCGGAATATTTATGCACGTGTGAACATGTGATAATTAGATTAGATCATTCTTGTTTGAAAATGATAATGCATTAATTAATATTATTATAAAGAATAAATTTCTAAACAAAAATTAAAAATAGTAGAAGTGGTATTTAAGTAAAATTAAAAAATGTCCTTCCTTCAGGAATGAGTTAGAAGGAGAAAATTAAAACATAATCTTGAAGATTTAATTTAAGAATGGACGAACCAACTCAAAAAAGTAATAATGGTCTAACCTACGTTTTTGAAGTTGAAGAATCAAAAAAAGATACAGCAATACTCCCAAATATATTATGGCAAATAATACCATCGATAGTAGGTAAGTTTAAAATATATAAAAAATATAGCAGTAATTACAAATTTTAATTCCAGCATTAGCCTTCTGTTTGCCGTTTGGAATGATGCTAGGATGGCCTTCGCCCTCATTCCTAATTCTACTTAAAGAAGACTCCCCTGTACCCATCACCCTGGTATTAAGTCCTTTAGTGGCAGCTTTCATAATGTACGGAAATGTGATAGGAACACCTTTCGGACGATACAAGATATCAGGTGCTAAGCACGGAATTCTAATGGCATTAACCGTTCAAGCCATTGGTTGGGTTGTGATGTGGCAAGCTAGTAACTTATATTTCCTTTTGGGAAGTCGTGGGTTGGTAGGAATGGCACATGGTTACGGTATAGGACAAGTCAAAATGTATATTAAGGAATTATGTGATACGAAAATGTGTACAATATTCTTGCGTTGTGTTAATCCTTTTATAGCGCTAGGTGTCCTTTTAGTATACGCAATAGGGCCTTTCGTTGATTTCAGAACCTTATCACTGGTATGTATGGGAGTAACAGGTTGTATTTTTATTATGATTTTTTTTCTACCTCTAACACCGTTAGAGGAGTTAAATTTAAATGATGTGGATAGGGCTAAGAAAATGTTATTGCGCGTTAATAAAGATTGCGATGTTGAAGAACAAATAAGTAAGCTTAAACTAAAATCGGCGGATGAAGATTTATCACCTTGTCGATTGTTTGTAACTAAAGGTTGCAAAAGATGGACATTACTATTATTTTTAATAACTTTCGTGCAACAATTTAGTGGATTTCCTGCAACTATAGTATACTGCCAGTTTATTTTTATTAATTCACAAGTACCCAACTCAGAAATATGCGCTATTATTTATGCTGTTGCTTTTTTATTCTCAATATCTTGTGGTACTCTACTCACTAGTCAATATAATAAAAAGTACACTCTTGCAGCTTCTGCGATTGGTGTAATAATTGTTTTAAGCGTAAAAATAGCTGTGATATATTATAATTTTAACGTAAATTACTTTAATTACACCTCTCTTTTACTCATGGTGTTCTACATATTTTTTCATTCGATAGGTTTAGGAAGTATACCTTTTACTTTTCCGGACTATTTATTCCCTCCAAAAGCAAGACGTGGAGCTGTACAACTTCACATTACTTGGTACTCGTTATTTGCTGTAATCATAACCAAATTGTTCCAAGTATTTTATACCAATCATGAATTTTATGTAGTATTTTGTTTTTTTAACGCCGTCGCAGTTTTTGGTTTAATTATTGTTATTTTATTCGTACCCAATAAAAGTCCTAATGTAATGTAAAATTTTTAAAATATGGTAATTGTATTTTATATGTGATCTGATTTAATGTACTTTTGTAATTGATGTTTTAGTTTTAATAAATAAAAATATTTAAGCATGACTTTTTTCTTACTTGAAAATGACCAAAATTCATAATAAATCATGAAGTAGAATATTATGATATCCCAAGTTTCCCATGTCAGTTTTTTATCGTTAAACGAAAGCCAAAACAATCGAACCCTTAAGATTTGCTCGGAAAAGTTTGAAATTTGATAGGTATAGGGATGTCGAAAAAAATTTAGGGCGTCGTCGAAATTTTTTTTTCTAGCACCCCCCCTAAAAAAAGTTATTCGCCCCGAAAGGGGGACACCGATGTGCCCAAATAACTTTTCGATTAAGTTTCGGATTAGTTTCACATTTTAGTATGTCATGTAGAATCGAAAACTGAAAGTTTTGAACCTAATTTGTCCACATCGATCTTTTAAAACGGCCGACTTATCGGGAAAATACGATTTTAAACGTCGGGTTCGGTTTTTTCACGACAGCGGGTACATTTTTTAACCAAATTTTAAAAACTCGGACTCGAACTAAAGGGAAATGTTTTTTTTATAACCCTACGAATTTTAAATTTTTCGAGCCAAGAGAAAACTTTTAAAAAAGCTCTCGAAAAAGACATTTTTTACGGATTTTTTCGAGCGCCCGCCGCTTTGATTTTAAAAAATTGTAGTTCCGCCGGGTTTGGAATCGAAGCGACGAAATCGGGCCCCTATTTTTCTTACATCCTCAAATACGTGATCCAGAAGACCTGATGTTCCTAAGTCAACCCGGCGGTGAGGGCGATTTATTTTCAAAAACGTAAAATTTCGCGTTTTTTTAGCGGAAAAAAAGAGAAAAAATCTGTAGAAATTAATGTGAGACTTCGACCGATGAAAAAAATCGTGAGTGGTATTTTCACAAACAAGAATCATGCGAAAAACCGATAGCTAGTTTTTATGCCGAAAAATTTATTTTTAACCCACTTTTTGGCTGTTTGAAATTGGCGTACCGTTTTGGACATTTTTTAACGAAATTCAATAAATCGTAGCTACTAAATGACCCAACCGATTTTAACGAAACGTGACTTAGATTGTGGCCTTAGGTACCCCTAATACGCAAAAAAAATACTCGGTTTTATACGGCCCGTTCAGCGGCATCGACAATTTTTTTTTTCAAAATCGTAAAAAGATACCTATAAATAACGGCGAATCGTACAATTTTATGGGAAATGAATTTCCAAAACAGAATAGAAAATCGCAAATCGCTACACGTGCCATCAAAGAGAATTGTTTAAAATTTCTTGCGATTATAAATTCAATTCTCCAGCTTTTCATTTGGCCCCGTACCGACTCCCCAAAGTCAAAATGGTATTTATTAACCCTCCGCGACCAATATTATTGTTGTACGTTAAAGATACATCCTTTCGTCGAACTAAAATATGCGTTGGAATGGATTTTTGAAGCACTACGAAAGGCCGTGGTGAATTTTTTCAATTTCGAAAAAAAAAATCAAAATTTTAACCACGCAAAAAACTCGAAAAAAAAATAAAATTTCGACAATTTTTTTACCCCTTTTTCTTTCTATCGATTTTGACATATTATAGCTCATCTTAAAGGTCTTCGCATGAGCTTTAACACGAAAAAAGATTCGTTTTGATATCTCTATTCGTTTAGAAGTTGTAAACGAATAACTGTAAAAAAGTCGAAAATCTTATTTTTTGAAAATATTTGATTAATGGGAAAATAATTAATTTTGACCGAACCACTTAGCCGATTAAGACGATTTATGGCTTAAAATTTACAGAATACTTTCCTCCATTGGCAAACGAAAAACAGGTTCCTGTGGTGTTAAAAATGCGCCCTACAGCGCCGTATTTGTAGTCAAAATTTACAAAAAAATTTTTTTCGAAAAAAGTATTTGGTGGATTTTTCTCAAACATGACTCAAAATACTCTTATTATGGGTGTCTATGTTGACTAAAATTTCTAGCTTGCTATGGTGAATACGTTTTGAGAAAATTAAGAAAAACGAACGAAAATCCTTAAAAAAAAACAAACATTTTTTTTTCGGATTTTTGCAAAAACGACCCCCCCAATGAAAGATTATTAAAACCTGATTGGAATTGATTAATCAGATCTACTTTTGGTCTATTATTTTTATGTCACCATCTCTAAAAACAAATTTTGACACTAGCACGCGTATTAAATTTTTTAACTGCTTTATATTGCAGTTATTTTAAATAATTAGGTTAGGTTATTTTAAAGTCCTTTAAGTCTTCTTAAATGGGGAAAAAGATTCATATCGAAATCTTTTTTCGTTCCAAAGATATGAGCCAAAGAATTTAATAATTTTGAAAAATTAAATTTTGTTGTTATTAATATTCCACAAAGCTTAATTATTGAAAAACTTTAGATTTCTGAAGTAATAAAAAAAAAGCAAACAGTAAAAATTCTTGACAATAATTGTGAGTATTTGCTCAAATAAAGAATAATTTTAAAATTGTCTTTTTGATTGACTATGATTTTTAAAAAACTACATACATATAAGTACCTAGTTTTGTACTGACAGCACGTAATATTTAAGTGATATATTAATATGTTTACGATAAATGTCGCCAGGCAATTGCCGTAATAATCCGTTTGATGCGGAAAAAAGTTCTTTGTCTTAAAAATCAATTTTCCTTAAAAATTTTTAATTTGAAAAAACGCCAACTAGTCATGTACTTTTAAAACGATAAGAGGGTAAGCAGTTTTATGTTTAGAGATTTGAAATTTTGTACAAAGATGGAAGAGAAAATTCTTGGATTAAAGTCGTCGAAAGATTTTTCCGTAGCTTTTCCCCGAAAAAAAGTTAGTCATCCCCGAAGCTAATTTCGGTTACACCTTCCAAGTGTCCAAAATTCACCCCGAATGATCCCAAATGTTAGTATGTTATGGGGAGGGAGCAGACTCTGAAAACTGTGCTTTTGACTCGCCTAGAACTATCTATTAAGGGGGCTTTGGGTCCAATTTAATAAATTCGGGATGCGTTGAAAATAGATATGTTTATTCTTAGTGAGGTACCATTTTAAATTTTTTGGGGCCACCAAAACACTTTGATAAAAAAATTCCCAAAACGGTCGATTTTTCTTTATTTTATTTTTTAGAGCGACAAGCGCGAAGTGAATTTTGATATTTGAAGGGGTTAAAAAGTTATGGCGTAACAAACTCGAAATTTTGAATTTAGGGGTGAGTTGCTCTCGTTTGGCCATTTTTTATAACGGATCTTCAATTTTAAAAACTCTTACTAAATCTACTCTCGGAACCAAAACCACCTTCATATGGGATTGTTTTAATTTCGAGAAAACAACGAACAATTTTTTTAAGATCGCATTTTTTGACTCGTTTCGAAAAAATTTACCCCTCAAATTATATTTTACCCCCACTTAATTCACCTTTTCTAAAAGCTTTCAAGATCCACTTTACTACAAAAAAGGCTGCTTGACGAGGATTTTTTCCTTTCCAGGTATTAACAGATATAAGTTTTGCACATATCTTATTACTAAGTCGATAAAGTTCACTTTTGCGTTAGCGTTTGGAGGAATAGATAATAGATCTATCAATTTTTGGTTCCTAATTCTCCCGAGGAGGAGTATATGTATATTTAAATGATTAATTTTTAAATAATTACTCGAAGGAAACCTAATGTAACCCAAAAAAAGAATTACTTATATTATATTATTTCGATTTTGAGTTATGATTGAAAATGTAGCTAAAATAAGCAACATCTCCGACTTGAGCCAAAATTTCAGCCTGGAATTTTTCACTTTCACACTAAATAATTAAAATCTTCGAAACTATTAGCACTACCAAGATGTTTGATAGACTAAAATTTGCACCATTACCCCTTTCACCAAATTCCGTTAAAATTATAAATTTCGAACGAAAATTCGGGCAATATTTTGCCAAAACTTTGCGAATTTTTTCCAAAAAAACTAATTAACCTTTTATAGTTTTCGAGCAAAATAATAAAAACCGATTCCCGCATTACCTTAATTTTTTTTTCAAAATCGACCCCACAATAGAAAGATTATATGAATTGGATGAAATGTAGGGAATCAGTTTCTTTCTACACTCCCCTAAAATATTTTTTACATCCCAAAATCTCAAAAAAATCAAATTATTTTAAGTAATTTACTTAAAAAAAGAATTAAATTATCTAAAATTATTGTTGAAATAATTTTCTTGTACTCTTGTTGCCATTCAAAAAACAAAAGTTGCTTGTAGTTCGAATTTTTTTGTAAAAATAATAATCTTTTAATATCGGATTATGGTATACAGTGCGGTCATAAAGTAAATCCTCCCTGCTAACTTTTGAAAGGTTATGTTTTTGATTCTGAAAATTTGTCTACTCAGGAATCTAATTCCGAACTTTCTAATAAAGGTATTTTTGATTTTGTGGAACTTCCGGTTATACCGAAAGTGGATGGCAACTTTCTTATTTTAAATGGAACACCTAGTATATTCTTGCATTTTCGTGTTCTCTATAAAAATACCATTAAATTGTCCTAGCATAGTGTGTTTTACGATTAATACTTTCGGAATTACGCCCATTTGAAAATCGCATTTTTATGCAACTTCATTTACACCAGAATTTGGACCCAAGTGCCCCAACTTCCTTATTTTAAATGATTTCTTTTGCAATTAAGTTAATAACATTAAATTTAAACAACATTTTTATCCAAGAGATTTCCTGTAGATTTTATTACTGTCAAGACATGGAAGGTGGTTATGTTAATCAGCAAAATTAACGAACTTACTATTAAACATAATTTTGTTTAAATTTAATATTATTAACTTAATTGCAAAATATTTCATTTAAAATAAGGAAGTTGGGGCAGTTGGGTCCAACTTCCGGTGTAAATGAAGTTGCATAAAAATACGATTTTCAAATGGGCGTAATTCCGAAAGTATTAATCGTAGACCACACTATGCTAGGTCAATTTAATGGTATTTTGTTCCATTTAAAATAAGAAAGTTGCCATCCACTTTCGGTATAACCGGAAGTTCCACAAAATCAAAAATACCTTTATTAGAAAGTTCGGAATTACATTCCTCAGTAGACAAATTTTCAGAATCAAAAACATAACCGTTCAAAAGTTAACAGGGGGGGGGGGGGATTTACTTTATGACCGCACTGTATATTACTCATTCAAATCGGCCAAATAAATGAAGAAGATACTTCGTTGATCGTTTTTTGTGTTGCTCTAAGTATATCTTAATGAATAAAATTGTTTTTTAACCATAAAACTTGCACATTTTTGCAAAAATTAGTATACAGAGTGTCCCTGAATAACTGTGACAAATTGTTTATGGTGATAGACTTTTTTTGATCATATCTTCTGTTTCTTTACGTTTTTAATAATTTTAAAAGTACTAAAATAATCCTTGTTCATTGTTCTACAGAAAAGGTACTCTTATTGTATGTCGCTCCGGTGCTTCATTTCGGAGTAAAAGTAGATTTTATCATTTTTAGCTAAAAATATGAAATATGACACCCTGTGTATTGTATATTGACCAAAAATACTGCATATACAGGGTGTCCCCGAATAAGTTTGCCAAATTTTTTGGGGTTATAGAGGAAGAGAAACTTTTTGATAAATAAAGTATTGTCAGGAAATGCTTCCCTAAAAAGTTGTACCACTTTAAAAATTTTCAAAATTTTTTTTTTGTAAATAAAATAAATACTACAATAGATATTAATTTGAAATTTTGGTGGTAGATTAACAAGTCTTAGAAATATTTTCAGGACCGTTATATGTGGGGGGGGGGGGGTCATCAACTTTTTTTGATTATATCTTTTCTTAATAATATTATTTTTTTTCTTACAAGAATATTATACACATTATTACAAAAACTGCTCGAACTTATTACTTCCTTGTTCCATTAACATTCTTTGGCAAAATTTCTAAAAACTTTTTAAGGATGCATTTCCGGACAATACTTCCACTACTGCCCCCCAAAAATGTCGCAGTTATTCAAGGACACCCTGTATATGAACATCTTTTTCTAAATTTTGGTGCATATATTCCGGTCTTTGATGATAAGTAACACAAGACTTGAATGAAGAACTCATATTTTGTATGAAATAGAAGCACTAAATGAAGCAAATAAACTAACTAACTGATAGTTTAGTAATCAAAACTAATGAAGCACCTGGGGTATGTAAATTCTCGGATAATATACATGTTTGTAGCGTCATACTTCCAAATATTTGTGTCTAATTTCATCAGGATTGATATTGGTCAATTCATTAATAAGCTATGTAGCGCATTTTGTCTGTCTAATGCAGTTAAAATTTACAAAATGGGATGAAACCAATTTATCATCAAGATGCTAGCAATAAGTTTTCCAGCAATAAGTATTTTACATGTAATTCTCCATAAATTTTTTTTTCTAAATAACTTTCCTTCTAATAAACGCACAAGAAAAATAAATACACCGAATTAAAGCCCTACAGAGAGGCCACTTTGCTTGTCCCGATTAAACTTTTTATAGCACCTGGCACCACAATTAAAACTCTACCACGCATTTTCAAATTTTTAAATATTAACCTACAAAGACAAATAATATGTCTGTGAATGTAGATGAACATCACTTTGGTTGTCCTGACCAATTAAGTCTGTAATTAACAAGAAACACATTTTTTTCGACATTTATTAAGTTTAAACGCTAATTAATTACAGCAGTAATGTTGCATACAAAATTTAATTACGCCAAAAGAAAGGAATTTGGGATTCTAAATGTGATTGCAGGCTTATAGCAAATTAATTATGTACGGACAAGCAAAGAGTCACATCCCACCGTAAGCACAATTAGATTTTTGAACCTTTGGTGTAGTTAACTTTTTTATGCAGCAATACTGCGGCAATTAATTAGCGTCTAAACTTCATAATCGTCAAAGAATAGTGTTTTTGATAATTACTCACTTAATTGGCACGGGCACGCAAAGTGACCAATACCATCGTTACCCAAATTAAAAAATGATGTCTCTGGACTCGATTTTTTGGGTTAATTATTAAAATATCGTTGGAATTTGGCGTACTAAAAGTTATTGCTGGTTGATAGCGAATTAATTAGAGACGGACAAGCAAAGTGTTATAAACCACCGTAATTACAATTAAATTTCTGATCTTTTAGTGTAATTAGGTTTTTATGCAGCAATACTGTTGTAATTAATTAGCGCTTAAACTTCGAAAAAAATGGTGTTTTTTTGTTAATTACTCACTTAATTGGCCCGGACAAGCAAAGTGACCAATACCATCGCCCGGTATGTAAATAATAAATAAATTAAAAAATACCTCCATAGTCCAGTCATTTGGTAGTTTTACGTGGAATGTTTTGCGGGAGTTTTGAAAATTTAATAGATTTCGATGTGCTCTTTCAGAATTTCAACTTTGCCACCTTGGGGTTTTTTCACAATATCTCCTTTCGGACTCATTTTACGATAAAAACATTCATATTCAAAATAAAACTAGAGAAAATTTCCTATAATTTTTTTCGTAAAATCAATAGTTTTGGCGTACGAGCGTCGCAATGATTACTTCATCGCCCGTTTTGGCCAAAAAAACTCATTTCCACACCACCTTGAGGTAGAGTAAGAGTAGAGTTTCGAAGATATTAATATATTTTGTGAAAATTGCAAAAATATCAGAGGGTAATTTTGTGTACATTTTCAGTCATAACTCTCCCCCTTTTATATTCGTAAGCGACTGGACTACCTCTCGAAAAAGTATTTTTTGACTTAGGATAGTTTGCATTAGACCTACGATTTGATGTTTTGCATAGATTTGTATGACCATCAGAGATAAAGATGAGACAGGCATGATTAGCCTTAAGATTTAAATAAATATCATAAAGGATACAAAAGTAACCAATTTCACGAGTTCACTGGACGGAAAAAAAGTTTATTTATTGAGATTTTTTTAGAAACGTAATTTGGAATATTTGCTGAAATTTTATAAGTATTAAGCAAAACTAATTTAGCATATTTTTTTAACATATATGTCTTAAGCCTGTTAGTAATTTATGTGCTGTCATAATAATTCTAAAAGAACCATATAATTAATTAAATACAATTCACGTGTTCCTTCGACCATTTTTGATTCATTTAAAAAAAAATTTTTTTTTGAAGAACCAGGCAAAGGCTAGGCTGGGTGAGGATAGGAATTTCACAAATTGTACGCAATATAAATGGATGTTATGTGATTTTTGAGTGACCTGCGTGTCAAGGTTATGGTAATTTTCCTACATAATCCTTCACAAAGAATTGTACAACTTTTATAAAATCTCTTTTTATGTAATTACGCTTAAACAAGAATTTGAAAACTTAAAAGTTATTTTTTTTTAAATATTTTAATTTTTGTAAAAAAAATGATTAAATCAGAAAAATCCAATAAAAAATAAAATTAATGCTCTTTTAATTATAAGAACAGGTGAATTACCAGGAATTTCACTTATATAACTAAAATCATAGAAATAATTAAAAATTCCGATAAAACCGCAAGTGATATTAAGAAAAATAATTCACAAAATGCGTAGATTTAAAAATTTTATATTATGTATTTTTTTAATATAAATAAAATAAATCTTTATAATATTTTATTTCTTTTTTATACAATTTTTTATGTTGAATAGTAATTTAATTGGGATAAATAAGCTTAATGTAAAGTCGCAATTTGGCACAAAATAAGCTACTTACAGATAATTAATTTTAATAATAGGCTTCTAAAATGTCATTTGATTGATCATTAAAATGGCCGATTCGTCACTAGCTCAATTAGGTTTATTAAAATTTTTAAAGCCGTCCTTCACAATTTTGATAAAGCATTTATGAGATCAGCAACGTCGATAATGCACCAATAAATAATATCATTTTATTCTCCATATTAAATACGTGTTTTACAGGTAAGGATAACAACTGGGAAGTATTGTTATTTTAATTGAAAAAAGTAATAAAAATTAAAAATAGCCACTAACCAAACATTTAATATTTTTCATTATTATTCATCGTTAGTTTTAAATATTTATTTTGCTTTTTAAGTAAATATATGCCTAGTTTAAAAAACGTAAGTTATCATGAATGATAAATATTAATTTTTAATGTGTTACTATTTTCTACTTTAATTAGTTGTATATTAAATTACAGGGCATTAACTAGTAATAATACGTTACAATGAACATTTCTTTTTAATAATCGTTACATTTTAATTAAAATAATTGTAGCTATTTTTTGTATATTAAAACAAAATAATCTGTTTGTTAAAACAAAAATTCAAGGTTGATTTTGTGGGTTCAGTTTAGATGGTTATTAAACACATTCGCATTCTAATGTCTTAAACGAATCGTTAGGACGCGTTAATATTCAGTAGCTTTAATTTAGTCATGATTTTTGTCAATGGTTGTCCACTTGAAATTTGTTAAGATAATATTTAAAACTAAACATGATAAAAATGGTTCACTAAAAATTGGATTTAATGTGAAAATACTTAAAATGTAAGTTGGTACTTATTTTTTTGATTTAACATTTTTTTAAAATATTAAAATATACATTTTTTGAATTTAAATAAATATATTACCTTTTATAGGCATTATTTGTATTAATTGTTTATTATTGTTACTTTTTATCTTTATATAATTTGAGGATTTATAGGTACTTTTAATATATATTTTTTATTTTTAAAGATAAAAGTGGCATACATTTTTATTTTACGAGGATTTTCGAAATCGAAATCTTATAAATAAAAACAAAAAAAATAATTCAAAGTTATCATTTAATTGAATTTTACACTCTATTATTTTTTTAAAAAAGCATGTTTTACAAAAAAATCTTCAACTGATTTTTTTGGGTACTTTCAATCATCTGATATAAATTACCTTTAAAACTCTCTACTTACAGTACTTTATTATTATATTTTTTGATATTATTGATAATATGAGGAAAAATCACGAAAATTGCTTCTCAAAATTTTTCTTCAACTGGATTTTCCTGACACTTATATTTATAATATATATTTTTTCTGATTTTTAGTAAATTTAATGCACTTACAGTTATTTAATTTTATATTTTGTTTTTTATATAATGAAAATACGTAGAAATAAATTACTATAAAATTCGAATATTTTGTTTATTTTTACAAAATCTTGTTTTACTAAAAGATCTTTACTTTTCAAACTCATTTTTTTTTATAAAAAAAGAATCATAAAAATTGCTGCTCAAAATTGGCCATCAACTGGATTTTCTTCACACTTATTTTTTTCTGATTTTTTTTCTAAAATATCATGCGTCTACAGTAATTTATTTGCATATTTTGTTAATTTCTACAAAATCTCATTTTACAAAAATTGATTTTTTTTTATTCGCACATTTAATGATCTGAAATAATTCACTTTTCAAACTAATTTTTTTCTAAAATTTCTTGCACTTTGATATTCATGAAAATATGTAGAAAAAATCATAAAAATTGCTTCTTAAAATTGGTCATCAACTGGATTTGCTTGACACCTATTTTTATAACTTCTTTTTTTTTAATATTTCATGCACTTACAGTAATGTACTTTTATATTTAGTTTTTTTATAGTAATGAAAATATGTAGAAATAAATGACTATAAAATTTTAAATATTCTGTTAATTTCTACAAAATCATGTTTTACAAAAAGGTCTTCAATTGATTTTTTTTGTACTTTCAATCATCTGAAATAAATTACCTTTAGAATTCATTTTTTTTTTAATTAAATGCACTCAGAGTACTTTATTTTTATATTTTTTGAAATTAATGAAAATATGAGGAACAGTCATAAAAATTGCTTCTCAAAATTGTTCAACTGGATTTTCTTGACACTCACTAATTATATTTTTCAGATTTTTTTTGAAAATATCATGCACAGTAGTTTACTTTTATATTTTGTTTTTTATACCGATTGGTTTACAAAAAACGGCCAACGATGTAGCTTTGTTATTTCTTATCCGATTTTAATAAGTGATATGTCAAATTAAATGGTTTGAAGAATATTGCTATCAGATAATGATAGATTAATTTTATTTTTGACAACATAAGAGGAGGAGGAGGCAACTTTTCTTTTTCAAATGGCAACATATTTTTTTCGATTAAAAAAAATGATAATCTAAACCAATTATACCAATTTTTTTAAATAAATTTTTGTAATTTGTTTTTCTTATTTTTTTTAATTAAAAAATAATAAAAAAATTAAAAAAATTAGTTAAAAAAAATTATTGGTATAATTGCTTTAAATAATTTTTTTTAATGATTTTTTTCAATCGAAAAAAATATGTTGCCATTTGAAAAAGAAAAGTTGCCTCCTCCTCCTCTGAAAATAAAATTAATCTTTTATTATCTGATTGTAGTATTCTTCAAACCATTTAATTTGACATATCACTTATTAAAATCGGATAAGAAATAACGAAACTACCGTTGGCCGTTTTTTGTGCACCCATACGTAGAAATAATTACTATAAAATTCAAAATTTTTTGTAATTTCCACAAAATCTTGTTTTACAAAAAAATCTGCAATTAATTTTTTTATTTGCACGTTCAATGATCTGAAATAATTTACTTTTCAAACTCATTTTTTTCTAAAACTTCTGCACCTTGATATTCATGAAAATATGTAGAAAAATTTATAAAAATTGCATTTCAAAATTGGTCATCAACTGGAATTTCCTGGCAGTTATTTTTATAATTTATTTTTTTCTGATTTTTTTTCAAAATTTAATGCACTTACAATAAATTACTTTTACATTTAGTTTTTTTATAGTAATGAAGATATGTAGAAATAAATTACCATAAAAATCGTATATTTTGAGAATTTCTACAAAATGTTGTTTTACAAAAAAATCTTCAATTGATTTTTTTTTATTTGCACTTTCAATGATCTGAAATAATTTACTTTTCAAACTCATTAATATTGTGCTAATTTGTGCTATTACTTTTAAAATTTGTGTATAGTTCTAGAAAAATAGTTGGGCACATGTAACTTCACGGTAAAAGTGCCCATGTCATAAAAAATAATTTTATCGTAAGCACATTCATGCTAATAGTGCCCCTGTCTTAAAAAATAATTTTATCGTATGTAATAATTAGTGATTAATTAGACCTAATTCTAAAGGTGCTCATGTCACAAAATAATTTTTGGCCGAACCAATGTTTACATTTTCAATTAGAGCATAATTAGTGCTGATTTGTACTGTAAAAAAATTTATTTCCTGCTAAAACCGTTTAAGAGAAAGTTAGTAAAGTCATTGGCCAAGAAAACTTCACATTTGCGTTATTAATTAGGGCTTAATTTGTGCCTTAAAAATTGGAATTTGTGCACACCCTTTTCAGCAATAATGAAAAAAATATTGGCCCCGCCAATTTATTCTCACGCTTGCGAGGCGAACTTTTATGTTATGCATTAAATTATGTACCATAATTAGTGATTTATTTGTGCTCATTTGTGCCATAAAAATTTGTATTTGGGCTCGAACGGTTTTTCCGAAAAATGAAAAAATATTACTACAAACTAAATTTGGTTGCCTAATTTTGGTCAAATTCCTAATTGAATCTACTATTCGCGATTTTAGAATTCTAGACGCCCTCTGGAGGCGGAAATGTCAACTAAGTTCTGTAGTAACCTGATAGGCGCCGATTTCTGTTTTCCTGTGTTTCGCGCATTTTTGCTTTAATTCGAACTTTGGGAGAGACGTAAATCCGTTTATCAACCTGTATTTACAATGGGAAAAATATGCAACACCATTTTTAAGATAAATAAAGCGATAAAAATTGTGTTCTAATACATCTTTAATATGTTCCAAAATGTGGTAATAATTCCTCAAGAAGCAAGTGATGGTCGCTGTATTTCGAGTATGATGCTCGGTAAGATGGCACTTATCAGTATACTTCAAAACATACATTCGTCGAGACATTCGTACTGTTCTTAGAATAAAGATCCCTCTTCACAACTCAATATTTTAAAATCTCTCGAAAAAAACACCATTTTCGGGGCTACGCGCAATCAATGTCCGAATTTGTGGAAAATACAAAAGGGGGTAATAATCACCTTCAGAATATTACTAAAAGTTGGTGTATTTGAGGGTGAATTTCGGACACTTAGGAGGTGAAACCGAAATTAGCTTTGGGGGCGAATAATTTTTTTTGGTGTGGTCCATCGAAAAGTGGCTTTTATAATTTGGTCTTGGAATTTTCTCGTCCATATACCTACAAAATTACAACACTCTGCGCAAAAACACCTTCCCTTTTCCTTATCGTTTTAGTATTATATTGTTGACTTCAAAAGACGGATTAGGACACAATTTTTAATGATTTGTTAATGAATTTATTTAATTATAATATAATAATTACAAGAATTAAAAGTACCTACATCCTACATAATGTTATTTTAAGAAACTATGTACTTTTATGATTATTTACCAAATAAAAGATATTCCTAAATTTGAATCAAGAATAGTTTATAATTTCTTCAAAACATGACACAAAATTAAAAACATTCTTAAATAACACTAAATTAAATAAAAACCAGATTAAAAACAATTAGAAATAGAAGAAAACACGTAAATCCGTTTGCTGTATATTCAAATATTTAAAAGGTTACTACAGAATTTAGTTCAAATTTCTGCCACAGAGGGCGAACAGCGCCATCTATTAGTAGTTAAAATTCCCAATACAAGTGTCCATTAGTTTTCGTCTTAAATAATCTAAAGATTTCTGTTACTAATTGAGCGATACAAAGTAATAACTATGGGATTAAAAGTTTAAGTATGTAATATCATACAGGGCGTGTGAATCCTTCGGTCTTTAGGAAGCACTAATTTAACACAAAACTTAAGCCAAAAATTAGCACAAATTATTAAATATGATAAAATTATTTTTTAGTGAATTTGCATTTCTGCGCGAAGTTAACTTCCTAACTCGATTTTCTAAAAAAACATACAACCACAATTTTTAAAATTAGCAGCACTAATTAGCACTAATTATTTCATACAATAAAATTATTTTCATGACATGAGCACTTTTAGCTCGAAGTTACCAAACTGACCAACTTTAATGTATTTTTCTAAAAAAATATAAAAGTTCAAACTTTAACATTTTCATCACAAATTAGCACTATAATTACTACATACATTTGCACTTTCAGCATGAAGTTGGCAGTTGTAACTTATTATCCAATAATCGATAACAACAATTTAATTGAAAATGTAAAAGTTGATCCAGCCCAAAATATTTTTGATGACATGAGCACTTTTAGCTTGAAATTTCAACTGACCTATTGCGTTTTTCTAAAAGAAAATATTTAAAAAAAACACAAATTGGCACTAATTATTACATAACATAAAATTTTTTGAAACATGGGTACTTTTAGCGCGAAATTAGAGCAGCCCTACTAAAATGCGTTTTTCTAAAAACATCTAAAAGTACAATTTTCAAAATTAGCACCAATTATTTCATGCACTAATTAGCACTATAATTACTACATATGATAAAATTATTTTTTAAGAAATTTGCACTTTCAACGTGAAGTTGGCAGATACATACCATAAAATTATTTTTTGAAACATGGGCGCTTTTAGCGTGAAATTACAACTGCCCAACTAAAACGCGTTTTTCTAAAAACATCTAAGCACAATTTTTAAAATTAGCAGCACAGATTAGCACCAATTATTTTATGCAATAAAATTATTTTTAGTTTTAAGTTAAAAAACTGACCAACTCTAATAAGTTTTTCTCAAAAAATATAAAAGCACAATTTTTAAAATTTTCCTCACAAATTAGCACTGTAATTACTACATAGGATAAAATTATTTTTTAAGACATTTGCACTTTCAACGTGAAGTTGATAAATTATTATGCAATAAATGATAACAACAATTTAATTTAAAATGTAAAACATGGTTCGGCTAAAAACTATTTTTGATATGAACACTTTTAGCTGAATATTGCAACTGACCAACTGCGTTTTTCTAAAAGAAAATATAAAAGCACAAATCTTAAAATTTTTAGCACAAATTAGCACTAATTATTACATACCATAAAATTATTTTTTGAAACATGGGCGCTTTTAGCGTGAAATTACAACTGCCCAACTAAAATGCGTTCTTCTAAAAACTTCTAAAAGCACAATTTTTAAAATTAGCAGCACAAATTATTTCATGCAATAAAATTATTTTTGTGACATGAGCACTTCTAGCTTAAAGTTACAAAACTGACCAACTGTAATGCGTTTTTTTTTAATATAATAGCACAAATTTTAAAATCCTCATCACAAATTAGCACTATAATTACTACATAGGATAACAATTTTTTTTAAGATATTTGCAATTTCAGCGTGAATTTGGCAGTTGTAACTTATTATGCTCTAATTGAAAACAACAATTTAATTGAAAATGTAGAAGTTGGTCTAGCCAAAAGTTATTTTTGATGACATGAGCACTTTTAGCTGGAAATTGAAACTGATCAACTGTGTTTTTCTAAAAGAAAATATAATAGCACAAATCTTAAAATTTGCAGCACAAATTAGCACCAATTATTATTACATATCATAATATTATTTTTTTAAATATGAGCACTTTAAGCGTGAAATTATAACTCCCCAAATAAAACGCGTTTTTCTAAAATCATCCAAAGGCACAATTTTTAAAATTAGCACAAATTATTTTATACAATAAAATTATTTTTGTGGGATGAGCAGTTTTAGTTTTAAATTACAAAACTGACCAACTGTAATATGTTTTTCTAAAAAAATATAAAAGCACAAATTTTAAAATTTTCATCATAAATTAGTACTATAATTCCACATAGGATAAAATTATTTTTTAGACATATGTAACTTTTAGGTTGAAATTGCAACTGATCAACTGCATTTTTCTAAAAGAAAATATAAAAGCACAAATCTTAAAATTTTCATCACAAATTAGCACTAATTATTACCCACCATAAAATTATTTTTTGAATTATTTGTGAAATTACAACTGCCAAACTAAAATGCGTTTCTGAAAATGCACAAATTTAAAAATTTACAGCACAAATTAACACTAATTAAAAATATTTCTACTTTCACGCACCAAAATTTATTAACTTTCTTTCTAAATAATGTAACAGTTTTTTTATTTATTCTGTTAAAAAATCGTGTAAGACGTTCGAATTATTTAAATATTTTTATTTTACAAAATTTCATGAATTTAAATGTTTAATTTTTTTATACGAAAATCAGCAAAAATATTTAACATTTCTTTTAATAAAGTTAATGTTAAAAATTTGTGTAAAACTTTGTAAATAATTTAGATTATTTTATTTTACGAACTTTTGCGAATTTAACACTTATTCAATTAAATTTATTCTTTGATAAATTTTTTACAATCCTTGTAAAACGTTCTATATGTATAATGCCTATAAAAATTTTTAAAGAAAATTTTTTGTGTTTATCTATAATACAAAAGATGTAATCTTTAAAAAATATACCCATTAAATTATTGTTAATTATATTTATACGATTTTTGAGTCGAAGAGATGTTTATTTGTATAATTTATTGTTAAATAGGTCATGCTTTTATTTTGTCAACATGTTTAAACAATAACTAGTTTAATTGTTTGATTAAAATAAAACATGCTATTCTAAATTTAGATTTTATAAATTTATTTAAAATTTTAACGATTTAAATTTATGATTTTGAAAAATTAATTAATGATTACTTACAACTAATGAATAAAATAAATAATTAATTTTATAATAAATTAAAAAAATGGTTATTTGATTTTCATAAATAATTTTTTACAATCTACAATTGTTTGCTTTTGGGTGTTATTTTAGAGCAGAGAGCATACAATAATTTGGCCTAATTGTTTACATTGGTGTAAGTTTAATTAAGGTTGGTAGTAATAATAACACTATAATCTGAACATGTCAACAATTAAAGATAATGAAAGGATTGAGCACCAGGATGATAATTCGATAGCAGTCGATGGACCCATGAAGAGTAAATTATGGCAAATTCTTCCTTCAATATGTGGTAAGAAAAAAGTTACAAAAATATTTAAATTTTTTTAAATTTTATTTAACATTTAATAGACTATTCAGATTCCTTCCATTTCTCAATGTTCTATGATTTACTTAAATCATATGACCTAATTTTTTGCAAAAAGTATGTTTTTTTCCTTCAAAATAAAAAAAGTAGTATCGTGAAAAGATCATTTGAAAATGATTCACACTAAATAAGTATCTTCAGTTTGATAAGATGGATACAAATTTGGTAAAACAGGTTAATTTCCTTTAGGAGGGGAAAACTTAATGGCGTACAAAAGTTTACCCCACCTGGAACAACTATTTGTGCGTGTTAAGCTTCAGAACAAAACATTAATCTTAGGATGCATCTGCATTCCTCCTAACAGTGATTCTTCTATTTACGAGGATCATTGTGCGTCAGTTGAATTTATTATGGACTCCTTTTTGGGTGTGGATGTCTACATGTTTGGTGACTACAACTTACCCAAATTTTGCTGGGATAATGATGATCTTGGTGTCCAAGTCTCTCCGGATGGTCAAATCGTAGGGGACACTTTTGCATTTTTAAATCTGTTTCAGAGGAACTTTGTAATGTATACAAATAATTGTTTGTTAGACCTAACTTTTACAAGTGATCCGCATGGAAATGTTAATTTATGTGTTGATCCTGCGATGCTTATCACCCTCCCTTACTTTCTGAAATTAATATCAATGATATTTTTTCTAACCTATTTTGCGAATATTATGTGCTCGATTTTAAAATGGCTGACTTTGTAAGAATTAATCAGTATTTTCTTGGAATAAATTGGGATCTCGTATTGGAATTGGACTGAGGCAACTGATACTTTCTATAGCATTGTCTACTCTGCTTTACAAACCTATGTTCCATGTAAGAAGTTGTTCACTCACGATAGTTTTCCGATATGGTTTTCTGGTGAACTTTGAAAGAAAATTAAATTAAAGAAAGCGGCACACTTTAGGTACAAAAATTCAAAACTTTTCAGTGACTAAATTGAATTTAGCAATTTACGTTCTCAGTGTAAAGTAATGACTGAGGAATGCTATAAGGAATATATCGCCTCAACAGAAGCCTCATTGCAATTTAATTTAAAAGGATTCTGGAACTTTGTTAATGAACAACGTAAAGACAATTCTATCCCCGAAGAAATATATCTCAATGATGTCATGGCGGTTGGAGGTCATTTGCATTTGATGAATTCTTATTGCTCCTAAATTTATATTTAACAACACTGTTAATATTGGTTCTTGTTCCTTTGAAATCCATGATATATTCGCCAAGCTAAACTCACTTGAAGCTAAAACTAGTTCTGGTCCTGATGGAATTCCACCTAAATTCCTTAAAAATTGTTCGTCTTCTATGGCCTATCCATTGCTAATTCTATTTAATTATTTCTTAAATTCAGGGGTATTTCCTAAGCTTTGGAAAAAGAGTTTTATCATTCTATTTCATCATATATTTTATCTATCAGCATCTTAAGTTCCATACCTAAAATCTATGAAAGTATCTTAGTAGTTAAAATAACAGCTCTATTCAGTGATATAATTGTCAATCAACAGCACGGTTTCTGCCTTGGGAAATCCACTCAAAGGAATCTATCTCTCTTTGTGCAAAGTATTTCGTATTCTCTAGAGAAACTGATGCCATTTTTACGGACTTCGCCAAGGACTTTGATAAGGTATCTCACTCCATTTTGATTTCCAAGTTAAGTACTATTGGGTTTCATGGAAGAATGCTTTCTCTATTGTCAAGTTATCTTAAATGTACAACACAGAGTGTTAAATTAAAATGATTTTCGGCTGAAATTGAGGTTACTTCGGAAGTTCCCCAGGATAGTCACCTTGGTCCACTTTTATTTAACATTTATATTAACGACATTGTGAACTGCTTTGAAAATTTGAACATACTTCTATTCGCTGATGATTTAAAAATCTATCGCTCAATAAGGAACTCCCACGATTGCGTCCTACTTCAGTGCGATTTGGATTCATTTTGCCATTGGTGCAGTATTAACAGAATGAATTTAAATTTGGATAAATACAAATAAATTACTTTTAGTAGGAGTTTATAAACTTGAAATAGAGTCTTCGGAGTCCGTGCCAACTATAAAGGACTTGGGAATAATTTTAGACCAAAAACTGACTTTTTCTGAGCTCTTCAGTGTTATAACTAACAAGGCTTGTAAAGCGCTATGATTTTTGAAACGCCTAACAAGAGACTTTACCAACATAGATACAATCAAAACAATTTACTGTATACTCACTCATCTACAGAACAAGTTTCTACGCTATATTGCATTCAAAGCAAACATTTATACGAACTTCTCAAGCTTTTCGATCACTGAATCTAGAAATATCTTTTCCATTGCTTCTCTTGAAGAACGTAGGGTTTTTGCCGACATACGGTTTTTCCATAAATTATTCAATTCTTATATCCACTGTCCTGAGTTGTTATCTCAAATTGGTATACATATTCCACCTCGATTAACTACTCAGAAACCCTACTTTGTTCATAATACTTAACACCGAACTAACTATGGAGCTAATTCTCCACTGGCCAGAATTACATCTAACGCGAACAAAATGGATCTAGACTTTTTCAACGTTGCAATTTATTCCCTCAAAAGTCATTGGCGTAACTCTCATGTTATATAGGATTATTTTAATGTTAAGTTTGAATTTGTATTATATTACTTTTAGTGTTGTGTTAACTTTTTTTTGTAATATTCATTGTCACTGTAAACTCGTCATATAACTATGTATTGTTATTATGTAATTGGGCTTGCCCGTTTGAAATAAATTAAAATAAAAAAAATATCATCCTTTTTTAAAGGATAATGGGCCTATCCCAGGTGAAACGAATTTTGATAATTTTTATTTTACAGATAGCTGTTTAAAAGATACTTAGAAATATCAATTCTTTTTTCAATTGGTGCAGCCGTTTTTTTTATTTTAAATTTTCTTTCGTCGTGACGTCACATTTCCAAGGTATTTAGGTGGCAACGTTGCACCTGAACCCAATATTAACGATGAGATGACAACCAATGAGAACGATCCGAACTGACTCGAAAGCTCTGCCATCTGTTATTTGCGGCATTCGACAACGTGCGACATCTTTTGACTTCTTTTGACAGGTGTGTTTTGGGTTTAACAATGATGCCAACCTAAAATCAGCTTCTGGAGCTTCGCGGAGGTTGAGACGACAGGGACTTACTGCAATGTTGCCAGATGAAAATCTCGGAAAGGTGACGTCAGAGCGACATAAAATTTAAATTTTTGGCCGTTATAGAAACTATATAAAAAAACTGACAGGATATATGTACTTAGTTAGACTTGATCTTTATAATGAAATAAAAATTAAAAAATCGGGGAATTGATCAAATATCTAACGAAAAATTTCTAAAAATATCTCCTATGAGATTCGACTAAATCAAACCATTTTTTAGTGCTCTGGACTTGCCTGCCATTTGGAATCATGTTGGGTTGGCCATCACCAACGTACATCTACCTCCTATCAGAAAACTCTAGTCTACCAATAACATTAGTACAAAGCCCCATGATTGCAGGGTTCCTAATGTTTGGAAACATTTTTGCAACCCCCTTCTCGAATGTGAACTTCTATGGATCAAAACAAGGAATTCTAGTCGCGCTTGTAACTCACACTGTTGGTTGGACTGTGATGTGGCAAGCGAAGAACATATACCACCTATTAATCAGCAGATTCATCATAGGTTTAGGTCATGGTTATGGTGTAGGCCAAATCAAGTTGTACATTAAAAATTTATGCAGCGCGGAATACTCGAGTGCACTACACAAATTAATCAACCCATCAATCGTTTTAGGAATTATCCTAGCTTACATCATGGGCATTTTAGTGAGCTTCCAAACGTTTAGTCTAATCACCATCTTCATTACAATCACCATTTTTTTCCTTATATTCTTCCTACCAGCACCACCTGTAGATTGCGTTAGTTCCAATAATATTGATAGTGCTGAATTAATCTTAAGACGCACTAAACCTACAATTTGTATAACTTCTGAAATAGTACGGTTGAGACATGTAAGCATATATGAGGAAACATGTGGAGTACTAAAATTGTTAAAAACAAAAGATTTACGCGAAAATGTAACGATCTTAAGTATAATTACTTTTGTGCAACAATTTTGCGGTGCTCCTGCAACCATTGTGTACTGTCAATTTTTATTTCGCGAATTACACGTTCCTTATCCGCAATATTGCGCAATTATTTACGCTTTAGTGTTCCTTACAACATTATTAATAACCTTGTTTGTAACTTTCAATTACAATAAAAAAATTATGTTAATAATTTCTGCTAGTACATCAGTGGTCGCTTTAGTAACAAATGCTGTAATTGTTTACTTTGACGTTAACTTAAAATACTTCGAGTATACTTCATTTATTATAATGATTGTTTTTATTATATCACATACTATGGGGTTGGGGAGTGTCCCATTAAGTTTTCCCGAGTATTTGTTTCCTAAAAAAGCTCGTACAGCTGCCACTCACTGGCAATTAATGTTGTTTTCCATTTTCGCTGTAATTATAACAAAACTTTTTCAAGTTTTTTATAGCGCTTTTAATTTTTATTTAATTTTCTGCCTTTTTGCAGGGGTAGGAATATTTGGACTCGCTTTTATTATCTTGTTTGTGCCATTTCATTCTCCTATTGATGAAAATGATATTGTTAAGTGAAATTATGCAGTATTTTTAGAATAGCGATTATTTTTCTCAGTGTTTTTACATGCGTTTGTAGTGTACTTATTTATTTAATAAAAAATATGCGATGAATTGTTTTGTTTTTAATACAGCTAAACCCGCAAACCAGAAATGATAAATGTCGTTTGTAACAATGATCTAATGATTTATTAATAAGTACATGGTACATGTTAACATTGACCTTCAAATTATCTAGTATTTTTACATAAACAAAATAACCAATTATTATCTTTATCTTTAAATACGATAAATCATCAATATATTATGATTATGACAGTTTTACTTCAAGTTAGCATTTTTGAAATATATCAGCCCAAATAAAATTTACTGCAAGTAATAATTTTACTTATTAATTTTTATCGTTTTTAAACGTTTAAAACACTTTGAAAATATTGCAAAAATGGAAAACTTTTAGTTGAAAATATAGTGTCTTTAAATTTATTGCAGAGGACTGTATACAGAGTGTTTCTAAACAAGTGTCGAATAATCTAGGAATGGGTTTTTGGACCAATTTTAAGACAAAAAGTAAGAATATTTTTTTTTCGCTAAAATGCTCCATTTCGGAAATGCAAGGCATTAAAGTTTACTATTTTTTTTCAATTTTTTTACATAAAATCTATATTCTTAATAATAATTGGCTCAAATTTTGCACTTATCTTACTATTGGCAGTCGCTTTGAGATGAATTAGCAAATTTAAAAAAAAAAGTTAGGGTGAAGTTTTCCGGGTGAATTAACCCTTTGAATCGTTTTTAACTTTTTTATACAACATCATAGTAATAAAAATAAATTAAGTATTCACTTTTTTACACGTTTTTTTTTAACTTTTTGTCGTCTTTAACCTTTTGATAACTTGTTGCGTTTAGAAGTTATGGGATAAAATAAACCACTTCAAATTTCTAAATGTCTACAAAATTAAATAAAATTATTTTATTTTTGTGCAAAATAAGATAAAATTAGGAATCTTTAGAAGAATACAAAGTTTAATTAAGAGTCTGAAAATAAAATTATACAGGGTGTCTTACCAAAGTGGAAAAGGTAAAAATTCGTTCCCAAAAAAACGAATTATATTTATAATATACAGGGTGTCTCACTTTTTTTCCAGCAAAATTTTTTTTAGGTAGCAAAAGTCATTCTGAACAAAAAATTTCCTATGAAGTTTTTTCAACTCCTTAGAAAGTTACAGCAATTTTAAAATTGATAAATTTTCATGTTTTTTGTGGAACACCCTGTAAAATATTTTTTGCTATTATATTTTTTTTATTTAAATCAATTATTATTTGGGTTTTTTCTTTGCCAAATTGGTATTTTGAACATTATTGGCTGTTTTTAAAATAAGTAAACGACGAGTTTAAATTTCCCTCGGTAAAATTTAGCATCTTATTGGCTTAAAGATATTCAAAATCCAAAGCATACTTGATTTATATAAAAAAATAAAAATTAAATGAAATTTATACAGGGTGTCCGACAAAAATCATTAAATTTATGAAATTTTAAAAGTGCAGTAACGTTTTAAGGAGTCGAAAAAACATAATAGTTCACAGGAAATTTTTTGTTCAGAATGGCATTTACTATCTAAAAAAAATTATGCTGGAAAAAAAGTGAGACACCCTGTATTTGTTTTTTTTTTAGTTTTAGAAACCTTTATTGGCATACCAATCTCTACATACATTTTACAAACCAAAATAAGATATAATATATTATAACAAAAAAAAAACATAACTCTTCAACAATTTTTTAAAAATTTCCTGTCCTGTACCTTTCTCACTCATACATCTCCACCATTTACTCACCTTCTCTCGCTCTTCCTTTCCCCATGTTATTCCATCACACCAATTTGTCCAGTGCTCCCACAAATCTTCACCACACTCGCACCACTTACACTTCCAAAACTTTTTTCCCTTTTCATCATTCCCGCATCGAAATCTAGCTAAACCTCTCCTAGCTTCCCTCATTTCCCAATTTTCCATTATTCTGGCAGCCTTCCATATACACATATCCTTTTATAATTTTATACCTTTCATTATATCTACTCCCTTGAATTTTTTCAAATATTTTCTGACCCTCTACATTTATAATTGCCTCTTTCACATCCTTCCCTATTGCCCCACCTCTTAATATTATTGCTAGCTCCTCCTCCGAGCACCCTATTTTACATACTTTTCCTCTCCAATTCTCAATCACACATTTCTTTCTCATTTCATTTGCTTCTACTCAGCCTAAAAATTTCTTTCACAATTTTTCCACATTTTCCCCGTTCTATTTTTTTGCTCTAGGTTCGCTACTTTTTCAGCTGTTGTTGTTACCATTTTCTGTCTCGCCGACTCTTGCAAAACTATGTAATCCGGCGTTGAATTCTCTACCCCCAAAATTTTTTTCAACCACTTTATTTGTGCACATTCTATCCTTTCAACCTCCTTCGCCCCCCACACTTTACAACCATACAAAACTATCGACTTTACACACCCTTCCATTATTGTTATCTTTGCCCTAAAAGACTCTTTAAATCTTTTGCCCCACACATTCCACATTCTTGCTGCAGCCACTCCTGCCTTCCGTAATATATATTCTAACTGGCTTTCCATGCTCCCATCCATCCCGAGCATATAACCCAAATACTTAAATTCCTTAACCACCTCTATTACATTTTGACCCCACATAATTTTTTTTTCCTCCCCTTTCTACCTCTTTTCCTACATATCATTACTTTTGTTTTTCTCACATTCACTTCTTATTTTCTTTTGCTCAGGTACCTATCCATTCTTGCTAAAATACTCTTTAATTCTTTATTACTTCTAGCACACAACACCACATCATCCGCATAAGCCAACATCCACACTTTTTCCCTTCCCACAATCACACCCCCGTCCTGTCCTTTTCTTAAGACCTCCTCCATATCTGCCACATATATGTTGAATAGAGTTGTACTCAGCGGGCAACCTTGTCTTAGCCCTTTATAGGTCATACATTTTTTGAACATTTCTTCTCCTACTTTCGCTCTGCCACCGGTTTTCCTATATATTCTTTCTATGTTTCCTACCACATTTTCTGCAATTCCTACTTCCTACTGCAAGGTCCAGGAACAATAACTACAATTTTCAGTTGTACCCCTCCCTTCTCTGAAGCCCGCCTGACATTCTGGAATCATATTTTTCTCCTCACATTCTCTCTCTAGCCTGTGCTTCATAATGCTTGCATATATTTTATAACTAGAATCCATAAACGTAATTCCTTTATATTATTTACATCTGTTTACTGACCTCCTTTTGGTATTGGAATTACTGCTCCCCAAGTCCAGCTCCCCGGAAAATCTTCTTCACCCTTCCATAGCCTGTTTAACCTCATCCTAAACTCTTCTTTCCCCTTATCCATCCATGGCTCGTTTCCTATAACATCGGGCCCAGCCGCTTTGTTCCTTTTTAACTTCCTTATTTCCAACTCCAACTCCTCTTTTGATATCTCTTCACTACCGCCTACTATCTGTCTTCAAATTCTTCTTCTCCTCCTTTCCACTGCTCCATACAGAAATCCTTCCAATCTCTTAAAGATATTTCTGCTTTTTCTTTCCCCCTTTTCTTTTTCTTGTTTATATATTTCCATACATCTTTCTCTGTTGATATTTTTTTAACTTTAATTCTCTTTTTTCTTCCTGGAGTTCCCTCTCTTTGCTAACTCTATTGAATTCCTTTTTTCCCTGCTTTACTTTTTCAATGTTTTCCTGTATTCTTGTTTAACTTGAATACACCTTTTATTGTATTTCCCTTGCTTTTTTTTTCTTAACACTTTCTGGGAACACTTCCGTACCATTTGACCGATTTGCTTCACCCAATTCTCAAGTCCTGCAACTTGGAATTCCTCCTCTTCGATCAACTGCCTGAATTTCTGTCTGTAACTTGCTTCCCAAAAATTTTCCTTAATTAATTTATTATTATCCCTATCACTTCACCTCCACCATTCATCTCCTATCTTAGATTTCTGTAACCTTCTCTACTTCTGATCCCTTTCGCATTTCATTCTCTTACTATTGCTCCTCCATTTTAGAAAAACCGGGTGTACATGCAAGTAAGTAATTTCAACACCCGGTATTATTAAAAATGTAGATTTTATGTTAAATAATTGAAAAAAATTTCAATGCCCTGCATTTCCGAAATGGGGCATTTTAGCGAAAAAAAAATTCTTACTTTTTGTCTTAAAATTGGTCCAAAAACCCATCCCTAGATTATTCGACACTTGTTCAGAAACACCCTGTACATTCAAGATAGCAGGAAAAAAGCCAATAGGAAAACGTAGTCGTTATAAATATTTTGAGGATCTTTCAATGGCTTCAATTCAAATGATTTTTCTGCAAATTTCAAAATTCATACTAATAAAGAAACCAAGAAAAATTGGTGGTATTTTTAACCATTTGAAAATTCATAGAACACGGTAGGTACATGATACAAAATTAGGTTCCTCGCAGACAGTACAAAGTATTTTAGATTTGGAAAAATTGGAGATTGCAGATATGTCTTCTATTAACTAAACTGTCAAATTTTTTGGATTTGACAAAAACTGGAACTCCAAGAGTCGGTTTTAAAGGTAAAATTAAAACATTTGGAAAGAGAGGTAAAAATCCAATATGGAGGCCATAAGAAATAAAAAAGTTGAATATCGCGTTTTCGAATCTAGGAGGCCAAAAAAATTTTTTTGACGTCATTTAATTCAAAATTGTCAACAATTTAAAGGTACCAAATTTCATTGATGTAGAAGTAATGGATTGGAAAATATAAATTATTTTCTAAAATCACATATTTTAGAATTTTGGGCATAATTTTAGTTTAAATATCTTAAATTTTGTTTCAGATTTGTAAAGGCCATAAAAATGTGCAACTTTTCTTTAATTTAACCAACCTCGTATCTCTTCCACTTTAAAAGATACCAATGGTGAGCATCGAAATAATCACCACCCTGTATGATGTTGAAATTTATTTTTACTTTTTATTTATTTTCTCTGGAAAATTTTAAGGTGAGTTCTTCTCATGGATAGTCATCTTTGGGATTTAATTTTATTTTAAGTTAACAATACAGTGGCGTAGAAACCGGTTAACGTGCCCTCTTTATTTAAATTTATTTGATTCGCCACTGCAAAATTTTACAAATTTGTTTGGATTTTTAAATATTCATTCAATTTACTACAAAAAACTACACCTGTTAAATTTTGAGTTAATGGTATTTCAGCAATTTCCAATTTTATGGTCCAGTAACCTTGCTGGAATTAAACTAATTTTCAAAATGTTGATGCGGATATGGCCATTGATGAAAGATACAGCTAAAGTTTTAGCTAATGACAACTCTTCCAAATGCGACATTATTTTGTTAAAGTTTGATGAGTTATTTTGACAATATTCACGAATATGCAGTAGGTTGTAACTATGGTTTCATGGTAAAAATGAAAATGAATGTTGCCAAATTGCATATTTATTATTTGCGAATAAAGCTGAGTTTATGCTTAACTAACAACTAACCACTAACAATTACCACTAACATAAAAGTTTCACTAACACCTCATCACCTCCATTAAAGGTTTACTATCCATTATATGATATTATAATATTCACCAGTGAAAAAAATTTAAACAGACACTGTCAATAACTATAAAGATCGAGCATGCGTACTTCTATATTCACTAACTACTAGCAACTCCTAGTTGAAAATTGGCCCAATAGTGGTTAATTGTTAATGCTCAATGCTTAATGGTTAGTTGTAAATGGCAGTAAAAACAGTCAAATGCTACTTAATCCGTTTATCTTCTTTATTGTTAGTGGTTAGTTGTTAGTTGAGTATAAATTCAGCTTAAGTTAAAAAATATTGTGAATAGATATTTTTTGTCAGGATTCTACCAAGGGTCCCTGACAATGTATCGAGAGTTTATGAGCGAGTTTTGGGACACCCTGTATTTAGTTGGTAATTTATCTATCCTGTTTATGATTTCTATGTTATTTGTATAAGTAGGTACCTTGCCTTTCATTTATATAATGTATATTTAATTAAGATGAGAACGTGACGATGATTTGGGAGAGTAATTAATGTGTAATAAAGAGAGCACTACTCCAATTCAGTTATTTCAAATGCAGTGCTACGCTACTAGTTTCGCCTTCATAAGGGCATCATCAGGCACATTTACAATTTGTGTTTAACAAGACATACCAACCTAATCTGGTACTCCTCATATTTGATTAAAAAACAAACATGTGTAGTTTCATTTTTTGTATATTTTATTTTATTTTATTTTCATACAGGGTGTAACTGGAAATACTGGACCTAAAAATTAGTCGACATGACTCTATTTAGCTATACGTAAAAAGTTTTTGAATGTTTATATTTTCTTCTTCCATCCAACACCATTTATAGAAGGATTGGCCAAACTTTTAATAATTGAGCGTTCAGTGTTAAAATGCTCGTATGTATACAAAATTTCATTAAAAAATCTTTACTGCTTTGGCTACAATAAAAAAATGTATTTTAAAAAATCAACTTTGGATGCTTATAACTGCTTAGGGATACATTTTTGGAAATAGATAAATGTGGTAGCTTAAAAGCATTTACAGCTAATCTAAAAATCAAGAAACAACTTCTCATTTTTTTGATTTATTTTAAAATATACAAATTTTATTTTTCGGTTGACAATTAAGTTACATTAATTCTTAGATGTTTAAAGTTCGTTTTTGTTTCTATTTTTTATTTCTTTTTTATAAAAAAATTTAAAATTAAAATAGAAACAAAAACCAACTTTAAACAACTAAGAATTATTGTAACTTAATTTTCGACCGAAAAATAAAATTAATATATTTAAAAATAAATTAAAAAAATGAGAAGTAGTTCTTAAATTTTAGGCAACCAAAATTACACGTGAATGCTCTTAAATGAGTTCTGCATTATGTTAATATTATAATCGTATCTCGCTCCTTATAATATTTTTTAGACCAATACATGTTTAAATTAAGGATTCTTAAAAAACAGCACAATATCTTTTGGACGAAATGACAATACACACGAATTGTAAAACTGGTCACATACGTCATATACTTCATAGATGAGCTAAAAAGTTCGGTTTAAATTTAGGCAATGCCAACAACTAATTTGCTACATTGGTTGCCGCTACTTTAACTTAAAAAATCATTTATTTCCGGAACAAATTAACAATTATTGGAAAATAAAAATATTAAAATTAACAACGAATATTTTAAATACCTTATTTTAAAGCTGACAATCACAAATATAATACAATAGTTTATATAATCATAGGTGAGGTAGTTTCATAAAGTAATGCACTCACGATCCAACGAAAATTCATTATATGACTAATTTTTTAATATTTGCATTGTTATTAAATAGAATCGAAATCATTAATTTGTAATGTATATGTCTGCACCATGCAATGAATAATTAATATAATTGTTTGTCCTCTCTTTATTTACTCTTGTCGCGCGCTTGGAATAATTAAAACAAGAAAGGTTTTTTTATTCTAATTAATCTTAAATTTTATCCAGTAAGTGGGTAATTAAAAATAAAGTTACATGTACAATTATAAAATAAGTAATAGTACGTAAAATCAAATTAGAAAAATTTGTTAATAATTGTTTTTCAAACAAAAGAAAAACAATTATAATTTAATAAACGCCTCATGCTTTTGTTTCATTGCCGTTATTCTTTTGTTGTTAAAATAAAACACAAAACACCTGCTCGCGGATTACATGCGTTTGCAATTTAATAAAGAAAAAAGCTATAAACGTAAAATGATGTGAAATTATATTTGTGGAATTTGCTGAATTGAATTTTTGTTTTTTTTTTCAATTAGCTGACGCCATTATATTTAATGTAAAAATTAGAATGTCAAAGCGATTCAAGTTCGTTTATGTCAAATAAAAGTTTGCACATAAAAGCCAATTAATCTAACATTGCTAAAATTGAACAACAAAGGCGATTGTGTGGGTGGAAGATAAAGTCTAAAGAAATAATACAATTTTTTTAGAATCTAAATTATTTTCTTTAATAAAACATCAAATGAAAATATTATTTTATACAGGGTGTCCCACTTTTTTCCAGCAAAATTTTTTTTAGATAGTAAATGCCATTCTGAACAAAAATTTTCATATGAACTATTACGTTTTTTCGAATCCTTAAAAAGTTACAGCAATTTTAAAACTGATAAATTTTCATGATTTTTGTGGAACACCTTGTATGATATTCTTTCTTATTATATTATTTTTATTCATGTAAATCAATTATTATCTGGATTTTTTCTTTTCCAAATTTATTTTTTTGAACATTATTGGCTGCATTTAAAATAAGTGAACGACGAGGTTAGGTTAGATTATGTTAGGTTAGGTTAGTTTGGCTTAAAGATATACAAAATCCAAAGCATACTTGATTTAAATAAAAAAATTAAAATAAAATGAAATTTATACAGTGTCCTACAAAAATCATAAAATTTTTGAAATTTTAAAATTGCTGTAACTTTTTAAGGAGGAAAAAAACATAATAGTACATACGAATTTTTTTTCAGAATGACATTTACTATCTAAAAAAATTTTTGGTGGAAAAAAGGTGGACATCCTGTATAAAAAACACTAAAGGGAAATAGAATATTTTATTAAAATTATGAATTAATTTAGGTTATTTTAAAAGGAAAAATAAAATCTGAAAGCTTTTGATGTAGCTTGATATGCAATGCAATGAAATTGCATATTTTTGTATCAAGCTACACGATCTGAAAACGATGGCTTTCACCCATGTGGACCTATCCCGAAATCGGTTGTTTTTTGCTCGGAGGGATATTTTTTCTAAAAGGGGTACAAATTTTTAATTTTTTGGAGCTGGAAACACTTAAAAAAAAAATCCGTAAACAGTTGTATTCTCTTGGTGTTTTCCCGTTCATCGGCCTCATCAATTATGGAAATTTGCAGCTCTGTCGGGTTTTAAAGGGAAGAGACGAAATTGGGCCTCTTTTATACTCGCCTCTTGAGGATGAATCAGAACCAATTTTAAGTCACTAGGTGCTATGGCGTGGCGTCAAAACGATGAGACGCGAAGCGTACAATTTAAAAGTTTTTACGAGCGGCAAAAGTGCTATGTAGCTCATATATCGAGGTAGGAAGGTTTTTTATTCCTTCCTTGTTTGATATGCCAATTTTTTCTATACTTTTGGCGCCCTCTAATTCGGGGTTTGTTATTCACGCTTCTTTGACGCGGACCGAAAATTCGTAAATGTTGATCGGGGCCAGCTATAAATTACTTCTAAATTTTCACCCCAAGCTTTAGAAAAAAATCGAAACCCAAAACCACCCACATATAGGGTTTAGAGTCATTTTTTGACAAGTTTCGGAATAAATTATTTTTCATCCTCACGTAATGCATTTTTATTAGAAGCTTTCAAGGTCCACTTTACGACAAAAAAAGGATCACTTCGAAGAATTTTCAGCCAAAATTTTTGTCTGAATTTTTTCACTTTTCCTAAAATAATTAATATCTTCGAAACTGGTAATCAAGATGATTAATAGGATAAAATTTGTCCTGTCATTTTCCCCACCAAATACCGTTAAAATTATGATGTTTGGGTAAACATTTGTACCAAAATTTTGCCAAAAGTTGCGATTTTTTTTTGCGCAAAAACTAAATTACAGATTTTAACCAAAACTTTTTACAGTTTTGTTTATCCACGATGTTTACCTTCACTGAAAAATTGAAAACGCTAACTTTTATAGTTTTCAAGAAATAAAAATAAAAACTGATTTCCAAGAAAAATTTCAAGCCTTAAAAAATCTCAAAAAGATTTTGTTCGTATTTTTTCAAGATCGAACCGGTAAATGAAAGATAATTAAAAAATGGATGAAATGTGGAGGGATCTACACCCCAAAAAATAATTTACACCCCAAAAACTCATATATTTTAAAATTTTTAGGTAATGAAAATACAGAGGGATGCACTCATATCATGAATAATCTTCTAGAAGGATTTTTTTGAATATTTTTCCCTTGTCTAACGAGTGCTTCTTAACAACGTAGCGTGGAGAGTGTTCGCGACTTTTTAAGCACCCTGTATACCGAGGAGTGCACAAAAAACGGCCAACGATGTAGCTTCGTTATTTCTTATCCGATTTATATAAGTGATATGTCAAATTAAATGGTTTGAAGAATACTACTATGAGATAATAAAACATTAATTTTATTTTTGAAATCAACAATGGAGGAGGGGGCAACTTTTCTTTTTCAAATAGCAACATATTTTCTTCGCCTGAAAAAAAATCATTAACAATAATAATCTAAACCAATTATATCAATAATTTTTTGTTAAATTAATTTAAAACATTTTTTTTAATTGTTTTATTATTATTTTTTTTTAAATTTAATTCAATTGTTTTTGTTTTTGTTTTCGAGTTTTGAGTTTTCAGTTTGGAGTTTTTTATTTGTTTAAGTTTTGTTTTTTAGTATATTATTAATAAATTAAAACGTATTAAGAATAAATTAAAAAGTATTAAGTATAAATTAAAAAACAGAACTTAAAAAAAATAAAAAACTCAAAACTCAAAATCAAAATAAAAAAAAACAATTAAATTAAATTAAAAAAAAAATTAATAATAAAAAAAATTAAAAGAAAATAAGAAAAAAAAATTTAAAAAATTAATTTAAAAAAAATAATGGTGTAACAGGTTCAGATTATTTTTGTTAATGATTCTTTTCAATCGAAAAAATATGTTGCCATTTGAAGAAGAAAAGTTGCCTCCTCCTCCTCTGATGTTTTCAAAAATAAAATTAATCTTTTATTACCTGATAGTAGTATTCTTCAAACCATTTAATTTGACATATCACTTACTTAGTAGTCGGATAAGAAATAACGAAGCTACATCGTTGGCCGTTTTTTGTGCACCCCTCTGTATACACCTGAAAATAATATAATTTGAATAAAGTTCATAACTTTTGAACGAAAAGTTGTAGAGACTTGATTTTATTCTTATTTTTTATATTAATATTGAAATTGTAATTTAAAACGCGCTTACTTGTTAATTAGGTTAGGTTAGGTACCTAGGTAATTAAATGTACCAAGTTTTATTGAAAATGCTATACAGGGTGTCCCTGATAGGTCTGTAAAATGATAACACATATTTATCTGTACCAAAATATTTCGATTTTTTAAATTACAATCGGTTTAAAGGATAGGGATTATATTTGGTATATGAATTTATACAGGAAAATAGTATTTTTTGATTTCTGCATGTTACGTATATGGTCAAAAGTAGGACACCGCCATCCAAAATGTCTATTAACTTTTTAGTGGCTGAATAAAAATGCCTACAATTGTTTGGAATCTAAACACGGTAATTATAAACATTTCATGTCTTTTATAAAATTTACATTTTTTTTTATTTTTAATTTGATGCTAACACTACTTTAAAAAAACCCTTTAGCGAAAATTTTGAAAAAAAATTGAGGTTATGTTGTGCATTGTTCTACCTAAATTATAGCAGTTAGAAAAATTGCACTAGGGACAAAATATTTTATAATTGGACTACAGAATAAGTAGCTACAAAGTTTTATGTTCTTTTTTGCAGCCTTTAAAAAGTTACAATATATTTTGTATATCGGTGACTTACTATTGACTAATTAAGTAATGACTAAATGTAAAAAACATACTTACATAATCAAGATATACCTTTATTTATTACAAATTCATATACCAAATTTTATCCAAATCGTTTAAACCGAATTTTAGTAATTGTAGAAAAATGAAATATTTTCAAGAACTTTGATATTCTGTAGCTTCCCAATGTAGAACTTTTAGATATTTAGATAAGTTTGGTAAAATTGTCTTATTTTTATCTCAGGAGTATATGATATCATTTTGTACAGACCTTTTAGAGAACAAAGAGAAAAAAACTGTTCAAAGTACAATTTATGTAAAAAATGTAAAAATAATTTATTGTCTATAACTTTAAGTACTATTTATTATTTTAATTTTTTGTAGGTGTACTTAATAATTTTCTGAAGTTTTTGAGTATTCCTGTTTTTTTTTGTTTTTTTGTCTTTTAATTAATTATTTAATCTTTACTTTGCTACTCTTGACTTTTGTGAGGTAATCTGGAGCTTAGTAAAAAATTAATTAAACTAAAAATTGTAAAAGGTCGGGCAAGTTATCTTGAAACGGAAGACAAAGGGCTTCCCTTCGCTTCCTTGTCATCTTTCATTCATGGGGCACTTCACGAAATTACGTCTCTGCAAGAGTTATAGATGTCAGTCGGCAAGATATTAAATTTGAGCTACTGTTTATTAATCGGACAGTTACGTCCCGAGCGCGTTCAGGGAAGCATTACAAAACGCGCGATTATATAACTAGATTTGGATTTACTACGTTTTTCACACTTTTTGTCCATTGTTCCACACTAATATGGCTAACGAAAATGATGTAGTAAGTTACAAAAAATATTTACTTTCTAAATTACAATTACCACAAAAAAATTATCATTGGGTTATGTACTGTAAGAAGTTTTAAATATTTTAATATCGATTGTTTGTGAAAGATAATCATTATGGATTAGTAATGCACGTTTAACACACAATTCTTATTAAAAATAATTATTACTTCAATTTTAAAATATCTTAACAAATACACAAATGTACTGACCATTTTACATTTATTACTCTTACATAAATCATATTATCTGTTTAGTTTACTTAATGTAACTTTAATTGAAATAATTATTATAATTTTCACATGTTATTGTTCAAGTATTATGAATTAAGTTAAAAACAAAAATATTGAGCAACAGTTTCTTGAAATTATTATTTTGTAAGCTCCATTTTTTGTTTTCAAATTTTTTTTTTGAAATACTAATTTTTGAATTAAAAAATTTAAACTGGTGTCAAATTAAAAAAAAGTTGAGTTAACCAAGTAAAAAATGATTTTTCCATATTTTTTGGCCTTTTCAAGAAATTCCAATTACAAAAATACAATTGCTTTTCTTTAATAAAAACATGTTTTTTAAATTAAATTTTGAAACATGATGACTTGTTGATTTTTATTTTGAGTATGACAAAAGGTTAAGTATATTAAAAAAATAAGATTAGATAATTGCCTTCAATGTGGTTAATAATAATCATTCTACTCAATATCTATTATTTGTGTGATACCAGTATAAATTATTTATAAGTACCTACTAAATGAAAATTTAATTCAGAGCAATAATTAGGACAAAGCAATCGATTATAAATTTAATTAATCCTCAATTATCAATGATGTTCCAATTAATGTTACAAATTTAAATTATATCTTATCGATTTTAAACAAGTTAGCCTAATAATAGCAAAATGTATAAATTACATAAACTGTATTAAAATATACTGGGTGTACACGAAATAAGGGTCACTTATCATAGGAAATGATATCAACTTTCTTAGTTTCATTTTAAATGTCACACACAATTTTCTTGTACACATTTTCAAACATTGGGAAGTATGTTTCTGACAAAAACATTTTTAAATTTTTTTTTTCGGTAAACTTTAGGTGTACTTTCATATTAGGTATCTCTGCAATCGAAAAAAAATGAATATATTTAGAAAAAACGGATCATAAAAATTATAAAAATGAGTTTCTCAAAAACGGCCGAATGAGTTTAAGAGTAGTTTTAATATGACTTATTAATTTTTTTACCAAAATGAAACCCATTTTTTTAAGTTAGGTACAAAAAAGAGGGTGTTACTTTTGAAATAAGAAAGTTAAGGCTGGTAAATTATGCAAAAGTTTGTTATTTTAACATTTTTACATAATAATTATATAAAATAATTAATAAAAAACTATATGATATTTATATACATATAAGTAGTTCTTTAAGATTTAACTAATAGTTCTTCTAACTAAAATTTTGAGAGAGAATTGGAAATGCGATAAAATATGGAAATAAAATGTATTTCAACTTCTACCCTCTTTCAATTTAAAAAAAATAGCTGAAACTCAAAGAGTTATTTATAAGGACACGGGCCATGTAAATTTTATTCAGTTTTCTTAATGGTTACTATGCAAAAAAAATAACAAATAGTTACTGTACTTCTCTCACTTTCTTGCAATTTCCCCATTCTAATGTAATTTTCGGTTAAACTGGAAGTGATATTGGAAAAAACATATAACCCATATTCGCGTTTTCGGAGATTAGATACGACCTCTGGTGGTCATTTGTGATGTTAGAAAAATGGCGTAAAAAATAAAGTATTTATCTAAACTTATAAATCAATTCTTTAGTTACCAAAAATGCTATAAAACCTAGTGCAGTTATTAAAACCAATAAAAGCTCAAAGCTCAACAAAGCCTTTACTCATCTTCCTCCATTTTTTTACAAAATTTATGTCAAAATACGGCCATCTACACGTAGTCGAAATCCCCACTAACATACTAAAATTTCCGTTCCTTATTTTCATAAAGAGATGTTTCGTGTACACCCGGTATAATTAAAGTATAATGATAGATTTAAATGTATGAAAATTAAGAACTTGGTATATTCGCGAATTTGGAAAATATGGGACATTATTTAGGATGGGCATACATTTTTCTTAACGTTGAGTTGCATAAATCAAATATTTAAATTTTTTTAGTAAGCATACTTGAAGCTTGAAAGTCAAAACCATAGTCTTAAAACCTTTTTATTATTATTATTTATTTTATTCAATACGTGTAATTATTTCAAAAAAAAAATAGATGATGTTATTTATTTATTGTTGTGAAATTATCTATCCAAAAATATCTATCCATATCTTCGCAAAAGTTTATTTTATTTCTTATTTATATTGCAACCTATAAATTGACATTTCATTTTTTAAAGCCCATTTACATCACGCAGAATTCGTGTCCCACTTATGGTTCCACTTTTTTAAGTCCGTGACTTTATAAAAAAATGTCTATTTTGTATGCTTTTGCTTATCTCTTAAAAAATTACCTTACAAAAATTTTGTTATAAAATTTTTATTCAATATTCAAAATTATGCATTTTAAAACTTAAAAGTATGAATTTTTCCATAAAACATTTTATCTTTGAGCTATTTGAAACATTTTGACCTAAACTACCAAGAAGCAAATTCAAGAACACTGGAAAATCTATCACATAAAAATGATAACATAAAATAATAGAAAATGCAAAAATTTAGTTTGATGTAGGTATTTTAAAGACGCCACAAAACATACTTTTTTACAAGCTTATTTTAATTTACAAAGCCAAATTAAGTTGAGTAGGTGTATTTAAAAATTCATTTGATATATTTTTATTTTTTCTACATTTTTTATATTGAATAAAACGGGGTGGTAACTTCGGGAAATTATTTTTTTGATCAATTAAAAATAAAAATTAATCGCAAGTATACTGAATTTTTTTTCAATTTTTCAAAATAACATTTTTTTCGCGGGGGGGGGGGTAGATTTTTAAATAGCGAGGGGTTGATATCGACTAAATAATTTGAAATGGCAATACGGGTCGAAATGCATAATAAGAAAAATAGAAATTACGAAGGATCAGATTTACAACAGTGCTTTTATTTTAAAAATCGGTGCACAATTTTTTGATACAATTACATTCAAATTTTAATTAAATAATTAATGTATATGAATCTGTCAAGTCTGTTTTTCAGTGTTTCACTTCAATTTTTGGAAATACTCTCAGACAGATTGATTTTAGTTTCCAGCAGAGCATATTTTTATCTATTAAATCCCCTAACGGGAACCGATATCAAATTAAAAATGTTTAATAGTAAAAGGGGTCAATTTGATTAACTTAAAAAAAAACAGGAACTAGTTTTATAACAGTTTAGTTTAAAAATCGGTGCAGAAATTACTGAGAAAATTAAAATCAAAATTTATTTCATATTAATGGGCGTTTTGCCGATTTTTTAATTTTAGTTTTATTTTAAAGATCAAACCTAACTGAACACTTATATTCAATCAGTTTTTTGATATATTTGTTAATAAAGTAAAAAAAAAATTTTATTTTAATTTCTCTAACGTCACAACGTCTCTTTTTACATCTGACAACGCTGCAGGTTGTATTGTTATTCTGTGGTTGGTTTCGTCGGCTGCAGTCGGCTCCGTCGATTTTATTACCGATTACGAATCGAGTTTTTATAGTGTTATAAATGGTTGTGTTCTTTTTACCAACTTTGCACGAGCAAATCATATTCCATCTCATTTTCTCCTATATAACTAAATAGAGAGCAAATCAATCAAATTTTGATAAAAAGAACACACCTAATGACGTGGGAATTAAGCTTCGGTGCCAATCGCCGATCGTGAATGTTCCTAAAATATTACATCCATTACATCGCTGCCGGGCAAAATAGAAGTTGTGACGTCACGAATACAATATTTAAAATTAAAAAAATATATTGATCCAATTAAAAAAAATAATTAGCCTATGTAATTATTTCCCAAAGGGCTATCCGAAACGAGAAAATTATTAAAATCGGTTTCATCCATTAGCTCCTTTGAATCGGTGAAGTTTAGACATTGTCTTTCAAAAAAAAGTACTGTTATAAAACTAGATCTTTGTATTTTATATTGCTGCGCATTTGGACTGCTTTTGTTATTTAAAATTACCGAGTTGAAATCAACCATCGACGGAGGGTTGCAACTAGGTATTAAGGGTTGAATTTTAAAGAAATATGTCCTACCGAAGAGTCCTCTGAGAGTTTTTCCAAAAATTGAACTCAAGAAGAGAATTTATAGGTTCATTTTCATTAATTAGTTACAAATAATTGGAATGAAATTATCTCAGCAGAGTGTACACCGATTTTTAAAATAAATGCACTGTTGAAAATATGGTTCACTGTACAAAAAACGGGCTTTTGAAGTTGTCGTTGGGCCATTTTTAATGATAATTTGCTTAAATTTTTTAAAGAGCTTGCTTCTTGCAGTCATCATTAGATAAAACCGTCAATATCAAGACATTTTTATTCGTGGGTACTGATCCTATTTACCCTCTTTTTTGTGCAACGTCGTCGCCCTTGAAAAATTTAAATATAAATTCTTTGCCTATTTCTAAAACTCATGAACCCTTAAATTTTTAGTGCTTAGAAGTTACAAAATGCACAGCTAAAGAGAGTTTCAACCTTCAAAACTACTGTCAACATTTTTACGTTTTTGCAAATAATTCTAGTTATTATGGTTTATTTAAAAAAACGCTCCCATAACCTGGTTAAAAAGTTCATCAAGCTTCCTATACAATTTTCAGGAACCTATAGATTTTTTGGAACATGGGGTAATTTCAATTATTCATAAATGTAGGAGCTATGCAATGTTATGCAACCACAGTAGGTTTTCAAAATAGGGGACTGTTTTTTAAGTAAACCACAAAGACTAGAAATATTAACAAAAACCATTCATTTAGTTTTTGAGACAAGTTATCAAATAATCTTTTGTTATTTTAAAAAAACGAACACTCTGTATATGGAAAATTGAGCATTTTGAGATAAAAAATATTCTTACTTTTTATCAAATGTACTTGCGCAAAATAATGATTCCTAAAGTTGGGGACACATGCTTAGAAATATGGTGTATACAGGGTGTTCCCAAATTGGCGCCCAACCTCTACGCCCTATTGTTGGGAACCCTTCGCAGAGTACTGAAAAATAGTTTAAAAAATCTGTTCCTCTGTTTGATATTGGAAATTTAATTTCAAATAATTCTATTTTTATGATTAAAGAAATGTAGAACTTATGCTAAAATTAATAAGTAATATCGTCAAAAAGAATCTGGTAACAATGTTTTAATTTTAAAAATCCCGTAAGTCAAGTTCGTTTTCTATTAAAATAGGTAAGTACCTAGTGCAGGTTAATTAAGGTGCAATTAAATGCACATGTTACGGAAAAATTATAAGGAGAAAATTAAAGATCATGGCGTTTTGGCATGCAAATTGTATAATGTATGTGTCAATAAAAAAATTTTTTTTTGTAAGAGAAAGCCTTTGATATGAAGTTTTTCCCAGACGAAAAAGCCACAAAAGAGGATATACGATGGATAGCTTTTAATTTTTCAATATTCAATTAAAGGCCCTCAGTAATTTAACGGAGATCTTAGGTGGTAATTTGGGGTCAACTTGTATAATATGTATTTTATTGGGATTTCTAGAGTTCTGCCCACCCTCTGGTGGCTAAAGTTTAAATCTAGAAAACAGGTGCTTTTTATTTGATTTCTAGCATTAATACATATTTTACGGGAGTTACTTGAGATTTAAATAATAAATCCTTTTTTCTTCAAACGTCATTAAATTACAGTCTCCTGCAATGTTTGACAGGCTTTAAAATGTCACTTTTTTTTGTTGATTTTATGGTCACTTTGTACTGCCTAGGAGTAGAAATTACTGCTTTGCACGGACAAGGAATAAAAGGGCGGAATAGAAATGAATTTTAGTCAACCCAATATACACTAACATTGTATTGTGTGTTGTATTAAATGTCAAATTTTGAAATTATTTATTATATTACTATTTTAAAAATTTCGACGTTTGAAGAGAAAATAGCATGTTTTATTCAGAGTAAAAGAACATCTCGCATCTATCTGCAAACCTATAAGCTCGCCACAAAAAGTACTTCTTTTACTCCTAAAAAACAATATACTATTAAGTTTTGTTGAATGTGTACATATTAGGAAAAGGGTGAACTAAAATGATTGTGGTCAAATCAAATGTCCCGCCTAAAAATCTGGGGAATTTGTTTGCTTCAAGTTCATAGTAATACAAAATCATCTCAAAATCAAAACAAAGTAACTAGACTTCACAAAAGCAGAGGCGTAGGTGTAATTTTTACCGTTGTGTCAAAACTTCAGATTTTTGAAATTCGTTATTGTGCCTTCTATTTCATAAACGTCAGTTTTTTTCAAAATTAATTTGAATAAATCTTTGTTTTATGTTAGCATCTGCCTTGAAAATGAAGAAAAACATTTTCAATATTTGACATTTGCTGTGAAATAAGAGATTTTGGAAAAAAATTGCTACGCCATTGGGTTACTAGGAGATTTTCTTTTTAAGATTTCAGTTGTACCAACTTACGTATTTGGTTCCCTACATATCAATCCACAATCATTTTAGCTCACCCTGTACAAACTGCATTTTAAATTCAATTTTTGACACATTTTATGCAATTTAAAGCGCCATCTAGTGTTAGCTGAAATTTCCAATAATCGTCAATTATTTTATGTTTAATTTTTTTATTAGAACTTTTTTTGTTTGAAAGACTTTATAGTTGTATTTTTTTTTAATTTTGTGGAATAAATCAAATGATTGTAAATTTTATCTGCAGCAAAAAAATTAAAAAAAGCTTTTGTAGAAATTTTCTATAATCAAATGATCAAAATGTGTAAAACCATAAAACATCTAAAATACGTATATTTCTTTTAGAATTGTTGCTAGGAAATTTGTTTCAGACTTCAAAATTTTTAATTGCCAAAATTTCTAGCATTTCTAACAAATTATGTCCAGAAATGATCTGATATAAAAACTCTGTAAACTATACTCAAATGGTTCGTATGTAATGGAAAAAAAACTGGCAATTTTAAATTTATATCCTAACATAGATTTATTTCTTTAACACTGGGTCTGTCATGGGTCTGTTAAAGGTCAGTAAACAAAAATTACTTATCTTCAGGAAAAGTCTTTATTTTTAAATTTAAACTCACCCATTTATATTTAGTTCAAATTTTTGCCAAGTAATGGTAATCTTATTAGGTTTATTTTACAAAAATTTAATTAAAAATATAGCAAAATTTTGGAAATTGATATTTCTGAATGTAGATACAGTTTTTTCAACAAATATTTAGTTATTTTTTGCACATAAAGAAGAGACATTGATATAAATTTGAAAATTTTTAGACAAAAAATTATTCCTCACTAAAGTATATCGCTGTTGTCTCGATATTAAGTTAAATATTTTCTTAATTAAATAATGTAATTAAAACTTTCTATTTTACCCCATAAATTTGGAATAATAGAACTGTATCACACAAATATAAGAATAATTGAACATTGAAGAACATGGCAGTAAATAAATTGTTTTCTCCTTGGCTACTATTTGTTATTCTCACAATGATTTTACTGTTAGTACACCAATATTGAACATGATTTATTAATATTCTTTTATGTGTTTAATGAGTAATCAACTAAGGACTTTTTTAACATAAACCATAACCCTGATCCAAAATCTAATTAAGCCAGCCACTGTATAAACAATGCAATCAAAACTGTCTTGAATATTGTATTACAAAATCAACTTCTTTATTTGACCTCCACGAAGCTATTTATTTAATTTGCACTTTTTTGTGTTTAATTTAGGAAAATACTTTTAAATTCGGGTAAAGTTTATAAAAAATCTAAAATATTTTTAATTCAAGCTGTTTAACATGGTACTGGTAGTAATAAAATTTGTATTACTCTCCCGACTCTATAAAATGAAGTCATTTGCTTACATTGTATAAAACCTAAAGTTATTTTAAACAGAATAATTGGTAATTAAATTTTATAAATAACTTGAATTACCATTTACTTATTTATGTTAGTTATACTTTGTTGCATTATTTTTTAATAAAATTAACAACTCTACAATAATTAAAGAAAATCATTTATTCGATTTTTCTAGTTTTACTGAAATGTTGCAAAATTTGTGTTAATTTCAAATTGAATATTTTTTAATGTGCCCAAGTACTCCTCTTTAAGTTTTATACTTTTGGTATTCTTGACAATTTTATTATTAACGTCAAAAATTTATGGAATTGTCATATTTGTTATGAACAATATAATTAATTTTTGGTATTTATTGAACTTACGTAATTAATTCTAATTATACAGGATATGGGAAGTTTATTGTCCAGGCATGGAAATACTTTTGAGTTAACACCCTCAGATAAAAAGCTCATCAAAACCTCGTGGGCCCCTGTAAAAAAGGATATGGGTAAAAATGGCGTTACTTTATTCATTACGTAAGTAAGAAGTCTTGTCTTTAAGAATAATATTAGTAAATTTTAGAAAATTAACTTACTAAGCGCGATTGCAGAGTTGAAACTTAAGCTTCAAACGGCACTTCAATTTTTTTGTTTAAGTGTCTCTTTGAAGCTTCAACTGTGCAACCAGGCCTTAGTCTATATTCACATGTTCACTTAAACTTGTTGTAATTGATTGCAATTAGTTATTAATATAAATTATTATATCTAATTATGAAGTCTTTTAGGTTTTTCAAAAATTATCCGCAACATATGCATTACTTTTCCTTCCAAGAAACGAGTTTGTCAAAGCTTGAAGTTGACCCAATGTTAAAATTGCACGGTTTACGTGTCCTAAAAGAAATCGATGCAATTGTTGAGAGTATAGACAATCCAGAAACGCTTTTACATGCATTAAGGCAAAATGCCTTGAATCACAGAAAAAGAAGAATTGATAAAATGGCTTATGACGTAAGTCCAATAATAATAATGGTCTATTAAAATATTGTAAATTTTAACCTATTGATTAACCTTAATTTAAATAAATTATAATCTTTCAGCCGTAAACTAATTCTTAATTAACTTAAATTTTTTAAGGATTTGAGAAGAACAATTTTGGCAACTTTTGCTAATTTGGTGGGTGGCAAGATTTTTACTCCAGAGGTAGCTATAGCTTGGGATAAAGCATTGTCAGCTCTGTTTCATGTTATTACAGATATTAATGATGAACGTAAGTGTCTCTGTAGTAACGATGATGATCCTTTAAGAGATCCTACCCACAGTAAAACCAGAGCTTTGCCTACTACTTCAAAGAAAGCTATTGGTCCTCCTCCTGGTTCTCCTTCCTCTAGTGCCCAAAAATGAAATAATTTTACCAAATATTTAATAAATTAATTTACCATTCGCTTTATATTTGTTTTTGATTGGGTTTTTTTTTTGTTTCAGATTCTGAATAACAGCAACTTAATGTAATTTACCTAAGCATATGTGCATATGACTATAGTAAATACTTAAAACGTACTAACTAATTGAAAGCTATAAATCTTTTTAATACCTAAATTTTAAAAGTTTTCTTTTTGTTTATAATATTTATAATATTTTAACCATTTCAAGTTTTTATTTACAATAATAATATTAGTATATTATTCAATACTTTTTTTTTTACTTATAAAATTTAACAATAAATAATTTTAGCACTATTTTTTTTGGATTTTATATTCCACGTCCAAAAATATCATAAGTAACATTTATTTTCAGGCTGGCGCTGAATAATCTTGTCGTTCATAAGTCATTAGACATTATAGACTCACCTTTAATTAAAAATATTAATTTTGTTGTACAATGAAAGAATTTTTGGTTGTATTTCTTTTATTTTTGTGGAATAAATCAAATGATTGTAAATTTAAGGTGAAGGTGCAATTCCTGATTTCGGAGATCAGATAAGACCTCTGGTGGTCATTTGTAAAGCTAGAAGGAATGTAATAAATAAAAACCTATTTATGTGTGGGTACTTATAAATCATTTTTTTAGTCACAAAAGCACACAGACTAAATATGTGTAATATACACTCGGATTCGTATTTTAATTATCTTTCAGATGGTGTTAATAACTATTTTATGCAAGTCTGAAAACTTGTTTTATGACCCATTTAATTAAAGAGTAACACACCGCCAAGTCATATTTTAATTTCATCATTAAAACCGCACGGACTAACTATGAGTAAGATACCCTCGTATTCGTATTTTAACTGTCTTTCAGACGATGTTGATAATATTTTTATTCAAGTCCGAAAACTCGTTTTATGACGTATTTAATTAAAGCGCGAAAATGAGTAACGCTTTTTTTACAAAAAAATATGTCTTAACAGCGCCATCTATACGTAGTCGAAATTCCCAATAAATGAAATAAAACTTTGGTGGAAAATTTCTATGATCAAAATGTGTAATACATTTAAAAACGTCTAATTCTTTCAGAATTGTTGCTAGGAAATTTTGTAAATTTAAAGTTGCTTTGAGTATTGTTTTGAGTTGTTACAAACTTCAAAATTTAAATTGCCAAAATTTCTAGCATTTCAAATACGATTTCAAACAAGTAATATCCAGAAATGATTTGAATATAAAAACTCTGGAAACTGGACAATTGCACCTCAAAATGGTTCGTATGTAAAACCTGGCTATTTTAAATTTTTATTGTGACGTAGATTTAATTTTTTTTTACATTGGGTCTGCTAAAGGTCAGTAAACAAAATTTACTTATGTTGAGGAAAACTCCCCCATTTATCTTTAGCCCAAATTTTTACAATGCCCTAGTTAAATTATTCATACCATGTATTGATAATCTTCTAAGAGCTTATTTTACGAAAATTATACCAAAATTTTGGAAATTGATATTTTTTAATGTAGATACATTTTTGTCAACAAATATTTAGTTATTTTTACAAATAGAGAAGAGAAATTAATAAAAAATGTAATAAATAATCCAATTTTGAAAAATTTAGGAAGAAAAATGATTTCTCACTAAAGTACATCATTTTTTTTGATATTAGGTTAAATAGTTTAATTTAAACTATGCAACACCTTTTTATTTTATCCCATAACTATATCACACAAATAAAGGGTCTTTACAACAACTTACTACATATTCGTAAGACCAGAATAAATCGATTTAAGACGATAGTCGGCGAAATTTTGTGAGCGTAAAATGTGACTCTACGGAATACCATTTTTTACACAAACCAGTAAATGAAATTCTGTTTTTTTTTGTAGTAGTAGTTCATTAATACTTGGCATAACATGTCTATTATTTTGTTTTTGTATTTTTTATTGAATTTTTAGATTTATAGACAATCAAATCTGACCTAAAAATGAGCAAGTTTTGCTTGCTGTTTTAAACCTTATACTCGATATAATCGGAAAAACAGAATAACACTTTTGTGAAGTTGTGTATTTAGATAAGAGAAAATTTTACAAATCTCAATTTGAAGGTCCCTTGTTAAAGAAAAATGGTATTTTCTAGGACCAGGTTTTTTTTAAAGTGCCAATTTTACTGCTGCCGTATGAGTATTTGGTGTGACTTACAAAAACAAAACCAGAAGAAATTGGTAGCCACAAGACTCTTCTGTGTACCAAAAAAAGAAATTTTAAAAAAGCTTCAATAGAAAAAAAAATATGAGCAAAACCCCAAATATCAAGCGAATTTCAAAATCAAGCGCTCGCATTTGCCGACTATCGCCTTAAGTAAACTTATCTTAGTATAAAGTTATTTAGTTTGCGCGCTATATGGCTTTGAAGTTACAATTTTGAAATTGTTTTTCTATTTTAAATTTGAAACGTCTTACGCGATTATGTACAAATTTGTTAGGTTAGCATAGTTTTAGGAGACAAAAAAAACCCATATCAAAATTTTGATTAAAACCAGTCCAAGGTCGTAGAACTTTGCATTTTCAATAAATAAGTATTTTAAATTTCTACGCCAATGGAAGAAAAGGGGTTTAGGTATGGTTTTTAGATTAAATAACTTATTTACTGAACAAACGGTACTCTTGATATAACTCTCACGGTTTTCGAAAAATTTGCATTAAATTTTACAAAAAAAATATTTACCAAAACACAATACTAAAGAAAAAATCATAAAAACTGTTCAAAATATCCACCATTTACACGAATACAATAATTTACAACGCCAAATGTGTCTTAATCTATTGAACAGTACTTTTTTCAAAAAAATACATATTGAATTAAAATTTTATTTAAAATACATATTCTTAACTTTAGTAAGACGTTTATTCGTTTCGGGATATTCTAAAAGTATTTTGAGTTATTAGTTATTAAATTTTCGTAATTGATCATGGCCGTGAAGTACACAAATGCAGAATATACCTATATGTTTTTTGGTATATGGACGGGAGTGTGTTAGGGTGTACTCCGAAAGATTACCAAACCGTCGCATACCAAACCACCCAACATTTGCCACCGTAGAGAGACGGCTTCGAGAGACCGGTAGCTTTGCTTTTCTGACCACAACTATGGAAGGCAGCGTTTTGTAAAGGTTCCTGAAGTAAAAGAAGAAATTTTAGAACGTGTTGAAGAAGATCCAGAACTAAGTATTAGACGAATAGGCAGGGAACTAACAGTAGGAAAAGATCTCGTTCATAAAGTGCTTCAAGAACAGTTGCTACATCCATACCATAAAATGCCAGTTCAAGATCTCTTACTTTAAGTAATTTCGCGTGGCTTTGGTATCATGAAAAGTATGTATGTTGATTTGACATACCATTCATTTTCGCGTGGCGTCATGAACGAAATAGTATGATGGAGTGGTATGTCAAATCGCTAACCATGCTCAAAAGTGTGGTTACTACATATTTATGTAAACAACTTATGAATTGTGAGGTTAAGATCATTTAAGTTTTAAATTTCGTTTTCGCGTGTTGTATGTAGTTTTACTCGGCTGACGTCATCATGACGTCATACACAGCATACTATTCCCTAACCATCATACCGTTTTTACATAATTTTATGATGATACCACAAGCCACGCGAAATTGCTTTTTATGATCCTGAAGTATGCCTTAATTTTTGTCGGTTCGTTAATATCCAAAGAGAAATAAATTTTGGCAACAATATTTTTATTACGGATGAAGCATGTTTCACAAGAAGAGGGATAACAAATTTCCGTAAAGAACACGTTTATGTAGAAGAAAATTCACATACAATCAACGTAAACCATTTTCAACACGAATTTAAAATTAATGTGTGAGCTGGGATAATTGGCAATTTTATTGTTGGTCCTGTCATTCTTCCACCAAGATTAACGGTAAAAATTGATTTGCAACATCTACAAAATACGTTAACAAATTTGATAGAGGGATTACCTCTCCAGCTTCGGAGAGATATGTGGTTTATCCACGATGGGGCTCCACCACATTTTACATTAGATGTTTGAAATCATTTAAATCAGCAGTACCCAAACAAATGGATAGGTAGAGGTAATGACGCACCTGTAAATTGCCCAGCACGATCTCCCGACTTAACGCCAATTGGTTATTTTTTATAGGGACATCTTAAATCTATGGTTTATATGACACCTATAAATAAAAATTTGAAAGAGCTAACGTTCATAGTTTTTGAGCAAATAAATTAAAACCGATTCCTATGAAAAATTTCAAGCCCACAGCCTTCAAAATATCTTAAAAAATGTTTTTCGAATATTTTCAAGATCGACCCAGCAAATGAAAGATAATAAAAAAGGGATGACGTGTAGGGAGTGGGTTGCGCCCTAAACCTCACCAAAAAAATTATACACCCCAAAAGTTAAAAAAAATTAGACAAAAATCGACCATTTTGATGTGGCTTGTGTAAAGTCATGAAATACCTATAGTTATTCCAGCGTCGCCAAAGTCGGCCCCTCTCCGTAACGCGTAGCGATTTTTCAGATTTAGGACGGTTTGGGAGGAGTTGTTTAATTTATGGGTGAAGGTTTTGCTGGATTTTTTTAGAAACTTAAATTTTCGATTTTTAAGTCGTGCAAATTTTGGACAAAATTTGATTACGTTAAATCAAGAACTTTCGCCTGAATCCGTTCCATCAATTTTTATTTTTCTAAAATGAAAAACGCCTTCGGAGGAGTTCTTTAATTTATGTGCGCCACTTGTCCAAAAAAAAAATTAATTTTTCTGTTTTGACCCTGAGTCCGTTCCTGATAGAATTTTTGAGCGAATTTCGGTGCGGCTAGTCGTCCTCTTTAAGATCTCGAAAAGAACATTTAAAAATTTTGAGAGACTTTTTTTTAATTGACTAAAACGAAAAAAAAATGAAGGGTCAGACTCGGGGCCCATCATAATTGCGGCCCGCTAGCTATAATACGTTTGAAAGGCATTTTTTTGCCGAAGACGCCGGTATATGCGAAAATGTCGAAACCCGATGCAACATATTTTTCATTTTCGCTCAAAATTTAGGTGAATTTTGAAAACTTAAAAATTCAAGCCCGAAGCGAAATTTTTTTTTTTTTAATCAAAAAGGTGGCCTTCGGGATTAGTCCCGTACGAAATAAATAAAAATCCTGTCGACCCGTTCTCAAAAAAAGTCGAAAAAAGGTTAAAAGAAATGAGATCGATATCTCAGCTCTTGAGAGGGGGGGGGGGGTAAATTTGAAAAAAAACCTCGACGTCACGCAACCCTTTGTTCAATTGCGAATACTATCTGCAGTACGGCAAATTTCTAAAAAAAAATCTCCTGATTTTTAAGAGATGCTCCTGATGAAAAAGTGCCCGTTTTTTTAAATATCTCGGATGCGGTTCTGTAAGAAAACGGCGCCCACAGCGAAAAATGTAAAAAATCCAAAAATGTTGCGGGTAGAATCACGAAAATCGATCTACGCGTTTTCAAGAAATCGGAAAAAAATAACTTTTTTTTCAACACTCTGTATATCGTTCAAATTTACACCTAGCGACACCGAAAAAATGTCAAAAAATCTATTTTTTCGTTCCAAACAATGTGGTAAAATTTCAATTCGATGACGTCATCACAAATGCGAAATTCAAATAGCACGCGAAACAGTTTTAGTAGAGTTATGGATTAATTATGGATTATGGAAATCAGTTTTAGTAAAGTTATGGATTATGGATGAAGAAATAATGCAAAGAATGCATATTAATTTTCTACTTCGTGTAAATTATTGTTATCATGTAAATGGTGGACATTCTGAACAGTTTTTATTTTTAGTATTGTGTTTTGGTAAATGTATTCTTTCCATAAAATTTACAGCAAATTATTAAATCACTAATTTCACGAAAACAGTGAGAGTAATAACTTAACTCTCGTCTTGTAAAAGTGGTTGCTTATTTTTGAAAACGATTCCCACTTTCGGGTTGCTGCCTCGGTAGACCGAACGTCACTATAAAAAAAAATTTCAAAATTTTTATTTTTTTTTAATATCTAGTATCATAAAACTTCAGTATTCTGATTATTCCTCGTTCCTCGCGACAGGGGAGGGTTAGGGTCTTAAAAAAATGCCCCCAAACCTGACAGGAACCGAGGCAGCATCCCGAAAGTGGGAATCATTTTCTAAAATAAGCAACTACTTTTACGAGACGTCAGTAATAAGTAACCACTTTTACGAGACGTCAATAAAAGTGGTTGCCAATTTTTGAAAATCGAATTTGTGGGATCTCTTATTTTCGTGCTGCCACTGATAAGCGTTCACTCGGAGACTGGCAGCACCGCATTTTTTTATAGCCCTAACCCTCCGCTGTCGCGAGGAGAAATCAGAATCCTGAAGTTTTATGATACTAGACATTAGAAAAAAATAAAAATTTTGTGTTCCCCCCTCAACGAAGTAACGAATTATGTGTACGACCTTGAAAAGTTTTATCACACTAGACCTAGTGTCGCCGATGCTTAGACTATTATTAATCGCCCCTTTTAACCAACTCGTTGGTTAAATAACTATTTATGTGTTTATCAACTAAGGACTTTTTGTTCAACATTAACCATAACCCTAATCCAAAATCCAATAAGGCCAACTACTGTATAAACAATCCAATCCAATCAAAATCTTGAATATTGTAATACAAAATCAACTTATTGATTTGACCTCCACAAAACTATATATTTAATTTGTACATTTTTATTTAAAATTTTAGAAAATTATATTAAAATAATTTACTTTTTTGTACTTTTAAATTCGGTTACGGTTTATGAAAATTATAAAATATTTTTAACTCAAAATGTTTAACATAGTACTGGTAGTAATAAAATTTGTGTTACTCTCCCAACTCTATAAAATCAAGTCATTGCTTACATTGTATAAAACTTAAAGTTATTTTAAACCGAATAAATGGTTAGTAAATTTTATAAATAACTTGAATTACCACTTACTTAATTATTTTAGTTACACTTTGTTGCATTATTTTTTAAAATAAAATTAAAAACCACAATAATTTAAAAATCAAAAACTGTGATTTATTCGATTTTTTTAGTTTTACTGAAATTTTGCAAAATTTGTGTTAATTTAAAAACTAAATTATATTTAATGTACCTAAGTATTCCTCTTTAAATTTTATATTTTTGGTATTCTTGACATTTTTAATTTTTAGCGCGAATAATTTATCGAATTTTAATGAACAATATAATTAATTAGTTTTGGTATTTATTGAACTTACGTAATTAATTCTAATTATACAGGATAAGGGAAATTCTGAGTTAACACCCGCAGAGAAAAAGCTTATCAAATCCTCGTGGGCCCCTGTAAAAAAAGATATGGGTAAAAATGGTGTCGCTTTATTCATTACGTAAGTAAGAATTCTTGTCTTAATAATAGTAAATTCTAGAAAATTATAAATTTTTCTAAGCGCCGTTTCACAGTTAAACTAAAAAAGTAACAGAAATACAATGGGAAATCTATATTTTGTTTAGTTTAGGTGTCTCTTGGAACCTTAAGCTTCAACTGTATTTACAACCGTACCTTAGTCTATTGGGAATTTTTAGATTCCGCTCGCCCTCTGGTGGAAAAATATTAACTTCGATATTCGGTACTTACGTTTTGGATTTAACTCATTTGTACTTATTTTTTGAGATTTACTGAAGCTCTAAATAATAAATCTATTTGTGCTTGGTTGAATACGTAGTTATAAGGTACAAGAATGCATTTTAAACACAATTTTTGACACTGACAAGTACCGAATATCCTCCATTTATAGCGCCATACGTAGTTAAAATTCCCAATATTCACATATTCACCTAAAATATTTTGTTATTGATTGCAATTAGTTATTTATAATATAATTTATTATATCTAATTATGAAGTCTTTTAGGTTTTTCAAAAATTATCCGAAACATATGCATTACTTTGCCTTCCAAGAAACGGATTTGTCAAAGCTTGAAGCTGATCCAAAGTTAAAAGAGCACGGTATGCGTGTCCTAAAAGAAATCGATGCAATTGTTGAGAATATAGACAATCCAGAAGCGCTTTCAGGTGCATTAAAGCAAAATGCCTTGAATCACAGAAAAAGAAAAATTGAAAAAACTGCTTATGACGTAAGTCCCAGAAAAATTAACTATTAAAATATTGTAAATTTTAATTTTTTGATTAACTTTAACCTAAATAAATTATAATCTTTGGGCCGTTAACTACTTCTTAATAAACTTAACTTTTTTAAGGATTTGAGAAAAACAATTTTGGAAACTTTTGCTACTTTGCTGGGTGGCAAGATTTTTACTCCACAGGTATCTGCAGCTTGGGATAAAGCATTAACAGCTCTGTTTCGTGTTATTACAGATATTAATGAAAAAGGTTCTCCTTCCTCTAGTGCCAAAAAATAAAATAATTTTACCAAATAATTAATAAATTGATTTACCATTTTATTTTTGTTCTTGATTGTGTTTTTGTGTTTTTTGAGTAACACCAACTTAAAGTAATTTACCTAAACTTATACGAAAGTTCATATGACTTTTTACGTACCACATCCAAAAATATCATGAGTTACATTTATTTTCAGGCTGGCGTTGAATATTTTAATCGTTCATATGTCATTAGACTCACCTTTAATTAAAAATAAATTGTCATCTCTTTTTCGGTTTATCATTATTATAAAATTATAAGTGTACACAATGCATAATCCAGACATGTATCAAAGTTTTTGTCAGCAGCAAAATAGAAGTAAGTATAAAACCTTTTCCAATAAAATTTACTAATAGGTTTTAAAAAGTGTTTGGAGGAAGAGTGCCTATGTATAATACTAACATGGGGCAACCTTTCATGAGTTATCCTGGAGGAATGGGAACAAACTTTAATCTTTCACAAAGGTCTCGATTGAGCAGTACATGGGCACCAAATACTCCTCGACCAGATCCTCCACAAATGATGCAATCAGGAGAAATTCATAAAGTGGATATTGGTCATATCCCAAACTACACCGGGCATATTCCTGGAGCGAAATTTAGGTACCGAAAAAAATAACTAAATATTATAACAGATAATATAATATATTTATAGGTCCGGAAAAACTTTTGGAACCGATTCAAAAGATGCCAAAAGATGGATTAGAGGTGACCGTTCCGTATAAAGTAATTAAAATGGAAGCAATTAATAAATTACATTTTGGCTAAAAACTTCTTTATTACTTTAATAATTTTCAATAATAAATTATAATACTTCTTTATTTTATATCAACATCGCAGTACTATGATAATCCAAATTCTTCCTTCTCCTGGACTTTAGTATTTTTTTCATCATTTAATTCAAATAATCTTAAATGCAGAATTGAAATTGTGATATTTTTATTTAAATAATTAAATACCGTGCTATAGTAATCTGCCGGACTAGTTCTATGTATCATTTCAATGATATAGCTTGAAATTAATTGATATTTAATAAGATGTGACCAAACTATTGCTTAGAAGTAAGCCATTTTTCAATACTTTTGCGGGCGAAATGCAGAGTTACACATTTCACCGAGTATCCTCTTAAGCTTACTAAAACTTTCTTTCGAAACTGGAAAAAATGATTCTTTTAAATTTTTATATTGGTAACAAGACAAGAATAACTTCGAAGATTTCTATACTCCAATCAAAAAAGTTGGAGTGCTTAGATAAGACGTGTGTCTGCATGTTATATTCCACAAAACATTAAAAGTTTTCATCCATTTGTTGGTTTTCAGTTTCTAAACGGAAGAAGAAGAGAAAGTAATCCCAATATTTTTATTTCTTGTGACTTCTTTGGGTAGTAATTTTTTATTTAAGTTTATTTAAGTGGATTTGGGGTCTCTTGAATCATAAAAATGTTTATTTACATTCATACAAATAAATTATTTAAAAACCCAAAATTACTTTAGCTTGTTAATCAAATTTCTATATGAACTTTAAATAATAACAAATTTTTTAACTTTGTTACTTTAATAATTTATTCTAATTCTAATATAATCTATAATATCTCTTAATTTTAAATAATACTTTAATCGCTTCTCTCCTGAAACCTGCAACCTTGTAGCAGCACTTTATTCCAGTAATCCACCACTCCTGTCTCCAATAATTTAAAAGTAGATTTTTTAATCCAAAAATTCATTCAATTTATCAAATAAGTTTTGACTTTCCACGATAGTTTTATGATTTCCTTCAATTTCTTCAATCCTTACATCGGCTTCGCAATAGTTTGATAATCCAAAGTCATTATCTTTATAGTTAATAGTAGGTGTACTAGCTTTTAACAACAAAATCTCTGATTTTAATTTTTGCCCTGATTTAGGTACATAATTTTGTCCAGCAAGTATCATATTACGTGTATATCTTCCCATATCAAATAAGAAATCTTTACTGGCAGTTACATTATCTGGAAGATGTTCCAAAACAATTTCTTGCATGCCTTTGAAATCCACTGCAGTACCTAGTTTCTCCTAAAATAAAATTAAAGGTTTAAATAATTCAATAATAAAATATTATTTACTTACTTTAATTATCAAAAGATTTTCTTTAGTAACGTAAGGCGCTATAATGAATAGCATTAATTCAGTATCAAACTCTTTAACTGAATTTCGTTTAAATAACGCATTACTAAGCTCTGAAACAAATTCAGGAGCACCATCAATAAAAGCAATTTTTCCTGTTAATCCTTTCGCTTCTAATCTTCTTCCTAACTCTAACCCAAACACTGTTCCAAGTGAATAACCAATTATTTCAAATGTATTATCTTTAAATGCCATATTTTCCACAAGCTATAAAAAGTGTGTAAGATCAGTTATTCAAGTTTCGATTTTTAACTTACAATCCAAAGTCTTTCCAAAATTGTTTCTAAATCATCAAATGACTTACTGGAAGTGTATTGAAACGTGACCGAATTTCTTTCAAGACTTTGTGCTAAATTCTCCATTGTATTAAAAACACCTTCAATACCTGGTAATAAAATTGTAGTTTTATACTCAGCATTTTTATACACATCTAAATAAGGAAGATAACTTGTTTTTTCATCATATAATCTATTAAATAATTTATTAAATACATCTTCTTCTATTTCTTCTTTCTCCAAGATTTTAGGAGTATCTTTTTCATCATTTAATTCAAATAATCTAAAATGCCGAATTGTAATTCTGATATTTTTGTTTAATTAATTACCTTGCTATGGTTAATGTTTTTAGATCTTGAGCAGTTAAAAATATATCAAAATCTCTTTCTAAAATTTGCTTGATTTCTACTCCCATCATTGAATCCATACCAAGCTCAGGTAAAGTTGAATGCCGACTAACCGTTTTTAAATCCCTCAAACCTAATATATTAAGCACGCAATCCACTAAGTTATCAGATAATGCATTATTAGTTTTCTCAGCTATAATAATGCTCGAAACGATAACCTCGTGTTGTCTCAAAAACGTATCCATGACATCCAAACAACTTGAAATTCTCTGTTGTAACGTTCCCCCAATTGCAATTTCACCAGCCTCTTTTTGTAACTGAGCCACTAAACCAACATCACCTACTGCTCCCCATTGAATGGCCAAACCCGAATAACCTTCAAGCCTACGTTTTTCACAAATTCGCTCCATAACTGAATTTGATAAACCATAGTTAGTTTGACCTGCGTTACCTCTACCACACGAAACAGATGAAAACACTACGAATAACTTTAAATTTGGGCATAACTCTCGAGAAATTTCGTCAAAATATTCAGTAGCTAAAGCTTTGGGTTTAAGAGAAGCTTCATAATCATCTTCATTTAAGTTTTCAAAAATCCCATCACGCAAGTTAACCGCTAAATTGAAAATACCCTCTAAAGGCGCTATTGTATTAGCGAAATTTACTATATTTCTACATCCTTCATGTGTAGTTATATCTTCTAAAGTTATTGCAGAGGTTACACCATAATCTTTCCATTTGTTGATAACCATTTTTTGATAACCACTAGTGATGCCATTGCGGGAAGAAAGGATTAAATTTTTAGCCCCCCTTACGACCATCCAATCAGCAAGTTCTAGCCCAAAACCTCCTAAACCACCCAATATAACGTATGAAGCATTTGGATTGAAATAATACCTAAAATTTCATTTAATTATTAAAATTCAAAATTTTAAAATAACTTACTTTGGAATTGCCAAAAATAAATCCTTGTTAATACAACTTTCCTCATTCCTTACTTCAATAACTACTTTACCAATGTGTTTCCCAGCTCCAATAAATCTAAAGGCTTTTTCCAAATCGTCCATAATAAAACTATTTATTGGTAAAGGCTTTACAAAACCCTTCTCAATTCCGTCATATAATACTTTTTGAAGTTCTGATTTAATCCCTTCATTACATTTAACCAAAAATAACTTATCCAACATTACACCAGTGAATTTAGCTTCGCGTTCAGCTAAATCTATAGGTAACATACTGTCCTTTGACAAGTCAAATTTTCCAATTTCTAGAAAAATACCGCCTCTAGCTAAAGAGCGGACTGATGCTTGTAATTTTTCTTCAGCTAAAGAATTTAAAATAACATCAACTCCACGTCCGTTAGTTTCTTTATAAATCATATCTTCAAATGTAGTGTCTCTTGAATTACCAATGTGGGATTCTTTAATATGCGGGAAGTGTTCTTTTAAGAAAGCTCGTTTTTCTTCAGTTCCTACAGTAACAAAAATTTCTAGGTTGTAGTAGGTCGCTACGTTAATAGCAGCCAATCCAATTCCACCGGTTCCTGAATGTATTAGAATTGATTGACCTTCTCTAATTTGTGCTCTCTATAATACGGTGTAAATTAATGAAAAATAAGGTAAAAATGATAGTAATTACATTTTTTAGGGCTAGCAAAACAGTGCAGTAAACCACTGGAACAGTTGCTGCTTCTTTTAATGACCAAGTATTAGGTACTTCCCAGACTAATGATGGATCTGCTTTTATTAAGGTTGATATAGCTCCACTGCTTACCATGCCCATTACTCTTCTACCACTAAAATCACAATTTTATTTATATGAAATCACTGTTTTACTATTGAGGATTTGTTAAGTGTTTTCAAGAATTTACAACAAACATACCTTCCATCAATGCCTGCATATTCAAGTCCTTGAATACACTCTTGTTCAATACGATTTTTAGTAATCGTCTCCATTGGAACTTTTCCTGAAGCAGTCATTAAATCTCTAAAGTTTATTGCTGATGTATACACCTACAAGTATTAAAGATTATTTAAAGATCTTTACACGCGAGTTTTGTGTATTACTTGAATCATATTCCGATCTTCAATTTTCTTCATGGGTCCTTCAATCCATGCTAAACTTGATAAATCACCAACTTTGGTAACATTTCCAAAACAATGTTCCCGTTCAACTAAGTTTTGCTCTTGAATTAACAAATGCCTGTAGGTACCCCATTTGCCGTCTTTAAAAACGTTAATATTTAAACCTTTCCCAAGTTGTTCTTCATAAAAGTGTAGTGTTTGATCAAAATCAGGGACTAGATCTTGCAAAAAGACGCATACAACTTTTTCCCCACAAGGTTCTCGTCTTAAGCAATTCATTAATCCAAGGATTCCATTCGTGCTATTATGTTGCGAGTAAATAATAACATCTTTTGTTTTTTTGAGGGTTGATTGTAATTGCGGTATCCAGTCAAGATTTGATAGATCGGAGATATTGATTACTTCTTTTTGGTTGTTATGAACAGACTTGCGTAATAGGTAGATTGTGGTATCTTCAACTGCATGTTTAGTTAAAATATTGAGATCTTTTGGAAAAACATGGGTTAACGTTTGTTCGATTGATATTATAAAACCGTTTTCAATAATTGTGTTATTTGCAAAAGTTAATAACTAAAAAATATATAAATTAGTAAGTTCATCTTAAGACGTGTAAGTTTTGTTACCTCAGGATTTTGAGATAAGTTCTTGGCCACAAAAATTAGGTTATTGTGATCTGTTGGTAATTTTGATTTGATGATGTTTATGTTAGTTTCTATATTTATGTCATTTTCAGTGTATACTTTGATATCAGGTTGCACTAAAGGAAGGTCATTCAAAGCATTTAGAAGATAATGAGCAAAAATTGTGGTATTTTCTGTGAATTCCACTACATTAACACTAGTAACATTTTTGTTTTCCAAAACTATTTGCGTGTTAATTCTGAAGGACTCCTGTAAACTAACTTGGGTTTCATTGGGAACGAATTTATACGTTTCTAATATTGGTTGTAAGACTTGCTTCTTTCTTGCTATGGAACTAGCTTGAATGCCACAAATTTCAATGTATTTAGTTCTAAAATTTAATCAAATATTAAGGAATGTTTTAAAAGATTTTTGTTTTAATCTACCTGACATTTCTGGTATATGGGTCTATAAATACAGGAACACATTCATCTTCACCCAAAGTTTCTACATATTCTGCATGTTTTTTACCATTAATCGTAAGTTTTGATATTCCAGTGGGAACATATAAGCATCTATTATTTTCTTGTAATATATTGAGTTGGAGCATGTTATCCAAAAATGTAACCCAATTATTTGACCATTTGACTAAACTTTTTGTATCCGAATATTCATGGATAGCTCGGAATAAACCACTGGGTGAGAAAAATAATAATTAGTATCCAATTATGTGACCATTTAACTCCAATTAAAATAACTACTTATAATGACATTTTCAAAGTAAAACATTTAACTATTTCTAAGAGAAATTATAAAAACAATCAAAAAGAATTATCTATGATTTAATTTATTATGAAAAATACTCTAATAATAGACTTACCCATAATGATAACCTCTTAGTTTTAATTCTTTATATACATCTTTTTGATTCAATGTTAACTCGGCTTCCTTCTCTTCTTCAGGAATAATACTTTCAAAGTCATCAATTCTTTCAATACAACCGGTGACTATAGTCATATCACTTTCGGAAATCTAAATATAAAGAAAGTAACCAAAGATTTTATTACATAATGTGGTTAATCTACCTCAAATTCTCCACTTTTGTTAATAACTATGTACAGCCTAATACTTCCTTTTTTATCAAAAGTTGTTGCTTTATGAAACTTTACGTTACTAAAAGAGATGGTTAAAGCCTCCAAGTCCATTTTATACAAAGATCTATAAACTTCAACAACATGCATTAAATATCCTGTTGCGGGGAACAAATTTCGACCTAAAAACCAATTTTTAGGTATAAAATTTGGAAAACAAAAAATGTTCTGTATTACCATCAATTACATGGCCTTTTAGATACATCATATCACTGTTCATGATATTTGCAGAAATACTATTTTCACCATACTCGATATTTTCTTCCATTGAAAATTTGGGCATATAGTATGCCTGTTTGTGATTCCATTTAATGAATGGTGCAAACATTGGTGTACCTCTACTTACTGGCCATTCAACTTTTGGGTACAAGTTGTGGATTTGAGGTTCGTAACCCAATTGATATAATCTTTAAAGAAATATATTAGCAGTAATTTTTTAATACTGAAGCATCAAAGAAAATAGTTGAAAAGTTTAAGATTCATTCAGAAATTTTTATAAATCACGATCAAGATCATTTGAGTTGATCTTGATAATGACTAGAACTTTTTTTTCTGTGGGAAAACTACCCAATATTTTTTTGATATTTTATAATAAGTAATACAATTTACCTTCCCAATCCACTTATAAAATCAACAAGATTCAAATTCTCTTGACTTAAGCTGATTGTCTCGACATCTTTTCCAAGTTTTCCCATTTTATAATCAACATTAATCAAAACAGCAGATTCATCTCTTAATCGTGGCATACTTTGCGGGTTCAAAACATTATAAATAAAATATTCTGGTGTAGCATACCCAAAAGTATTGCATTCAGGACGTAAATGACGCCCAGAATTTTTTACACCAGGTTTTAAAATTCCTCGTAACCTATTTGATAGAGTAACGTACAAATGCTCCAATTTTGGAATATTAAGTAAAGCCTCGCTGATATAAAAGATCAAAAGTAGTACTTCTTCCAAATCAAGAGAATTATTGGCGTAAGCAGCAATTATCTCCCCAAAGCTTGATCCAATAATCAAATCTGGTTTAATATTAATTTCCCTTAATACATTAACGATTCCCAATTGTACACAGGTTGTTACTATCAAATCTTCAAAGATTTGGTTTTGATCTTGATTTATAGAAATTTTAAGTTCAAGCTGATTTGTTTTAATGAAGTTTTCAATCCTAAAATAATTCATTTAGGTAAGTTTACTAGACATATTTTAATCTTACGAGGTGTAGGTGTTTTGGAAGGTTTCTAGCTGCATCAGCTCCTTAAGTACCGTTTTTGTGTGCCTATTTTGATTACCCAAACATAAATACAGTGGTTTTTGCTCTTCATCTCTATACATGCATGATCTCATCATCTCTCCATGATCTGATATAATGGTGTAGCCTTTAAACTTATTGTTTGGTATATTTAGTCTAAAAATTGATTTGTTAAGGTTTGTTTAGGTTATTCCGTTTATGTTTTAATATACCTGTAAGCATCTTGGACCAATCTAATAAATTCATAATTTGAAACATGATTGGCGAAATAGTTTTGCAATTCTTCAACACCTTCTTTTGTTGTTGCACAAAAGCCAATTAATCTTGGAAGACCATCTGGTTTATGTTTGATATTTTTTAGGTTTCTTTTAAGTAGTACGTGGCAATTCGCTCCACCAAATCCAAAACAGTTTATACCTTTATAAAAAAGTTCACAATTTAATTTTTTTACATAAACACCGATTTGCAAAATTTGGTAACTTTGCAAAATCTTTTAGATAAAACTTTTTGGCTTTTAGACTTTGCCCAAATACTCAATTTTAAAGATAAATAAAAATTCGAAAAAAGTTTCACATTTTCGGTTTTACGTAAGATTTTACCTGCTAAAGGTTTATTTTCAGGCCATTCGGTATTTTCAGTAACCACCTGGAGTCGCTTTTCCACAAGACCATTAACTTCTTTTCTTGGATTGTCGTAGTGAATATTTGGTGGTATTAGTCCAGTTTCCATTCCAAATAGTACCTACAGGTAGCAATTTACAGAATTACTGTAATTTAATTTAAAAACGTATACAAAAGTACCTTCACTAAAGAACTTAATCCAGAAACAGCTTCTCCATGTCCAATATTTCCTTTTACTGAACCTACCAGTAGTGGTTTTTCAATTGTAGGCTTAAAAAAGTTATCGATGGAATTTAGTTCTTCAAGATCACCAACTTTTGTACCTAAAATTATTTTCAGTAACTTCGTGGAAGTTATAAGTTTTTTTTAATTTTACCTGTTCCGTGAGCTTCAATGTAACCAATATTCGATGGATCGACATTGCATTCTTCATAAACATTTTGTAGAAGTAACTTTTGCATATCACCTGAAGGGTAGGTTATACCTTCGTCCTTGAACCCATCAGCATTGGTTTTTGAATGAATAACCTTAAATATAATAAATAATACTTAGTTTGCTATTTTTCTTTTAATATTTTTACACATTTCCCAGTTTTAATCAATATTCAAAAACTCTACTTTAAAATGCTTTTCTTTTAATTTTAGTTATTTCCTAAAATCACGATTATTGGTTATATTCTGCTCAACCAAAAACAAATTTTGGGCAACCATGGGCACTATGCTTACAGATTTCTATATGCATTTTCAGATTTGCTCACAAACATCCCATAAGTTCAAAACATTATTGGATCAATTAAAATATTATACCTCAGCATAAATTCTTTTAGCATCCTTCGATTTTTGCAGCAAAACCACAACAATTCCTTCAGATCTTGTATACCCTGATGCATTTTCATCAAAAGGTCTGCAACCATCAACTGAATTCAACACACCCAACCTAAATACATGTATAAAATAATTAACTTTGAATTAACACTACTAAATCTAATAAATACCTGACGAATTGAAGAGTTAAGTAAGGTTGCAGTAATAAGTTACTTCCTCCAACAATAGCCTTATCACACTTCCCTTCCTTGATTGAACGATAAGCTTGCTCAAAAGCGTAGAGCCCACTGCTACAAGCTGTATCACAAATCATGGAAGGACCATTAAGGCCAAAGAAATAACTAATGTAATCACTAGTAATGGTTTTTGATGATCTAAAAACACATAATTAGTTTACCTATTACGTATAAAAAAAATGTTACCCTATGGCAGAAAAATTTCCGTGCTCCAATTTCTTAAATAAATGAATATTTTGCGAATCAATGCAGCAGACTCCTAAAAATACTCCAGTTTTGCTCCCTCGTAATTCCGAAGGGTTAATTCCTGCATCCATAATAGCTTCGTAGGATTTTTCAATCATCATCCTCGCCATGGCATCCATTCCATCAACATGCTTACGATGCAATCCAAAGAAAGCAGGATCAAAATACTCAGCCCGATCAATTACCCCCAAATATTTCGGAAGCTCCGGATGGAAATGTGGATAACGGCGTTCACTATCATCGCAAAGGTTTTCTTTTGCTCGAAGGTTAGCCAAAAATTCATTAGCATCAATTGAGTTTGGAAAACGTCCAGAAACACCTTAAATTAACAATTATTTAGAGGAATATTGCAAATATTATTTATTAAGATGGAGTAGTCAAAAAACCGATATTATAATAATAGTTGCAAAATTTTCCTGCTTGATTTGGGGAAAATAAAATAAGGATTAGGGATTAATATTTAAATTTATTTACCACTTATAACAACATTTTCTTGTGGAAGTGAATTGGCAATAGTTTTTCCGGCAAGAAGTCTTCGAGCATCAGCATCATTAACGCACGGCATATCTGGTTATTGAGTACTAACTTGTATGACACTGAAATCAGAATTTGAAAAATTTAAGTAACTATATAGGGAGTTTTTGGTGATGAATATTCATCGCTGTTAGATAGCCGAAGTATTGTTCTTCTCTATTAAATGAATTGAGTTCATTAACATTGAATTAATAAACAAAGGTGATAGAAGTCAAGTTTACTGGGAAATGACCAGATTATTTATGCGGATATTATAGGATTATAGTAAGGTATTATCCTTATTATTCAGATAAAAATAATTTATAAACACAACAATGTGATTTTATTATTTTAATTTCTGCTATTTAAAATTATAATCAGTGATAATAACTTTAGTTTTTATGTCTTTCAAATTGAAAAAAATAATAATTAACAGTAGAATTATAGGAAGATGATTTCTTGGGTTGAGTACAAAATAAAATGTACTTTTTTTCTTTTTGGTTTTATTACTATAATTTTATAAGAAAGGACAAGAAATAATCCAACAATTAACAGTAGATTTGACAATTTTGAAATCATAACCCAAAATTATTTTGGCTTGTCAATCAAATTCTATTTGAACTTTAAATAATGAGTGAAAATCTTCTAAACTCTTTTGCTCAGCAAAAGCGTCATCGTGAGTATATAAAAATTTAAAAATAATATGAGTAAAATAAACTGTCCCAGGTTTTAATGGTTATATTCCACTTTACAATTCAACTTTGGGAAAACCCATATACAGGGATGGAAAAGAAAAGAAGAACTATTTCGCGGAAAATCATCGCTCGCGTTTAAATACTTCATGGTGTCCAGCTAAAAAAGCGAAAATGGATCCACCGTTAATTATACAATGTCCGAAAATTTATTACTCCCACATTGGAATGTTGCCAAATTATGGAGGACATGTTCCTGGTGATACGTTTAGGTAAAATTGTATTAAAAATATTAGTACGATCATAACAATCATTATTATTGAAGGTTTGGTGAAACTTTTGGAAATGGTAGTAGGGATTCTAAAAGATATTTGAACTAAAACAAAAATAAATGTTGTAAATAAATTATTACTTTGTTTTTATTAGACAGTGGCCCTGAACATGACTATAAAACCGGTATAAAAAAAGTACGAGCAATTATCTCTCTATAAAATTCATTATATTCGCATAAAAGTAATAAAATCAAAATGTAAAACTGGAATAAGGGTAATTTCAGATTAAATAGCGATTAAATAAATCAGTTTGTATTTTGAAGCAAAGCCTAGGAAATGTGCTCCCATTTCATTGGATTAATTAAAATTCTCGATGTTCCATTCGAGGTTAATCAACTCTCTCTCGCATAATATACATTTGATCTGAATGCAGCGAGTTCCTATTAAGAGATACTTTAATTGTCCTCTTACGAGGAGATATGTCAAGATATATAACCCGTTTCAAGAGGCCATTCGTCCTGAGCCTCTCATTCCTCCGAGCTCCTCCAAGCTTCATTTGCGCCTTGTGTCGATAAGTTAATTACGATTATAAAATATTCAGTTTCATTCGTTGTAAATTTTAATAGTAATAGATAATAATAGAAGGGTAGTGGGCAATGGAATAAGAATACGAGCAAAAACATTCTTAAGGCTTTGAATGCAAATTTAATTATATTTAAATAAACCGGATTTAAATAAATGTTAAATTGGGTAATTATTTATAGACAAAAGCTTTTGATAGTAAATGCAGTTACGAGTTGTTTATTCTATTGCTACTAGTGTCTGGCCTCAAGTTTCATTATGGCCAAAACAGTCAAATAAATGTACAATCATGGGTTCGATATTCCTGTACGCTACTTTTAACGTCCCACGTTCCCCACCACTATTTAATAAGAATCCAGGGTGCGTCTAGTAGTGCGTTTAGAGAAGTCAAGAGTCAGTCGCTCTTCCACCACCATTTGAATCGCGATAATATTCCAAACTTACTGCAGACTACGCGATTTCCAGTTGTACTTCAGACAATTTCATCAATTGTATTTCAGAAAGCATGAATTGTATTTCAGAAGAACCAATTTAATTTCAGAAAGTATCAATTGCATTAAAGCATAATTTGAAAATCAGAATTCTTCAATTTAATTTCAGAAAGTATGATTTGTATTTCAGAAGTAATCAATAAATAAATATAAATAAATTTATTTCGTGCTAGTATGTACATTACATTTACACATGTCAAAAAGAAGGAAACATATAAAATTCTAGCTTAAATTAAAGTTACTTGACAGTATCTCTTCTACTGAGAAAGGACAAATTTCGACAAGAAGCTCCTTAACCTTAGTCTTAAAAGCTTGATCCGTCAAAGTTTTTAAGCTGGGCGGAAGTTTATTAAATAGTTTGACTCCGTAATAGTTTTTACCGGTAAATGTTTTATTTAGGCGTAAATATGGTATTCTTAAATGATCATTTTGTCTAGTATTATGACTGTGAACGTCTTTATTTGAGGGATACTCATTCACGTGGCATTTGGTGTAGAGAATACATTCCAAGGCAAAACAAGCAGGAAGAGTTAATATTTTTAAATTTTTAAACAGAGGGACAGTATCATCTTGATAACCAGCCCCAGAAATGACTCTAATTGCGGCTCGTTGTAATCCAAAGATTCTTTTAGAAGCGGCGCTATGGCCCCAGATTATTAAACCATATCTTACAATGGAATTAAAAAGTCCACTGTATACTGTAAGAAGTACTTCGCGTGGCACAATTTTTTGTAACGATCTAAGTAAAAATATCACCGAGGTTAATTATTTAGCAAGATAGTCAGTATGATTTGACCAAGTTAGAGTAGAGTCAAGATAAATACCTAATAACTTGACGGCATCGTTTGAAATAGATGATGGGATGTGTCTTGTTGACATAATTAGAGTTTGTGTCTTAGCGTCATTTAGACAGAGTTTGTTTGCGTCAAACCAAGCTTGTAGTTGAGTTTTTGTGGAGTCAATATTTTCAAGAAGTTTATTTAAATCTTTGTGGCAGTTTAGAGCAGTCGTGTCGTCTGCATAAAGAACCAATTTTGTTTCTGGAAACGTGGTACCGAGGTCGTTTATGTAGATAAGGAAAAATAACGGCCCGAGAACTGAGCCTTGTAAAACTCCTAAATCTACATTAGTGATGTTGGAAATGTCTCCAGAAATGTCAACGTATTGCTTGCGATTGCAGAGGTATGACTCAAAAAATCGTAATGATTTTGAATCGACACCGTAATACTTTAATTTCCTTAACAAAATTTCATGCGGTACCGTGTCGAAGGCTTTAGACAAATCGCACATAAGTGCACTTGCATATTGACCGTGATTTAAACAATCATGAACATATGATATAAGATCTATTAAAGCGCTGGTAGTCGATAAGCCTTCGCGAAATCCAAACTGAGAATTCGATAATAAGTTGTACTTAGACAAATACTCGCAGAGTCTACTTTTTATCCCCATTTCAATAACTTTGCCCATGACAGGTATAATAGAAATAGGTCTATAATTATTAACATCATTAAAGTTACCCTTCTTGAAAATTGGAATGACTCGAGAGGTCTTCAGACAGTTAGGACATACATTTTTATTTATTGACCGATTTATAAGTTTCGTTAAAGGGTATATAATAGCCTCTGATATTCCTTTAAGGATATTATTTGAAAGTCCAAAAATATCTGTACTATTGCTGTTTTTAAGATTTTTTATTAAGTCACGAACTTCAATAAAGGTAAATTCTTTGATGATAAAAGTCTCAGTAATTTGCAGAGTGTGAAGCATATCGATGGGATTCACTTGTGTAGTAGGTATTTGATTTATACAGTTTTTCGCGATGTTACTGAAGTATTGATTAAATACTTCCGAATTAATGTTGCACTTATTGGGGCCCGATTTCTGTCTTTTTGAATTAGCCAAATGCCACATTGATTTGACTTTATTTGAGCTTGAAAGAATAAAATGACCATTTGCATTTAACTTTGCAGAATTTATTGTATTATTATATCGTTTTTTTAGATTATTGATAGTGCAATCAATTGGATTTGAGAAAAAATCATAGTCGAATTAAATTTTGGATTACATAAATTTAATATTTTAGCCAGTAACAACCATGTCTTTCATTTCAAAAAAAGCTGCATGATTAATTGTAGTATGTTGTGTTGTACGAGGTCAATTACCACCGACAATTGTATTTTGCCCTCTTCAATAATTCTTTCAAAATAAACCAACATTTCGTTTTCCTTTAACAATATTGCTTTAATCTTAGAACAGATTATTTCAATTGGGTTTTCCAGTGGTGAAGAATAATTTTGTTACTGATGTTTTGTTAAATAGCTGAAGCACATTTTTGATGACTTGTATGTATCTGTTGTAGTTCAGAATCAAGAATAATACAAACCCCAAAAAAATGACCATGACTGACTTAATAACTATGGGTGATTTGATTTAAAGTTCAATACTAAATCTGAATCTGTTAGTTGGTCAACAAATCAACTTAGTCATTATCAGATGAACAATTCCATGATAAAAACAAAATAATTTTAAAAGAAAAACTCAAAATCAATGATTACTGATTACCCATTAAAACTGGTAAATACAGTTTTAAGTAACTCAGAAAAAACTGTTCTAGTAAATCAGTCAGATACCACTAAAAACCCAGAAGTTAGATATTACAAGTTACCGTATATACAGGGTCTTTCACAAAAATTGAAATAAATTTTAAGTGATTCTCATGTGAATATTATTAGTTTTTAAAACATATTTGGTAATAGCAAGCTATTTTCAGAATTAAAAAGAAAATTTCCATCAGGAAAGCAAAAAATGTGGTATACCCGGTGGAAATGAAAACCGGGTCAGCTCTATAACTTTTTTATTTATGAATAGAAAAATTTGAAATTTGGCTATGTTCTATGGTTCAAGAAAACAAATTTTAGGTGGATTTTTTATTTTCGAAATCACTTCCGGTTTCACCGGAAACAACATGAACTTTGTTTTTTTAAATGTAACATCCCATATTTTTATTCATGGCTTAAAATACTTTTAAAAAAGAAGTATTTCTGAGATATTAGTTTTTAATTTTTGCGAAAAAAAAAATTTTTCAAAAAAAAAGGTTTTCGAAGTCGGTGAAAATTACCAAAACTAATTCTAAATAATTCAAATACATAAATAAAATTGTAATTTGAAAAAAAATTTAAGTGGTCTTTGAACTATTAATTTTTAAACTTAGTTAATGAAGATTTTATCAAATATCTCATTTTTTTTTAATGCAATGATGCCGGGTCATTCGACTTTTTAAAAAGAGGATTTTATAACGATTATTTTGGTACCCCATATGTAGGGGTATTATTTTGCATGTGCCTTTAATAAAGATACTTAATAGCTAGTATTTTCCAACTTAAGAAATAAATAATTTTACTAGTTCATTTAGCGTTATCCAGGGTGCACCGCGTGGAGGCGAACTAGTTTTACACCCCAAAAAACTTAAAAATATTCATAAATAAAAAATGATATAAAATGAGACGAACGATAAAATCACAAAAATTGTTCTAAATGTCCTCCGTTGTTTTCAATACAAAGTTCGTGTCTACGAATAGTAGAATGAATTACTCTGTTTAATTCCTCTGGAGTAATGTTATTGACAGAATTTCTAACGCGTCTTTTTAATTCATCTGATGTATCTGGTGGAGTAAGATACACTTCATCTTTAATTTTTCCCCAAAGATAAAAATCTAGCGGGGTAAGATCGGGTGACCTCGGAGGCCATCGAATTGGACCATTAGTTCCAATCCACTGGTTATTATAATGTCTATTTAAATATTCCACCACTATTCCTGCATTATGTGCAGGGGCACCATCTTGCTGGAAATACATTCCGCCCAAGTTAATTAAAGGTAGTTCCTCAATTAAATCATTAAATTCGTTTTCAAGGAAACCCAAATAGCGTTGGGCATTCAGATGCCCTTCAAAAAATATGGGACCAATAATATGGGTACCAATTATTCCTATCCAACAATTGAAGCTAAACCTTACTTGGCTTCTCGAATAAGCCTTGGATTTTCTTGTGACCAATACCTCGTGTTATTTCTATAAAACAATCCTAGGTTGGTAAAATTACTTTCGTCGGAATATAAAATTTTTGTATTGAATTGTAGATTTTCTCGCATCATATTTAAAAACCATTGGCTAAACTCAAGACGCCGTGCGTTATCAGCTTCATACAAATGTTGGTGAAGTTGGTATTTGTAGGAATGGTACTTAAGCTTTTGTAAAATGTTTAGAACTGAAGTGTGGCTTATTCCGTATTCAAAAGCAATTTGTCGTGAAGAAGAGGTTGGGTTAACTTCGACATAGGCTATGATATCAACATCACTTTCATGATTAATTATAAATTTATCTTCAGCATTATTAGGTTATCTACGAAATTTGGCTTCAAGTTTAAAAAAGAAGGTACGATGTGGCTGACGTCTTTCTGGATGTCTTTCGCGATAAAGTACACTAGCAGCCATGGCATTTTTTCGACATTCACCCTAAATTAGCAATATGTCAACTTGTTCATCTCGCGAAAACATTTTTAAGATTTGATAATTAAAACTATCTAAAAAAAAAGTAATCTAATGTATTATACAACTCTTCACAAGATGTTTGGACGATTACTGATTTGTTTAAACTTTATCAAATTTTTGAATGTTTCTTATGAATTTTATTTGTTCAACAGAAACGGCTGTCGCCACATGTTGATCAAAATTTATTTAATATTCACGAATAAAGCATTGACATTTTCTGAATATCACACATTTTGATAAGTTTAATAATAACATAAAAAGTAGTTAATTTACTTGAACAATTTTTGTGATTTTATCGTTGTTACCTGCATTTTTCTCATTTTATTAATCATTTTTTATTGATGAATATTTTTACGTTTTTTTGGGGTGTAAAACTAGTTCGCTTCCACGCGGTGCACCCTGGAGAACGCTAAATGAACTAGTAAAATTATTTATTACTTAAGTTGGCAAATAATAGCTATTAAGTATCTTTATTACAGGCACATGCAAAATAATACCCCTACATATGGGGTACCAAAATAATCGTTATAAAATCCTCTTTTTAAAAAGTCGAATGACCCGGCATCATTGCATTTAAAAAAAGTGAGATATTTGATAAAATCTTCATTAACTAAGTTTAAAAATTAATAGTTCAAAAACCACTTAAATTTTTTTTCAAATTACAATTTTATTTAGGTATTTGAATTATTTAGAATTAGTTTTGGTACTTTTCACCGACTTCGAAAACCTTTTTTTTTTCTGAAAAAAATTTTTTTTACAAAAAAAATAAAAACTAATATCTCAAAAATACTTCTTTTTTAAAAGTATTTTAAGCCATGAATAAAAATATGGGATTACATTTAAAAAAACAAAGTTCATGGTGTTTCCGGTGAAGCCGGAAGTGATTTTGAAAATAAAAAATGCACATAAAATTTGTTTTTTTGAACCATAGAACATAGCCAAATTTCAAATTTTTCTATTCATAAATAAAAAAGTTATCGAGGTGACCCGGTTTTCATTTCCACCCGGTATAGTATACCATGTAAGGACTGAGATGGTCTATACATAGGCCAAACCAATCAGTTCAAGGAAAAAAAGCATATTGTATAATCACTCTTATGACTGTTGAGAAATTAATAAAAACAATACTAACAAAATGGCTTTATCGACACACCATTTGCAACTTAGCCATAATTTTAATTTCCAAAAATTCCAAATCCTAGATACAGAGCAAACTATACCAAGAGGCTGATCAGAAAATAATTATTTCAATTAGCTTGGTTATATTGTAAATATATAAATTAAATTAATTAAGGAAATTTTTATCTGTTTGTTCAGATTTAAGTTGGTACCTCATAAGATATGTGAATCGTCATTTAGTTAATGGCTGCCACAAGATCAATTTTATTGATTAATCGAATGATTTCCAAGTCATCGCGTGTTCCCAAGTCTAATTTTAGCCAGTTTAAGTACAAAAAATACGATCACTATTTATTGGACCCAATATTTTTAATGTCGGACAACCTACCTCACAATATTCTTATTTCGGGGTTATGTTATTTCTTTTGCAACGTGGTGAATTTTGCTTAATACATAGAAGCGAGCATAGAGGTGAGTTTTTAATTATGAATTCCATAAATGTATTGTTTTTGAAGTAATTGGGGTTGTTTTTGATTGAATTCTATATTGTAGTTTGGTTAAATTTAAGTTTATAAAAAGAGAATCTTATAAAATTACTGATAATACTTGTTTTGTAAATTACGAAAGATCATAGAATTGTGTTAATAACCTTAGAGTCTAACCAATAATGTCACTATTGTATCCTTGTTTAAACAATTGTTTTTTTAGCCCCGAAGAAGAGTGGAATTTATCAGTCGAAACGTTGATCTATTATGTAAATATCGCTTCATCAAGAGTCTGTTTTTAATGCCGTTTTATTAGCCCTAAAATAACATTCCTACGAACGTGAACAGTTGTTTTATTACTTATGGTGCAATTCTGTGAAAAACTGTAACTCCTTACAGGATATAGAAATATGGTATCCATGGAAACCTTTTCTTACTACTCATATAATAAACCTTTTTCATACGAAGGCTTACGAATTTGCTCAGAAATGCACCATTGAAAGGCTTAAGCTTATACATAATAGAAAATAAAAACCTAATAGCCAATCATCAATTCGGGTTTAGGAATAAACATTCAACGATCGACAAATCCACAGAATAACGAACAAAATAGAAATAGCAATTGAAGAGAAAATAAATTTGCTTTGCGACTTTCTTAGATGTAGCAAAGGTGTTTATTGATAAGGTCTAACACAAGAGACTCAATTATAAGTTGAGAACACTACAACCAAGAAAGATTCATCTGAATTTAACAGAAAGACGAAACTGACGGAAATAATGGCATTAATGATACACTTCGAATCTAAGTTATAAAGAAATCATCACTTCGGACCTTGCGACCTGGTCTACTCCTACAGGATATTTTGAAAGGAGATTTTTAGTTAAAATGGGGTCTCCAAATCCGCTGAATACTATAATTTTCCTTAAGATACAAAAAATCGAAATTTACGTCCAAAAACTATAAAGGATGTCTTAATTACGAAGAAGAAGTTTTTCGGGACTGTGGCTCGCTTACTCTGTTCAGAAGGACATGCTCTTCTGTTTTTGTTACAAGCTATAGAAATCTGCTTCTTCTTCTTCTTCTAGTCTATCAGGTTACAATAACTGTAAGCTTATTGGGCATATTTTAAAATCCCATGAAGTTTCAAGAGGTCAGGAGGAAGCTAAAAAATCTTGGTTTAAACTGTCCAAAACTTTCCAAACAATCGAAAGACTTATTGACTTTAAAATTATTGAATTTAAAGATATTATGGACGGGGATGGGGCGTCAAAACTGACTGAAATATAGTAAAAGGTATTGGCTAAACTTCCTCTGTGTCAATTTATAAATTAAACAAACTTTTGCTTTAAAAGCAAGTACTGAAACCAATCTGGACTTATGGCATACAATTTTAGGGATGCACAAACAAACTAAATTTAACATAATACAGATATTCCAAAATAAAGTACATACCAATAAACATCACTGATGCTTCTTGAAACAACAAAAACAACGACCTATTCATAGACACTGTAGTTAAGGAAATTCAGAAAATTGCCCAAAAGCACGAAGAAATGTTATATCAATACAAAAACAATTAAGTTATCCACCATCCAACACCTTTTCCAATTGTATTTCAGAAAAGATCGTTTCAATTTTTGAAATCAACAATTGTAATTCGGAATAGTCAATTGTATTTCAGAAAGCATCAATTGTATTTCAGAATAATCAATTTAATTTCAGAAAGTATAAATTGTATTTCAGAATAGTCAATTCAATTTCAGAAATCATCAATTGTAATTCAGAAAAGATCAATTGTATTTCAAAAAGTATCAATTGTATTTCAGAAAAATTAATTTAATTTTAAAAAAGACCTTTTGTAAAATATTGAGGAAGCCAAGAGTTTTTGGTAGATTATTTTAATTGGGTTTAACATTGGTGAATAAGGACCAAAGCCTGGTGTTACTCGTGTGTATTTCGAAAGCATTATTTTTATGAAATGTGTGTGCTATTGTGGTTCGCATGTATAATCACAGCCAAAAACTCTTGACTTACTCATTTATTAATAATTTGTCCTTTCAGAAATTAAATTGATTTGTCTGAAATACAATTGATTCTTTCTGAAATACAATTGATCTTTTCTGAAATACAATTGACTATTCTGAAATACAATTGATATTTTCTGAAATTGAAGTAATTATTCTGAAATACAATGGTTGCTTTCTGAAACGCAATTGACTATTCTGAAATCGAATTGATCTTTTCTGAAATACAATTGGAAAAGTTGTAGTAAGAAGAGTAAAGATGAACAGGAAAACAACCCTTCGAGTTGATGTTACGTAGTTATTAGTGAAAAGAAGAGTCAATATGTATTTCACTTAGTAAGTTACATTAAAATGAAATTGCTTATTAGACTACACCTTTTCCAATTTATTTCAGAAAAGATCAATTCAATTTCAGAAATCATCAATTGTAATTCAGAAAGCATCAATTGTATGTCAGAAAAAATAATTTAATTTTAAAAAAGACCTTTTGTAAAATATTGAAGAAACCAAAATGAGTTTTTGGCTGATTATTTCAATTTGGTTTAACATTGGTGAATAAGGACCTAAGCTTGGTATTACTGGTGTAATGTTAAATTTCGAAAGCACATTTTTGGTGGTGTGTGCTGTTGTGGTTCCCGTGCATAATCACCGCCAACAACTCTTGACTTCCTCATTTTTTTATAATTTGTCCTTTCTGAAATTAAATTGATTTCTCTGAAATACAATTGAAGCTTGCTGAAATACAATTATACTTTCTGAAATTGAATTGATTATTCTGAAATAAAATTGTTGCTTTCTGAAATACAAATTGACTATTCTGAAATCTAATTAACCTTTTCTGAAATACAATTGACTATTCAGAAATCGAATTCATGTTTTCTGAATTAAAATTGGATAATTTGTAGATAGTAATGTTATAAAGCCATGTAAAATGTTCTATTTAAATAAAAAAATATTTTCAGAATTTATCAAAGATTTAATTAAGTGATTTGGGTAATAAGTGACACTGCTGATCTATTAATAAAGTTGGATACTAGAAGTTTACTCAAGAGTTTTACTCAACTATTTAATTAAGTATTTTATAAAATTCCTTCTGATCGTTTTAGTAACAAAAAAATTGGCTGGGATTAAAAGGGGTGTTTTATGGTCTTAAAGCAAGATCTATTTTAGATGCTTATTCATTCATGTGATAAACAATTACTAGATGATTGTAATAAACGCTCTATGATTGTAAGTTCCATAAAAAAACGAGGAATGTTAATAAGAGTTATTGATACATTAAAAGTCGTTATTAAATTGATATGCGTGTAATTGCATGGCGTGCAACGCAGAAGAATTTATTTCTTCAGCGTAAACCTCGCTTCGTTACATTTTCCGGCTGTGAGTTGGCTGTCGCTATCTTTGATCTCGTCTACCACATCTCGCAAGCCTGACCACACCCACAATCTAGAGTACTCTAACCTAACCTAACTAACGGAGCGGGAGTCTTTTTCTAGAACCATTTACTCGAACCTTTCTTGGGCTTGGTGTACGGTTGAGCGGTTGTGTGCTGGATGCAGAAGTTGAAATGGTGGAAGTCCGAAGAAGTCGTCGCTCCATGTTCTAGAGAACGGCGCTTGCCTCGCCGAGAGCGAGTAGCGTGTAGCTATCTTAACTCCAGCAGTGGCGTGTCTAAAACTGTAGAATGTAATTTTTACGCCATCGAAATCGAGTTGCGGTGATGGAATGTGGAATCGAAGCACACGTGTCGGATGCTAGTATGCTCCGTAAATTGAAAATAAAATTAGATTAGTCCAGATAGATAAATCTTCCCTGATTTTAAACAAAAAATTTACAAAACTTTAAAAACCAAAAATCCAACCCTATTTTATGTTTGGACTTCTGTTTCCACCCTTGCATTAATTTCCTAACAATGGTTCTATAGATCTTACCAACAGTCGATTGTAATGAAAATCAAATAGTCTTCTTGGTCTTTATTTTAAAAAACTCCACAGCACCAATTTTAAAATCGAAGCAATTTTATTCAAAGAGTTTGAAAGTTCAAAATAAAGAAGAAACAAGATTTACAGAACAAGTTTTTAAAAACTAGCTGAGATATTTCCCGAATTTTGGGACACCCTGTATAAATGTCATTTTAACTAAGGTACTATGTCAAAATTTTCAAAAAACTATAAAAAATGGGTAAATCTAAAGCAAAATCAAAATCACCAGAAAGGTCATCCAAAGAAATCGTAGAATTCTATAACGGTACTAATGTATTCACCCTTCCAAATGGTGATACATATTTTGGAGAATATTGCGCTCATATAAGTGGTTTAATTTGGAGAGAAGGGCATGGGGTTTACAAAACTGCAGATGACCAAATTTATGAAGGCGAGTGGAAAAATGATAAACTTATTGAAGGACAGGATATTGTCATTACGTATAAGGATAATACTACTTATCAAGTTCCCATTTTAAAGCACAAATGTTTTGGTCCTGGTCTTATAACTTTCGATAGTGGAATCAAAATTAGTGCAAATTTTGAACAAAATCAACTCATTGGAGATGCAATGATGATCGACATAAATGGAAAATTGTGGCATGGTATGTAAATACAATTAAATTGTTTCATATAATACCCAACAGGATTATACCATGATGAAATAGCAAAATATACAGGGTCATCAGAAGGGAAACCGAGTGGGGGGGGGGGGGGGGGCTACGTAGCATAACGTTAAAAGGGTTCGGTTCGCGTTTTTTGATTTTAAACATATTTATTTCGATTGTTGCTTAAATATATTTTTAGGGATTACTTCTGAAAATAAAATGTACTTCTCACCAGAAAACGTATTCTTTGCGAATATACCACGACATCGTGGAAAGAAAACAGCACTCTTAAAAGAACTTGAACCAATGTGGCAACCAACGCCACCTATTATAAGCAGACAATCTTCTCAAGTCACTCTTCCTAAGAATACCCGTGACATGGAAAAAGAAATTTTTGCAAGAAACTTTAAAGTTGATCCAAATATTGATTTTAAAAATAGTGGTTGGTATCAAAATTACAGCAACTATAAACAACAAAAGGCCGTTGTATTGGGTAAAGTAAAAACCGCACAACAATTATTACCAGAAGAGAAAGAATGGCATAATAACTACTTGCAAGCTAGAAAACAGTTGCAAAAACGAAAAGAACAAAATTTTACCAGCCAATTGACTACAGATTCTTCCACTTTTCCACTTTTAGAGAAGCTTTTTGAGTCTACACGTGAAGAAAACCTAAAGTTTTACAATGTGATTTACCCGACTGAGGATAGAAATAATAGTGTTGAAGATCAACATGTGGATAAAATATTCTTAGTGGATTCAAATTTAAGTGTTGAGAAGGAAAGTACTGATGATGAAGAAATGACGATCTGTGAAGACTTAGTTGAATCGAATACCGAGGAAGAAGATAATTTAGACGAAATACTTTTAAAAACTGAGAGCAAAAATGAATTAGAGAAGAAAAGTAAAAGAAGTGTTGTTGCTGATACTGAATCGCTTTTTGATTTTGTTAGTGCTGTTTTAGAAAAACGTATTAAGCGAGTATGTAAAGAAGGTTTTAAATAAATTTTATTATTCACATTTAGATTTTACAGTTCGTTAATATTTTCATATCCAGATTATTCACATCGCTCTAATTTTATCCACCATGCTTTTAATAAAATCATTTTTATGTTTCTTAAAATTTTCCGTAGGTTATCCCAGATCATCAAATAACTCAATTTAATTTTAGAATGTATCAGTTATATTTCAGAAACCATCATTTGTATTTCAGATAACTCAAATTAATTTCAAAAAGCACCGATTGAATTTTAGATTCATCAATTCTATTTAAGTTCAATTTAATTTCAGAAAGGACCACTTGTAAAAATTCAGGAAGTCAAGAGTTTTGACAGTGATTCTGCACCTGAACTACAGCAGACACATACAATTCATTACAGCAGTAACAAAATTACGCTTAGGTTAGGTTAGGTTATGTCCATTTGAAATAATGTTTTAAGATTTATGGGCAGATTCTGGTGAAAATTAAAGGCCTTTAATGTAAAACAAATAATATATCCATGGAAATTGTCCATTACAACCCATATAACAAATTTAAATTTAAAGGCCTTTAAACTTAAAGAATTTGACCAGAATCTGGGTATAATACCCAGATTCTGGTCAAATCATTTAAGTTCCGTGGCGCACCCAGGATTTATTTTTGGGGCGGCCGATGGAGTTCAAAGGCAAAAAAGCGCCCGGGGGGGGGGGGGGGGGGTTATGACCTTACTTTATAAGTACGGGGGTCCGACAAAAGTTTTGTGCACGAGCATTTTCTCATAAAATAATAAAAATTTTCTCATTTTTATAAATTTTATCAAAAATTTCTTAATAAAATACTTTCCTGGGTGCGCCACTGTTTAAGTTTAAAGACCTTTAAATTTAAATTTATTGTACGGGTTGTAATAGACAATTACCATTGTAACCTAAAATGTTTCTAATATTAAAGGCTTTTAGTTTTGACTCGAATTATTAAGACGACTTTGGATTTCTTCTGATATGGCTCCTGGTATCATGGAGCAAATGTTGGTTTACTTAAAAAGAATTATTGAAGAAGCCAAAAATACAATTGGTCATGCAGCTGCTTTAGCAATGGAAGACATGTCTCTTGTTGGCTTTTATATTTAGGTAATTCAAATAAATTTACTTTGAATAAACACTGTGATTTTTTTATGAAATATAATTGATTACTTCTGAAATACAAATAAAAATTTATGAGATTAAATTGACGAATTCTAATTTTCAAATGATGCTTTCTTAAATAAAAATGATTATTCTGAAATACAAATGATACTTTCTGTAATAAAATTGGTTTTTCTGAAATACAATTGATGCTTTCTGAAATACAATTCACGTTCCTGAAATCTTCCAATGGTTTGTAATAAAGCTATCTTTATGAGATAAGCAAGAAGTCCGTCGACAGGTAAGCAGTCACAAAATTAGGAATTCGTTTGGAAGTGGTTTTCTTTCTTTGATAACCAACTCAAGTTGTATTTCCTCTGAAGTGCTCAGCTAGAAGCATGGAAAGTTTATGAATCTGCAGGAGATGTTGAATTGGCTATTTTCCATGGTAAGTCTAGGAATAAGCTATTCTTGCTTCTTGTTCTTAACAACTGTACATTACCAAAGACGGAAGAAATTTATTTCATATATGGGATTATTTGCTGCAAAGTCTTTCATTAAATAATAAGGAATGTAAATTAGGTCACATTTTTCAAACAGCAAAAATGTCGGAAAGAGAAAGAACATAATTATTCTTAATCCACCATCCATCAGAATAGTCACAATCAATGCCATATTGGATTATTCACTTTCTCATCTTGAAAAATGTGACCTAATTTGGTTTTCCTAACATTGGTCCACATATGTTTCCAATTCGCTTAATTCCATAAGCATTGGTTTAAATAAAAAGGACTCACAAAATGCAGGTAATGATTAAATTTAACCGCTTTCTTTTTGTTGCTATGAAGTGTTCTCAACAGTTCGGAACAATTCTTTTTGACCAACATCTAACAACTCCGGAATAGATCACTATTCCGGAGTTGTTAGATTTTGTAACCCCATTTGCCCTTGGTGCACCTATCTAAAATCTGCAACAACTTGCACTTTTAGAGATAAGGAAGTATACAATCAAATGTGGCATCTATTGTAGCTTATTTCTAGGTCAGCTTAGCAAGGGACCACTCTAGCTGTCGTTAGACTCCTCTTTTTGAGTGCAAGTTGTTCAGAACAGTCCAGATTCTAGTGAAATGATTTAATGGTGCAATTGTGTGCAAAATTAAAAGACCTTACAGGTAATATCCGTAAGGTTATCAAGGAAAACCACAATTTCAACCCATATAACAAACCTTATAGATTTTCCCCTTATGGACTAACATATTTGCAAAGAATTGCACCATAAGTCTAAAGGCCTTTAAATTTAAATTTGTTATATGGGTTGTAATGAATAATTTCCATGGTTACTTTAAATATTTCTAATTACTGGCCTTTTATACAGGGTATTTCGTAAGTAGCGTATAAATTTGAAACCCCATGTAGGAAATGCTTTTTTAAGAAGAAAAGTTCATATGAACTTGTCCAATATTCATTCATAAAAATGTTATACGCATTTGAAGAAAAATAAATTAAATCAATTTATTACTAAAAAAATATAATTTAGCATATGCTTTGAAAATCGTCTTTTTTTTAATTTTGGCATTTAAATAATAAAGATTTATACACAGATTCTGGTCAAAACTTTTAAGTTTAAAGGTTTTTAAATATAAATTTGTTATATGGGTTGTAATGGACAATTTTCATGGTTACATTATTTGTTTCCAATTAGACCTTTATTTTTGACCAGAATCTGCCTATAAAACATTTTTCGTATTTAAGTTTGAAACAAATAACAAAAACTACAAAATGTTTAGTATTTCTGAATATGCCAATATAATTTTTATTTATGGATTTTGTAATGGTGTAATAGTTTGCAAGCAAGTAGAGAATATCAATGCAGGTTTCCCAATAGACGTCACCCTTCTTACCATATTTTCTCCAGGACCTTTCAAAGATTAAGGGACACCGGACACCGGAAACATACATTGTGCACCAATAATTGGTGCCCCTGAAAAACATACATTTGAAGAAGAAGAAGCAGTGATAGACGCATTTATTGAAAATCCTCGTACAAGTATGCGCAGTGTTTCTTCAATGCAAGGTATTTCTCAATCATTTATTTGGAAGGCGTTAAAGAGGGAAGTAATGCATCCATACCATTTTCAACAAGTACAAGCCCTTCAGCCAGGAGATGAGATCAGACGTTTAAACTTTTGTCAATGGTAGTTGGAAAAAATGGCAGCAGATTCAAACTTTTGCTCAAAAATTATTTGGACGGTTGAAAGTCAATTTGGCAGAGGAACTACACCAAATTACCCCAATGAACATGCGTGGTCATTGGAAAATCCCAAGTTAATAAAAAGAAGAGGATTTCTGCAAAGATTCTCAATAAATGTCTGGGCAGGGATTTTTAATAATCAATTAATATCAATGCAAGTACTGCCTAATAGACTGACATCGAATGATTATTTGATTCTAATAAATGTACAAGATATTGTTGACAACGTAGCCTTAAATGTCTTAAATCAGGTTTGGTATCAACACGACGGAGCGCCACCTCATAGGGGAAGAAATGTGACTAATTGGTTGAATGATAATTTCAATAATAATTGGATAGGTTTTGGAGGACCAATATCATGGCCACCGCGATCTTCAGACTTAAATCCGTCAGATTTTTATCTTTGGGGTACTCTCAAAACAAATGTGTACACACGATTGAGATAAATACTCAAGCACAATTACTTGAGAGGGTAAACAATGCTGAAGTGCAAAATAATTTTAATTTTAATGTTAACGAAGAGATGTTACGTCGATGCCGTGCCTGCATAACAGCAAGAGGAGGTGTATTCGAACAAAATTTAAATTAATTATGTAATTTTCAAAGCATGCTAAATTATATTTTTTTAGTAATAAATTGATTTAATTTTTTTTTCAAATTCTTATAACTTTTTATGAATGAATATTGGACATGTTCATATGAACTTTTCTTCTTAAAAAAGTATTTCCTACATGGGGTTTCAAATTTATACGCTACTTACGAAACACCCTGTATTGACCAGAATCTGCCTATTAACCAGGAACATTTTACTTTTAAAAAGATAGCGGCTCCTGTTCTTCTCATTGTGGATATTCTTCTTATGGTGGCTTATTCTTCTCGTGGTGACTTATTCTTCTTATTCTGGGCAAAGTCCTCAACTACATAAGAGAGAAAAGTTAGCCAATATGAAAGGTTTTCTTAGGAAGAATTAACAAAAGGGTTCGATCTGAGGAGGACAGGAAAACCAGTCAGGAAACCATATAAACAGAAGTAATAGCAAGTTATTGGTCTTACTAAAGCTAAACTGAATACTTATCGGTAGGAAGTAGGAATGAGCAGAATTTTATAATGGACAAAAAAGTAATGCGTGATAAGGAATAAACCACGTGATGATGTAACCCAACTTTTCTGCACGTTTAGGAATTCTTGGAAAAACAATCTCCTTATATCGAATTCAAATAGTGTTTTATTTCGTTGGGTTTTTTGCAGAGATGTGATGTATTTTTGTGGTTAACCCGGTAATCATTATGCAAAAGTTGTACCAACAAACAATAACCATTCCATGCAAATTTTTATCAGCAGTAAAATCCTTTGAGTTGCTCAACGCCGAACAATGCATACTAATGTAGTTAGGTGGGTAAATGTAAAAATGCTTCCTATTTGTAGTGCGTGCATATAAAAAGTGTAATAATGTCTCCTCTTTTGAGAGCAGAAGAAGGCCGCCCACCATCCATCAGATAGATCATAGACGGCGGCGGTTGTGTCCGCGCCACCGCTGCAGCAGTGGCGGGTTAGGCTACTACACCTTCTCTCTCTTTTCCCTCCTACCCATATCGCGGTTACAGGTGCCACCTGAACCACTTACCTGTTCAGTACGACCGCGTCCGCCTTCACAAAAGCTCCATCACGTACCATCACAAAGAAAAAACTTAAAGCGCCGACGCGTTTTACTGGCCCAATAAAAACCACCCCCTTCAAAGGGTGCCTTTTATGACTTTTACGGCTTCCTGTGTTGGTTTTGTTGTTCCCAAGTGAGCACATCACCTTTTTCGGGATTATAGTGCCAATCACTTTCAGAGGATTATGTGACTTTTGTGACCATTCAAATCAAAATAAGCTTTAATAAAATGGGATATTATTATTGAATTAAGGTAAATATCGACCATTTCGTAAGCGTACTTTCTAATTCGTGCTCTTATTTCTTTTATATGTGTGTTTTTCCTTAAAGCTCCTCTAGGCACTATAAAATTGCGCTATCTTACTCAGAGTTAATCTCTGGGTAAGTATTAAAATCTCTTGAGCTAAGCCTTTTTGTTATGCTGCGCGGTGTTGCCACGCGCAGGTTATACTCAGCCGCCATTTTGTTGCGCGCCGCGTACGCGCTTCGTGTTTTGATTGTATTCAAATCGAAAACCGCCTACGAATCTCATTTCATTCCATTTCGCCAGTTTTATTGCGCTTTTTTAGGCGAGGTCACGTCGCCACTGTTTTAATTTAAAACAATAGAAGTTGTAAACTAATATGTTAACTGTCACCCGCTATACTAAAGCGGAATAAATTAATTTGCATATTTCTTAGGTGCTACCTAAATGCTAGGCGGGTGTGGGTTTCTATCCTCATTTACTTTGTGACAATTTAATTATTACCTGACAAAACTCTTTTTATCCTTTTTTGTCTTAAGGCGTTTGTTTGGAGCCAGATTACCAGAAAGACCCACACTTGAAACTCGCTTTGTTTCTTAGAATAAAACAGCAGACATATTATAAATTATAATAATAGTAAACTACAATTTAATCCTCATAATCATGCTTGATTGATGACATCTGGTTTAATATCTTACAGCGATGCCAATTAGTAATTCTACGGATTGTTTGGAATATATTTTACTTTTACTGCACATCAAATTGTTTAAAAGAAAGTGTTATGAAGATTACTAAGATTACGTTTCTTCCAATGTGAAAATGCTATCGATGAAGAAATTACAATAAGATCTACTTTCTACATTAGAGCATCCCATGATGATTATTGATGATACAACTCTAATTTCACTATTACTCCTAATTGATCTGCAAAAATATAGCTAAATAATTTAGTCGAAAAAATCTACCCGGTACCTTGGAAGAAATTAGGAGCATGTAGTGATAGTTGACTTGTATGTACATTATATCAATAATTTGTGGAAAATTTTGTTTAAATAAATCACATAATTTGACTAAAAGTAATTTCCGTCCATTGTTTGCAGTAATGATTATAATGTAATTACGTAAATGTTTTTGGCATTTTGGTATTATCTAAGTTTTTTGCAAATGTGCAAACATTCATTTGTAATTAATGTTCATCAAAATATCTAAGGTTACACCTTGTCTACTCACTTTTTTATGTAAAAGCCATTTTGTTGGGTGAAGCAATTACAACACAAAATACTGGCAAAGATCACTTGATACCTTAATTTTTTTGTAAACCTTTTAATCCTGATAAAGATCTGAAGCTTCAAAAATAGTTAATTCTCTAATAAAACTCCTATATTATATTTTTCATCAGAAACCTGATCTCTTGTCTGACCTGTTTCAAGTCGAGACTTTGCACCAGCAACGTTTACCATGTAACTAAATATAGGTAATATCTTGCTTTGATGTAGATGTATGGAAAAAATGTATTATTTAATTCTATAAAAGTGAACCAATTACATAACCTCGTGGGTACACTTTTGCTTCGAACCTAATGTAAGCAAATTTATTCGTGCGTTTGCAATGCTGGCACTTATATTTTTTAATGGCGCCCACGCATCTTTTCTTTCATTGAAAAGGAGCTTTGAGTTTGAGGTGCGATCCTTGTGGCAGAGGTCACGGCCCCCAACGGTGAGATATAGGTTTTTAATTTTAATAATAAAACAAAGCTCGACGTCCCAAAGAAAATACTACATTCTCTTTTTTTCTTAACCACACATGAATGATCACAAAGTAAAAGTTTGTTTAAAACTTTTATATCCATCATGTCAGACATTAAACATGCTGTTAAAAGTATTTAGTACCTACAGGTACTAAATATAGAATATAAATAAACGATACTTACTTCTTTAAAATAGTTTACTCCCCATACTTGTATCACTAGGAAGCATCATTCCTTTTACCAATGGTACTGCTAGTTTTCCAATAGGTGATGATAGAGTCACTATTTTTTGTTCCCAGGAACCCGATCCTCATTTTCAAGGATAACATATCCTATAGCAAAAACCACAAGCTGTATAGAAATTTCCCAAAGCAACAAATACTTAAGTAACGAGTATTTTGCTTGAAGACACTTTCTTCTATAAAATATTTCATCCCCGAAAATGCGGATATGGCCATGATCCTAAAATATCTTTTAGGAAAAAAGCTTGTTCAGCCAAAATACTCGTTGGTTATTTTCGGAAATTTGCTCAGAAACGTGATGTTTTTCCTAAAGAATATTTCATCCCTAAAAATTGGAATACTGGTCGTGGAGGAAAATGACCCTATTTTACCTACAATTAATGGATGAAGAAATAATACCGATTTTATTGTCTGAAGAAAACGGCTTACTTTCCTCTTGTAGTATAAATGCAACGAGCTTACTATTATATAATATTTAAGTACTCAATTTCTCATATAAAAAGTTATTTTTGATTATTAATCACCTTTTTGACATTTTGAAAGTGTTGATTGTGTGTAAGCAATTGATTAGTTTCATGAACCTACCCAAGGTAGTTCCAATGACTTTATAATGTTTAGCTATAAATTTTGCAAAGATTATGTCAATCTCACGTAATGCGTTGTTTAATGAATCGTAATAAATAATTTCTTCGTTCTTGTTTCTAGTAAGTTGACATTTGGATTGGTACTGAGTAAAACTAATTTCCACATTCCTAAGCGCTACCTAGAACACAGAAAGTAACTAAACAATAGCCGTGACCGAGCCTGAGTCTCCATAATTATCAAGGCACGATTTGCAGTAGAGGATTGAAATTCCTAATTCCGATCAGAAAATATGTCCAATTAGCATAATTCTTGTAGGTTGTGGTAAATTAAAAATGGTGCAGCTAAGTGCTATTAATAACGGTTTGTAATTAGAAAATCCGGTTCTGTGCCCCAAGAGCTTGGGACGGAAGAAAATTAAAAGAAAAAATCAGTGCGACTTGAAGTGATCAGTTGGTGGTCTTACAACACAACTAATTTACAACCGTCGTACTTGAAACGCGGTTTGAGATCAATAATATCAGCTTGAAACTGTAATAGGTGATCATAAAAGCTAATTAATTATTTTCAAATTGTTATTGGTTCTTTTATGGCTTAGCTTATTACGTGAAAAAAGTACTTCATATAATTTTAAAGAGAAAGGTACTTGCATGAGAAACCATTACCGAGATAATTGTTTCTACAAAAATACAGGTTCATGTAAGTAGTAAAACATAAAACATACTCGGTTAGTGTTATTACACACACCTTTACAGTACTTCTTTTTTAAGACCAGAATTGTCGTAAAAACTTTTGACTTATTGCTATAAAGCTCCTGAATAATACAAAGAAAAAAACATTCAAGCTACCAAAAATTACTTACTTAAGAATTAAATAAAAAAAGTAAAAAAAAATGTTCAACCACACTTAATAAGTTTCAACCTAGAATTGAAAACGCTATACAGGTAAACGTCGTTTTGCGCCGGTTCGATTTACGCCGATTCACAATTACGCCGGTTGGGATTTTCCTAGTTTCCGAGTTAGTTTTCATTTTGTTTTTAAGAAAAATAAAAAGATATGATTACATTTTTTATTTTATTATAAAATTAAAAGAATATTCTATTTGTAGTTTCATTATGCCCGACAATAGTGATTCAGAACCCAAACATTGCACGAAAAAAAGCACGAAAAATGTGTGTTCATTTTACGCCGGTGTGTCTCGGTACGGTAGCCCGGCGTAAAACGACGTTTGCCTGTACTTACTTCTGATTGGAAGATTTATTTTGAAATCATCGTTTTGGCTAAAAAATAATCTGAAGGGTTAATCCTTAACTTCAACACCTAAAAATCCTTAAAAAAATTCTGAAAATGTTATGGTATCCATTCTCGTATCCATTGTAATAGATGGTAAGGTTAAGTTAGTCTTTTCAAAAGTATATGAAAACGTGGTATGTAAATCATCTTTTTGGTTAAAAAATAGCCTGATGGATCAATCTTTATCTTAAATACTTAAATCCTTGAAAAAAATACTTGAACGTTTTATGGTATGTACTGTAGTGAATGGTTATTTATTTAACCGAAGTTGTATACATTTGACCCTTAAATCTTGAAAGTTTCTATGTAAAACTTAAATTTCGGTAGAGGTTTAAATTTAATAAAAAAAGCTTGTTGTACTACAATTTTGCAATTGCAATTTAGAGCTCCTACTTACTTGTAAATACTACAAAAATTATTTTCTGAGAATCTTCCAGTTAAATTTTTGTTAAAAGTAAACAATATTCTACAAAAATTAGCTTACCTGCCTAAATGTGAAGGATTTGAAAACCTTTATAATATTTTAGAACGTTTTGGAAGATGACCATTGCAGTAAAACCTGTAGTATCACGTTTCTGGAGGTATCTCTTATGTAAACAAATCTCGGGTATTTTTACTATTCTGTGAATGGATAAGTCAACACGTTATTCTAAGTGTATAATAGAAAATCAAACACTCTTTATTTATACACGAAAAATGAACACGGACCTGAGTGTGTCCATCCATCATATATTTGTACCCTATTTTATCACATCCATATTTATATTTAAAAATTGTTTGTAAAAAACTTTAAATAACCATCTGTACCAGTAATGTTTGACCTGCAATTATTTAAAACAGTCGCAATGAATAATTTGAAGAGAAATAATTACATTCATTAAAATGCACGTTGGTTGGCGATCTTCTTGGAAACCACCTTTATTTGGTTCGTTACATATTAGGAAAGCTATAATTACCTTGAGAGTTGGGAGGAATGACAAGCTATGGTTTAAATTAAACGCTTTCAATTAAAGCAATCATTCAAAACAAAACAGGACTACAGACCTACTTTTTATAAAGTAATGAAATATCTTCAAAAAGTTGACACACTGATGATGTTTTTTTTTAAATAATTTGAACCATCATCTATCAGTTTATTCAGATACCTTATAGGGCAAATTTATTTTCCTAAAAATAGGTAAAATCAACCTACTTCTTTTTTGCACCGCATCATCGTCCTTTATTGGTTCATTGATAAATTTTGTGCAAACATGGTAGACTCTACGGTTTCTGTTAAGTCTACCATGTTTGCACCCATCCATGGTTCTTACAGTTTTTGCAGATATTTATAGATATTAATTGTAACAATTTTGTTTGTTTGCAGATTCGACTTTGTTGAACAATGAGCCATCATCGAGAATCTAGTGCATTTGTACCTGTGGTACCATCACGAAACATGCATCCAATGCTATACTCAGGGGAGATTCATCCTCTTTTAAACTCAGAACTGATGCGTGAAAATCGTGATCGCGATGCTCCATCAAAGTCCACCGAAAATCCTGCACCTGCGAACGTCTCCTCGTACCCACCAGTCCGCAAAACCTCCGGCTTCGATATAATGGCGATGATGGCTGATAAGCGTAAAGAACTTGCTTTGCGAGAAGAAGCCGCTTGCGTGGCAGCAGCCCATGCAGCTGCTCTGATGTTACCACATCGACCGGGAGCACCTCCAGGAATACTGGAAGCTGGTGGAACTGCACAAAACCATCCGTACCCTGGTTTTCTTCCGAATAGTCCTGGGAATGGGAACTTTGCTTTTCCTGCTGGGGCTGGTTTATTCCCACCAGGACCACCTCAAATGCATGCTCATTTGGATAGGAGGCTGCTGCGAGCGCCTGGAAGAGCTTCCAGACCGAAAAAGCAGTTCATTTGCAAATTTTGTAATCGACAGTTTACTAAGAGTTATAACTTATTGATACACGAACGTACACATACTGATGAAAGACCATACTCTTGTGATATCTGCGGAAAGGCTTTTAGGAGACAGGATCATCTTAGGGATCATAGGTGAGAATTTTGAATCTACATACATCTACCTTTATCTTTTCCAGTTGTATTTCAAAAAAGATCAATTTAATTTCAGAAATCATCAATAGTTTTCAAAAAATATCATCTGAAAATTAGATATAGTCAATTTAATTTTGGAAAATAAGTAACTGTATTTCATAAAAAAATCATTCAAAGTAAATTTTGCGGCAGAAATATTGAATTTCCTAAATATAATATTTTAGCCTTGTCTTCTATTGCTAAAGCAGCTCCATGACCAATTTTTGGCTTCATCAATATTTGTTTCCAAGTAAACCATTATTTTCTCCATGATAATAGGAGGAATACAGCAAAATCCGAAGTTTTTTTTAATTTTAACAATACTGTTTTAATCTTAGAACAAATTATTTCAATTAGATTTAACATTGGTGAATATCGCCCTAATTGTAATACCTACAAATACTGTTGGTTTTTAATTTTTTTTAATTCGTCCTTTCTGAAATTATTTTGATTTTTCTGAAATACAATTGGTGTTTTTTAAAATACAATTGATCCTTTCTGAACTATAATTGTCGATTCTGATAAGCAATCATGATTTTTGAAATCAAATAGATTTATCTGAAATACAATTGATGCTTTATGAAATACTATTGGAATCTCATTTGCTCCTTCTAAATCTGGCAAGCCATATATTTGTGTTTTCTTAACATTTTCAAATAATATAGAATTTTGTTTTGGAGAATGCTTCCTTGAAAGAATTTGATGGCTTACAAGTCACTCTGTATATAAAAAAAAACGTTTTAAAAAATTTAGTGGTAATAAAAAAAAGAAAAAATTTAATTATTTACGTTTCTCGTTAAAGAAAATACTTGTATTTATAATTTCATTATAATTTAATTGCTCTGAATTATTTATGCCAGTTGTAAATAACAATTATAATCAAGTTATAAATTAATTTGATTTGCAGTATGCTAATGAAAAAATTAAAATATTTTATTAAACCCACGCTGTCGATAATTAAATGGTTAATTGTTGCATTTTCTTATAATAATTGCTTGTGCAATTTCGTGATAAAACCTACAAAAACTATTGTATAATGCACATCGTTGTTTACTAAGAGTGTTTTGACATTGACACGGTGTTTAACATAATTAAATATGCGCAGGTTCTTTATTCTTCTAACAATTTATTGTAGATAAATATGCATGAATTTCAATAAACACTAATAACGATTTATTTCATTCTTAGAAAATGAAAAAAGCATAAAATTAAATTTATGTGATTGGAATTAATCATAATTGATTTAATGTACTATTATTAGTCTCTATTAACAAATTTTATAATTATGTAAAAAGTGTATAAATTATAATACAATAGTTGATATTTCATAATTGTGAGAAGCAAAATTTGAGAGTTGACAATAATCACGTATGCCCATAAATCTTTTTTAATGATTTATTTCATAACATGTACACTTCTTAGATTTTCAAAGTTTTTCAATTTTTTTCGAAGAAAAGAGCTACTAAATAGCTATTTTTAGTACAAGTGAGCAAAGCGTATCAAACGAATGATAAAATCACTTTGCTCACGTGTGCTTTTTTCAACTCATTTGAATGGGCAAATGATTTTAGCTCACTTTTGATTAAAAAACATGCTTTAGTCACTAAATTTAGTTGAAAAAATTTAATCACGAAAATGGAAAAATATTTTTTTTACTCCTTTTTAGGAAACAGTTTATTTTATTTTGGAATTTTGATCAAAAATGTGTAAATCACACTTTGAGTCAAATTTTATCCAGAAATTTTAGGTTTTTCGTAAAAAGATGATTTTTCGAAAACTGTACGGGGTACAAAAATGGTTAAGGGTTCAAAATTTAAGGAATTAATTTTTCTTTCCAAATATTCTAATAAAATGTTTGATAGTCTTCAAATCAACTCTCCAAGACCGGATTGGTGCCCAAATTTTAAATACATCTACGTAGGTGCTGCATGTTTTTAGTATACAATTTTGGTTTTGATAACTTTTGCAGTTTTCAAGAAAATTTAAAAATTAAAAAAAAATCCAAAAAAAAACTTTAAATTCACTAATTAAATTAATTTTGTATGTTTTTTGGAAAAGGCTTTAGATGAGTTATTAGCCAAAAAAAGAATAATTTCGTTATCACTTTTCGTTTTTGAGTTCTAGACAAAAATGTGTAAAATCCCACTTTCATGTCAAATTTAGTCAATTGCTCAAAAAGTATACGAGGTACAATATCGTCCAAGGGCTTAAATTTGAAGAAGTAAATTCTATTTGCCGATCATTCTAATAAAATGTTTGAATGTCTTCAAATAAATTCTCCAAGACCGGATTTGTGCCCAAATTTTAAATACATCTAGGTGCTGCCTATTTCTGGTATAAAATTTTGGTTTTGATAATTTTTGCAGTTTTCAAGAAAATTTAAAAATTTAAAAAAAAAATCAAAAAAAAAACTTTAAATTAATTTTGTATGTTTTTTGGAAAAGGCTTTAAATGAGTTATTAGCCAAAAATAGAATAATTTCGTTATCACTTTTCGGTTTTGAGTTCTGGACAAAAATGTGTAAAATCCCACTTTCAAGTCAAATTTAGTCCAGAAAATTTAAATCCAGAAAACAGTTGATTGCTCAAAAACTATACAAGGTACAAAATCGTCCAAGGGCTTAAAATTTAAGAGATTAATTATATTTTTTGATTATTCTAATAAAAAGTTTGACTGTCTTCAAACTGCATGTTTCTGGTATAACATTTTGGTTTCGATAACTTTTGCAGTTTTCAAGAAAAATAGAAAATATTTAACTAAAAATATCCAAAAAACAACTTTAAATTCAATAATTAAATTTATCTTGTATGTTTTTGGAAAAGGCGTTAGATGAGTTATTAGCCAAAAAAAGAATAATTTCGTTATCACTTTTCGTTTTTGAGTTCTAGACAAAAATGTGTAAAATCCCACTTTCATGTCAAATTTAGTCAATTGCTCAAAAAGTATACGAGGTACAATATCGTCCAAGGGCTTAAATTTGAAGAAGTGAATTCTATTTTGCGATCATTCTAATAAAATGTTTGAATGTCTTCAAATAAACTCTCCAAGACCGGATTTGTGCCCAAATTTTAAATACATCTAGGTGCTGCCTATTTCTGGTATAAAATTTTGGTTTTGATAATTTTTGCAGTTTTCAAGAAAATTTAAAAATTTAAAAAAAAAATCCAAAAAAAAACTTTAAATTCACTAATTAAATTAATTTTGTATGTTTTTTGGAAAAGGCTTTAGATGAGTTATTAGCAAAAAAAGAATAATTTCGTTATCACTTTTCGGTTTTGAGTTCTGGACAAAAATGTGTAAAATCCCACTTTCAAGTCAAATTTAGTCCAGAAAATTTAAATCCAGAAAACAGTTGATTGCTCAAAAACTATACAAGGTACAAAATCGCCCAAGGGCTTAAAATTTAAGAGATTAATTATATTTTCTGATTATTCTAATAAAAAGTTTGACTGTCTTCAAACTGCATGTTTCTGGTATAACATTTTGGTTTTGATAACTTTTGCAGTTTTCAAGAAAATTTGAAAATATTTAACTAAAAATATCCAAAAAACAACTTTAAATTCAATAATTAAATTAATCTTGTATGTTTTTGGAAAAGGCGTTAGATGAGTTATTAGCCAAAAAAAGAATAATTTCGTTATCACTTTTCGTTTTTGAGTTCTAGACAAAAATGTGTAAAATCCCACTTTCATGTCAAATTTAGTCAATTGCTCAAAAAGTATACGAGGTACAATATCGTCCAAGGGCTTAAATTTGAAGAAGTGAATTCTATTTTCCGATCATTCTAATAAAATGTTTGAATGTCTTCAAATAAACTCTCCAAGACCGGATTTGTGCCAAAATTTTAAATACATCTAGGTGTTGCATATTTCTGGTATAAAATTTTGGTTTTGATAATTTTTGCAGTTTTCAAGGAAAATTAAAAATTTAAAAAAAAATCCAAAAGAAAACTTTAAATTCACTAAATAAATTAATTTTGTAAGTTTTTTGGAAAAGGCTTTAGATGAGTTATTAGCCAAAAAAAGAATAATTTCGTTATCATTTTTCGGTTTTGAGTTCTGGACAAAAATGTGTAAAATCCCACTGTCAAGTCAAAATTAGTCCAGAAAATTAAAATTTTCCAAAAAACAGTTGATTGCTGAAAATCTATACGAGGTACAAAATCGTCCAAGGGCTTAAAATTTAAGAAATTATTTCTATTTTCCGATTATTCTAATAAAATGTTTGACTGTCTTCAAATAAACTATCCAAGACGGGATTTGTGCCCAAATTTTAAATACATCTAGGTGCTGCATGTTTCTGGTATAAAATTTTGTTTTTGATAACTTTTGCCGTTTTTAAGAAAATTTGAAAATATTGAAATAAAAAAATCTAAAAACAACTTTAAATTCACTAATTAAATTAATTTTGTATGTTTTTGGAAAAGGCGATTTTATTATGGAAAAACTAATCGAGTAAGTTTGACCAAATATTTTTTAAAATATTTATAATATTTTCAAGAAAATTAATGAAAATGTAAACTTGGTAAATATTTAAATAAAAAAATTCTACAAAAAACTTTCAATTTACTAATTAAACTAAAGTTTTATGTTTTTCGAATGGACTTTTGGGCCAAAAAACATAATCATTTTGTTATCACTGTTGGTTTTTGAGGTCTGGACAAAAATGTCAAAATTTTTTAGAAAAATAATAATAATAATAATGTCTTTATTATCCAACAGCCAAGGGCCAATTACAGAGTAATATACAATAGTAATAGGATTAATACATAAAATAACATAATATGATAATGTAAGATATAAATTTAAAAACAAGATAAATTACATGAGTTTGGGAATCTTCGTAAAAATAAGAAGCATATAATACAATTAAAATATTTAGGTACAGTTATTCGAAATTTGATAAAAACATTTATTAACAGATGCCTTAAAATTAGAAATGCTATTATTAAAAATATCTACAAATTCCTGAAGTTCATGATAGTTGTGGTACATCGAATACAATGGAGAGTTATTAAGATAGTTAGTGTTTGGAGTTTTGTAATAAACTCCAAACACTAACTATAAGATTGATTGTTCTGAGCATAAACTGGGTTCACTTCGAATGCAGGTCTTCCTCCAAAAAGACTAGTCAGTTTCAGTTTTGTGTCTAAATTCTGCAACTCGGAGTACAAAAACAAAACACAAACAAATTCAAAACTCTACTTCTACAGAGCGGACAGAATATGTTGAAGTTTTGTTTTTGTCTCGAGTTATTTTCAATTGAGTCGAGAAAGTGCAAGTTCGGGAGGAAGATTTTTTATTTCTGGGTCCATTGGGTCCCCAAAATTTTTATGATCTCTGAAAACATCTATTATAGTATCGATATCTTCAGTGGTCTAATTTATTTTTTCTTCAGACATAATCTACAAAAAAATTAAACATAACGTCAACTTCCTCTTTAAACAGAGTAGACTTGAGTTTTGAAACACTTTGAAGTTACCTCTTCCGAACGAAAAACACAAGTATCCAAAACGGTTGTAAAAAGTTGCATTTTTGTTCTTTTCGACACGAATTGCAGTTTTGTTCTCACTTTGTCCATTTGATGGAAAATCGGCATAAGACTAAAAACGCAAACGTCTATTTTATATTATTTAGAAGTTATAGAAATTTTTGAACAATAAAACAGAGAATATAATTCTTGGAAACTAAAAAAATAATACCTGAGTAATTTTACTAGCAACTAGCAGATCTACAAAAACACGTTGTGATGGTATCACAAGGAATTCCAAGTGTACGCCGAATTTGCATGCAAATTGGAATATTAAATACAACGGTATGTCGAAGTTTGAACACGAAATAAGAAAGGCAAATTCATCAGTCATTAATTGAATGTTCATTAACTTTTCTGTTTTAGAGCTTGATAATTTCACATTCCAGTTTGAATAAAGGAAGTCTACTTTTTTATAATTTTGAATTTTTAGTCTTATATAATTAAACCTAGTATCAAATATTGTGCAAAACCGATTTTTTTTCAAGTTTTTGAAGCAAATAGTTGAACCAAGTTTTTTTACCAGGAAAATACCTATCCAATAATTTTGGAAGACCTAACCCAAGTTTTACCTAGAATGCTAATATTTACTACTATCGTGTGATTTTTATAAGGATTACTAATTAAAGCGCAGTTTTGAAAATTTGGATTCATCCACCTAGAATTAACTCCTGTAGAATTAGTGTTTTTTTCGGTTTTTACACATAAACTTTTTAATGAATTCGAAATCTTCTTTACGACATAGGAGGCCGCCTTTTTAAAATTCAACGGTAGCGTGCCCTAATAAAGTATACCCATTTTTGGAACTCTGATGATATTTATGTGGGTTCTTTGGTGGAAGTGCCCCCGCTGAGTGAAATAAAGAGCCGGCGAGTAGCAAGAGTTGGGAGACCAAAATGTTGAAAACATAAAACCACTGAATTTAAAACCAGCACTTGTAAATTTTCTTGCACGATTTGAGACTCGCCCTGATTCGCCTGGGGTGTTTCAAGAAAACAACGTTAGTTGCATTAGGCGAGTAATGGTAACGGTAAGTGTGGGTGCATTATGTGCCGAGCTTAACCGGAAAACAATTCATGCTTAGATCTACTAGGTGAGAGCAAGAATGATCTTTATTGTAAGTTATATAAAACAATGCTTCTTTTAGAAAAGAGCGTGGGATTTGTAATAATTTCGTTATAACTTTCCAGCAATCAGCAATTTCTGACTACTTCTTTACTAAACTTTATCCATAAACAGGGGATTTTTCTAAAACTTTTCCAGCTCTTACGTAAGCTCGAGAGATAAGATCAAACATTTACTTAAGGAATATAAACTTTTTTAATTTTGTCGGTTTCCATCTTTCTGATGTTCATAAGAAGTGGTTTATAAATATTAAAAATCATCGCTTATAATGCAGCGTTTCAAGGACGACAGCCGAGATCCCTGAATATATTTTTTCGATCGTCCGCAATTATATTTAATCATCGACCAATTTAATCCGTAATTACGCCCGAGAGAGATCCCAAAAACGATTAAGGCGCGAGTTATAATTACGTTCGACGCGCACTGAATCTTAATTTTTTTGCTCCCAAACTCTTGTCCAATCCGATGAACTCAATAAATCTCTCCATGAATATTTAAAGCCTTTCAATTTCAGCTTTTAGCTTTATAGTTTATATAATAGTATGCAAATCTTCACAGCCTTTCCAATTACACAAGACGATTATAAGCGGAATCAGCTTTTGAATATTAATAAAAATATCTTCTAGTCTGGGTTCTTCAACTTTACATCTTCAAAATTAGTAATACAATACCCTCTTATAGAAATTATTAGATTTATTAAAAAAAAAACATTTTGTCAAACCATCAATTTTTTAGGTTTTCATTAGAATTAATCATCATAATGACATTAATCCAGCTTACTCATTAGGAAAAAAAGTTTTTTTATAAAGTAGTTATTATAACCATTTTTGGTACTTATAATGTAGTATAAATTTCAAAATTCTCACTTAATAAAGAGACCTACTTTATACCCGTTGTTGGGAATGTATCATCAAACATTCCATTTAAAACTCTGACCCAACTTTCAATTATCTTAAAACACCAAACATGCCAATTATTTCTTGCAAAGAATAATTACTAAAAATAGTACAATTATTTTAAATTATTCAATTAAATTAAATAAAGTATTGTATAAAAGTAGGTCCATTAATATCAATTATGAAATTTTGGGGATTTCGTAAAAAACAAACCTCGCCTAATTAATGTGGTCCAACAGAAGCAAAGAAGTGCGAAACCCTTTTGCGGTTGGGTCTCGGTTTTGGTGTTTTTTGTTCAAATTTACAAATACCTGGCTGAAGTTTTCTACCTGTTTACAAAAAGCGAGAGATGACCTGACTCTTCTTCGGTCGCTGTCCCACGCCGTGCGCCGCAACAAAAAATATGATTAATAGTTCCCTGAAAATTGGATTTAATTAGGATCGCCTTTGTGTAGGGAGGCCCAACATTTATACACACCATAATGTAATAATGTACTAAATTGTTAATTCACTATTATGATAAAATGTGGGATTTGTACTTTTTCTAGCCATTGTCCTGGCCTAACTAGGTTTTTGAAAATTTTATAAATATGAAAGTAATTGGATTTATTAGGCCATTTTTTATGGATATTAACGTAGCAGTCTTAAATCAGATCCTTAAATTAAGTCACTGGCGAAGCCAGGAATTTCGGTCAACATGGTATACAGACTCTAAAAAGACCCTTTCGTTGATTTTAAATTGAAGGTCAATGTATTTTTCAAGATTCAAATAAATATTCACAATAACATATCCAAATTTACTACAGATTTAATGTTTTTTTAAATACCAACATTTTTAAGAATTTTAAATGTTAAAACGTGATTTCTAAAATAATGAGGCCTTGATTTACTTTTATTTATTACAAAAAAAAGAAGATAAAAATAACAATGTATACAGTCTGTCACAAAATTCTACCGTCAACGGTTTACTGCCCAAGTAGAAATTGTAGTTGGAACGTGGTAATATTGTAGGAACATGTAAATATTGTAGATCGTATGGAATTGTTCTGAAAATATTGTACAAACATTTGTGTAACAATATGTTTGGGAAATATTGTGGTAAAATTCTGGCAATGTTGTAGTTTAGTTGTTCAAGTAATGTAGGTTAAAGATTCTGAAATAACTGAAATATTTTCAAATGCATTAATAGTGTAATGTGTATATTCAGGGGGTCATCTAGTCGATTTAAGTCAATTAAATTGTGAACTATTTGATTGGTAGTCATAAGTTCCTTTATTTAAAATGAAAATCTCTTTTTTTGACTTGTTAGAATATTGTCATAGGCACGTGCCACAACTTGTGGTAATGTCCCAGCACAATATCAACACAATATTATCGCCGATCAACATTTGCTGATTCCACAATAATGTACACAACCTTATCGCAATCTTTTAAAATTTGTATTATAATATTATACAATTTTTTCACAACTTTGGTTTCTGCTTGGGTGGAGATAGTCGACCTAAAAATATGTCATTAGGACCCAATGTGTTCCACTTCTTCCAGCAACTTTTTTAGGTAATATCATTGTAATACATAGTATAAATGTCATTCTCAACTAAAAATTTCCTATGAACTAATATTTTTTTGAAATCTTTAAAAAGTTACACCATTTTTAAAATTGCATAATTTTCATGATTTTTGTAGAACCTGTAAAATTTTCTTGTTTTTTTTATTGTACCATTTCAATCATAAAAGACAAAAATTCATTATTTATTTTTTTTTGTAACATGATTTATGGCGCAATTTCAATTTCTATAAAAATCTTTGATTTTAACCGAAGCCCTTTTTAAAAAAAATCAGAGAAACATGTAACAATACTTGTTAAATCAAAAAAGTAAGTACCGAATAAAGAAGTTCATATTTTTCCTACCAGAGGGCGAGCGGAATCTAAAAATTCAATTTCAATCACAAAAGACAAAAATACATTATTCATTTTTTTGTTACACGATTTATGGCACAGTTTCGAACAATTAATTTCAATTTCTATAAAATTCTTTGATTTTGACCGAAGTCCATTTTAACAAAATTTTGGATTTGGTTTATGCCCAATTGCTTTTTCTGAATACCAAACGGTCTCTTTTTAAACTAATAGGGGCATTTTTAATTGCCCTCACTAAAACTATAAGCATACTTGATTTAAATAAAAAATTATAATTAAACGAAATTTACACAGGGTGTCTTACTAGAATTTTAAAATTGATCAAAACGCAACTGATGTATGTGAACAGGTCAAAATGCATATACCGGGTGGAAATGAAAACCGGGTCACCTCTATAACTTTTTTATTTATGAATAGAAAAATATGAAATTTGGCTATGTTCTATGGTTCAAAAAAACAAATTTTATGTGCATTTTTTATTTTCGAAATCACTTCCGGTTTCACCGGAAACACCATGAACTTTGTTTTTTTAAATGTAACATCCCATATTTTTATTCATGGCTTAAAATACTTTTAAAAAAGAAGTATTTTTGGGATATTAGTTTTTATTTTTTGCGAAAAAAAAAAATTTTTTTCAAAAAATAAAAGGTTTACGAAGTCGGTGAAAATTACCAAAACTAAATCTAAATAATTCAAATACATAAAATAAATAATCGTTATAAAATCCTCTTTTTAAAAAGTCGAATGACCCGGCATCATTGCATTTAAAAAAAGTGAGATATTTGATAAAATCTTCATTAACTAAGTTTAAAAATTAATAGTTCAAAAACCACTTAAATTTTTTTTCAAATTACAATTTTATTTAGGTATTTGAATTATTTAGAATTAGTTTTGGTACTTTTCACCGACTTCGAAAACTTTTTTTTTTTTTGAAGAAAATTTTTTTTACAAAAAAAATAAAAACTAATATCTCAAAAATACTTCTTTTTTAAAAGTATTTTAAGCCATGAATAAAAATATGGGATGTTACATTTAAAAAAACAAAGTTCAGGGCGTTTCCGGTTAAACCGGAAGTGATTTCGAAAATAAAAAATGCACATAAAATTTGTTTTTTTGAACCATAGAACATAGCCAAATTTCAAATTTCAAATAAATAAAAAAGTTATCGAGGTGACCCGGTTTTCATTTCCACCCGGTATATATTTACCTTCTAATTTAAAAAATATTTAATGCCAAAAAGGGTGCCCTTAAACTTAAACGCCAGGGCCTAGGGCGTGAAAAATATGCTCGGACTACGCCAATGAACCAAGTCTAGATTTTATATGTAATTTTATTGAAACATACTCAAAACCCTTCAAAGATAACCTATTTAATGGTTTTTCTTAACACATTTATTTTCGAGTATTTCAAGCTCGAAATTTTCAGTTTTTGTAATAATTTTTAAAATATACAGGGTGTCACACTTTTTTTTCCAGCAAAATTTTTTTAGATATAAATGTCATTCTGAACAAAAATTTTCCTGTGAACTATTATGTTTTTTCAACTCCTTAAAAAATTACGGTAATTTTAAAATTTCAAAAATTTAATGATTTTTGTGGGACACCCTGTATAAATTTCATTTAATTTTAATTTTTTTTAATTAAATCAAGTATGCTTTAGATTTTATACTAAATTTTACCGAGGAAAATTATACAAAAAATTATGAAAATTTGTCAATTTTAAAATTGCTGTAATTTTTTAAGGAGTCGGAAAAACATAATAGTTCATAGGAATATTTTTGTCCAGAATGACATTTAATATCTAATTTTTGTTTGCTGGAACAAAAGTGGGATACCCTGTATATTAAAATTTAAGTTAAGATAAAATTTTTTTTGAGCCTGAGTTTGTGGTATCTCTTTTTTAAATATTTTGGTCTAAAGAATCAGCTCCTTAAAAATTTGCTACATAATAAATAAGAAGAAACACTTTGTATACATTAGGACTTAAATATGATTATCCTATTTTTGTTGAAATTAAAAATTTGTTGTAGCATGATGTAATGAAGTCATAAAAATGTATTATCAGAAGGACATTTAATCTAATAGTATTTACCAAGCTTTACCTTAATATCATGGAGTTTAAAAATGGTTAATATTTTACTGATAAAAATACATAGTAGCAAAATTATTACTGGTTTTTATGGCGTGTTCGCAGCTTTTGCCAATGTAACGGCGAGTCCTGCACCTGCTGAAGAATTTACTGTACTACAGGGAATTCAATTAGGATTAAGGATTATTGCCGTACCTCGCAATTACAGGGCATTCAATTAGGATTGTTACCGAAACTTGGCAACCAATATCCCGTGTAGTAATTTTTAGGGAATTTAGTGTTACTAGATTTGTATACCTCTCAATCAAACTTTATTTCTGACCTATCATTATAATCAAAGGACGTCTCAGCAACTTTATTTTTGGGTACTACTTAAATCATGATAAAGAAAAACTGATATAAGAATTAATCTCACTTAGTTCTTTTTGAAAATGTCACTGAAGTACTTATTTCTATTCCACTGTGGCCTACTGTTTCAAATTTAGGTTTCCTACCATGCAAATTATCAGTAACGTCTCTTTTGTGCTTTGAGTTTTTATTGGTACTGCACTAACTTTTAAGTATTTATTGTTTACTCCCATTCTAGCTTTTCAAACGACCACCAGAGGTCGTATCTGATCACCGAAATTGCGAATTCTGCGGTATATTTAGACTTGCTTGATTGGTATACCTGTTGACATTGAATAATACTTTAATCTATCATTCAAACCAAAGCGTTTCTCAGCAGTTTTTCTACGAGTATTTTTTACAAATAATAATTTCAAAATTGTTTTAGAAATTTTATTAAAAATGTTTTTCCTTCAAGAGTCAATAAAACGTCATATTATATAACATAAAACAAGAGAGGTGATGCATAGACTTCAATGTCTAATCTATCAAAGCCATGTGATGTAGAATATTGTTCTATTATAGAAGCAAAAGTGTTTTTTTCAAAACTAAAAACAGGTAATTACAGTTAGAGTTTTTTGCCAGATCATAATGCATTCATTTTGATCATATTGATTTTTTACTTTCACTGTTGTCAACTGTGGCAAATGTTTAGGTTTCCTAACATGCAAGTCACCAGTATCATTCATTTTTGAAGACCCTATAGAATGTAGAAAATCGTTTGGATTGAATTTTACTCTAAATAAAAAATATTTTTGATTTTAAGATTTCTTTGGTGATATGATACCATCGAAGTTTTCAAAGATAAAAAAATACAAGAAATCAAAAATTATAAAAGTTAATTAACTTTTGATCCTGGTCCTATAAATATTAATTTGGCTTTCTCTTCTGAAATGTAGAGCTCTTGCATATGGGAATATTTACATGAACCTTTGTGGTTTTGGTCTGAACGAGAACTCCTTTCGTTAAAATAAATGTAGCAATCGAATTTTTCTCGATTAAAAAACAAATTAAAAGATCAGTTACTGTATATAAAAGCAAACCGGAGTTATTAATATCTAGCGTTTTGCAATTAATTAAAGTTAGACGTATCGCGGAAATCGTGATCCTTATTAATGAGAAATTACGCGGTCGCGGCTAACAAAAAAAAATCCCGTCGAATTATTCCACACACCGGCAGCCTTAATTATTTGCCTCGCTCCATGACGAATTTTGCAATTTGTGGACCCGATCGTAAATCTAAAGAAAATTGCTCCTCGAAATAGCTTTTTTTACAATGAGCGGGATTTTTAGTTGCATTTTTCATGATTCTCCAAAGTATGCATCTAAGAAGTTGAGGCAGCTGCGATAGGAAGATCCTGTTAGCCTTGGAAGTGAAGCTTCACGGGCAAAGACCGCACCAGATCTCGGGCGTGCCTAAGAACTCTCAGGTCTCAGAACACGTGCCGGAGCAGGATGAAGCTACAAGCCCTCCAGCGAGGAATAGAGATAAAGGAAATTTCAATTCGAAATCTCTCCATGGAAAATGCGAGAAACGATGCGTGGGTGTGCGGAAGGACGCTTTGAAAAATCGCTTTTGCAATTGCGGTTTCATTGAGAGAGAATCGCTAGTATTTACGATCGTTAGTAGCGTATTCATGAAATGAGCTGTAATCAATCTTTTCAACTCGAACGATTTTTTTCAGATTTTTAATATACCCATTACTACCGTAAGGTAATTTATAATTCAAAAAAATCTTTCTTGCCATGATTATTAATTTACAAAAAATCGAATGAATATCCTGTTTGGAACCAGTCTCATACATTGCCAATTCACCTCGACCCAATTAAAAATATAAATCCTAACATATTTTTAACTAAATTACATAAATGTTATCATGGTACGATTTTTTTGGTTTAATTATTCTTTTACATTGAAGTAACAATTATAAAATCGAGTGCTTCCTTTTGGAAACCGTTTCGTTACGCCACTGGTGGTAGAAGTGATGTATAAAAAGTCGCCGGACTCGTTATTTTCAAGCACGACTGATTTTAAAATGATAAAATTCTTTTTACAACCAAACCATTTCACTCTACCGCAGAAGCCACGTGTAATGTGCTGTGCATAATGACGTGTAATGGAAGAGCAGCGATGTGGAAGTGAGACACATTACTGCATAATTGTAATGAGAAGTGAAATTAAGTTTAATCTTGGAGAAAGATGCCTTCTGATTCAGACTATAAATTGCGGAATTAAAAAACAGAAGGCCCAAACGAAACCAGTTGGATTAAAATTCTTCCCATGCTATGGAAGTCGACGATTTATAACTATTATGAGCGAGATTAAAATTTTTGTTTAGTCACATCTGATAAATAATAAGATTTTTAATGAAATATTAACTTTGGACCTCATCCTCAAACGGATTATTTTAAAAATTATGTTCCTACTTCAAATACACGTTATTAATTTAATATATTCAACCACCTGAAATGAAGATACATGATAGTTTAAGGAAAGGAACAGTTTCAAGGATTATCGAATTTCCAGTTTTCAAGATTAGTATTTGGTTTAGATTTCGATCTTCATCTATTTTTGACGAAAATTTTCCTATTCTTTGGTGATCATGTATCTATCAAATAATCGACAGAATGCTGTTTAGTTTACAAAATTTAACTTGGGAGATCTTAATTTTTAGATATTTATTAAAATAGTTATTCTTTGGCTCATCCTCAAAAGGATTATTTCAAAAAACATGTTTTTGCTTCAAATACGCGTTATAAATTCTATACAATAGAAACAGATACAAGATAGTTTAAGGAAAGGAACAGATTTTAGGATTATCGAATCTTCCGTTTTCAAGATTATCATTTGCTTTCTTTTTCCATTTTTATCGCAATCTTCTTCTATTTGTGAGGAAGATATTTCTAATTTTTTTGTGATCATGAATAAATGTTTAGTTTACAGGTTTTATTTTAGGATCTTATGCCCGTTTTTACCAACTTTTCATAAAACTTAGGCATTGCTTAAAGCGCTAGTTGCTAGGTATTTTTAATCATTTAATAAAAAATACCTAGCAACTAGCGCTATAAGCAATGCCTAAGTTTTAGGAATCGTTGGTGAAAACGGGCATTAGTGCTTTAAGAAAAATTAATACCCATTGCAAAAATTAATATGTTTTCTTAAAAATATGTGATATACTATATACTGACCAATGAGTATGAAAATACAGTCAAATTCGAAACTTTGTCTTTTTTCTGTAGAAGTTGTAAGCTGCAATACTGGAAATATTTCCTACTGGCGTTGATTTTCTGATAATAGAAATCAGAAGACAGGAACTTATTTTTTTGCACATGAAACTTATTACAGAACATCGTTTTGCAAAATCTTTCATAGTTGTTTCAAAATTTTCAGGAAAATAACTTACAGAAATTTAGTCACAAGGGACTGACGATACAGTCTTAATCAAAAACCAACTTGATCTCAGTCTTATCCATTTCGCAACCAAAGTTACATTATTAAGGAATTCAACAGAACCAAGGCAAAAAATAAAGAAATAATGATATTATATTTAGTTGCCAAAATTGAAGTTGGCCACTTTGAGTTACTTGGTATTTCACATGACAAAACCATCAGTCTTGAAAGAAATTTAGTATCAAAAATGACTGGGTGATTTGTGTCGATCTGAAAATAGTAAAATTCCTCCTAACACAAATTGGGTATACCAAATATCCTCGATTTTTATCTCTTTACAGCTTAGGATCAGGTTAACAGAAATTGGCCTTTAAAAAATTATATAACTAAGGGAAAATGAAACATAATGAACGAACTTTTGGTTCCGAGAACGAAAATCATATTTCCACCCTTATATCCTACCCTAATATCAAGTTGGGTTATGTGAAACAATTGAAATGAGATGAACTTTCTTGGAAATAGGTCAGAAAAACAGAAATTCAAAATATTTTATGGTCCTCCTAGATTGGGACAACGTTGAAGGAGATCTAATGCTTGGTGTTTGTTTTTTAAAGTAATACAAGATTTTCTTTGGGATCATATGGTTGAAAATTATATGGAATTAGTGAAAAATATGCTATCCAACTTTAATATTCTTGTTTGTAACACGAACTAAGTTTTCAACCACTTAGATGAGTTTCCAGAAAACCTGAGGAATTTTACTGAAGGACGAAGACGAAATATTCCATGAAGACATTAAAACTATAGAAGATCCATATAAAGAAATATGGAATAGCCACATGATAGCAAATAATAAGAGTAATAACGTGAACTCTATGTTGAAAAATAATTTTTTTTTCTAAAAGGGGTCAATGTAGAGTAGCTCGAAAACTAGATTTGATCAACCAAATCTGTTGGCTATTTCGGATTCTACACTCAAAATATACTTAGAAATAATTACAAAATCGGTTGCACCAAATGTGTTTATAAAAGTTTAATAAAATTTGTAACTATTTCAATTTGGTCTTAAATTAGGATTCACCATGAATCCTGTGGGAATTTATAAAGATTTTGATGCGTCGATACAAACATTTGTTATTTTAATTATGACACTTTGGCCTCATCAAGTTTTTTTTAAATAAATAAAATGTTGTGATTAAATTTAAAAACATTTCCGTAGAAATTTCTTCTTGATTTTTCTGTGGAAATCTAATTATTGAAAATTACGTTCACACGGAATTTTCTTTTTTAATTGAGTATTTTGGCCTTAGCTTGATAATTTATCTGTTATATATAATATAGAATCAAATTATGGTGAAAATCTTTCAAAAGCTTTTTAAGTTCTAAAGTTTGTAGATACAAGAAGCTTTCTAAAATTTGAGATTTATAATTTATTTAGTGCGGCGTCACTGGTTGTAAAAAGAGATAATTAAAGTGGAAAATAAATTAGGCCTTCCTCTTTAATTGGAAACATTAATAAATGTTTGTGTACATGTAGAGATAAGCTCGACTGGAACATAAGAACATGACGAACGGCATTCCTTAACGTATTAACCGGAGCAATCTGTAATCACCAGTGTGACTCAAGAAAAATACTGCAGGGTAAAAACCTAATGAACCATGCACGCTTTGAACTCTACTATACACATACGCAGAAAATAAAACCTAGAAATTTTTCCTTAATTGCTGCAAAATCCACTTACTATAAAACTTGAAAGACTTTTTTGGATTAAAATAAGCGTTCATCATGCTTTCTTCAAGCTCCATAAATCTTAGCCTTTCTGGCAGGTGGAATACATAATGCAGGCTTAAGGACAACTATTAGACTGTGCAAGAGTGCGACAGTCGGCCAGAACAAGATTACAGTCTAAACTCAACGGTGGAGGATTTTTTTACGAGCAGCAGACCTACAAGTTTTTCGACCGTGATTGAATTGCCGCAAGTCATTTAATAATAATAATAACCATGCACGAGGATTGAAATTAAGATTGTTAAGATAATTTTCTTATTCTAAATAAGCAATTAAAGAAATTTCATTTATAATAATCACCTTTAAAAATATAAATAATCTTAAATGATAGTGGAGGTACATCCCTTCTAATTTATGGCTTTGATACGTTAGATACACATTAGGTGTTTTGTGGATCCAAGATCCAATCCTTATTTATGTTCTACCTTTTACAACTCCTTTGTCACCCATAATACAACCCAACTTCTTTACCACATACTCTTTTAATCTAATCTAAAATATTATTGTAGAAACTTGTCATAATCTCAAAATCCAGTTTTATCTAAATCTTGTAAGAAACAGGAATTTGGAAAATTATTTGGTTTTCCTCTAAATTTATCTAAATTAGTGTAAAAACCAACCTAATTATAATACCTAATCCAAATTTTATAGGAGTTAAAATATTCCAAAATCAAAACGCGTGTATAAATGTAGTAAAATCAGCTTTCTCTATCAAAAATTCCTTCCATCTCTATCTCGAGGTTCCTCCGGAGTAAAAAAGCTCTCTGAACTCGGTTCATTCATCCTCGTCGCACAGTTGTCGTACCTCAGGCTAAACAGGTTTCTGATACATCTTGAGCTGTTTGAAATTACTAGAGCACCACTTGGGCGATATTAAAAGGAGAAATAAATCGAATAAGATGCTATCTTAGGTTGAAAGATAAGACGCGCCTTGCGTTCGCCTTCCTCGCCAATTTTGGGAGGAAATTTAAAGCGAAATTTATGTCCATGAATTAATGTTTTGAATAATTCATGAGGTACCAATATTGCGAGACAATTGGGATGGTTCGTTATAATTAACTTACAATGTGTTTTAATTTAGACAAACTACTATTTTAACTACTGTTGCTTCGCGAAGCGCTTCAACATAAACAATGGTTCCGCTGAGCGTGTAATTTTATGCGCGAATTTTATGGCATCAGAAGCGTGTTTCCTGAAACAATTTTTGAGTAACAGGTGCAGGAAGAAGCCTACAAACATCCCGAAAACAAACCTATTAATTAAGCCTTACAAAACATACCCTAACTTTAAATATTCCCACAATCTAAAATTTACTAGAAGTTTTTTCTGAATTAAAATCCAGTCTAAGTAAAAAAAGGATGCTAACTCAGCAGGATAAGGCCAGTAAATAAGCAGACGTGTGCGTGCGTGTTTCGCATGCTAACGAAGCTGGCATTCGAATCTGTTGTAAGTCGGGTTTAAGCCGGTGTAAATCAGCGTTAATGAAGGAATTAATAAAGCTGCCCGTATAATAAACCAAAGTTGCGCGATCGCCTCATTCGGCTCTTAAATCCCATCCCCGCGGAATGCTTTATACCAGTTTAGCATGCATCCGCAGAAAGTTGAAGTCGATTTATATCGCACATTGCCTTGATTTTAATCATAATTTATTGCCTATATTTAATGAGTTTTTTGTTTTATTTTCAGGTATATCCACAGCAAAGAAAAGCCGTTTAAGTGTACGGAATGTGGGAAAGGATTCTGTCAGTCACGGACATTAGCTGTGCATAAAATTTTGCATATGGAAGAATCTCCACACAAGTGTCCTGTTTGTAGTCGCTCCTTTAATCAACGATCAAACTTGAAGACACATCTTTTAACTCACACTGATCATAAACCGTACGAATGTAATTCTTGCGGTAAAGTTTTTAGAAGGAATTGTGATTTACGAAGGCATGCTCTAACGCACGCGGTTGGTGATGTACCAGCTGATGGTTTAGGTGATAGCTTCATTCCTAGTGATATTGAAGGAATGTCTCCACGACCGAGAAGTCCTAGCGTCGATGATGGAAGTGGCAGACCTTCATCTCCAATTCCCGAACGTACCCAATGTCATGAACCTTGTTCCTCCTCCAGTCCTTACACAATGCGCCCCAATCAAGACCGCGAACGACCTAGTTTACATTTAGATGATGATGAAGAAGATTTGGAAGAAGATCCAGAAATTGATCCTGGGCAAGAAGTCCATTTGGATTTATCAATGGATAAAGAAGAGAAGGAGGTTTTAAAAGAAATGAAGGAGGCTGTAATGCATCATCCTCAATTACAAATCCGAAGAGACTTACTCCCTGCAAAACCCTCAACCATTACAAGCGCTTCGATGGAAACACCACATCGAGGCTATTTAGGACCTTTTAGAAAACGCACGTTAGATCAAGATATGCCCACGAATTTATCCATGAGTGGAAGACATTCACCAATGATTAATTTAAGATTACCAATGCACAGTCCGCATATAAATTTGATGCAACAACAAATCCCATCAAGTCCTACTATGTTAAAACCTCCAGATTTGGGAGGAGGACTTCTTCTGGTGCCACCACCACCTGTCAGTATGTTGCAACAAAGTCCTGGAATGTTGATTAACTTAGCAGGCCCTAGTAGTTCTAAATGTAATGATAATAATGTAGCTAGTGATTTATCTATGAAGAAAGATGATTTTCCGTCACCAAGACCACCTCAAAATCCACCTAAGAAAACAGGGTTTACTATAGAGGATATTATGAGGAGGTAGTTTTAAATCCTATATAATAAGGCAACGATTTGCTCATTATTTATTAATTTAAAGAGGAAATATTGATAGAATTATTTTGTACTCAAAACTATTAAACAACTTTTTATTCTGTACCTTTATAGAAAAGAGGCGAATTCCTAAATTGAGATTTGTTATTAATTTTACTCAAACAAATTTTTCAAAAAAGCCGATGTGCCTATTTAAATTTATAAAGACCGGACTTTATTCCATTTTCTTTGATGGTACGGAATCTAGTAAATTTTTGATTATTTCATACTAAATTCAACATTATTTCAGAACATAAAGAACTAATTTTTATTATGTTATATTTTTATATTGTTCAAATTACAAAAATTAAATAAAAAAATGATTAAAAAATATAATGTAATTTGTAAAAAATTGTTTTTATTATTACTTCATGTAAAATTTGTACATAAATTTAAAGTTTTGTTTTGTACATATTTTAGATTTTAAAATTAGAAAAATATTGGGTGTAATTCTTGACTTATTTAAATGTCTAAACTAATTTTTTTTCGACATTTTTTTATGGTTAAAGGATAAACCCCATTAATAAATAATTATTTGTATAATTTTGGAAAGGAAAGGGACTACATCTCGCAATTTGTAAATAATAGATGAACTATTTTTAACTTTAATTTTATTTTAAGTATAAGGCAGGATCTCAAATAAATAATTTCTCAGTGATCTTTTTTAGGTTTTAAAATTTGCTGCAATATTTTATTTCTTTAATATTGTTATTATTTACTTTACAAAAGTTTAAGAAATGTTTAACTACAAAATGTAATTATTCTATCAGAACTTATAGTACAACTAATTTTATCGTAATAAAAATGATAAACTGAAAATTTTTAGAAGAAGGTAAAACCACGTGACGAAATAAAAAATGATACATCAAGTATATTAATTTATCAACAACCAAACAATATAAGTGCCTTCGTTATTTAATGTTTTAAATTTTATTAAATAAAACCATTTGATAAGGTTTTTATAAAAAAAATGTGAAACAGAGATTTTATTTATTAATTACATAAATTTATAAATAAATTAAAGAAATTATTTTAGTAAAAGCTTTACGTACGTATGTTTATAAAATTATATAGATTTATTTAATAAGTAGATGTAATTTATATGAAGTTTAATTGTAAAAAACAATGTTATAATTATGTTGTAAATTATTTATCATAAGTTTATTTCAAGTATTATTGCATGTGTAGATTATTATTATATTAATTGCATTTATCGAGTTATACGTTAATTAAGAGTACTTTTTATGTGATGTACATTTTTTTAAAGAATAAAAAATGATTTAAATATTTATTCTTTCAAATCTCCTTTATTTGTATGTCACAAAATTTTAAAATACTTTTTCTTCAAACGTAAAGTGTACATCTTTATGTGACTCTTGGCAGGCTTTAACAAGTCATTTTTATGATCCTTGATTCTATGGTCATATTCGTGCATTTCCTAAGGAAATCGGATGGTTACATTGACAAGGATTAGAAAGGCGGAGTAGTAATGCATTTTAGGCAACCCAATATTGTATTGTGTATTGTAAGTAAATTAAATGTCAAATTTTAAAATTATTTTTTATACCGGGTGGAAATGAAACCCGGGTCACCTCTATAACTTTTTTATTTATGAATAGAAAAATTTGAAATTTGGCTATGTTTTATGGTTCAAAAAAACAAATTTTATGTGCATTTTTTATTTTCGAAATCACTTCCGGTTTCACCGGAGACACCATGAACTTTGTTTTTTTAAATGTAACATCCCATATTTTTATTCATGGCTTAAAATACTTTTAAAAAAGAAGTCTTTTTGAGATATTAGTTTTTATTTTTTTTGTAAAAAAAATTTTTTTCAAAAAAAAAAAGGGTTTTCGAAGTCGGTGAAAAGTACCAAAACTAATTCTAAATAATTCAAATACCTAAATAAAATTGTAATTTGAAAAAAAATTTAAGTGGTTTTTGAACTATTAATTTTTAAACTTAGTTAATGAAGATTTTATCAAATATCTCACTTTTTTTAAATGCAATGATGCCGGGTCATTCGACTTTTTAAAAAGAGGATTTTATAACGATTATTTTGGTACCCCATATATAGGGGTATTATTTTGCATGTGCCTGTAATAAAAATACTTAAGAGCTCGTCCCGCAAACCACATGCTCGCCATTAAAAGTAATTCTTTTACTCCTAATAAAACAATATACTATTGTTTAATATAAATGTCAATTCTCATATCATTAAAAGTTAAAAATTTCAGAAAAAAATTATTTACATGAAAATAATTAGTTAATCGTTTGAGTGGGGACAAAATAAAAAGTTTTATTTTTGAATTATTAGTTTTTGAAGATATACTCAGTTTTAGAAATTTTTAATATTAAAAATTTGTAATACTTTTGCGGAAATGGATAATTGGTGAAGAAAAACAGTATAAATTCTATTGACAAATAAATATTTCTTTGCAAAATATCAATGATAACTAGATTTTCTTCCACGTTATTTTGATAACTTTAATCCTTAATAATAGAATTTATACTGTTTTGTGTAAAGTGTGGAACATAATGATTTTCATCTAGTTACCTTTGCAAAATTTCAATGCTAACTAGATGAAAATCATTTTATTCTTCACTGTTTTGATAATTTTAATCCTTAATAACTTTTAACAAATCAACATAACGGCTTCTGGTTTACAGGAATGTGTTTCTTTTTTCATTCTCTTTTAAATAAGTTAAAACTCGATAGGGGTTGCAATTTAAAAAAAAAGTTGGGTAGTTCTTCCCACGCGACCTGCCACCCCCCCCCCCCCAAGATGAGGAAGTTCTACCCCCCCCCCCAAGATGAGGAAGTTCTACCCCCCCCCCCCCCCAAAGATGAGGAAGTTCTAAACCATCTTAGAAAGTAGTTTTTATGATACTGTATAAGTATGCAAATTTTTGAAAAAATATACAGCGCTGTTCCGGGACTTTTGGTGGACCCTGTATAATTTGTCTCAAGTTACGTTTTTATATTTGGAATCTATTGTATTCTACTGTAAATTTCGAAGATGTGATTTTAAATATGATAAAATTTACTACATAGACCACGATATAAATAATTTTTAAATTGATAAAAAATTATTTTAAGAGGAAGATGGTTTTGTGCATAGGCAACTCAAACTTCCGATTATTTAGTTGCGTTTATCTGATTATTCAATTAATTTATAGAATGCATTATTATTTTATTTTGGTTGTTTTTAATCTTTATTTTTGTTATATAGGGTGTCCCAAAACTAGTGCATACGCAAACCACAGACGCAAACAAGGAATAAAATTAAATAAAAAAATGTATTGCAATACTCATAAAATTGCCAAAAAGTTCTTGAAACGTCAACAAATTACAATACAATGGGCTGTAATAAGTAATCTCTATGTTATATCAGTCTATGGTCACTTAGGTTAGACATACTCTTTATTGCCTAGGTAAAGAAGTAGGTACTTTTTCACCGCTTCAAGAAAATTAAACGTTTCTAAAATTTTAGTATTTAAAGAAACAATAGCTTGTTCTATTTTCTATTCGAAGTAAAAGAACATTTTGTGGCTTATATACAGGGTGATTCGGACCACAAGTCCCACCCATTTATCTCGTGAACGGGTTATCGCACATGACTGAAATAAAAAGTTTTTTTACCAAAGTGCATCTAAAGAATCAATTAGTGAACTTATTATTTTTCGGAACAAACTGAAAGTAACTATGATTTTTTAAATGGCAACATAGGTCGAGTTTCTTATAGTTGAATAGGTATATTAAAAAAAACAACTTTTACTAAAACATTTTTTTATTAATTTGCACATTTACAATTATACAGGGTGTCCCATTTGAAGTTGGGCTGTATGGGTATCTTTGTTATTATTAGATATAGAAAGTCGGTTAAATAGACAAAGTAGTAGAGATTTTTTCGAATATTAATAATTCATTTACAAAAAACTTGAATATCGCATCGTTCCAACGCTATCTTGAAAAAACAGGAAAATACTATTTTCAAAATATGGCTATAACTTCGTTATTATCGGTGATACCAAAAAATTTTTTTGACTTAATACAGACAATTTTTGTGTACAATGCAGTAAAACAAATGAATATTTTTTTCGCCAACGAATTGACCGGAAATGAACCAAACTTATTTTTTCCTATGCAGGCCATATCGGATTTACACATATTCGGAATTAGTGTATTTTTCTGAGTAATTTGATACATCATATGTAATATTTTAAGAAAAATAGAAATTATTTTATTTTACTAACCAAAAATGGCCTTGAATAGATGTAAACTGTCAATACATATGTGTTAAGATTTATTTTACATTTAATATTTTAAATAGTTACATTTATGTTATTGACAATTTACATCTCTTAAAGTCCAATGTTAGTTTGTAAAATCAAATAATTTTATTTTTTTTAAATATGACATATGGTATACCAAATTACTCAGAAAAAAATACTGATTCCGAATATGTGTAAATCCAATATGGCTGCCATAAGAAAAAAATATGTTTGGTTTATATCCGGTCAATCCGTTAGCGAAAAAAAATATTCATTTGTTTTACGGCATTGTACACAAAAAATGTCTGTATTATGTCAAAAAACTTTTTGGTACCACAGAAAATAAAGAACTTATAGCCATATTTTAAAAATCGCATTTTCTTGTTTTTTCAAGATAGCGTTGGAACGATGCGATATTCAAATTTTTTGTAAATGAATTATTAATATTCGAAAAAATCTCTACTACTTTGTCCATTTAACCGACTTTCTATCTCCAATAATAACAAAGATACCCATACAGTCCAACGTCAAATGGGACACCCTGTTTACAGAGTGATAATAAAGTTCGGGAAAAAATTCATTACCTACTGTCATATTTAATTTTTTTGAGAAAATCGCTTAGATAGGTTAATTTCGGTTTTTATAATGCCATCTTTTGGTATAAAAAAATACTGCTGACGTCACTGGTGAAGTAAAAAGTTTCTGAATTAATATTTATTATTAAAATAAAAAACTCACTCTATTTTAAAGACATTTAATGAGCCAGAACGTTTTCGTCAACATTATCAATGGCATTAAATGACAGAAAATGTATGACAAATGTATAACCTTTTATATTACCGTTTAATTTCTGGTCGAATCATTTAAGTTTAAAGACCTTTATTATATTTAAATTTCTTCTAGGGGTTGTAATGGACAATTTCCATGGTTACATTATTTGTTTCTAATTAAAAGAAGGGTTTTAATGTTGACCAGAATCTGCCTATTATCTCAAAAATGTATATCAAAAACAAATATAAAATTATGACGTCGTTGCAAAGTCACCAGTGTCGTCAGCAATATTTATTTTATACTAAAAGATGTCTTTTTAAAAACTGAAATTGACAGTCTGAGCGATTTTCTCAAAAAAAAATAAAGAGGAGGTTATGAATTTTTTCCGAACTTTATCATCATCCTGTAGAAAATTGTAAAAATTCTAATTAATAAAAAAATATTTTAGTAAAAGTTATTTCTTTTTAAAACAATACCAAACTAGACCTATGTTGCCGTTTAAAAAATCAATGTTACGGTTCCGGAAAATAATAAATTCACCAGTGGATTCTTTAGATTCACTTTGATAATATAAATTTTTATTCAGTCATTTACGATAACGCCTTCTTGACATAAATGGGTGGGACGCGTGGTCTGAATCACCCTGTATTATATCTTCCACAAAAGTACAGTCGAACTTGGTTATAACGATCAGGGATATAACGAGTTTACAGATATTACGAGTTTACGGATATAACGAGCAATACAGATACATATTTTGGTGTAATCCAAATCAAAATTTCACGGTTATTGCGAAACTTTTCAAGGATATACCGAGTAAATAATTTGCGAATATTGTTCTTTCCCTATTAATGGGTTCTTTTCCGCTTATGAAATGTATATTGTCACTCGTGGGGGTCGGAAATGTTAATATTAATACCCAACGTTTTTTCGATATTTGTTTATTTAGGTCGATTGTCCCTTGATCCTCGTTATAACCGAGTTCGTCTGTACTTCCTTTCCTCCTAATAAATCAATATACCTACAATTTTTTAGATTTTCTCATTTTTTTTGTTTTTATCCATAGATGGCTTTCTACAGGGTGTAAAAAAAATTGATACCCACACACAGTAACGCCCCTTAAAATATTTTTAAAACTTTTATTGGCCGTAAATGTGTATCCTTGTGTGAAAAACTGTCGTCAAATTTTAAAATTAATATCTCTTGTAATATTTATTTTATTTACAAAAAAATATTTTTTTTTTGAAAATTTTTGAAGTGGTATAACTTTTTAAGGAAGCATTTCCGGATAATACTTTATAAGTCAAAAATACTTAGTTTGACTTCCTCCATCACCCAAGGGACACCCTGTATAAGATATAAGATCACTGCAAAATAGATGATTTTTCCTAATTTAAGCAATTTCGTATATCTTAGGATAAAATAAGAAAATAATTATGGTGGTTGGTCGTTGATGTGTCATGAAATATAAAAAAGTTAATTCAAGTTCACTTTAAAGGTGCTAATGCAAAACCTATTTAAGTGTCTCAACTTGTAATTCCATTCACCACCTGCCTTCAAATTTCTTCAAATAAACAATCCCTTGATTGACACGTAAAATGCAGGTGATTATGAAACACCTTGCTTCCTTTCTTGTACTGATAATTGTTATTTGAGGTAGTAACGTCCACCCACTACCTGAAGCTACTGATCAACCACCGGTGCTCCATACACCATATAATTGCACCACATTTCGGAACCTATATAATTTTAAATCTCGCTCCTGTTACACCATATTGCCATTTCTTTGAGGAAGTTGATTAATTTTATTGCCCCATAAAGCAAAACGGGAAAGTTTGCAGAAATTGTAGGGCTGTCGCTGCAATCAGTAAAGCAAACTTAATATAAATAAAAGCAAACAAAACGTAAATGTTTTCATTAGATCTATGAGAAGCATTAAGGTTTTAATCAAAGCTTATATGGTTATGTCAGTTAACTCCTAATAAGAAGCACGAAGTGACTGTGTACAGGAGTTATTATGTTTACACATTAATGTCAGAAATTAATTAAAATTTTACAAAATTATTCCAATACCATGTTGACAATTACGTCCTTTAACTTTAAGGTGGTTGTGGGTTGAGGGTTAGATAATACACCACTCAACTTCGATTTATTTTAGGAACTAGTTTCGGTTTTATTAAAATCTTTATCAAGCCATAAAAACAAAGTATACATAATAAGAAAATAATTATTAACAAATAGCAGGATTGTAACATTAAGGATATATTTTTTAATATAATTAAAATAAACGTACGCATGTGTAGGATTTTACAATCGTAGTCTAATATTTACAAATAAATATTAAAATATAATAAATACCTTTTAAAATTAATGAAGTAGTGATAAGCTAAGATAAGACTTTATTGGCGATAACATTTTACAAAAAAAGTTACACCGGTCAAAAACAATAAAAATATAATATAAAATCGAGTAGACATACTTTAATATTAATAATTATGTTCAAAATCATTTGAAATTCGTCCCAGCTTTATAAAGCTCTTGTTTTGTCAGAAAATATTTATAGCAATTTTTAATTTATTTATAGGTAGTCCTCTGATATTCTAAGGAAGAAATAAAATATTATAATAATAATAATAATAATAATCTTTATTCATGTTATTAATATATATACAAGATATCATACATTTGTCAGTTGGATTATAAAAATACATACATATAATTTCAGAGTGGCACTCAGATAACTAATACAATCAATTTAAAGGAAGTGAAATAATGGGAATTAAACTACACATAGATATTTACATGTATATATAAACGCCTACAATTAAGAAACACCCTATCCACAATGGCATCAAAATTGATAATAAATATAATATCATTACTTATTTTCTATTTCAAATGAATAATTAAAAAATTCTTGGATACTATAAAATGCATTTTGTATAAGTACTTTCTTTATTTCTATTCTAAATTTGTTGATTTCCAAACACCCCAAGCATTTTGGCAATTTGTTGAAAAACCTTGGTGCATAAAAATTAATCGAGTAGCGGCATCTGTTTATGCGCAGGAATTTTTCATCTAGCTGCGAGATTTGTCTTGTATTATATAAATGCACATTTTCACGAGTTGAATAATTTTCTAGATTTTCCTTTATGTATATCAGACAGCGGTAAATATATAGACAGGGCAAGGTCATAATTTGATTTTCTTTAAAATACCTTCGAACATCTTCTCTATATGATAAACAAAAAATGATGCGGATTGCACGTCTTTGAAGTCTAAACAGATCATTTGAATGACATGAATGTCCCCAGGCTAGAATAGCATAACCAATATGAGAAGAAACCAAGCTATGGTACGCTGTTATGAGAACATTCCTTGGTACAAGATCTTTGAGACTACGAATCACATATAGACTTTTACAGACTTTTTTCGAGGTAAGCATTATATGTTCCTTCCAATTTAGAGTCGCGTTAATAGTAACACCCAGGAATTTTACACTTTTTTCAAGACTCTTTTCATTATTTGATACTGAAAAGATCATTTTTTCTGTTTTGGTTTTATTAAGGCTAAGAAGATTCTCTGCAAACCATGCCTCGGCCTCCGACTGTGCGTCCTCCATATTCCGTTTTAACTCATCATGCGTTTTTTTCTTACATAATAAAGTGGTATCATCCGCAAACAAAAGTACCCTCTCTACAGACATTGCAGAGGGTAAGTCATTAATGTACACTAAGAACAAAATTGGTCCTAATACGGATCCCTGGGGTACACCGCAGTCAATACTGATTGCAGACGACACCTGATCATTAATGCAGACAACTTGCTGTCTTCTAGAGAGGTAAGAAGCTAGTAGTCTTACGCTATTTTCAGAAAAATTGTAGTTACGACATTTCTGCATTAATATATTGTGGGGAACACAGTCAAAGGCCTTCGCAAGGTCACAAAAATATCCTCCAGCCATTTCTTTTTTATTAAAAGCTTCAGTAATTACTTCCACTAGCGCTAAAACCGTGTCTGAGGTGTTCTTATTCTTCCTAAAACCAAACTGGGAAGGTGTAAATAGCTTGTTTTCTTCAAAGAACCTACAGATTTGCTTTTTCAGTACAGTCTCAAGAACTTTAGAGAAAATTGGTACCAATGAAATTGGTCTATAGCTACTGACATCTTCCCTTTCGCCCTTAGTTTTAAAAACTGGTATAACTTTTGAATGTTTTAATATATCTGGAAAAGTACATTCTGTGATGCAAGAGTTAATAAGTGCAGTAAGAGGACTAATTATTAGATTTTTTACTTTTTTTATCATTTGGGAAGATAATCCATAGAAATCTTGAGATTTTTTATTTTTCATAGAATCAATTATGTCCCGAATTTCGATGAATGTTGATTCCGAAAAGCTAAATTTGGTATCGATTGGTACAAAACTAGAGTTTGAATTAGAAAGTCGATTCTTATAATTAGAATTAGATTTCAATATTTGATTTTGTAAGTTATTACCGATACTACTAAAATACGCATTAAATGATTCGGCCGTTATTGGAACCTCATTCGCTATAGACGTATTGTTAGTTCTGTTTGAATTTATTAAGTTCCACATTGCTTTAGGAGAATTTACATTGTTTTTTAAGTATGTTTCATTTGATTTCATTTTTGCGTCTTTAACTTTCTTCCTATATAAGTTCTTTTTTTGTTTTACTATACTTCTATTATTTATTGTGGGATATTTGTTGTAAAATTCAGTAAGTAAATGAATTTCATCACGTGCAGCCTTAAGATCAGAATTGTACCAGGAAGTAATATTATTGTTTCTATGGCGGATTAATCTCTTTGGCAAAGCCATGTTAGCACTTTCATATATGATTCTATTAAATGTTTTGAACTTTTCATTTACAGGAATTTTCTCATTAATAAAATCATAGTTCGAGTTTTCAACTAGCTGATACAGTTCATTTAATCCCTTCTTTGTAATAGGTCTTCCTTTAAAAGTGCAAAATTTATTCTGTGTTTTTTGAAAATTATTCAACGCGAGTTTAATTGTTATTAATTTGTGATCGGATATCACTAGGTCCTTAACAGATGTTTTGTAGTCATCATCGCATTTTATTATAAAATTATCTAGGCAATTTTGATTTCTTGTAGGTTCACTAATTACCGGAACTAGATTAAAAATACTCAAGAAATTCATAAAATCAACATATTTAGTATCATCCGAGAAAAAATTTATATTAAAATCGCCGTTTAAAATTATCTGGAATTTATTTAAATCTATTAGGTCAATGACTGAGTGCATAATATCAATAAATAAGTTGAAGTCACCACATGGTGCTCTGTAAATTGTAACAATAACACAGTTGTAATCAGGTATTTGAACTGCAGACAGCTCACAATGGAATTCTTTCGATAAATCAACAATGTCCTTGCGATTTTTAAATTTTAAATTATTTCTTATAAAAGTAATCACACCACCGTGCTTATTGTTAACGCGTGTGAATCGAGAGCCCAAAGAGAAATTATTTATATTAATTACCTCGTCTGAGGGATTTAACCAATGCTCACTGAAGTTGATTACGTCGTAAACATTTACACTATCACTACTTAAGAACATTTCTATGTCGGTAACTTTGTTTCTTATCGATTGAATGTTTAGATGTAATACGGTAATATAATTACTCTTGTCACAAATTTTTTTCGTAGCAGTTAGGCTATTTTCCGGTTCACATGGGGTTTGCGGAAAAAACGAAACTTTGCTACTGCTATGCCCGCTGGCCAATTATCTGCATTTGAAGCCTCTTTTTCAATTTCAACTGGGAACCCCACCTTGAATGAGCTGTAGTTCGAATATTTATCCTTTGAGTTCATTTTGTAGCATACTATATCTTCCCTATTGGTTTTCAGTTTTAGAAAACTTGCAAGTTGCTCTTCTGTAAACATTAATTCAAATCGGCTTGCGTGATACCATACTCTACTTATTTTCTCCACCGCCTTTATTTCTGATGTTGCTGTTCCGATTATTTTTTCTGGTGTTCTTCTTTGAGGAACTGCATTTTTGCTTGTTTCAGTAGTTTTATTTTGTGGAGGTGTAACTGTATTCTTTTCCTGTCTACGTTTGGTTTTCCTGTTCCTTACTGGTATAAAGTCATTACTTGTGTCACCGTCTTCTACTAGATCGGTGCTATTTTCCTTTTTCTCTTCGTAATTTGAAGGTGGTTCGTTCTTCTTGCCATGTTGATTATTGGTGTAGTTCGGGTTGTCTACTTCCAGTACTGTTTTTTTGTTACAGATATCAACGTTTGGCTGATGGCGTAGCTGATTTTCCAAAGCTATATTACGATTTCGCAATTCGCTAATTAATTCATCTTTAGTCTTCAGCAGGTCAATTTGTGTTTGAATAATGATTTCCTTGCTCTTTACAAGTTGTAGTAACATATTGTATGCACTGTCATCCATATTTGATTCAGTAAGTTCGTCATGCGCACTCTTTATCATATGAGACGGCTCACTGCTATTGTTTTTCTTATTACAGCAAACAAACGAGTTATCACTTAGTCTTGTTGCATACCTTTTCGTATTGTTAATCACGCAACTCCTGTGCACTACATTCACGCACTTAGAGCATTTAACCTTCGTTGTTTCGTCAAGTATTAAGCTCTTACAAATCATGCACTCTTCACTGTTCGCCATCTTGTTGAAAAAAAAATATTGAATAGTAATTAAATTAATTGCGTGATCTTTACATACTAAAATTTTCTGGATAAATATGATCTTTGTATCTTGTGTCATGTTTATCTTGTAGCCCTTCTATGTAAACTGAAGAAACAGAATGATCCCACGCCATATTCCATAATATACAGGGTGGTGATAAAGTTTGGAACCAACGTCATAACTTCCGTAAAAAAATTTTTTGTAACAATCGCTCGGACAGTTCAATCTTTGTTTTAAAAATGCCATCTTTTGGAATGAAAAAAATATTCATGACGTCACTGATAACTTCAATATGACGTCATCATGAATTTTTTTAAAAGGAAACCCCAACTTTTTTTACACATTTTTCATAGACCTTTTTATCATATTAATGATCACATAAAAATATTTAAAAAAATTTTAACCATTTTTGAAAAAAAAATAAATTTACTCAAAAAAAAAATTATTTATTCTCAATGAAAATATTACAAAAAAAAAGTAAATTTTTAATTTACAAGTAACAAATTTTAACGAAAATGTTCAAATTGTTCCCCATTGACCATTTGGCATTGTCCCATTCGAGTGTAGACACTCTGAATACCATTGTTAATAGCTTCTTCGTCAATTTGTTGCAATTCCGTCCTAATTCTAAGCTCCAATTCTTGTAAATTATTAGGTCTATTGAAATAAACTTTTGATTTTAAATGTCTCCACAAAAAAAAATCTAAGGGCGTTAGGTCGGGAGATCGCGGAGGCCACTCAATTGGTCCCCTCCGACCTATCCATTTGTTGGGAAACGTGGTATTAAGGAATTCTCGCACCGCCCTGCCAAAGTGTGGAGGAGCCCCATCTTGTTGAAACTTGAAACCAAATGTTTTGGTTAGGAATGTTGCGATTTTCATAATTGGGGAAAATACGAAGTAAAACTGGTAGCAAATCAGTCCGCAAAAAATTCAAGTATCTTTCGGCAGTAAGGTTTTCATTAAAAAAGTAAGGTCCTATAAAACGTCTGCCAATCATTCCCACTCATACATTTAACTTTCCCTATCTTTGACTATGGGATTCTACGGCCCAATGAGGATTTTCCTGTGACCAATACCTACAATTATGTCGATTCACTGATCCATTCAATTGAAAGGTAGCTTCATCGGAGAAAATTATACTACTTAAAAAATTTGGATTTTGATCACATTGCGCCATCATTTCTTCACAAAATTGCAGTCGGCGATCGGGACATCTTCATTTAACTCTTGTATGAGTTTTATTTTGTATGGGTGATACTTTTCCTTTTTTAATAATTTTGCGACATAGGAATGATCCACATTATTATTTCTTGAAATAGCTCATGATGAAATATTGGGATTTTCTTCAATCGCAAGTAATAAATTTAATTTGGTTTCTTCATTCACTTGAGGCCGTCCTTGTCGAGGCAAATCTCCTACAGATCCTGTTTCTGCAAATTTGGTAACTAACTTACTTACTGTAGATCTTGAGATTTGCGGTCTATTTGGATATTGCTCATTAAACAAAGCACAAGCTTCCCCATGGGTTCTTTTTCTATCGCCGTATCCTACCATAATTAAAATTTCGATTCTTTCGCGTTCGCTTAAACGAGGCATTTTTAATTTCGCAAAACTTAATAATTGTTGATTATTATTAAACAAACGAAGTAAGCTATTCAAGCATTGGTAAATGGATTTAAAATTTTATTTGCCATACAAAATAACGTCAACTGAAGCACTTTTATAAAGGCAATTTTTATTTCAATATATTTTGAATATCAAAAGCTTTTTCAAATTTATAATAAATTACAATTTTATTTAAAGTTTATTATTACTCAAACATTTTATTTTAATTACCTTGTTCATTAAAAGTTATTTAAAATTAGTTTAAAGAAAATTCCAATTGTGTAAAGAAGAACAATTCGAATATTTTCAATAATAATTTGTTATTTTTAAACTAAAAATTAGTTTAATTTATTTTTCTTGCCATATTTTCATTGAGAATTAATAATTTTTTTTTTGAGTAAATTTATTTTTTTTTTCAAAAATGGTTGAAATTTTTTTAAATATATTTATGTGATCATTAATATGATAAAAAGGTCTATGAAAAATGTGTAAAAAAAAGTAGGGGTTTCCATTTAAAAAATTGATGATGACGTCATAGTGAAGTTATCAGTGACGTCATGAATATTTTTTTCATTCCAAAAGATGGCATTTTTAAAAACAAAAATTGACCTATCCGAGCGATTTTTACAAAAAAAATTTTTACAAAAAAAATTTTTACAAAAAAAATTTTTACGGAAGTTATGACCTTGGTTCCAAACTTTATCACCACCCTGTATATTATGGAATATGGCGTGGGATCATTCTGTTTCTTCAGTTTACATAGAAGGGCTACAAGATAAACATGACACAAGATACAAAGATCCAAACTTTATCACATATACAGGGTGTCGCAAAATTTAAACGACAACGCCTAAGTCGATTCTAACTATCGCACGAAAGCAAGTAAACGGATTTACCAGGAACAAGTAGCGCACGTCGTAAAACTTTGCCCTTAAGAGTCATAAGCCTCTAAGGTTCAATTTTTTAAAAATATATTTTTTAATTACGACCAAATTAGCAAAGATTTTTTAATGATATTTTGTATACATACATTTCAATTAGTAAAAATTGGGCTAATCCACGACATTTGTACATTGTGTTGGATGGAAGAAGAAAACATAAAACATTAAAAAACTTTTTAGTTATTTAGGGATTTTATGTAAAAATTATGTTTTTATATACAGAACTGCAAAATGAAGAATTTTCGTAGGTTGAGTCGTTTTTGAATAAAATTAAAAAAAATAGTAAGTAAATTAGGCCACTTAACATACATTTTTAATAAAGGACTTTTAAAACTCAAAAAACCCATTGAATTTACTCGATATTAGTTGCATATTAATTATTAAAATTAAGAAATTTTATTTCAAAGTTATCATTTTTCGTTTTTCGTTTTTCAAAAATTTCATTAAAAAATCTTTACTGCTTTATTGGCTACAATAAAAAAGTTCTTTAGGTTGAATTAGCCCAAAAAAGCAGCAAGCAGAACATTTCGATTCACCGAATGTGGAAGATTACTTAGAAGATACACATATATATACAGTGAATTCAAATAAGATTGATACCACAACTATGCATACAATGTGAACAGTATCAATCATTTTTGAAGACCCCGTATATAGTTTCTTGGCTACATAATTTCCTTGATTATACCAGAGTAGGTTTGAACCTATTTTCAACTCTACTAATTGGTGTTGTATCATCAGCCACGTAAAATATAATTCGAGCCTTCTTCTAAATATGCTAGAAACTAGAGTATAAATCATTAAAATTAGAAGTCTTTTGCCTTTTTAACAAATATGATAAGATTAGACTGTTACTGTTTGGGTGGAAGTTAATCGAAATTATGCTGATATATTCTGGTTTTTCGATGTTGTGAAGTTTTCCGATATAGACTTTGTCACAATCCTAACAAGGGATTTTATACACTAAATTAGATTGTAGCTCAACCTGTGATACATCCTTCTTTTTAGTGAAGAAAACTTTATTTTTTTAAGACTAATAAACTCTAACTTAACATTGAAAAGAGTTCAACAATTGCCTATCATAATTAGTTAACTCAGGGACGTATGGAAATTTTAGGTATATAATAGCACTAAATTTTTTATTAAATGAATTTATAATGAGAAAAGTTTATATAAAAAAAATCAATAGAGCCATATTACAACAATGTATGAACATTCGAAAGATCTTGTTTCTGTGCTTTTGATCATATAAGTCCTATGAGATCGTTTGTCGCATTAAGAAAGGTAATTACACTAATTTATAACTTTATAAAAAATACGAGTTAATTCCAAAACTATACCTTGTTTTAGTTATTTAGTTTAACAAAAAACAGGTCGTTACTGATATAGAATCAAATTTTTTATGTATTTAAAATCTTTTAGTTTGAGCTTTTCTAGCAGCAGCAGTACCGAAAGGCAGAAATTATTATGAGAATTTTTGAAATTAGCTTTATACAGGGTGTCCCAGACCATCGGTACCACCTCTTTATTTCGAGAACCCTCTGTCGTATATCGATGAAAAAAAAATTATTACCAAAGTGAACCTAAAGAATCTTTTGATGTAATTCGTAATTTCCAAAACAAACCGGAAGTACTCGAAACCGGAAGTAACTTTGAAATTTTAAATTGCAACGTAGGTCGAGTATGGTAGTGCTGGAAAGCTCTTTTAAAAAGAAACAACTTTTGTTAAAATATTTTTTTAATATCTTGCATAATTAACGAAAAAAAAATATCCAAACAAGTGTCAAGTAGTCTCTTAAATTATGGAGAAATTTAAAAGTTGCCATCATCCGCAAGGAATTTTTTTAAGCGGAAACTCTTTTTTTTTTAATTTTTTGATTAAAGGGAAATACATAATCTAAAAAAGTTGATTATTTTTAACGAACGAAGCGAAAAAGGCAAAGAATACAATTTCCATTTAAAAAATCGTAGTTGCCTCTACCCTCACCCATTATGGATGAAGGTAGTGTTTTCATTTTTCCAAAATTTAAGAAACCATTTGTCACTTGTTTGCATTTATTTTTCCATTTAATTTGTTAATTATGCAAGATATTAAAAAAATATTTTTTATAAAAGTAGTTTCTTTTTAAAATACCTTTCCAACAATATCACACTCCACCTAGGTTGCCATTTAAAATTTCAAAGTTACTTCCGGTTTCGAGCACTTCCGGTTTGTTTTGGAAATTTCAATTTACACCAAAATATTCTTTAGGTTCATTTTGATACCCAAGTCTTTTTTTCATGAATGTACGACAAAGGGTTCTCGAAATAAAGAGGTGGTACGGGTGGTCTGGGACACCCTGTAAATCACGTTAAGAGTGATCGAATTGAATTAAAACATTATCATCTCGTTTTAAATCTATGTCATTGACCAAATACTTTTACTTATTATATTTTCTTTTAATTAAGTTGAGCTCAATTTTCATTATGATAATATATTTATAATTTTTTTCTAGTATTTTAATAATTGGAAAAAAACCTAAAATTCGGGAAATATATGGAAATGCTTCATAAAAAGTTAAATATTTGTAATTAATAATTATGCTCACTTTTTACACAATTTAATCATAACTCATTAATGTTTTTATTATAAGTAGTGATTTAGTAATTATTGTGCTTGTTAATAAAATTATATAATTCAAAGTGATCTACAGACCAGAGAACAGGGGAATTTTTAAATTAATAGATGCCGACTTGATTGTTTAATATTATTTCTGATAACGTTTGTAAATAAAAATTTAACTTCAATAACTTGAAATTGACGAGAAAAATCCTATATTTTTTATATTTTAGGTAAAATGGAATCAAAAAAATTAAAAGCAGCTATAATACCCAGCCCAGACCAAATAATTGGTTACATGTTAGCTACAATACTTGTGCTTTTGTTTTTAATTTATTTAAAATGGAAGAAACATCAACGGCATTTCGATAAATTAGTGGAGAAAATCCCATATCCAATTAAACCACTTCCAATTATTGGGCACGCACATTTATTCTTGGGAAATTCTCAACGTAAGTAAACCAAAAAGCACCAGTAAGTATCTTACATTTTTAAAAATCTTTATTTCCTCTTCATTAGAAATTCTGGAGCAAGTTTTTAGAATTGCAGATTTTCCAACTCCCAGTAAAGTTGTATTATTGCATCAAACATTTATCTTAATTAAAAGACCCGAGGATCTGCAAGTGGTTTTGAATAGCCCTAAAGCTTTGGAGAAACATAACTTGTATAGATTTATGAAAGCTGCTATGGGGGAGGGATTAATTTCAGCACCTGGTAGGTATTTAAAGAAAGTAAAATAAATTTTGTTGACAAAACAATTTTTCGTTTATTTTAAGTACAAAAATGGAAAAAAAACAGAAAAATTATAATTCCTACGTTTAAACAAAATTTTTTGGATCAATTCAATGGTGTTTTTTCAAAACATGCGTTGATTTTAACAGATGTTTTGAAGAAGGAAGATGGAAAAATTATTGATATGACAAAATATATCTTTAACTATGCTCTAGATGTTTTGAGTGGTATGAAAAAAACCTATGTCTGATAAATCGACTTTATAGCTTTTCTTTTAGAAACGGTTTTTGGACTTGATATTAATTCACAGAGGGACAATACCTGCTTTTATCCAATAGCCTTAAGTAGGTAAGTTGATTTGATTTTGTGGTAATTTCAATTAAGGAAGTAGCTGTATTAGAATTTCGATGGAAAATTCTTATTAAAAAATCACGTATGAAAAACCTTAATTTTCAAGATAATATTTATTTTTTTATTTTCATTTTTTACAATCTAATTTTCAGAGGAATGGAAATAATTTGGCAGCGGATGGTCAACGTTATTTACCAATCAGATTTTATTTTTAGTTTTACGAAAATGTCTAAAGAACTAAAGGAAATATTGAAATTCCAAAATGATCTAACAGACAAGGTTACCTATAATATTATTCTTGGTCTATAAAATTAAATTGTATTTGTTTTAATTGCAGATTATAAAGGAAAAACAAAGTAATTATAAAGAAAAGCAGAAGGAAAATGCAGATAAACATTCAATAGGAAAAGTGTTTTTGGAAATGCTTATAGAGTTAGAAGAAACAGGTGTTAAATTAACTAATCAGGAGCTTCATGATGAACTTAAAACCTTTATCGTTGCGGTAATTTTACCTTTTTGTAAATTATTCTTGATCACATTTATAAACTTTTAGGGAACTGATACAACTGCCATTTCAGGCTGTTTCATATTTTTAATGCTTGCACTTCATAAAGGTGTTCAGGTAAATATAACCATTACCTTCATTGGAATCGAAATGTAAACCGTATTTAAAAAGTATTCTATAGGATAAGGTTTATAAGGAAGTTTTGGATATTCTTGGGTATGAAAGACCAATCAATTACTACGACCTACCCAATTTGGTTTATCTTGAAAAAGTTATCATGGAAACTTTGCGACTTTTTCCAATAGCACCTATCATCGTAAGAACTGCCATGGATGATATTAAGCTAGGTAAGCCAAAATTGCTTTTCTCAAATATAAATATAGATCTGCCATGAAAAAATCTTTAGTTCTCATCACATTTTAATGATACTTTCTGTTTTAGAAAAATGCATAATACCCAAGGGTGCTGGAGTAGTCTTAGGAATTGGTCCTATGATGCGTTCAGCTGAGTACTACGAAAATCCGTTGGAATTTAATCCTGAACGTTTCGTACCAGAAGAAATAGCAAACAGGCATCCTTACACGTATCTTCCATTTTCTGGAGGACCAAGAAGTTGTATAGGTTAGATAGCAAAATTATTATAAAAAATCTAAGTTGTATTATCTTTTTCAGCTAAGAAATTTGGAATGATGAATTTAAAAACATTGATTGCAACAATCGTAAGAGAGTTCTCCATGGAAACTACATACAGAAGTGTGGAAGATATAAAATTGATGGCAAATATTACTTTGAAACCAGTTAAGGGATTTCCAATAAAACTTACCGAAAGAAAATAGCTTATAATAGTTTAAAATGTTTTGTTGATTAGTAAAGATATTTTTTAACCCATAAATGCATATTGCTGCTTTTGGGCAACATATACTGCCTACTACACCATTCAAACTCTTGGTTTTGGAAATTTTGGTTTGTAGCATTCGACTACGTATTGCTTCGTAATAGGTTACAAGTCTATAATAATTTAAAATATATTTATTCAGCAAATCCAAGATCTAATTGGATTTTCTGTACTGTATTCTGATTGGCAATATTGTTCTGACATTGTAATTATTACCTATTGAAGTTTCCATTTTCTGAAAGTATATTATTATTATTATTTAAGACATATATAATTTCATTGAATTAAAAACTAATTAGAGCAGATTTAGTAATGTATAATTTTATTTTTGTTTTTAAAACTAAAATTGCTTTAAATTAAGTTATTCTTGTATATAATTTCCAAGTGATTTTTTTAATTTTGGCATAAATATGGCGTATTCAAGCGTCTAGAGCAGGGTCGTCTTGAAACATAGATATTATTGTTTTAAGAGTGTGGGAAATAATGTTGACGAGGTGTTTTGGAAAAATGGTGTTGAGTGGACAGTTTTGGGAATATGATGTTGAGTAGACTGTTTTTGGTAAAAGGAGGGCAGATAGCCGACATCCGTTTTACAAGACACATCCATTGAATACATTAGTTAAAAGCGCCCACTTTTGGTTATTAATTTAGTTGTGTAAAATATAGTTAATAAATATATTTTAGTGTTAAATATTATTAATTAGTCCGGCCAACCTCCGACAAGAGATATTATTACATAATGTCAACCTAAATAATTAATTTTTGGCCATTTTTATTAAAAAAATTGGAGGTATCATTACCTATGCAGAACCCCCAGCAGAAAATGGTAAACGACTCTGTCTCTATCTTTCAGGATTAAACGTTAGATGATCAGAGAAGTATTTTTCTGAACGCATTAACGTAATTATACCAAGCATAATATCACAACCTTTAGTGATAGTACATGTAGCAAAAAAATAGTGGAAAATTAAAAAAAATACTATACCTACTTCATTTTACATCTTCCTGCACTTTTCGTGCTATAAATGTTCCATTTGGAAATAACCTCATACTTACAAATTTATCAGTATCATTTAATGTATGTACATTGTTTTTATTGCCTATTAATTGATGTTGTATGATCTACGTATAAAATAGCATTCAAGTGTTTTTTTAAATTTGGACAAATATGATAAAATTAGTCTGTTACTGGTTGGTTGGAATTTAATCGAAGTTATGCTGATATATACTTTTAGATGTTGAGAAGTTTGTCCGATATAGATTTTGTTACAATCCTTACAATTGTATATACTAAATTAGACTGCAAGTCATCCGGTGGTACATCTTTCATTTTAGCAAAGAAAACTTTATTATTTTTAAGATTACTCCACCCTGACTTAACATTGAAATGAGTAAAATAATTGCATATCATAAATAGAGAACTCAGGGACGTATGGAAATTTTAGGTATCTAGTAGCACAAAATTTTTATTAAATGAATTTATAATGAGAAAAGCTTATATAAAAAAATGATAGCCATATTACAACAATATAGTATGAACATTCGAAAGAAATTCTTGCTGTGCTTTTGATTGTACAAGTCCTATTAGATCGTTTGTCGCATTAAGAAAGGTAATTACAATTCCAAACCATAATTTCTACTATACCCTAATTTATACTAATTTATTACTTTATAAAAAAATCGAGTTAATCCCAAAACTATACCTTGTTTTGGTTTAACAAAAAATAGGTCGTTACTGATAAAGAATACGATTTTTTCAGTAATTAAAATCATTTAGTTTTAGCTTTTCTAGCAGTAGCAGGGGTAGATATTTTATCGAAAGGCAAACATTATTTATACAATTTTTTAAATGTTTTTATTATAAGTAGTTATTTAGTAATTCTTGTGCTTGTTAGTAAAATTATATAATTCAAAGTGATCTAGAGACCAAAGAAGAGGAATTTAAAAGTTATTAGATGCCGACTTGATTGTTTTTGATAACGTTTGTAAAATGTTATTATTTTCTCGTACACATTTTAAAAAATGCTAAAAATTTTTAGCAAGTAAAAATTTAATTTGAATAACTTCAAATGGACAAGAAAAATCGTATATTTTTTTATATTTTAGGAAAAATGCAATCAAAAAAATTAAAAACTGCAACAATACCTAGCCCTGACCAAATAATTGGTTACATGTTAGCTACAATACTTGTGCTTTTGTTTTTAATTTATTTAAAATGGAAGAAACATCAACGGTTTTTCGATAAATTAATGGAGAAAATACCACATCCAATTAAACCACTTCCAGTTATTGGGCACGCACATTTATTCTTGGGAAATTCTCAACGTAAGTAAACCAAAAAGCACCAGTAAGTATCTTACATTTTTAAAAATCTTTATTTCCTCTTCATTAGAAATTCTGGAGCAAGTTTTTAGACTTGCAGATTTTCCAACTCCCAGTAAAGTTGTGTTATTGCATCAAACATTTATCCTCATTAAAAGACCTGAGGATCTACAAGTGGTTTTGAACAGCCCTAAAGCTTTGGAGAAACATAACTTGTATAGATTTATGAAAGCTGGTATGGGGGAGGGATTAATTTCAGCACCAGGTGAGTATTTATGGAAAGTAAAATAAATTTTGTTGACAAAAAAATCTTTCGTTTATTTTAAGTACAAAAATGGAAGAAAAACAGAAAAATTATAATTCCTACGTTTAAACAAAAAAATTTGGATCAATTCGTTGGTGTTTTTTCAAAACGTGCGGTGATTTTAGCAGATGTTTTGAACAATGAAAATGGATTAATTATTGATATATCAAAATTTGTTTTTAACTATGCTCTAGATGTTTTGAGTGGTATGAAAAAATCCTAGGCCTAAAAAATTCACTTTATAGCTTCTATTTTAGAAACGGTTCTTGGACTAGATATTAATTCACAAATGGACAATACCTGTTTCTTTCCAAAAGCCATAAGTAGGTAAGTTGTAAATTGAATTGATTTTGTGCTTATTTCAATTTTTATTAATAAAAATAAAACAATTTATTTTTATATTTATATTTGTAAAAATACAAATATATTTAAATATACATATAAAATATAAAAATAATTATAAAATATAAATTCAAACATGTAAATGTAAAGTAATAGGACATTGATCAGATCCAAAAACTTCACTGTGAATAACATTATCGTTGATATTTTCAAAGAATCTTTTTACAATAAAATAATCTAAATGACATCCAGTATTCTTGCTTCGAGGTTTCATCATGTATGTCCAATATGTGTTATGCCTTCTTTTGATGCGGGTAAAATTTACGAAAAGTATCAACAAACCCAGAAATCAAAAAGTCAGTCATACCATCTCTTTCCTCTTGTGTATCCAGCATTTTTCTTATTAGTTTTGGGATTATTCAATTCTATTTCTTCGTGAGCAACATTATTTTTGTTTATAAAGAGTTTACTTTAATTTAGAAAGTTTGTTTTTTAGTTATAAGAGCATCACGTGTAAAAATACAAATTAAATAAGAACTCATTTTTTAAATTTATTTTTAAATACATAAGTATATTAATTTATTTTCGGTCGAAAATTAAAATTAAAACAAAAACCAACTATAAACATCTAAAAATTAATATAACCTAATTTTCGACTGAAAAAAAATTAACATATTTAAAAATAAATTTATAAAATCAAAACTGTTTTTTTAATTTTTAGGCAACCAAATTTACATGTGAATGCTTATAATCTATTATTCTATTTTATGTGTTTTTAATTTATCAAAACTGTTTTATTAACACCTTGTTAGTTTGATATTAATTTTTATTTGTATATTTTTTTCCTAATTATATTTCTTATTTTTATAAATATATCTGTTGTTATTTTTAATTTCATCATTAAAAATTATTGAAAGATATTTAATTTTGAATACAAAATGACTAAATATCTTCTTTTTAATGCCACATCTTACCATATTCACAATTAAAATTAAAGTTTTAATGCAAACTGTAGAAAAAGCTCAAAAGGCTATAAGAAACCATTTTCTTGTATGAATGTTATCAGAGGTGTTTTAGAGGTGCTTTAATTTTGTGGAGCAGTGTATATTTAAAATTTTCTGAAAAACGGTTTGAGCACAAATAAAAGAAATTAAATCAGACATGAGCACAAATTGTACACTAATTAATGAACATAATTTAAATATAAACTGAGGTTGGCCCGCCAGCATTAAGTTGGCGGGACCAACGATTTTTATTTTTCCTTCCAAACCGTTTGAGCACAAATATAAATTTTTACAGCACAAATTAGCACAAATTAAGCACTAATTAGAGACATTAAAAAAATAAAAAAAAAATAAAAAGTTGGCCCCGCAAGCGTGAAGTTGGCGGGGCCAACGATTTTTCTAATTATCTTCAAACCCGTTTTAGCACAAATTGAATTTTTTACAGCACAAAAAGCAAAAATTAAGCACTAATTAGTAATAACAATTTCATTAAAATTGAAGGTGTTGGTCCCGCCAACTTCACCGACCTATGTATTTTTAAAATCCTCTTCCAGAAGGGTTGGGATGTTGGAGTAGGTATCTACGTGCTGAATGTATAATTGCTTCACAGCCACCTTTACTACCAAAACTAAACTGTACAGGTGGAAAAACATATCCAAGAGCTTTTTTAATTTTAAAACAGCAAACCTTAGCAACTAAACGTCTGAAGAAAGTTCCGACAGAAATTGGTCTAATTCCTCCATCTTTCTTTGTTAATACGTATAAAGAAGCACCATAAAGAATTGGACAAATCACAGGGTTTACATTACCAGAGAGTATTAAATTACAGAGAGATGTAATGGATTTTAAAAGATTTTCACCTGATTGACCAGAACTGTAACTTAACATCTCTTGAATGTGAGAAGGTTTCAGAGAGTCTAATCCAGCAGAAGAGCCCATATTAAATGATTTAATAGCTAAATAAACTTCTTCTTTTGAAACTTGAAATGTACCAATCTTTTTATTATCTGTAATGTTTATATTCTTATTCGACTTTGGGTGTTTCGAGAATAAAGATTCAAAAACTGAGTGATCAAAACCAGCAAAATAATCATTAGAAGAGATAATTCCTACGGCACCAGAAATATCACCATCAGAAACTTTTCCCAAAATACGTTTAACGATTTGATCTTCATCGTAAATAATTTTCTCTAGTACGAACAACATTTTTGTATAATTGTTTTTTTGTAGATGATTTAATAGTTATTTATGCACCTAGGTAGTAAAGTGACTGATTTTAATCCCGACGATGTTTTGTTTCCCGAGGCAAAGCCGAGGGAAACAATCAGAGGAGGGATTAAATTCACTTTACTACCTCGGTGCATATAGAATTTTTTGCACTTTTTTAATAGGTAAAAGTTTCCACAATAATTTAATTATATGGCTATCGCTGTGACTAATATCGGTTGTCATCGGACGGCGACGGGTATTTTTATTCGCCCGTCAAAATGATTTATACAGCAACTTTCATAAAATATAGATAATTGTAGATTAATATTATAATTATTGTAATTGATTTTATAAATTTAAAACAATAATAATTAACTTCACCATAAATAAAGTAGGTAAGTTTTGATGCAGGAATAAAGTTTACCAAGTTTAAAAGATTTTGCCACATTTACAGATCTAACTAATTGATTGAATCGATTCTGTGTACACTTAAAACACCTTTAAATTTAAAATTTAGTATTAATCTATAAAATAATAAACCGTACATAATACAATCCCCAACCCCAGAATAAAAATCAAGTTCCGTTCCAAACCAAACCAAATAAATTTATTAGAGGTTAGAATTCACTCAATATATTGGTGGTGTTTAGACTAGACTGAAGTTTGCAACGATTGTGATTTCGCGGCAAATTCAGACAAATTACAAGATTATGACTAATTTTAATTTTTAATGACAAGTTACGTGAGCGGGAGTAAAGTGATGACAAATGACGTGGGAGGGAGTAAAGTAATGACAAGACAGGGAGTAAAGTAAAATTTGACAAGAGACAGGAAATGTGACGTTTTAGTCTCTATCAATAAGGACTAAACTAGCTCATTATATATAGAAAGTGCAAAAAAGTCATTTCTTTAATTCCTACCAGAAGGAAAAAAATTGGAGAATGTACAAAATATAATGATCTAACAGTACCTTAAATTTGGACCCCTCTAATTAATTTTGTACTAGGTTGGCAGGATGTAGCCTAATCAATGTAGATTATAAATCTGAAAAAAAATTAAAATCTAACGAGGAAAACTTGAGTTATGACTGCAGAACTAATGCTCCATTTCATGATTTTACACAATTTTTCCTCCCAAACTCGCGCGCCCTCTACAGATTCGCATTAATTATCAGTTATTTGGTCATAATTTTCAAAGAAGCTCTAGAAAAGTGGGATATGTTTTCTATTCCTTGTTATTATCTCCAACGGAAAATTTATCGCGGGTGTCGAGGAAGATTCTCCGCAAGATCCATTTTTATCAGAATTGGTAGATGGAATGTGCAAATAATTATTCGGAAACATTAAAAGATTATTCCAAGACTCTAGTGAATTTTCTATAATGCAGTTATCGATAATTTTGTATAGAGAAGTAGCAGAAAGGATTCTTGCACCTGTAGGAATACGTTTAATTATTTTGATATATCGTTTTAAATAAGAATTAAACTTGTTCTTTCCATTTTTTCGGTGAGCTTTAGAGATATGTAAATTTACATTGGAAAATAATCCACCACAAATTTTACATTCTTTTTTCTGGACATCTTCTAATTAATAATTTTGTGATCAAGCATGAATTAAAATTATCTTCAATGAAGTTTTTATATGTAACAAACCAAAATTCTACATTTGGAACAAGAACTAAAAACACAATCATGGCATTTAAAAACTTCGCAAAATCTTAATAAGACATATGTGCCAATAGATGTCTCACTTTTAAATTAGTAAGGGCGCGTTCCAATAATGAACACTAAAGCCCACGACCATGCCCGCAAAATTTTCCCATTCCACTAGCTCAAAAGGTCACCATTCAACAAACAAGCACATAAACCCACGAATAAATATGGTCGTTGTGAGCTTCTTGCGGTCGCCATCGATGCTCGAAAGAAAAAATCGCGGTCTTATGTAGAACGACTTTGCGGTCGTCGTGGGCTATAGTGTTCATTACTGGAACGCGCCCTAAGTGGAATGGTGTCGCTGGTGCTTTATAAGTTACGCGGCATCCAGGGTGTAGCAAGCAGCAATGCAGTCCTCTTCATTGCACCTTACGAAGAGGACTCAAGTCAACAGTATGTGAAGCTGATGTGTGCTAATAAGCACGAAACGCAGCGTCTATCACTCTGCAAACTTGTGTAATTGCTGCTTCTAAGGAATTATCCTTCTTTTGATTTTTATCTTCGCAAAATTGTTGACCAGGGTGTACATCAGAGCACATAATTAAAAATAATTCAAACTAAACAGAATATCTTAATAAGCAAAAATTTCGCGACTTTAGTGTTAACACTTGACATCAAATTAATTTTTTCAATTAATTATTTCAATTTTGGATGTAAATGGCATAAAATTTCGATTCAAAATTCTTATTAACAAGTCACGTATGGAAAACCTTAATTTTCAAGATAATATTTATTTTTTTTATTTTAATTTCCATACAATCCAATTTTCAGAGGAATGGAAATAGTTTGGCAGCGGATGGTCAACGTTATTTACCAATCAGATTTTATTTTTAGTTTTACGAAAATGTCCAAAGAATTAAAGGAAATACTGAAATTCCAAAATGATATAACTGACAAGGTAACCTATAATATTATACTTGGTCTAAAAAATTAAATTATATTTGTTTTAATTGCAGATTATAAAGGAAAAACAAAGTAATTATAAAGAAAAGCAGAAGGAAAATGCAGATAAACCTGAACCAGAATTTGATGGTATTAATTAATTTTCTTTAATATTTTCTTTAATTATGGCATTTTTAGAAAATTCAATAGGAAAAGTGTTTCTGGAAATGCTTATAGAGTTAGAAGAAACTGGAGTTAAATTAACGAATCAGGAGCTTCGTGATGAAGTTAATACCTTCATCCTAGCAGTAATTTTTGATATTTGTTAATTATTCCTATTTACATTTATAAACTTTTAGGGAACTGATACAACTGCCACTTTATGCTCTTTCATTTTTTTAATGATTGCACTCCATAAAGATGTTCAGGTAAATATTACCATTATCTTCATTACAAACGAAATGTAAACCATACTTATAAAGTATTCCATAGGATAAGGTTTACAAGGAAGTTATTGATATTGTTGGGTGTGAAAGAGCAATCAATTACTACGACCTACCCAATTTGGTTTATCTTGAAAAAGTTATCAAGGAAACTTTGCGACTTTTTCCACTAGTACCTTTTATCTTAAGAACTGCCATGGATGATATAAAGCTTGGTAAGCCAAAAATTGGATTTAAAATTTAAATATCGATCTTCCATGAAAAAATCCTTAGTTATCATCACATTTTAATGATACTTTCTGTTTTAGAAAAATGCATTATACCCAAGGGTGCTGGAGTAGTCTTGGGAATTGCTCCTATGATGCGTTCAGCTGACTACTACGAAAATCCGTTGGAATTTAATCCCGAACGTTTTGTACCAGAAGAAATAGCAAAAAGACATCCTTACACGTTTCTTCCATTTTCTGGAGGACCAAGAAGTTGCATAGGTTAGATGGAAAAATTATTATAAAAAATCCTATCTTTAATTTTTATTAACTTTTACAGGTATGAAGTATGGAATGATGAATTTAAAAACTTTGATTGCAACAATCGTAAGAAGATACTCCATGGAAACTACATACACAAGTGTTGAAGATATAAAATTGATGGCAAATATTGTTTTGAAATCAGTTAAGGGATTTCCACTAAAACTTACCGAAAGAAAATAGCCTATAATAGTTTATAATGTTTTGTTGATTATGAACAGATTTGATTTCCTTATTATAGCATAAAAAACAAGTATCAGTTTTAATTCATTCTCATTGCTATACATTCAAAACACCCATTGTATTTACTCGATATTAAGTGCATATTAGCATATTCTCTAAATTTGAATTTAATTCAAAATTATCAGTTTATGTTGAAAATGTTTACTGCTTTATTGGCTGTATTAAAAAAATCTTGTTTAAAAAAATATACTTTTGAGACTTTTCAGAGGTGCATTTTTTATGTAAATGAATTTGGTGATATCGACTTATTTTTTGGTCTACTATTTCCATTTAAGCGTTGTCGGTTGAATTTTGCGACACCCTGTATGTTAGATTGAATTAGTTCAAAAAAGCAACAAGAAGATCATTTCGATTCACAGAATGCTAACGATTTCTTAAAATATATACATATACATATTATATGTATAGTTTTTTGGCTACATAATTTCCTTATTTAAGTCAGAGTAATTTTAAATCTATATAAATTCCTAGAAATTTATTAGATTTATTTTCTTCATTTAATTTTTTAAGTTTAAGAGATAGAGTAAATATGTACATTATTTTTATTGTCACTTTTATTAATTGGTGTTGTATCATCTACGTATAAAATAACATTCGAGTGTTTTTCTAAATATACTAGAAAAACATTTACAAAAATGATGAATAAAAGCGGACCCAGGACTGTTTCTCAAGGTAACCCATTTTTTGCATCTAGAAACTCAGAATATACATCATCAAAATTAGCTGCCTGTTGGACAAATATGATAAAATTAGTCTATTACTGTTTGGTTGGAATTTAATCGAAGTTATGCTGATATACTTTTAGATATTGAGAAGTTTGTCCGATTTTGTCACTATCCTTACAAGGGATTGTATACACTAATTAATTAGACTGTAACTCATCCGGTGGTACATCCTTCATTTTAGTAAAGAAAACTTTATTATTTTTAAGATTACTCAACCTTGACTTAACATTGAAATGAGTAAAATAATTGCATATCATAATTAGACAACTCAGGGACGTATGGAAATTTTAGGTATCTAGTAGCACTAAAGTTTTATTAAATGAATTTATAATGAGAAAAGCTTATACATATAAATGATAGCCATATGACAACAATATAGTATGAAAATTCGGAAGAAATTTTTGCTGTGCTTTTGATTGTATAAGTCCTATAAGATCGATTGTTGCAATTAAGAAAGGTAATAACAATTCCAAAAACCGTAGTTTCTACTATACCCTAATTTAAACTAATTTATAACTTTATAAAAAATTCGAGTAAATTCCAAAACAATACCTGATTTTGGTTTAACAAAAAATAGGTCGTTACTGATAAAGAATCCGATTTTTTTCAGTAATTAAAATCATTTAGTTTTAGCTTTTCTAGCAGTAGCAGGGGTAGATATTTTATCGAAAACCAGAAATTATTTATAGAATTTTTTAAATGTTTTTATTATAAGTAGTAATTTAGTAATTATTGTGCTTGTTTATAAAATTATATAATTCAAAGTGATCTAGACCACTAAGTTAAAAATCGGTCTAAAAAGCTCTTTACCTGCAGAAGCTCTGGCTAATATTAATTCAGAGGAAGACTTAGAAGCACTTTTAAATAATACGGATAATGTGCAATCTGATGAAAACTTCACAGAACAGTTACCTGGCCCAAGTGAAGTTTCACCATCTTTGATGTACAAGAAAATACACCTGAAGAAACTGTTTCGAAGTGTGACAGTCAAGAAATTCCTTCGGAAGATTCAGGGACCATTGAAGATAATGAAAATGTTGAAAAGTAAAAAAAGATGTGAGAAAAATTAGGCAAATGGCTTTAGATAGTTTAAAAAAACAAGCTGGGAAAATGCTTAATACTTCCAATTCCAAATTTCCCCCGGCGAAAGTAGGTGATACAGTTAGGGTTAGAGTACCAGATGTAGACCGAGCTCGTAGTGATGGAAGAAACATATTGGCTATTATCATTGAAATAACTGACGCAAAGCTATATAAATTAGGAACAAAGCATGGTATATTAAATCAAAATTATTCTAGAAACCAATTCACCATGTGTAAAGAAAACTTTATTTCTGTCGAAGAAGTTCCATGTTCGGAGATTTCGCTGAGAGAATGCGCAAGAATGTCATCTAGTTGCGGGGGTCAAGGATATCAGCGATGTAGTTGCAAAGGCGGATGCAAAACTGATAGGTGTACTTGCCGCAAAGAAAAAATAATGTGCAATTCTAAATGCCAACAAAGTTTAAACTGCTCCAACAAATAGATGAATTTGAAATAATATTTTTTTCCACCATGGTTCTAATATACAGATAGAGATATTATGGTACATATTATTAAGTTTAAGTAAAAAAATATTTAAAAACTAATTATTGAGTTGATTTTTATTGTTTCTTAAATTTTATTTTTTTTTGAGAATTATATTATGTTTATCCTATATTATTTTAATTAATATTACGTTACAATTATTATTGAAATAAAAATTATTAAAAGAAAAATGATTTATTCACTCTGCCCAATATATAAAGTGCATTATTCATAATGCCCGGGCAATTTGATATTTTTATAATATTTATTATCTTGCCCGATCGTTTTGGGCTTTTTTTATATTGCTCGGGCATTATGAATAATGCCCCATTAATCACTTGGGCCATAACATATACACTAAATTAGACTGTAGCTCATCCGGTAGTACATCCTTCATTTTAGTAAATAAAACATTATTATTTTTAATTTTTAAGATTTCTCCACCCGGACTAAACATTGAAATGAGTAAAATAATTGCATATTATAATTAGACAACTCAGGGACGTATGGAAATTTTAGGTATCTAGTAGCACTAAATTTTTATTAAATGAATTTATAATGAGCAACGTTTATATAAAAAAATGATAGCCATATTACAACAATGTAGTATGAACATTCGAAAGACATTTTTGCCGTGCTTTTGATCGTGTAAGTCCTATGAGATCGTTTGTCGCATTAAGAAAGAAAATTACAATTCCAAAACCATAATTTCTACTATACCCTAATTTATACTAATTTATAACTTAATAAAAAATTCGAGTTAATTCCAAAACTATACCTTGTTTTGGTTTAACAAAAAATAGGTCGTTACTGATAAAGAATCCGATTTTGTCAGTATTTAAAATCATTTAGTTTTAGCTTGTCTAGCTGTAGCAGGGGTAGATATTTTATCGAAAGGCAGAAATTATTTTTAGAATTTTTTAAATGTTTTTATTATAAGTAGTAATTTAGTAATTATTGTGCTTGTTAGTAAAATTATATAATTCAAAGTGATCTAGAGACCAAAAAAGGGGAATTTATAAGTTAATTGATGCCGATTTGATTGTTTCTGATAACGTTTGTAAAATGCTATTATTTTCTCGTACATTTTCAAAAATGCCAAAAATTTTTAGCAAGTAAAAATTTTACTTGATTAACTTCAAATGGATAAGAAAAATCAGATATTATTTATATTTTAGGTAAAATGGAATCAAAAAAATTAAAAGCTGCAATAATACCCAGTCCAGACCAAATAATTGGTTTCATGTTAGCTACAATACTTGTGCTTTTGTTTTTAATTTATTTAAAATGGAAGAAACATCGACGGCATTTCGATAAATTAGTGGAGGAAATACCACATCCAATTAAACCACTTCCAATTATTGGGCACGCACATTTATTCTTGGGAAATTCTCAACGTAAGTAAACCAAAAAACAGTAGTAAGCATCTTACATTTCCAAAAATCTTTATTTTCTCTTCATCAGAATTTCTGGAGCAAATTTTTAGACTTGCAGATTTTCCAACTCCCAGTAAAGTTGTATTATTGCATCAAACATTTATCCTTATTAAAAGACCTGCAGATATGCGATTGGTTTTGAACAGCCCTAAAGCTTTGCAGAAACATAACGTGTATAGATTTTTGAAAGCTGGTATGGGGGAGGGATTAGTTTCAGCACCTTGTAAGTATTTATAGAAAGTAAAATAAATTTTGTTGACAAAACAATTTTTCGTTTATTTTAAGTACAAAAATGGAAGAAAAACAGAAAAATTATAATTCCTACGTTTAAACAAAAAAATTTGGATCAATTCGTTAATGTTTTTTCAAAACGTGCGGTGATTTTAACAGATGTTCTGAAAAATGAAAATGGAAGAATTATTGATATATCAAAATTTGTTTTTAACTACGCTCTAGATGTTTTTAGTGGTATAAAAAAATCCTAGGCCTATAAAATTAACTTCATAGCTTCTATTTTAGAAACTGTTTTTGGACTTGATACTAATTCACAAATGGACAATACCTGCTTATTACCAAAAGCTATGAAAAGGTAAGTTGATTGGATTTGGTGTATATGTCAATTTTGGAAGTACCTTGCATAGAATTTCAATTTAAAATTCTTATTAACGGGTCACCTATGGAAAACCTTAATTTTCAAGATATTATTTATTTTTTTAATTTTTGTACAATCTAATTTTCAGAGGAACGGAAATAGCTTGGCAGCGGATGTTCAGCGTTATTTACAAATCAGATTTTATTTTTAGTTTAACGAAAATGTCTAAAGAAGTAAAGGAAATACTGAAATTCCAAAATAATGCAACTGAAAAGGTAACCCATAATATTGTACTTGGTCTAAAAAATTAAATTCCATTTGTTTTATTGCAGCTTATAAAGGAAAAACAAAGTTATTTCAAAGAAAAGAAGAAGGAAAATGCGGATAAACCTGAATCTGAATTTGAGGGTAATAATTAATTTATCTGCATCCAAAATTACGTCCTGTTAGTACTTTAGAATTGGTTAGGTTTCTTCTCAATTAGGACTTTAAATAAAACACCTTTCGTTACTAGCTAACGTTTCGTTTATGATCCATAAACTTCATCAGAGGTAAAAACACATAAATATGGACTAATACCTTTTTAAAAAAATATAAACATACCTAGTTAACTGGTAGGCAACAAAATAACATTTTTTAACTGGCAACAATGGGCTCATAAAGTAATATTTGTTTACAACATATATACATCTAATCATCATTTTATATTTACAATTACTTAAATTTATTTTCAACACTTGCTATTTTAATTTGTTGTTAATGTCAGAAAAAAGGTATTGTTTTAGTTTTTTTTAAAAAACCTCGTGCTCAGTTTTTAGGTTAATCGTTAGCAAAAACGAAAACGACATACCTTATTATTGTGTGTAACTACTTCGCTTTTTAACGTTTTAATTGCTAATAAAAATTACAAAATGCAATTATATGCTTGCTTCTCTATTGCAACAATTTTTCGCTCAAACTTTTTGGCATGAAACGACCATTTTTGTTAAGAACAAATGGATACTATTTAATAGAAAATTTTGACTTAGTAACAAACTATCTGATGGATTGCAACTACCCAAAAAGGTTGATAAACAGAATTCTATATAATAACAGAAAACAACCAACGACAATACTACTATCTATAAATCGAACAACGATGTTAAATATTTTAAAATTATAGAAATTCCAAACATAACTTAGAAGGATGAGGAAAAAACCAACGTGGTTTATAAGGTCGAATGTAATGATTGTGCAGGTGTCTACGTAAGGCAGACGAAACAATATGTAACCAAAAGAATGGATCAACACTGAAGGGATTGTCAAAAGAAAAAGGACAAAGACGTCTCAGCCTAAGCACTACATGCAACTACTAACAATCACACGTTTAATTTTGGAAAAGTGAAAGTTCTGGAGTCAGAAAACAATCTGGAAAAAAGAAAAAATTTAGAAATGGTTCACATCATGAAGAAGGAAAAAGCTGTAAATATGAGATCTGACACGGATAATCCGAGCAAAATCTACTCGTACATCACCAAAAAAATGTAGTTTTGGGTAATATCTGTTTGTGTGTATCATACTGTATAAGTAACAAAAATGGTGGTTTCATGCCAAAAAGATTGAGCGAAAAATTGTTAAAATAGAGAAAAAAGCATATAATTGCATTTTGTAATTTTTATTAGCAATTAAAACATTAAAAAGCGAAGTAGTTACACAAAATAACAAGGTATGTTGTTTTTTTTTGTTAATGTTTAACCTAAAAAGTGAGCACGAGTTTTTCAAAAAAAAAAACTAAAACAATACCTTTTTCTGACTTTAGGTGTTAAGTATTGTACTGGATGATAAAAAAAACAACAAATTAAAATAGCAAGTGTTGGAAACAAATGTAAATAATTGTAAATATGAAATGATGATTAGATGTACATATGCTGCAAACAAATATTACTTTATGACCCCATTGTTGCCAGTTAAAAAATGTAATTTTATTGCCTACCTGATAACTATAGGTATGTTTAAATATTTTTTAAAAAATTATTAACGAAACGTTAGCAAGTAACGAAAGGTGTTTTATTTAAAGTCCTAATTGAGAAAAAACCTAACCAATTCTAAAGTAATAATTCATTTTATTTATTATTATATTTAGTTATTATATTTTTAGAACAATCAATAGGAAAAGTGTTTTTGGAAATGTTTATAGAGTTAAAAGAAACTGGAGTTAAATTAACACATCAGGAGATTCGTGATGAAGCTAATACCTTCATGCTTGGGGTAATTTTACCTTTTTGTTAATTATTCCCAATTATATTTATAAACTTTTAGGGAACTGATACAACTGCCACTTCAAGCTCTTTCATTTTTTTAATGCTCGCACTTCATAAAGATGTTCAGGTAAATATTACCATTACCTTCATTTTAATCGAAATGTAAACCGAATTTAAAAAGTATTTTCTAGGATAACGTTTACAAGGAAGTTATTGATATTCTTGGGTATGAAAGACCAATCAATTACTACGACCTACCCAATTTGGTCTACCTTGAGAAAGTTATCAAGGAAACTTTGCGACTTTTTCCACTAGCACCTATCATCGTAAGAACTGCCAAGGATGATATTAAGCTAGGTAAGCCAAAATTGCTTTTCTTATATTTAAATATAGATCTTCCATGAAAAAGTATTTATCATTACATTTTAATGATGCTTTCTTTTTTAGAAAAATACATAATACCCAAGGGTGCTGGAGTAGTCTTAGGAATTGGTCCTATGATGCGTTCAGCTGAGTACTACGAAAATCCGTTGGAATTTAATCCTGAACGTTTTGTACCAGAAGAAATAGCAAAAAGGCATCCTTACACGTATCTTCCATTTTCTGCAGGACCCAGAAGTTGCATAGGTTAGATACAAAAATGATTATTAAAATTCTTATCTTGAATTTTTATTAACTTTTACAGGTATGAAATATGCAATGATGAATTTAAAAACTTTAATTGCAACAATCGTAAGAAAATACTCCATGGAAACTACATACAGAAGTGTGGAAGATATAAAATTAATGGCAAATATTGTTTTAAAACCAGTTAAGGGATTTCCACTAAAACTTACCGAAAGAAAATAGTTTATAATGTTTTGTTGATTTTTAAAGATATATTCTTTAAATAAAACATAAAAATTAAGTATCAGTTTTAATTTCTTCTTATTCCTTTTATTGGATATGCTTTGACTACTTTTAAAAGAATGGTTAGATGTTGTTTTATGATTCTTGCACAGTTGAAGTCTTTCCCTAATTTTAGATTGTACAATATTTTTTATTTACCTGAATTTCAGGATGCAATGCCATCATTATTAGTACAATATTCGCTGCAGAAGATGAAGTCTCACTTCCTTAAAATTTATACCACTCAAAATATTTCATAAAACTGTAGAATTAAATCACTTACAGCTACAAGAATAATTATAATTTCATCAACTTACTCCAATTAGAATTTTATCTAAATAAATAGTTAAAATAAAATACCTGCCAAAGGGTCTATCTCTGATTTTTTAATTTTTATTTCATTATAAAGATCAAGTCTAACTGAATACATAAATTCAATCAGTATTTTTATATTGTTTTTATAACGGGCAAAAATTTTATATTGCTCTGACGTCACGCTTTCGAGATTTACATCTGGCAACATTACAGTAAGTCCTTGTCATCTCATCCTCCGCGAAGCTCTCGAAGCTGATTTTAGGTTGGGATCATTGTTAAAACCAAAACATACCCAAATATTTAAACATTTATTTAATGTTCCCTATTTGTTAAACATACTAGTTTACAATATTTAATAAGAAGTAAACATTTTTCTGCTCTTTATCTTTTAGCTGTTTGAACGAAAAGAAAAAAATATAATTAAAGGGTTATTATTTATTTATGTTGCTGCCTATTTACTACTTAACATATGTACATCTTATGGATACTTACAAAATATTTAATAGGTATTTAATTTCAATAATAAAATAGTTTAAAAAAGCACTGGTGATATTCGCAGAGTTCAAGTGTAGTTGAGATACTTTCTTTTTACATCGGTTGCAAGTCACTTATACAAGTTGTAAATAGTTCCTTGAATATCAGGCCATAATACTTTAATTTTAACACAAAAACACACCGAAAAGTCCCAAAAAATAGGAGCTAAATCCCAAACATTTAATCTATTCACAAACAGAAGTATGACGGTTACATTTGCTTCCATAGATTGCTATAAATATTTTTAAACTAATGAAAAGTAAACTAACATTTTGAAAATAAATGGGATATTTCCTCTTTACTTTTTAGTAGGTACTTGAATAGTTTATTCAAATCATCGTAAGATTTTGTTTTATATTTTTTTGATTAGGGGGAAGTATAAAGGATTGTAAATAAAGTTACCTAAAAAACTAATAAAACAGCGCCATCGCGTAGATTCTCCGTGAAACATAGGGGCAAAACTTTTTATATGCGAGATATCCACCCTAGTTACCACCTAAATCAATCGGAAGAGTGACGTCACGACGATCGAAAATTTAAAATAAAAAAAAACGGCTGCACTAATTGAAAAAAGAATTGGTTTTTATAAGTAACTTTTAAACAGCTATCTATAAAATAAAAATGATCTAAAGTCGTTTCACCAGGGATAGGCCCATTACGTGCATATCTTTTAATTCTAGAATATATTTTTCTTTTTTCTTAGCAACACTACAAAATATATGAAAACATATTGATAGTGTGACCTTATTGAAGAATAACTTACATTATTTTGTCTTCTTAATAGAGATTCCCAAATCGAAAAATTGGATTGTAGTTTAATAAAATGTTAGCTATCGTTTTTGAATAAAATTAAACAAAAGTAAGTAAGTTAGACCACTTAACATAATTTTTATTAATAAATTTTAAAACTCAAAACACCCATTGCATTTACTCGATATTAATTGCATATTAGCATATTCTCCAAATTCTGAATTTAATTATTAAAAATAAGAAATTTTATTTCAAAATTATCAGTTTATGTTGCCATGAAAACGACTAATTTTTTTACCGCTTTCCAAAAATTTTTACTGCTTTTTGGCTGTATTAAAGAAAACTCTTCAGAGGTGCATTTTTTATATAAATGAATTTGGTGATATCAACTTATTTTTTGGTCTACTATTTCCAGTTAAGCTTTGTCGGTTGAATTTTACGACTCCCTGCATCTTAGATTGAATTAGTCCAAAAAAGCAGCAAGAACATTTCCATTCACAGAATGCTAAAGATTTTTTTAGAATATATACATATAACAAATTATATAGTTTTTTGGCTACACAATTTCCTTATTTATGTCAGAGTAATTTTAAATCTATCTGCATTTCTAGAAATTTATTAGATTTATTTTCTTCTTCATTTAATTGTTTAAGGTTAAGACAAAGAGTAAATATGTACATTATTTTTATTGTCACTTTTATTAATTGGTGTTTTTTTAAATATGCTAAAAAATTACAAAAATGATAAATAAAAGCGGCCCCAGAACTGAGCCTTGAGGTACCACATATTTTACATATAGAAACTCTGAGAATACATCATTAAAATTTGCAGTCTGCTGTCTGTTGGACAAATATGATAAAATTAGTCTGTTACTGTTTGGTTGGAAAATAATCGAAGTAATGCTGATATATTCTGGCTTTTAGATGTTGAGAAGTTTGTCAGATATAGACTTTGTCACAATTATTACAAGGGACAAATTAGATTGTAGTTCATCCGGTAAAAATGCTTTCCTTAATTATACAACTCAGGCACGTATGAAAACTTTGGGTATCTAGTTACACTAAAACTTTTATTAAATGAATTTTTTATGAGAAAAATTTATTTAAAAAAATTGGGGAGCCAAATTAAAACAATGTAGTATGAAAATTCAAATGAAACAGTTTGATAATTTTCTTAATATATACATTAATTTATAATTTTATAAAAATTACGAGTGAAATCCAAAACTATACCTTGTTTTAGTGTAACAAAAAATAGGTCGTTACTGATAAAGAATGCCATTTTGTCAGTATTTAAAATCTTTTAGTTTGGTCTTTTCTAGTAGTAGCAGGGGTAGATATTCTATCTACAGGCAGAAATTAACATTATAGAAATTATAATTATGACACCTCGTAAAATTAATTAATTTTCTTGTTAAGAAATAAATCACGTTAAGAGTGATCGAATTGCATTAAAACACGGTCATCTCCTTTTAAATCTGTGTCATTGACCAAGGACTTACTTATTATGTTTTAATTAAGTTGAGCTCAATTTCCATTATGATATGATATTCATAATTTTTTTAATATTTTAATAATTTAAAAATCCCAAAAATCTGGAAATTTCCTTGATAAAAAGTTAAATATTCATAATTAGTAATTTTACATGTTATAATTATATTTATAAAAATTCATGTGCATTACTCATCAATTAAATCATAATTCATTTAATGTTTTTACTATAAGTAGTAATTTAGTAATGAATGTGCTTGTTCGTAAAATTATATAAATCAAGGTGATCTAGAGACCAAAGAAGGGGAATTTATAAGATAATAGATGCCGACTTGATTGTTTAATATTATTTCTGATAACGTTGGTGCTATTATTTTCTCGTACATTTTCAAAAATGTTAAATCTTTTAAGTAAGTAAAAATTTTGTTGAATAACTTCAAATGGACAGAAAACCGATTATTTTTTTATATTTTAGGTAAAATGGAATCAAAAAAATTTAGAGCTGCTATTATAACCAACCCAGACCATATAATTGGTTACATGTTAGCTACAATACTCGTGCTTTTGTTTTTAATTTATTTAAAATGGAAGAAACATCAAAGGCGTTTCAATAAATTAGTGGAGAATATACCATATTCAATCAAACCATTTCCAATTATTGGGCACGCACATTTATTCTTGGGCAATTCTCAACGTAAGTAAACCAATAATATAAGTATCTTAATATTCATCATTATTTCTACATCAGAAATTCTGGAGCAAGTTTTTAGACTTGCAGATTTTCCAACTCCCAGTAAAGTTGGGTTATTGCATCAAACATTTATCCTCATTAAAAGACCTGAGGATCTACAAGTGGTTTTGAACAGCCCTAAAGCTTTGGAGAAACATAACTTGTATAGATTTATGAAACCTGGTATGGGGGAGGGATTAATATCAGCACCTGGTAAGTATTTATTGATAGTAAAATAATTTTTTTGACTAAACAATTTTTCGTTTATTTTAAGTACAAAAATGGAAGAAAAACAGAAAGATTATAATTCCTACGTTTAAACAAAAATTTTTGGATCAATTCGTTGACGTTTTTTCAAAACGTGCGGTGATTTTAACAGATGTTTTGAAGAATGAAAATGGAAGAATTATTGATACATCAAAATATGTTTTTAACTATGCTCTAGATGTTTTGAGTGGTATGAAAACACCTAGGTCTGATAAATCGACTTTATAGCTTTTATTTTAGAAACGGTTCTTGGACTTGATATTAATTCACAATTGGATAATACCTGCTTTTATCCAATAGCTATAAGTAGGTAAGTTGATTTGATTTTGTGCTTATTTCAATTTTGGATGTAGCTGGCATAAAATTTCGGTTCAAAATTCTTATTAACAAATCACGTATCGAAAACCTTAATTTTCAAGATAATATTTATTTTTTTATTTTAATTTTTGTACAATCTAATTTTCAGAGGAATGGAAATAGTTTGGCAGCGGATGGTCAACGTTATTTACCAATCAGATTTTATTTTTAGTTTTACGAAAATGTCCAAAGAACTAAAGGAAATACTGAAATTCCAAAATGATTTAACTGACAAGGTAACCTATAATATTATACTTGGTCTAAAAAATTTAATTATATTTGTTATACTTGCAGATTATAAAGGAAAAACAAAATAATTATAAAGAAAAGCAGAAGGAAATTGCAGATAAACCTGAATCAGAATTTGATGGTAATAATTAATTTTCTTTCATAATTTATTCTTTAACTATTTTATTTTTAGAAAATTCAATAGGAAGAGTGTTTTTGGAAATGCTTATAGAGTTAGAAGAGACTGGTGTTAAATTAACGAATCAGGAGCTTCGTGATGAAGTTAATACCTTTATGGTTGCGGTAATTTTACCTTTATATTAATTATTCTTGATCACATTTATAAACTTTTAGGGAACTGATACAACTGCCACTTCAGGCTCTTTCATATTTTTAATGCTTGCACTTCATAAAGATGTTCAGGTAAATATTACCATTACCTTCATTGGAATCGAAATGTAAACCGTATTTAAAAAGTATTCTATAGGATAAGGTTTACAAGGAAGTTATTGATATTCTTGGGTATGAAAGACCAATCAATTACTACGACCTACCCAATTTGGTTTATCTTGAAAAAGTTATCAAAGAAACTTTGCGCCTTTTTCCAATAGCACCTTTCATCGTAAGAACAGCAATGGATGATATTAAGCTAGGTAAGTCAAAAGTTGCTTTTCTTAAATTTAAATTTAGATCTTTAGTTATTATTACATTTTAATTGTTTGTTTTAAATAAGTTATTGAATCGACTTTATATAGATGAAAAGCAGTTTTCAAAATAAAAAGTTAAACATTTTAACATACCAAAAATGTATGGTCTTCCAAAACTTCACAAAACAAGTAGACCTTAAACCTATTGTATCATGTATCAATTCTGTAGACTACCACTTCCAAAAGTCTATAGCTGGTATCTTAATAATCTGAAAGATACATTCAAACATAGCTTAAAAATAGTTACCAATTGCTAGATAAAATTTCTGATGTAACCATACTTCCAGGTTACAAATTAGCGTCTCTAGATGTTGTGAGCATCCCAGAAGAAATGGTAGTTGAGGTCATTAATTTCATGTGGGATGATTTGAAGGTTCATACAACAATAGATTTTTTTTGAATATAGCTATTTTTCTTTTAACAATAATTATTATAAACAGATTTTTTGGGACCCACTGGGGGCCCCCACCAGTCCAATATTTGCGGAATTAGTGGTAGATTTTGTTCTAAAAAAAGCGCAAGAAAAATTACCCTTCAAACTTCCCTTTTTGTACATGCAAACTAATTGGGTTTTGTTTTGAATACTTTCAATTCAGTTAATCCCTACTTACAGTTCACCATTGAAGTTAAGATCAATGGCAGATATAAGATTAATCAATTTTATCCAAAAAATTATCACAGATTTGTACAAAAAACCTTGTGATACCAATCGGGTACTCAGTTATCATAGTAGTCATCCGTCAAACCAAAAAATAAACATAATTACTCAGATGTACAGTAAAATTATTAAATTAAGTCATGAAAGTTTTTTGGAAAAAAACATCAGTGAATTCAAGTTTACTCTAGCTCAACATCATTACCCGTTAGAATTAATTAATTGAATCATTAATAATAGTGCCACAACTCATAGTTCAATTAATAAAGTTACACCAAAGGTATATTTAGGAATTCCATACATCAAGAACTTATTCTATCAATTAAAAAAGTCCTTAGTAACCAACAAATCAAGTATAGTTGGTTACCAAACCAAAATAATAGGTAATGTTTATTCAAAATTCAAGGATAAAGATGAAGATTCAGAAAAATGTGACGTTGTATATTTGATAAAGTGTAAATGTAGTAAATGTAATTATGTAGGACAAACGTCCCAGAGGTTAAAGAATCGAGTCCAACAACATGTGAGAGATTGTAGGATTGTCAACATGAACAAGAAGGAAAAGACAGCACTTAGTCCATACAGATTTGAAACTAATTTCGAGAAAGTTAATATTTTCGATATCGAACACAATTACAGAAAACGAATGTTTAGTGAAATGATTCATATCAATAAAAATGAAACTGTAAATTATGGATTAGATACCCAAAGCCTCAGTAGATTTTTTTGCCATATACTACAAATGTAAAATTAATTTTGAATAATTTTTTCCTTCTTAGTAGTGTTGGGTTGATACTTCTCATTCATTGCGTTCATGTAATAGTTCTAATGTATATGTGATTGTGAAACAAATTTTAAATTATTGCGACAGTTTTCTAATTCTATATTAATTTTGTTTATGGTTGACTAGTAATTAACATAAGTTCAGTTTAATTGATACAGGATGTGTATTCTTGCTCCATGTAATTCATTTATAATTATTTATAATAACATAACCCCAGTATCTATCACATGTTTTAAAATTTCAGTCAGTAAAAAGAAGTAAATGCTTCAGCGTTTTGAATGTTCTCAATTGTGTTTCCAACACACCTGTTATAACACGATCTAAGGTTTTGCGAAAATATGTCATGTTTTTAAGTTACGAGGATACTCGGTGAAATGTGTAACCGCATTTCGCCCGCAAAAGTATTGAAAAATGGTGTTTTTTCAAACCATTTGGTGAGATTACTAATTGAGAAAAATGAAAAATTTTAATTGCATTAGAAAGAACGTTTACTGTGTTAGTACGATAGAAGACGCTTTATTCTATTTTTTTACTCAAAATTGTAAAAAAAAATCTTGAAATGTGCAAAAATATGCTATTTTTTAGACCTTTTTAGCACAATTTTGAGTAAAAAAATAGAAAAAAGCGTCTTCTATCGTACTAACACAATAAACGTTCTTTCTAATGCAATTAAAAATTTTCATTTTGCTCAATTATTAAATTCACCAAATAGTTTCAAAAATCACCATTTTTCAATACTTTTGCGGGCGAAATGCGGAGTTACACATTTCAACGAGTATCCTCTTAAAAGTTGTTGCTAATTGTCAAATTATTTGTTTTTATTGTAAAATTACTGAATGTTAATGTGTACTCATTTCAGGACTGATGATGAGCTCAAAGTTAGGTCGAAACGTTTCAATGTATTAGACTGATAGAATAAGTAAAGTTTTCCGTAACCCGTAACAAGACCAAAAAGTTGTTTACATTAAAATTGTATGTTAATGATACTATCTTTTTTAGAAAAATGCATAATACCCAAGGGTGTTGGAGTAGTCTTAGGAATTGGTCCTATGATGCGTTCAGGTGACTACTACGAAAATCCGTTGGAATTTAATCCTGAACGTTTCGTGCCAGAAGAAATAGCAAACAGACATCCTTACACGTTTCTTCCATTTTCTGGAGGACCAAGAAGCTGTATAGGTTGGATAGAAAAATTATTACAAAAAATCTTATCTTTAATTTTTATTAACTTTTATAGGTATGAAATATGGAATGATGAATTTAAAAACTTTGATAGCAACAATCGTAAGAAAATACTCCATGGAAACTACATACAGAAGTGTGGAAGATATAAAATTGATGGCAAATATTGTTTTGAAACCAGTTAAGGGATTTCCACTAAAACTTACCGAAAGAAAATAGTTTATAATGTTTTGTTGATTATTAAAGATATATTTTTTAAATAAAACAGTTTTTATTTCCTTATTTTACAGATTACCATAAGAATTAAGAATGAGTTTTAATTTCTTCTTATTGCTTTTATAGGATATCCTTTGACTACTTTTATAAGAACTGTTACATCGAGTTCAATATCTTCAATACTTTTATAATCAGTTTCAAATCGAAACTCCCTGACGCACATAGGTATTATTGTTTTAAGAGACATCATTGCATAATGTCGACCTAAAAAATGCTTTTTTTGGTAGTTTTATTTAAAAATTGGACGAATCATTACCTATGCAGTTTCTAGGACCAGCGGAAAATGGTAAATAACTATAAGGTACTCGCTTTTTGATTTCCTCGAGCGTAAATCTTTCAGGATTAAACGTTAGAGGATCTGGGAAGTATTTCTCTGAACGCATTAACGTAAATATACCAAGCAAAATATCACAACCTTTAGGGATGGTACATGTGGCTAAGAAATGGTTTAAAAATTAGAGGAAAATAAATAATTTTATAATACCTACTTAATTTTACATCTTCTTCCACTTTTCGTGCTATAAATGTTCCTATTGGAAATAACCTCATAGTTTCCTTGATTACTTTATCCAAGTAAACAAATTTATCAATATCAGTGTAAACTACTGATCTTGTTGGACCTAAAACATCCATGGCCTCTTCGTAAACTTTATCCTAAATTTTATGGTTACTAATTTTTGGTTTTACAATATTTTTGATTTACCTGAATTTCGGGATGCAATGCCATCATTATTAGTACAAAACTCGCAGTAGACGATGAAGTCTCACTTCCCTGAAATTTATATCACATAAAATATTTCATAAAAGTGTAGAATTAAATCACTTACAGCTACAAGAAAGGTTTTAATTTCATCAAGTAACTCCAAATCAGAAATTTTATTTGAAAATTCTTGTGTTTGCAGGAGATTCTCAATTAGAATTTTATTTTTTGCAGAATCTAAAAGAGAAATATGTTGTTATAATTGCTGAGTTTAAATAAACAGATAAAATACCTAAGTCCATATTATCTTTTAATTCTATAACATATTTTTCTCTTTTCTTAGCAATTCTCTACAAAATATTTGAAAGTATATTGATAGTGTGATATTTTTGAACTTACTTCCTCGACCAGTTTAGAAGCATAATTTAAGATTATTTTTTCTTCTTTATACAGACTCGTAAATCGAAAAATTGGTTTGAAGTATAAAAAAATATTTGCTACTTTTTCCATCATAATATCTCGTGCTCTAAAAAAAATACAAATTTTTGAATTTTTAAAAATTAATTTTTAAAATTACCTTATTAAATAGTTACACAATTTAGTAGTTTCTATTTCTGAATCAATCGGAATGCCCATAGTGGTTTCTATTTAAAATATGTTATTAACAAGAAATTTAATTATAATATTTTCGGTTTTACCAAAAATAACATCAGCGCCGTATTTAAAAAACTGGAAATATAAATCAAATGTTTTTCCTTCAAATTTTGCAATTTCTTCATTAAATTCAATCGATTTTTTTGCAAACACTTCAACAAATTGATTTAACAGAACTTGGCTAAATGAAGATTGGACTATTTTCCTATTTTTCTTCCATTTAAAGACTACAAATGATTAAATTTGGCATGTAGTACCCTATAATTAAATTTTAAAATACCTGGTGCTGTTAATAATCCTTCTCCCATGTAATCTGTAATAAGGTCGTAAAAATAATTCTTCCCCATACATTTTGAACTTGCAAGTACAATTTGCAAATCGTCTGGGCGACATATTAACACTAAGGGGTTTAATAATTTCATCTTTACTGGCGTTGAATCTACATCATGGTTTAACATCAAATTAATCCATTCTAAAAAAAATCATGAATATTTTATTAATTTACTTGTAAATAATTTGAATGCTAAAATAAAATACTTACTGCGCCTATTGACTAAAATATGTAGAGCAGTTCCAAATAGTGGCAACGAATTTAATCCTTTTATATCTGGAATTTTTTTTAGGTTTCTGTTTTTTTGTGATTGGTCAAATAGATAGAGGCCAATTATAAAAGTAAAAATTAAATAATAAACCACTAATAACATTTTAATGAATGTTTGCTGAGTTTTAGATTTCGAAATAGTAAAGGGATTTTGTTAATTTTTTCAGTTTTATAGTTTTACCTCATTAAACTACAAATTACCATGAAATATGATTATGAATTTCATATTATTTTTAAATAACTTGATTAATATATGTGTGCTATAGGTTATTACACTACTTCATACTTCATATACTTATATGTGTAATATATTACATATTTACATAATTATCGACTAGTTTATCCATATATTTTAATGTCAATGGTTTATAGTTTATTAATACAAATTATTATTAGAGTGTGTAATTGTAAATATTAACTAATGCTCGCATTGGACTAAAAATAATTATTTGGTGGAAAATTCAAAAATTTTTGAAAATCTTTGTTATGAACTTTTATGACATTTCCAAAAATTTTCTCTTGCAAACTTTTAAAATTTATATCTCAAAACCAGCCAAATGATTTTTTGTAATGTCTAGGTATGTATTTTACATATTTTTATTATTTAAAAGTAGTTTTATATAGGCCCAAGGTGAGACCCTTGAGGGACACGAGAGGGAACCCTAATTACATTAATCAGATACAAAACTTTTAACCAAAGCCCAACTCATCCAACTTGGAAACAATAGCATCATAATTGACATGATCTAAGGCATTGGAGAAATAAGTATAAAGTGGATCAACTTGATACTTCCTCTTTAGGGCTACAGACAAGTAAGATTAAAAAATTAACAAGTTGGTTCTAGTTTACCTACCAGAAAAAATCCTCGATGCTTGTAAATAATTATGTTCCTGGACAAATATTTAATCTGCTCTGCAATAAGAAAATCAAAAGTTTTGGAATTGTGGACTGGATAGAAATTTGTCTGTAATTTTTTACGTCGGGCCATTTCCCTTTTCTTATACAATGGAGTTAAATAACTTGATTTCCAAATACTTGGAAACACATTCTCATCCAAAAATCTATTGAATAATATACATTCACAACTCTTCAGAAATATACTAGATAGTCCATGTGATGTTCCATAATATTTTTAATGGAGGTGGCCAATTATTATAAAAATTAAAATTTGTTTGTTACCTACTTCACATATGATTGGGAATACTGAAAATTTGCTATTTTTCAAAGACAAATTATCGGAAACCTTTTGGAGTTGATTTTATTTTTTTTTTGTTTTATCAATATTTATTTTAGATAAGTAAAAAGTTTTCGCAATCTATGTCAAAATTAATTTTAATAGCTAGTTCAGCAAACTAGATGGTCCATCTCTCCAAAAAAAACCAGGATGGAAAAAATCGTTCTATAAACGTGTTACTTAGTGGAATAGCCATTGCTTTGGAGATTATTATTTCTTTCGCCCAGATCTTCATATGTTTTAAAAATTTCGACTGCACTGGCTTTTGGATATAATCATAAGTTCAGTTATAAATTTCTTTCGATTCAAAAATGATTTTTTTGTTCATTTTGCTTTCATCATTTCAACCGTGAATTTAACTAACTAATAAAGTATAAAATGAATCTGGAATAGTTGGAGTGATCCTCCAGTTTATTTTCCAATGATTTTGTCTCATTCGTCTTGCCCATGGTTGATTGTTTTATTGGTGACCTTGATGACAACATTTTATCAACTACTTTGGACCAGATTTTATAATAAGGACTTATTGACCATTTGTGAAAAGTCCTTATTAAAAAAATTAGAACATGATTGAAGTTCTCTTCTGTTACTTATTGAAAATTCTGAGTATTTTTTAATGACTAACTATGTCATATCATAATAAAGAATAAAACGTGGCAGTTATCATATTTTAAAATATTGTATAATTGTACTATCGATAGTTTACTGCTGCATTATCTGCAGTGTATTAAATAACATTATTAACAGATAGTCATACTCGTCCAGAAATGACAATTTCTTCTTTGTTATTTCTTCAGGAGATCATCAGTATAAAAGTCAAGAATTTTATTTTTTACGCCTTCTTCTGGTACACAATATTCTTTTATGTTTGCCTTGATTAGAAAGGCTATAGCCGGGTAAGCATGGGCAATGTGCCTAATGCACCGATTTTGTTAATTTTTATTTCAGAGTTGCTTTATTAACTAATATTAAGTTTCCTCAAATTTTGGCTTCGGAATGTACATGGTCTTCTTAAAAAAAAGGAATTTTTCCTGGAATGAAATATATTATAGAGATGCTAACTACTTATAATTGGTATTTTTTACGATTTTTGGTATACAGGAAAATAAAAAAAAAAAAAAAATAAAAATTCCAAAATAAAAAAAAATATTTTATCCTAAGGGGACCATCACCATTTTTTTGTCAAATATTCCACAAATCTACTTCTATAACTTGTATGAATCTTAAAATTGTCCATTGAGTATAACATATTAATTTTTAGAAAAAAGGTTGGAATTCATTTAATATGTCAATGTTTAAAATAGTTATTTATTTATACTAATACATATAAATGTAATCAAGGTAATAAAAGTCACTTATTTGTTAACAATTTTACAACGTTGACATTATTTAATGTATCACAATTAAATTCAAGACCAAACTTATATAAATATTATTATGTTATACCCAACGAACAATTTTCAGATTAATACAAATGATAGAAGTAGATATGAGGAATATTTGACAAAAAAAATGGTGATAAAATATTTTTTTTTAATTTTTAATTTTTAATTTTTTTTTACTTTTCTTTATTTTCCTGTAAACCAAAAATCGTAAAAAATACCACTTATTAGTATTTAGCATCTTTATATTATATTTCATTCCAGGAAAAATTCCAACAACTATTACTGAGATTTTTTTTTAAATCAATTTTATTTTTTTTTAAAGAAGACCATGTACATTTCGAAGCCAAAATTTGAGGAAATTTAATGTTAGTTAATAAGGCATCTCTGAAAAAAAAATAGCAAAATCGGTGCATAGGCACATTGCCAATGCTTACCCGGCCACAGCCTTTGTAAAAAATGACTTGTTTGTTCCACACCTTAAAAAACAATTTTGTAAAATTAAAAACTATAAAAATATAATACATAAAAACTATTTTGGAAAATCCTTTGATGAACTTTGATGTTCAGAATAATTTGTTTTCATATGGCTTCTTCTCTTCGAAGAAAGAATATGTTTGCAATTTATTATTTGATGGCTCCTTTGTTCCTTCAATAGCTCCAGTTATGGGTTCATCGGAGATATCAAATAATCAACATCAAAAGAATATCTCAACAGGTGTTGCCGAAGTTGAAGATCAGGTTGAGGAATCACCTGAAGATGAAGAAGAAAACGGCAAGGAAGAAGTGGAGCATGTTAAGAAAGGACGTCAACGTAAACCAAAGAACGCTCCTGCAGAAAAAAAGGAACCAGCTAAAAGAGGAAGACCTGATAAAAGGGGCGCAGATAAAGCTTAGGAAGCAATCTTTGATGATATGAAGAAAGCAACTAAAAAGACTGAACCAGAGACTGAAGATGACAAAGAAGAAGATGACAAAGACAAAGAAGAAGAAGAAGAGGAAGTCAAATAAAAGAAAGAAGATGCTGAAGAAAGGCCTAGACGTGGCTTTCGGGCACAAAACATGAACTACAATAAAAATGCTGGTGGCATTCGTAGATGATTTTTTTTTTCTTAACTTATATTTTAAGCTGTATTCAACCTTATTATTTATTATTATTATTAATTTCTTTACATTTTTGTAAAATTATAGGAAAAAAATAAGTTGTTATTATTATTATAACTAGCAGTTATATTATTATTATTAATTAGAAAAAGCAGATTTAAACAACATTACAAAAAAAATGATCAGCTTGTATTTCTTCTTATGGCTCTGATGGGATATCCATTAACTGCTTTGATAAGAATTGTTACATCCAATTTAATATCTTCAATTCGTTTATAATCAGTTTCAAATCGAAATTCTCTTACGCAGGTAGGAATTATTGTTTTAAGAGACATCATGGCATAATGGCTTCCTAAAATATAATTTTTTATCAAACTTATAAAGAAAATCAAATTAATACCTATGCAATTGCGAGGACCTGCAGAAAATGGTATATAAGTATAAGGAGGTCGCTTTTTAATTTCCTCCAGAGTAAATCTTTCTGGATTGAAAGTAAGAGGATTGGGGTAGTATTTTTCTGAACGCATTAAAGCAAATATGGAGAGGATCATATCACAGCCTCTAGGAACAATACATGTACCTAAAAATTAGGAAATTCATTAAATGCCAAATATTTTACTTAAATACACTTACTTAATTTTACATCGTCCTCTGCTTTTCTTACTATAAATGCTGCAATTGGAAACAACCTCATAGTTTCCTTAATTACTTTATCTAAATACTCGAATTTATCAATATCAGTGTAAATGACTGGATTTGTAGGACCTAAAATATTCATGACCTCTTCATAAACTTTTTCCTAAAAACAACGTTTACGAATTGAATTAAAATTTGGTTTTATTTAACCTGTATTTCAGGGTACATGGCCATCATTAGTAGAACTAAGCATGCAGTGCTAGCTGTGGTTTCACTTCCCTAAATTTAAGATTATAAAAATTAATTAATTAATTAAACATTTTATAAACTTACAGCTATAACAAAAGTTTTAATTTCATCAATTAATTCCAAATCAGATATTTTATCTGAAAACGCTTGTGACTCCAGAAGTTTATCCACCAAAATTCTATTTTTTTGAGAAGCTAAAAGAACGCAATTAAAAATTTAACAAAATAAATATAAACCTACCAAGATCATTATATTTTTGGGTTTTAAGAAATTGATCTTTCTTTTTCTTGAGATTCTAAAAATTAAAATTAAAAAGAACAATGAAATATACAGTTCTTAAACCTACTTCTTCAACTAAAGTATAAAAATTACTTAAAATTTCCTTTTCTTCTTTATACATATTTGTAAGGTGAAAAATTGGATCTAAATATAAAAATACATTTGATATTCTTTCCATTGCAATATCTCGAGCTCTAAAATATAAATTTTATAAAAATATTTTACTCTAAATAAAATATTACCTTATTAAATGTCCACATAATTGTGAAGCTCTGGTCTGAGTTTCCATTGTAACATCCAAAGTGGTTTCTATTTAAAATAGGATCTAAATAAAAATATTACTACGATAGTATTTTCTTACCAAAAATAGTATTAATGGAATATTTAAAAAAGTAGGGATATAAATCAAAGGTTTTTCCTTTAAGTTTATCGATAGTATCATTAAATGTAATTGAATTTGTGGAAAATATTTCAACAAATTGATTTAATATAACTTGATTGAATGTGGTTTGTACTATTTTCCTATTCTTTTTCCATTTATGGACTACAAATTCATGTTTTTGAAAATTATTAATAAATTCAGTATGTTTTAACCTGGTGCTGTTACTAATCCTTCCCCCATGTAAGGTCTAATAAGGTCGTAGAAATAATTTTTAGCCATACATTTAGAGCTGGTTAGCACAATTTGCAAATCTTCGGGTCGAGATAAAAGAACAAGAGGGGTTAATAAGTTCATCTTAACTGGTATCGAATCTACATCGTATGTTAATACCAATTCGATCCATTCTAAAAAAGTAAGGTAAAAATAAAACCAAAATATCATTTATACATACTGGATCTATCAAAAAGAATATGTAGCGCTTGTCCTAATAATGGAAATTTAATTAATCCTTTTATATTTGGAATATTTCGTAGATTTTGATTATTGCTTGGTTGGTGTAACAAATAAAGTCCAAAAAGGAACGCGAAAATTAAAAAATAAATAATGAATAACATTTTGTGTGTCTTAAAAAATGAGCATTTAATTTGAAAAACATATTTACCGAATCACGCTTTTATAGTTTACTAAGTTTATTTTATTGATACATATTAATTATTTTTAACGATAATTTAATTATATCTAGCCCAATAAAAATAAATTTTATACTCATGAATGTTGTATGAATATTGATTTACTTTCAGTAATTAATGGAATTTTTATAAAATTATTAAATACTAAAACAAAATTTGTATTTTTGTACATGACAAAAATATTAAGAAATGCTGTTAAGGTGGTTTGAACTTTCAGAATTTTTAACTATCAATATTATCGATTTTTTAGGAATAAAGTAATTTTAGAATAATTAAAATTAAAAAAGCTTCTTTTGCCTGATAGAATATAAAAATTTTAAAGACTGAAATAACTCCGCTGCCAACTTGGAAAATTATAAGAGATATCAAACACAAAAAAATCCCAAAATAAATAGAAAGTGGAGAAATAGTAAAAATCATTCTTCTTGTTTGGATTTAGGTTTAAGGTTTAATGAAATTAGTCCATAAATGTATACGAGATTTTTTATCCACATCTTCATTTCCAAAAACGCCCGAGTCTTCTACAGTGACAGAAAGCCTTGCTGAAATAAATCTTCAAGATTTACTAGATTATATGACAAAAAAATAATTTGGCAAAATCCTATACCATCATCTCCAAGATTCTGTCGTCCAATTAGATTAATATTTACAAAAGAAAGTACGGATATAACAAAAAATAAATAAATTATATCCAAACAAAAATCGAGTGCCTTTGCAAAACAAGATTAAAAAACTGATCTGATCAACTATACTTTTAAACGGAAATATTAGAAATACTACAATTATGCTAGAAATTTTTTAAGAAGGGACTACAATATGGATGTACTAAATACAGACTTTTATTAAGCTCTGATCCACTCATCACCAATATGAGACCCAGAAATAAAAAGAATAGTAAAGTATTTAAAACTGAATTTTTATAAATGGTTATTACTGAGTCTTCCTCAGTAACTACTAAACATGGCATTATAGTGACAATATCACCAGAATAATCAAAATATTAATATTTTAAGAAAGGACATAATACAATATGTTTTTGTACATTTTTTTAATTTTTTTTATTTCTGCACGAGCACCAAATCTTAATTAAATTATATAAATCTTCAATAATGTTTAAAGTCCAATAAGTTCAAAAAACTATTTTGGGCATGTTTTCTTGCTTAATACTCATATCTGCGAAAATTTGGGTATACCATCGAAAACTTTTGAAATATTGAAAATATTCACTGTCTTGTATTGGATTCACTGTTGAACATGTCACCCTACTTAAAGATAAAAGATATTTAGGGGAAATTACACCATTGTTACTTAAAATTTAAGGAATAAGTACTTAAATTCAAAAATTGATACTTATAATTTTAAAGGACAGTGTTAAAATGCGTCTACGAAACAACGTTTTGGATCAATTTTATACCAAATTAACCTAAAACCAATCGATTGTAATAGTTTACAAAATAACAGAATACCTAACCATAGAACAAAAAATGCAATTCAATACAATTGGAAATTTTACCTACCTGTAGGAGGGCGCTGTTTTGACGGAAACCGCTGATCGAAAAGAGTAAAAAAATTCCAATTTTATTTATATTATAAACAAAGGCCCATTATATACATATTTTAGCTCAAAAAACATATTAAACAGGTAATATTCACATTTTTTCAGCCCAAGTATACATATAAGTTAAACGTAATTTGTTTTACTTTTACTCCTTTCGCGTAGTTCATAAAATTCCACTAGAGGGAGTTTAGAATCTAAAAATCGCCAATACCACACAATGCCAAGAACCATCAACGGAAGTCGAAGAAAATTTCACACAAGGAGTCATGAGTCATGATGTACAACGCAATACCAGAAGATTTAAATGACGCACAAAATATAAAAGCATTGAAGATTAAATATTAACACTATACCGGGTGGAAATGAAAATCAGGTCACCTCCATAACTTTTTTATTTATGAATAGAAAAAGTTGAAATTTGTTTGTTTGTGATCTTATCATTGTTACCTGCATTCTCCTCATTTTATTAATCATTTTGTATTTATAAATATTTTTACGTTTTTGGGGTGTAAAACTAATTAGCCTCCTCCCAGTGCACCTTGGATAACGCTAAATGAACTATTAAAATTATTTATTTCTTAAGTTGGAAAATAATACCTATTAAGTCTCTTTATTACAGGCACATGCAAAATAATGCCCCTACATATGGGGTACCAAAATAATCGTAATAAATCATTGCATTTAAAAAAAGGCAGCTATTTGCTAAAATCTTCGTTAACTAAGTTTAAAAATTAATAATTTAAAAACCACTCATTTTTTTTCTAAATACAATTTTATTTAGGTATTTGAATTATTTACAATTTTTAGTACTTTTCACCGACTTCTAAAACATTTTATTTAAAAAAACAAAAATTCGAAAAAATATGGGATATTACATTTTAAAAAACAAAGTTCATGGTGTTTCCGGTGAAACCGAAAGTAATTTCGAAAATAAAAATGCATATAAAACGTGTTTTCTTGAACCATAGAACATATTTGAAATATTTCTATTCATAAATAAAAAAGTTATGGAGTTGACCCGGTTTTCATTTCCACCCGGTATTATAAACAAAAAAATGATGTTTCTCAGTACAAAATAAATAAATTGTATTTCAGAATCATAAAATGTATTTTAGAAACGATCAATTGTATTTTGGAAATCACAAATTTTATTTCAGGAAACTCAATTTAATTTCAAATAGAGCAATTGTACAAAATTGAGGAAGCCAAGAGTGATTGTGCACGTGAATCTCAACAAAACATACAATTTATCAAAAAATGAGCTTTGTCAATTTAACATTACACCAGTAACAAGCTTAGATCATTATTCACCAATGTTAAACCCAGTATAAGTACATATATTATTAAAAGACCACTCCGGAATTCTCCTCTTATGGCTACTGGTGCTATGGATCAAATAGGTAATTAAAAATTTCTGCGGCAAAATTTACTTTGAAATTAATGAATTTTGATTTTAAATTGATGTTTTCTGAATTGATGCTCTTTGAAATACAATTGATGATTTCGGAAAATTAAATGATCTTTTCTAATATGCAATTGAAAAAGGTATAGTATTGATTATTTTTAGCAGGCTACAATAACACTGTTTATGTACTAAATTGTTACATTACATACCTTTATTTTATAAATATTATATTTTTAAGTTTATATGCTCACACTATGTTAAGAAGTTATGTGAATTATTACTTAAAAACAAGCAATTTCTTGCTCTATAAAAGTAAATATCACATAAATAACTTTATTACCTATACATTTATAATTGTCTCTTCTTGTTTACAAAGCATAAAAATACATTAAAAGTGGTGATTTTACATTATAAAGAAAATTTATATAAAGTATAACTTGCTTTGTAATATATAACATTTAGGTTACATCTACATTAACAAACCAAAAAATGTTAACAGCTATTTTATGTGCTCTAATTGTTTTATCAGTTGTGTTCATATTAAAAGATTATGGAAATGAAAATTTTAAATTGTTTAAGGAAATACCACTACCCACTGTTGTATGGTATATACCAATTATTGGACACACTTTATCTATAATTTTTCATAAAGAAGGTTTGTACAATTGATTATATTATCTTAGTCATTTCACAACAGGGTACTCATAGTTAATTCATTTTTTGCGAGGTCATTTTTATAAAGCAGGTTTATATTCAATTATATTGAGGTAATTTACACTGAAACTTGGAAGAATTTGGAAATTTCTTTTTTTTATAATCCTCTAGTTAGTTAAAGGGTTCTTTCATGAAAAGTTGATTGAGAATCTAAAAAGCAAACGATTAAAGTATTTTTTCTAGAAATTTTCAAAATGATTTATACCTATGATCCTGATGTTTCACCAGTGCGTATAGAATTTTTGGATAAAAAAATTGTTTTTGTTTGTCGACCAGAAGACATCCAAATAGTTTTAAACAGTTCAAAATGCTTATCTAAGAATTATTTTTATAAATTTGTTGGAGCCTACATCGGAGAAGGTTTACTCACAGCACCAGGTAGGTCATAATTTGATCGATTTCGAAAAATGCAAGAATATAATAGTTTTTACAAGCCTTTCAAAATTATGCATAATTATTTAATAAAAAATTGAGTAGATAATTGCTAAAATACTCAAAATTTTTAGTACACAAATGGAAAAAAATAGGAAAATTGTGTTACCTACATTTAACCAATTTATACTCAACCAATTTGTCGATGTATTTGCTGATAGAGCAAAGGTTTTCACAAAAGTTATGGATAAGACTGATGGAAAAACCTTCGACATTTTTAACCCAGTTTTTAATTACACCCTTGATCTTATCTACAGTAAGTTGTTAAATAATTATATAAACTTAATTTTTGCACATTACAACATTAAATAAGTTTCGAATAGTCTCGATTAAAAGCGAGTATTGAAATTACTAAGTAAATATGATGATTTTTCTAATTAAAAACAGTTATTTTGTGCAACAAGTGCAAAAACTGTATAATATCTGCAAGCAACGTAAAAATTTTACAACTTAAAATTAATGACACATATTGAAATTTCTAAATTAGTCATGCTTTTTTGCTCTGGTGTACAAAAGCATTACTTAAGTCATGCTTTTTTGCACTAAGTAATGAAAACTGAACATAAATGATCTACTTTTTGCACGATCGTAGAAAAACTTAGTTTGTGCCTCAATATTTCTATTTGTTATTTTGGAAATTTCTAATTATTTGAAGAAAATGCCATGGGTTTATCGCTTGATTCACAAACACAATCTTCAAGAGTTACTATAGTTACAACGAGGTAAAAATCTAAATTATTCGTTTAAGAAATATAATTTATTAAAAATTTTAAAGAGCCCGTGATGCAATAGTTGCAAGACTAACTAATGTATTCTATATTATTGATTTTACATTTCAATTCACAAAGTTATTTAAATTTAATTTCCAATAATAGGTTATTAATGAAAAGAAAATTAAATTCGATAATAACAATTATAAATCCGAGTACAAATGTGAGTAATTAAGATTTTATAATATTAATTTATATATCAATTAATAATAGGTAGAGATAAAAATGTGATTTTTCTTGATAAATTAATGGCCCTAACTCAAATCACTGATAAATTGACGGATACAGAATTGGTTGATGAAGTAATAACATTCATTGTTTCGGTAAGTATTTAATTACAATAAACTAACAATTTTTTTTGGTTAATTTCATAGTCCAATAAATTGGTAGTTTTGGTTTGATCTTCAGCTTCATAAGTTATCAAAAAATTTTGTTCAGAATTCTTACGAATGGGTACTTGTAGATTTGGATAAGTGGTGAAGAGATCGGTGAAACTTCTAAATTCAATCCACGTTTAATAAAAAAATATTAGAAATTCTTAATACTATCCTAATATTTTTTAAATATTTTAGGGAACTGATACAACTACGCTCACTGCAAGCTTCGCTTTTCTTATGCTAGCAATGCATCCTGACATTCAGGTAATTTTTTAGACTAACCTTAAAAGTTTAAGAATTATACAGGGTGTCTCACCTTTTTTCCAGCAAAAAGTTCTTTAGATACTAAATGTCATTCTGAACAAAAAATTTCCTAGGAACTATTATGTTTTTTCGACTCGACGAGAATCTGGGTATTAATTTTACCGAGGGAAATTTAACCTCTTCGTTCACTTATTTTAAATACACCCAATATTGTCAAAAAATGGGCTATACAAAAATAGTGGATTATACAGATATTGATAAATTTGTATATACAGAGAAGTGTGTTAAAGAAACTATAAGATTATTTCCTGTAGGACCTTTATTGGCAAGTGAAGTGGATGAGGACGTAAAATTAAGTAATAGAACCAGCTTAGTTTACTCTTAAGTTTGATCCTGAAAGGTTTACTCCTGAAGAAATTAAAAAAAGAACCCCTTATACGTATCTACCATTTTCTGGAGGACCAAGAGACTGCATAGGTAAGACTGTTTGAAAATATACCTTGATTTGGCCTTGATTACTCTGTTTAGGTCGTCATTATGCAATGGCTGCACTTAAAACTTTAATTTTAATGTCAGTAAGGGATTTCTGGTTTGAAACTGATTACAAGAAAGTGGAAGATATTGTGTTGCGATACACGTTACTTGTTTCTGTAGAAGGTGGGTTTCCTATCAGAGGTTTAAGAAGAAATGGAAAATCATAAAAATTAACTATAAAAATTTATTAAAATATCAAAGGTTTTTATTGTTTTTCCTTTATTTCTTTTTCTGGCTAAAAGGTGTTTACTTTTTTTATGTGATATTTCTCATCACCTTCTATTTTCTTCAAATTGTCCTGCTTAATTGAATAGTGAGTTGAAAGCATTAATTAAAGAAAAAGTATGTATTAAAAAACGGTAAATAAAACAACTTTCCTAAAACCATGTTTTATAATAATGTACAAAACCAACTTGTTGCAACATTTTTTCAATCGGTATATACTTTAAAATTCTCTACCTACAATTCCAACTCATTGATGAAGCAAGATCTAATTGATCCGTGCTACAAATTCCATATAGATAAATTATTAGTCTTCAATGGTATTAATGCTATGAACTATGAACAAATAATTATCGAAAGGTCCCGATGGAATACCAAACGTGTTTCTAAAAGAGTTTAATTTTCAACCAACTAGCTTGGTGTTTGAAAAATATCATTATAATGGAATAAAATAGTTTTGTTGAGGAACTCTCTACAGTTTTAAATCTGGTGTTGTATGAAGACTTCATTTCAAATGCTATGGAAAATGGCGAAGAAGTAGATTCAATCTATATGGAGTTCTCGAAAGCTTTCGACAAAGTCTATCATGAATTAATGGTAAAGAAAATTGGTCAACAGCAAAATTTTTTTAGGTAGTAAATGTCATTTTGAACAATAAAAATTTTATAAACTAATATTTTATTTGAATCCACAAAAGTCTCATTACTTTTTGTCACACCTGTATAATTTTTTTTGTTATTAATATTTTTATTAAAATCAAGTATGCTTTGGATTTTGTCTGTAATTTTACCCAATAAGTTGTTCATTTTGGTTGGGGAAATATAAAAGGCCCTTCTTAGTTTTTAAAATAATCAAAATAGCAAAATCAAAACTATATTTGATTAAAATAAAAGAATAACGAAAAGAAGAAAATTATCTTGGTGACCCATAACAATAATAAATAAATTTAACTTTAACCTTGTTGTAACTTTTTGAGAGTCGAAAAAATTTTTAAATTTTTTGTTCAGAATGACAACTACTACCTAAAACATGTACAAGAAATTAGGACACCCGGTATGTAGATTTAAAAAAAATTATCAGGGTGATTGAGAAATTTAAAATGATAAATTTCCTAACCATTCTAGGTATTTCAGACATTTTTTTAAATTCCATGTTGATGTTTCATCAAATATGTGTTAAAGAAAGAAAAAAAAAATGTTTTTGATAATATTATGAATAATAACACTTTATTTAATCTCGTGACTAGTTTCGGTATTTTTTCTTTGTTTTTCTAAACTAAATATTTAAAAATTTTCAAACACCAATAAAACATTTGACACAATTAAATACCTACCTAACCTAACCCACAATGTACATGAACGGCGAATCGGTGGTAAAATCATAAGAAAGAAATGAAGAATAAACGTAGTATTAAGATAGATTTTAAGTTTCCAGGTTTAAAAAATAATCACCGACATTTCCCTGACTTTTACAGAATTTTCAAAAAATCGCTGATAAATCCAGGTTTTCCCAGTTTTCCAGGTCGTAGGACACCATGGTGGCACATCTTTTAATCTATCCTCTCCAAATATCTTTTTTCTATATTCCAGACTATGAAAACACCATCTTCAACTGTGACAATATAACCCTCTGTTTCGGACTTCAAGGATGAGGATTTCAGAAAAGAGAATGTTAGACTTCTGGAAAATTTTCGATATTTTTGTAGAACACTCCACACATAGCTTTTTCAATATGCCCATTGGTAAGTTTTTCCTCCTAGATAAAATATAAAACACACTTATATAACAATACTTAAACATATAAGAGTGTATAAATGAAACAAATAAACAAAATAATATACTTAAAGTTATAGAACATTTACTCTTCTTTCGCGTAATTGACTTTTAAAAAAACTTAAAGTGACATCAAAAATCCTAAAATTGCTATTAGATTTAATTCTACAGTTTAACTCTCGAAAAATTCGAGAGAGAGATTCGTTATACCCGTAATTGGTACTATGGTACCTTAGACGAAGTAAATGCATATATCTAGTATTACAACCACATGGTTTGAACAAGAAATCAAGTTTTTCTAATAATTCAGGACAGTCTATGAAACCATTGACTAATTTGTATATAAGCATCAAATCCGCATTCAACCGTCTACATTCTAAAGTCTGCAAATTTAAACAATCCAACATGAAACCGTGCTGATAACTTTCACTGGAAATTCTCATTTTATAACACATAATCTTTGTAAATTTACGTTGAACACTTTCAATAGATTTGATCAGTCCCTTATAGTGAGGAGACCATATAATAGCACCATATTCCAGTTTGGATCGTACAAAAGACATGAACAGGGTTTTAAATGCATCGGTATTTAAGTCTGTACCGATTCTTGTAATGAAACCTAATAGTTTAAATGCGAAGTTGACATTGTTTAAGATGTGTGACCTGAACGTCAGACATGAATCGAAAAGGATACCTAGATCTTTAATTTCTTCAACTTTGGTTAAAATACAGGCTTTAATACTATAATAGCGATTTGACTTAATTCTTTTGCGCGAAAACGTAATGGATTGACATTTATCCAAGTTTAAGTACAGCCAATTCTGCTCGCACCAGTTAACCAAATTGTCAATGTCATCTTGTACCATTCTTTGATCATCTAACGACTCGATTACTCGAAACATTTTCAAATCGTCAGCGAATAAGTAAACCTTACAATTACGAATGCAATTTTGAATATCGTTAATGAACAAGTTAAAAAGTACTGGTCCACAATGGGACCCTTGTGGTACACCTGATGACACCTTAACAATATCCGAAACAACACCGGATAAGTTTACGCGTTGAGTTCTATCAGTTAAAAAACTATTTAACCAGTTCGTAATTTTCATGGAGAATCCCATATTGCATAATTTGGAAATGAGAAGTTTATGATCAACTCTATCAAATGCCTTGGAGAAGTCAGTGTAGATTGAATCAACCTCCAACTGTTTCTCCAAGGCATCGGACAAGAAGTTATTATATAGTAGAAGATTTGTTAAGGTTGAACGGCCGCTCATAAAACCGTGTTGCTGATCAATTATCAATGGTTTAGATATCCATAATTGTTGTGTTGAAATTAATTTATCAAATAATTTAGGTATTACGGATGCTAAACTAACACCTCTGTAGTTCTTTATCTGTTGCGATCTCCTGATTTAAAAATAGGAGTAATATAACTTGATTTCCATAATTTTGGAAATGATTCATCATTTAAAGATCTAGAAAATAACAAAAATATGGGTCTTGATACTGCAAATATACATTTTTTAATGAAGAAGGGAAGAATTCCATCTGGACCACATGACATTGATTCTTTAGTAGATGATATACTGTCAAAAACCGATTCTAAACTTACGCTAAAAGAATAATTTGAATTAACTACAGAAACGATTTCTGCATCGGTACTGTTCACTATACCATCGATGGGTAGGTCAGAATAGACACTTTGAAAGAAGTCGCCAAATAATTTGACACTATTCTGAATATCACAGCTTGAAATATTATTGTAGTACATAATGTTAGGTATTCCTTTTTGATCTTTAGGCTCTCTAACAAATTTCCAAAAAAGGTCAGGATCCTTATTAATATTGTTCTCTACTGTAAATATATAGCTTCTGTAAAGTGATTTACTTAAATACTGTCATTGTGTACGTAAGTCTTTGAAGATGCTATAATCAACATTATTAAGACTATTTTTGTAAGCTGCATGAACTTCCTTTTTCTTATAGATCAAACTGATAAGTTCGGAGGAGTACCAAATAGGGAAGGCACTAGAACGAACATTTTTAACCGGAATGAAATTCTCTATGATGGAATAGACAATTTCATAAAACTGATCAACACATTTATCAATATTCGGCTGCTGTTCAAATATACTTCCCCACTTAATTTCGGCTAAATAATGATTAATGGAAACATAATCCGCATTTTTAAAATCCTTAATGATAGTATTATTTGTCAGGGATTTATATCGTGTAGCACAGTTTACTATAATCGAGTAAGCTTCGTGATGTACAGAAGAATTACTCATTAATATATCGACCGCTTGACTAACGGAACACTCATCTTTAATATTTGAAAAAATTAAGTCTAAAAATGTACCCCTAGAATTACACAAATTATTAATTTGGAAAAAGTTCATAAATCCAAAACTGCCCGATAACACTTTAGATGGATAGCTGAGGTCGAGTGAAGCATCAAATACTCCGAAGTCATTATTCATCCATTTTGCCGCTGGAAGGTTGTAATCCCCACAAATCAACAGTTTTGATCCTGGATATTTTTCACAGAGTTCTTCAACCGTTGTGCAATGATTTTCATATTTGGAAATATTCGACAGAGGTGGCAGATAAGCAGCACCAATAATAAGGTTCAACACATTAGAAAATGAAACCAAGACAAATAGTTGTTCAACATCATGGTAGGTGATAGGTAACTCCTTAGCTTTTAAGTACTTCTTAGATAGAATCATTACTCCGCCACCTTTAGTTTTTCCAGAGTTGATAGATTTACGGTCACATCTAAATATGTCAAAGTTTTTTAATTTGAACTCGCTGTTATTAATTTCTGGATTTAGCCAGGATTCAAGAACGATAATAATATCATAATCAGATAAAAGAATTGAGTTAGAAAATTCATTAATTTTAGATTTCACGCCACCAAAGTTGTAGAAGTCAATTTTAAGATTTGTGCCTAATCGTTTTTTGACTGATTCTTGGTTTTATTGTTGAATTTAAAAATTTTTGGTTCACCATTTGAATACTTAATAAATAAATCGGATTCACCATTTGCCTTTCTAGCGTTCAACTCATCTATTGTTTGATTAAAACAAACCCTTTGCATTTTCGTTAGGTCATGCTTAAATTTGATCTTACGCACATTCGATTCTTAATTTCTTCTCTGAATGGATAGAAGCTTCGTAGGTATTTCCTTGTCGGGAAATATTGCTTTTAAAGGTCGAGTATTATTGCGCTCAGTTAACTTACCAATACGAAATAGCTTTAAAGGTTTAAATTCAACATTTCCTAATATATCTTTAATGTGAGATATTTCGGAAGCTATTTTATCATCAACTGTTCCAGAAGTAGACTCAGGAACGTTATAAATCATTAAATTTTTTGATCTTCTCTCACGTTCATCTAATTTCGAAATTATTGCAGAATTAGCATTATTAACAATGGGTAAACTTGTGTTATTGGATTCTTTAATTTTCATTTTCTAATGACTTTATTTTCAGTTTAATAGTTTTGAGTTCCTCATTAAGGGATTTAAATTGATTAAGTATATCTTCTTTAAAAATGGAAAACTGATGTTGAAACATTTTAGAGATAGAAGCTTCAGTTATGGTTACATCGGACATACTCGTTGCTTGCTCATGGCGAATGGATGCGTTTAGCTCTGAATCCAAATCACATATCCATCGTTCCCCATTTGGTTTCTTTTCTTCTTTTAAATAAAACGTAAAACTGTCAGTATCTAAATTGGCACACGAAAAGTGATGCCACTTTTTACAATCTCCATTACATTTAATGAATTTTGATCTTATTCCAATAATGTTCTTGCAAGATCCGCAAATCATCACCATACTGATTTAAATTTATAATTAATTTGAGTAAGAAGGAAAATCGGAAAAGAAAACAAAGGTTGGGGAAGACAACAATAAGGATATGATGTGTATTCACAACGCCGGGCCTATGACGTTAACTAACAACAAAAACACAGAAGGCCGCGGATTGCAAGGAGAAAAAAAAACAGGGGTTCTCGGGGTTCGAACCAGTCTTGATTATACCGGTTCATACAAGGTAGACGACTTAACCAATAGACTGCATCAAATGATGGCAAAACTGTGGGTAGCTTAGTAAATATCGACAGCTTTCCGAATCTAACGTTAACCCTAAACAAATATGGCTGATAATTGTAAAAACACAGCTGTTAATTTCAATATTAACCAGTTCTTACCGGTGTATTTTCTTAAGTCATATTAGCCATTTATAAGTAAATCATAGCAAACACCATATTCAACTTAAACCACAAATTTAAATCATCTACTTAGTCACGAAAACCATGAGAAAAGAGGAGCGATGTAAACACGCGAACGTCACGAAAACGAATACAATAATATAAGTATCTTAATATTCATCTTTATTTCTACATCAGAAATTCCAACTCCCAGTAAAGTTGGGTTATTGCATCAAACATTTATCCTCATTAAAAGAACTGAGGATCTGCAAGTGGTTTTGAACAGCTCTAAAACTTTGGAGAAACATAACTTGTATAGATTTATGAAACCTGGTATGGGGGAGGGATTAATATTAGCACCTGGTAAGTATTTATAGAAAGTAAAATACATTTTTTTGACCAAACAATTTTTCGTTTATTTTAAGTACAAAAATGGAAGAAAAACAGAAAAATTATATTTCCTACGTTTAAGCAAACATTTTTGGATCAATTCGTTAACGTTTTTCAAAACGTGCGGTGATTTTAACAGATGTTTTGAAGAATGAAAATGGAAGAATTATTGATATATCAAAATTTGTTTTGAACTATGCTCTAGATGTTTTGAGTGGTATCATGAAAAAATCCTAGTCCTAAAAAATTGACTTTATAGCTTCTATTTTAGAAACGGTTCTTGGACTAGTTATTAATACACAAATGGACCTGATTTTTTCCAAAAGCCATAAGTAGGTAAGTTGAATTGATTTTCTGCATTGTGCTCATTTCAATTTTTATTGATAAAAATAAAACAATTTATTTTTATATTTATATTTGTAAAAAAAATATATTTAAATATATAAAATATAAAAATAATAATAAAATACAAATTCAAACATGTAAATGTAAAGTAATAAGACAGTGATCACATCCAAAAACTTCACTGTGTATAACATTATCGCAGATATTTTCAAAGAATCTTTTTACAATAAAATAATCCAAACGCCATCCAGTATTCTTGCCTTCTTTTGATGCGGGTAAGATTTACGAAAAATATCAACAAACCCAGAAATCAAAAAGTCAGTCATACCACATCTTTCCACTTGTGTAAATCCAGCATTTTTCTTATTTGTTTTGGATTATCCAAATCTATTTCTTCGTGAGCAACATTCATGTCACCACAGATAATTACTGGCTTTAATTTGTCTAATTTTAAAATAAACGATTTAATTTTCTACCTGCATTAGGTATATAAAAAACTGAAACGACAAAAAAGTTTTTAAACTCGGCAGTAATGCATCAGCCTTCGCTATCTTGATCTTTATCACCTATCCCATAAGTAACATTAAGAAGATACTCGGCGAAATGTTTGAAAAGCGTACTTTTCGCTAGTAAACATTGTTTTTTGGGCATTTGTAATCAAAAATTTAACAAAAACGATGCCTAGTTCCAATCAAATTGAATTTAGTTTTCATATAGAATTTTTGTTTTTCATGTAGAGTCTATAATAGTGGCGTACTTTATGAACAATTATAAAAAAAATGCGTTTTTATTTTTATTCATAAAGTACGCCCCTATCATCTCTGTATAGCAATACTAATACGCTGAATTAAGAACTAAGTTGATCTGGGATCCTTAGTTACATTGATATTTTTTATCCAATTTCTTTTATAAAATGTAAACCAATAGAAGCCCAATCTCCAAAAGTTTCAATACTTTTTGGATAAAATATAAAATTACTTCCAAGCTTCTTATATTTTGAAATTTTATTTTTTTCCAATAGAAGCAGCAGCTCGTTTAGAGATAGAGGACGCATTTAAGTAAAACGAGGCCATTGTGTCAATGCAAATAAAATCCCATACTACAGGTTTACCATAACTCCTAACTCCATGGAATCATTGAAATACTGTCTGGTCTTTTACCATCGTCTCTGCTAGTACCTGAAGGTTCTAAAATGGACAGAACAGATATGTTGAGTATCTATGGAGGAATCTAGACGGAGTCCTACAGATATTTTAAAAGAATCATCATCCAGTAAGATGCCCAAAGAGGATATAGATAAGGCCTTAAGCCAAGCCAAGATTCTTTAGAAGTTAGAGCATTTAGGCTTGCCTTTTTAATTAAATCATCAGAAGAATTAAGTAGTTTGTTCAACCATAATTCTAAAAGAGGATGATCCCATGATTTTTGGAATTGCATTTCGAAGGAAAATATGATTAGATTTTGAAGACCAAATGAGTTCCCCTTCAATGAAATTTTTGTCGTTAATATTTTTAAAAAGGGAAGGTAAAATATTTTCGATTTTCATGTTAACACTAGAGTACGAAGAAAGAAAGGCAGGTAATGATAAAGAAGATGCCAATCTTATTCCTAAACCTCCATATCGAATAGGCAATGTTGCTTGAACCCACATATCATCGGTAATATGATTATTTGTTATTTTTTTTAAAGAAAGTTTCAAGATGTTATCGAATTCGTTAATTCTAGAAAAGTCGTGCCAGGTGGGACTACATCATAAAATATTAATAAGTTTACGAATGGCTAGACAATTTTTTAAAATAAAAAAGCAACATGAGCTGGAAGATTGTGTAGACGGGGAGACAAAAGTCTTAAAGAATCTGAATTTTGTTTTAGTCTGTGAGGGGTGTGCCAAGTAGAAACCATTCAGAGTTATTTAAAATATTAATGCCTGGGGCAATTTGGTTAAAATCATGAATAACGTCTTCACTCACCTCGTCCAAAAAATAAAAACAATTCACATTTATCGTTTAGAAGTAAACCAATATCAGCAGAACCTTTAATAATTTTTCTGAGGTTTTCAATAACAATATCAGATTTGTTTCTAATAGAACCATCGTCAAAGTACCAAACGTTAAATTCAGTAGAAATTTATTTTGTTAAATTATCATTATCGCCTAGCTGAACTCCTCGTTCAGAAAAAATACATTCATCACCAAACATAAGAAAAGACGGATCCTTATAACATTGCAAAACAAATGATGATATCTGAGGGACTGTATCTAGAACAATATTCAAAATGTGTTCCTGTCAAACATATTAAATGCATTTTTAAAATCCTCTTCCAGAAGGATTGGGATGTTGGAGTAGGTACGTAGGTGCTGAATGTGTAGTTGCTCCTTGCTTCACAGCCACCTTTACTAACAAAACCAAACTGTACAGGTGGAAAAACATATGCAAGAGCATCTTTAATTTTAAAACCGCAAACCTTAGCAACTAAACGTCTGAAGAAAGTTCCGACAGCAATTGGTCTAATTCCTCCATCTTTCTTTTTTAATGCGCATAAAGAAGCACCATAAAGAATTGGACAAATCACAGGGTTTACATTACCAGAGAGTTTTAAATTACAGAGAGATGTAATGGATTTTAAAAGATTTTCACCTGATTGACCAGAACTGTAACTCAACATGTCTTGAATGTGAGAAGGTCTCAGACAGTCTAATCCAGCAGAAGAGCCCATATTAAAGTATTTAATAGGTGAATAAACTTCTTCTTTAAAAACTTGAAATGTACCAATTTTTATTCGATTTTGGGTGTTAAGAGAGTAAAGATTCAAAAACTGAGTGATCAAAACCAGCAAAATAATCATTTGAAGAGATAATTCCTACGACACCAGAAATATCACCATCAAAAACTTTTCGCAAAAAACGCTTCACGATTTGATCTTCATCGTTATTAATTTTCTTTTTATATAAACGAATATTATAATCTGAATGGATAGCTCTCTCATGGTTCAAATTTTTTATGATAATTGAAGTTATAGATCAATTTTTATCAGAATTGGTAAATGGAATGTAATACATTTAAAGATCGTTTTAAATAAGCCAAGTTCATGTATTTCTTCTAAGTTAATGTTTTTTAAATTTCGAATTATAGTTGTTCTTTCCATGGTTTCGGTGAGCTTTGGAGATATGTAAATTTACTTTGGAAAATAATCCACCACAAATTTTAAGCATGAATTAACATTATCTTCAATGAAGTGATTATATGTTACAAACCAAGATTCCACATTTGGAACATGAACTAAAAACGCAAGCATGGCATTTAAAAACTCCGCAAGATTATTGACCAGGGTGTACATCAGAGCACATAATTAAAAATAATTCAAACTAAACAGAATATCTTAATAATTTGCAGAGCAAAAATTTCGCGATTTTAGTGTTGACACTTGATAGATGACATCAAATTAATTTTTTCAATTAATTATTTCAATTTTGGATGTAAATGGCATAGAATTTCGATTCAAAATTCTTATTAACAAGTCACGTATGGAAAACCTTAATTTTCAAGATAATATTTTTTTTTTATTTTAATTTCTGTACAATATAATTTTCAGAGGAATGGAAATAGTTTGGCAGCGGATGGTCAACGTTATTTACCAATCAGATTTTATTTTTAGTTTTACGAAAATATCCAAAGAATTAAAGGAATTTAATCCTGAACGTTTTGTACCAGAAAAAAATAGCAAAAAGACATCCTTACACGTTTCTTCCATTTTCTGGAGGACCAGGAAGTTGCATAGGTTAGATGGAAAAATTATTATAAAAAATCCTATCTTTAATTTTTATTAACTTTCACAGGTATGAAGTATGGAATGATGAATATGAAAACTTTGATTGCAACAATCGTAAGAAGATACTCCATGGAAACTACATACAGAAGTGTGGAAGATATAAAATTGATGGCAAATATTGTTTTGAAACCAGTTAAGGGATTTCCACTAAAACTTACCGAAAGAGAATAGCTTATAATAGTTTATAATGTTTTGTTGATTATTAAAAATATATTTTTTAAGTAAAACAGTTTTTATTTCTTTGTTTTATAGATAACCAAGTTTTAATTTCTTCTTTTCCTTTTATTAGATCTGCTTTGACTACTTTTATAAGAATTGTTAGATCTTGTTTTATGATTCTTGCACAGTTTAAGTCTTTCCGTAATTTTCGATTGCACAATATTTCAACATGAGTTTATCATTAAAATATATGAACATATCACTTGGGGCGGTGTTCCAGGACAAAGAGGAACAAAACATTAGCATACTCTTAAACCTAAATCTCGCGATTTTTGGACTCGTGACTCTGTTGTCGCAAATGTTCGATGTAATCTGTAATAAGGTCGTAATAGAACATTATTCATCGAGCGAGAAATCAAAGTTATTATTCACGAAGACCGAAATTGCGACACGAGCCTGAAGGCGAATAATAGCTTTTCTCGCGAGTAGAATACTAAAAAATTTTCGCGACATTTTTATTTTTGATAAAATTTAATAAAGCTATTTTTCGTACAAGTGAGCAAAGTGTATGATTTCCATATTTATATTAATTAAATTGTAACACAAAAAAATCGTCATTTTAAATATCAAAATTGAAGGTTATGTCAACCTAAGTTTGCGAGTGCAAAACAAGCACAGTATTGTTATTTGTTTACGCACCAAATTTAGTTGAAAAAATGCAACTTTTAATCACGAAAATGCAATTACCATTCTTATTTTGTCGTAAAAAGATGTCCCCCTGAAGGTAAAAATCGACCTGACAATTAATTACTTTTTCAAGAGTTATTTACGGTGGCTCCTTTTAAATCGAACACCCTGTATACATATTATATGTATAGTTTTTTGGCTACATAATTTCCTTATTTAAGTCTATATATTTTATATCTATATAAATATTTTAAATCTATATAAATTCCTAGTTTATTAGATTTATTTTCTTCATTGTTTAAGGTTAAGACATAGAGTAAATATGTACATTATTTTTATTGTCACTTTTATTAATTGGTGTTGTATCATCTACGTATAAAATAGCATTCGACTGTTTTTCTAAATATGCCAGAAAAACATTTACACAAATGATGAATAAAAGCGGTCCCAGGACTGTTTCTTAAGGTAACCCATTTTTTGCATCTAGAAACTAGTATACATCAATAAAATTAGTAGTCTGCTGCCTGTTGGACAAATATGATAAAATCAGTCTGTTGCTGGTTGGTTGGAATTTAATCGAAGTTATGCTGATATACTTTTAGATGTTGAGAAGTTTGTCCGATATAGATTTTGTCACAATCCTTACAAGGGATTGTATATGTTGTGGGCCAAGTGATTAATCGGGGCAATATTAATAATGCTCGGGCATTATGAATATTGACAATTGAAATTTAATAAATTTGTACAGACATATGATAATTTATCTCATTGCCCGGGCATTATGAATAGTGCTACAGTGCTTCTGGGCACTTTGATAAAATTCACGTCGCATTACCGTAGGGGGATACCAGTTTGCTAGTCTTGCTGTCCAGGAGAAAAGAGCACGTGGCGCGTGGTGTATCACGACATAACCTTTATTTTTTTCTTTAATGTGTTTAAAAAGGTATTTACCTGTTATATATTATGGAGAACCCATTAATATCTGATATGAATCGACGTTTCAACGAACGCCTAAGCGAATTAATGTTATCGAAATGACAGAATACACAAATTTTTACAAAATCAGTTTATTTAGAGATGATACAAAAGGTAAAAGAATCCAAAACTAAATTGACGAATAAAAAACCAGAAGATTATCAGCGTTTACGAAGATTCGATGCTATGACTATTGGAGAAATGGAGAAACTTATTGCGCCTGTAAAAGAAGGTAATTTAACCTTTTTTGTTTCTAGCCCAATGATGCATTTTTGTCTGAAAACTTGAAAAAAAACTGGGAGGCTTGCAGGGGAGGGGGTTACAATTACAAGTAATATCATTTTGTCTTGAAAATATTTTCCCCTTGTAATAAAAATCGACCTGTCACAGCATTTTTTTATGTATTAAATCATTTTTACAAGAGTTATTCAAGGTGGCTTGTTTTAAATTATACAGGGTGTCCCACGATTTGGTTTACAGGCCATATCTCTGTTATTTGAAGAGATAAAAAATCTTTGATGCCATTAAAATATTTTTTTTTAATTTGATTTTTTATCTCTTCTGTAACGAAGATATGGCCTGTAAACCAAATCGTTGGACAACCTGTATATTTTTTAGGTAACCTTATTAGGTATTACACACACATGGAAGAAGTATTCCAGATATTGCATGAATCTCATATTGCAATAGGTCACGGCGGTAGAAACAGGACGGAGAAGGAGTTAAATTCTAAATATAAAAATATCACGAGGGAAATGATTGTCATCTATTTAAATTTATGTATGACTTGCGAAAAAAAAACATAATGTTCCAAAAAAAGGCTTAGTCGTAAAACCGATTCTTAGTAAGGAAATGAATGCAAGTCGATTTAATCGACATGCAGTCGCAAGCTGATGACCAATATAAATTTATTCTTGTTTATCAAGACCACTTAACAAAATTCGTTCAACTGAGACCGCTTAAGACCAAAAGAGCCGAGGAAGTCGCACATGTACTTTTAGATATTTTTACAATATTCGGAGCACCGAACATTCTGCAGAGCGACAATGGCAGGGAATTTGCCAATAATATTGTCGAAGATCTTTGTACTACATGGCCCGAATTAAAAATAGTACATAGGAAACCCAGACACTCTCCAAGCCAAGGGTCCGTAGAGAGGGCAAATCAGGATATAGAAAATATTCTATTTTCATGGCTAGAGGATAACAATACAAACAAATGGTCAGAAGGATTGCGCTTTGTTCAATTGAAGAAGAATCGAGCTCATCATACTGGCATAAACTGTAGTCCATATGAGGCCATGTTCGGAACTAAGTTAAAAATCGGTCTAAAAAGCTCTTTACCTGCAGATGCTCTGGCTAATATTAATTCAGAGGAAGACTTAGAAGCCCTTTTAAATAATACGGAAAATGTGCAATCTGATGAAAACTTCACAGAACAGTTACCTGGCCCAAGCGAAGTTTCACCATCCTTTGATGTACAAGAAAATTCAACTGAAGAAACTATTTCGAAGTGTGACAGTCAAGAAATTCCTTCGGAAGAGTCAGGGACCATTGAAGATAATGAAAATGTTGAAAAGAGAAAAAAAGATGTTAGAAAAATTAGGCAAATGGCTTTAGATAGTTTAAAAAAAACAAGCTGGGAAAATGCTTAATACTTCCAATTCCAAATTTCACCCGGCGAAAGTAGGTGATACAGTTAGGGTTAGAGTACCAGATGTAGACCGAGCTCGTAGTGATGGAAGAAACATATTGGCTATTATCATTGAAATAACTGACGCAAAGCTATATAAATTAGGAACAAAACATGGTATATTAAATCAACATTATTCTAGAAACCAATTCACCATGTGTAAAGAAAACTTTATTTCTGTCGAAGAAGTTCCATGTTCGGAGATTTCGCTGAGAGAATGCGCAAGAATGTCATCTAGTTGCGGGGGTCAAGGATATAAGCGATGTAGTTGCAAAGGCGGATGCAAAACTGATAGGTGTACTTGCCGCAAAGAAAAAATAATGTGCAATTCTAAATGCCAACAAAGTTTAAACTGTTCCAACAAATAGATGAATTTGAAATAATATTTTTTTCCACCATGGTTCTAATATACAGATAGAGAAATTATGGTACATATTATTAAGTTTAAGTAAAAAAATATTTAAAAAGTAATTATTGAGTTGATTTTTATTGTTTCTTAAATTTTATTTTTTTTTGAGAATTATATTATGTTTATCCTATATTATTTTAATAAATATTACGTTACAATTTTTATTGAAATAAAAATTATTAAAAGAAAAATGATTTATTCACTCTGCCCAATATATAAAGTGCATTATTCATAATGCCCGGGCAATTTGATATTTTTATAATATTTATTATCTTGCCCGATCGTTTTAGGCTTTTTTTATATTGCCCGGGCATTATGAATAATGCCCCATTAATCACTTGGGCCATAACATATACACTAAATTAGACTGTAGCTCATCCGGTAGTAGTAAACTTTTATTTTAGTAAATAAAACCTTATTATTTTTAATTTTTAAGATTACTCCACCCGGACTTAACATTGAAATGAGTAAAATAATTGCATATTATAATTAGACAACTCAGGGACGTATGGAAATTTTAGGTATCTAGTAGCACTAAATTTTTATTAAATGAATTTATAATGAGCAACGCTTATATAAAAAAATGATAGCCATATTACAACAATGTAGTATGAACATTCGAAAGAAATTTTTGCCGTGCTTTTGATTGTGTAAGTCCTATGAGATCGTTTGTCGCATTAAAAAAGAAATTTACAATTCCAAAACCATAATTTCTACTATACCCTAATTTATACTAATTTATAACTTAATAAAAAATTCGAGTTAATTCCAAAACTATACCTTGTTTTGGTTTAACAAAAAATAGGTCGTTACTGATAAAGAATCCGATTTTATCAGTATTTAAAATCATTTAGTTTTAGCTTGTCTAGCAGTAGCAGGGGTAGATATTTTATCGAAAGGCAGAAATTATTTTTAGAATTTTTTAAATGTTTTTATCATAAGTAGTAATTTAGTAATTATTGTGCTTGTTAGTAAAATTATATAATTCAAAGTGATCTAGAGACCAAAAAAGGGGAATTTATAAGTTAATTGATGCCGATTTGATTGTTTCTGAAAGCGTTTGTAAAATGCTATTATTTTCTCGTACATTTTCAAATATGCCAAAAATTTTTAGCAAGTAAAAATTTTACTTGAATATTATATTATATTATTTATATTTTAGGTAAAATGGAATCAAAAAAATTAAAAGCTGCAATAATACCCAGTCCAGACCAAATAATTGGTTTCATGTTAGCTACAATACTTGTGCTTTTGTTTTTAATTTATTTAAAATGGAAGAAACATCGACGGCATTTCGATAAATTAGTGGAGGAAATACCACATCCAATTAAACCACTTCCAATTATTGGGCACGCACATTTATTCTTGGGAAATTCTCAACGTAAGTAAACCAAAAAACAGTAGTAAGCATCTTACATTTCCAAAAATCTTTATTTTCTGTTCATCAGAATTTCTGGAGCAAATTTTTAGACTTGCAGATTTTCCAACTCCCAGTAAAGTTGTATTATTGCATCAAACATTTATCCTTATTAAAAGACCTGCAGATATGCGATTGGTTTTGAACAGCCCTAAAGCTTTGCAGAAACATAACGTGTATAGATTTATGAAAGCTGGTATGGGGGAGGGATTAGTTTCAGCACCTTGTAAGTATTTATAGAAAGTAAAATACATTTTGTTGACAAAACAATTTTTCGTTTATTTTAAGTACAAAAATGGAAGAAAAACAGAAAAATTATAATTCCTACGTTTAAACAAAAAAATTTGGATCAATTCGTTAATGTTTTTTCAAAACGTGCGGTGATTTTAACAGATGTTCTGAAAAATGAAAATGGAAGAATTATTGATATATCAAAATTTGTTTTTAACTACGCTCTAGATGTTTTTAGTGGTATAAAAAAATCCTAGGCCTATAAAATTAACTTCATAGCTTCTATTTTAGAAACTGTTTTTGGACTTGATACTAATTCACAAATCGACAATACTTGCTTATTACCAAAAGCTATGAAAAGGTAAGTTGATTGGATTTGGTGTATATGTCAATTTTGGAAGTACCTTGCATAGAATTTCAATTTAAAATTCTTATTAACGGGTCACCTATGGAAAACCTTAATTTTCAAGATATTATATATTTTTTTAATTTTTGTATAATCTAATTTTCAGAGGAACGGAAATAGCTTGGCAGCGGATGTTCAGCGTTATTTACCAATCAGATTTTATTTTTAGTTTAACGAAAATGTCTAAAGAAGTAAAGGAAATACTGAAATTCCAAAATAATGCAACTGAAAAGGTAACCCATAATATTGTACTTGGTCTAAAAAATTAAATTCCATTTGTTTTAATTGCAGCTTATAAAGGAAAAACAAAGTAATTACAAAGAAAAGAAGAAGGAAAATGCGGATAAACCTGAATCTGAATTTAAGGGTAATAATTAATTTATAAGCATCCAAAATTACGTCCTGTTAGTATTTTAGAATTGGTTAGGTTTTTTCTCAATTAGGACTTTAAATAAAACACCTTTCGTTACTAGCTAACGTTTCGTTAATAATTTTTAAAAAAATATTTAAACATACCTATAGTTATCTGGTAGGCAACAAAATTACATTTTTTAACTGGCAACAATGGGGTCATAAAGTAATATTTGTTTGCAGCATATGTACATCTAATCATCATTTCATATTTACAATTATTTACATTTGTTTCCAACACTTGCTATTTTTATTAAATGAATTTTTTATGAGAAAAATTTATATAAAAAAATTTGGGAGCCAAATTACAACAATGTAGTATGAAAATTCAAATGAAACAGTTATTGCACTTTGGTAATTTGAGGACAAATGTAATTTTTGATCGTACAAGTCTTAATACAGGGTATTCCATTTTAATTAATCCAGCTGAATATCTTGAAAACGAAGCGATTTCCTTAAAAATGTTTCAGTCAAAAATTGTAGCGACTCGAGGGGGACATTTAATAGTGTTATTGTTTTTTAATTTTTATGGGGTTTTATGTGGGTTTTATTTGAAAACATTTTTTTTCAAATGGGAACCCCCATTTTTTATTGTAGATTCGTAATCTATGGAAAATAATAAGAAAGTTTTGATTGAAACTTTTTTTCTGATATATCAATTTTTCGCTATATTCACCAAAATGAATACAAATTTTGGGATTTTCGATACAGTTTTACTAAAAAACTAAAGGTCTATAAGAAAACTCGCAGGAGTCTAAAAGTGCTTAAATTAAGGCAAGGATTAATAAAAAATATTATTTTACTTTATTAAAAAAAATAAATTTAAAAAAAGTTTATTTTATTTTTATTATTTTTTAAGAAAAATATTATTTATTTTTTACTTATAAAATTTAAAATAAAGTTAAAGGTAATTAATTAATAACTTAAAGATATTTGGATCTGTTCTTAAATTACGAGAGCTGGTCTAAATAAGATGTTCGAATATTTCACCATTTTGTTCAATACACATGTTTACTCGTGTGCGAAAAGCCAATGATACATTTCTAATCATTTCAGTAGTGATACTTCGAAAAGCGTCCGTAATTCGTATCATAATATCCTCTCTAGTTGTAGTTGGTCGTTCATAAACCTTATCCTTTATGTAACCCCATAAAAAATAATCCATTTTTGTAAGATCCGGAGATCTTGCTGGCCATTCGTGTACTTCACTACCAATTCCAATCCACATATTAGGGAATTGGTTATGTAAAAATGTTTTAACAATTCTGGCAGTGTGGGGTCTAGCTCCGTCCTGTTGAAACCACATTCGCTGTCTTAAAGCTAGAGGTACATCTTCTAAAAGAGTAGGCATTTCGTTTTGAATTATATTCAAATAAACATGTTGGTTAAGATTTCCTTCATAAAAAAATGGTCCCACAAGTTACTCATCCACTACTCCAGCCCAAACGATTTTAGACCAACGCTACTGTAATCTATGATCTCTTTGCCAATGTGGACTATTTTCAGAATAATAATGAGCATGAGCATTATGAAGATTTACTCCACCCATGTTGTCAAATTTTGCTTCCTCAGTAAAAAGTACGCGATTAAAAAAAAGGGGATCTCTTCTAACTTGATTCGTAGCCCATATGCAAAAATTAAGTCGGCGGATGTAGTCATCTTCTTTAATTTGTTGGGTTAAATGAACATGATATGGGTGTGATTTATGGTGTTTTAAAATTCTGTTGGCAGCAGATTTAGGAAGTCCATGAAGACGCTGAATTTTTCTTGTAGATGTATGTGAATCTTCATTTACGGAAGCTAATGCTATCAATGAGGGGAGCAGCTGATTTGGATGACGCAATTGTGGAAACCTCTTAGCATAAAGACGTGCTGCGTGCCGATAGTTATCATGGCATTCGCCCAAAACTTTTATAATATTCACGATTTCTCTAGGTGAATAATCAGCCATTTTATGAGAGACTGATTTTAAATAATCACAGTGGCTTCAATAACAATGAGCTTCTACAAAAAACTAATCTGTCACAATATAACAATTATGTGCGAAATACAAAGTAGGCTGAAAATGAAATTCCTTTATTTTTAGAAGCATTCTTCCTTAATTGAAAAATATTATTTAACATATTAAATTGCAAATAAATTTGAAAAACCGTTTTGACACCTATTGTTTCCAACCTTTGACTTTATTTTAAATTTTATAAGTAAAACAAAATTAATATTTTTCTTAAAAAATAATAAAAATAAAATAAACTTTTTTTTAAATTTATTTTTTTTTAATAAAATAAAATAATATTTTTTATTAATCCTTGCCTTAATTTAAGCACTTTTTGTATCCTACGATTTTTCTTATAAAGCTTTAGTTGTCTAGTAAAATTGTATCGAAAATCTCAAAATTTGTGTTCATTTTGGTGAATATAGCGAAAAATTGAAATTTTAGAAAAAAAAGTTTCATTCAAAACTTTCTTATTATTTTCCATAGATTACGAATCTACAATAAAAATAGGGGTTCCCATTTGAAAAAAAAAGTTTTTCCATAATACCCCCATAAAACCCCATAACAATTAAAAACCCATGGAACTATTAAATGTCCCCCTCGAGCCGCTACAATTTTTGTCTGAAACATTTTTGAGGAAATCGCTTCGTTTTCAAGATATTCAGCTGGATTAATTAAAATGGGACACCCTGTATATGCATTAATTTATAATTATATAAAAAGTTCGAGTTAAATTCAAAACTATACCTTGTTTTAGTTTAACAAAAAATAGGTCGTTGATAAAGAATGCCATTTTGTCAGTATTTAAAATCTTTTAGTTTGGTCTTTTCTAGTAGTAGCAGGGGTAGATATTCTATCGACAGCCAGAAATTAACATTATAGAAATTATAATTATGACACCTCGTAAAATTAATTAATTTTCTTGTTAAGAAATAAATCACGTTAAGAGTGATCGAATTGCATTAAAACACGGTCATCTCCTTTTAAATCTGTGTCATTGACCAAGGACTTACTTATTATGTTTTCCTTTAATTAAGTTGAGCTCAATTTCCATTATGATATGATATTCATAATTTTTTTTTAATATTTTAATAATTTAAAAATCCCAAAAATCTGGAAATTTCCTTCATAAAAAGTTAAATATTCATAATTAGTAATTTTACATGTTATAATTATATTTATAAAAATTCATGTGCATTACTCATCAATTAAATCATAATTCATTTAATGTTTTTACTATAAGTAGTAATTTAGTAATGAATGTGCTTGTTCGTAAAATTATATAAATCAAGGTGATCTAGAGACCAAAGAAGGGGAATTTATAAGATAATAGATGCCGACTTGATTGTTTAATATTATTTCTGATAACGTTGGTGCTATTATTTTCTCGTACATTTTCAAAAATGTTTAATCTTTTAAGTAAGTAAAAATTTTGTTGAATAACTTCAAATGGACAGAAAACCGATTATTTTTTTATATTTTAGGTAAAATGGAATCAAAAAAATTTAGAGCTGCTATTGTAACCAACCCAGACCATATAATTGGTTACATGTTAGCTACAATACTCGTGCTTTTGTTTTTAATTTATTTAAAATGGAAGAAACATCAAAGGCGTTTCAATAAATTAGTGGAGAATATACCATATTCAATCAAACCATTTCCAATTATTGGGCACGCACATTTATTCTTGGGCAATTCTCAACGTAAGTAAACCAATAATATAAGTATCTTAATATTCATCATTATTTCTACATCAGAAATTCTGGAGCAAGTTTTTAGACTTGCAGATTTTCCAACTCCCAGTAAAGTTGGGTTATTGCATCAAACATTTATCCTCATTAAAAGACCTGAGGATCTACAAGTGGTTTTGAACAGCCCTAAAGCTTTGGAGAAACATAACTTGTATAGATTTATGAAACCTGGTATGGGGGAGGGATTAATATCAGCACCTGGTAAGTATTTATTGAAAGTAAAATAATTTTTTTGACTAAACAATTTTTCGTTTATTTTAAGTACAAAAATGGAAGAAAAACAGAAAAATTATAATTCCTACGTTTAAACAAAAATTTTTGGATCAATTCGTTGACGTTTTTTCAAAACGTGCGGTGATTTTAACAGATGTTTTGAAGAATGAAAATGGAAGAATTATTGATACATCAAAATATGTTTTTAACTATGCTCTAGATGTTTTGAGTGGTATGAAAAAACCTAGGTCTGATAAATCGACTTTATAGCTTTTATTTTAGAAACGGTTCTTGGACTTGATATTAATTCACAAATCGATAATACCTGCTTTTATCCAATAGCCATAAGTAGGTAAGTTGATTTGATTTTGTGCTTATTTCAATTTTGGATGTAGCTGGCATAAAATTTCGGTTCAAAATTCTTATTAACAAATCACGTATCGAAAACCTTAATTTTCAAGATAATATTTATTTTTTTATTTTAATTTTTGTACAATCTAATTTTCAGAGGAATGGAAATAGTTTGGCAGCGGATGGTCAACGTTATTTACCAATCAGATTTTATTTTTAGTTTTACGAAAATGTCCAAAGAACTAAAGGAAATACTGAAATTCCAAAATGATTTAACTGACAAGGTAACCTATAATATTATACTTGGTCTAAAAAATTTAATTATATTTGTTATAATTGCAGATTATAAAGGAAAAACAAAATAATTATAAAGAAAAGCAGAAGGAAATTGCAGATAAACCTGAATCAGAATTTGATGGTAATAATTAATTTTCTTTCATAATTTATTCTTTAACTATTTTATTTTTAGAAAATTCAATAGGAAGAGTGTTTTTGGAAATGCTTATAGAGTTAGAAGAAACTGGTGTTAAATTAACGAATCAGGAGCTTCGTGATGAAGTTAATACCTTTATGGTTGCGGTAATTTTACCTTTATATTAATTATTCTTGATCACATTTATAAACTTTTAGGGAACTGATACAACTGCCACTTCAGGCTCTTTCATATTTTTAATGCTTGCACTTCATAAAGATGTTCAGGTAAATATTACCATTACCTTCATTGGAATCGAAAAGTAAACCGTATTTAAAAAGTATTCTATAGGATAAGGTTTACAAGGAAGTTATTGATATTCTTGGGTATGAAAGACCAATCAATTACTACGACCTACCCAATTTGGTTTATCTTGAAAAAGTTATCAAAGAAACTTTGCGCCTTTTTCCAATTGCACCTTTCATCGTAAGAACAGCAATGGATGATATTAAGCTAGGTAAGTCAAAAGTTGCTTTTCTAAAATTTAAATTTAGATCTTTAGTTATTATTACATTTTAATTGTTTGTTTTAAATAAGTTATTGAATCGACGTTATATAGATGAAAAGCTGTTTTCAAAATTAAAAATTAAACATCCTAACATACCAAAAATGTATGGTCTTCCAAAACTTCACAACAGAAGTTGACCTTAAACCTATTGTATCATGTATCAATTCTGTAGACTACCACTTCCAAAAGTTTATAGCTGGTATCTTAAATAATCTGAAAGATACATTCAAACATAGCATAGAAAATAATTACCAATTGCTAGATAAAATTTCTGATTTAACCATACCTCCAGGTTACAAATTAGCCTCTCTAGATGTGGTGACCCAGTTTTCTAAGATCCCAGAAGAAATGGTAGTTGAGGTCATTAATTTCTTCTGGGATGATTTGAAGGTTCATACAACAATAGATTTACCAAAGTTTTTTTGAAGTTATAATTAGTTTTTGTTTTTTGAAAATAGCTATTTTTCTTTTAACAATAATTATTATAAACAGATTTTTGGGTGCCCAATGGGGGCCCCCATCAGTCCAATATTTGCGAAATTAGTTTTGTAAAAAAGCGCAAGAAAAATAAACCCTGAAAACTAATTGGGAGTTTTTTTGAATACTATCAATTCAGTTAATCCCCATTTACAGTTCACCATTGAAGTTGAGATCAATGACAGTATTCCCTTCTTAGATCTAAGATTAATCAATTTTAACCAAAAAAATTATCACAGATTTGTACAAAAAATCTTGTGATACCATTTGGGTACTCAGTTATCATAGTAGTCATCCGTCAAACCAAAAAATAAACATAATTACTCAGATGTACAGTAAAATTATCAAATTAAGTAATGAAAGTTTTTTTAAAAAAACAGTGAACTCAAGTTTACTCTAGCTCAATATCGTTACCCGTTAGAATTAATTAACTGAATCATTAACAATAGTGCCACAACGCATAGTTCAATTAATAAAGTTACACCAAAGATATATTTAGGAATTCCATACATCAATAACTTATTCTATCAATTAAAAATGTCCTTGGTATCCAACAAATCAAGTATAGTTGGTTACCAAACCAAAATAATAGGTAATGTTTATTCAAAATTCAAGGATAAAGATGAAGATTCAGAAAAATGTGACGTTGTATATTTGATAAAGTGCAAATGTTGTAAATGTAATTATGTAGGACAAACGTCCCAGAGGTTAAAGAGTCGAGTCCAACAACATGTGAGAGATTGTAGGATTGCCAACATGAACAAGAAGGAAAAGACAGCACTTAGTTCATACAGATTTGAAACGAATTTCGAGAAAGTTAATATTTTAGATATCGAACACAATTACAGAAAACGAATGTTTAGTGAAATGATTCATATCAATAAAAATGAAACTGTAAATTATAGATTAGATACCCAAAGCCTCAGGAGAATTTATTGCCATATATTACAAATGTAAAATTAACAATAATTTTGAACAATAATTTTTTTCCTTCTTAGTAGTGTTGGGTTGATACTTCTCATTCATTGCGTTCATGTAATAGTTCTAATGTATATGTGATTGTGAAACAAATTTTAAATTATTGCGACAGTTTTGTAATTCTATATTAATTTTGTTTATGGTTGACTAGTAATTAACATAAGTTCAGTTAAATTGATACAGGATGTGTATTCTTGCTCCAGGTAATTCATTTATAATTATTTATAATAACATAACCCGAGTATCTATCACATGTTGTAAAATTTCAGTCAGTAAAAAGAAGTAAATGCTTCAGCGTTTTGAATGTTCTCAATTGTGTTTCCAACACGCCTGTTATAACACGATCTAAGGTTTTGCGAAAATATGTCATGTTTTTAAGTTACGAGGATACTCGGTTAAATGTGTAACTCCGCATTTCGCCCGCAAAAGTATTGAAAAATAGTAATTTTTCAAACCATTTGGTGAGATTACTAATTGAGCAAAATGAAAAATTTTAATTGCATTAGAAAGAACGTTTATTGTGTTAGTACGATACAAGACTTTTTTTTCGATTTTTTTTTACACAAATTTGTGCAAAAATATGCTATTTTTTAGACCTTTTTAGCACAATTTTGAGTAAAAAAATAGAAAAAAGCGTCTTCTATCGTACTAACACAATAAACTTTCTTTCTAATGCAATTAAAAATTTTCATTTTGCTCAATTAGTAAACTCACCAAATAGTTTCAAAAATCACCATTTTTCAATACTTTTGCGGGCGAAATGCGGAGTTACACATTTCATTAAAAGTTGTTGCTAATTGTCAAATTATTTGTTTTTATTGTAAAATTACTGAATGTTAATGTGTACTCATTTCAGGACTGATGATGAGCTCAAAGTTAGGTCGAAACGTTTCAATGTATTAGACTGATAGAATAAGTAAAGTTTTCCGTAACCCGTAACAAGACCAAAAAGTTGTTTACATTAATATTGTATGTTAATCATACTATCTTTTTTAGAAAAATGCATAATACCCAAGGGTGTTGGAGTAGTCTTAGGAATTGGTCCTATGATGCGTTCAGCTGACTACTACGAAAATCCGTTGGAATTTAATCCTGAACGTTTCGTACCAGAAGAAATAGCAAACAGGCATCCTTACACGTTTCTTCCATTTTCTGGAGGACCAAGAAGTTGTATAGGTTGGATAGAAAAATTATTACAAAAAATCTTATCTTTAATTTTTATTAACTTTTACAGGTATGAAATATGGAATGATGAATTTAAAAACTTTGATAGCAACAATCGTAAGAAAATACTCCATGGAAACTACATACAGAAGTGTGGAAGATATAAAATTGATGGCAAATATTGTTTTGAAACCAGTTAAGGGATTTCCACTAAAACTTACCGAAAGAAAATAGTTTATAATGTTTTGTTGATTATTAAAGATATATTTTTTAAATAAAACAGTTTTTATTTCCTTTTTACAGATTACCATAAGAATTAAGAATTACTTTTAATTTCTTCTTATTGCTTTTATTGGATATCCTTTGACTACTTTTATAAGAACTGTTACATCGAGTTCAATATCTTCAATACTTTTATAATCAGTTTCAAATCGAAACTCCCTAACGCACATAGGTATTATTGTTTTAAGAGACATCATTGCATAATGTCGACCTAAAAAATGCTTTTTTTGGTAGTTTTATTTAAAATTGAACGAATCATTACCTATGCAGTTTCTAGGACCAGCGGAAAATGGTAAATAACTATAAGGTACTCGCTTTTTGATTTCCTCGAGCGTAAATCTTTCAGGATTAAACGTTAGAGGATCCGGGAAGTATTTCTCTGATCGCATTAACGTAAAAATACCAAGCAAAATATCACAACCTTTAGGGATTGTACATGTGGCTAAGAAATGGTTTAAAAATTAGAGGAAAATAAATAATTTTATAATACCTACTTAATTTTACATCTTCTTCCACTTTTCTTGCTATAAATGTTCCTATTGGAAATAACCTCATAGTTTCCTTGATTACTTTATCCAAGTAAACAAATTTATCAATATCAGTGTAAACTACTGATCTTGTTGGACCTAAAACATCCATGGCCTCTTCGTAAACTTTATCCTAAATTTTATGTTTACTAATTTTTGGTTTTACAATATTTTTGATTTACCTGAATTTCGGGATGCAATGCCATCATTATTAGTACAAAACTCGCAGTAGACGATGAAGTCTCACTTCCCTGAAATTTATATCACATAAAATATTTCATAAAAGTGTAGAATTAAATCACTTACAGCTACAAGAAAGGTTTTAATTTCATCAAGTAACTCCAAATCAGAAATTTTATTTGAAAATTCTTGTGTTTGCAGGAGATTCTCAATTAGAATTTTATTTTTTGCAGAATCTAAAAGAGAAATATGTTGTTATAATTGCTGAGTTTAAATAAACAGATAAAATACCTAAGTCCATATTATCTTTTAATTCTATAACATATTTTTCTCTTTTCTTAGCAATTCTCTACAAAATATTTGAAAGTATATTGATAGTGTGATATATTTGAACTTACTTCCTCGACCAGTTTAGAAGCATAATTTAAGATTATTTTTTCTTCTTTATACAGACTCGTAAATCGAAAAATTGGTTTGAAGTATAAAAAAATATTTGCTACTTTTTCCATCATAATATCTCGTGCTCTAAAAAAAAATACAAATTTTTGGATTTTGAAAAATTAATTTTTAAAATTACCTTATTAAATAGTTACACAATTTTGTAGTTTCTATTTCTGAATCAATCGGAATGCCCATAGTAGTTTCTATTTAAAATATGTTATTAACAAGAAATATAATTATAATATTTTCGGTTTTACCAAAAATAACATCAGCGCCGTATTTAAAAAACTGGAAATATAAATCAAATGTTTTTCCTTCAAATTTTGCAATTTCTTCATTAAATTCAATCGATTTTTTTGCAAACACTTCAACAAATTGATTTAACAGAACTTGGCTAAATGAAGATTGGACTATTTTCCTATTTTTCTTCCATTTAAAGACTACAAATGATTAAATTTGGCATGTAGTACCCTATAATTAAATTTTAAAATACCTGGTGCTGTTAATAATCCTTCTCCCATATAATCTGTAATAAGGTCGTAAAAATAATTCTTCCCCATACATTTTGAACTTGCAAGTACAATTTGCAAATCGTCTGGGCGACATATTAACACTAAAGGGTTTAATAATTTCATCTTTACTGGCGTTGAATCTACATCATGGTTTAACATCAAATTAATCCATTCTAAAAAAAATCATGAATATTTTATTAATTTACTTGTAAATAATTTGAATACTAAAATAAAATACTTACTGCGCCTATTGACTAAAATATGTAGAGCAGTTCCAAATAGTGGCAACGAATTTAATCCTTTTATATCTGGAATTTTTTTTAGGTTTCTGTTTTTTTGTGATTGGTCAAATAGATAGAGGCCAATTATAAAAGTAAAAATTAAATAATAAACCACTAATAACATTTTAATGAATGTTTGCTGAGTTTTAGATTTCGAAATAGTAAAGGGATTTTGTTAATTTTTTCAGTTTTATAGTTTTACCTCATTAAACTACAAATTACCATGAAATATGATTATGAATTTCATATAATTTTAAATAACTTGATTAATATATGTGTGCTATAGGTTATTACACTACTTCATACTTCATATACTTATATGTGTAATATATTACATATTTACATAATTATCGACCAGTTTATCCATATATTTTAATGTCAATGGTTTATAGTTTATTAATACAAATTATTATTAGAGTGTGTAATTGTAAATATTAACTAATGCTCGCATTGGACTAAAAATAATTATTTGGTGGAAAATTCAAAAATTTTTGAAAATCTTTGTTATGAACTTTTATGACATTTCCAAAAATTTTCTCTTGCAAACTTTTAAAATTTATATCTCAAAACCAGCCATATGATTTTTTGTAATGTCTAGGTATGTATTTTACATATTTTTAAAAGTAGTTTTATATAGGCCCAAGGTGAGATCCAACTTGGAAACAATAGCATCATAATTGACATGATCTAAGGCATTGGAGAAATAAGTATAAAGTGGATCAACTTGGTACTTCCTCTTTAGGGCTACAGACAAGTAAGATTAAAAAATTAACAAGTTGGTTCTAGTTTACCTACCAGAAAAAATCCTAGATGCTTGTAAATAATTATGTTCCTGGACAAATATTTAATCTGCTCTGCAATAAGAAAATCAAAAGTTTTGGAATTGTGGACTGGATAGAAATTTGTCTGTAATTTTTTACGTCGGGCCATTTCCCTTTTCTTATACAATGGAGTTAAATAACTTGATTTCCAAATACTTGGAAACACATTCTCATCCAAAAATCTATTGAATAATGTACATTCACAACTCTTCAGAAATATACTAGATAGAAGGTCCGGTCCATGTGATGTTCCATAATATTTTTAATGGAGGTGGCCAATTATTATAAAAATTAAAATTTGTTTGTTACCTACTTCACATATGATTGGGAATACTGAAAATTTGCTATTTTTCAAAGACAAATTATCGGAAACCTTTTGGAGTTGATTTTATTTTTTTTTTTGTTTTATCAATATTTATTTTAGATAAGTAAAAAGTTTTCGCAATCTATGTCAAAATTAATTTTAATAGCTAGTTCAGCAAACTAGATGGTCCATCTCTCCAAAAAAAACCAGGATGGAAAAAATCGTTCTATAAACGTGTTACTTAGTGGAATAGCCATTGCTTTGGAGATTATTATTTCTTTCGCCCAGATCTTCATATGTTTTAAAAATTTCGACTGCACTGGCTTTTGGATACAATCATAAGTTCAGCTATAAATTTCTTTCGATTCAAAAATGATTTTTTTGTTCATTTTGCTTTCATCATTTCAACCGTGAATTTAACTAACTAATAAAGTATAAATATGAATCTGGAATAGTTGGAGTGATCCTCCAGTTTATTTTCCAATGATTTTGTCTCATTCGTTTTGCCCAGGTTGATTGTTTTATTAGTGACCTTGATGACAACATTTTATCAACTACTTTGGACCAGATTTTATAATAAGGACTTATTGACCATTTGTGAAAAGTCCTTATTAAAAAAATTAGAACATGATTGAAGTTCTCTTCTGTTACTTATTGAAAATTCTGAGTATTTTTTAATGACTAACTATGTCATATCATAATAAAGAATAAAGTAAAACGTGGCAGTTATCATATTTTAAAATATTGTACAACTGTACAATCGATAGTTTACTGATGCATTATCTGCAGTGTATTAAATAACATTATTAACAGATAGTCATACTCGTCCAGAAATGACAATTTCTTCTTTGTTATTTCTTCAGGAGATCATCAGTATAAAAGTCAAGAATTTTATTTTTTACGCCTTCTTCTGGTACACAACATTCTTTTATTTTTGCCTTGATTAGAAAGGCTATAGCCGGGTAAGCATGGGCAATGTGCCTAATGCACCGATTTTGTTAATTTTTTTTTCAGAGTTGCTTTATTAACCAATATTAAGTTTCCTCAAATTTTGGCTTCGGAATGTACATGGTCTTCTTAAAAAAAAATAATATCGATTTTTTGAAAAAAAAATTTTCTCACTAATAGTTGTTGGAATTTTTCCTGGAATGAAATATATTATAGAGATGCTAAATACTTATAATTGGTATTTTTTTACGATTTTTGGTTTACAGGAAAATAAAAAAAAAACTAAAAATAAAAATTCCAAAATAAAAAAAAATATTTTATCCTAAGGGGACAATCACCATTTTTTTGTCAAATATTCCACAAATCTACTTCTATAACTTGTATGAATCTTAAAATTGTCCATTGAGTATAACATATTAATTTTTAGAAAAAAGGTTGGAATTCATTTAATATGTCAAAGTTTAAAAGAGTTATTTATTTATACTAATACATATAAATGTAATAAAGGTAATAAAAGTCACTTATTTGTTAACAATTTTACAACGTTGACATTATTTAATGTATCACAATTAAATTCAAGACCAAACTTATATAAATATTATTATGTTATACCCAACGAACAATTTTCAGATTAATACAAATTATAGAAGTAGATATGAGGAATATTTGACAAAAAAAATGGTGATAAAATATTTTTTTTTAATTTTTAATTTTTAATTTTTTTTTACTTTTCTTTATTTTCCTGTAAACCAAAAATCGTAAAAAATACCACTTATTAGTATTTAGCATCTTTATATTATATTTCATTCCAGGAAAAATTCCAACAACTATTACTGAGATTTTTTTTTAAATCAATTTTATTTTTTTTTAAAGAAGACCATGTACATTTCGAAGCCAAAATTTGAGGAAATTTAATGTTAGTTAATAAGGCATCTCTGAAAAAAAATAGCAAAATCGGTGCATAGGCACATTGCCAATGCTTACCCGGCTACAGCCTTTGTAAAAAATGACTTGTTTGTTCCACACCTTAAAAAATAATTTTGTAAAATTAAAAACTATAAAAATATAATACATAAAAACTATTTTGGAAAATCCTTTGATGAACTTTTCTCAATTCCATATTCGGATGTTCAGAATAATTTGTTTTCATATGGCTTCTTTTCTTCGAAGAAAGAAGGTGTTGGCAATTTATTATTTGATGGCTCCTTTGTTCCTTCAATAGCTCCAGTTATGGGTTCATCGGAGATATCAAATAATCAACATCAAAAGAATATCTCAACAGGTGTTGCCGAAGTTGAAGATCAGGTTGTGGAATCATCTGAAGATGAAGAAGAAAACGGCACGGAAGAAGTGGAGCCTGTTAAGAAAGGACGTCGACGTAAACCAATGAACGCTCCTGCAGAAAAAAAGGAACCAGCTAAAAGAGGAAGACCTGATAAAAGGGGCGCAGATAAAGCTTAGGAAGCAATCTTTGATGATATGAAGAAAGCAACTAAAAAGACTGAACCAGAGACTGAAGATGACAAAGAAGAAGAAGAAGAAGAAGCAGAAGAAGAAGAGGAAGTCAAATAAAAGAAAGAAGATGCTGAAGAAAGGCCTAGACGTGGCTTTCGGGCACAAAACATGAACTACAATAAAAATGCTGGTAGCATTCGTAGATGATTTTTTTTTCTTAACTTATATTTTAAGCTGTATTCAACCTTATTATTTATTATTATTATTAATTTCTTTACATTTTTGTAAAATTATAGGAAAAAAATAAGTTGTTATTATTATTATAACTAGCAGTTATATTATTATTATTAATTAGAAAAAGCAGATTTAAACAACATTACAAAAAAAAATGATCAGCTTGTATTTCTTCTTATGGCTCTGATGGGATATCCATTAACTGCTTTGATAAGAATTGTTACATCCAATTTAATATCTTCAATTCGTTTATAATCAGTTTCAAATCGAAATTCTCTTACGCAGGTAGGAATTATTGTTTTAAGAGACATCATGGCATAATGGCGTCCTAAAATATAATTTTTTATTAAACCTATAAAGAAAATCAAATTAATACCTATGCAGTTGCGAGGACCTGCAGAAAATGGAAGATAAGTATAAGGAGGTCGCTTTTTAATTTCCTCCAGAGTAAATCTTTCTGGATTGAAAGTAAGAGGATTGGGGTAATATTTTTCTGAACGCATTAGAGCAAATATGGAGAGGATCATATCACAGCCTCTAGGAACAATACATGTACCTAAAAATTAGGAAATTCATTAAATGCCAAATATTTTACTTAAATACACTTACTTAATTTTACATCGTCCTCTGCTTTTCTTAATATAAATGCTGCAATTGGAAACAACCTCATAGTTTCCTTAATTACTTTATCTAAATACTCGAATTTATCAATATCAGTGTAAATTACTGGATTTGTAGGACCTAAAATATTCATGACCTCTTCATAAACTTTTTCCTAAAAACAACGTTTACGAATTGAATTAAAATGTGGTTTTATATAACCTGTATTTCAGGGTACATGGCCATCATTGTTAGAACTAAGCATGCAGTACTAGCTGTGGTTTCACTTCCCTAAATTTAAGATTATAAAAATTAATTAATTAATTAAACATTTTATAAACTTACAGCTATAACAAAAGTTTTAATTTCATCAATTAATTCCAAATCAGATATTTTATCTGAAAACGCTTGTAACTCTAGAAGTTTATCCACCAAAATTCTATTTTTTTGAGAAGCTAAAAGAACGCAATTAAAAATTTAACAAAATAAATATAAACCTACCAAGATCCTTATCTTTTTGGGTTTTAAGAAATTGATCTTTCTTTTTCTTAAGATTCTAAAAATTAAAATTAAAAAGAACAATGAAATATATAGTGCTTAAACCTACTTCTTCAACTAAAGTATAAAAATTACTTAAAATTTCCTTTTCTTCTTTATACATATTTGTAAGGTGAAAAATTGGATCTAAATATAAAAATACATTTAATATTCTTTCCATTGCAATATCTCGAGCTCTAAAATATAAATTTTATAAAAATATTTTACTCTAAATAAAATATTACCTTATAAAATGTCCACATAATTGTGAAGCTCTGGTCTGAGTTTCCATTGTAACATCCAAAGTGGTTTCTATTTAAAATAGGATCTAAATAAAAATATTACTACGATAGTATTTTCTTACCAAAAATAGTATTAATGGAATATTTAAAAAAGTAGGGATATAAATCAAAGGTTTTTCCTTTAAGTTTATCGATAGTATCATTAAATGTAATTGAATTTGTGGAAAATATTTCAACAAATTGATTTAATATAACTTGATTGAATGTGGTTTGTACTATTTTCCTATTCTTTTTCCATTTATGGACTACAAATTCATGTTTTTGAAAATTATTAATAAATTCAGTATGTTTTAACCTGGTGCTGTTAATAATCCTTCCCCCATGTAAGGTCTAATAAGGTCGTAGAAATAATTTTTAGCCATACATTTAGAGCTGGTTAGCACAATTTGCAAATCTTCGGGTCGAGATAAAAGAACAAGAGGGGTTAATAAGTTCATCTTAACTGGTGTCGAATCTACATCGTATGTTAATACCAATTCGATCCATTCTAAAAAAGTAAGGTAAAAATAAAACCAAAATATCATTTATACATACTGGATCTATCAAAAAGAATATGTAGCGCTTGTCCTAATAATGGAAATTTAATTAATCCTTTTATATTTGGAATATTTCGTAGATTTTGATTATTGCTTGGTTGGTGTAACAAATAAAGTCCAAAAAAGAACGCGAAAATTAAAAAATAAATAATGAATAACATTTTGTGTGTCTTAAAAAATGAGCATTTAATTTGAAAAACATATTTACCGAATCACGCTTTTATAGTTTACTAAGTTTATATTTATGATACATATTAATTATTTTTAACGATAATTTAATTATATCTAGCCCAATAATAATAAATTTTATACTCATGAATGTTCTATGAATATTGATTTACTTTTAGTAATTAATGGAATTTTTATAAAATTATTAAATACTAAAACAAAATTTGTATTTTTGTACATGACAAAAATATTAAGAAATGCTGTTAAGGTGGTTTGAATTTTCAGAATTTTTAACTATCAATATTATCGATCTTTTAGGAATAAAGTAATTTTAGAATAATTAAAATTAAAAAAGCTTCTTTTGTCTGATAGAATATGAAAATTTTAAAGACTGAAAAAACTCCGCTTCCAACTTGGAAAATTATAAGAGATATCAAACACAAAGAAATCCCAAAATAAATAGAAAGTGGAAAAATAGTAAAAATCATTCTTCTTGTTTGGATTTAGGTTTAAGGTTTAATGAAATTAGTCCATAAATGTATACGAGATTTTTTATCCACATCTTCATTTCCAAAAACGCCCGAGTCTTCTACAGTGACAGAAAACCTTGCTGAAATAAATCTTCAAGATTTACTAGATTATATGACAAAAAAATAATTTGGCAAAATCCTATACCATCATCTCCAAGATTCTGTCGTCCAATTAGATTAATATTTACAAAAGAAAGTACTGATATAAAAAAAAATAAATAAATTATATCCAAACAAAAATCGAGTGCCTTTACAAAACAAGATTAAAAAACTGATCTGATCATCTATACTTTTAAACGGAAATATTAGAAATACTACAATTATGCTAGAAATTTTTTAAGAAGGGACTACAATATGGATGTACTAAATACAGACTTTTATTAAGCTCTGATCCACTCATCACCAATATGAGACCCAGAAATAAAATGAATAGTAAAGTATTTAAAACTGAATTTTTATAAATGGTTATTACTGAGTCTTCCTCAGTAACTACTAAACATGGCGTTATAGTGACAATATCACCAGAATAATCAAAATATTAAAATTTTAAGAAAGGACATAATACAATATGTTTTTGTACATTTTATAATTTTTTTTTATATCTGCACGATCACAAAATCTTATTTAAATTATGTAAATCTTCAATAATGTTTAAAGTCCACTAAGTTTAAAAAATTTGGGCATGTTTTCTTGGTTAATACTCATATATGCGAAAATTTGGGTATACCATCGAAAACCTTTGAAATATTGAAAATATTCACTGTGTTGTATTGGATTCACTGTTGAACATGTCACCCTACTTAAAGATATTTAGGGGCGATTACACCATTGTTACTTAAAATTTAATGAATACTTAAATTCAAAAATTGATACTAATAATTTTATAGGATTAAAATGCGTCTACGAAACAATGTTTTGGATCAATTTTATACCAAATTAACCTAAGACCAATCGATTGTGATAGTTTACTAAATAACAGAATACCTAACCATAGAAGAAAAAATGCCATACAATACAATTGGAAATTTTACCTACCTGTAGGGGGCGCTGTTTTGACGGAAACAGCTGATCGAAAGGAGTAAAAAAAATTCCAATTTTATTTATATTATAAACAAAAGCCCATTATTTACTTATTTTAGCTTAAAAACATATTAAACAGGTAATATTCACATTTTGTCAGCCCAAGTATACATATAAGTTAAACGTAATTTTTTTTACTTTTATTCCTTTCGCGTAGTTCATAAAATTCCACTAGAGGGCGTTTAGAATCTAAAAATCGCCAATACCACACAATGCCAAGAACCATCAACGGAAGTCGAAGAAAATTTCACACAAGAAGTCATGATGTACAACGCAATACCAGAAGATATAAATGAAGCACAAAACATAAAAGCATTGAAGATTAAATATTAACACTATACCGGGTGGAAATGAAAACCAGGTCACCTCCATAACTTTTTTATTTATGAATAGAAAACGTTGAAATTTGTTTGTTTGCGATCTTATCATTGTTACCTGCATTCTCCTCATTTTATTAATCATTTTGTATTTATAAATATTTTTACGTTTTTGGGGTGTAAAACTAGTTAGCCTCCTCCCAGTGCACCTTGGATAACGCCAAATGAACTATTAAAATTATTTATTTCTTAAGTTGGAAAATAAAAGCTATTAAGTCTCTTTATTACAGGCACATGCAAAATAATGCCCCTACATATGGGGTACCAAAATAATCGTTATAAATCATTGCATTTAAAAAAAGTCAGCTATTTGCTAAAATCTTCGTTAACTAAGTTTAAAAAATTAATAATTTAAAATCCACTTATTTTTTTTTTCTAAATACAATTTTATTTTGGTATTTGAATTATTTAGAATCAATTTTTGTACTTTTCACCGACTTCTAAAACATTTTATTTAAAAAAACAAAAATTCGAAAAAATATGGGTTGTTACATTTTAAAAAACAAAGTTCATGGTGTTTCCGGTGAAACCGAAAGTAATTTCGAAAATAAAAATTCATATAAAATGTGTTTTCTTGAACCATAGAACATATTTGAAATATTTCTATTCATAAATAAAAAAGTTATGGAGTTGACCCGGTTTTCATTTCCACCCGGTATTATAAATAAAAGAAGTCACTGATGTTTCACAGTACAAAATAAATAAATTGTATTTCAGAATCATAAAATGTATTTTAGAAACGATCAATTGTATTTTGGAAATCACCAATTTTATTTCAGGAAACTCAATTTAATTTCAAAAAGAGCAATTGTACAAAATTGAGGAAGCCAAGAATTTTTGGTGGTGATTGTGCACGTGAACCACAACAAAACATACAATTCATCAAAATGAGCTTTGTCAATTTAACATTACACCAGTAATTCCCGGAATTCTCCTCTTATGGCTACTGGTGCTATGGATCAAATAGTATTTTAGTTAATTAAAAATTTCTGCGGCAAAATTTTGTTTGAAATTGATGAATTCTGTTTTTAAATTGATGTTTTCTGAATTGATGCTCTTTGAAATACAATTGATGATTTCTGAAAATGAAATGATCTTTTCTAATATGCAATTGAAAAAGGTATAGTATTGATTATTTTTAGCAGGCTACAATAACACTGTTTATGTACTAAATTGTTACATTACATACCTTTATTTTATAAATATCATATTTTTAAGTTTATATGCTCACACTATGTTAAGAAGTTATGTGAATTATTACTAAAAAACAAGCAATTTCTTGCTCTATAAAAGTAAATATCACATAAATAACTTTATTACCTATACATTTATAATTGTCTCTTCTTGTTTACAAAGTATAAAAATACATTAAAAGTAGTGATTTTACATTATAAAGAAAATTTATATAAAGTATAACTTGCTTTGTAATATATAACATTTAGGTTACATCTACATTAACAAACCAAAAAATGTTAACAGCTATTTTATGTGCTCTAATTGTTTTATCAGTTGTGTTCATATTAAAAGATTATGGAAATGAAAATTTTAAGTTGTTTAAAGAAATACCACTACCCACTGTTGTATGGTATATACCAATTATTGGACACACTTTATCTATCATTTTTCATAAAGAAGGTTTGTACAATTGATTATATTATCTTAGTCATTTCAGAACAGGGTACTCATAGTTAATTAATTTTTTGCGAGGTCATTTTTATAGAGCAAGTTTTTATTCAATTATATTGAGGTAATTTACACTAAAACTTGGAAGAATTTGGAAATTTCTTTTTTTCTATAATCCTCTAAAGTTAAAGGGTTCTTTCATGAAAGTTGATTGAGAATCTAAAAAGCAAACGATTAAAGTGATTTTTCTAGAAATTTTCAAAATGATTTATACCTATGATCCTGATGTTTCACCAGTGCGTATAGAATTTTTGGATAAAAAAATTGTTTTTGTTTGTCGACCAGAAGACATCCAAATAGTTTTAAACAGTTCAAAATGCTTATCTAAGAATTATTTTTATAAATTTGTTGGAGCCTACATCGGAGAAGGTTTACTCACAGTACCAGGTAGCTCATAATTTGATCGATTTCGAAAAATGCAAGAATATAATAGTTTTTACAAGCCTTTCAAAATTATGCATAATTATTTAATAAAAAATTGAGTAGATAATTGCTAAAATACTCAAAATTTTTAGTACACAAATGGAAAAAAAATAGGAAAATTGTGTTACCTACATTTAACCAATTTATACTCAACCAATTTGTCGATGTCGATGTCGCTGAGAGAGCAAAGGTTTTCACAAAAGTTATGGATAAGACTGATGGAAAAACCTTCGACATTTTCAACCCAGTTTTTAATTACACCCTTGATCTTATCTACAGTAAGTTGTTAAATAATTATAAAAACTTAATTTTTATTATGTTCTTGTATTGAGAAAAAAATTTTGCACATTAAAACATTAAATAAGTTTCGAATAGTCTCGATTAAAAGCGAATATTGAAATTACTAAGTAAATATGATGATTTTTCTAATTAAAAATAAAATAAAGTAAAATTCTTGCTTTTGAGGATTTGGATAAATACTATTCTTGTTATCCAACTTTATTTAATAAAGTTGGATAACAAGAATTTATATTTTACTATATTTAATTAAAAATAGTTATTTATTCAACAAGTGCAAAAAGTGCAAAAAGTGGATAATATTTGCATGCAACGTTAAAATTTTACAACTTAAAATTAATGACACATATTGAAATTTCTAAATTAGTAATGTTTTTTTGCTCTAGTGTACAAAAGCATTACTTAAGTCATGCTTTTTTTGCACTAAGTAATGAAAACTGATCATAAATGGTCTACTTTTTGCACGATCGTAGAAAACTTAGTTTTTGCACCAATATTTCTATTTGTTATTTTGTAAATTTCTAATTATTTGAAGAAAATGCCATGGGTTTATCGCTTGATTCACAAACACAATCTTCAAGAGTTACTTTAGTTACAACGAGGTAAAAATCTAAATTATTCGTTTAAGAAATATAATTTATTAAAAATTTTAAAGAGCCCGTGATGCAATAGTTGCAAGACTAACTAATGTATTCTATATTATTGATTTTACATTTAAATTCACTAAGTTATTTAAAAGACAGGAAGAGGATATAAAATATTTAGATGATGTTTGTCGAAAGGTACGTTTACGATATTATTGAATTATTTTATTTAATCATCTTAAATTTCCAATATTAGGTTATTAATGAAAAGAAAATTAAATTCGATAATAACAATTATAAATCCGAGTACACATGTGAGTAATTAAGATTTTATAATATTAATTTATATATCAATTAATTACAGGTAGAGATAAAAATGTGATTTTTCTTGATAAATTAATGGCCCTAACTCAAATCAGTGATAAATTGACGGATACAGAATTGGTTGATGAAGTAATAACTTTCATTGTTTCGGTAAGTATTTAATTACAATAAACTAACAATTTTTTTGGTTACCTTCATAGTCCAACAAATTGGTAGTTTTGGTTTGAACTTCAGCTTCATAAGTTGTCAAAAAAATTTGTTCAGAATTCTTACGAATGGGCACTTGTAGATTTGGATAAGTGGTGAAGAGATCGGTAAAACTTCTAAATTCTATCCACGTTTAATAAAAAAATATTAGAAATTCTTAATACTAATCTAATATTTTTTAAATATTTTAGGGGACTGATACAACTACGCTCACTGCAAGCTTCGCTTTTCTTATGCTAGCAATGCATCCTGACATTCAGGTAATTTTTTAGACTATCCTTAAAAGTTTAAGAATTATACAGGGTGTCTCACTTATTTTCCAGCAAAAACTTCTTTTAGATAAAAAATGTCATTCTGAACAAAAAATTTCCTAGGAACTATTATGTTTTTTCGACTCCTCAAAAATTTACAGCAATTTTAAAATTTCAAAAATTTATTGATTTTTGTGGGACACCCTGTATAAATTTTATTTTATTTATATTTTTTTTATTTAAATCAAGTATGCTTTGTATTTTGTATATCTTTAAGCCAATAAGGTGCTAATAGGGTGATTCGTCATAATTAAAGGCCGTTAATTAGAAACATTTAAGATAACCATGGAAATTTTCCATTGCAGCCTATACAACGAAAACGAAACAGACGAGTTTTGAAATAGTTAATAAAAAAATTTGAAAAAATGCTCGGACAGGTCAACTTTAGTTTCGAGGGGCATATTTTGCAATAGAGCTGATTCAAAAATCCATTCATCCCTGCGCCCTATGGACACAACCCCATAAATTTTAATAGGGATGGTGGGGTAAGTAATACCTCGTTGGAAAGATCTTTATAACCAGAGTAACATACAAAAAAAAAATTAAATCGATCGATTCGTTTTAAAGATATTCAAAATTTAGCAAGTAGAGATTTCATACCTTTTAAAATTGTGCTATGAACACCACACCTTCAATTTTAAGTGTTTTGATAAGGTAAGTGATACCGTTTCGAGAGGGACATACTTTGCAATAGAGTTGATTCAAAAATCCATTCATCCCTCGCCCTTTGGACACAACCCCTAAAATTTTCATAGGGATGGTAGGGTAAGTAATACCTTGTTGGAAAGATCTTTTTACCCAGAGTAACATACAAAAAAAGTTAAATCGATCGATTCGTTTTAAAGATATTCAAAATTTAGCAAGTAGAGTTTTCATACCTTTTAAAATTGTGCTATGAACACCACGCCTTCAATTTTAAGTCTTTTGATAGGGTAAGTAATACCTCCTTGGAAAGTTCTTTTTACCACAAGTAACATACAAAAAAACAAAAGTGAAATCGATTGGTTATTTTTTATTTAACCAAACTAAACTTAACTAATCTTTTTGAAGAAAACTTAACACTTTAAAGAATCCCATCGATCCCGATACTTTCAAGGATGTTTTTATTATTTTATTAAATGTTCGAATTGAGTTCCACCAACCTCCATGCAAACGTACAAATTTTGCTCAAAGCGAATTCTTACATTTTGTAACATTTCAGCAGTAATTTCTCGGTATTCATTAATAATTCTCTGTCGTAACTCTGCTAGAGATCCTGGTTCCGTTGCGTAAATCTTACTTTTTAAATCCCACCAAAGGAAAAAATCAAGGGGAGTAAGATCGAAAGATCGCGGCGGCCACTCCAAAGGTCCTCTACGCCCAATCCATTGCCCAGGAAACGTCGTATCCAAGAATTCCCTAACAGGCCGTGTGTAATGAGGAGGGGCTCCGTCTTGTAGGAAAATCAGATGGTCTTCTAAATAACGATCGTCATTTTCGATAATATCGTCAAGAAATGGATGAACAAAGTTTTAAAGTAGATCCAAGTACATATCCCCTGTTAGATTGCCATCTAGAAAATAAGGACCAATAAGACGGTCTCCAAAAATTCCAACCCACACATTCAATTTTTGAGGAGTTTGAGTGTGAACTTCATGAAATACCCTAGGATTCTCATCTGACCAATATCGACAATTATGACTATTAACGGTTGAGTTTAAGAAAAAAGTGCACTCATCAGAAAAACAGATATTATAAAGATAATTTTCATCAGCAATTATCCGTTCCGTCATCACCTCACAAAATTGCAGTCGCCCATCAAAATCATCTTCATTTAACTCATGAATTAAATGAATTTTATAGGGATGATATTTGTGACCTTTCAATATTCGGCGAATGGTTGTTCTGCTGATGTTAGTCACAGTCTCCAGTTTTCTTGTGCTTAAAGTTGGATCTGCAGCAACTTGTCCCAAAACACCTATTTCAACGACCTCATTTCTTATTGGACGAACATTACCAGGATCGCGTTTCTTATTACCAACAGAACCAATATTTTTAAATTTTGCAACCAACTCCAGAACGTATTTTCGGTTACAATGTTTGTTTGGATGTTGTTCATTAAATAAATTAGCTGCACGATGAGCATTCTCGTCGTTTTTAAAATAAAAAGTGATTAATTCAACCCTTCCTGGAATTGTATAAACCATTGCTAGGAGAAGCTTTTACAGAAGTTCACAAAATTTTAAATGTTGATTTCTAATAATTAGTTATAAACAGTTTTAACACGATGAAAATCACCACTAATACAAAATACAACTGATAAAAAGAGTCTCAATGTGGTTATAAATCGTTTAATATTTTGCATTGTATTGTTCCAGATGTTACAAAATTTTAAACAATTCCTCGAATAAATTTAAATTTGTTTTTTAAAATCTCTCTATTGTAGAAAATAAAAATAAATTGCGTTTTACATGTTTTTGTATGTTACTTTGCGTTAGAAGGTCTTTCCCAGAAGGTATTACTTACCCTATCAAAACACTTAAAATTGAAGCCGTGGTGTTCATAGCAGAATTTTAAAGGCATGAAAACTCTACATGTTAAATTTTGAATATCTTCAAAACGAATCGAAGGATTTTACTTTTTTTTTGGTATGTTACTCTGGGTACAAAGATCTTTCTAGCGAGGTATTACTTACCCTACCATCCCTATTAAATTTTTAGGGGTTGTGTCCAAAGGGCGAGGGATGAATGGATTTTTGAATCAACTCTATTGGAAAGTATGTGCCTCTCGAAACAGTATTACTTATCTTATCAAAACACTTAAAATTGAAGGTGTGGTGTTCATAGGACAATTTTAAAAGACATGAAATCTTTACTTGCTAAATTTTGAATATCTTTAATACGAATTGATCGATTTAACTTTATTATTTTGTATGTTACTCTGAGTAAAAAGATCTTTCTAACAAGGTATTACTTACCCCACCATCCCTATTAAAATTTTAGGGGTTGTGTCCATAGGGCACAGGGGAGAATGGATTTTTGAATCACTTCTATTGCAAAATATGTCCCCCTCGAAACCAAAGTTGACCTGTCCGAGCGTTTTTTCAAAATTTTTTATTAACTATTTTAAAACTCATCTGTTTCGTTTTCGCTGGCCCATCCTGTATATCAAATATAAACTTATAGGCAAATTCTGGTCAAAATTAAATTTTTTAATTAGAAGCAATTATTGTAACTATGGAAATTGTCCATTACAACCCATATAACAAATTTAAATTTAAAGACCTTTAAACTTATAGTAGAAGCGGCGGCGACACTAGGTCTAGTGTGATAAAACTTTTCAATATAAAAAAATAAAAATTTTGAAAAAAAAAAATTTATAGTGGCGTTCGGTCTACACGTGGTAGCAGTGGCATTTTGTGTTCTCCCCTCAATGACGTAACGAATTATATGTACTGCCTTGAAAAGTTTTATCACACTAGACTTAGTGTCGCCGCCGCTTAGACTATTAAATGACTTGACCAGAATCTGGGTATTAAAGACCATTAAACTTAAATGTTTTGACGAGAATCTGGGTATTAATTTTACCGAGGGAAATTTAACCTCGTCGTTCACTTATTTCAAATACACCCAATAATGTTCAAAAAAATCAATTTGGCAAAGAAAAAACATAATAGTTCATAGGAATATTTTTGTACAGAATGACATTACCTATCTAAAATTTTTTTTCTGGAATAAAAGTGAGACACCCTGTATAACTTTTCAGAAAAAAGTATATGAAGAAAGTATTGAAGTTTTGGGCTATACAAAAATAGTGGATTATACAGATATTGATAAATTTGTATATACAGAGAAGTGTATTAAAGAAACTATGAGATTATTTCCTGTAGGACCTTTATTGGCAAGAGAAGTGGATGAGGACGTAAAATTAAGTAATAGAACCAGCTTAGTTTACTTTTAAAGTAGCTAATTAATATATTTTTAGCTACTTGTACCATACCAAAAGGTTGTGATGTAATCATAGGAATAGCAACCCTAATGCGTTCTGCCAAATATTTTCCTGACCCTCTTAAGTTTGATCCTGAAAGGTTTACTCCTGAAGAAATTAAAAAAAGAACCCCTTATACGTATCTACCATTTTCTGGAGGACCAAGAGACTGCATAGGTAAGACTGTTTGAAAATAAACCTTGATTTGGCCTTGATTACTCTGTTTAGGTCGTCATTATGCAACGGCTGCACTTAAAACTTTAATTTTAATGTCAGTAAGGGATTTCTGGTTTGAAACTGATTACAAGAAAGTGGAAGATATTGTGTTGCGATACACGTTACTTGTTTCTGTAGAAGGTGGGTTTCCTATCAGAGCTATAAGAAGAAATGGAAATTAATAAAAATTTATTAAAATATCAAATGGTTTTATTGTTTTTCCTTTATTTCTTTTTCTGGCTAAAAGGTGTTTAATTTCTTTATGTGATATTTCTCTTCACCTTCTATTTTCTTCTTATAATCCACACATTAGTACAACAGACATTTCTAGAGGAGCGGCTATAGATATATCTCAAGCTAGTATTTGCAGAATACTGAAACAAAATAAATTCCATCCACCAAGACTAAAGGCCGGTTTAAACGGGCATATTTTGTTACCAAAATTGTGTATCCAAATCGACTCAGATCAAACTGGACATAACTGCACATTGCGCACTTGCATCTGAGTCGATTTCGGAACAGAATTTTGGTAACAAAATATGCCCGTCTAAAATAGCCTTTACATGGCTAATGATTTTTTTTTTCGTCTAATATTTTGCCGGTGGGCTCAACAAAAAATTAGAGAGATGCCACAATTTTTTTCCAATGTTTTATTTTCGTACGAATCTGGCTTTACCAAACATGGCCAAGTTAATCGTCATAATATGCATTACTGGACCCTTGAGAATCCACACTGGTTAAGAAAAGTGAAACATCAACGGCTTTATACTCTAAACATCGAAGGTAATGTAAATAGCGAAAAATATTGTAATTTTCTTACTGACTAATTGCCACCATTATTAGAAGATCTTGGCTTAGAACAAAGACGGAACATGTGGTTTCAACAAGACGGATGTCCGCCACACTTTTCAATTAATGCACTTGAAATATTAAACAATACTTTTCATGATCATTGATAGGACGAGGTGGACCAGTACATTGGCCAGCTAGGTCACCTAACCTTACATCGCTTTTCTGGAGTTATCTTAAAGAAAGGGTTTACCGTGTTGCTCCGACAACACCAGAAGATATGCAAGAGCGAATTCAAACTGCTTGTCACAGAATTAACGAAGATACATTATATCATCAATCTTTTACAAGATATACAGGGTGGCCCAACTAAGAGTTCCCACCCAGGTTATTTCCAAAACTAATAATTTTTGAAAAAAACCCTGAAACCGGTCAATTTTTATTTGGCGGGGGACCAATTTTTATGGTTATGCAAGGGACAACCCCTCACCCAGTTATGCAGGGAAACTGCCCCTTCAGAAATCTTAAATGGCAATAGGGGTCGAGTGATACATCATTGTAAAGCTCCGACTATTCTCTATACAACTGTCATATTTTTTTTAATTTGATGGAATTTTTGAGAAGTTATAGCATTTTCACGTTAGACATGTTAAACGTGTTTTAAATAGGTGACATGGGCTAAAAGGGTTTTAAAGCTTGATTTTGTTAAAAATAATTACAATCATACTTTGATTCCCCATTTAATAAGGATTGACCGGTTTCAGAGTCTTTTTTCAAAATACTTTTAGTTCCCACCCAGGTTATTATGAAAACAAGTAATTTTTGAAAAATAGCCTTAAACTGAACAATTGTTATTTAGTGGGGGTTCAATGTATGGCTGTATTTATTTTTATTGTAACTTTTAACAAAATCAAGCTTTAAAAGCCTTTTGAACCCATGTAACCTGTTACAAACACGTTTTAGATGTCTAACGTGAAAATGTTACCACTTGTCAAATATTCCATCAAATTAAAAAAAAATCTGACACCTGTATAGAGAATAGTAGGAGCTTTACAATGATGTATCACTTGACCCCTATTGCCTTTTAAGATTTCTGAAGGGGTAGTTACCCTGCATAACTGGGTGAGGGGTTGTCCCTTGCGTTACCATAAAAATTGGTCCCCCGCTAAATAAAAATTGACCAGTTTCAGGGTTTTTTAAAAAAATTATTGGTTTTCGAAATAACCTGGGTGGGAACTCTTAGTTGGGCCACCCTGTATAAATTGATAGGCACCATTTTGGACATTTGTTATTAAATAAAATTACCTTAAAATATTCAAAACTTGAAAGGGATGCGTTTTTACGAAAAATTACAAAGAATAAAAGATAAATATTTTACCTCAAAGAATACGAATTTCAAACAAAAATATAGGGTTCTATTGTAGTAGAAGTAGATTGAAGTAATCCTTGAAATAACCTTTAAAATGATCTTCACATTAAATACATTTCCCCCTTAATACGAAGTAACTTTTATTTGAAACATTTTTTAAACAAATAGTTTTGCAGATGTTTAGTTGTCTCAATGATTATTTAATTAAAATTTAATTTATTTTAATATTTAATTTTTATGTTTTAAATAAGTATTGGGCAACGAATAAAAGTGTTTTTGTTAGAAATTAATGGCTTAATAATGATACAAAAAATACTAGGGCAATATATTTATTAGTACTAAGTAATTTAAATATTTAACTGAAGTTTCTTGCTGCCTACAAGTAAATAACACATAAATAACTCAATCACGTACAAAGTTGCTTTTATAATTTTCTCTTATTGACCCAAATGTTTAGAAATATATTAAAAGTAGTGATTCTACAATAATCCATAATGACAAGTAAATAAAATTTATATAAAGTTTAACTTATTTTGTAATTTATCATTTTGGTCAGATTTACTTAACCAATATTATCACCATAAAATGTTAACCGCCGTACTATGTGCCCTGATTGTTGTATTTATTATTTTTATTTTGATAAACAATATAAGGAATGAAAGTAATAAATTGTTTAAAGAAATTCCACTTCCTACAGTGGTACCTCACTACCCAATTTTTGGACACAGTCTATTGATTGCACTTCAAAAAGAAAGTTTGTATACAAAATTTTATATTAGGTTTTAAATTAAATTAAAATAAAATAATTTTTATTTCATTATTAATTTTAAAATATGCTGAAATCAACATGAAAAATGAGATCAAAATAAATCCTCAAATCAAAATATTGAAACTAGTAAATAAATTTATTTTTTACAGAAATTTTTAAATTAATTTACTCGTACGATCCTGATATATCACCTGTTAGAATAGAATTTTTGAATAAAAAAATTGTTTTTGTGGGTCGACCTGAAGATATTCAAATAGTTTTAAACAGCTCAAAGTGCTTATCAAAGAATTATTTCTATAAATTTGTTGGAGCTTACATGGGAGAAGGTTTGCTTACAGCACCAGGTGAGTTACCTCATAAAATATAAAAAATCTTCTAAGATGTAAATTTTTTTTTTAATTTTTCAAACTTTCTATATTAATCTTGCACCAAATATTGAGTAATTGTAAAATTTTTAGTTCATAAATGGAAGAAAAATAGGAAAATCGTTTTACCTACTTTTAATCAATTTATTTTGAATCAATTTGTTGAAGTATTCGCTGAAGGCGCGAAAGTCTTTGCTGGAGTTATTGGTAAAACCGAAGGAAAAACTTTTGATATTTTTAACCCAGTTTATAATTACACCCTCGATCTTATCTACAGTAAGTGGTATACAAATAAAAAATTGTATTGTAATTTTTTTTAAATGTTTAAGAAAATGCAATGGGTTTAACAATCGACTCACAAACCCAATCTTCTAAATTAACATCAGTTATGACAAGGTAAGTTACAAAATCGCAAATAAAATCATGGTAATTAAAATTTTTTTAAGAGCACGCGATATTATAATTGAAAGACTCACTAATGTTTTATATATTGTCGATTTTACTTTTCAATTCACGAAATTATATAAAACACAAGAAGAGGATTTGAAATATTTCAGTGATGTTTGTCAAAAGGTATAAGTTTTGTTCAAATTATTTATTACCTATTTTAATTGATGATTTTTAATTTTAGGTAATTAATGAAAAGAAGATTAAATTTATTAATAACAATTACAAAAATGAGTACACCGGTGAGTGGTATATTATTTAACTAGTCACCTGTCTATTATATTTAATTATTTATTTTTACAGGCACTGAAAAAAATGTAATTTTCCTTGATAAATTAATGACCTTAACGGAAATCAGTGATAAATTAACAGATACTGAATTAGTTGATGAAGTGAAAACATTTATTGTTTCGGTAAGTATTGAATTATTTTAAAATATTCTATTTTTGTACTTCTTTTATCATACATCGATTTTGTGTGGAATTTTAAATTTCGCTCTTCATTTTCTTTAATTTTAAGAGCATCTTCCTAGACACCCGCGATAAATTTTCCATTAGAGATAATAACAAGGAATAGAAAATCCATCCCAATTTTCTGGATCTTCTTTGCAAATTATGACCAAATACCTGATAATTAATGCGAATCCCTAGAGGGCGCGCGAGTTTGGGAGGAAAAATTGTGAAAAATCATGAAATTAGTTCTGGAGTCATAAGTCAAGTTTCATTTTCAATTTATTTTTCATATTTATAATCTAAATTGATTAGGCTAAATCCTGCTAGAAAGTTACCTTCTGCAACCTAGCACAAAATTAATTGGTGGGGTCCAAATTTTAGGTACTTTTAGATCATTATATTTTTTTTTGTACATTCTAGATTTTTTTTTCCTTCTGGCAAGAATTAAAGAAATGACTTCTAAGTAAATCATCTACAAAAAAAATTATACAAAAATGTTGTTCGTAGTAGCTTTTATGACTGCAGAACTAAACCACTATATTTCCGTTTAGGAAATTGCTCGAACAGATTTTTGAAAATGTTATTATATTTGATGCTTTTCATAATATTTTAGGGAACTGATACAACTACATTAACTGCAAGCTTTGCTTTTCTTATGATAGCAATGCATCCTGAAGTTCAGGTAACTTTTTATTCTAAATTTTGAATTTTTTAATATTTTTGATATTTTTAGCGAAAGGTTTATGAAGAAAGTATTGAGATATTGGGTTCTACGAGAACAGTTGATTATAGGGATATAGATAAAATGGTATACTTAGAGAAGGTTATCAAAGAAACTATGAGATTATTTCCTGTAGGTCCTTTATTAGCAAGACAAGTGGAGGAGGACGTAAAATTAAGTACGTAATAAAACCATTAAATAACTTAATTTGCTCTTACATCAATTTTTTAATTTAAAACTTAAAAAGTAGGCATGAGGCTTGAGTATTAAAAAATATATAATTCACTTTGCATAATTTAATAATAAATATTCACATAAGTGAATGAATTTTTTTTAAATTGACATCAACTTGTTGTTACTTATTTAATTATGAAGGACAAAAACAGAGATTAAAACATGTTTTTGTACTTTTTACTCTATTTATAGAATTTAATTCATAATTTTAGCTACATGCACTTTACCCAAAGGTTGTGATGTAATAATAGGAATCTCAACCTTAATGCGTTCTGGAAAATATTACCCAGATCCTCTTAAGTTTGATCCTGAAAGGTTTACTCCTGAAGAAATTCGGAAGAGGATACCTTATACCTACCTACCATTTTCTGGAGGTCCTAGAAACTGCATAGGTACAGTTCTTTTAAATAAAGCTTGATTTAGCCTTAATTATTTTGTTTAGGTCGTCATTACGCAATGGCTTCACTTAAAACATTAGTTTCAACAGCTGTGAGAGATTTCTGGTTCGAAACTGATTACAAGAAAGTGGAAGATATTGAATTGAAATACACGTTACTCGTTTCTGTTGATCATGGATTCCCCATTAGAGCTATAAAAAGAAATGGGAAATGATAAAATAAATAAAAAATTATTGTACATAATTAAAAATTTATTTTTATAAATATCCTAAGAAAAAAATCGTTTCACATAGTTCCTAGTTTTTGTTTACAGTTTTGTAGAAAAAAAATCAATTTTACAAAAATATGTAAGTAAACTATTTTTAGTATTTTTATACATTTATTTATAATTTTTCGGAAACGCTTATTTTGATAACATAAATTCCTCAATTAAATGGGTATAGCATTGTTGTTAAATCAGTTTACTGTTTTTTGAAGCACTTCCATCTTAGTTATTACTTAGCAGTTTTTAAAATCGTACATACTTGAAACTTATTCTGGTGAAATTTATGTTCTGGCTTACATCAAAGATTTAGCTAATAATTTTTTTTCCTTAAAATTTTTGTAGCTCTTAAAATAATTTATTTTTTGATTGCTTTTGCATTGGAACTTTACATGATGTGTAGTTAATATAGAGGATTTTTTAAATTTGTTTGAAGGATATTATAAAGTTATTCAAAGTACGTACGAATTAAGTGCAATAATACATATTTAATTATGCGAAATATATAAAATATATATCAATATAATAAATTAATACTTGACACGATGACTATATATTTTTGAAGAAATAACGGTTATTGAAAGAAATTTTTATGGAATCATTGCATGATTTGTAAATAAAATCTTAATTTGATTTAAAATACATTTTTTATGGAATTAATTCATAATTAATTATACATACGTACGTACTTACGTAATATTAAGACAAGTTTAAGACACAAAAAATTTAAATAAATAACTAAGAAAATATATTAATTGCTAAAAAATAAAATTTAAAAAAATATAGCAATTCAAGCTAGAAGATCTCTTTAAGGAGGTAATGCCGTTCAGGCTTGCGTTTGAAATACCTAAAGGGGACTAAACGTCGATTTATAACCTATCTAGGCATAATATAGTGATAAACCTAAGAAATTAACTATACAATTTCAATAGGCAGCATATCTTCAGCGTCGATCAATTTCATCTGGTGTATTGATTCGGAACGCAATTATAGCATATTGGTAAACATTCCATCCCTTTCTTCCTGCAACCACAAGCATTTTGAAACTCCTTCGAAGATTTGCAGGCACTTAAGAGTTTCTGCTGAGTTTGTTTGGATGTTGGTGGTAATGGGAGCAGCCCATGCTTAGTAACCTTCCAACCCCATTGAAATTATTTTCAAGTTTTAGTTATCCACGCATTACAGTTTTCAGTGTGCGTTGAAGTGGCCTATTGTGAGAAGTGATGTCGTATTCACAGTGTTTCTTCCGTGGTAATAGATTAAAAGAAAAGGGTATTCCAACTGACATTGACAGTAGTAAAAAAGGAAAGGAAACAAGTTTTGTTAAAGGATTAAACTTCAGTAACTGTTCATGAATACATAAAAATCTACAACAAGCAGTCCTACAGTGATGCTACACTAGTTAAGTGCTAGGCCAAGAAGATTCTTGGCCTAGCACCTCCAGAAGATCCAATGAGACATTTATGAAAATTACATCTATCGCCCAAACAATCTTGAAATATTGTATACCCTATTAATCATATTATGTAAATTGGCGGTGTTTTCATATGTTAAGATACCCTTTTCCTTAACTATCTTGTAAACTATCACTACGGACGAGACACTGTGAATCCGCCTTCTCGTTTCATAAAACGTCACTTCATTCCATACTGAACTAGGTGGATGACTAAAACTTGAAAATAAATTAAACTTTTCAATTGGCTTGGAAAGTTACAAAGCATCGGCTACCATTACCAGCAACAGCATAACAAGCCCCTCAGGAACTGATTAATAACAGTGCATGCAAAGGTTCGAAAGGGTGCCAAAATTCTAGTGGTTGCAGGAAGCAAAGGATGAAATGTTCTCTAATATGCTATAATTGCAGAGAAACGTCCCACACTCTAGATAAAATTGATGACGAACCAAACTTGAACAACAACGAAGAAATGCTATACTGTATAATAATGATGTATTAGAAGACCTCCTGGATGACGAGCATTTTCTTAATTATTTTTTCAATTGATTTCTCAAATACCTTCACAACAAACCTTAAATCAAAATTCACTTTAATTTCTTCATTTATTAACTGCGTCCACTTTTGTTTGCGTTTGAACGTACTTTCTTGGAATACGTCAGGTGACGTCCAGAAATCTCAAATATTCCTCAGAGTGCTCACCAAGTTCAAGGTGTAATCTGATGGGTAAGAATTTACTCTGAAACGGTAAGATATAATAATAGATAATGCTACTTCTGCAAAATCAATGTCATCACTATATCCATGTAGTAATAAAGATGTTATATCAAAATCAGTTTGGTGTTTTAATAACATTTGATGTTTTTTCCATTCTTTAAATGCATGTTTAAAACAAAACTTTAAAAGACTGAAATAGGTCAGGGTAAGAGTACTAATCTTCGTATCCAGAAATACTTCAACTACTTAGTTAATTAGTTGATTAAGGGCAAGTTGCACAGGCTACACTTAGACTTTAAGTAACACTTAAATTAAAAAAATTGACAACTGTAGTATGGAATTCCTTTTAATTTAAGTGTCACTTAACTGGAATCTGGGCAACAGGGTCAAAGAATGAATTACATAAAAGAAAATGCACCCCGGGAACCTTATTCTTGATCTTCTCGACATGATGTCGCATACCACACTAAAAGGACATACTTTTCTTGAAACTGACGAGGATAGAATTATGAAAGTGGTATACGAAATCGTATCTAGAATAAGGCCACTGAACTGACACCTTTCTGACGTCATCATAAAAGTAGTTGCATATACAGAAGGGTGCACATTAAACGGCCAACGATGTAGCTTCGTTATTTCTTATCCAATTTTAGTAACTGATATCTCAAATTAATTTTTTTGAAGAATACTACTATCAGATAATAAAAGATTAATTTTATTTTTGAAAATAACAGAGGAGCAGGGGGCAAAACTTTCCTTTTTCAAATTGCAACATATTTTTTTCGATTGAAAAAAATAATCTAAACCAATTATACCAATAATCTTTTTTAAATTAATTTTTTTTAATTTTTAGATTATTTTTGTTAATGATTTTTTTCAATCGAGAAAAATATGTTGCCATTTGAAAAAGAAAAATTGCCTCCTCCTCCTCTGACGTTTTCAAAAATAAAATTATTCTTTTATTATCTGATAGTAGTATTCTTCAAACCATTTAATTTGACATATCACTTATTAAAATCGAATAAGAAATAACGAAGCTACATCGTTGGCCGTTTTTTGTGCACCCCTCTCTGTATTTTAGCGGAAAAAATTGATTTGAATCGACAATTATGTTTTCCTTTAATTTCAATCCGTTTTACGCATTACTATTAGGTACTACACATTTTTTTATCCTTGGAATTAAATTATGTTCTTATTATATATTTACTTTAAATAGGTATGTAAATTTTTGCAAATGATGTGAGAAAATACATAATCAAATTGATTTACGTATCTAGTGAAAATTTGAAGTATTTATATATTTTTTACTAACTGGAAACTAAAAGGTAATGGTTTTAAGAAAACGTAATGAATGAAGAAACCTTTTAGTTACGACCAAAGTGCAGTTGATAAGAAAATGATAATAAATAAAAAAAAATACGATGTTAATTCTCAGAAGGCGATGTACATGCACTTTTACTAGATGTACCCTTTCATTACAAAAAAATAATCACACACCTGTCTTCTTTTAACATGTTTCTACATAATTTGGTTACAATTTGTATAGTTTCTCCTTTGCTTTAATTACTAAATCATTCCACAAACAATAGATTTCAATTAAGTAGTTATAATAATTAAATCCTAATTTTACTAAAGGAGATTTTGTGTTTTCAAATACTTAAGTCACAACTTTGTGGTGTGCTTTTATTATTTTGTGTTATTCCTTACCACTTTAATAATGCTATCAACAATTTTAATTGCCATAGCAATAATTTTGTTAATGTATATGCATATAAAGAAACGTGAATTGGATATTAATTTACCATACTCTAAATATTTGCATAATTTGCCATTTTCTGGATCGACATACCAATTTATTTTTAACCAATATGGTAAGTTAACTACAAAAAATTTGAAATGCTGAAATACTGAGTTTTGCTATTTTTATTAAATGATTTGATTTTGTTAAATAAAAATGCTAGAAGTAATTATAAAGAGGGACAATTTTGTTCTTTAATATATTATTAAAATTTTAGAAACTTTAGGCAAATTCTACTTGAGTACTCCACAAGAAACTCCTTACAAATACCGGATATTTACAAAAACGTTCGTTTATGTCCAGCGAGTTGAGGATTTTCAAGCTATTTTATCAACATCCAAGGCTTTAAGAAAAAGCTCTATTTATAATTTTTTGAAAGGTTTTTTGGGAAATGGATTACTAACAGCTCCTGGTAAATACTAATATTTTTAGGTTTCACTTATAATATTAATATTTTCAGTAACTTTATGGAAGAAAAATCGAAAACTAATAGACCCAGTTTTCAACCAAAAAAATTTGGACCTATTCGTTGAATCATTTTCTGAGGGTTCTATTATATTTACAAATATAATTGAAAAATTTAAAGGCCAAACTATTGATCTTAATGCTTATGTTTTTAGGTACACCTTGGAGGTTTTACTAAGTATATTATTTATTCTTCCCAAATATCTAATATAATGTTTGTTACACCAAAATTTTGTAGAAAATGGGATGGATCTATCAATCAATATCCAAACGGAAGACCACAAAATGGCTGCAATTTTTGAAAAGTATAAATGTAAATAATGTTTTTTAACAAAAACCATTTTTCATTGTTTTAGGAGTAGAGATATAATAATGGAAAGGATGTTGAATTTATTGCACTTATCTGATTTTTTCTTTGGATTTACACAGAATTGCAAAACTCTTGAAGATCACACTCAATATTATAAAAAATTTTACTCTCAGGTTAGTTGTCTTTCGATAATCTAAAGAATTTTTAGTTAATACTTATATAATATAATTTCAGGTTCTAGAAGATAAAAAGACGAAAAATTTAGAAGAAAATTTTAATGGTAGTACATCATTCTTACGTTATACCTAATTTATTTTTATTGTTTTAGAAAATAGTCCTTGTAATATTCTGTTGGATAGGTTGATATGGTTAGAAATGTTCACTGATAAAATTACAGATAAAGAAACTTTAGATGAGCTTAAGACTTTCATCATTGCGGTAAATAAAAGTTTTTCCAAATGAGGGAAATCTTAATGAGATTTTTTATTTTTTAGGGTACTGATACTACAACAATCTCGATATGTTTTACACTAATCATGTTAGCAATGCATAAAGATATTGAGGTAAGAGCTATAAAATCATTTACGAAGAAAATGCGTGAAAAATTTTATAATTCTTTTAGGACAAAGTTTATAAGGAAGTTATTGAAGTTTTAGGCCACGAAAAGCCAGTAGAAATTATTGATATACCTAAATTTGTTTACCTCGAAAAGGTTATTAAGGAAACGTTACGGCTTTTTCCTGTAGGACCTTTAGTCCCACGAGAAGTTACAGATGACATTCAGTTAGGTAATAAGAAAATCAGATAAGATACAATTTGTACCTCAAACATCTTACTTCTTGAAGATGTCTAACGAATATTTGAATTAATTTATTTTAAGATTCTTGTACATTGAAAAAAGGATGTGCTCTTATTTTTGGTGTTGGACCAGCAATGCGTTCAGCTGAGTATTATCCAGATCCTCTAAAATTTGATCCTGAAAGATTTAATCCGGAAGAAGTAAAAAAACGGCATCCTTATGCATTCATACCATTTTTCGCTGGACCTAGAAACTGCATAGGTAGGTCCCTATATTTTTTGGGTTTATGTGCAAAATTTCTTCAATGAGTTAAAAATTAATATTTCTTCGAATCAATAAAACAAATAATTCTATGTTGCAGGTAAAAATTATGCAATGATGTCGATGAAAACACTATTAGCAACTTCCATTCGAAAGTTCAAATTTGAAACTGATTATAAAAAAATTGAGGATATTAAGTTTACAGTTAGTATTTTAATTAAACCTTTCCGTGGTTACCCAATTAGAGCTATACTTAGAAATGAAAAAACATCAGAAGAAATCCAGGGTCGGAATCCATAAGCTGCTAAGTGCATATTTAGTTTTCATTTTTTCGTTGAATGCATAATTTTGACACGCTCCTTTGTTACAAATAAAAAAAACACCTTTAGTTGTTTAGTATATTTTATCCCACAAAATATAAAATAATAGTCCTTTAATCATTTACAAAACTAATTCATTCTCTAGGAATTAATTTTATTTTAAACCCATCTACTGCTCTTAAAATCAAACTTTGTTTAAGACGAATGTCTTCCAGGTTTTTGTAAGGAGTCGTAATTTTGTATCTGCGAACCACATTAGCTATAAGGGTCTTCATGTTCATCATCGCATATTTCGGTCCTAAAATTATAAAATAAATAACTTAAAAATAAGATATTTTTGAATCATACCAACACAACTTCTTGGTCCTCCAGAAAACGGTATAAAAGAGAACGGATGCCTTTTGGAAATTTCATCGTGATCAAAACGTTCGGGATCAAATTTTAAAGGGTCTTTATAAATTTTTGGCGAGCGGTGTGTGCAAATGATGCACATAACTGCACCAGCACCTTTTGGGATACAACAGTTGGCTAAAAAAATTTGCTTTCTTACAGTTTTCAGGTAAGTATAAGTTGTTTACTTAATTGCAAATCATCTGAAACTTGTCGTACTAACACTGGTCCTATTGGGAAAATTCGTAATGTTTCTTTAATGACTTTTTCAAGATATTGAAATTTTGGTAAATCCTCATGTTGTACGTTTCGATATGGACCTAAGATTACCATAACTTCTTCAAAAACTTTATCCTTGAAGATTATATTTTAGTATTTTTTTTATAAATCAATGATAACCTACCTGAACTTCTGGATGCATGGCTATCATCAATAAAATAAAGCAATCTACTGTAGCACTTGTATCAGCAGCCTAAAATATAGAAATGTTTATATTTTAAAAATGCTGAGATTATCATCGTACTGCTATAATAAACGTGTTGACTTCATCCCTTAATTCACTATCACTAAAACAATCTTCTTCACTTTCATTCATCTCCAATAGTAAATCAAGAAATGCCTTATTTTCTAAAAAAACGTAAGTTAATCTTCGAATTATTTAATACCAGAACAATTACTTTTTTTATCATTATTAATTTTTTTAAGCTCCTCCTTTTTATCTTCTATTATCTAAAAAATACACTTTTATTCTTGTTGGGACTGTCAATTTTATAATACCTTTTGTGTAAAACCATTAAAAGCGTTAACAAGACGTTTTTCTTCCTTTGAAGTATTTGTTAAATTATAAAATAGTTCAATTCTATATAAAATGTTAAACATTTTTGTCATAATTATCTCTAAAAGTCTGAAAAAATTTAAATTTGATTTTTTTCTAAAAATTACTGAATAATACCTGCTAACATATTCTTCAAATGGTGCGTTTGTTGTTTGGGCATTTATTTTTATTCCCATTGCTGTTTCTAAAATTTAAAGAAAAACCTTGCAGGTATTTTTTATAAGGTACTTGGTTGCATGAAGAATATTTTTCAATTAACTTTAACATTACTTACGGCACACAATATCCAAATTACACTTCGAAATATAAGAAGAGATATCAAACACCTTTCCAACTTCTGCTTTTAGTAAATCTACCATTATTATCGACTGCTCAGAAAATATATCTACAAATTGATTTAAAATTCGTTGGTTGAATGTTGGCATTATTATTTTCTTATGTCTTCTCCATGTAGGGACTAAAAAATGTTATTATCTGTTGTCCAATTGATTTTACTAATTTAGAAAATAAACTTACCATCAGCTGTCATCAGTCCATCACCACCAATAGGTTTTATAAAGTCATACAACTCGTATTTCCCAAAACATTTTGGGCTATTCATTACTATTTTTAGATCTTCAGGTTCTGATATTGTGTAAAAAAGTCTTGAAGCTAACCATACAACACTTGGTGTTCCACTTTTACACATTAGTATCACACTATTTAAAATTTCTACAAAAAAGTTATGTAAAGATTTTCTAAATTTTTTTAAAAATTTTTGGAATATTCTTCTCCAAAAGTTAGTAGTACTATTTATTAATACCACGAGATCATTTGACCTACACTTGTAGAATAAGGATATTTTAGTTATTTTTTTAACTCACTTTCAGTATCTCCAATAAAATAATGAGCATGTCCTATAAAAGGTAACATTTTGACATTTTTGGGCGTTGGTACAGTGGAAGCAAATTTATAAAGTTGCTTTCGTCCATGTCTCCAACGAATAGCTCGAAAAACTAAATAAATTACCAAACCTAGCACTGAGAAAAATACTAAATCGTTAAAGCTAAATTTAAAAATTTCGAAAAAGTTACAAGTCATAATTAAACTATTATGGTAACTATCAAATTTTCACTGTTAAATATTTCGTATGCACTTTAGAACTAGTAAAATTTTTTTGAAGAATGAGTAGATTTTTAAAAATAACATAAAATTTACACAATAACAAGGTTTCCTAACAATTTTACACCAAATTTTAATAATAAATACATTTTACAAGAAAATTATGTGTTCATAAAAATATGCAAGCGAGAATTAAGTGAACAAGGTTGTTTCCTTTTTTTTATTAAAATATTTGGCAATACAATATTTTTATAGCTAAAATAAATAACCGGTTAGAAAAAAATAAAAAATTTAAATTTTGTGAAAAAAATCTTATTTTCATATAAGAAACTTTCTCTTCAAACATTCAAATAAAAAATATAATTATTTATAGATTTTAAAAGTTGTTAACTATAAAAACATTTTTATGTGAGCAGAGCTATAGTGAGTTAGGGTGGGTTGAATTTGTAAAAAAATTACATCCCCAAATATATTACCTTCGTTATTACAAAATTAACATAAAAAACGGTGATACAAGAATTTTTTTAAGAAAAGTAACACTAATTATTTTGATGGATTATTTTTATTACTTTCTTAATAAGGTTTGTTTATTTAGTTCGTAGTATTTTGAGAATTTTAGAGCACCTACCAGTTTTGTACTGCAAGGTAAAGAGGTGTTCATTGTTCTCCTTGAACTCGCTATGAATGCTATGATGAGGTAAGTAGAACAAGTAATTGAAGAAAAAAATAACATTATTAAATGTTGGGAGAATTAAGTAAACAGGAGTACGTCATTTTCTTTTCAAAGAATTTGTAATGAGCTGGCCAAAAATATTATAGTTTATACTTTTTATTATTAGAGATTAATTTATGATTTAAGTTATTTTTACAATCATTAGGTACAGAAAAAAATATAATAATTGTTACTCCCTCCGTTCGAAAATATGATTTGCATCAAAAAACATTGAGATTAACAAAAGTAAATTGTTTTGGTAATTTTTTATTTTTATTTCTAAATAGGTGATTGTGAGGCAAAAAATAAACAAATTGAACAGAAATATTCTGCAATATGTTAAAAATTATTCATAGTTTTAAAAGTAATTATTTTTAACAAAATCAAGCTTTAAAGCCATGTCACCTGTTACAAACAAGTTTTACATGTCTAACATGAAAATGCTGTAACTTCTCAAGTATTCCATCAAATTAAAAAAAATATGACAGATGTATAGAGAATAATAGGAGTTGATGTATCACTCGACCCTATTGCCATTTAAGATTTATGAAGTATAGTTTCCTTGCATAATGGGTTGAGGGGTTATTCCTTGCGTTGCCATAAAAATTGGTCCCCCACCAAATAAAAGTCGATCGGCTTCGGGGTTTTTTTCAAAAATTGTTTGTTTTCAAAATAACCTGGGTGGAATCTCTTAGTTGGGCCACCCTCTATATACTTTTAATGTCATTTGTCATTATTAGATATTTAAGATGATATATTAATAACAGCGCTATCTCTTAGCGAATCGCCGAACTAACACTCGGATTAAATTACAAGCATTTACAGGTATCTACAAGAATACTAATTTATAATTTAATACGAATTACTTTAAAAAAATTATAAAAAATATTAAAAATACAAAAAAACTTTTATTTATTAAATAATAATCTTATATAATTAGGTTTGCTTCAAAGATAGAATATCGTTGCTTTCTTAATAGATGGCGCATATTAGATCCAGATATTTATAAAAAGAAATAAATAATTTGCAAAAAATAATAATAAATTGTTAATTTAATTTAAATAAAGTTATTTTTGCATTTAGTATAATTGCATATTCATAGCAAAGTTCATAACATAAAATATAGATGACACTGTTTTAAAAAAACCTTAAATTGATTGCAACTCTCAGACTGATCAAAATTCTAGTTCAATTTTTAATCATGATATATTTTTTATCTTTATAAAAATCTATTAAATTCAATACTTCTTGAATTTTTCTGACATTCTTCAAGTAAATAATGTACTAAACAGTAATAACAGAGTCTTGGGCTTGATTATTATCTCAAACTCTATTGATTGCAATATTGGGAATTTTAAGAACCCGCTCGCCCTCTGGTGGCAAAAATATGAATTCCTATATTCGGTACTTACTTTTTCGATTTAATGCATTGGTAGATGTTGTTTGAGCTTTACTGAAGCTTTAAATTATAAATCTATTTGTGTTTTGTTAAATATGTAGTTATAACGTAAAATAATGCATTTTAAACACAATTTTTGATACTGACAAGTTCCGAAAATCCTCCATTTGTAGCGCCATCTATACGTAGTTAAAATTCCCAATAGTTCATGAAATGGAACCTTAAGTAGCTGAGGACTCACACTATCCTGCATTAAATATATCACACAAATTATATCAAATTGGACCTAGTATATTTTTTGGAACCAATCTTGAAAACTTTAACTTAAGAAAGACGATCTTTCCCAACCTTTATCAAACCATCTCCGACATTGATTGGAATAATTTATATAGAATTATAAATCCTGATGAAGCCTTTGAAATCTTATACAATCATCTACATGCGGAATTTAGTTTACATGTATCTAAACATAAATGTTCTTATACGAGCAGATCATTTCTTGATTTTGTTATGTTCTGATCTAATTGCGAAAATCAGACATAAAGAAAAATTACGAAAGCTCTTCAAAAAATCTGGAAAAAACAACAGATAAAATGCAATTTGAAATGAAGTGAGAAAATTAACAACTGCCGCCAGAAATCAGTTGTTGAAATCTGCAGAAAGGACTTGATAAATGATTCCAATAAGTTTTGGACATTTATAAACTCTATGGTGAAATGTACTATAATAATGATGTCAAAGCCGATGGTAATGCAATAGTGAATTGTTTAGCTGATCATTTCATGAATAATTACATAAGAAAGGGGTTTCTTATTTCTTATTACAAGACAACAAGAAATGCTTGCGCAACTTCAAAATAAATGAGAATGATACTATTATCCACTACAAAAAAATGAAAAGATAACCTTAATCATTTATCCCAAAAGACTATAATTACAATAAGATCAAAAAAATCAAAAATGGTGGTCTCTTTTTTGGAATACCAAATTTATTATAAAAGCTAGTGTAATTTCGGTCCTTAGGCCATCATAAGGCTCGAAAAATATTTTAAATAATTTAAAAAATGATTTTTTAAAAATTGATTGTAAATAAAAATTGATGGTCTAAGATCCGAAATTGCAATAGCTTTTGTAATAAATTTGATATTCCTATTCCAAATAAAGACAACATCGTTTTTATTTTTTTTATCTTAATTAATTTGGAATACATAAACTTATTGATATATGTATTTAATATTAGACACTTGCAACTTTCCTAGTAAATAGAAGAAGGTGAGGATTTGCCCGGTCTTTAAAAATGGTAAAAGGGACGATATTAAAAACTACCGTCCAATATCAATATTAAGTAATTTTTTTAAGATCTTTGAATCAATGAATTAACGGATCATCTCTTTTTTAACAACCACAAACTTATTTCGAAACGTCAAACATGGTTTCATTTCAAGAAGGCTAATAAACATTACACAATACATCTCAAAAGCAATGGATGATAATTTACAAACAGATGTCATTTGTCATTTACACAGATATATCGAAGGCATTTGACCTGATGTGCTATAATATTCTATATTCTACTCAATTAACTGTAAATCTTTAAGAAGATACTCGGTTAAATGTTTGAAAAGCGTACTTTTCGCTAGTAAACATTGTTTTTTGGGCATTTGTAATCAAAAATTTAACAAAAACGATGCCTAGTTCCAATCAAATTGAATTTAGTTTTCATATAGAATTTTTGTTTTTCATGTGGAGTGATAAAAAAATGCGTTTTTATAATTGTTCAAAAAGTACGCCCCTATCATAGAATCTACATGAAAAACAAAACTTCTATATGAAAACTAAATTCAATTTGATTGGAACTAGGCATCGCTTTGGTAAAGTTTTGATTACAAATGCCTAAAAAACAATCTTTACTAGCGAAAAGTACGCTTTTCAAACATTTCGCCGAGTATCTTCTTAATATCAACAACAACAGCAACACTATTTTGCTTATTAGATCGTACTTGAAAAATAGAATGCAACTTGTGGAATACAAGGGATGAAAATCAGACCCGTATGTAGCCACCATCGAGGTACCCCAAGGTTCTAACCTTGGTCCACTACTCCATTAAGAGCATTCACGTGTAAATTTGGTTACCTAAAAATTAAAAGGCAACTCATTTGTTTACTTTACATTTAAATATATTAACTTTTTTTCGATCGAAAATTAAGTTACAAGAACTATAAGATGTAAAGAAGACTATGACCTACTACAGTATTACCTGAATACGCTCTAAACTTATTGCATACAAAATAAACTATCCCTAAATGTATCAATATGTTGCGTTATGACTTACAGCCAAAAAATAAATTCAATTAATAGAAACTACAACATCGATAACCTAACGTTATGCAGAGTCGACTTGTATTATTTGACACCAAGCTCACATTTAATCTTTAAATTCAGCAGCTCGCGAAAGACTACTTCAAATCCATCAGATTCATAATAAGAAACACGAAGTTCTGACAATCGTAATCCAAGCAAAAAAAATACGTCGTTCGATAAATTTACAAGAATTATGTTATAACTTATAACTGAACTCTACAGGGTGTTTTTAAAATGGTGGTCAGGGCTTCGAGTGATTATACTACAAGTAAAAATAAGACAAAAAGTCCAGATACACATACACATTTGTCCATAACTCAACTTTTACCGAGACACAGGGTGTTGAAATTTATTTTTATTTTTATTTTTTATTTATTTTCTCTGGATCGGCTGAATGAAATTTAATAAAATTTTAGGGGTGATTACTTCTCCTGGATAGCCATCTTTGGTCATTACTATTATCCTAATTTAACAATCCAGTAGCGTAGAAACGTGTCAAGGTGTCCCATTTTTTGAATTTATTTGGTACGCTCATGCAAAATTTTACGATTTTGTTTGGATTTCTTAAAAACTGATATTTTAAAAATCATTTCTGTAACAAAAACTAAAGTAATTCTACTGACACCTAACCTAAATTAATCATGCAATGTATTGCATTACATGTCTATCTTTGTTATTAATAAAGTTATAGACATTCGCTTAAATCGGCAATGTTTTTCAGTTTCTTATATTTATTCAGATGCCGTTTAAAAAAATCAAAAAATAAAATAATCATTCCGAAGGTATCCGAAAAAACCGAAAAATGCAATTTGTTTAAAAGTCCATTATTTTGTTATATACAAAAGTTTCGACGAACTTAATTACGTTTTTTTAAAAAATATTAGATAATCGGTCTTCAACATATCGATAGCAAATTTCCAAATCTTTCAATCCAACTTTATTGGATAGAAAGATTTGGAGTTTTCTCTACAAACCTATTTACAACTAACTGAATATTTATATCGATAACAACTTTATTTTATAAATGGGCGCCATATTGGTTTTTTAATAAAATAAATTGGATTTTTTTCCTCCCTTTACGATGTATTACAATGTATGTTCGTAGTAATAGGTGATTCAGACCACCCGTCCCACCCATTTATCTCGAGAACGCGTTATCGTAGAGGATTGAAATAAAAAATTTCATTACCAAAGCGAACTTAAAGAATCTATTGGTGAACTTATTTTTTTCCGGAACAACCCGGAACAATCCGGAACCGGAAGTAACTTTGTTTTTTTAAATGGCAACATAGGTCAAGTTTGGTATTGTTTGAAAGGTCGTTTAAAAAGAAATAACTTTTACTTAAATGTTTTTTTTAATAATTTGCATATTTACAATTTTATACGAAAAAAACAAGAAAAAATTAAAATTCAAATTTTGTTAAAAAATTCAAATACGAAATAAAATATGATACTTGAAGTAATTAAATAATGTTTAATTTGATATTTTGTTCCAATAATTTTGAAATTTGCAGTTTATATCCGCTTTATTATTTTCCTAAATATCCCGGAACTGTCCGGAACTTTGTTTTTTAAGTGGCAACATAGGTCGATGTTGGGATTATTTGGAAGGTCTTTTAAAAATAAATAACTTTTACTGAAATATTTTTTTAATAATTTACAGAATTACAATTTTATATGAAAAAAACAAAGGAAAAGGATGAAATTTAAATTTTGTTAAGTAATACAAATACAAAATAAAATTTGATACTAAGTAATCAGATAATGTTTAATTCGTTACTTTCTTGAAATACTTTAGATATTTGCAGTCTTAAATAAAGCGAATAAAGCGGAGATAAATAAATCTGAACTGTTATTATAAATGCAACAACAAATTTAAAAAATGTAAACAAAAGTTCATTAGCTTTTATTTTAAATGTTCGAAATGCCTTCCACCTTCATCTCTGCATTTTTGCAGACGAATTCGTACACTATTTACTGCCCTTAGTATTTCGTTTTCGGATAATGAGCGACAGGCATTCCTGATCCTGTCTTTCATATCGTCCCTTGTTGTTGGACGTTGTTGATATACCACATCTTTAATACGTCCCCACAAGAAGAAATCTAGCGGTGTCAGGTCTGGCGAACGAGCTGGCCATGAAACTAGACCTCCTCTTCCGATCCAGCGGTGAGGAAAGATACGATCAAGAGGTTGGCGGGCTACTCTTGAAAAATGTGCTGGACAACCGTCTTGTTGCAGAAACATGACCAAACGTGTTGCCAATGGGATGTCATCAATGAGATCAATTAAAATGTTCTCTAAAAAATCAGCGTACATCACACCAGTTAACGACCCATCAAAAAAATACGGACCAATGATTTGGCCTCCCAAAATTCCACACCAAACATTAAGGTTCCAACGATGCTGATTATCCACTTCACGAAGCCAGTGAGGATTCTCAACAGACCAATAATGTGCGTTGTGAATATTTAAATCTCCATTACTCTTGAAAGAAGCCTCATCTGTCCAAAGTATTGTATGATGAAAATACGGATCCTTACCCAGAAGCCATTCACAAAAATCCAACCTGTTTTGAAAATCTTCCCCTGTAAGTTCCTGATGTAGATGGATGTGGTAAGGATGAAATTTATTTTCATTTATAACCCTCCAAATAGTCGATTGGGCAATTCCTGCATCAATCGCCAGTCTTCTTGTTGAAATTTGTGGTTCAACAACAACCGCAGCAAGAATATCAGGTGCTCTTTCATCTTGCACATGTCTCATAATATGACGATTTTTGTTGTGGCTTGGTTGAAGTTGACCATTTTGCTTAACTCGGTCTGCAAGCCGCTTAAAGACTTTCCTTGACTGGAAAGTTCGTTGAGGGTATCGTTCGGCATAGAGCCGCTCAGCAGCACGATAATTTTGATGGCATTCACCCAAAATCATCAACATATCAAAACCTTCGAGATTCGTAAAAACCATTGTGATACTTGGACACTACGATTTATTTTAACTCAAATGTTTGTGTTATTCATTTCTTTTTAAATTTTGGTCAACATGTGCAAGCAGATTTATTTTTAAATAAATAAAATAAAATAACGAATATGTTTTTTCATTATTAAAATTATCATATTTTATTTCGTATTTGGATTACTTAACAAAATTTAAATTTCATCCTTTTCTTTTGTTTTTTTCATATCAAATTGTAAATAAGTAAATTATTAAAAAAATATTTCAGTAAAAGCTATTTATTTTTAAAAGACCTTCCAAATAATCCCAACATCGACCTATGTTGCCACTTAAAAAACAAAGTTCCGGACAGTTCCGGGATGTTTAGAAAAATAATAAAGCGGATATAAACTGCAAATTTCTAAATTATTGGAACAAAATAACGAATTAAACATTATTTAATTACTTCAAGTATCATATTTTATTTCGTATTTGAATTTTTTAACAAAATTTGAATTTTAATTTTTTTTTGTTTTTTTCGTATAAAATTGTAAATATGCAAATTATTAAAAAAACATTTATGTAAAAGTTATTTCTTTTTAAAAGACCTTTCAAACAATACCAAACTTGACGTATGTTGCCATTTAAAAAAACAAAGTTACTTCCGGTTCCGGATTGTTCCGGGTTGTTCCGGAAAAAAATTAGTTCACCAATAGAGTTCGCTTTGGTAATGAAATTTTTTATTTCAATCGTCTACGATAACGCGTTCTCGAGATAAATGGGTGGGACGGGTGGTCTGAATCACCCTGTATATATTATCAATTAAGTCATGATTTTTTGACAGGTCTTCTTTAATACCCCTATTTTGTAAGTACACGAATCGAAATTTGCATACGAAAAAAACAGTGGCAGTACGTCAATACTAAAGAAAAAGTTAGAGAATCACCCCGTAAACGATTCGAGATGTCGTTTTAGATTATTGTATAGGATGTAAGTTCAAAACATGTTATATTGTTCATTTAGTTAGTGGAAAGGTTGCCATTGATAGCCTGATGGTTGGAGCCGAATTGACTCCCGTGAAGGCCAGAAAGAGGTAAGAGTGCCGAATAGCGCATTCCCATGCAGTGGCTAGAAAACTTTAGTAAAATTTCTATTTTTTAGCAAAAAAAATAACTAAATTTTTCTAACAATATAACCTCACCAAATTGCAATTTATTTATATTAAAATTTTTTCCGCATCAAAATGTATCAAACTCTACCCAAAAATTACGGGAGACAATCCCGTCCCTTTTAAAACTACCTGAAATTACGGGAGACAGTTCGGTTCGTCCCATGTTTATTGTGGTTATCCTGAATTTAGAAAAAGGACCACTATTATTACCCTTGTCTTTTACTAAGTGCAATGTGCAAGGAGGTTTATTTACTTCTCTTTAAAAAGATAATCAGGGAAACTAAACAAAACTGCTTTTCTCGAGCAAATCACGTGAAAATACTAGTATTAACCTAACAAACATAAATATATGTCTAAAATAATATATTACGCAACGAGCAAGAAAGTGCGACGAATTTTGTGTGAGTATGAAAATAGCCGAAAGAGGCGCTAGTTGAGTGAGGATATTAGACGAGCACGAAATTCACTTTCTTACGAGTTGCGTACGCTATTTTTCTGACGATAACGAAGATTTTGCGACCATTATTAATATTTGGTGGAAATATCTCAAAAGTCATAACATAACCGTTGATGACATCAGTTGACATTGAAGGTACTTGAATATTTTTAGTTAAATGTACCTAATTGTAGGTGGCGCTGTTTTGATGGAAGCAACTGATCGAAACGAATAAAAAATGTTCCTATTTTATTTAAAATTTACACAAAAGTTAATTATATAATGATTTTAATAATAAAACAAGTAACATCAGCGGGGTTAAATATAAATTTTTGTTTGATCTATCCTTATTTTAAAAGTTCAAAAAAATCCATGAGATGGCTTTCGAAAATCTTTTGCAGCGTGTCTATCTAAAATTACAAGAAGTATTTCAGAGTAACAAAACAGAAAACCAAAGTCACTAGTGTAGCAATGATAGATTTTTTAAACCACTAAATGAATGACATACATACCGATGGGTGCACAAAAAACGGCAAACGATGTAGCTTCGTTGTTTCTTCTCCGATTTTAATAAGTGATATGTCAAATTAAATGATTTGAAGAATACTACTATCAGATAATAAAAGATTAATTTTATTTTTGAAAACAACAGAGAAGGAGGGGGCTACTTTTCTTTTTCAAATGACAACATATTTTTTTCGATTGAAAAAAATCATTAACAAAAATATTTAATTTTTTTTAATTTTTTTTTTCTTATTTTTTTTAAATTTTTTTATTATTATTAATTTTTTTAATTTAATTCAATTGTTCTTTTTTTGTTTTTGAGTTTTCAGTCTTTTATTTTTTAAGTTTTGTTTTTTAATTTATCATTAATAATTTTTAATTTATTAATAATTTTTTATTTTATTAATAATAAATTAAAAAACAAAACTTAAAAAAACTCAAAACTCAAAAACAAAAAAAAAACAATTGAATTAAATTTAAAAAAATTATTAATAATAAAAATTAAAAAAAAAATTAAAAAAAAATTAGAAAAATTGATTAAAAAAAAATTATTGCTATATTGGTTTAGATTATTTTTGTTAATGATATTTCTCAATCGAAGAAAATATGTTGCCATTTGGAAAAGAAAAGTTGCCTCCTCCTGCTCTGATGTTTTGAAAAATAAAATTATTTTTAAACCATTTAATTTGACATATCACTTATTAAAATCGGATAAGAAATAACGGAGCTACATCGTTGGCCCTTTTTTTATGCATCCCTCTGTATACGATTTTCTCATATGGTCGCCGGAAAAAAATTTGACAGTTTCAACATTTTTTTTTTAAATTTTAATGATGTTTTGATTCATCCCGCAGTTACCGGTGAATTGGAACAAATTATAATCTATATTTTATTTGTTCCGATTCAGACTTTTACAGTTTTGCAGATGATGAAAACAGAAGATTTTTTGAGATTAAAGTTGCAGTTTTGCTGATGGCCCAGAAGTGGTGCCAACATGAGAAAACGTAATTTCCCAACTATTCATGATTATATATTACCTTTCTAGGCAGAAATTTGAAACTGTAAATACCAAAATACCCTCACGTATTTATGTTGATTTTCTTTGAATGACCCGGAAGTTTCGTTTGGGTTCACCCCGCTGTTCCTCTACACCCTGAATTTATCTAAAAGTATTACAAAATAATTATTTGAAATAGAACTACAGAAATTACCAATAAATCAACTGTATGAAGTATAATTTAATAAAAATGCAATTTTGTTATAATTAAGGTAGAATTGGAAAAATTGCTTTTTTAATCTATAAATTGATGTATAAATTGGTTTATTGAAAAACGAATTTTATTTTGGTATAAAATACTTTGAGAGAAAAACCTTTTCGGGATGAAAATACTTTCGGGAGATTTTTTCAGGGCGTGTCGATTTAAAATGCATGGAAATATTTTGCGTAATTTACATGAGAAAGCTTTTTCGTACGGATTCAAAGCCGGAGGCAAGCGTCGTCAATCCACCAGCGCTCAATCTAATTACTCGCGACCGTGTTTTGTTTCCGCGAGGTGTAATGGCTGCCGCTGCTCATGCAAATGGCTGCCTCAGTGCCACCCATGAGTCGCTCAGAAAGCTCCGACGTTACTAACCCTCAGCGTCGTGACGCTCACATCCTAACTCCGCGCCGCTTCCAAATCCAATCATCCGAAGTCAAAGGTTGCGAAATTCAATTGCAGAGATTTTCAGATCGTTTTTAGATACTGTTTCCGACGATTATAATTACAACATGCAAATTTTATACAAGATTACCATCTTTTTGTTGTAGTTAATAGCTTATTAAATGAGGTATGATATGTCGGTGATGATCAAAAGTTGATCAATAAATGGATATAAATAATCGTTGTAGGAGAGCTCGACGACTGTGCGGTACAATATGGGGGATTAGCTGATACGACCCGTCATAATTAGGCTGTTGAAGGGGAAACAACGATAATATCATCCGATACTGGATGACTGATTTATTATTTCTATTTATTATCCTGTCGGAAATTGGATATTATAATTTTTATTTGCCTCTGCAAATATTTACACACTAAATTGGACCGGATTACTGATAATTTTTGTTATAATTCCCTAAACACAAGTGCATTACCATAATTTCACAGGAAACTCTAATAAAAACTTTTAGAACCATTTTGTTCATTACTTAAAATTATATAATCTTCATATTTCCCATAATAGAGATAAATTTTGAAGTAAAAATGTCGTGATTTTAATTGGAGCCACTTCGGAGGCCTTTCAGTACGCACATATGCACCGATTTACACCACTTAACAAAAGTCAAGTGGGTCACTTCTCACAGCCGGTCTGATAATTCCGTGATCACACGCACTTGTCACTAAAATTTTCGGCACGTCCCTTATCTTCCAAGATTAAGAAAAGAGCCCTACATAAATGTTTCAACGTAGGTTCACACATCTCAAGTCTTTTAATTCCTCGAAGTGCTGATAACTTGGAATAAAGCAACCCTCTCGTCCCTTGCTTACAAAAATTTAGAACCACCAATTCTTGGAATTTGGTGAAATGAAGCTATCAAGTGTTTGACATATTGGGTTGCAAATTGGTTCGGATGGATATTGCCAATTAGGGCTGACCGGAAGTTCGTAACGAGTGCATTTTACATGCGCTTCCTCAAGGTTTCGAATTTTGGGACCTCCGGAGAGCATGCGTCTTGGTCCTTCATCCTTGGTGTCGCGTGGAAAAGCAGTAAAGTAATAAATAATAAATAAAAGTAAGAGTAATAAAGAAATAAAATGAAAGCGGGTCGTTTTCGTCCAAGGACGACTAAAATCGGTCCCTTTTTGGAAATTGCGTCCAATAAACGCGCCCTTCTGAAGCTGAAACTTCTGAATATACAGAAGGTATGACTGTAAATGTTACGGGCGATAATAAATATTAATATAGGCATAAAGACTTCCCTTTGTTGCTACTTTAAAAGTAATAAAAGTTTAAGCGTAAATATTGAGTTCCCATTGCTCGTTCGAAGAATATTTAGTCTTTTATGGGTTTTCTTCAAAATTAATCAGGTCTGCCTTAATGGACTAGCATTATATTTCAAAACTAATCATTCTTAACAGCACCGTTAAAAATACAAAGCCAACTAAAATGATTTCTTTAAAAATTAGCACTTATTTTTTCGTTTTTATGATGAAATTTTATATTTATAACTTTAACATAACAAAAATTAAAAAGCAGACCTAGCCAACATAAAAATGATTGTAGAAACTGTAATATAAATAATTCAACACGAGTTCAATTTTGATAAAATCAAGATTTTAAATGTTGAACATAACTACATGATAGTTCATATCAAGATAGTCAGGTAACACCTTGTATATAGCCAAAAATATGACAAATAACCTAAAAGTTGTGCACCTAAATAAAAATTATAACTCAATCAAATTAAATGGTTATCCTGGATCCTGGTGAGGCTAGTATTGTGTGATATACCGTTGCACAGCTTATTAAATTTCCAATCAAATGATTTTAATAAGTATTTTATGGGCAATAATTGGTAGCCATTAGTACCAAAAATTACCTAGAAATTGGAGTATTTAGTTAATTACACTGTTTTTTCATAAGAACTCTGTTTTTTGATTTGACCACATTTGGGTATCCTTATTATAAAATTAGAAAAAGTTTTTTCCTATCACCCTCATATTTTTTGTGACAGTCACATTTTAGTTTCACTTACATTCCCAAAGTCAGCGGCGCAAAACTGTAGGCCACAAATAAGGGCATTAATCAAGGATGATAGTTTTGAGCAAAAATAGAATGAAATTGAAAAGCCCCTCTGGAGAAGTTCTGTGACTGTCGTGAAAAAATGTTTGGGATCCACAGGGTAGAAAATAACAAATATTTAATAAATTAACTATTGACAACATATCAAACTTTGGGGGTGCAACATTTCCTTGAATATACATTTTCTAGACATACATCTGGATTTTTTCCGAAAACGGAAATTTTTGGACCAGTGTTATTAATTTAATAATCGCCTATCATTGTGTTACATATCAAATTTTTCAAAAATTAATGCAGATTCTAAATGTAGCTTTATTTTTTTCTGATATGATTCTGTCAAAAGTGTTGAGTTTTGAGTTTTAGTGAAAGAAACAGTTATCGTGATGTCTAATATACCATTGGAAAGCTTATTAAATTCCCCATCAAATGAACCTAATAACTTTTTTATGGGCCTTTGGTGGCTATTAAAACCAAAAATTACCTAGAAACTAGCATTCTGTTTCACAACAAATTTTTCAAAATGAAATAGACTCCAAACGTATTTTTGGTTTTGGTTTTTTTCTGTTTTGATTTTGTCTAAAGTTAGAACATATAATGATATTATTGGTTTTCACGGTGAGTTTTATTAAAAGTTCAATTCAACAATTATCCCGATCAAGCAATAATTGTGTGATATACCGTTACAAATTTTATTAATTCCACATCAAGTGAATCCAATACTCCTAACTTTTTTATGACCAATCATTCGTAGCCATCAGAACCAAAAAATAGTGTTTTTGGTCAATTAATAATTCAACAATTAGTGCCTAGACTAGTGTTCCATATCAAATTTTTCAAAATTGAATACAGATTCTAGTAGTAGTTTTAGTTTTTTTCTCCTGATTCTGTCAAAAGTTAGATCGTACAATAGGTTCATTGGTTTTTGCTGTAAGTTTTATTGAAAATTCAATTATCCCGATGAGGCCAGCATTATGTGATATACCATTGGAAAGCTTATTAAAATCACCATAAAAGGAACCTAATCACTTTTTATGGACAATCATTGGTAGCCATTAAAATTACAAATTACCTAGAAATTAGAGCTTTTAATTCAATAATTAGTGCCTAGCACTTTATTATACATCAAATTTTTCTAAATCGACTACAGTTTTCGAAAGTGGTTTTTATTTTAGATGCTAATTTTGATAAATTTCATTGTTCTTTTTTGGTGTTACCTAAAGGTAATCCCACTCGAAGATTGTAATTCGAATTTAAGGAATGTATTTTTTAAGTACATTTTATTATTAATTCAGTTTCTGCTTCCTCTCCAAGTAAAAATAATAACCATTAAATTTTTAGTATCAAATTTGTAAAACAAACAAAGGCTAATCGAGCCGAATTGTGCAAGCTACACACTCTGGTGTGCTTTTATTGCTGTTTTACGGCCATTTTCTAATTTTAATGTCTTCTCGGCGACAAAAAAACACAACGCCAACCATGAAATCATTTCTTAACAAAATATACAGCCCACATTCAAGTTATTAATTTTGACTGATTTATAGTTAACGCAGGTCTAAAATATTACCAATAAAAGTAAGCACGTTTGTTTTCAATCTTAAACCTAAACAAAAGCTACTCGACTAAAACAAAAAACTCGATTACGTGTTCAAAATATGAAATTAAATTTCATATCGTCTGTTGGCATCAATAAAAATGTTTGTTTTTAGATTAGGAAAGTTAAAAATGCTTGATTTACAAACACTTTAAATTGAAAAAATTAAAAGCTCTAAAATTATTATAGAGCAGGTGATGTATACTCCAAAGGCTACTAAGAAAACCAAAACATTCAATTCATTCCTCCAGTTGCAAAGTCAGCAAAAAATAAATATTACAAATTTTTTGATACTATAAAATTTACAGATTTTTTGCAAGATATTTGTGTTATGAAAGTATTTGGGTTTTCAAAATTTTAGTGTTCCAGTGGTCTAGCGGTAAAAATATTTTAGTTGTAAGTGTGTCAAATTTAAGCGATTCGAAACGGTGTTTGGAGGTCGTGCAATTTTGACAAAATGAAATAACCTTGCGTAGCTGAAGGAAAGCACCACAGGATACCCTTTTGTCACGCTGAAGTAGCACCATGCCGTTTGTTTACCCTGTAAAACCCATTTTCATTATTGACAGAATGCAGGGTCAAAAAAAGGTCTGTAAGCAAGAAATTTAATAAAATTGCTTGAATAAAACAATAAAAGCGTTATCAGTCGTGTTTAATAACCGTGCAAATAGCGCGGGATTTGGTTGGTACAATAATAAGTTTTTTACTTAATCTGACCATATGGTTTATAACTGACATTCGTTGTACTCTCCAGAATTAAGCCAACAAACAAGTTAATACACGGATTGAATAAATATTAGTAGAAGATATACAGCATTTTTCCTTCTCTAATTTAATGCTTTATTGTGTCGCAAAATTGTTTGGTTGTAAAAAATAATTTGCATGGCGAACGCCCAATAAACTGGACGAAATGTCCTGATTCCGTTGCAAATCTGGGCGATCTCATCGGTCAACATCGGTATATACCCTCATAAAGTTACAGGATAATAAAGCGGAGCAAACAGATCGAGTAATGAAACGTGCCGACCATTGTACTTTTATTGACACAATTACTGTAAACGTAAACACCGAGAAGGGCGAAAGTGGCTCCAGAAAAGGGTCGTACAGTAAAATTCACAAATTCTTTTAAAGAAAATGAATAAAAACTATTACACTTTCTCGAAACACTCAATCAAATTTTGTACATAGCCTATCATTGGTTTTGCAAAATTAAATAAATTCCACACATATTTTCATACCTACATTTAGTTAAAAATTACACCTCACAACAGAATTAACATTTTTTTATTTTTCATGACAACTCTCAATTGTTGTTAACTCCATTTGAGGTCGCTGATTTTAAATATATCTAAAGATATTCTCTGGAAGCTCAACTCAACTCAACAAGATTCAGATATTCACCAATTATTTAACAACGCGGACCTGCACTATTAATCCGAATAAATTTTGCTTTATTATTGGTGAATATAATATGTTCAGAGATTACTGTTTGAAATAGAAGAGTTCACAAAACGGGCCTAAATGGGCTGCTTAGGATTACCATTAAAAACACATAGTAAATCATGGGATCCAAGTTCGGCGTGTTCTTCAAAATACCAGTCACCAGTCTCCAACAATTTGGCGTGAACCATGACCACAATGATTGTTATTTTCGTGTGGTGAATATTAATGGATAAACTCCAACAACCGTTTAAAGTGGGAAGTGGGTTTATCCAAACTTATCATCTGTGATCAGAGCTGTTCCAAGCTCCAGTGAAGCCGCAACAGTGACTATAACCTGAAAAATTACCTCGAAGTTCTTAGGCCATTTAATTAAAATGAACTTGATGACTTGGTCAAGGAACATGGCTTGTCTAAAACTGCATCAGAACTATTAACTTCTCGGTTGGAAGAAAGAAGTGTTTAAACAAAAGAAATGAGAATCTGGTACTACAGCACCAAGGAGAAGAATCTTCTTCTTTTCTTTTCTGAAGAGAATGATTTTGTATTTTGTAATAATATTTCTGGTCGAATGGCATCAATGGGCTTACATGAGTACGACCCAAAGGAATTGCGTCTATTTATAGACTCGTCAAAAAGATGTCTCAAATGTGTTATTTTAACTAAAGTGAAGGAAGAATATCCGATAATATCCTTAATCATAACAAGTGCTGCATGTATAACATTTAGACTACCTGGAACCAGATCATTCCTTGGAGACCAGAGGCCAGTATTTTTATCCAATGCTAAGCGTTTGCTTTATCACTAGATAGATTAGATAAAGAACGAAGATCATAAGTGTCTTATTTGTAAGGATTTGAGAATGGTCAATCTATTATTGGGCCAACAAAGTGGTTATACGAAATATCCCTGAATTCTCTAATTATAGCAAAGCAAACACTCAGCATTCGATAAAATACTGGCCTCTGGTCTCTAAGGAATGATCTGGTTCCAGGGAGTCTAAATGTTATACATGCAGCACTTGTGCCTAGAAACCGTATAATACACCTCCTCTACACATCAAATGGGAATTATTCAACAATATGTAAAAGTTTTCAAAATAGTGAATGTTTGTGAAATGTGAAAAGTTTTTGATAGCCCACAAATCAAGAAGTTATAATAAATGATCCAAATTTTACCAATTCTATAAATTGAGAGAAATGCTTGAAATGCTTTTGTTTGGTTGTGAAAAACTTTTTGGGAAATAAAAATGGTGACGATTATTCCCAGAACATTCATAAGATGTTGTATTACTTCCACTAGCAATATGAGCACTAAGCTCCATTTTCTAAAAAATCTTTTAGACCGTTTTCCTGAAAATCTTGGCTACTTCAGCGAGGAACAAGATGAACGATTCTACCAGGATCTTTATACTATGGAACAGCGGTACCAGGGTCGCTGGGATGTATAATCACGCGCAAAGATATCGAGGACACAATAGATATATTCTGACCCAAGCCTTCGCAAATACGAGATCACATGAAATTTAATCTTAAGTGACATTGGGTCAGAATATTTCTTTTGTGTCCTCGATATCTTTGCGCGTGATTGTACATATCATGGTTGAGTACTGTTGGAGCTTTTTAAGAGTGGTACTCGTGGTACTTTGAAATGACTTTTTATTTGAGTTTTCAGCTAAAAAAGAACAATTTTGTCATCACTTTTCGTTTTTAAGTTCTGGGCAAAAATGTTTAAAATCTCAAATTCGTGTCAAATTAAGTCCTGAATTTTTAGATTTTTCAGAAAAAAATTAATTCCTTAAATACTATATGAAGTACAAAAATGGTTAAGAGCTCAAAATTTAAGAAATGAATTGTTTCTTCGAAATATTCTAATAAAATGTTTAAAAGTTTTCAAAGGAACTCTCAGAACTTTTTGTGCCTAAAGTTTAGCAAATATATTGCGATTTTATTATGGAAAAACTAATGGACCAATTTACACGAAATATTTTTTTTTAAATACATCTAGGTGCCACATGTTTCTGGAATAAAATTTTGGCGTTTATTACTTTTGTAGTTTTCAAGAAAATTAGTAAAATCAAAAAATATTTAAATATCTTAAAAAACTTTAAATTCACTAATTAAATTATCGCTTCATATATTTTTGGAAAGGGCTTTAGATGAGTTTTTAGTTAAAAAAAGAATCATTTTGTTTTGTTATCGTTTTTTGTTTTTAACTGGACAAAAATTAATATGTAAAATGTAAAATCCCACTTTCAAGTCAAAATCCAGAGATTTTAGTTTTTTCAGAGAAAAGTTGATTGCTGGAAAACTATACGGGTACAAAAATGTTTAAGGTCTCAAAATTTAAGGAATGAATTGTGTTTTCAAAAATTCTAAGTAAATATATTTAAAAGTCTTCAAGTAAACTCTCCAGAACAGGATTTGTGCCCAAATTATCGCAAAAATATATACAGGGTGTCCCAGACCACCCGTACTACCACTTAATTTCGAGAACCCTTTGTCGCACTAGGTTGCCATTTAAAATTCCATAGTTACTTCCGGTTTGTTTTGGAAATTAAGAATTGCACCAAAAGGTTCTTTAGATTCGCTTTTGTGGTAATTTTTTTTCTCATCAATCTATGACAAAGGGTTCTCGAAATAAAAAGAGGTGGTACGGGTGGTCTGGGACACCCTGTATAGTCTCACATTAGAGTCAAAGTAGTTATGGAAATTTTTCAGAAAAATGTTGATTTTTTGAAAAATATACAGTATACAAATTACACCAATGGGTCCACCACTGTTTTAGAATCATACTTAAACTTAAAATAATAACTACAAGCAAAATCCAAACTTCCCCAGAATGTAGCTACCTCCTTTTTGCAGCAAGCCCTTCAATTGTCAATTTTTATTTATCCTTGAGGTAAAAATACAATTTTAAAGGCTTTCCACAACAGCTATAACCTACGTGAATTTAGTACGTAGTAATTTTATTTTTAGCAATAAAAAATCTAAATCATTTGTTGTTTCGTACATAAAATTTGTGCTTAAAAGCTATTAAAAGCAGCGAACACAAAAATCAATTCCATTCTTTAAATCTTTTAACAACAAAAAGTAGTAAACATTTGAGAGCAGCTACTACCAAGAATTCGTTCCAATAAAATCAAAAGAACTTATTACTCCGGTAACACAATGCTGAGCTTTAGTAGTTTCAAAAACACCAAGTCGTAAAATAACAGCTTCTATTAGATTTTATGCGTTTTTTAGCTTTGACAAAAAAAGCATTGTATTCAGGCAATTGCGAAGTGCGTGAGAGAATTTAAACAAAAATATTAATTAAATTTTTAATACTTTCAGTTGAAGCTGTAATAAAAAAGGTGATTTTATAAACGGTAGCGAATAGTGAAAACAATTTTATTGAATTTGAAGGAAAGTTGTAGAGGCGCACGCCAGGTTTCTTGGTTTTTGCCGACTTTACGATCATTTATGACTTAAGTTTTGATGGATCAAAAGGTACCGCCTTGACCTATTTTGCACCCGTTGGCCCATTTTATTACCAGGAATGTTCCATGTCTCGACCCATAAATTTTTAATAAAAATTTCGATTGCAATTGAGCTACTGTAAATCAATAAATCTTTATTTGATATAAATAAAGTCCTTCACATGAAATTACTCACTTGAAAGGAGCGGCAGTTAGTAAATATAAAATCCTTATCACAAGTTACAAGTCTTGCCAATATATAATAAGTATATCTTAAAATTTTTATTTTATTTATCCGCACTCGTTTTCATAAAATTGTGATAATTTCCAAGTAGGCGATTTTAACATGCCGATCCTTTGTCGGCGCTCGTTATCATTTTATTAATAGCATAAGTCATAAGTGGTTATTTTTAGATTTCACTGGTAATTCCGTTTTTCTTTGTTAAGGGACGTCGCCTCAAGGGCACAGGTGCGTAGGTGAGCCATGGATCATATTGTTTTACTAGTTTCTTAATAAATTGGACTTGGGCTCCTGTCGAAAAGGTGGCCTAGCGTATCTTTTCCAGATATCCGCGAGCAAATCTTTGTACCACCTTGCGTTTCGTGAATTATTCATGCACTTCCAACCAGCACCCGCACGCGAGTTGCACCTGCCCCAAATTTAAACGTTATTTTACCTACAAATTTAGACCTCGCAAAGTTCCTCCAGTCATTACTTTAAGTAGCTTCGGGTTCCAAACGATGATGATGAATGAAAACTGAAAATCTAAATATAAATTACATACATTATTTTTAGATTCACCATATTTAATTAACCCCAACGATCTAACCTTACCTTTTACCTACAAATTTCCAAAAATTATTTTAAGTAAAATCACGAATATAAATTTTGGCCAAAAAATAGAACTATTCACAACCATCTTCCTGAGATAAAATCTATAAATTAAATGAAAATTTATTGGAAATTGAAAGAAATTCCTGCAATTTCTTACCAAAACCATGGAAACTTAAATTAAATTGAAGGGCTCGGTGCAATAACTGTCCATGTGCACTTTATAAAGTTTCGAGATAAATGAGAAAAACGTAACACTCACTCAATGAATGCAACATGTTGAGGAAATCTTTTGATTTGCATTTCAAAATAGGGCAAATCCCCACTTTATGAATTAAACTAAAATAATATTGAATATGCAATAAAAGCTCATGTAACTCATGTAATAACAAATTTTATTTTTAAAGTGGTTTTAGGCATAATATATGAACGGTTCTTGCTCCATGCAGAAGCACTTGTTTTACATGAAAGTGACAAAAACCCGATTTTGAAAAATTGAGCCTTTAGCCGGTTATTGCACAGAATCCTTCATTTAACTAACACATAAGCACAAACCTAAATTTAATGAAATTTCTTAGATTTTCAGGCATTAGTCGTTAACATTTTTTGAAAACTTTACAAAAATTGGCTCAAAAGATAAAAAAGCTTCAAGCTTTTACTTGAAATTTGAGAATATTCCTACATTTTTGTGGCATAAATCGTGAAAATTATGAGAACATTAGTCATAAAAAATGTGAAAAATATTGCTTTACATATTACATATAAAAATTAAATTTAAATGCATAGAAATTGCTGCATGTTTATGTAAAAAATGCTGAATTTTTGTGAAAAATTTACAAATATGATAAAAATAAAAACAAATTCATTCAATTTTATGCCTAAAACCAGTCTAAAACTTAAAAATACACAATAATATCATTTGAAATTGTTTTTAATATACAGGGTGTTTCACTTTTCTTCCCGCAACATTTATTTAGATAGGATATATGTCATTCTGAACGTTCTTTTCTATGAAATAATATTTCTTGATTTCTTAAAAAGTTACAGCAGATTTGAAATTTCAAAATTTTAATGATTTTTGGGAGCATCCTATATAAATTTCATTTTATTTTGATTTTTTTATTTAAATCACCAATAATGTTCAAAAAGGCAAGTTGGCAAAGACAAAATTCAAACTATAATTAATTTAAATAAAAAAATGATAATAAGAAAGTAAAATTTTACAAGGTGAAAATTTACTAATTTTAAAATTGCTGTAACAAAAATATTAGTTCATAGGAAAATTTTGATTCAGAATGACATTTACTGAAAAAAGTGCAGCCCCCTGTATATATTATTTAAAATCTATTAAAGATTTACTTTAAAATGTGCAATTACCCAAAATCGCTGGTAAACATTAACACTTTCCATAATTTAATAAAAAATTACTTAGAAGTTAAGAAACAAAGAACATTTAAGAAAATGAATGAATTTGTCAGAAATCCTCTGAAATTGACCTAAAAATTCCTCAAAATTTAATCAAAACTCATTACAAAGAACAAAAACTTGAAATAATGGATAAGAAAGGTTGATTTTCACGAAAAATTCACAAAAATTAATATAGAAAACTGCAATTTTTGAAATAAAACCGATTGAATTCACTAGAAGTTCCATCAAATTGGTTTATTGGCTCAAAGGACGTGATTTCCGTAAAATTTGATAAAAACTGACTAAGCCATTTAGGAAATAAACTACATTTATGTAAATAAAATCGAGTAAATTGCCCAAAAATTGACTCAAATTAATATAATAGCATGGAAATTCCTCAAAATTTTATGAAAATTCATGTAAAATCAAATATAAAAAACTTAAAAGTTTTGATAAGAAGATTTAAAATTTTCTAAAAAAATCAGCTAATTTAAATAAAAACATAAAAAATCATTTAATACTTGGAATATAAACAAGAAATGGGGAAATTTACTCAAAATCAACCACAAACATTTTTTCTTAATTTAATGAAAATTTTTCAAAAATTTCAAGTAAAAACATAATAAAAATATGGAAACTTGACACTCAATTTTTTTGTCAAAAAGTAGAGCAAAATTGAGGAGCAAACATGTAAAATGTATTAAATTAACATTTTTATACTTTGTATATTTTAAGTATGTGTTGATTCTATTGGGGAACTCAGAATTGAGCTATCTGTATTAAATCTTATAGAAAAAACCTATCAAAAACTATACAACCAAGCAAACAAAGTATAAGAAGTAACAACATGTTTGCAATTTACTCAATTATCAATATAAGAGAATCAATTTGCATGTTTGTTCCTCAATTGTTCTTTGTCAGGATTCGAAACTGGGATCTTGATTGAGGTATCTAGGAACCAATTTTGAATGTTGTTCACTTTTGGCTTCCTGGTGGATGACGATAGTAAACATTATCGATTCTCCCAGTTTAAGGCAAAAGTGAACAACATTCGAAATTGAGTCCTAGGTAGTTTAGTGGTTATCATACCAAAACAAACGATTTGCAGGTTCCAGGTTCGAATTTTTACCAAGGACAATTTTGCATTAATTCCTTCTTATTAACATTTCTTTGCCCAAAAGACACGAAAGGTCCTTGATCGGTCTTGAGTTGTCTTCCTGATAGATGACGATAATAAAACCATTATCGATTCTCCCAGTTTAAGGCAAAATTGAACAACATTTGAAGTTGGGTCCTAGGTAGTTTAGTGGTAATCATACCCAAACATACGATTTGCAGGTTCCAAGTTTAAATTCTGAACAAGGACAATTTTGCATTAATTCCTTCTTATTAACATTTCTTTGTCCAAAAGACACGAAAGGTCCTTGATCGGTCTTGAGTTGTCTTCCTGATAGATGAGGATAGTAAAACCATTATCGATTCTCCCAGTTTAAGGCAAAATTGAACAACATTTGAAGTTGGGTCCTAGGTAGTTTAGTGGTAATCATACCCAAACATACGATTTGCAAGTTCCAGGTTTAAATTCTGAACAAGGACAATTTTGCATTAATTCCTTCTTATTAACATTTCTTTGTCCAAAAGACACGAACAGTCCTTGATCGGTGTTCAGTTGTCTTTCTGGTGCATGATTGGGTGATAGTGTAGTGATTATCTCATCAAAACATGCAATATGGAAATCCCAGAGATCGAAGTTTGTAACGCCTAATGTACTGAAAACGATGAATTGTTGACTACATTTCCATGATAAAAGTTTCGTCTTTCTTCTACCCATATGGATTGAACTGTAAGTAAGAGTGAGATGGAAAATATCTAACGAGTCAACTCTAAACCGAGATCAACTTGATAGGGTTACAAACTTCCACCTCTGTGGTTTAAAGGGCAATTTTGCATTAACTAGAACTACACCTTTTCCATTTGTATTTCAGAAAAGATCAATTCGATTTTAGAATAGTCAATTGTATTTCAGAAAACATCAATTCTTTTTCAGAATAGTCAATTGTATTTCAGAAAAAATTAATTCGATTTCAGAATTAATAGTCAATTGTATTTCAGAAAACGTCAATTGTATTTCAGAATAATCAATTCAATTTCAGAAAGTATCAATTCTATTTCAGAATAGTCAATTGTATTTCAGAATAGTCAATTGTATTTCAGAAAAGATCAATTGTATTTCAGAAAGCATCAATTGTATTTCAGAAAAATCAATTTAATTTCAAAAAGGACCAATTATAAAATCAATGAGACATGAGTTTTTGGCACAGCACACACATTTCATCAAAAATGTGCTTTCGAAATTTAACATTACACCAGTAACACCGGGCTTAGGTCTTTATTTGTCAATGTTAAACCCAATTGAAATAATCTGCCAAAAAACTCTTGGCGTCCTCAATATTTTACAAAAGGTCTTTTCTAAAATTAAAATAATTTTTCTGAAATACAATTGATGCTTTCTGAAATACAATTGATCTTTTCTGAATTAGAATTGATGATTTCTGAAATTAAATTGACTATTCTGAAATACAATTGATACTTTCTGAAATTTGATTATTTTGAAATACAATTGATGCTTTCTGAAATACGTTTAACTAGTCTGAATTACAATTAATGATTTCTTAAATACAATTGGAAAAAGTGTAGAACTACCAAATTATATATATTTTCAAAAGTCGAAAGACAGTTGTTACAATCTTTATTAATATATAATCTTTGTAATACTAATGTATTTCGCAACCAAGTTGCATCATCAGAGAAGAATTAACAAAGTTAACGTTTTAAAAAGACGACCATAAGTACAGTAAAACTTAGTTTCTAAGTGATCCACCAAAGGTTTGGTCATTGTTTGTTTTCCTCAACTGTAACGCGAGCTGATCTACTGAAAAACTCATATTCAAAAACCAAAGCATTTGATTAATAGTATGAACTAGAACTTAGATGTTACTTTCTATATGCAAAAATCATCTTTTTGATATGTTAATCAAATTAAGCTTTTCCATAATGATGATGATAGACTTCCATTTCGTTACTGGAGTCAGTAATTTTTTTAATTTTTATTTCCGCATTTTCTTGCAACTTTGGACCTTTGGGATACATTTTTTATATAAATTTTACTGAAAGATGAAGACAGATGTGATGTTAGTAAACATCCAAATTTTTGTTAACCTCTAGAGTCATCAGTATTTATTTTTTGTTCTCATTTCTTGCAACGTTAGACCTACATACTGTTTTGAAATCCATTAGAACGACAAAAAGCACTTTATTGGAGATTGTAACAACTGTCACTGGAATTTTGGCTTTATGAAGACTACTCTCTATTGTTTAAATCCAAGAATATAAAACTGCAACTTTAAAATTTTTAAGTGATCCTGTTAATAGTACGAAAATTCTAATAAATTCACGTTTTTTTCCCATTTTTTGTTTATTTTTATAATCGAAAAATATTTGCTTAGATTTTTGTTGTGAAGTGGTGCAGGTGGGTGAATTTTTCGGCTCTTTTTATGTTTTGAAAATAACGTGCGATCCTCCCTCTTCCTAATAGAATTATGGGGTTAAACGTGTCTTTTCTAATGCAAACACAAGTGAGCATTTAATCCAGGGTGTACGGTGAAAGCGCGTGTGTGTGCACAGTTATCACAGCTACTTTAAACGCTGATAGCGGCCCTTTTGATCACGCCCTTTTATCTGATGCCGCTCTTTATTAGACTCTAAAGTCAAATAGTCTTTTAAATGACTAAAAACTAAATTATATTAAAAGCTCTATACTAAAGATTACTCCAATATAAATTCATCACCAAATTCTGAGAATTTGAAAAATAACTCAAAATGGTTTTTTGAATTATCCGCAGATTTAAAGTGTTTTTCAATCATCTAATCACAAAAAAATGACAAAAAGCAATCATAAATAAATTATCAAAAAACAACAAAAATTCAAGAGCATTATTTTTTCTGTTTTTTTTTTGAAACACATGAATTAGCACATTTCTACAGGTACAACGAAAAACCAATAATATCATAAATTTGCGCAAATTTTGAATTATTTTTCAAATTGTGAGAATTTTTTTTTGATTTAACAAATCGAAATTTCTGGTTTTAAATTTATCTCTCTAGCAATTTTTTTATGTTTTCTTTTAGGAAGAAATAAAATTTGTAAAACAGGTATAAACGGTTTTAAGGGGTACTGTTAGTAAAGAACGGGGTTTAAAAAAATCCAATGTAAAGAACCCCTTTCCTAAAAAAGGATTTTTATTGCGCGTCATATTGCAACATAAAAAAACTCGCTTAACTGTGCTTTTTATACCGCTGGAAGCCGTTTGATCTTCCCTAAAAATTTTATTAACCAAACATAAAAATATTTATCCATAAAATATATAAAGAAACGTTAGAGGAAATTACCCAAAAAATTCTCATACCGACAAAATAAAAAAAAATCACAGTAAATAAGTTTATAAGATTGAAAAATTTAAGGAATTTTTAAATTAATTAATGAAATATTTAAATTTTAATCTATCGTTTATTTTGGTACCTGTTTTTTTTATATTTATTTATTTTATCGCTTGAGTATTCATTTGAAAAAGTAAACGATACTTTTCATAATTCTGTAGAAAAAAAGCGATAAATTTGAGGCGTTAAACTCGCCTGCTTTCTTTTCTTAACACTTACATGGCGATTATTTCCACCGTAAAAAATAACTTGACACCCTGTCAGCTTTTAACTAATTTTTATATTTTAATTTATTGACACCCTTGCGTCAGCGACCACTTGTCCCCACATAACAAACAAACCCTGATATATTAAGCTCAAAACTAAACAAACTTATATTTGGGTTTATTTAATTAATTTAACTATAATAAAATATTCTAAATTACAATTTTTGTAAATAACGATAAATTGTTTTTAGAAAATTTGTTGAATTTATTATACCTCGCACATATTTTCTCAGAAGTAAAACTGGTGTAATTTATGCGTTATAAAATTTAATTTTAACAAGATTATTGGGTTGGAATAAAAGAAGGGAAACTGGATTAAGATAAATACTACGAAATACTGGAATTATTTGCAAAAGGGTTGTTACCAGTCGCCACTCTTTATGGCTTAAACGAACCGCCCTAATCCCATTACTAAATTAACCCGATGTGCATTTTATGTAAATTTTTCCAAAATACCTGAGTACAGGCAATAACATCAACTAATTTAAGGTAGTTAAATTGGTGCAATTTGTTTTTATACTATAACAAGATTAGTTTACTGAAATTTTAAGATGGAATTAAAATTAATATTTCAAAATTAGATTTAGACCAGGGTGTCCCAAAAATGGCGCAAAAGCTCTCCAGTACGTAATTGGAGAGCTTTCAGGGACCCTTAGAAAAATAGTTAAAAAATCCGCTTGACCAATTGACCGAGATATGAAGGTTCAAATTTGGGAATTCAACTTCTTTATTATCAAGAATTTTGTAAAACCAATAGTTGTAAAATTGAAAATTACCTGTCATAATTTTCAATTAAAAAAAAATTGCGAAGGTTATAAAATTCGATTTAAATTAAATTTATTTCTAAATGACTAACGAAAAGCCAAACTTTACATGACAAAATTCCTGCTAAAAAAGAAGTCGAATTCCAAATTTTGTCTCTTTATATCTCGGTCAATTGGTCAAGAGGTTTTTTTACGAGAATCCCTAAAGGGTCCCAAACAACGTACTGGAGAGCTCTTGAGTCATTTTCGGGACACCCTGTATAATACAATCAAAATTATCTAGAATTTCCTAAAAAAATAAATTGATTCAAGTTTTAACCTGAAATCACATACTTTTTTCTCAATTGAATTTTCTTGCATAAATATTATTAGTCTTAAAAGATTTTGGGTTAGTAATAAATAACGATGTACTTCTAAAAAGAAATGAACACATGAAGGCGAATTAGGCAATAAAAGGAACGCACCTTAAAACCTCATTTCTAAGTAAACAGGTGACAATTATTCATTTACCTGCTACACTTTTCCATTATCTCATCCGTTCGACATAAAACCTTAAACAAATATATACATCACTTTCAACTAATTAGTTTTGTTGGATAAGAGCTATACAAAATAATAGAAAACTGCTTAAAAAGTTGAAGATTAAAGTATGAGATTTGTTGACATTTTTATTTTAGTACTTATAAAATCATCAAGAAAAACAGAAAATAAATATATTTTAAATTTAAAAATAATTTATGTGTGTTCTAAAAACAATAATTTTTTCGGGAATTTTAACTGGGTTTTACGTATTATCAGTTTATTTAATGATAAATTTCATTGATTTTTTAATAAAAAAACTATCTTCATAATAAAATTATTAAAGCAAATTGCAAGAAATTTAAGAAACAAATAAAATTAAAATTGTAAAAATAAAGGTTATCCAAAAATGTTTTAATTTAATTTGTTATAAAAATATAAAAAAAATACTTTTAAAATATTTTTAGTATTTTCTAAAAAGAAGCACCAGAAAATATTTTATCGTTTTTGTTTTTTTATTTTAATTTGTAAAACAGTGAAAGACGAAATGCGAAATACTTTCTTTGTTTGGTTTACCCCACAAATACAAAATGATAACAAATAGCTACAAGACCTTTCAGCACAACAACAAAAAAAAGAAAATTAAAAAAGCCAAAGCAAAAAAAAAGTTATGACCAAACACGTAAGATGTATTTAGGGAAATTTGTAATCTAAAACTTAAATTTACCGACTACCCACTTAACTTAAAATAGGTTTTTGTAGTATAAAGTCAAATAAAATTTATTATTCAATTTTTAGAGTTACAAGATGCAGTTTGGATAATTATCTTATATGATCTTATAAATATTTTTTAAATGAAATCTTCGAATGTCCATTGTTTGAAAGCAGAGGTATTTTATAGAGATCTGGTGAAATTTATAATTCTATTTCCTTTCTTTGAAATTCTTATGTTGAAAGACCGGTTTCGGTTATTTAAACCATCATCAGTGTGCATGTCATTTATTTAGAAACCCGAGCGACAGATGGCATGTGGCCTTATTATTACTAGTTAATTTTAATGTTTTCGCCAAAACTTAACCTCAAATGTCACTATCTTTAATAACTAAAAACATCAAAAATTCATCAAAATTTCTACAATATTTATTGCTTCTAAAAAGTACCTACAATAGTAATTAAACCAAGCTACGTAACCAGTTGGTAATACCTGATGTTAAAATTAACTAGTAATGATAAGGCAAAATGCGTGCACACTGATGATGGTTGAAATAACCGAAACCTGTCTGTGAAACAGTATAAGTTTTACCACATCCCTATAATACTCTTTTTTAAAATCTTAAGATCACTCATATCAACATTTTTCAGTTTTTCGTTTTTCTCGTTTAATTCAAGGAGGCTTGAATTCAAACCACCCAAGCCCTGAAATTTTGGGAAAAACTCAACAGCTTAGGCTCATCGAGCGGTTTCAAATCAATAGTTCAAGTATAGGCTTAAGGTGAACATACACATGCTAACGCCGAAAAATTTGGAATCCCTCAGTTTACACTTATTAAGATGCTCCAAAACAAAACATAATAAGCGCGCGATCTGAAATAATAATGATTTTATGGTAGAGCAGAAACGACGACGAAGACCCATTCATTGGCACCTTTAGAATCCTCGAGCAGGCTTCAATATTTAGCTCGCGTACTAGATCCGACTAGGATTGAATACCGTTTGAGTCTTTCAGCATTTTTTTCCAACATAAATTTGATTGGATTCACTTTTAGGATTGAGTTCAATTATCCCATCTTATAAAATCGTGAGATTGGACTTCATAAGCGCGATTGACTTGAGTAAAGGTATTACTCAAGTCAACCAAAACAAAAGAATCGAAACAAGAAAGGGCAGACCATAGATTATTAAAAGTGGACTCAAAAACTATTTCGAGTAATTTTATTTCTTTTCACTTTGTAACTAGGATTGACCTTGCATTTAAAAATCCAATCCAATCTCTCGAAATAAAGACGTTGTTTACGTGACTGAATAATCTAGTATTTAGTCCAATCACAGTCAGTGAAAATATTAAAAGCGTATACTTTGCAAAAACGCGATTGGCTTGAAGTGATAGTTACTACAAAATTAGGCAACCTATGTTGGCAGCACTGCTCTGTTTTGTAACATTTTATTTGTTTATTCACTGCGCTTTTTAGTTTTAATTTTTATTTACTTATAAAAGCACACATTTTTCAGATTTTTTTGCTTCTATTATTTTTTAAATGTTTATTCAAAGTTTGTAATAAATAAATTATATAATTTGTCTATTTACTGCGCTTTTTAGTTTTCATTTTTATTCACTTATAACAGCATACATTTTTAGATTTTTTAATTTTTTATTCTATATTGTACTAAATAAATTAGCAATAAAATAAAATTTATTATATTGCAGTAATACACAATATTAAAACATGACTAGTTACATTTCATAGAAGTTTTTTTTAAATTCGAAAATCCCATTTGAAAATTCAAATAAAATTTGATGTAGGTAATAATATGATAAAAATTCATAAAATTAAAAAAAACTGTAAAAATATTTTTTTAATTGCAAAAACATTTTAACATTTGAAAAATATTTCAAACCAAAGTATGGCTTAAATTTTCTTGCTTAAATTTTTATTTGATTTAGAAGGCGTTTGGGGTGTTGGAATTTCCCAAAATAAGAACAACAGGTGTTTACAATTTTGTTCGGAAATACCAGACTGAAAGAGGGATTAACATTAATGCGCCCTAATCACTACATCCTGAATTGAAGCTACTGGTTGTTTTCTCTGACTCCTAAGCTTTACAAAGGTTAAGCACAAAAATTTCACACTCAATAGTTCAGACAAAAAGCAATTATTTTAAATAGGTGCTTACTAATTTTAGGGAAAGTCCAAGATATCTATAGAAATTCTAAATAATGCCGTTCCTATAACAGGACAGGAAGTGGGATGTAAAGATTTAATGATTATATTGCTTAATATGTAGTAATAAGAATGATTATTATATTTTTTTGGTATCAACTTAAATATTATAAACAAATAAATTTAAATAAAAAAATATTTGAATGTAGCGTGTGTATAAATACGTATCTATAATTCTTTGAGTCATTATATAAGCATAAAATTAATACGAAAATATTGAATTCGTCTACGTAATTCTCGTTTAAATTATAAATGGTAATATCTCAAAAATAAGGGTAGGCAATATTAAAAAAAATATGAAAATAGTTAAAAAATTAATATTCCAAAAATTATTTGAAAAATTTTACAAATTCCAATTTTATTTAGATGAATAGCTTTTATCAACTTCGAATGAAGAAAAAAGGTTTCTTTAATTTTCTAAAAAAAAATGAAAATACCACAAACGTAGTTATTTTCCAAAATTGTTTTAAACTAAGAATAAAAAAATGGGTTGTTGCATTTAGAAAAACAAATGTGTTTTCTTAAACCATACAACAGTTTTTATCTTGAAATTGGGCAAGAAAATAAATTGCCAAAGTTAGGGATACAAGTTTAGAAACACTCGGTATAATTAGATTTGATATATTATGGCTTTATAAAGGCTGCATTTTTAAAATATTTTATATCTTTACTTTAAAACTAAAAATTTCGGAAAAAGTAAGAAGTAATATCTTAAATACAAAATTATATAAAAAACACCATTTTGTTATTTTATCAAGAACTGTGCTAATTTTTCCTTGCCTTTAGGATTCCACATATAAAAAAATAGTAAATAATTTATGAGGCATCCAAATGGTAAAAAAATGTTTCTAAATTTAGTGGTTCGGTCAGAATGGTTTTTGTATTTTGGCTTGAATTGCAAATAATTTTAAATTTTTTAGTTTTTTCTGATAGATATTTGATTAGTATATTTCTTATTTATTTGTATTGTTTATTTATATAATAGGCGGTGCATTAATTCCCTATAATTATTTTTAAGTTTATACAGGGTGAGCCAGTAACATGGAATAAATTCAGAGACGGTTCGTTTTTCAAAAAAAAGGCTTGATATATCCATATTATATCAGTTACCCCCAAATCCTAATTCAGTTTTGGCCCATGTGCTTCCCTTTGGTACGGCACTGTTTGCACTGAATAACAGGGTTGAGTATTTGATTCCTATGAAAAATATATACAGGATCAGTCTGTAATATGGATTAAATTCAAGAGACACAGACTTTAAAAACAAAAGCTGCTTGACAATTTACAAACATAATTTGACGTACCAAGTAGTTTTTTGAACAGTGCCGTACTAAAAGGAAGAGCAAATCGGTCAAAAAATTGGGATTTGAGGTAACTGATGTGTGGATGTATAATCGTCTATTGTTAATTACACTGTGCAACAAATTTTGAATAAAAATTTGTATCCTTTTTAATATTAGATTTTTTTGTTTATTTAAACTTAGAAAGACAAAGTATGAAAAAAAAACAAAACTTCTTACCTCTACACCTTTTCCAATTGTATTTCAGAAAAGATCCATTTGATTTCAGAATAGTCAATTGTATTTTAGAAAGCATCAATTGTATTTCAAAATAATCAACTCATTTTCAGAAAGTATCAATTGTATTTCAGAATCATCAATTGTACTTCAGAAAGCATCCATTGTATATCGGATATATCAATTTCATTTCAGAAATCATCAATTGTATTTTAGTATCATCAATTTTATTTCAGAAAGCATCAATTGTATTTCAGAAAAATCAATAATTTCAGAAAGGATCAATTATAAAAAATGAGGAAGTCAAGAGTTTCTGCGGTGATTGTGCAGGTGAACCACAACAGCACATACAGTTTATCAAAAATGTGCTATGGGAATTTAACATTACACCAGTAACAAAATATTAAGCAGTATTGTTAAAAGTAAAAGACAACTTTGAAATTCTCTGTTTTGGTTCACGTGCACAATTTCCGCCAAATCTCGTCGTTTTCTCAATATTTTACAATTGATCTTATCTAAAATTAATTTGATTTTTCTGAGATACAGTTAATGCTTTCTGAAATACAATTGATTTTTTCTGAAATACAATTGACTATTCCGGAATATAGTTGTTAGTTCTTGAAACTAAATTGATTATTCTGAAATACAATTAATGGTTTCAGAAATACAATTGACTATTCTGAATTACAATTTACAATTGAGGATTACTGAAATTATCTTGATCTTTTTTGAAAGCGATATACTTGGATAAAAAAATAATGTTAGGAATTAAAAGCAGACGTGTCACGTGTAAAAGCATACAGTGATGCCACTTTAAGAGGATACAAATGTAGTATTGTGTTATTTTTATTTTGCGAAGTTTATATCACCAAAATAATTAGGTATTTGAATTTTTTTGTAAAACCGTTTTTGTTTTGTTTCTGAAAAAAGTTAGTAATTTAAAATTAAAGTAAAATATTACAAATAAACATATTTATTTTTGTTAAAATGTGTTATATTATCAATGGCGTAGTGAGGGGGGGGGGGGGGTGATTTTCACACCCTAACGCCCAAATCCAGTTCAAGGCGCCTTTTTTGGAATTATATATTTTTTAAATTAGGCGCCTTTTTAAAGTCAGTACTCCTCACTCCTCTAACCTAAATTCTTAAGCATTTTAATTAAAACTTTTTCAAAAAACGTTAATAACTCCCCCATCACTTAACCAATTTTTGATTTTAAACACACATTGATAACCTACATTTATTGAGTTTTTAATGGAATATTAGACTTGTTTCAGTCTTAAATATTATAGATTTTATCGACATTTTTTTAAGAACCTCTTAAATTTTAAAATTACAAAAAATAAAACTTACAACCAAAAATACTTGTTGGCTTAACACATGAAAAAATTAAAGGTTTTATGTATAAAATTAAACAAGAATTATTAAAATCGGTTGATAAACAAAAGAGTTGTACAAGAATTTGTTTGAGTTTTAATTATCTCGTTATTATGGCCGTTTTTTTAGAACCTGTAAAATCGAAAAATACATACATATAAATAAATTGAAAATATTTTTTTTTTAATTTATTACATGAGATATTAAACACAAAGTAAAACAGGAATAATCAAAATCGGTAGATAAACAAAAAAGTTATGCAAGAATTTTAATATTTAGAACATGAAATCACTGATTTTATTACTATAAAAAATGGTTTAAAATCGAAATTAAATTTAATAAAATTGCAAAATTACTGAAATTAAAGCTTTTACTGTAGTTTAAGCCACAATTCTTGGTTTTGTAATTTTAGTTCTATTTTAGCCCCAAAATCGCAAATTAAGATAAAAATTGATAATTTCACATGATTTTTTTTCGAAAAAAGTTATAATTCCGCCATTTCTTAACCAATTTTTGACTTAAAATTTTTGAATTAAACTAAGCCCATTATCTTCGCAACGACTTATTAAACTCGTGTGTGGTTTCAATAATTTTGATTTTATTGCCGATTTTCTAAGAACCTGCAAAATGTTATTAAAATTACAAAAATCTAAAAATTACACGAAAACATTAAATTTTATTTTTTGACATTTACACCACGGGATAATAAAAACGTTATATAAAATTTTTGATTTTTTAACACAAAAATGTCAATTTAATATTAAAAAAAATGGTTTAAAATGTGGTTAGTTTTAACATTTAAAATTTTGTAAAATTTTGGTATTTAAAAAAATATCTGTAGTAAATTTGTAAACGTATATTCAGTATTATGAATTTTAAATCTAAAAAAATCTTGAATCTTGACTTTCAAATATCGCCCTTTTACCCCCTTCCTAGAGTTGTACCCTGCAGATTGAAGTTCGTGGATACGCCACTGGTTACATTTTCTTATAAAACAATCTCAAAAATACAGCCCATGATGGTGCAATTTTAGACTGATTTTTTTTGAGTTGGTTACACAAAATTTTGAAACTTTAGCCAAAACTAGAAAAGAGATTTTTATTTCGATTTTTATATTAAATATTACAATATTTTTTTGTATCGAAGAAGACCACAAGAGTTTTTTATGGGGGTGCAATACACTGAACGTAAATTTCTCCTAATATTTTTGATAAATTTTCACTGATTGGAAAAAATACGAATGATAGGTACATAAAATATTTTTTTTCAGTATGGGCGGTGACACCCCCTTGCCCCCAAGACCCAAAGCGTGGGTCGAAGTCCTATGGTTACGCCACTAGCTTGATTTTTTAATTTGTTTTGAAAAGCACGATTTTCTGTTTTTTTTTTCCTATTTTGCTCAAGCGATTTTTTTAAATATTATCTTTATTTGTGTCTATAGCAACGGTTTTCGGTTAGTTATATTTGGGCAACCAAAAATTGTTTAATATTTTTATTGGGCAAAATCGTTGCTTCAGTATTTTCTACCAAATAATTGGCTAAATTCAATAAATAGACTCGATACTGATACTCGATTTTTAAGCCAAATTATGAAAATATAAAAATGTTTAAAATTATTAATTGAAGGTTCAAGTGAAAAGCTTGAAATTTTTGTTTAAAAAAATGTTGATTCTGGCAATTATGGAGCAAAATATGCAATTATTGTGTAATAAATCAAAACTAAATATTTGAATAAAAGCTTGGGGATTATTATTCATTTATAATTGTAATAACGAAATTGATGAATTATAAGGGTTGTATAATTGGCATAAAATAACATGGAGCTATGCAGCTATGAAATCCCATTTGGAAGCATCCTCGGAATTAAAATCACCGGGGGCGATGAAGCGTGAACCAGCTCGCAATCACCCTCTTCTAAGCCGTTACCCGGGTAACCGTGAACTGTTTCACAGTTACCCGGGGGCAGTTTACCACGCGCATAATCCACAACCGCCAATCCCCAGCTACGGCGCTAATGAACAAGGCGTTCTGCAGCACGCTACCACAAAACCGTACTGCCGCATAGCTCCCAAAACCCCCACCATTTTCTAGGCTACCTTTGCACTACCGACAACCAGGAACTACAACCACCAGTTACCAGTTACGTTACGGTGTTAGTTTGCTTTCGTTTGCTCACTGGTCTACTTCTCAAAATAGGAGCACCAGTGTGCGAATCTACTTTATTATTGCCAAATTCCAACTCACGTGTTTACATCTTTGGATTATCAATTCGAAGAGTTATTATAGTGCAACGATGTCTTCATCAACTTTAAGTGATTACGTTAATTCCCTCAAAAATCATCAAGGTTTGTAATTTTTTGCAAATTTTTTAATAATCAAAGCGAATATTTTTTCAACTAATTTACTAGATAATTTCTTATTTTTAACAAAATTATTACGGAAATTAGAGCGAAACCAATAACCATCTTATGTATACTCTCTGAAACGTGCTAATTCCTGTCGAGGATTTCGTGCATCGGTCGAATCAAATTTATACAAGCATTCTTATTTTAATTTGTTCATTTCGAGCAGCAGCATAAGAACTTTTGTATTTTTTGTACCAAATATACCTCGAAAATTCAATCAAATTGAATTTGCATTGCAATACTTTATTTATCAAATGGTATGAATTTTAGATTTTATCTACACAGTGGCGCACCCAGGGGGGGAGCAAGGGGGCTTTGCCCCCCCCCCAAAAAAAATGTATTTTATTAAGAAATTTTTAATAAAATTAATAAAAATTAAAAAATTCTTACATTAATATTTAATTATGAAATTTTTATTATTTTTTGAGAAAATGGACAAAAATTTTGTCGGACCCCCATACTTATAAAGTAAGGTGACATCCCCCACGTCGTCACGGTTTTTTTGCCTCTTTCAACTCCGTCGGCCCCCTCAAAAATAAATCCTGGGTGCGCCACTGTAACTACAAAAAAATTGGTGATTAATATATTTTTTGATAACGCACAATTTTAAAACTTTGCGATAATTGTAAGATCTAAATTTTTTTAGAAGTTTCAGTTTTTGATTGTAATTTTTTTTTTAATTTTTCTAAAAACTTGGCATAAAAAAAACTTCAAAAAAAATTATATAATTAAATTCTGAAATGTATAAATAAGTATTATTAAGATAATTGTAGATATCGTCATTTGTCGACCTCGATTGTCTTTGTAGTTAATTGTAAAATAATAAACATAAACGTTGCTCTTTTTAATTTGTATAATTCTTTTGTTTCTCAGGTTACCAGCCTCCTCCATACATCCCGGCCGGCGAAATAAAACAGGAGGCGGACAGCACGTCGCCTCTATTAACACCCCCCCATACCCCGACTTATACACAAAGTCCGCCGCCGCGCTTCCAGTGTGACCAACCTTTGTTCACCCGCCCGCCCATGGAGCACCACATCGAGTATTACCAACCCCAGCAGCCACCGCCGCCACCAACATTCCCTTATCCAAACTACGTTTTCATGAACCAGTGGTTGCGAAACGCAGCGATTTACCATGCGAGGATGCAGGATGTGAGGGCTCCTGGAAGACCACCCATGCCTCTCAAGATGACACCAGGAAACACGCGTCCCAAAAAACAGTTCATCTGCAAATATTGCAACAGACAATTCACCAAGAGCTACAATTTATTGATTCATGAACGCACCCACACTGATGAACGACCATACTCGTGTGATATCTGCGGAAAGGCTTTTAGAAGACAAGACCACCTCAGAGATCATAGGTAAAAATTTGATCCAAAATTTACCAATTTGTACTTAGCCAATTAACCATTTTGGAATAGCAAACTAATTATTATTTTTTTATTTTTAGATACATTCACAGTAAGGAAAAACCTTTCAAGTGCCAAGAATGCGGTAAAGGTTTCTGCCAGTCGAGGACCTTAGCAGTACACAAGATTCTCCACATGGAAGAATCACCTCACAAGTGTCCTGTCTGTGGTCGCTCGTTTAACCAACGTTCAAACCTCAAAACGCACATGCTGACCCATGCTGAAAGATCGTGGGAGTGCGTTCTTTGCTCTCGTTACTTCACCACCTACGGCGATTTAAAATCGCACGAGGCCACCATGCATCATACCCAACTTATTCCAACCACCGTGGAAGAAGTGCACCAGGTGGACCCCGCTGGGCTGGACCTAAGCACGCGCCGCTTGGACATCAAAATTGAGACCAACACCACTGAAGTGGCACCAAAACCAAAAAAACCCCTAGGATTCTCCATTGAAGATATAATGAAGCGATAGAGCTGCACATCAATAGCAATAATCAACCAAAGAATTTTCCTTTAATTTACCTCATTTATTATTACTTTTCAAAGACTGAATTTACTTTAGGTTACCATTTGAGGATCTCCTTTATATTTTTTGAATGTACTTTAATTTAGGGTTTTTTGATAAGAGATGTTACCAATTTATTATTTATATTGTAAATATTCTTGTACATAATAGGTATTACGTTAAGGTGTATATTCTTTAAAAATATATTTAGTTTTTATTATCAGAATAAATATTTATTTTTGATTTTTTAGATTTTGTCGTTTTCATTTTTACTCTTCCAACATTTTACCTCAAAAGTATAATACTCATAAAATTGATCTTACATATGTATTAAAGTAACAATCAATTTGATCCTCTAAATCAAGATTATTTTTTACAATTTTGAATTTCATTTGATGGTGTCAAAAAATTAAAATATTTACGGTTTGATAAATATGAATTACCTGCCACACTTAAATGGTCTACTAAAAATTAAATTCATGTGGGTTGCCTCTTTTTTTCTCCCCTGCACATCAAATATATCCTTTATGTAAATACAGTCAAACTTCCCTAACACGAATCTTCAAGGGACTTTAAAAAAATTCAAGATCTGGAAATTATTTCGCAAAGTTATAAACGAATATTTTTACAAACAAAATTCGACTTATAGAAGTTCGAGTTATGGAAGTTGGACTGTATTTCTTTTATAACGTAGGACTACTCGATATTAAATGATTATCTTTATTTTAAGGATTGCTATTCTCTAACAAAAACTCACTTTTTAAGGAACAACACAATTATTAAACTATTAATTATGTACAAACAAGCGGCGATTGAGATTTCATGTTTAGCTCTACTTTTGGAACTAATAAACTTTTCTAACGATTATATCGTTATATTAACGACAATTTAGAGAATAAGAAGATTATACAGTATCATATAAAAATTACATTTAAAACTTTCCAGTCTTTTGTGGGTATAATGTGAGGAGAATTAAGAATTGCTCCACTTTTCTAAATTCCAGCCCCTATCGAATTTTACCTCATTTTTAATTAATGAAAAAAGGAACACATATTCTGCAAATAAGAAGGCCTTATCCTGCCGGAAAAGCCTTCTAATTTTTTAATTGATGGAGGAAATTTGATTGTTTAATTTAATTCTTATGGGGAGTAGAAATATTTTGAAGCTTTTTTCATAAGTTGAAAAAATAGAAGGTTTTTCCAGGGTACAAAAGTTGACGAACATTTTATCATTTTAATAAACCAACATAATGGTTTCTGTTTTTGCAATTTAAAAAAGTGGAGTAGTTCCCCTCACAAGACACCCCCAAGATATGAGGAAGTTCTAAATAATATAGTTTTTATAATACACTGTTGCAAGTTTTTGAAAAAAAATATTAACGCAATCAAAAAATTCAGCGCTATTTCGGAACCCTGTATAAGCGTATTTTTGAAGAAACAATATATAATGTTGTTTAATGGCCGTAACAACGAACATGTTTGTTCGCATTTAGCATTTAGTAATCAGTTAATAAAATCGGCATCTTTTAAGTAAATTTATGTTTAAACGTTTAAAAATGCTTATCACTTTGGAATGGTTTAGGAGAATATTTGACGAATTTTCTGTAATGGAACGAAATTCAACAGACATGTGTATTTAAAATTAATAAAGCCTTGAATATGACAAAAATCAATTGTCGAAACGTCGGGCTAATTTATTAAAAATAAATACATACACAAGGAGTTCGTAAGCTGTTTAATTCACCTTCTACACATAATTACGTAGGTATACAAATTTTTGTAACAAAATTACACTAATGTAATTTCAAATACAAAAATTATACAAGGTGTATCAAACCACCCGTGCCACCCATTTATCTCGAGAACGCGTTATCGTACATCACTCTAAACTCTAAACAATCCATTGGTGAACTTATTTTTTTCCGGAACTATCCGGAACCAGAGATCACTTTGATTTTTTAAATAGCAACATACATCGACTCTGGTTTGATAGGTCTTTTAAAAACAAACAACTTTTATTAAAATATTTTTTTAATATTTTCTATAGTTTAGAATTTATTTGAAAAACCTAAAGAAATGTTACAAAAAGTAAATAAAAATTATTGCATATTTTAAAGAATTTTATTGAAATACGGACAAGTTTGATATTTAAAGTTGGTAAAACATTAGAATTTGTACAAAGAGTTTACTTACTGATACACCCTGTATATTAAAAAAAAAATACAATTCTTCTTGAATTTGGTAAGTTTATTTTTTTTTTGCAACTTAAAACACTTTAAACAAATTCTTGAAAAATAAAAACGTCTGATTTTTTAACATTTAAGTATTATTTTGAATAAAAACAAAGATTTAATTACTTTATAAAATTCTAAACGTTGTTTTCCATCTTCCTACAATATATTTTTAAGAATGAATCATTATAACGATTTCTAATATAATTGGTTCCGGTAATTTCTATGATTGATATCTTTAAAAAGGTAAAAGTACATTTTATAAATTTTAAATAAGGATTCAGCCTATCGTTATTTTCTTTAAGACTTAGAAAATATTTATCTTAATTTGGATTTTTATATTATTGTAATTATTTGGAAATGTTTAAAACCATTCTGAATTCATCTTCATAAAATAATGCCAATGTATTTCAAAGTTGTAATTTTTGGCTATACTTTTCTCTAATTATCCAAATAATTTTCTCTAGATTATGTTTTTGGTACTTGGACAAGTGGCGTAGCGTAAAATTTCGACCGCCCCCCCCCCCCTTCCGCGATAGGGAAAAAATGGGCCCTTTTGTATCTGAAAATCGCAAATGTATCGGCTTGGGCCCCAAAATATCAACGGACTCTCCGCTGCGGGCCCATAGCTACGCCACTGACTTGGACCCTTCGGACAGATTTGTAAAATTTAGAAAATTATTTTCATTGACAGATATTTTTTTAAATTTTGTTTTTTGAATATTCTATCATTTGCCAATTTATAACAAAAAAATCCTGATATTTTTTAATTTTTTATTTTGATTTTTTTGTTGTGGATTTATGTATGATTTATGTTTAAACTTAGGCTTTTTTTACAGAATAAAAAAAAAGTGGAAATATTTCTTGCAATTATAAACAATCCTCAATTTAATATTTTTGGAAATATTTAAAGAAATTATTTTACTTTTTTGTAATTTCTTCAAAATTTTCTATACCGGGTGGAATGAAACTAGGGCCACCCCTGGCATTTCTTAATTTATAGAAATAAAAAATTAAAATTTTAGTATATTATATGATCTAAGAAAATAAATCTTATGGATCGAATAAATTTTTAATTTTACTTCCGGTTTATCAGGAAATGGCATCCACTTTCTTATTTTAAATATAACCCCCTGATTTTTTCTACGTAAAATCAAACATTGGTTAATTTTAAGTATGTTTATGACAAAAAAATATTTTTTTCAAAACTTTAAGAAAAAAATTTGAATTTTTTTTGGTAAAAAATTTGAGTAAAACCTACAAAAACTATTTTTAAACATACATATGAGATATCACAGTAACCGGAAAAAAACCCTCTATTTAATTAGGGGGTGGCCCTTATATCATCCCATTTAAAAAAGTAAAGATATTTCCAAAAAACGCTTCTTGAAAATTAAAAAAAATAATATCTCAAGAACGGTGAAATAAATTTTATAAATTACAATTTATTTTACGTATTTGTATTAATTAAAAATAGTTTATGTAGGTTTTACTCAAATTTTTTACCAAAAAAAATTCAACATTTTTTCCTAAACTTATGAAAAAAATTTTTTTTTTGTCATAAACATACTTAAAACTAACCAATGTTTGATTTTACGTAGAAAAAATCAGGGGGTTACATTTAAAATAAGAAAGTGGGTGCCATTTCCTGATAAACCGGAAGTAAAATGAAAGATTTATTCGATCCATAAAATTTTTTTTCTTAGATCATATAAGATACTAAAATTCTAATTTTTTATTTTCATAAGTAAAGAAATGACAGGGGTGGCCCTAGTTTCATTTCCACCCGGTATATTAAGGGCCCTTGGACGTTTATTCCTGAAATTCTTCCCTTTTAAAATAAAACCGCTGTGCCCTGTGCCCACTAACAAAAAATTTATACTGTCGTATTTCCTGTCTTTTCAAAAATCCATCATTTCATTTGCTATTAGCTATGTTGAAAATAAGTTATTCACTGAACAGTAACGTAACATTAATTTTCTGTAATATTATGCCTCAGAAAGGCATAACGGCCACTGCTTTGATCTTTGATGGAAAAATTTTTAACATAAAGGTACGCAAAAAAAGATGAAAAAAAAACGAAAGGAATAATTATCATTATTATCAATAATATACATGCACTGAATTTAACTGAAGAGCTTTTGTTTATTTAATATAATAAAATAAAAGAAGGCTCTCATTCATAATTATCCTATCACGAGAAAAAATATAGCATTAATTTAAGAATTTAGTTGAATTTTGTACATATTTATTTTTTATGGATATCTTCAAATTAAAAAGTTACGACTAATATGCGTTATTATGTTACACCCTGTATATGTATGTATCAGTCTATCCTTAATTTTTTTGGACTTCACTGTTTTTTTAGAATATTAAACAAATTAAGATTCTGATGAGTTTATGTGATTACTTAGCCTTGTGGTTTAAAAATAAAAAAAAAACACTTGTTCTCATTTTTACAGAATAAAAAAAACCAGTAATACTTTTGTTGAGGCAATTTTATAGAAAAATAGCTTTATATTTAAAAATAATACTCATCCCATATTTTATTTTACTACCTTTATGATTATTTGAAAAACTCGGTAATAATATAGAAATTTGGTTTTTGATTAATGGGCCTATCCCCGATTTTTAAATTTCAGTTTTATTTAACACTTACATATATTCAATCAGTTTTTTTATATCTTTTTTATATACGTAAAAAATTTTAATTTCTCGGATGTCACAACTTCTCTTTTTACATCTGACAACGCTGCAGGTTGTCTATACTATTGTTATTCTGTGGTAGGTTTTGTCGGCTGCAGTCGGTTTAAGCTTCGGTGCCCATCGTGAATGTTCGTAAAATATTACAACGCTGCCGGGCAAAATAGAAGTTATGACGTCACGAATCCAAAATTTAAAATTAAAAAAAGTATATTGATCCAATTAAAAAATAATTAGCCTACATAATTATTTCCTAAAGGGCATCCATAACGAAAAAACTAATAAAATCCGTTTCACCTGGAATTTGGAATTTCTTCTTAAAAACATATTTTTTTATTTTCTTAATAACTTCTTCAGAATAAAAAAATGGAATAATTTTCTTACAATAATCAATAAGAGTATATTATTTAAAATTTTATAAAGAAACAAGCTTTATATTTTTTAGAAACCCTCATATATTTTTCGAAATCGTAATATTATTAGTGTTTGCTTTTAGAATAAAATTCTTCAAATTACAATGTTTTCATTTTTTTGTCCATTCTTGCACAATAAAAACAGAAATTTTTTCTTACAATAATCGATATGCAATATAGATTTTTCGATTTTTCTCATGTAAAAAAGGAATAATAATATTCTATTTACATTTTTTTGTGATTGATGAGTAATTATCTTTGCTTTGGTTTAAAAATATTTAAAAAAACTCTTTATCAGGAATTTGTGCAAGATCAAACATGAAAACGTTGATACAATAATATTCCAATATTGGTAATTTTTTTGAAAATTATTGAATTTATCATTACATTTATCAAAATCCCTATATTACATATTGTATTCGATTACTATACATAATAGGATTTTATTTTATGAAAAAGTAATAATAGGAATAAGCTACCTCGATTAGGACTTTAAATAAAAATGCCTTTTGTTGCATTAGCTAACTTTTCGTTTGTATTCCACAATCATCTTCAGAGGTTATCAACTGTTAGGTGGTAGACGATGACAAAAACACTTTAAACATTTCATTTGCAAGAACTCGTATCTAATTTTATTTTTTTTTCCTCTATGTACACTTTAACTGTCTAAACTTCACAATAAGAAGATTGTATCATCGCCTAACAGTTGTTAAGTTCTGAAGATGTTTGTGAAATACAAACGAAACGTTAGCTAAAACAATAAAAGGCATTTTTTATTTAAAGTCCTAAGTCCTAATCGATGTGTCATATTCCATATTCCTATTATCATGATTCAAGCACGTGTACCCAACTTAGATAATTAGATTCAGTTTTTGATGAGTGATTAAAGATTACTCAAGGTATGGTTTAGTTCTACATATTTTGAAAAAAAAAGAGTACATTGTTTTATTTGAATTTCTTTTACTTCGTATAAAACATTTTATTTTTATAATGTATGTAATGTTAATAATAACAAATTTCTGGAGACGGTGGACGGTAAAAAAGTACCTACTTTATCGCTAAGGCACTAAAATTATACGCGATCCACCTCGGAAATGTACGAAGTCGTACGAAAATGACTATAGACTCAATTAACAGAGAAATTAAGTTACAAGACTGTGTTAACATTTGAAATAGTATATTGTTTCATTAGGAGTAAAAGAAGTACTTTTTGTGGCGAGTATCGAGTATGTAAGTTTGCGAGTCCCGCGGATACATGCGAGCCACAAAAAGTTCTTTTACTCCGAATAAAACATGCTATTTTTTCTTCAAACGTCGAAATTTTTAAGATAGTAGTATAAAAGATAATTTTAAAATTGACATTTAATTTACATACGTTTGTGTATATTAGGTTGCCTAAAATGCATTTCTACTCCGCCTGTCTAATCCTTGTCAATACAAAGAAGACTCGATTGTAACCGATTTACTTCGGAAATGCACGAATATGACCATAGAGTCAAGAGACATAAAAACGACTCGTCGGACCGGAAGAAACATGACACAACTCAAATAATTGCTGTTTTTGGATTAAATGGTATGCACAAAATATAATAACCAGTTTTATAATCATTTCACGATTTTTAAATTTTAAACATTAATCTGGAAAATGACAATTTTTGAGTAGTGTCACTTTTATTCCAGACCAACGAAGTGATTCCATAATTCGAAAAAAAAAACATTAAATTACTGTAACGACTCTAAATTAAACAAACTGACTTTTAGAGCTTTATTACTAGTAAATCACTTGCCTAAATCAAATTTAACTCTAATTTATTAGCAACATTCCTCCTTTCATTAAGACTATAAATTTAACGATATGCATCGTTTGTAGTATTTTTTAGACATGAAAATTATAAAATACTTCACAGCACAAATCGCTTGATTCAGATTCAGCACACGTTTTTCTCGGCAATATTTTTTGCGCGCTTCGAACGCCTCCAGCCAATCGTTTTTTATTTCAGCTCACAACATTAAGCAAAATACATGAAGCGTTAGTTTCTTTAAAATTGTTGCTTGTTAGAAAGCACATTTAAATTTAAACGCACGTTTTAAGTGACACATCTAGTTATTTTCCGTTACTTTTGAATTGAACAATTTTCGAAACAGTTTTTAGGGAAATAGGAAATCGAATAGTTTCACATGATTTCGCTCACGAATGGACTCTAATCACAATGACAAGTTTTACAAACAATCTGCTTGTATACACATCAGAATTACGAATTATACTCTTGGAAATTTTTCAATTTGCTACAGTATTATATGTACAAAATTTTAGGCACCTATCAAAATTTAGGAAAATTACAAAAAAATGAGAAAATTTCGAAATTTAAGACTTTTTTTTGAAGACCAAATCCAAATAATTGTTCTTACTATCATTGTTATTTTTTTCGTCCGTTATAAAATTATAAAAACTATTTTTAAATTTTTCGAGCATTCTACAGATTCTTTATTTGTGTTTTTAATTTTTTTATGTAATTATAACTGGTATAGAAATATTGTAATTAAATATTCATTAGGAAATCATTTTTAAATTAATATCACAATTATGAATTAAATGTGCGCAATGTATTGCAATTAGATAATTAAACCGTTTAAATTCACTCTCCAACTGATGGTGTCATCTAGCGGGCATCGCCTAAAGTAAGTTGTTCTGGGCATTCCCCGATGTCAGCGCTGTTTTCAACTCGGTAGCTTTAAATATTGAATTTAAAATGCGCGATTAAAAATGTGTAATTTGAACAATTTTTCCTATATTTTAATAAAATATAAGTTGGTATGATAATAATCAAGCAATTTCTCCAAATTTGTAAGTTAGGGTATTATAAATTTATGTTCAAGAAATGTTAAATGAAAAGTAGGTATATTTTTTGTCAAAATTGATTTTTTTTAAAACATGGTTTTTTTGAAAATATAAAATATATTCATTAGGAGTTATAAAAAATTAACTATTGCCATTATAATTTTTTTTAAGTATTTTAGATACATTTATGTAAAATTATAATGTGTAATTGCTGCAAATTGGATAATGTTCAATATTTGCTTTAACAAGCAATTCATCATTAGTAAATAGTAATTTAGCCAAGTAAATGTAAACACGATCATTTCCTAATAGACATTCCATGCCATAAATTTGCTCTGAATTAGCTTCATTTATAAAACCAACCATTAATACAAATCCTTTCATTACTTGTTTTACTCTCCAGTAATTAGCAATTAACAAGCCGCCACCGCAAAATTTCATGCTACATTTATTATTGAGACTGATACTTCAACACCCAATAAAATCATTAATATTTAAGTACAATTAACTTCAATAACTAAATTTAAATAATTGTGAATTCCCCAATTAATTTAGATAGATTATTAAAAAATTACAAAAAAATAGTAATTGGAGGTGCATTCATTTTTTTTAAGATTTAAAGGATGTTTACATGTTTCAAAATATTCATAGCCTTGACCATTCCGTAAAATTATAATCTAAAAGTGTCAATTAAATAATCCAGTAAAGTCCAATGTGGTTAATCTCACAAAGTTTTTGCCCTAATTTAAGATTATTATTGTGTGGAGTTTGTGAAGATAATTTTAAATTGTAGGTAAAATGTTTCTAAATGCGGATCATTGTTTGCTAAACATCTTTGAGGTAATATTATATATTATTTCTCAGTGGTCAATAATTTTAGCATTTAATAAATTGTAGCAAGCTTAAATTTTTTATGCCATACACATATGAATCCGTCGGCTCACGGCCTGTACTTAAGGAGTTTTGGGCGTTCCTCGGGGCACGTTGTTTAAGCGGCGCCCCTTGCGATCCTCGAGGCGCCCCCTAAAACGTAACCACCAATTTTATTGTTTATGTGGGTGGATTCGAACGTTTTTTCCCAGACTGACCTAATATCAACTTACAACTAAAAATTATAAATGCTTTAAAGAGTTGATGGTGAAAGCGCAATTCACCGAATTGACCAAAAGCGTAACAAATCTGCGGTAACAAACAGCCCCTAAGTTATGAAACGGGGTTACCTGACAATACGACGACCGCATGATAATTAAGCAAGTTGGAATTTTACGGGGTGCGTGACTAATTTGCGGTCTAAAATTTTGCTCCTGGTGCTTTCAGTTTGGTTGACAACATGACAACAGGGTAACATCTTTTGTGGGATGATTTATGCGAGCTTTCTTAAAGCGTTTCGCATTTTTCGGGACCGATCTTATCTGAAAAGTGTTCCAGGAACACCCGCGAGAGAAATCACGAAGTGCACGATTTAATTTCAAAGCCCAGCCCTTAACAAACCCCTGATTTTTAATGGATGAGGAAAAAGGGTTTTAATCGTGCTGCGATTTGAATTTTTATTGCTTTTTTTAAATTAGTGTGCACACGAAATTTTGTAGTTATGTAAGTCCATCGAATAGCATCTGTTAGAGGAGTTGAATAAATTTGGGGAAATTATGTTAAATATGTTCAGTCATTATTTCACTTCCTCCAATTTTTGATTATACGTTTTTTTACAGAGGTAGAAAACTTAAAGAAGATTGATATTTTACGGGTTTTGAATTTACACTACATTATAAATTATTTAAAAATTAATTGTAGCAAATTTCGGCATAAAGAACAAGTTATTGCTTTGAGCTTAAAGTAAGGAAATATTCAAATAAATCAAATAAAATTCTATAAATTCGAAAGTCCTAAAAATATTTTTTTTTTGTAGTATTTGATGTAGTAGTACATGATCCAAAAATAGTAAAGTTTGATAACGAATTTGAAAACAGCTCGATATATTTTTATCAACATATAAATGCTCATCCGAATACAGAATTTCAAAATTTAAAGAATTTTGGCGTAAAAATATCGTATATTTAATTCTATATGCTGTAATAAATTTTTAGGAACTGAATTTTGAACAAACCTTCTTGGGAAGAAAAATTGGTATTTAATCAAGAATTAACTATTTTTTTTCTTTGCCTTTAAAAACCCACATGAAGAAATTTATAAAAAGTAGAATTTTGGATTATGTAAAAATGTTTTGGGCATCAAAGCAAATGAAAATTTGGGTTCCTGCAGTAGAAGATATAGGAACATTGAGACAAAAAACATGATTTGCGCACTGCAAAATTGAAGTTTCACAAAACATGAAACCATGGTCAAAACCAAACTAAGATTTTATACTTTTAATCTTTTCTATTCTATTATTACAGTGTTCATAATGAAGTCCCGGGAAAAATAGTTTTACAAATGTCCTATTCAATAATATCCATATTGAAAATCAATCTATTAAAAAATAAGTAAAAAACTCAAAAATTCCTACTATTTGGTTTAAGAAATAGCCAAATTGGATAGCTGCAAGAGTTTAAAAAAAAATAAAATTTAAACATAATTTAAAATTAAGCCTTAAGGTACCGTACGAAAGCCATGGTGGTTTTCATGCACCTGTGGCCCTCAAGACTATGTTTAACCCCAATCTTGGAAAAGGGCAGTAGTTAATAAATTACTAGTACCCCAGTTTACGGTACTATTTTTGTTGTTATTATGGACAGATATGTACAAAATTGTATTGTTTCTATTGCGATTAGTTTCGCGGTTGTTGTGTTCTTGGGATGTTTTTCTGTTGACGAAAAACTGCATTGGTGATATCGTTACGCCTTTTGCCCACATTTTAGTATTAAAGATGATGATTGCACTATCTTCAGGCACACCTACTTTAAATAGATTATTATTGTTGTGGTATTGTCTTCTTCAGGAGCCTCACAACAATGTTACGTTCTTCATTCTTAACCAACTTTGTTTTTACTACTTCCACCATATCATCTGTTTTGAAAATATCTTTGAATTCCCCAATAAGGAAGCAGATCTTCCTCCCAGTTAGAAATGCGACTTTTTCTACGTAACTAAGATTACCAGCTATTTTATTATCATTTTTACTTGTGGTCTATGACATGTCTATAGTATGACCATTAGATTTTTTTAATCGTTTGTTAGTTATTATAACTGAGAATTTTTCGTCAAAATATATTTATTGGGAAGTACTGGGATTTTGGCCAAAATCCCAGTTCTTCCCAGTTAGTTATTATGGTGTTGGTCCTCTAGTATTTTTTCTTCAGTGAGAGTGGCTTTTTTACCATTCTCTTTTCAGGCTATGATACATGTTGTGTCATCGGTTTTTGGTTGTACTGTTCAATATTCAAGCATTGAAATCCAAATTTTGAGTTCATGAATTAAATGGTCTTTAGAGGTAAGTTGTTCATTTTTTGTTTGCATCACATTTCTTTTGTCTAGGATTTCTTTAGTTTTCAAAGGACTTTACTCACACAACTCTCGTAAATGATTTCTTATCAACGCTAATTTCGTTGTGCTGGAAAGTCTTCTTAGTTTCATTACATTTTATGTTTAATTCTTCAATATCTTTATAGTGGAAATTGAATTATTAATATATTACTTAGATTTTGTTACTTCAAGTTCCTCGTTTAGAATTTTAATTTGTTCATCTCTTTGTGATTTCGTATTTGGTATCTTTCTCTCATATTTGGCAGTAGAATTTAGGTTTAGGTACTCCATTTTTCTTTAATTCGAGAACTTTTTTGCAAAGTCTTTATTTATTAAACTGCATTTTGCATAATAAAGCTCCACATCGAGGGAGTTAGCACGAGAAGGAACACCCATGAAATGGTCATGGAAATGACATTTTTTCGTATCAATGTAAATTTTCCCTCTTGTCGGAGTTTTGAGGTTATGTCTAGATTTTAAGCAATGTCTTATATCACTTGTTGAATTATTACCAAAACAAATTTTTCACTCTTTTTGGTTGATGTCTACACCCTATAACTGCTTAATTAATTATTACTTTGGGTTTTATGTGTTAATTTGCACAACTAATATGGTATACACTCTATCCTTTTTCAAAGAGAGACTTTAATATTAATATTTGTTATACTGCCAGTTAAAAAAACAAAATATACAAAGTAACGTATTTATTTCATAAAGTAGATAAATATTTATTCATCAGTCATCACTTATTATTTAAAAAGTTTCTTTTATACAAATACTAGCATGGAGGTAATACAGAAGTAGTTCAGTAGTATCTCGTGGTTATTATGGAATATTACGTCCTATTAGCTATTCAAACTAATTTTTGCCGCCAAAGATGACGTCAGAAGTAGGTCAATGCAAAGCGGAGTAACCTCGGTGACATCTAAAAGGTATGTGGCAACCATGACAGCGTGATGGCAACTAACCTACTTTTGACGTCATCCAATTCGTCACTAAATCACCTGGCTTTGTTACAACATAGAACATTAAAGTAGGAAAACATGCAAATTTTCTACTAATTATAATTATTTCCCTGACTTATGATGTCCAAGAAAATCTTGTATTACTTGATCAAATGAACACCTGTCCCAATCTGAGGAACAACATTTCGATTTTCAGTTTTCCGTGCTAATTCCAGGAAATCTACGTGCTAAGTTGCCAAAATTGAAAAACTTCACAAATTGCTTCAAAAGCCCCAAATTGATATACAACGGTAAAAATATGACTTTCTTTCTCAACCGAAGGTTCGTTATTTACTTTTAGTTTTCCTTCAATTGTGTGATTTCTTAAAGGTCAATTTATATTAATTCAGAGTACTGATCCTTAGGTCAGCTACCCCAAATATACAACCCCAAGCCCCTTCCTAGAAAATCCATTATAATAAGAATTGTTATCTTTTAAGGTTAAAATTTTGTTATATTAATAACTTATTTTATTGCAGATGCATACTTTGAAATTTATTTTATTTTAAAGAAGCTAGAGTTGCACCACCAGCTTCTGCAATAAAAATCAAAAATTAAAGAATAAGCATTTCTTGTCAATTTAAAAAAACAACTAATTGCACCACAAAACGGCTTTCTATTATTTTAATATTTACTTTACAAAAAACAATTATTGGACGTTAGGTGGTGTCTCAGGTTAATGGATGTTTCTCAAACCAGTACTAACTGAGATTTTTCTATTTCTAATTTTTTTTAACTTAAGTATTTTTCATAAACGTTTATACAAGAACCGGTATCTTTTTAAAAGCAATATCAAGTTGTGTTTCTCAAGTATTGGAATATAGGCACAAAATACTCCATTTCAAGTATCCAATAAGTCGCTAATGGCCGTTTTCACCAACGATTCCTAAAATTTAGGCATTGTTGGTGAAAACGGGCAAAAAACTCCTAAAAGAACATCAAAAATTTTGGTGATTCCCCAAAAAAGTTCAGTAGGTACATTTTATGTATGTATGAGGCACTTAAATTTCGGTTTCATCATCATTAGCATTCTATCCTTGCCATTCAAATCCAAACTAAGAGTCTTTTCTTTTCATGTCGTATACAATATTCTGATAAACGATTTGAGAATAATCTCCCAGACCACTTATAGAAGGCTGGTCCTATACAAAAACAAAAATAAAGATATTTTGTAAATCCAATTTGTTCAAGGGAAGTTAATCATTTCCAAGTACTTAAACTGAGTAATTTCAATTTTGGCATCTAAAGATTTCAGTTTGTTTGCCTTTTATCAAAACAAAAATGAATTGACCTGTATATCAAAAACCTGAGCTGCTACTTAAAAAGCTAGTTATTTTTAGAATCAGCACCTCAAAAATATCCAAACTTAGTTCCTATTTTTCCGGCACCAAAACAAAAATTTCATTTGGTTAGATTTTAATACCGAGTTGTATTGAATTTTCTTGCAATGAAGATTTTTCCAAGTTAAATTTGCTGTAATAAATTTTCAGGATCAGAGGTGGAAGTATGTAAGCTATACGATTGATTTTCTATCTACAGGGTGTCCCTGAATTTTAGCTAAAAATTATAAAATTCACTTTTACTCTGAAATGAAGCACCGGAGCGACATAAATTAAGAGTACCTTTTCTGTAGAACATTGATCAAGGATTATTTTAGTACTTTTAAAATTATCAAAAACGTAAAGAAACAAAAGATATGATCAAAACCCACTTTTATTGGCCTAAAATGTGTATCCTTAAGTGAAAAAACTGTGACCTAAATTTCAAATTAATATCTCTTATAATATTTATTTTATTTACAAAAAAATATTTTTTTTGAAAATTTTTGAAGTGGTCTAACTTTTTAAGGAAGCACTTCCGGACAATACTTTATAGGTCAAAAATGCTTAGTTTCACTTCCTCTATCAACATAAAAAATTTGTCACAGTTATTCAGGGACACCCTGTGTATGTATTCCTTATGCACGTTTTGTATTTGTTGAAAGAAGACAAAATCCGTCACCATAGCAATAAACGAATTTTTCGTTATACTTCCACCTCTGAATTTTAAGCAAGCTCTTGTGGTATAGAAAAATTGAGATTAAAGTTATTCACGAATAAACTATTTTTTTGTAAAAAGTACTATCCATAGATTAAAATTTCTACAAATTAAATCCTTGCGTTGTTGGATGTAATAATAGTTAATTTAATATAAATTAATTAAGTAATAGAATCGTTAGCATCAATAAAAGATGAAAACGATGTTAAATTTAACGAGGTACATAAATGAAAAAAAACATGAAAAATTATAAAAGAGTTAAGGCTACTAAAGTTGCATAATAGAACAATTTATATAAAATTAAATAAAAGAATAAGACCACCTCTCAAGATTTTTTAATCACAACAATTTTGCACGAAGCGTATCGTGTAAATGGTAATAATTTCCACTTAATAACGTTAGTATTCGTCGTGATATTCGTGAAATGAATGCATATAATTAAATAGAAATTATTTTGCTCTTATTGCAATAAAGCATATTTAGTATTTATAAGATATAAATTTAAAAAGTAGTCACGCAACATTGCTCTTGCATTTCGCAAACGATAATTATTTATTTACAAATATTATTTATTTAATTTTCTTGTTAGTGGAGGAAGATGTGGGTGAATGATAGTAGTTTTTGGTAATCGTGTGATTGAGCTTTTGTCAATTTATAGCTCCGTATTGTAAGGATTTCTTAATTTTGTTTAAAGTTCTGGTTAGGTTAGGTTTACAAATAAAATTTAATTTTCTTATTAGTGAGGGAAGATATGAGTGAATGATAGTAGGTTTTTTGGTAATTATGTGGTTGAGCTTTTGTCACTTAATAGCTTCCTATTTTAGGGATTTATAAATGTTGTGTAAAGTTGTGTGGTTAGGTTAGGTTGAGTTTATAAATATTATTTATTTAATTTTCTTGTTAGGGGAGGAAGATGTGGGTAAATGATAGTAGTTTTTGGTAATCGTGTGATTGAGCTTTTGTCATTTTATAGCTCCGTATTGTAAGGATTTCTTAATTTTGTTTAAAGTTCTGGTTAGGTTAGGTTTACAAATAAAATTTAATTTTCTTATTAGTGAGGGAAGATATGGGTGAATGATAGTAGGTTTTTTGGTAATTATGTGGTTGAGCTTTTGTCACTTAATAGCTTCCTATTTTAGGGATTTATAAATGTTGTGTAAAGTTGTGTGGTTAGGTTAGGTTGAGTTTATAAATATTATTTATTTAATTTTCTTGTTAGTGGAGGAAGATGTGGGTGAATGATAGTAGTTTTTTTGGTAATTGTGTGGTTGAGTTTTTGTCACTTGATAGCCCCCAATTTCAGGGATTTGTTAATTTTGTGTAAAGTTGTGGTTAGGTGGCCTGAAGCAAAGGCCTAAAGGCCAGACACAGTGGTCGGTAAATTTGGTCTATTTGTTGGGTATGGACGGTGTTTTGGGCGGAGAGACAGTCACCTACCCGGTAATTTAGTAAAATGTATAAAAGTGTGTCGCGGCCCTGCTATGATACTAATTGGGGGTTGCGGGATTCCAGTTGCCGCCTTGGCGCCGTAGGAGTATACCGCAAAACGTCTCCGTATTATATATAAACGACACAGGGGCGCTCATAACCTCGAATTAGGGTGGCTTTTTTACCGGCCTTCATAATTAATATTGTCTTTAGAAATGAGCTTTTGATGAAATCATCTCGACAAGTGCACGATTTCAGGCAAATTTTCTCACGCGAAACGTATATTTACCAACTGCCCGCCTAACCTTATTCACTGCGTATCAAAATCAAATTAATTCCACACAAATTCCTACCTAATTCACAACATAAGCATAATCGGCTTAATCGAATTTTTGGAAACACCTCGTTACTCCAAACGAACCGTAAGTATCTTAACACACCGAAATCAATCTTCTATCATTATTACTTAAGTACCTTAGTTATGGTCATCCAATATTCCCAATCAAATTTATTGATCCTTTTTTATCATTGAAAAAAATCTATTTCAAGTTTTTTAAGGAGCAAACTATAAGAAGCTTCGTATCGTATTTTTTGAAAATATTTGGTATTCCGTGGAGAAAGGTTTATTGGTTTAAAAATACAACAATATAAATTGGATTCTCTAAATGTTTTTGTTGACATGAATAATTTATGTAAAATCATATTTGCATAGTGATGAGATAATATAATTAAATAAAAATATGATTGGCAGATAGGTGTGCAACTGTGGGTTAAAGTCTGTTAACTAATTCGGTAATCGAGGATTCTGCTGGAAGCGCAAGGAGTGCCAGATGTTGAGGTGCGCGCACCTCGCCACAGGGCGACCAATTTGCTGCGGTTTGGGTTCCGAAAACCGTTCAGCCTTCAGGACAATCTTTCCAAATGAATTGATTAACAAAGGCACCTGTTCCTGTCCACTGCTGTCGAACTTCTTCTTTTGTTCCAAATCTAGGTAACCAAATAAAATAGGTTAAACCAATGAAGACACAAAACTACAAGCCCAAGCGTACAAATTCAAATGTCATGCATTTTATGTTTCTATGGGTGGATTTTTTAACAGATTTGGAGAAAATCATCTAAGAAATCTAATTGAAATATAATTTCTTAAATAAAAAATATTAAAGACAATTGGGTATTTGACCTAGACATAAAATAATTTTTTTGTTAAATTTAGTTATTCAATAAATAGTACAAGCTCGTATGGTTACACTGATATTTCATCTCCAATATTTAAAACTCACTATGAACACTTGAAAAATCAGTACTGGAAATATGGTAATACCCATTAATAAAAAAGTGATATACTGGGTGTTTGTTTTAAGAAATGCTCCAATAAACTAAAATTATAATTCCTGCATTTTTTAATAAACATTTTTAGTTCCTCCTTGCGCAGGAATACGAATCAGTGGTCAAAATTGAGATTATGTATTTTCGAAAATATTTTCAAAAATATAAAAAATTCCAAGATATCATGAAGACTGTTTTATCAGATATACAGAGTGTTTCAAAACATGTGACTTTCAGTCATTATTTATGCCTATTTCAAAAATTGAACGACGGTGTACATTTTATGATGTAACTTCTAAAAGTTTTAGAAATATACAAAGAAGTAACCATTATATTTACTAGGGACAGTGGCATAGAATATTCCCGAAAAAAATTGAGCAAATTATTTATTAAAATGTAAATGTTATATTAAAAATATCAATCTTCAACTGTAATCTCTAAAGTGGAGCTTTTTACTGAATAATTTAAATTCCTATTTTTAACCTTATGATCGGTCAAAAAACCAATTCCCGAAATTACGGAGACTCGTGTAGAAACACCCTATAGAAAAGGTATCTAATTACACATAGAACAACTTCTTTAACAAATACTTTAAGAGCATTCAGGTGAAAATTTGGTTGCCTAAAAATTAAAGAACATCTCATTTTTTAAATTTATTTTTAAATATATTAATTTTTTTTTTCGGTCGAAAATTATATAATTCTTTGACAACTAACTTTTAGGTTAGCCGTGAATGCTCTTAAGCAAAATAATAAAAAAAAATGTATAAAATTAGGAATATTTAGGATTCTCTAAAACAGATATTCCAAATTCCAGCACAGTTTTAAAGAAAATTCGAGTAGGGAGAATGCTATATTTTATATAACATATTATATTAGTAATCTAGATCTAGACTCAAAATTCAATATATTATACTCAATTATTGGTTTAAGAGGTCAGGTGAGAAACAAATTAAATCATATCTTACTAAAAGATCTCAAAAAGTTACAATAGGTAATGACATTAATGATCCAATATGGTGTACCACATGGAGCGGTACTAGGACCATTCATTTTTACTTTCCATATAAATGTTCTAACCTCCAATGGAAGGACAAATACATTGATATACAGACGATGCCATAACTAAAGACTAAAGCAAAAAATTAGGAAAATGTCTTTAATTTAGCAGAAATAAATCTAGCAAAATTGATTTTTCTAATTTCTATCCTTTCATACTTTAAATATACAGGGTAAACAAAAAGTTCGGCAACGTAATAAAAATGGGTGGTTGCTATTTAAAAAATGTTAAGAAATTATCGCTTATCGCTTGACCTTCAACTTGCTGTTTAAGGTCATTGCAATATTTCTAAAAGGTGCGTCACTAAGAATCGTACAACTTTTATTTGAAACATTTTTCTGTAAAATGCTTAATTTACAAAATAAAGCAGCGTTGCCGAACTATATGTATTGAAAATTTAAACCCTTATAACTTTTAAACTGTTTACTTTAGAAAAATAAAAAGATATGTTCCGTAAACCTTTGAAAGCAGGCTATAATAATCTCCAATAAAAATGGGTTGCCCCTATTTTAAAAAAGTTAAGTGATTATCGTCTGACCTTCATCTTGCTCTTTAAGGTCATGGGCAATATTTGCAGATAGTGTGTCGTTAGGAATCGTACAACTTTTATTTGAAACATTTTTTTTAAAAATGCTTTGTTTCCGAACTTTTTGTTCACCCTGTATAACATTTTTTTATTCTCCCTCCGTCCGAATATAAGAGTCTCATTTCACACAAAAATTTGTCCGAAAATAAGAGTCCCATTTTAATTTAACTGTGTTATTCGAGCCTAAAGTTAAATGTTATGGATTGAAGGACACCAAAAAGAAGACAAAATAAAAAATTTACTAATAATAGTAATAAAAAAAATAAACATATGTTTATCAAAGAAAATTTTATTCTATTTTTATTCCCTTTCTTCTATTTTTATGCTCATAATAAATAAAACTAACCCTAGTTTTTTAAATGAGACTCTTATATTCGGACAGAGGGAGTATGTGCTTTTGAACAAGATTTTTAACTCAACTCATATACATGTATGAATGGATCCAATAATTGAAGTGGGTTTGGCAAGGAGGAAAATATTCTCAAAAATATGCTATTGAACAATAGAAAACTATTACATTGAAAAATACAAAATATTTTAAAAACTGATAAAATGATCTAAATCCCGACTGTTGGGCTAGGTTAGTATAATTGTGGGTTAATTACTCTCCCAAATCATGGTTAAATTCTCATGATAAAATTTAGTCTAAAACGGACAGTGGTGATTTTAGAATATTTTAAGATTTTCGAATTCCGAGCCTTTAAAATATTGGGGGATGGAGACGGAGTTCAGTAATTATTACCGAAACTTCTGAGAAAATGCAAAAGCTTACAAATTTTGAGATTGTCGCTTACAGGATGGGTCAACGAAAACGAAAAGGACGAAATTTAGAAAAAAAAACTCTGAGATAGTTCAAATTTAGTTTACAGGGGGACAACTCCTAAAATTTTAAATGGAATGATACAGGGAGTAATACCTCATATTAATCGATCGATTAATATTTATAGATAATCAAAATTTAACATGTTACTTTCTAAGGATATACCGTTTGCAATTTCATCGACACAACCGCGTCATCCACAAAGACGTTTCATCGACATGGCCAATTCATCGACAACCATTTCGTCGACACTACCTTTTCATCGAGAAACCTTTTCTTTGACAAGGACGTTTTATCAACACAGACGTTTCATCGATATTACCTTTTCATTAATAACTATCATCGACACTCCCTCTTCATCGACAGGTCTTTTTGTAAGGATAAGGACGGTTCTTCGATACTACAATAGTATAAAAAATTACGACAGAACCTTTTATTTCATTGTTGAATATTCTTTATTATTTAGTACATTTGGAAAAATGGGAAAACTGCGAATGACAAACTGCCTTTTGCTTAATAATTCAAAGAACCTATTCGTCATTTACCGTTTTCACGTTTTTTCGAACATTCTAAATATGTCTGTGTCAATAAAACGATATTGGCGACTAAAGGCATTGACGATGAAACATGTCTTAGTCCATATAGCGGTCTTGTCAATAAAAAGGCAATGTCAATAAAATGAAACAAAATTTGTCGAAGAATGGTAATGTCGATGACATTGTTTTGTCGATGAAAAAGTAGTGTTGACGAAACGTCCTTCCTTTTCGAAGAAAAGGTTTGTCGATGAAACGTTTGTGTCGATGAAAAGTGGTGTCGATGAAACGTCCTTGTCGAAGAATGAAATGGTTGTCGATGAAGAGGTAATTTCGTTGAAACGTATGTGTCGATGAATTGGTCGTGTCGATGAAACAGTCGAGTCGATGTAATGATCGTGTCGATATAAAGGTCATGTTGATAAAACTGTTACTGATGAAATAGCACTGTCAATGAAGTGGTAACACGTCAATTTCTACATCTTAAAATTTGAATATCTTTAAAGTAAATCTCTCGATTACCCCGGTTAAAAAGATCTTTCCAAGAGGTATTACTTACCCTATCACCTATCATGCCATTTTAAAATGAGCACTAAAAACACCTTAAACTTTAAATGGCATTATAGGGTAAGTGTAACACCGTTTTGTAATAAAGATCTTTTGACTTAACATACAACATACAAAAACAAAAATTATGTCGATCGATATTCAAAATTTCACATTTTCAATTTTGAATGTCTTTAAAAGAAATCGATCGATTTAACGTTTTTTTTTGTATATTTCTAGGATAAAAAGATCTTTCAATGAGGTGTTACTTAGTCTATCATGTCATTTAAAACTTTAGGGATTGTATACTAAGTAGTGATTTTTGCTTCAGCTTTTTTACAATGAATGCCCCCTTCTAACTTAACTTGACCAGTCCGTGCGTTTTAGTCTTGCCCATCCAAATATTTTTAAAATCGTGTTATTAGCTTGAAATAGAGTATTTTTGGAAAATCTTGTATTATCAGCTAAAAGGGAATTAGCAAAGGTATGAATTACGCTAAATTATAGTATTACACTAGAAAAATTAGTTGAAGAGGATTCATAATATCTCATAAGGAGTATTAAACGTAATTTATAGAAAGATCTTTTTATTGTCTGGAATACTAGTCGATCTGTAATGATAAAACCAGTTTGATGAATCATTGGATTATTATTATCCGGGATTTTCCCTTTACCAACCCTCAGGAGTAGCTTGAAAGGGGTTTAGTGTTTAGTAGTGAAGAAAAAATACGTTTTCAAAAATTTCACTGGTGTGTATTAAGAATATAAAAAAGTTTCAGAAAACTTAAAAAACATAACCTTTGATGGGTTTTATCTTGCCGAAAATTTACAAAAGGCGATTTTTTTTTACATTTTATCGACAATTTCTGTAGTCTTCTTTTTAATAATTGAAACCGATTGCTTTCAGCATTTATCACTTTCTAGTGATTTTTATTTAAATATGGGCGATTTTCTGATTTTTGACATAAATTGGTAGAATTAAAAACCGCTAGAACACCAAAACTAAAAAGTGAAGACCCCTACAATTTTGGATTTAAAAAATTAAATTTCCTCTGTTTTCTAAGCATGGCGTTTTGTGAATCACGAATGAAATACCCTGGGCTTTATTCTCGAATCACACGACACGATGTCGTATACGAGTTTTATCATTAAATCCTTGTCATTCAAATACAAAAATAAGAGTCTGTCCTTGTCATGTCGTATACGATGTTGTGTCGTGTGATTCGAGAATAATCTCCCCTCCCCCCCTTGTAAAGCTTAGAACTAAAACTCCCTAAGTTTTACTGCTCAGCGTTATCAGTACAAAGTCAGTTCAGAATTGCAACATTTATTTTTTGAAAAATCCTAATCTGACGATTAGCAATAATATACTTGTTTAAGGTTAGTTTCCAAGTTTTGTTCAATAAATTTTAGTTACAAGTAAGATACTCCTATTGGAAGTAGAAATTTTCAAACTTTTCTTGAAAAATAGTGCTTTGAAACAAATCTTAGAAAACACAGGATAAAAAAGGACGAAACGCCAATTCTTGGATTTCAAAAGAACGTGGTGTTTAATGAAATTATTAAAAAAAAAGGAACGGTGGTTAGGTGGTTGTTTCTTTTTTTATTTTTTGGAAATTGTAAAGAGTGTAGTAAAATAGAAAGTAACAATTGACGATGAAAACGTCTCCTCTAAACCACAAGAGTTTAATTTACGATGCAAGTGGCAACGTTAATGCCATAAAAACGAAAAAAAAAAATAAAATATCGCAAAAAAGCACAAATATAAATCTGAATCTGTTCTAGACAGGCGGTCGATAACTCATAGCTCGCTGTCTCAGATAAATAAGCATCGGTAAAGCATGGCAGGAGCTGTCAATCATCGGCTTAAAACCTCAAATAAGAAAGGGCCGCGTGTGCACCATCTCATTACCGATAATTTCCCCATTAAGCAAGGTGAAAAGAAAAAAAGCGCGTGCGGTGCGCATCCCATACCGCACAACGGTTCAAACCCAAAAACATCCCGGGAATCCATCAATCCTCAACCATGACAGTTGAAAATCGCGTGCGGTTCTTGTTGTATTTCGTAAAATTGCATTTAATTGTTTAATAGACCATTGTTATGAGGCTTGTAATTGTTCCCGGTCGGGATAATTTCGCTCGATTATATTTTAAATGCGCTCTGATTTGAGCCTGTCAAATGGTGATAGATAGGAAATGCATTTTAGTTTTCGGTTATAATTGTCCAAGGGGTTCACACACATTGCACAATTAAATCCTGGAAGGATGAGAAGTTTTAAATCTTCCCGCAGTTTCTGATGAAGTTCGTGGAGGTAACGCGCCAACGTGTGATTAACTGCCGACTTTTTCGGAATTTTTTAAACTACTTAAATTGAGGTAATTTATGGCTCGCTTAACGTTCTTCAATGAAATCACTCCACATAAATCAATTCGACCATCGTAAATAATCATTATTTTAAATTAATTAAACAGCTTTACTTTACCTTCAATATTTAATTCAAACTAATCACTTTCATTGCATTGTAAAAAAAACTTTCTATTCTTCTTATCTTTATTTGTTTGTTTTTCAAATGTTTTACTATCTCCATTGAGTGGTAATGTTTTGTTTTATATCTTACGAAATGCTGGTAGGTGGAAACATAAAATAATTTAAACCAACAAATTTTTAGTATCGTAATGGAAGGTAAAGAAACAAATTAATGAAGACGTTACTGGAAATGATTTATGTTTAAATATCAGCAATGTATGTTTAACTTATCACCTTTTGCATAGAATTCCAAAAGATACATGGCATCTTTCAAGTAAGTGAATATCTTATAAAGTAAATTCTCTTTGTTGAAATATGCCAAGGAGAGGAACTACGTAAAAGATTCATATACAGGGTCATCCAAAGGTATCGATATGCCTTAATTCACATTTCGTGATGTATTTTTCACATATTTGTGACGTTACAAATGTTCATAGATAAAACTCATGTTCTACATCATCGAATGAAATAAAAAAATACTTGGGAATTATTGAATTTATTCCAAACTTTTGGATGACCCTGTGAATATTCAGAATACTATACAGAGTGTCCCTAAAAGGTCTGTAAAAAACGATACCACATACTCCTGAGACCAAAATAAGATGATTTAACCAAACTTATCTGAATCCAAAAGTGCTTCGTTAAGGTGCTACTGACTAATAAACTTCTTAAAACTATTTTGTATTTTTTAAATTACTAAAAATTGGCTCATACGATTATAACATAATTTGGTATGTGGCTATGTAATGGAAAAATGCATTTCTAGACAATTTATTTTTACTTTTTCACGTTATGTAAGTGGTCAAAAATAAGTCATCGACATGCAAAATTTCTTATAACTTTTTAATGACCGAATAAAAATTCATAAAACTTTACTTGTAGCTAAACAGTCTAATTATAAACTTTTTTTATCTTTTACAAAATGTTTCTATCACTTTTATTTTAGGCAGAAAATAATTATTTCCTTGTGGTAAGTAACCTAACTTTGGGAAAATATTTAAATTGTTCGCTAAAATGTCTGTTCAAATTAACGCAGTATATTCCTGAGACCAAAATGGAACGAATTAACCAATTTTACTTTTATCCAAAAGTGCTTCCTTAAGCCTCTATAAACCATGAAAATTATTTAAAAAGATAAGATTTTTCAAGGTCGCTAGACACTAGACACTAACGAAGCACTTTTCGATTAAAATAAGTTTGGGTAAATCATTCTATTTTGGTCTCAAGAATATGTGGTGTTACTTTGTACAGACCTTTTGGCGAAAAATTTGAATGTTTTTCTAAAGTTAGGTTATGCACCAATATTTTTTTCTGCCTAAACTAAAGGAGTTAGAAAAATTGTATAAAAGACAAAAAAAAGTTTATAATTACACTGTTTAGCTACAAGTAAAGTTTTATGAATTTTTATTTAGCCATTAAAAAGTTACAAGCAAATTTGCATGACGATGACTATTTTTGACCACTTACATAACTTTGGTTAAATCGTCTTATTTTGGACTCAAGTGTATGTGGTATTGTTTTGTACAGACCTTTTAGGGACACCCTGTATAAAACAAAACCATATTTTATTGTGATATGACGTCTTAAAAACCTAAATACATATATGTTTCTACGGTTCAGAATATTTTTTCAGATTTTATTATAAAAATTTAATCAAGTTTGTTCTAAGAATATAATTAAAACATAAAAAAAAATTGATATGTTGGAGGTTTTTGTAGATGTAGCAAAAAAAACAAGGCAACCTTAATTTATTTAATTTACATAACAAAACTAAATACCCCAGAATATACCTAGTTATCTGAATTTTTCTTTTTTTTTTTGGCGAATTTGAGTCATTTGTTGTAAATTTTGTAGAGTAAACCAAACAATTTTAAGGGAGCAACAAAAACAGGACTAAAAATTGCATATTTTTTACTGTTTTAGAAAATTTGAAAAAACAAAAATTGATAACTGATGACAAGACCTTTTTTGTTTTTAGTACCTACTTCAATTATTTTTTATGGGGTTTAGAAAGAAATAAAAAAAAAATTAAATAGTAATAAAAATACATAAAACAACTTGATAGGATTAGTTATTTTAAGCATTTTCTACAAAGTGTCAGACAAGTTTGTTATCATCACTTTTTGTTTTTTTTTTATTTCTAAAGTATTACTCTTTTTGTTGCTCCCTTAAAACTCTTTGGTTTGCCCCATAAAGACAATAATTGCAAAAATAATAGTCATAAAACTTTTTAGTACACCAAAAAAAAATAAAAAAAAAATCATCAGCCGACAACCCACTTAAGTAAGAACAGCAAAATACCATTTGTAATTTTGGGGAATTAATATTAATAATTTTTTTTTATTTTGACTAATTTCAAGATTTGTTTAAAAATTGGTGTAATTATTTTTTTAAACTAAAAAATAAATAACAATTATGTATAATGTTCTTATATGTGCTAACTGTACGATGGGCCATTAAATGTTTAAACTGCACAATTTTATTATAAGTAATAAATTTAGTTGATATGAGCAGACAATCTGTATATACATGATTATAATAAATAATTATTATATTATTGTTTTTGCAATACTCGCAGAATTTAATTAAGTCAACTACTTTTAAATGTGAAGTATGCAACTAAATTTACATCTCACGAAAGAACCCGTAGGCCACAGTAACAAGTAATAAGTTTAATTATTTTATTTTGAACAATATTAGTGTACAGTTATTTTAAAATTTGTGACATTTTCGGAAAGATTTAGTGAAAGCAAAAATAATTTTTCAAGGTTGTTTTTAAAATTTATTTTAAAAAACATAACTTAAAAAAACAGAACATATTTTAATATGAAATGATTAAATCAAAAAAAAATCCCAAAAAATAAATTAAATTTAAAAATAATTAAAATTAAATGAAAGCAGGTACATATTATTTTTCTTTACATTTTTACAACTAAATACTTACTATTTAATCTTCATCTAATCTTTTTATTAGAAAGGTTTAAAATATATATTCTATAAATTATTGAATTTTAAGCATTTTTTTGGTTGAATAATATTATTTATTTTTTCTTATTTAGCTCAAAAATTTAATAAGAGTAATAAATACAAAAAAAAATCGATCTGTCACACGGCATTTGTAAATTGTGCCTTCTATTTATATTATTTATAAATGATGACAACAAAATTTTATCATTATTTTTGATAATTCAAAAAATAAATAGTATCATAAATTAAAAAACATCAAAATCCATAAAATATTTCAGGAATGACCTCTTTTGGCCAGATCCCTAACCTAAGTTCCACTAAACGAATAATCGCAAAACCGTTCATCCGGAGTGATAGGAAAGTGCTCGATAAGTTGCATACCTATGAAATTATTTAAAATAGATTGAGAGGATTTTTTTCGAATAATTTATAAAATTGTTACTAAAAGTAGTGTAAGTGTAATTCTCTTGATTTTACATTATGTACTTTAGAATAAATCGCAAAAAAGCATTGTGAAAAAAGTTAATCGCGAAAACACAAAAAAACCAACGCACGAAAGAACCCTTTTGTTGACCAAGTTTCTTGATGACAGATTTTTTTATCTTGTACGTTTTGTACTTGTTGGAAGAAGACAAAATCCGTCACTACAGCAACATATTGAACAAACGATTTTTTCGGTATACGAAAACAATCGTCTATTTTACAGACTTCCACCTCTGGCCACAGAGTCTTGCATCAGTGCGCTCATGAAGGTGTTAGTTTCGTTTGAACCATGAAGTTAGAGGAATACTAAATAATTGGGTAAAATCGTACCCAACTCATAGGCAACAAGTTCTGATAATTGGGTAAATTCGTACCCAACTCATAGGCAACAAGTTGTGATGATTGATGATTGATCAAAACAGTTCAGCACCGCGTAGTATAACAAGAAGTGTTCCTCAGGGGTCGATTAAGTGTCCCTGATCCCTTGTTGTTCTTGATCTACATAAATGATATTTCGATTTCATACAAAACCCTCAGATAATTCTGTTGTTTGTGCTGATCTAACAATGCATAACCAATAGTGAAGAGTGGGAAAGATTCCATAAAACTAGTGGAAACCATTACATGCTTAGGAATAATGCTGAAGTTAAAAATATCATGGGAGGGACATGTAAATATACTGGCAAATAAACTAAGTTCTGCCAGCTTTCTTATAAAAAATCTTAATGTAATCGTACTAATAAGTTAGCCAAGGACATGCTTAGACTAGTTCAATCTAACATCTAACCTGTACTATGGGGAGATCCATATTTGTGTACCTTCAGAAACACAATGTCGAGAATTGTTTAGACAGTTTTCTTTTCTCATTCTGCCCACTTTTTACCACATACTTGTTACAATGAATATAAAGAAAAATGATAATTAGGATAAATCGAAAGGTTTTTCTCATTAGGACTACTAAAAGACCATTAGTTATTTGCTCAAAATGTTTCTATGAAAAAGAAGGAAATTCACACTTACAATACTAGAGGTAACAATGAAATACACCGAAGTTTTTCTCGACTAACGGTGCGACAAAACTCGAATAATTATCAAGGTATTAGATGTTATATTTGGATTTGGCTGGCTAACCAGCTCTCTAAAGACCATAAGCGATTTCAAATCCACATTCTCTATGGCCTATTCTGCAACCACACGAATCGAAATTCGCATGCCAAAAAAGAGTGGGAGAATGTCTGTACTAAAGTGTAAGATAAAGACAGAAGGTCGCACTTGAAGTTGCAGAATAGGCCTCTCTATCTAAAATCATGGAAGTTGAAGTCGTAACCTATTTATGCAAAATGTTAAAATTTCTTTAAAAACGTCTGAAAGATTTGGTAGACTGTAAATAATAACACCGAAAGAAAAGTATTTGTATACGGTTTTTCACTTATTCCGACTTTTAATACATGGTCAAAATGCAACTTATGAGCTATGAACTAATCCGTATAAAAAATATCGCAGCTCCAATATTAAAGGTGGTTGACACATAAAAATTGGATTAGTAACAATTACAAAGTGTACTTTTTAATTTTTTGGATTAACCTCTAGGGTACAGAATTCGAAACAGTAAAGTGAAACATAAAACCGAAAACTTTGTGCAAACTCAAAAGTCAAGTCTGCATACGAAAATAAAATTCGTATCAGTCATACCAACTCGAAGTAGTTCGATCCATTGATAAAAGTTCGATGAAAAGAGTTCGTACACTAAGTAATTATGAATGCACTTTCTACGTCTTATATGAACTTTTGACGTAAGCTCGTATGTAAACCATCTCCGAACGACACGAAAATACATCCCCTGAATAGGATTTCAACTAATTCCTTTGCGTTCGTCATTTAATGGTCATCGATTATCGATAAAATAGAGAAGAATAGGTTAATAATAATATTTTTTCTTCTTGCACATATTCTTGGAATTTAATGAGACAAAACCTTGTTCTGAGATGATTTTTTTCAAGGACCCAGGACACCTTAAAGAAAAGCAAACATTAAAATTATAACTGGGACAATAATTCCCATTTCGTTGATCGTAAGAGGTGGATATAAATTTATTCATACTATATGCCTATAACAAATGATCAATTTGAACAACTCTTGACCAGTTACAGTTATTGCAGAATAGATAATCATAATATTTGGACTATAAAAAAATAGTCTCTTAAATTGTAAGAAATCCGGCTGACCTAGACTTAAAATCTGCACATTTTTCTCAAGTGTGGTTACTTCCAAAATAAAACGGCGTTGCCAAACTTACTTATTAAAAATTTAAACTTTATTATTTAGTCTACTAAAATAAAAAATATGCTCCATAAAGCTCTGAAAACAAGCTTTAATTATACGCAATAAAAATGCGTGCAAGGTCATGACAACATTCGTAAATGTACAACTATTAATTGAAACATACAAAACTTTAGTAAAATTTCTATTTATTAGAAAAAAAATAACTAAACACTATAACCTCACCAAATGTATATTTTAATTTTTTTTTCGCATCAAAATATAACAAACTCTACCCAAACCTAACCTAACCCGACCACCACAGAGTGTATTTTAAAAAACAATAACTTAACCGAATCACCTGAAATAACGGGAGACAAGCCGCTCCATGGCGGGAGACAATCTGGTCCCTTTCAAAACTACCTAAATTTGCGGGAGACAGTTCGGTTAGTCCCTCTGAAAGCAAGCTATAATAATATGCAATAAAAATGGGTTAATGCTATTTAAAAAAAGTTCAGTGAATCGAAACCGTTCTTTTTTAATTTTTAAAAGGTTTTTGTAAAAGGACGATTAACAAATTATTAATTATTCTTTGTTAATAATAAGACTTTGTTGAATAGCAAATTGTAATAGATCATCCTCTTTTTCCAAACTATATTGCCTTCGGCCATCAACTCCAACTATGAAGATAAAATTCTAAATAAACTTATAGGATTTAAAACGAAGAAAATTATAATATACAGGGTGTCCAACTTTTTTCCTACAAAATTTTTTTTAGATAGTAAATATCATTCTGAACAAAAATTTTCCAATAAATAATTAAAAACACAGAAATAATCTTGACTATTTTTTGAATTAAATTAGTCAATCAAGTTTTAAAAATTGTTAAGTAAATAAAATGATGTGTAAATTAATAAAACCATTATAGGAAAATTAATTTTATCTATTCGGCAAATATTTAAACTGTGAATATCGTACGAAATTTTATTCTGTTATACAGATACGGAGGACATTTTGATGTTATAATTTTAAAGTACAGGCAACAAGTATTCAAAACTCTTTTGTTATTCATGTACAACCACTAAAGTTCATTAATTTCATGCGATATTCGTTCAAACTTTCGAATTCCAAAGATGTGTCGAGCGCAAGAATTTTGCACTATTTGCAGCCTGCATGCAGTGCATTTGTTGATATCAGTGAAATACAATAAAGTCTCGGATAAAAGCACTTTATTCGTTTTATTCAGGAGATGTATATTGTTTTTCTCAATAAAGTCTCGCGTATTCTTGCTATTAAATACTTGTAGTTTAGTTTTGTTGTAAGCAATATGCTCTGGAAGCATCTACTAGGTTCGGTAAATCAGAATTGATTTTTAGTTCAGCGTCTTCAATTTCATCACTAGGAAAAGAAACATAAAGTTGAGCGTCATCAGCAAAGAAATGCTAGGAACAATACTCAATTTCCATAGATTACTGGTGTATACCGAAAATAATAACGGTGGAAGAACGGAACCTTGTGGCATAACTGATTGAATGTGAGTAGCCCTAGATAGCTTATTGTCAAAGCTGAATTTTTGGCTAAAATTGGTGAAATATGATGTAACTAAATTATAAGCAGATATATGAAACATGAAACCCAAAATATCAAAAGCCTTTAATCCAAGAGAATTGACACGGTTTTACAGCAACTGTAGCCTGAACGAAATCCTGATTACACTTCAGGAAATATGGTCGAATTAGTGTTCAAATAGCTTCAAATATGATTTTCAATTAACGATTCAAATACTGTAGAAAGGATCGGTAATAAACTTATTGGTCCAAAATTATTAATTAAAAATAGAATTGGTGACAATTCGACTTGTTTGTGATTGAAAATATTAGTAATTAGTATAAGGTGACTTTGGAGTAAATCCAAATAAAATTTCTGGTGTCCAGAGTGTTTTATTTTATCCTAAGCAAACATGTGATTTATTAAAATATCCATTTTCGACGGGTAATTGTTTTGAGGCTAAAAAATAAACGAGTTGCGCATGGAAGTTTTGAAAGTCATTAAGTGAGCTTTGCAATAAGCAGTAAACAACGGAAAGTATAAATACATCGCGCAAACATAAATTAACGAACGGATCGGCGCGTTCCGACGTGTACCAAAAGCTGGAGGTGATGTGAGCGCGTGTCTGGCTAACTCCTCCAGGGTATGTAGGAGTTTGAACATCGTGGGAACTCCTAGAAGTTAACCGTTTACGGGCCCATCTTTTCATCCTTTCTTCATCGAACAACAAAAGCACAAATTTCAAAAAAAATGAATTTCCAAGTGCTTAAGTAAATACTGAGCTATCAATATTCCTTCATCGTGTCAAGTTTTATTCATAAAACCGCACATTCCTTCCTTTTTGTGTTTTTAATTAAAATTTTCTTGGTTACTAATGGAGCGACTTTACGTCTAAAAAATCGGTTATTGTTTTAGCTCGAGGGGCGGTAATTTAGTGGTTATGATGTATGGTAGCGGGCGCCGATGTCGGAGGACGGTTGGCACCCCGTCGCGAACACTACGAGCACGGTCGCGGCTAATTGGCATAGTCCGGCCGCTCTAATGACCAAAAATGAACCAATCTCCACTTTTATTAATCACGTTCCGACAGGACCTGATTGGAAATCGCCCGTCGAGCCCAAAACTAATAATAATTGTTTCGAGCACGGCCCGAAATTATCAGCCGGCTACTCATACTGCGACCAACTACGACATCATTAATTTTAATAAAGTCGTTTTTACCTCAAATATCTCATGGACTTCTTCACGCTCTATCAAAATTTCATTCAGAATCAGCGAATTATTTTTGGAATGTTTAATCATAATTCATTCGATACGCTTCAGGATTAAGTTTCACTTTATCATAAACATAGATTGCCTATTTGGTAACCATTTTTTTTCTTAATCCATTTTTTCAAGCTACAAAAAAAATTGACCTAAAATCACAAAGGTCAGTTGCTTAAAACCCCAAATAGCACTAAATTTTTGTAAGTGACAGATTTTCACTTATATCTCTGTAAATTTTTGAATTTGAGTATTACATTTTAAATGGAAGTGGTATAATACAATCGGATATCTGAGAGCCAATAAAAGTAACAGAAAGAATAAAATTACCTTTTCCCTGAAGCTACAAAATTCCTTAATACTTTTAGATATATTTTGTGAAAACAGGGAAATAAGTTTTTCTGAAAAAATGTGTTTAAAAATTTTTGGAATAAACTCTGAATTACGCATTTTTAGATGTACTTATTACTAGAGGCATCGTTTCTATAGATTCATCATTCATTTCAATTGACCGAGTAGCTCTTAGAAAATTATTTATTTTATGACTGGTCTCTGGTTTCTGAATAAAATTTAAACCAATCTGGCACTTTTTGGGCCCAGGGTATATATTTAATCAACTTCCGGTGTAAACAGTTGTCGAAAATGTTTCGTGGTCCTTAAAACGTTTTCATTTTTGATAGTGCTAGTCTCCATTATTTTTGGAGAATTTACCATGCTAATGAAGACTTCGTTTTCCACTGATATTCTGTGAAATATTTGTCATTCATATACTAGAATATCTACGTGCATCTCTTCGAATCCATCGAACTCTTTCTCTACCTTTTCAATGAGATATTTTTGTTTTCGTATGTTGTCTTCTTCCTTTAACATGTCTTTTAATTTAATTTTAATTTGGTGCAACCTTTGCATATTGATCTCCGGACTTGTTATTTAGAGCAGTTGATCAACTTCTAGTTGTACTGGTTGAGCTCCATCTTGATTCTTGTAGATGATCTTAGTTCTGACTGAAGAAGATGATCCGACTCGAAGGAACATGAACAACCGTCGTGACGGTGTCTAGATGTGCATGGGATCCAGTGGAAATTACAGCAACTTGACGGTTAAACTGGGTAAGTATTGTACCTAAGTAGGGATGTGTTTGAATAGACAACTTGGCGCTTAGACTTGTTGCGTACTTGACCCAAATAGTCATAAGGGTTGGATGAGCTACTGGGCGCTTAGGTTTGGTACGGGCTTGGCCCAAGTGGAATTGTTGTGAGCAATCGGTGATTACTGACTTTATTGACAATAATGCTCCCTTTTATATACAAATAATTTACAAACATCAACAAAAATATGACTATACACATGTTCAAGATTAAATTTTTGAAGCACCTTGCACTGTTGCGTAGGCGGTTCAGCGATGACCTGGTTTGCGGTCATCGGTGGTCGCCCGACCTTTACGTTGAGATGTGGTGAAATTTCCTGTTTATGCGTAAATAAACATTATTCAAATGTATAATTATATTGAATTGGATTAAGTAGAATTGCGAGTGACTACAAGCGAGGCTTTTTGAACCGTGATCTTTTGCTCAAACCTCTATTCCTGGGATATTCAGGTCCTTTGGAGATCTATTTATGACTTCGTCACCAACATTGTCCAGCTAAAGTGGCCAAGTATTCTCCAGGACTCACAATCTGCAGAACGGCTGGATTCTTCTGGAACGACTGAACTCACGGAACAATTGGACTCTCTGTAACGGAGCTTTCTCTTGGCACTTGTCGGCTGGATTGAAACGATGGCCTCTCTCCACTGGAGCAGCTTGGAATATCAATTGCAGTGATACCTAACAACCATATTCTGGCAGAAATGATCTTTGTGGTTCCTTTAATCCTTGGAACAATCTCATTTGATATCCAGGTTGACTTCCACTTAAACTTAATAAGCACATCAAATGGCTTGCTATTACGGGTGGTTGCAAATGGTGCTGCAGAAGGGTGCTATGATACCATAGATCTGAAGTTGAGAAGCTCATCGTCTCATATTCTTATGTGTTTATAATACCACAGTCAGCACAATAGATGCAGTGGTTTCGGCAGGGTAAAGAAAATTCTCCTCAAGGGGTAGTTCTACCAGTTGGAGGTAGGTTCTTTTCGAGGTTCAACAAGCACCATTTTCGGTTCGGGGCTGCCATAGGGGTTATTGTCCACTTGTAGTAGTTCCGGGGTTGGTTGTTGTGTACCTACTCGGTCAGGACGATAGGCGTCGTAGTTAAGGTGACAAATAATTAAATTTGCAAGAAACAACTTTAACTACTATACAACAAGTTTATTTGGAGAAAAATACTAACAGTTGGTTTTTACAAATATACAGTTACTAGGTTTAACCGACGATGTTGTTCACTAGAACTTGGTAACTTGAAAGAGTAGAAATGTGTGTCTGTGTCTTGATAATGAGTGAAAGAGTAGAAATGTGTCTCGTAGTTCGTAGTATCTCTCTGATTGGTTAAACTCACAGGTACTTAAATTAAATATGTTCAATTACAAAATTCTGCTTAATACTAGAAATACCTAATTTAGGGATTTAAGATAATCTTCCAGGAACAAGGTCGTTGTAAAGGAAGTGGAAGGTAGACATTTCATAGAAGGATTAAGGAAATGATAGCAATAAATATACAAATTACTTAGAACTAAATTACATACAAAATACTAAATTAATATTAAAAATGTTAATAAACATATTGTTTATGATAACACACATGGTACATGTGGATGGGCACACAACATGGTTACATACCAGGGGGAGTTTTCCGGTTTGTATTTGGTTCGGGAGTTGATGTAGTGTTGCGGTAATTTACCGCCATTTTGTGACATCCTTTCCAGGAAGGAGTGTACTCGTTAACTGTTAAATATGATTCTTCACTTTATATGAACCTGGAGTTTCCCTTCAGTAGGACACTTTACTATCCTTTTTCAATTGTAAGATCCCTTACCGTATGTGTGAGTTACTAAGGCCACAGAATGGCTCAGAACCAATTGGTGTTAGTTTTGATACCGACTTTTCCAAATCGTCAACAATTCCATTGTCCTCTATTACCTGGTGCACCAGCACCCATATGCTACTTTTTGCCAGTTGGTTCAGGAATTTTCGGGATTGTCAGGTCGATGTGATCTCAAAGGTATAGATTTTAATTGTTATCTGGTTCTCCGCCATGATGTATAGATGTACTTCTTTGAGTTTTCTGCATAAGCACTTTTATTGGCCACATAATTCCACAGCTAGAGTTAGACAGTTGGGTCCGTAGATGCCTATGCATGTCCTTTCATTGAATCAATCAGTGAACCATAAGGATTATGGGGTACTATTTGGAGACATTCAATGACCACTTCAAACGAAATGTCAAACTCAAATCTCTTCGGCACTACATATGACGGTTTAGTTTGGATCTTTTGATTCCAGAATTTTCAGGTGACCTTCCCAGTTTCCTTACTTGAGGTTTTTGTTTTGGAAAATTCTTAAGGCAGCTAAGCAGTTCTTCTCTTCGTAGCTGCACAAGGAGCGGATGAAAGTCTAACTTTACGCTTTACTTCTGGGACCGCTGTGGAACGAGTACCCATGGCACCTGTTATTCCCAAGCACCCTAATACCTGCATTTTGCAGCTTCTTTAAAGTAACTGATTCTTTGGTTTTCTTCCACCAAACCATAAAGGCATACGTGACGACAGATCTTACAATTGTACTGTGGGTTTTCTTTGGTTGGAGTACCCATGTTTTTCCAAAGAGGAGGCAGAATGACCATAAGGCAAACGTTGCCTTGGAAATTGGGAAATTGGATTCCAATTTAACTTACTATCCAGGACATGTCAGGACAGGATAAATCCCATACATTTAGTTTCATTAAAAAATTCGATTGTTTCGATTTGGATTCGATTCGATTTGGATTCGGTGTTTGTAGATTTAGATTCCTACGCCTTATAAATAATGATAGTATTGTTTTGGTGGATGTTTAGTTTCACTCCCTTGAACCAGTTCCTGATAATGTTTAAGTTAAGGCTTTTTGCATCAGGCTGTATGAGATCCCGTCCTTCTAGTGCGTCGTAACCTTTGTTGTTACGTCTCTCCAGAAGATCATCCATGACAATATCCAAATTGGTCGTGCCAACATGGTTACCCAGCATCTCTTCAATCCACTTTATGGCGAGGGAATCAATAAATGAGCCATTGCGTTAAAATTGGTCCAGAAATTTCATAATTCCCTCGAAAACTGTCAATCACTGATATTGAATGAATGACAGTGTTATGGCATGAGCTCATACGATGTAGGATTGTCTTCAAAATTGCTATAGACTCAGTTGCTTCCTCGACTACTAATTCGCTTTTACTAGTCCAAGGTTTTGGATCGTACGATGAGATTGTAAAATCACCAAACGACAAACGTGTATTGACAACCGAACTCTTGACTGAGCATGCGATATAACAAAATCTTGATCATCTTTTTATGTTTTTCGATTTGTTCAATGAAAACTTTAAAGGTTTTAATTAATTAAACAAATGTTGTTTAAAACATTATTCTGGTTGAATTCACTGTTTACAAAAAGCAGACCTATAATTATTTTGTTGTGAATGACGTTTGTGTTGTGAAAGTAAAGTAGTACAGGTTGTCCGAGTATTCCAAGACACCTGATCCGTCTAGATAAATTAAATCCGGGCGCGATTGTTGTAAATAAGTGACAATTAGTCGGGAATGTTTTTGTAAGCGATCATTTCCTGCGATTAGATCGGAACAATTTTTACGATTTGTACGGTGAGCGCGTGTGTCCCACGCCGTGTCCCACACTTGTCAGCACACTGTGTCCATTGTAAGCTGCTTGCCTAAATTATTTTCGTCGGACACGAACATTTAGTTTCGGTCACAGTTGAAAAAACAATGGGCTCGTGTGGTCGGAACGAAAAAATCATAATTGACGGTTGCAATGATTCGATGATTTAGATCCGACACTAGACTATTATTAAGTTTATTTTGCTTAAAAATCTCAAATTAAATTTATTTTAAATGATGATATAATGTGGTATTTAATTATATTAGCTTGTTTATGTATTTAATTGGGATAATTAAGCATGGGTTGGAGGATAGAGCAATTTTAAATTGGTATGTATGAGATATTTTCAGCCTGGAGATAGTTTATCGATGAGTATAATTCTCCGACGAGCAGCATATATTTCACCGTTTATGTTTACTACATGGTGTAAATGTTAAAAACATGCAGATCTCAGATAGAATAATATCATATTTAACGCGCCAGGCGCTCACTTGAGAAAATTTACTGTTTGTTTGTTTGCGCTTTACTATTTTAACTATTATATTCCTAAGACACTAATTGCACTATCGCTAATTACACATGGTGTACCCGCAGGCTTTAAATTGTGGATACTTTCTAGTGTGTGGTTTGTCTCCGTTAGTTAGTTGAGAGAAAAAGGTTCCAATTATCGTTACTAGTGGGATTTTTAACAATTGTGAGCCTCGGGGGATACCAAAATCTACACTACCTTTACGATAAGTGCAAATTTGAGCAAGACGACGCAATTAGTGCATGTGGCAAACGTAGCCGGCGGATGGCGTGGGAGTCGTTCGTGCAGTTCCGTATCCGCTCGTGACACCTCGCGGCGGGTGCGTGACCTCCAACTGACCCCTGACCTCGCCCCGCCCACGCAATACGAACGGCACACTTTGATTTTATCAACGGTATTTTTGAATCAGCGCAAAAATTTAGCAATACACGTACATTCGCAGTTTTCGCACGCTCGCTCAATCCGCCTGATCGCATTATAATTGCGGCCATAATTGGGGCTCCCACACGGTAGTCATTTGCTACGATTTTCGGCTTGAAGACATTTTAATTCAACGAAATGCGCGTCGGAAATTAGGAATGGTTCTCACGGTCACGCTTCGCTGCCAATTTCAGGGCCTCGAGGGATTACTCCTTTTCTGTCTTTCTATGAGCGTCAATTTAAGGTCGTGCTGGGCTTAAAGTCATAACATGTTTAATTATTCCGTTTAGATGGGCTTCAGATACTGTCCTGACAGGTTTAAACGCATCCACCTTATCTCCAATGCATCGCGTGGGCGGGACTAGCGACACTCACTTTTTTCTTCATCTTTCAACAAATTCGACATGACGATTAGTCGATGAATATTAAATCTTTTATAAACACATACACCTTATCTAACAACATCTTCATAGCTTTACAGCTGCTTTTTTAATTTAATTCACAATTCTCACCTTCAGGAATTGCTCCAACTCCATCCCAAATATTTACTAATACTACTTGTCGTTCAAAAACCTCTTTGGTTTTTTATACATAACCCAACTTACCGTGGAAAAAAAGAAGAACACGATTTCGAAAGATGTAGACATATTGATCCTTCCTGAATGACAAGTACTAGTTACAGCAAGTTTTTTCCAAATTATAAAATTAGTAAAAAAATTGGTACCAAAATGAGTTTGACTATGTTAATGTAAAGAAGGCACCTTGTCACCATAAATAAAAGACGTATAAGGGTTTGAAGGCTACACGTTCGTGTAGACTGCATCCTAAACAAAACTGAAAAATATGTAAAATAGGACAAATAAATAATCCCCGTTGACAATATTATAAATACTGGGTGCTTTCGAACAGAAGCGTTGTCAGTGTGACAAATTGTATCGCACGTAGAGATGTTCATGAACGCATGAAATATTCATTATATAAATATCAGAGGACCGGAGCATGAATATTTAATAAGAATAAATAAGACGTTTTTATAATGTGCGCGCGAGCGTTACTTGAATTTCACGTGACAACCGCCGCAGACAAATTATTTTAATGGCCGCTTATTTATTACGCTTATGCCGCGTGTCCCTTACAAATTATTCCTTTTATTCCGCGCATTCATTCTCACTCCTATTCTTTCAGAGGTGAGAGATATTCATCAGTTACATCAATAAAATTCCAACCGCATCAGAACCCATAGAATACTTTTTTTGACTTCTGGGATAATGCTTTTGAAAAATGTAAAAAGTCAAATGGGAATTATTTCGAAGGAGACAAATCGTCTCGTTGAGGACATGAAAAACTATGTGTACCATTCATGTTAAGTGCTGCTGGTGAAGAATTTTATGCCCCGAGCTAATTCCAAAAAAATTGCTTGATGACATTAAGTGCTTTTAACAAAGACCTAAGATGTATTTTAAATTAATCTTAGGTTGTTAAGAAATCAACTAATGAATAAAGAAAAAAATGTGAGTTTGATGTTCTACAGTAGGCAATATGCGTTTTTCCCTTAAGAGGAAGAAAAAAGTTGATGATGGATTCTTATAACATTAGGGTGTAATTGGAATTCCAATTTAATGCCATTAAAAGCTTTTTTGACTTGATTCTATATCTCTTCAACCAACGGAGAAATGGCCTGTAAACTGAATTTTGGGACACCCTGTATACCGACTTCTTTTAAAGGTTACTATATAACGAAGAATTTTTAGTTAGAGATAAGTTTAGTCAAATCATCTGATTTTGGTATTATTTTGTATATATCTTTTGGAAACACCCTATATAATATTTCTTCCTAAAAGCTTTTTTTAATAAATTTTAGATTTGTACCTTTAAATACTTTTAAATTTTTCAGATAAAAAGTACATAATTAAAAAAATATTACTAAACGTTGTTATCATTGACTTAAATAGCAGTATGTAATTAATTTTTAAAACACTCACGTCAGCAATAAGCCTAAAAACAAGGATAATTTGTTAATGTTAGTTTTTATGGGTATGTTAATATCAAACGTTTGTTTATCTTAAAATTATTCAGAACTTGTTATGAATGCATTATATCCACTCCTTGATAAAATAACAAGCACTTCTTGAATTTATATTATTAGCTACAAGGATACAAATTGTGCCAGCTTTAATAACGTAAGTCTACTCTGAAATTATATTTCCTTTAACATCTCCAATTCAAACATTAACGTAACAATTCCGAAGATGCTCAACATTATCTGATTTCATATATTTCAACTAAATCAGGAATTTTATATTTTTGATTCTAAAACACATAATTCGATGTAAATTTAAAAATTTTGGAATATTTTCGAAATATAAAAAATTTTCACAATTTTGTATGAATCACTTTATTTCTCTTTATTTTGGACAAGAACTAATGCACTTGTACAAAACTGAAAATCCTTACAAAAATTGTAAACTGTAATGATGCTCCCTGTAAGAACTTTGATTTGTTGAAAAAAAATCTTTATTTATTGTACTTCCTATATAATTGTAACCACTCTAACTTTTAATTTCAGAAGTATGCAACTAATTTTTGTTTTATGTGGATTGCTTTTATTAAGTGAAATAATCTACATTAACGCAACTTGTGTATGTCCTGATTATTATGACCTCAGTTCAGATGGAAAAAGATGTGATCATGTATTATTGGATATAACAGTTCCTTGTACTTCTTTTAGGCAATCTGCCGCAACTTGCAGATGTGACGGTTCATCAACTTCTGTCGCCTTTTCTGATAATCAATTTAAATGCGTAAATTATGTTAATGGAGAAAGGCAAGAAACAAACTGTTTGAATCACGAAGAGATGGAAAATTACATGGGATACATGGAAAAATTTATTATGGATTAGTATGTAATTTATGTGAATGTAATAATTAATTTAAGAAAAATTGTAAATTCCAAATATTTTTAAAATTATTGATAAAATGAAATGAGTTTTCTTAGCATCAAATCAAATTTTTATTTTCAGATTCACAAAAATTAAATGAAACTTCAAAGTGGAACTGATATGTTCTTTTTTATTAGTTTGATAAAAAATGCTTTAGGTTTGAAACATTATGCAGTATATTCTTCCGGATCATGAAATATTAAAAAATATCATTTCTGTTTATAAAAAATCAATCGCAAAATTTCCTCATTTTTAATTTTTCAATTTTTATACAACAAATCTTAATGACAGCTTGCAAGTTGACAGATCCTCGATAAAAAACATTTTTGAATATATCTTACTTTATTTTTTTTAAATGAATTACTAATCTTCGAAGTTTAATTTAAAAAAATGCCATTTATGTTTTTGCAAAAACTATAGAAGTCTCCCAATCTCTGCCTAATTTTAGAAGAAAAAAAATGATCCAAAATTATTCTTTTTTTTAAATTTTGTAAGCGGCAATTCAGATTGACCAAAAGGGGGCAGTGAGCGTGAAAATCGTACAATTGTTGAGATGGCAAGATCTTCAAGTACTCGAGTTGTGAAACTGAATTTTAATATTCGATTTTGGGAAAGCTGGTGATGTCAGCATTCTTAACAGAACAGGAATATCATCTAAAAAAGTAATGGGCCTTTCCACAGTAAAATATTTTTCAATGAATTTTATACTAGGCATAGCTCTTAAAAAAACCTAATTTAATGGGCTGGTTTGTTTTGTAATTATTGCACCAAACAAATTAAAATTAATTTATTTAGAAATTGTGTTCAAAAAAGCGGCAATGTTGCTGGTGTTCCCGTCGTTTATCCTCGTATGCAGTCGTCTCAATCAACTCTACCAGCTCTAGAGTCTGTGATCGGCTATGACAGATTCTAAATATCAAATTTATTTTCTTGTTGGTTAGCTTGTGTAACCACCATCTGTCAAAACAGAGTTTATAGAGATTTGCGGTGCACGAGACGATAGGGGATAACAACAACGTTGCTGGTCTAGAACTTTTGAACATTATGACGTCACGCATTCATAAATTAAAACTTTTAGCTCTCACACAAAACATATCAAAAAATTGATTGGATATTATTTTTTATTTTGTATTTAAAAAATCATGGAAAGACCCTTTAGTCTCTATTAACAGTGGATTGGGAAGAATTGGATATGCACACAGTGAAATGATTCCTCGTGGGATATGCCGGTGATGAGCGTTACAGAATTTATGTTCAAGAGGAGCACAAAGTAATTCTATCAAGGAACGTCCAATTCTAAGAGGGACTGGAATAATGTATAAGTGAAGTCAAGATACCACCAATGGAAGATAGTGAAAATAAAAATCAGTTTAAGGAAGATGAAGAGCTATAGTTCGACATCTATAAAAAGTCAGAGATTAAGTCTGAAGATGAACAGAAGTTAGAAGAATCTTTAAGTACCGAAGAATACGAAAACGTTAGTAACTCCGGCAGCGAAGAGAAAACTTCTGAACATGATAAAAGTTGCAGAGGACCCCGAGATCCTTAGATATGTCTTATATAGTGAGGATTCAGCTAAACGGAAGAAAACTGAAAATCCTGTCGGCAGTATTAACAAATACAAGGGGAGGATGGTCATCAAGGGGCTTAGTCAATGTTACGGCATTGATTACAGGAACACTTTCAGTCCAGTATCAAAAATGGGAACAATTCGTTCGATTTTCAGCGTAGCAACAAGTGAGAAAATTTACCTGATACAATTTGATGTATCAACGGCATTTCTATATGGAGAATTTGAAGAAAATAGAAGTTTTTATGAAACAGCACCAGCAGCATTTATTCTTGGCCGGTTGAAATCGTGTCGTCGATGGGACTATAAGGATATACTCATATTTTTTCATGTAAATGAAAAGGACAGAATGATAAATGTCGTCGACGACACGATCTCGACCGGTTCAAGAATAAGGTCTGCCAACTCAAGAAGAGTCTCAAACAATTACCTAGGTGCTTTAAGGGTCACTTATGTTACTCGCGCCGCACACTGATTTAAAAAATAATTAAATAAATAAAAAATAATTAAATAATTGTTGCTGGGCTACTTTTGCCCAAAAACAACGTTTCCTGTAGAACCATAATAACTGGTCAAAGAATTTTTTGATTGTCATGTTTATAATACCAATCGATTCATATTTCATGTCTTAGCTTAATATGGTGAAATTAACTTCATACTTTGATTGGTTTTTGAGTAATTTAAGGGCTATAAAAAATTACTTACTGTTAATATTTTAAAATTATTTTGCAATAACTTGGTCCTGATAAATAGTTTTAAATGCTACTAAAATTTGGTACAAAAATATAAAGTGGTTTATGAGTTATTGGAGTTCCCGCAGCACCCTATTTAGCATAATTCAAAAGTGACTCTTAAGAAGACATGGTTGTTGGTGGCTAAACACGGGTCACCTTTAATTATGAAAATAGAAATTTGAAAATTGAAAATTGACTATGTTGTATGATTTCAGAAAACACATTTTAGGCACTAAAATTTTTTCAATATGGCTTCTGGTTTTACCGGAAGTGATACCAACTTTATTTGTTGAACTGCAACACTCATTTTTTTTGTTCAAATTATGAAATTTTGAAAAAAAAAATTTTTTTCTTCATCCAAAGTTAATAAAAACTATCAAAAGTCATTCCAAATAATACACATACCTAAGGAAAATTGTATTTTGTAAAATTATTTAAGCAGTTTTTGAGATATTAATTTTAACTTTTTGAGTAACGTTTTTGCAATTAACTCTTTTTTTTTTAATGGAAAGATGCCGGGTCACTTGGTTTTTCAAAAAGAAGATTTTAATACGATTAATTTTGTATCCCATATGTAGGGTGTAATCAATTTACTTGTGCCAGTTTTTCATATTTTTTGTAGTCGGGATTTTTCAAAATTTCAAAAAAAATAAAAAATGTTTCACAAACATACTGCTTTTCTAAAATAGCCTTAAATTATGAACAAAAAGTAAGGTGTTACATTTAAAAAAATAAAATCGATGTGATTTTACCGGAAGTGATATTGAAAAACTTTTTAGTGCCTAAAATGTGTTTTCTAGAACTATACAACATTGTCAAATTTCAAATTTTTATTTTGTCGGTTCGAACGAACCGGCTATATGTATACAGACAGGGTGACCCAAAAAAAATTGCTCTGAAGAAAATACTAGAAAATAGACGAATAGTCACAGTAGTAGTACCTGTAATAGTCGATGGACAAGAAATTTAATAGTCAGGGCCGGAACAGCCCAGTTTTATTTGACGGATCATTGAATTTTGTTCCTACAGAAAATTCGAAATTCTGTTATAGTTCATTAACTATTTGATCAATTTAAATGAAATCAATTTAAAGAAAGCTAATTAATGCCACATTGGCTTGAAGTTATAAAATTATCATCAAAAATATATTTTCATAGAAAAATTTTTATAAGAAATTTTTGGAGCGCTGCAAATAGTTTAAAAAAATTTTAAATTATAAAAACAATTTAAAAAATATGTTCGTTTATATCTTAACTAATTGCTGCCGTTGAAAGACAAATATTATTTCAAACAGTTTTAAACCTGTATTGTAAGCGCCGCTAAGCGAAGGTTTTTTTATAAAGAGCCCGTTTTACTGCTGCCGTATGATTATTATTTGGTTTGACTTACAAAAATAAAAAATGAAGAAATTGATAGCTAAAAGATACTTCTATATACCAAAAAAAGAAATTTTAAAAAAGCTCCACTGGAAAAAAAATTATGACCAAAACCACAAATATCAAGCAAATTTCAAAATCACCGACTATCCTCTTAAACTCTATCAATTAAAAGAATCAGTGTTCTATCTCTTTTACCTTAGGAGCAGTGCTGGAAAAATACCCTGCGTGAGTGACTTATGACCGTTTTCACCAACTATTCCTAAAATTTAGGCTTATCTATGATTTAGGCATTGCTTATTATAGTGCTAGTTGTTTTGTATTTTTAATCAATTAATAAAACATAGCTAAACCTATGAGCGAAAATATCAAAAAAGTGAATTCTCATAAATTTTTTGATGATAATTTTATAACTTCAAACCTAAGTGGTAACTTTACTTTACAATGTTTTCTATTTAAATTGACCAAATAGTTCATGAGTTAATAGGCAGATTCTGGGCAAAATTAAAGGCCTTTAATTAGAAACAAATAAGGTAACCATGGGAATTGTCCGTTACAACCCATATAACAAATTTAAATTTAAAGGCATTTAAACTTAAATTATTTGACCAGAATCTGGGTATAAATCAGAATTTCAAATTGACGACATTTTCTGTGGGAACAAAATTTAAATCGTCTACTTTCTATGATTTTCTTCTGAGCACTCCTTTTTGTGACACCTTGTATAATTTTGTTTCTTCTAAATTTTTCACTTCTGGGTATTTTTCACAAACGTTCATCTAATTGCATGATATTTTTTTAGAATAAGGGAATACGGAGTTATGTTTCCAAGGTGTCTGGAAATGCTTGACCTTGCCATTTTTTAAAAATTTTGCCTACGGCGCTATATCAGGAGGCTGCAGCAATAGCATCCTTCACAAGAACATCACAAACTCAAAAATTTCGCACTACCAAGTTTTCCCTAAATTTAAACCAACCCCTGAAACGTCTGAAAATGGTTTAATCCGTCACTTTGAGAACAGATTATTTCAATTGGGTAATAAGAACCTAATAGGCCTAATAACGTTATAATGCTAAATTGTCAAACCACATTTTTGATTTATGTGCTGTTGTGGTTCACGTGTTCTTGACTTCCTCAATTTCTTTCTGAAAGTAAATTGATTTTTCTGACATACAATTGATGTTTTCTGAAGTACAATTGACTATTCTGAAATCTAATTGATGTTTTCTGAAATACAATTGGAAAAGGTGTAGAGCATTTGCTTTAAAATATAATTGCTCAAGCGAATTGAAGTAAATGCTTTTGCTTTAATCTTTTTCTTAAAGCTTTTACTTCTAATTTTTGGTTGGAAGAATTTGCTTCTCTTTTATTCATATTGTCTATGATATACAAGCATGATTTTACAAGATTTCGTTATTTTGAAAATGCAAGGAGAACACATGGTTTTATTAATTAGTTGTTCCTTCACGTGAATTTTTTTTGGGAACTGGGTAATGTATCAATTATTATTTTTAGATTTGATTTTCAAGTTTGGAATACTTTTAATGTAAGCGGTATGAAGGACTTGCGATGATTTGGATAGTATATTTTTGTAAGGGTGAAAAAAGGGAAATCTATCTATCCAACTTATAAATATAAATTATTATAAGTTGGATAGATAGAATTCCCTTTTTTCATCCTTACAATATTAATGTAAGCATTTTTGGTAATGAAAAATTTGATAGAAAATGTTGGTAATAAATTTTTTATTAGAATTTCGTATAGAGAGTAGATAAATAACTCGCCCTGAGGTTAACATCGTAAAATTAAGTTACAACATGAGCAAGCATAAAATGTAGGAACACGAATATGAATATTGATGAGACGGGATTTATTCCCGAAAAAACTCGGCATCGTCCGTGTGGAGTTATGAATTATGACAGTTATTAGAAGCTGTCGCCAGAGCGTTGTGTTTGTGCACAGTGTGACTTATTAGGGCGCCGGGTCACGTGCTGAGCGGGCCCCCTTAAGAGATCCAAGACCCCCGATGGGGCTGTCACCGGACTTGGACTTCCATGTCAACACACTCGCTGCGCATACCATAATATACCACGGTTGCACCGTAAACTACACACGCATAATTTACGAAAAGTCAGGACGAGATAATAAATAAAAAAATCTGTACACACCCACGAGCCGACGATGGGAAAAAGGGGCATGTTTCGATAATTGCGCCGAAAAGAGTATTATCGATAGGATCAGGAGTACCAGGACGGGCACCATCCCCCAATTATTAATTATACACAAAAAATAAGTTATAACCCTAAACGCTTAATGGTCCGTGCGAGAAAAAACGTGCGGTTGTAGTACGTGCCGGCATCTCAGGTATTTTCCCGAAGCATACCATCACGACCTACCTCATGCACCTTTAACGCACCGATTAAACACCTTATCCTTTGATTTTGATTTTTCATAATCGTCTTGAGCAAATGTCCGCGGGGCGCTCGTAAAACTTGCACATGTCTCCTGAGGGTACCCCGCGAATTTGATTACGCCAATTGCAATTAGCACGATCTACGCGGGGTAAACTCAAACCTGAAAGGCGATTGTAGAAGGAATTATTTATTTGGGTTGCCATATGACTAATTCTAAGATTCAAGCGTGAGAACTGTTCACGAAACGGCCCCGACGGCTCTGCGTAATTATGGGTTTGGTAAAGCGCGTGGTACCGCGGCTCGCAACCCTACCACTTCATCAAAACCATACACCATACCCCAACCGTTTCGTACTCGAATTAACCGCATTTTTCAACCGTAATTGCTTCACCAGAAATGCAAATCTTTCCCGTAATAATTAATTAAACCAACAATTAAACTTGTAATAACACAAATAAAATTAACATAAGTAGCATGAGCTTTGAAATAATAACAAATTAGCTCCCAATTAAAACTTAACAAACACTACAAATGACTACAATTAAAAGAGCACCTGCCTTGAAAAATCAACCCCCTTGAGCGATTACTAATTAATATGTACCCATCTATAATACGCTATGCCTAAATTCTGGCTTATTAGCGGCTCTATAATTAGCAACGTGTTATTGTTTTTGGTTCATTGTATTTCGACAATAATTATATATCATTAGGTACCCCGTTAAGGCCTATACGCTCTTTCGGTAGCGCTAAGAATCTCAAATTTGAATTTTAAAACGTGTGATTAACAGCGTGCGTAACTATCTGATCGAAATTTTAATACAAGGGTTTCTAATAAGTGACTTATTTAGTAGGCTTTACTCTCCACAAATAACAAACAAAAAATTAATCACTCTGAAGTACCCAAATGGAACATATTACGCTGTTTAAAAAAACAGAAATTAATAAATGTACAATGGTGAAGTTTATTTAATTAGTCACAGTAGTAGTACCTGTATAAAAATTGGAAATGAAAACCTCGATGGGTACCCTACACTCATATTCACCAATTGAATATAAGTACCAATATTTATGAACGGTACAAGATAATTACTGATTACATCGCGTTGATGGAATAGTAATTATTATAAACTCTCATACTCCATACCATCTCATCACATTTAAGTGATACCCTTGGATGCTTCAAGAACTTATTTTGCACTTCGAATTTTTATCTGCATATAACATTTTCTAATTTGTATCTGGATTGCTTTTTACCAAATATGTATCATTATATCCTGTGTTTCCGGAAAAAAACACAATAATATAAAGTATTCTATCATTCTACAAATATGGTCCATTATACCAACTTAAGTCATTAAAAAGTTCCATTAGTTCTTAGTTCCTATGACATACAAGTATTATACAGGGAGTTCCGTTCATGGTTCACCAAACGTCGTGGTTAGAAACTAGACCAAATTTAATCGACAAAGAAGTGGCGGTTTTTAGTTTTAGAGCTAAAAGCTAAAAGCCTGTAATCAGCGACCGTGATGAAAATTTTAGACACGTCGTTAAAGTTAATAACGTCTTCAAAGAAATATTTCTTATGAAGAAATATTTTTTAATCGCGTGTTTAACGTTAACGACGTCTCTAAATTTTTTATCACGGTCGCTGAATACAGGCTAAAGTCATATGAATTTTAAGTCAAAAATGTTTATCACAAAATCGCTACTTACGTCTTAATTAATGTCTGTAAAGATCAAAAAATATATCATTAAATATACAAAAACAATTGTTAAAATGTTGAAAAAAAAATCAAAAAGAGAGAAAAATAAGAAACAAACTTAGTTTTTTTCAGTTTTTTTAATTTTCTTCGAGAAAAGACCCATTACGGTTATGTTTTTTTTAATTCTCTGAAGCTTGTTCATATTATCGACAACCCAGGGAAAAATTTAAAATCGTTTTTTTTTTCTTCACAGACATTATTAAAAGTATCAAAGATATTATAATTTCGCCATTAACTAAAATAATAAACCAATGTATTCAATCTTCAACAATTCCAAGGTTGCTAAAAATCGCTAAGGTAGTCCCAATACATAAAAATGGGGACAAAAATGATATTAATAATTACAGGCCAATATCACTACTGCCTGTTTTCTCTAAAATTTTGGAAAAAGTCTTGTATGAACAATTATCCGGTTACTTTGAGGATTCTGAACTTTTTTACGAAAATCAATATGGCTTCCGTTCCAATAAATCGACCAAATACGCCATTTTGGAGTTTGTTGAAGAATGCATGCAAGCGTTTGAAGATGGAATGTACTTAAATGCATACTTTCTTGACTTGTCAAAAGCTTTTGACTGCGTCTCTCACCCAATTTTGCTTCGGAAACTGTATTCTTATAATCTAAGTACCACAGCTTGTAAATTACTAACATCATATTTATCAAATAGAGAACAATTTGTATCTGTCACCGGTACATGTTCCGTGAACAAACCTATAGAAGCAGGGGTTCCCCAGGGATCTATCCTCGGGCCACTCCTGTTTCTAATATATATAAATGATCTACCCTATGCGCTTTTGCCATCAAAGGCAATTCTTTATGCAGATGATACTACGTTTACCAATATTGGGAACACAATTGATGAAACAGCCGAACATAGCCGTGAGACGTGGTCGAGGGCCAACGACTGGTTTAATAGCAATAGCCTTCTTCTTAATGAAAATAAAACGTCTAATATAATTTTTACTTTGCGAAATACTGTAGATGAACCTGTATCCTTCACCAAATTTCTTGGGATTCATCTGGGTCCCAAAATGCTGTGGAATAGACACGTTGAAAACTTAGAGCCAAAGTTAAACAGTACAATTTTTCTACTGCGTAATTTAAAAAACTGCGTATCTACCACTGTTCTAAAAAATGCTTATTATAGCCTTTTTCAATCTCATATTATGTACGGCCTGATTGCATGGGGCCACTCTGCAAGCAGCAACAAAATCTTTGCTCTTCAACGTCGTGCTGTTCGCGTTATTGCGGGAATTGGTTACAGAGAAAACTGTAAGGAGACGTTTAAAATCCTGGGTATACTAACATTACTTAGTCTATATATCCTTGAAAGTTTGTATTATATTATTACACATCTAGATGAATATCTTGATAAAAAAACCTGGCACTCATTCAACACCAGAGGAAAAGACTTTCTTATACCTCAATTCTCACGTTTAGATTAAAACAAAACTGGTGTTAGATACCATGGCATCAAATTTTACAATGCTCTTCCTCTATGGATTAAAAATTTAAACATTAAATGTTTTAAAACAGAATTAAAATCATTGCTTGTTAAGGAGGCTTGCTATTCATTCGATGATTTTTTTAAATGTATAGGCAACTATGAAGTTAGGTTAAAATAATTTTATACATTAATAATCGTTAGTCTGTAGAGTAAAATTCTATTGTATATCCTGTCATGAGACATTTGTAAAATACTCTGTATTATTCACAAATAAATATTATTATTATTCACTTAGTAAAGCCTTCTCAAGTTACTTATATCAGAAGTAGCCTGTTTGTCAAATAGGCTGTACGGTATATCATACGGAGTGTATGCACTTTATCAATTAGGCTATAAGGGATAACTGATGGAATGCCAAATATTTTATAACAGTTTTAAGGTTCAAGCCAGTCCACCTGTCGATAGTAACAGACTGTGCTCAGAATACTTCTCCTAAGACTAGTTTTAGATGTCTATTGTAAGAGAAGGAAAAGAGATTTGTTGTAAATATGAAGAACTTTCAGAAAATTAAAAAAAAAATACAACTTTAGTGGGTATTATCTTAGAAAAAAATTTCAAAAAATGAAAAAAAAAATATTAATTTTTTATTTGAGATTTTTTATTCAACATTATATCATAATTTCTGTATTACTGTTTTTAGCAATTGAAAGAAGGTGGCTTCCTTTAGGTTTATAGTGCTAATTTTCCTTTAATTTTACACATACCGGGTGGAAATGAAACTAGGGCCGCCCCTGGCATTTCTTTATTTATGGAAATAAAAAATTAAAATTTTAGTATATTATATGATCTAAGAAAACAAATCTTATGGATCGAATAAATTTTTAATTTTACTTCCGGCTTATCAGGAAATGGCATCCACTTTCTTATTTTAAATACAATTTTAAGTATGTTTATGACAAAAAAATATTTTTTTTCAAAACTTTAAGAAAAAAATTTGAATTTTTTTTGATAAAAAATTTGAGTAAAACCTACAAAAAATATTTTTAAACATACATATGGGATATCACAGTAACCAGAAAAAAACCCTCTATTTAATTAGGGGGTGGCCCTTATATCATCCCATTTAAAAAAATAAAGATATTTCCAAAAAAAGCTTCTTGAAAATTAAAAAAAATAATATCTCAAGAACGGTGAAATAAATTTTATAAATTACAATTTATTTTACGTATTTGTATTATTTAAAAATAGTTTTTGTAGGTTTTACTCAAATTTTTTACCAAAAAAAAATCCAACATTTTTTCTTAAAGTTTTGAAAAAAAATTTTTTTTTGTCATAAACATACTTAAAACTAACCAATGTTTGATTTTACGTAGAAAAAATCAGGGGGTTACATTTAAAATAAGAAAGTGGGTGCCATTTCCTGACAAACCGGAAGTAAAATGAAAGATTTATTCGATCCATAAAATTTGTTTTCTTAGATCATATAAGATACTAAAATTCTAATTTTTTATTTTCATAAATAAAGAAATGCCCGTTTCATTTCCACCCGGTATATTGGTTAAAAAGTAAATAACGATTTTGTGATATTTAGCAAAAATTGGTGACCTAAAATTCAAAATGCTGTAGCTCCAAAACTAAAAAGATAGACCCCTACTTTTTTCGTTTTTGTCCATTAAATTTGCTCTAGTTTGTAACCCTGACATTTGGTGAACCACGAACGGAATCCCTGTTGGTATTAAAGTAGAAACATTATTTGGAAAATATGTCACTGTTCATGATACAGTTTGTAGAAAAGGAGGATTCTACCAACTCTTCTTTTACATTATATGTGATTTCAAAAAAGTTGCCAGCATGTATAGGGACTGCAGTAAAGTCTTCGATAAAGTACCTCATGAACTGTTATTAGTTATGTTAAAAACGTCATCTTCTATCCTGTAATAAGTCATATACTTTAATAATAGGATTCAGAGAGTCAAAATTCAGTCCATTTGTTCAGAATCTATGGTGGTGCGTCGTGTAAAGTGGTTCCTCAAGGATCACATTCTTTATTTCTCCTGTTTGTTCATGACGTTGGCTCTATTATAAAACATACCAAATTTCTGTTATTTGCCGATGGTTACAAAACCATTACATCCGCAGCGGACAAGTTAAACCAGATTACCCTCAACGCGACCAAATGTAAATGTATTTAATTAATATGTGATAGATTCATCTAAAAATTAATTAATTAATATTTAATATTAAAACAAAAAACTTACTCTGACTACATTTAGCTCGAGTAGGTAAAGCCAGCTTTAATTCGGGCTTGATTTGACCTTTCACATGTACTTCAAATGGTAGAGGTCAAGCCAAGTCGAATTCAAACTGAATTGAGTTGCTCGAGATAAACGTAGTCTCTATTTAAAAGATATTTAATAACTAGAACGTCAAACAATGTTGAAATTATCAATGGCAATATCAATATTAATAATTAATAATTAATATCAATATCAATATTGACTATATCAATTGATAATGTCAACATTGGCGAAAACGTTCTGGCTAGAGTGAGTTTTTTTATTTTAATATTAAGTAAATGTACCTATTTGTTTTAGTAGCAAGATAAATGTAGGTTTTATTAGCTTTCATGTTAATGGATCCTCCATTGAATTGGTTGAGTCAATTGAAGATCTTGGTGTTGCTGTGTTTACTCTCCCCTTTTTAATGTTTTTATTAGTCAAGCGAATATTAAAATATTTATGCTATAAAATCAATATGTAGGTATTATGATAATAATTTTTTACTCGGAAAATTTTCCCTTTATTGGGGTCATTATTTTTGTGCTTGTTTTACATTTAAAATTATTAATAGTTTAATTGATTGTCCATATATTATAAAATGTTTTAATTTTTATGTTACTACTCGCTCTCTTCGTCACGTGCCTTATATGAATATTTTTTGCTCTTTTGATGAACATAAGCCGTTGTACTATTAAAAGAGCTGCAGCATTCGAAATACGTCGAATTAGTGCATCCCGAACATTACCTTTTTCTTTATAAACCTCAATTTTTAACCTTAACCAACCTTGCAAGCAAAAATATAAGGGTGGTAGATCTGAAGACCTTGAAGGCCAGTTAATTGGACCACCGTGATCAATCCATCATCCAAGAAATGAGTTAGGTATGCGTTAGTATTGCCACTTCAATTTTTAAAATGCTATAACTCAAAAACTAATACAAATTGAATAACAATATTTCGGTTTTTATTGAGAATTTTAACTACGAATAGATGGCGCTGTTGGTCCTCTATGGCAAATTAATGAACTATTGAAGCCAGTATTGATCCTACACGTTTCTATGTGCGAATACAAGATAAAGTCGTCCTAAGTTGTTTTTTTTTAAGTTTTTAATGAATATTCATCTAATTTTTATTTAAAATCTATATTTATTTAAAATGGACAAAGTTACTACACAAATTCGCCGACAGAGAGAGAGCTCTTTCCTAAAATCGCGAATACCTTTTTTTAATGTGTAGAATACACTTCCAGAGTTTGACCCATTCCTTCCGATTCACCCTGTATATGATAATTCAGGGAATTATCAAGTCAAACATTTTAACGTTTACATCATATTTCTCTAAATTTCAAATTCGACAATTAAAGTAAATGGTGCAATTCTGTGCAAGTCTCTAAGTCCTTACAGGAAAAACCTGTAAGATCTGTTATATGGGTTGTAATAGACGGTTTCCATGGTTAGCGTACAGATATTTCCTGTAAGGGTTTACAGATCAGCACAGAATTGCAGCAAAAAACCGACGTCAAAATTTACAAATTAGCTATTCATAATCTTTGTATTTTGTGGAAATAAGGCTTGAAATAATGTAACCAAATACAATTTATAGGTTATAACCTATACGTTGAAATCATTTATAATTCTGTCGCTTTATTAACAATTCTATTGTTAATAAATTGACAAAATTAATAATTTCAATCATTTTTGTATTAAATTTTTTTGTTAATTTTTGCAAATACAGTCGAACTTCCATATAACGTTTCATCACGGGAACCTTAAAAAAATTCGTTATATAGAAAATTCGCTATATAGAAATTCGTAATTTTCCCGGTATTTTGATATAAAAAATTTGTAATTTACTTTATAGCTCTTTATTTTTACTAAAAATATGAAAAGGCGTTGTTTTTAATGCTCTTGTTTTACAAAAACTAAATTTGCACCAAGTTGGAGGTGTAACTTATAAGTAAACCTTATAAAAAGACTCGACAAATCTCTGAATTTACGTTCATTTCTAAAAATTCTAATCACCTACCTGGTTTTCTATTATTCTTTACACTAATCTAATATAAAATTCTCCGAAATTTTTAAAATTGGCCACCCATTGACTAAGATTCTAATATTTACGTAAAAAAAATTCGTTATACGGAAACAATAATTCGTTATAAGAAGTAAAAAATACATTAAAAACGCCTTCAAGGTGAAGATTCTCAAAAAAAATTCGTTATATAGAAAAATTCGTTATATGGAAGTTCGTTATAGGGAAGTTCGACTGTACATAGTTGATACTTTTAAAAATCCTAAAATCGTTAGTTAAAAGGCTTCAACTAGAAAATAATCAATATTTTTATTACAATTTTGTGAGCAATAAATTACATTTTCTTCTCTATTGATTTGGGTTAATTTATAACCAATCAAGAAATATTGGTGCTATTCTCAATGGTTACTGTTTAAAATATACTTACCGTTTTCAAAATTACAAAAAATTGTAAGTATAGAAAAATTTATAAAGAAGGGTTGCTATTAGTAGTTTTGAAGTTACATACATATTGATGGGCGATTATAGATTTAAAAAAATATCACATCTCGAAAACACAAATATTTCAAAATAAATAAAAAATAAATATTCTGAAAATAAGTATACAATAGACATACATTTTGGAATAAAATATTGTAGATTATCATTTTGAGAATACTTTCAGAAAATAAAATAAAAACACCTTAATGAGACTTATCTTCGAAAGAAATTAAAAAACAGAAAAGAAATATTTTTTTGCAATTTTTTTTCCAACATTTTTAGAATTATTTCTGTATTACTGCTATTACCAATTAGCTTTCTAGTGATATTTTTTTAATTCTATGCATACTAGTTAAACGAAGTTAGCGATTTTAGAGTTTTTGAGAAAAATCGATGACCTAAAATTCAAAACGCTGTAGCTTCCAAACTAAAAAAGGTAAACCCTTCTTTTTTTCGTTTTTTGTTAATTTTTGCTCTATTTTCTAACTCTGACGTTTGCTGAACCACGAATGGAACACCCCGTATATCACATTGAATGTGAAGTAGATCCAATTCTGTTAATCTTTTTTTCGCTCATTAGATTTCTAAAGTAAGTATGTTTCAGTCGTCATATAGAAGAAAAGCTTCTCTTCTCCAATGCCAAACTGATTGTCAGAGTTTAATTTTTGATAATTCTCCTTTTAGGTTACAAATGTCTTCATCACAATTTTCTAAAGTATTTTCCAAATTGTTAGTAATAGATGATTCATCCATAGATTGGTACTTCTTCTTCCAGACAAACAAAACATCTTCAATAGGTAGGTATTATGTTTTTTCCTTTAGTAGTAATTCTTCATTTATTTTTAATAGATTTTTCGGTAATAGCCAATGTACGAGTAAATCACATGAATCTGTGAAAATCCAATTCTAAATCTTTGATTAGTGCATCTAAAATTTAACATGTAAAAGGACCTTCTGTAGAATTCTTCCAAAGAAAAATGGGTAATATTGGTCCTGTTTTTTTTTAAATGTTGTGAAAAGTAGAACCACAGTAGTCACTTCTTATCTTTCTGCAACGACTGTAGTTTTACAAAATATTTAAATTAATTTTAGGATGACATGGTATCGTAAATGGGACTAGTTGCATTAGATAAGTCTTTTATTGAAGTAGTCTACTTAGAGGCAAAAATAAATAATAAAATGAGTAACTGGGTCATGGGTTATTTGCTACAAAACTGTTTAAGAATATTATGTTTTTGGTATTGGCATCACTACACTCGAATATTTACTTCAAAATAACTATTCTAAACTTATTTTTGTTCTGTTTTCGGTACAAATACAGTATTAGATATCAGGTCAATTAATATGTAACATGTAACACTTTGCATACCATTTTTTATTATCTGGATTTGTTAGAAGTTTAGGCTATAGGTCATAATTTTTTAATGTAAATTATTGTTCCATATCAATCAGTGTATAAAATTGATAGTGATATGGATAATTTGTTGAAATATGATGCTACCATTAAGGATCAAATAATCGTAAAAATTCCTAACTGAAAAACAACTTCATTACATTCTTAAAACTATGTTTCTAATAAATTAAAAGTTGGGTAATGACGTAGATTTTTTATTAGTCTTCAATAATTTAAATAATTTTAAACGAAAAGCATCATTATTTAAATAACCGCGCGGTTATTCATCACCTTGTCCAGGTCCGTGAGTTTTAATATCTTTGAACTAAGAAGATTTCTTGGAGGTCTCGGGGATATTTTAATTGTGAAGTATGACCGACGCGGTCATATATTACCGGTAGCCTTAGGCGCGGTTCGCACCCCCGCTGCGAATTCCAATGACTTCGGTCTCAACGCGCACTTTAAACTTTTGAATCAGGTCGTTCCATTTTTTCTATATCTAATTTATTTAAATTAAATCAATCAAGTGCGAATTTTCGCCAACTTTCCAATTAATCTTCCCCACATCTTCCATCTGTCGCGTGCAATATGGAGGAGATTGTGGAGAATCAAATTGATAAAGCATGGATAATTTGAGTGATGGGATGGAAGAAGAGAGAGGTTAACGTCGTAAATTTATTAAACTCGCAGCCCAATCAAAGAACCCACTCATCAATCAAAAAATTATTTACAAAAATATTTTGTCGTGGTCGTAATTTTTCTTTATTACCTCTTATATGAGGATATATCGTGGTTGCATGCAGGATAATTGATGCAGTCGCATGTTGCCAAGCAATAGTATTTAAGAAAGCGCGAAGCAACCAAGTATCCACATTTTATATGATGAAATCACAGCTGGCATCAGGACTATCGTGCTTCTTATATCAAAGCCGCCTATCACTTTATTTGCACATATTCCTCTCTTAATGTCTTTCTTAAATCAAATTGTGCTATAAAAACCCAGATTTATTCATTTACTTCGAGTGCTTTTTTGAATTTTTATTTGTTTTATGCAGTAGTTATCACATAAACACGCAACCACTTATAATATACGTATCCAAATATTTTACATTATAAATTTAGTGATCATAATTTTCGAAACTACATATTTTCCAAGAAAATCTTCGAGTTTTTGCCTTCTACATTAAATTATACTTCTCAAGTTTTCAAAGATCACAAAAGGGTACTTACATACGTGATTTTACATAATAAAACAAAATTCCTTAATGTGTTCAACTGATCATCTAAGACGAATGCATTCAAAGAAGAGAGAAGATTGATCTGGAAGAAATACTGAGTTTCTAAAAATATTGCATATTCGGTGTGAGATGATGGGTTACTTTGTCCTAACACCCATCATCTTACACCAAATTTAACCAAGGACATAACAACAGCATGACACAATATTTAATATTCTTAACCAAATGAGGGCGTGTATTTTATTTGACATCAGTAGCCTAGAGTCTAGATCGATGAGATAGGTCTAATATTTTCTATATTTGTGATAGAGTAAAAATATAAACGATTCTTTAGGTAGCTACAAAGTGGGAACATTATTAAAGCAATGCACTGATAGGTTTCAGAAGGCTTATTGACGAAGGAATTGGAAGTCGAATTGGTTCTCCAGTTAGATAACAAAATTTCGAAATAAAAGGATTTATTCCCTAAGGTGAAAGTGGAAAGTGGATGCTATTTGAAGATGACAGTTGGGAACATAGAAAAGATAACTCAGTATTTGAAATGGTTAAGTTTAAATACGTCCTAAGAAAGTTTTGAAGACAGGCAGTAACAAATAAATATATTATAGAATAAGGTCGTTTGTCAGTACCAGTGAGAACCTGCCATCGTATTAACTATCCCCGCCAAAAATTCCCAACCACGTGTCACTGTAAACATAATCTAATTGTTAGTGTAAAATAGTGCGAGTGTAATAAGAAGATATTTGTTTAGTTTATTGGTATTCAGTGGAATCTAGTATAATTTATTAACCACATTTTGTGGAAAATGTCAATGTAAGTTACAAATTTTTTATAACAGTGTCTTCGTAAATCTCATTTTTTATAACATCGGTTATTGAGACATATATGTATAGTATTTGAATCATATACTTCCTCACACAAAGAAAACGTTGTCCGAAGGAGAAACTATTTCCGATATAGAGGATGAGTTTGAGGAACCATTTATAGATAGCGGCTCTAAATATGGTCGAACAAATACAGTTATTTCTAGTGATGAAAGTACCGGCACATCAACAAGAAGTGGGAAAAAAGGAAAGAATCAGAAAAGAGGTAACTAGTGAAGCGGAAGAGACAAAAATAATTAAAAGTTCTACAGAAAATTATTCATAGTCTGAAGAAAATAAAGAAGATTTAGAAAGTGAAGAAGATTTAGAAAGTGAAGAAGATTTAGAAACTGAAGAAGATTTAGAAAGTGAAGAAACTCACAACCATAATAATTGATAAATGGGTGCCGACAATAAGCATGAGACTCAAACTCAGGAAAAACATTTCAACAAAATTGCCTTAGGCGATTCTTGCGCAGATATCCAGAAAAATGAACTTTTGGGAAAAAGCTTCAAAAAACATCGATTTCAGATGATGATCAATCTAACGCAATGGAAAATACTTTCTGTGGATTTCAATCTATCCTCGGCGCATCGATATGGTGATCAAATATCTCAATGGAAACTTTTGTTCACAAATCAGAGGTCAAAGTTCAAAAATAGATAATGTACATAAAATAGCCACTTTTAAAAATCAGATTTATTGAGGAATAAATATAAATCATGTTCAAAAAGTCACACCTGAAGAATCGAAAGGAATAGTGTACAATGATAGTACATATCTAAATATTAAGAAGAGTTCTTGCTTGAACGTCTTGCGTCAATCGTTTTGTGTTCCTGAGAACAGATATTTATTGAAACCTGCAATGTTTTGAGCTCCAGATGGAAATGCACTTGATATACAAGAACTTTAGTTGTTGAATACCACTAACAATTATGCCAAAATCCTATTGAAAAAGAGGGAAAATGGATATTACTGGAAAGCAAACATGGATTAGAAGCCGAAATATCTTCATACATCACGGATAACGTGATGCTATTCCTATCCTAATGTGGTTGGTTTGTTTGATACTAAACAAGCTCTAAACAAAAGCCGAACAAAATCGGGAGAGATCGTTGTTGCTAAGAAAGGTCACTTAAAGAGTTTATTTAAATTCTTTATTCCCAATCTGGAGGAATTTCTCCGTTTAGCCAGAGCTATAATTAGAAAATATCATAGATGCCTGTTGTAGATATACGAGTACCAAAAAAGATGTGAAATTCAAGGGAGTTCACAGCGAGGGGTAGGGGGGTACCCATGCCACTCTATGCCATTTTATTGTGCAGCTCTAGCTAATTTTAATATGTGCATTATCAAATAAAGGTCTATTTATGCTCATAGATTTAAGACTTTAAATTTTAGAGAATTATACGATTTATGCACCCGGTTTTATTGGTCTATTTATGCTCAAAGTTTTAAGACTTAAGATTTTAGAATTTAGAAAATTATAGGATTTATGAAGCCGATTTTAAGAAATGGCAAATCTTAAATTTTAAATCTCAAATCTTAGGCCTTAAATCCCTAAGCAAAAATATACTCTTAAGGCCATTTTAGAATAGCACATTTTGGTTCCAAAATCTTGTACAAGATCGACTCAAGGTCTATACTCAAATATTTAAGACTTAAGATTTTAGAATTAAATCTCTGAGCATTACTTTTAAGGTCTCGCAGATTTAAGACCTAAGATTTTTTTATTTAAATTTTATGATTTACCATTTGTTAATGGCGGGTGTATAAATCCTATAATTTTCCAAATTCTTAAATCATAAATCTTAAGTCTTGAATCTTTAAAGTCTGTTTATACTTAAAGATTTAATTTAAAAACTTAAATCATAAATCCTAAGGGTCGGTTGCACAGTTGAAGCTTATATAAGCTTCAAGCAACACTTAAACTAGAAAATCTCAAAATAATATGGGAAATATGTCATTTTTTTTCAGTTTTCGGTCTTAAATCTTTGAGCATAAATAGACCTTAAGAAATGATAAATCTTAAATTTTAAATTTTAAATCTTAGGTCTTAAATCTTTGAGTATAAATAGACCATAAGTAAATTCAGTATTTTTATGAAAATTTTTTGTTTTAACTTTTAGATATTTTTCAAAAATGTTCATACAGTATCCGGAATTTCTTTCAAAAAGGCAATACCGAGTTGTGTTTCTAAAGTGTCAGGAAGATGTTTGACCTTGACAATTTCTAAAAATTTCACCTGAGGCGGTAGATTAGAACAGCAACCCCCATAACCCCCCCTGCACCTCCAACATCAAAAACTCATATTTCTGCAATTCTAGATTTTCCATAAAATAACGCCTGGCCTACTTCCTCCCTCTCTAGATTAGATCTCCTGGGTACGCCCATGGTGAAATTGGTCAATGTAGTGCAAACTATAGTAGAAGTTTCCTAATTTGACTTTGGTATTACAAATAAATATTTTTACGCGAATTAAATACTGTTAGTTATAAGGTATCAAGTTGGATTAGCTCCATAATCGTATATCCAAGACTCTTCTTTGGGAGCGAAACTGGAAAATGTAGAAGACGAGCACACATCTCTGAAATCGATCAAAATACAAATGATTTCGCTAGGTTCATAAATGCTATGAAACACCAAACACCAAGAAGGTACGTATAGCGTTTAATGAGGTGTATAGTTAAGATCAAGATGGTGCAAAGGAAGAAGAATATATTTTTGGGTATTATTGACCCTCTTGGTTAACAAAGGTTAAGACTGTAAAAGAAGTTCTATACACACACGCACGAACACACACACTTTGAAATGTCCTCATAGGTATAAGTCAATTTATATGTATCCAAGAGAATTCCAATAAAGCTCATGCATAAAAAGGTATCTATTTTACGTGTATTATATATAGTATATGAACATTAACTCTTGATTTTTTGGTCAAAAAGCGAGGTTCCAGACTTGATGCCGATTGAGACATTTGATTATGAAATATCGATTCATCCTTGGGAATAGATTGAAATCCACCCAAAGAATTTTTCCACTGAATTTGTACGTGGTCGTTTAGATCGATCATCATTTAAGATCGATATTTTTTGAAACCATTTCCTAAAAGTTTATTCCTCTGCATATCTGAAAAACCAACAAACGTCTGAAGATTTTAAAACAGGAAATGTCCTTTACGGATCAGTACGAAATTATGATAATGGTAGCATGCCTTTTTAAAATGTTTTACAACAAACTTCTAGTCCAGTGTCATTACTTCTCCCGTTGAATGCGAATAAACAGTATTACATTCAGGAATTGGTTTCTTGCTTCAAAAAAACTTCCAACCGGTCAGATCTGGAAGTAGTTTTCAGACCATTGATGAAGCCATGGCAAAGTTCAAAGGTAGAAGCACCCTAAAGCAATACCTTCCCCTAAAGACAAGAAAAGAATAGTGATGTGACTCAAATACTGGCTACTGTAATTATTTCAACATATATGCTGGAAAAGATAAAGATAGAAATAAGGAGTAGAGAAACCTATGGTCAAGAAACTTACTGACACTATTAGAGATTGGTTGTCCGCTTATGGTAGTAGGGTTATATGACATAGACAGGAAAAATAATAAAAAATCTCCTGGATTGTTTTCACCGACAAAGGAAGAGAAGGTATAGAAAGAAATCCTTCTTAAGTTTTTTGCTCCCTTTGCTGAATGTATTATGTTAGGTAGATAGGTAGCACGCGAATGTAATTCGTCAACAGCAATATGGTAGACCCTCTAGTGAATCTAAGTTGCTGAATGTAGGTGATCATTTGTCCCTTCAAGGAACAACAAGACGATGGTGTTACATCTGTATCAAAAAAAAGGAAACCAGAACTAGTACGCTTTGTATCACATATATATCCCTTTATTTAATAGAAACTGCTTCACACATTATCACCACACATAATAAAAGTGTTGAAATTTCTTATATCTTAATTTTTTTTTCATCCCCACTTGGGTAATTTTCTCTGCAAATACTTATTTTGACATCTTTGTAACTGTTTCTAAACGAGTTCACAAAGATGTATTTAAGAATCTTAATAAAACAATTTGGGGAAAGAAATATTTATGTTAATTTGGTATTTTTCTAAGTCAGAGAGTCTGGAAAAAGTCTTTCAGGAAGCTCCAATGACTTCCAGCAATGCAGCATGCATAAAAATTCCTGGTTTAAAATTTTGGATGCAGTGTGAATTTTAGATGAAATGATATACATTTCAATAAGAGTGCAGAAGATTTTATTAAATAAAAGATGGAAGATGATGAAGTTTTTGGTTGTTATGTAAAAGATATAGCGTTTTAAATATGGATAATTAGGTTTTATGATGAAGCTTATTGTTCCACTTATAGTGATTTAACATTTGGGAAAGGAGTCTTGTGAATTGTCCATCATAATCTTAAATAAAGGAGGCACAGCGAGAGAAACAACGATAAATGTAAATTATGGACATTAAGAAGTTCCACCCGTAGTCTTTGGAATGACTTGATAAAGGGCGAAAAAGACAAAAAAGAGGAGCCAGGACAATTAACCGCCTCTAAATTATACCCCATTTAGGCCTCCAATTCACATGTAAATATGGCCGTAAAAATATCGATTAAATAGCCGGCGTTGTTTTTTCGGAAAGTAAATAAAAGCCGCGTCCTAACTTACGAGCTGACCTTTATGGTCGGCCCAAAAACATGAAAAATATCCTCACTTCTGTGTAGGGAGTTTATATGTGAGCCCCCTCGCCGCATCACATAATTTCCCAAAATTCCCATTTAATATGCATACTTTATACAAATGATATTTAATTTGTCTGCCTCTTTGACATTCGAAATGCCGGTGAGCTCATTTATGCTCGAAATATATGTACGCTGTACGCCAGATAGATCTAGCGCATTAATTTATTCGTCTCGATTGAAAAATAAATTAAAAGCGCCGGACGGGGCCATCTTAGTTTATTAATTTTTCGAATTCCTCGCCCGGTCGCGGCTCAATCATGCGACGCGTCCTCGTCTTCGATTTGCCTCTTTCAAATTCAAAATTTTAATCAATTAAAATAGATTAGCGTCAGGTGCATAATTAATTCCCCATTCCGACAATTTTGATACTAATTAATCAACGCTGCGACCAATTTAAAACTACAAGTTTTTATCGCTTAATGAAGAAATTTTAAATGACAAGATTTTTCGGCCAGATTATCAAGGTACCCTTTTGAATGTTCGACACGTTACCTCTACCTTAAGATAACGATTTATTACTATTCTGACACCTGCAAATTGTTAATTTTCATAATTACCACATTAATTTATTTCTAAGACTTAATTATTTTAAATTTATTTATTCTTCTTCCTCAACACTTCTTGATGTAGGTAATTGATACATACAAATGTGTAGTGAAATTCGAAACTTCATAATTTATTTGAAAATTAAAAAATACATTTGTTTTTTTATTCTTAAGAAATATTAATCAATAGGATTAGATCTCATCATTATAAATCAAAAGTTTGTATCTATGTAGGTCTTACTAGTTACTGGGATTTAAAGTAGTAGTAAATTTATTGATTCAAATTATTATCGTAACAAAATTTGAAATGTAAATGGGAATGGAAGTGGATCCACAATTATATGAATACATATATGATAAATATGTAGAGGATAATCATAGAGTAGAGTAATTGTTAATTGTAATATTTGGTGCTTTCCAGGTAAACGCTATGAGTAGAGTGGTCGAGAGCGGTCCAGAATAGCTCCCAACTACTCAAGTGTGTTCCACACGGATCGAAGTGAACTACTCTGAAGCACTCCATTTTACTTCGTCCCTGTCCCCTGAAGTACCAAATTTTTAGCGTGAACTACTCCAGTGGAGTGTGGGTCCTAATTCGCACTCTTTATTAGTTATAATTCGGATTTTGTGGTTATGTTTACAGAGCAGAATCCTTACCTGTTCCAAGTGCATTTTTATTTTGAGTACTATAAAGCAACTCACTCCAGAGTAGTTAAAATTTACTTGGAAAGCACCTATTTATTCCTACTATTATGTCAAAAGGTTTTACAAACGCGAGGGACTCCACAACATTACAAAGGAGTGCCCAGTGCCCAAACTAAATAATGTAACTGAGAGGCACAAAAATACATAAAACTATATTCTTGTTGTTCAAAATCTGAACCAAATGCAATGCTAAATATTTTGTCCAATGATTAAAAAAACAAAATTGAACTTTTGAAAAAAATAGCATCCAGATAAACATCTTGTGCACTGGATGATAGAGCAAGATACCTCATCTTTTAAAATAAATAATTTAAAAAGCTGTATACTGTATAGCTACTTTACAAGAAATATATCAGAGGAGGAGGAGTAGCAATTTTCTGCTCTGAAGTGCTAGAAGATTCTGAACATTATAAATCTCTGGACTAAAAACATGTGAAATTGATGCCTGCTTTATCAACAATGGTACTAAAAAACATGCTCTACTAAATAATGAATCGAAACAAATCAGAGACCTTAGCCAGAAACACAGGGAAAAATTTCCCCATACTAATCACAAACTAAGACTGGACAAAACCGATGATGACCCAAAAATCCAACGGAATATTTGTGACAAATTATTTCCATTAAGAGAAATACATACGAGAAAAAAAACTATTCGATATCCGGAGGAATTCAATCAAATGAAGGAAACATTGCTACTTATGCATGACGCTTTATTAACCTTAAAATTATCGATTATTATTTCAAAATCAAAGACTTTAATTCAAGTCAAAAGCCTTCCTTACAAATCACCAGGAGCTTAAAGGTGGAGAGTTTATCAAAAAATTTACATGTTAAAAACACGGTAGTTATGGGAAGAAGTATCAAATTCCTTAAATTCTATGCCATGGGCAAAAAAAAAGATTGGATGCAATGGAGATAATAGCTCGTTTTCAGGTTCCTCAAAATATGGTGATACCAAGGGAATAATGTGTTCGGATGTCACTTGGTACAATGTATAAATTTTTATAAATTTGTCTCGGTATGCAGATGACGTGGCAATAAAGTGGCAGGTATCACCTTCGAAAGACTTTATAAAAAATATAATAGCGCGAATAAAGTCGCCACTCTGTGGAGTGCCGTTAGAAAAATGTCACCCTACTCACCCCACTGCCTTATCATCCCAACGAGCGCTACAGTAGTCGTTATAACGCGTTCCAAAAATGCCACTCGCCACACCACCACTACTCCATACCAATGCGCGCCCAGCCTTAGAATTTGGAAACATAGATTTTGGAAACGGTCGGATTACTGGTGAAACACACAACCAAGTTCTACAAGTTCTCAGTTTCTTCAAGTATTTCAATAGCGGCTTAATAAATAATTACATCATCAATTATTAATCTTTTTTTGTAGAATTATTAAAAAAATCCGATCAAAAATACACAAGCAAAAACAACAATATTCACGCTAATCAAGAAAAAAGAAACCTAAAATTGGTATCCGTTATCGCATTCCGCATGCTCAAAGCTCAATTTCGTATACGGATTTGAAATTCTATTGGTTCCTACGAACCAACTTCGAGTGCACGAAAATACACTTTTAACATTTCATTCGAATATTTGACGTAAGTTCGTATGCGAATATAATTCGATCAGTACGAAAATTGACCCCCCCCCCCCCTGCGTCGCAGTTAACAAGATAATGCTCAATCCGAATAAAAACGATTACGATTCAAAAACCACAGCTAAATTCTTAGGTATGACTCACTACTTATATGGAAATCACATATTGATCTAGTAGAAAAAACAACAAGCATTTTAGGATAAGAATTGGTAAGATTCTTGTAAAAGCCACTCATACTACACCATGTTTCTCTAAAAAGCTACATATGAGATATTAACATGTGGCAATTCAGCCCAAATGAGGAAAACGTTGCTTCAACAAAAGAAAGGTCTGCGACCAATTACAGTTGCAAAACCACCTAATCGACCACAGTGCTCGCCAAATCATCAGAAATCTGTCAATAGTGGAGTCAAATAGTAGATAATAGATGCAATAATCCTGGCAGAAGATTCTATGTTTCTAAACTGTTTATGGCGAAGCCAATAAGAGGAATTTATAGTTTCTCAACAAAATGTCTCCTGGTTAAACTTTTTGGAGTCAAAAAGCCACGAACTTTGTGAAAAACCAACTTTTGACCCAATTTTTAAGTTTTACCTTGTTAATACCTATGAATAAATAATTGCGAAGATAGTCGTGGGTACAAGGAATCAAAGGCTACCCGTAAAAATATCATCAGGGCAAGAGAAGAATTCATAATAGCACTATACAATGGATGTATCAGTAGCAACGTATGTTGAACACATAGCTGTTTCAGTTATTTGCAAAATGTGCCACAAAAAGCAAACCCGGAAACGAGCGATTTTAGTATTTTGACCACTGTATACACTCATTACTGAGAGCGCTATAGCTCTTTGAAAATGAAGGGATTTTTCCAACTTTTTGGAAAATCGCGAAAACCAGCTTTCACCTGTTTTTACTTCGTTTTACTCTGTTTATTGTAACTTGTAGATGATGAAATTATTAGACTAACATTTTTCACTTAAACTTCAGAACTAGTGAAATAAAGAAGTAAATATTAACTTCGTCATCCTCGGCTTGAGTCGAAGTCGAGCAGTTTGCTTGTTGTTCTACAGCCTTTATCTTCTTGGCGTTGTCAGATTGCTTTTTGTGCGAAAATAATGTCGGCCACATTTTCACAATTGACCGTGTTACAGTTTTTACAGATTGATAACCACTTGACGCCGTTTTTTGGCAGTAACATGCAACATATTTTACAGTTGCATAAAACAGCAGCTGGCAAAGATTCAGGAGCTGGGTTAGGCTCATGTTAATGGACTGAAGGAAACCGTTAAAGCTGCGAATCCACCCCCATTCCTCAAAAGGTATGTCGTTTCCCAGCCAAGATTGCACTTGGTAATAACATCTCAAGAAATGTTGCTGTTCGCATTATTTTACGTTGGTTTAGCAGTTTTTGCAAATAACTATAGAACCGCAATGTGTTCAACGTCTTTTGCTGCTGATGCATCCACTGTGCTATTATGAATTCTTATCCAGCCATCATTGTACACACTTATATGATGATATTATTATCATCGCAATTATTTATTAACAGCAGTTATCAAGGTAAAATAACGTAGAAATGGGATCAAAAGTTTGTTTTTGCGATTTTTCACAAACTTTTCATTTTCAAAGAGCTATAGCGCACTTAGTAATGGTTGTAGAAAAATCCTTAGAATAAAATTTTTAAAGCATTTATGCTCTCTAAACCTGATAAAAATGGTAAGAAAGCTAGGATCGCTAGTTTCCGAACCAAACCCAAAAAGTTTCGTGGGTTTTTGGATTCAGAAAGATTAGCCTCGACATATTGTGTTGGGAAACCATAAATAACTCTTATTAGCTTCGCCTTAACAGTTTAAAACTAAAGATTCTTCTACCAGGATTATAGCCTCTATTAGCCTATTTTTCCGACTATTTGATTGGATCTTAAACTTGAACTTATTCAAGAAATCATTCAAGAAGTATCGATACACCATGGAAGACTGTATACTGCGCTTAAATTGTAAACGAATTATTCTGACATGTTACAGTTGTTGTAATTCTTAAGCGAAAAAAATAAATTATTAACGAAAGAGTTTTTCCAAAAAAATATTTTCAGGAAAAAAACGAGAAAAATTATTTCCCAAAATTCAGACCTATCCATATCTTTATCAATTTATTTAAATACCATAACACAAACCAATATAACATTAAAAATATTTTTGAAAGTCATGTTTGGAATGAATAATGTTATTGCTATTAACACCGTAGGGGCACGTACTGGGTACTTTTAGGGTTGAAGTGGGTTGTAAAAGATTTGGTAGATTGTTTATACGTAAATAAATCGTGCGCAGACATATAAATGATAGGGCATTATTTTTCGAAATGTTGATCTTATCTGAAAAATCGATGATCGAAAATATGAATTCCTTTATGAAGTAGCTCAGAAGCGCCCCGTCGGCCGCTCCAAGGGGGGCGCTGGCCACATGAAACCGTGTCCCCCAAATATTATCGTTTTAAATTATACACAAACATTTATATCGCTGCACCCTGACAAAAAAATCACGATATTAATCAAGTTTTTTTCCTCTTTTTCAGAAGCGAGAATATCGTGTTTTGTTTCATTTTTAAAAACAAGTTATTATTTACCATCGAATTACTTGTCAATCAAAGTTGTTAATTATTAGTGGGTCCTTAAAATGATCATTATTCTTTCTGAATACACAATTAACCATATCCTTACCCACAAAAATGATTAAAACAATAAAAAATCTAAAAAATGCGAACCACTTCTAAAGGCAATAGCTAGGCGTTTACCTGCCCCTGTTTAATTATAGAGGGAGACCCAAATGATTTTCAATCAACACTCTGACAGTTTAGTTACCCAGAATATTAATGTAAAATTTTAAATTTTCACAACGTCACCTGTTAGTAGTCCCTAATAAATAAAAACGTCACGTCTAAAATCGGTTTAGTTGAGATTAGAAAAGAAAGCACAGGTGAAGAACACACGGCTTGTCAAAATGTTAAATCTATTCTTAATACGTGCGCTTCTTGATTTTTATAAAAGATTTACACCGAATATAATATAATACGGTGGGAAAAGGCACTTGAACAGAAACCCTTAAATGGTCACAAAAGCCGACATACAATAACGTGTTTATTATTTATTGCGTGCGCCTTTTTTTCGCCGTGAACAGGCAGAATTTTTAAGACATTTTTACGTTTCCAAGGGATAAGCTTTGATGACTTTTGTTTAAGACCAACTGTGAGTAATTGATGAATGTTAGTAGCGCCATCTGTGATTACCACCCGGCGATCTTATTACCGCAACAGCGGGAGCCAGCCTTAAACAAAAAAGATTTGCCTTGGTTTTTTCCTACAAATCATTTATTTGTTTTAGGTATCAATCGACTGGTTTAAAACCATTACCTCGGGTATTGGAGTTAACATCATAAAACAGATAACATTAAGACTAATAATAAATGTATCTAAGATCACATGGGGTGATATTGATGCCGCTGAAAATATTACTACTATTTCTTATTTGTACAAAGCAATTATTCTAAATTCTTATTTTTAAGTTTAAGTACTGTTTTTTTATTACTAAATAATATTTTTGTGAACTTGTTAGTTTATCATAATCCTGACCTTAAGATTTATATAAAAGATTAATCGTTCCAATAATTTAACGTAAAGGAAGTAATTGACATTCATAATACGTCTACTCATTTGTATTTCTACACGCGTGCGAGGTTGTTTATTTTGTGTAAAACAAACAGAAAAATCAAAGACTAACGACTTTTGTTATTATATAAATACCAAATCATAATTCTTCAACCCACAGTCTGTCATTAACGTTGTAATTGTTGCAAACAGGTAAGGTAAGATTTTAAAAGTAACATTCAATAACACTAATTATTTTTCAGAATGTTTTTTATTGGAATATTTTTATGTGCAGTGGTTTTCACTTATGGAAATCCAATTGAGAATGATTGTAAATGTTGGGATGGCTACACGAAAGAGTTTGATGATAAAATGAGGCTACGTTGCGTTGGAAATGTATTGGATCATGAACACAGTTGTAATGATCCTCAACCACCACCTTGTAATTGTAACGAAAAAGCAACTGCAAAATTAGGTGATTCTACTGGTGTGTGGTGTACCACTTATGCAAAGGGTGTAGAAATCGAACGATGGCCATGTGAAAATGAAGACGATTGGAGTGATTATAAGTTAAAAGTATTGGAGTATGTAAAGAGTTTAGAAGTGTAAAGTTGTGATATTAAGTTACTACATATTATGTCGTATTGAAGTTTTAAATTAATTAATATAAAAAGTTCTTGCAAAATATTTTTCTTTATTTCGAAATATTTTAACAGAAATTTGTTCAAACATAAATCTAAGAAATCCAATATGTTTATTTATCAAAATAGTTTAAATATTTTGACATGACCCTTATGTATGGTCGTAATCGAGTGTTGAAAAACGACAAATTTTACTACTTTTGCCAAAATATCCAAGAAAGTGATATACAGAGTGTTTCTAAATATGTGCGAAAATGCTCGCCCAATTCTAAAATGAAAGTAAATTTAAACTTTTCTCAAAATGGTGGCATTTTCAATTATCAGATTTAATACATAGTTTCTGTATTTCTTTCATTTTTAAGAAAATTTGATCCAACTTATTGCACTCAAAATGAGATAAAAAGACAAATATCTAAAACAAATATAGGGAGGTTTGAATTTTGAGGGTATAGATCCCATTTTTTACAACATAACTTTTTTCTGCTACGTCTCTAAATATTTTAAATCAAATATTCCATTTCCTTGCCCATTTCTGAAATTTTTACCTTCAGTTTTACGTTTTAGAAGTTATTTAAAGAAATGTACGATGCGGTATGCCAATTTTATGTTAAACAAGGGTAGTTTTTCCAAAACAAATCCAGAAACAACTTAAGGGATCATACATTTACAATAAACATTTTTCAAAAGAGTCTTCCTTTTAAGTGACTGTACGAATTAATTAAATAAGAAAGGCCCTCTAACTTAAAAACGAAGGTTCCCCAATAACGTACTGGGAAGCGGAGAGCATATCCTCCATTTTTCGGATACTCTGTATATTTGGAAATTTGAATTTTTGATTTTTTCTGCCAGTTACAACTCTACAAAATACCACCAAAGTAAATCTATTTTTATTACCAGTAATGTACGACAAGCGTTGAAGCGTAGTCGAAATAACGGGGTGGTGGAACAAATGGTCTGAGACACTCTGTATATACAGGGTGTGAATTCGTAACTACCTTATTATTTTTGAAAAATATTTTAACCAGAAGCTACAAAGCCTTTGATATTGCAAGATTTGGTAACGAATTCTTCCTTATTCCATGGTATTATTTATATGATCTTCCTAATATTGAGGATAAACTTTCATTTTCAATGATTACATACTCAGCCTTTTCGAGATTCATGCACCCTTAAGCCCATTCCGTAATTATAAACCTGCTAAACCTTGTTTAGCGTTTATGTGAGAGGGTGTTAAATAAATATAACAAATCAAAATTAGGCAAGGATTTGGGATACACCAAAAATCTTCAGAATCTAACCATAAAGGCTATTCATCAGGAGAAATGTCCGTATATTAACTTCTCTGTTGGTAAGGATAATAAGAAGGACATATGGTACAGAAATGTCTCGGAATTCTCAAGCTTAGAGATGCCCTTCAGCTTCCTCGGGAGCTTGAAGTAATAGTATACAGATGTAGCTTTTATAATACCGTCATAATCCTGGTAGTTGTAAATTTAGCTTCTCTGAAGTCACCGTAAGAGATTTATCACACATATTACTCAATGTTCAGTCTTGTCGAGGTGGTGGCGATAATAATGATTCAAAGATGATCAGGATCTGTTATCCATATCTTATCAATTACCTAACTTACACTATTAACTGGTGCATAAGTACCTCATTTTTTCACGACTGTTGGAAGATGGCGTTATCCCAGTTCCTAAACTTTTACGATCAAATATACTGAACGATTTGTGCCCAATTAGTATACCACCCACCTTTTCGTTGAAAGGCAAATCAGGACATACATTATTGAAAATCCTGGGATAATTGCAGAGGCTCAATCTGGATTTCACCTAGGGCATAGTTGTTGTACTGCTCTTATCTGTGCTACTGATGGCTTTGTCAGAAAAACGCTATGGAGCAATGGATGGAAACTTGTTTACTGTCTTGATACTACTAGATTATTCAAAAGCCTTTAATACAATAAGCTACGAGCTCTTGGTCTCAATATTAAAACATGTGGGTTTTGATCATTCCTCCTGCAAACTTATACCTAAACAAAAATGTTTACTAGAGAGTATCCTAGCTTATCTAATTTAAGCCAGCTCATGTGTACTTAAGAGTTCAATCCTTGGACCTCTATATTTGTCGTTATACAGGGTGGGCCAACGAAATCGAAACAGACGAGTTTTAAAATAGTCAATAAAAAATTTTGAAAAAACGCTCGGACAGGTCAACTTTGGTTTCGAGGGGGACATATTTTGCAATAGAAGTAATTCAAAAATCCATTCACACCGGTGCCCTATGGACACAACCCCTAAAATTTTAATAGGGATGGTGGGGTAAGTAATACCTTGTTAGAAAGATCTTTTTACTCAGAGTAACATACAAAAAAAAAGTTAAATCGATCGATTCGTTTTAAAGATATTCAAAATTTAGCAAGTAGAGATTTCATGTCTTTGAAAATTGTGCTATGAACACCACGCCTTCAATTTTAAGTGTTTTGAAAGGGTAAGTAATATCGATTCGAGGGTGACATATTTTGCAATAGACCTGATTCAAAAATCCATTTATCCCTCGCCCTTTGGACACAACCCCTAAAAATTTAATAGGGATAGTGGAGTAAGTAATACCTCGTTAGAAAGATCTTTTTACCCAGAGTAACATGCCAAAAAAAAAGTTAAATCCTTCTATTCGTTTTGAAGATATTCAAAATTTAACATGTAGAGTTTTCATGCCTTTAAAATTGTTCTATGAACACCACGGCTTCAATTTTAAGTGTTTTGATAGGGTAAGTAATACCTCCTGGGAAAGATCTTTTAACCCAAAGTAACAGACAAAAACATGTAAAACGCAATTTATTTTCATTTTCTACAAAAGAGATTTTAAAAAACAAATTTAAATTTATTCGAGGAATTGTTTAAAAGTTTGTAACATCTGGAACAAAACAATGCAAAACATAAAACGATTTATAACCACATTGAGATTCTTTTTATCAGTTGTATTTTGTATTAATGGTGATTTTCATCGTGTTAAAACTGTTTATGACTAATTATTAGAAATCAACATTTAAAATTTTGTGAACTTCTGTAAAAGCTTCTGCTAGCAATGGTTTATACAATTCCAAAAAGGGTTGAATTAATCACTTTTTATTTTAAAAACGATGAGAATGCTCATCGTGCAGCTAATTTATTTAATGAACAACATCCAAACAAACATTGTAACCGAAAATACGTTCTGGAGTTCGTTGCAAAATTTAAAAATACTGGTTCTGTTGGTAATAAGAAACGCGATCCTGGTAATGTTCGTCCAATAAGAAATGAGGTCGTTGAAATAGGTGTTTTGGGACAAGTTGCTGCAGATCCAACTTTAAGCACAAGAAAACTGGAGACTGTGACTAACATCAGCAGAACAACCATTCGCCGAATATTGAAAGGTCACGAAATATCATCCCTATAAAATTCATTTAATTCATGAGTTAAATGAAGATGATTTTGATAGGCGACTGCAATTTTGTGAGGTGATGACGGAACGGATGATTGCTGATGAAAATTATCTTTATAATGTCTGTTTTTCTGATGAGTGCACTTTTTTCTTAAACTCAACCGTTAATCGTCATAATTGTCGATATTGGTCAGATGAGAATCCTAGGGTATTTCATGAAGTTCACACTCAAACTCCTCAAAAATTGAATGTGTAGGTTGGAATTTTTGGAGACCTTCTTATTGGTCCTTATTTTCTAGATGGCAATCTAACAGGGGATATGTACTTGGATCTACTTCAAAACTTTGTTCATCCATTTCTTGACGATATTATCGAAAATGACGATCGTTATTTAGAAGACCATCTGATTTTCCAACAAGACGGAGCCCCTCCTCATTACACACGGCCTTTTAGGGAATTCTTGGATACGACGTTTCCTGGGCAATGGATTGGGCGTAGAGGACCTTTGGAGTGGCCGCCGCGATCTTACTCCCCTTGATTTTTTCCTTTGGGGGCATTTAAAAAGTAAGATTTACGCAACGGAACCAGGATCACTAGCAGAGTTACGACAGAGAATTATTAATGAATGCCGAGAAATTACTGCTGAAATGTTACAAAATGTAAGAATTCGCTTTGAGCAAAATTTGTACGTTTGCATGGAGGTTGGTGGAACTCAATTCGAACATTCAATAAAATAATAAAAACATCCTTGAAAGTGTGGGGATCGATGGGATTCTTTAAAGTGTTAAGTTTTCTTCAAAAACATTAGTTAAGTTTAGTTTGGTTAAATAAAAAATAATGTGCAATACTGTTTTATTTTGAATTCTTTAAAACAAACCAATCGATTTCACTTTTGTTTTTTTGTATGTTACCTGTGGTAAAAAGAACTTTCCAAGGAGGTATTACTTACCCTATCTAAAGACTTAAAATTGAAGGCGCGGTGTTCATAGCACAATTTTAAAAGGTATGAAAACTCTACTTGCTAAATTTTGAATATCTTTAAAACGAATCGATCGATTTAACTTTTTTTTTTGTATGTTACTCTGGATAAAAAGATCTTTCCAACGAGGTATTACTTAACCCACTATTCCTATTAAAATGTAAGGGGTTGTGTCTATAGGGCGCAGGGATGAATGGATTTTTGAATCAGCTCTATTGCAAAATATGTCCCCCTTGAAACTAAAGTTGACCTGTCCGAGCATTTTTTCAAATTTTTTTATTAACTATTTCAAAACTCGTCTGTTTCGTTTTCGTTGGCCCACCCTGTATACAAGCAGTCTGTATAGTGCCCTTGAGTATTGCCATTACCACCTGTTTGCTGATAATGCTTTATTACTCCTTCCTCACTGATAAAATTGATGATGTTTCTACCAAAATCAATTCGGATCTTTATATTCTTGTGGTCAATTCAAGAAAGCATTGTCTAAAATTAAATTCTTATCTTTTGCCCGAAGATCGAAAGCTTTGTTGAGAATCTTCAATTTTTCAGGACAGCGACCTTTTGCAGTACTCAAACTGTGGGAAAAAGCTTAGGGTCTATCTCAATATTTAATCAAGAAATGTTTCACAAGTTTAAAAGTTCTTTTATGTGAAAGTCTGGTACTTAGCAATCAGAACTACTGTGATTCTTTCTATCATTTCTGTATTGATAAGTACACGTCAAAAAGTTTTCAGCTCGTGCAAAGCTCCTGTATCAGACTTATCTTTGAGAGAAATTCGCATAGAATCATCGAGCTGAACTGGCTGAATATGAATAACAGTCGAATCCTACATGCTTGTTGCTTTTTTTACAAAATAATGTCCAAATCTCCGCCCTACCTTTATAATAGAATCAGATTTCGCACTGATATTCATAGTATCAATATACGTCGAAAATATAAACTTGATTTACAAGAAATAAGAAATATACAAATCGGAAAAATAATTCCTTAGATCTACCTTAAATATTGGTGAAGGTGCACGAAGCTACAAATAACAAGCTGCAGAGTGATGGACACTGCGTTTCGTGCTTATTATCACTCATCAGCATCACATATAACTTGCTTGAATTATTGATTGCTAAACCTTCAGCTCAGCACAACACAAGTATTCCAATTGTACCAGTTCCCTTTGGAAGTTTATTCTCTTGTTGTTATAATAAATGTATTGTTTTAAATTACCAATAAATTATTTATTATTATTATAACTCATTTCATAAATTTTTCAATAATATTGCGAGTCGTTAATCTTTGTTCTAGTAGGAATTAATAAAAAAAACTAGATAAGACACTTACAAAGATTTGTAGAAACGGTAGGTCTCCTAAACTAAACTAAAACCCTGTATATACTTGTCAGGGTCTGAATAATTAGGTACTTACTGAATGTCAAGGTTAATTTTCTACAACTTTTATTGGAAGTTTTTATTCAGAGTAGCCGTTTCTATGTTACATGTTACAGAGGTTTGAAAGTCAAGTTGGCGGAAAATCGCCAACATGTTGGAGATTTTTTTAAAAACAGATACAACGAAAAATGTTTCTTGTGTTTGTTTCCGTGTTTTCCGCTCAAATGGACAACATCGCTGAATTTCATCAACAATTTGCATTAAGGACCCCATATTACACTATCAAACAGTTTGCACAAACATGTTTGCGCAACACCTTGTGGCACAAACAAAATTTTACCGTGACCATACACTGTTGCGCAAACATCGTTGAAGTCGATTGTTGCGCAAACCTCAAGTTCGAATGTTAAAACTCTACTCCCAATGAATACCAATAAACTCACCCCAAAATTCCTTACTCTTGCCCAAATTATTTCAAACATGTTTGAATTTAAACCACAGTTTATGCAACAACTCAAACATCGCCATACACTGTTAACATGTTTGCACAACACCCTCTATTGCGCAAATTGTTTGATAGTGTATGGGGCCTTTAAAGGGGCCATACACTATCGAACAGTTTGCACAAACATGTTTGCCCAACATCTTATTGCAAAAACAAAATTTTACCGCGAAGATACACTGTTGCGCAAACATCGTTGAAGTCGAGTGTTGCGCAAACTTCAAGTTCGAGTTCGAATGTTATAAGTCTACTTCCAATGAATACCAATAATTTCACGCCAAAATTCCTTATTTTTGGTAGAGGCCATTTTACTCAATAACCAGATGTGTTAAACTCCACTTGTTATGTTTGGATTTGTGATTGTTGTGAGAAGAGCAACAAAGAAACCAAGTAGGATAGAAATATTTATAAATTATTACCATCAAACCCGTCCATACACTATCAAACATGTTGCGCAAAATACTTCAAATATGTTTGAATTTACACCACAGTTTGTGCAACAACTCAAACATCGCCATACACTGTCAACATGTTTGCACAACACCCTCTGTTGCGCATATTGTTGAAACTGTATGGGGCCTTTTAAGCTTGTATCCATAGTAGGTGTCATTTTGTAAAAAAAATCTCCCACCATCTCCTTTTTTTTGGGAAGCTATTATAGTAAAAGCTGCACTAATACCGGAAATAGTTGGACGATCCATCTCATACTGAATTTGGTTTGAAACCACAATACTGTTGACTACATGTTTCCAGATAAAAGCTGCTATATCCAAGAAATTTGCTATCAACAGTTGTCAACATTTTGGCAACAGATGCCAATTAATTTTGTTCGATGTATGCTTAAGTATTCATTAGGAAGTACTGTTTTGCAGTAATATACGAAACAATGAAAATTTCATGGATTTTCTGATATTCTGATAACCATGCAAATCTAGATGTCAAATGAAGTGATCAAAATAATCTCTCGCTTTTCAATATTTATTTCCACCACTACTTTATTGGCTAATATAAAGAAAAAAGCTCTACAAAAATAATCACCAATATTTTAGTTCACATTTATGAAAAATGGAGAGGATTTTTTTGTTTGCAGGTTGTAAACGTTTTAGGTTACTGTAGGGGAAGATTTGAGGATCGTCCCTTGTTTGGAGGCAATTAATATAAATTCCAACAAAGAGCATATAAAACGTCATTTGATAATTAAGTGTGACTTCTTACATAATAGTTGGGGGCTTTCATGCGTCCAACCACTAAAGCCGATTTGCTTTCAGCTTTTACAAAGACACAAAGCGCTTTTATGTTCTCACCTTTACACAATTCAAAGATAAAAATTGATTTATTAAAAGTATTCCTCGTTAATGAATAATAAATTTTGAACGAGCTTACGTCTTACTTTCAATAAAATAATTAGGTTGCGTTGTCGGTTTTTAAAAGAGGTAATTACGAGCTCGTGCGTGCTCATTTAAACCACCACGTAAGTATCAATTTATATTTGAAGGTTTCGAGCGCTTTTAGTCGACCCAGTGAACTCCGCACCGCTCCCACACTTTCACTACGTTAATCACATGAAAGGGAAAATTTAATAAATTAAAAAAATCTAGACGCCCACGCATATGTCGCGTACGCATGCGCGATGTGCTTTGCCATCTGCAGTTAATCATCTTAAATATGCGCTTGTATGAAATATTATGTACCTTATGTTTAAGCTCGTTACTAATGTGTGTAAACATGTATACACTTTATTTTATACGAGAGGTTATAGCCTACAACCTTCTCGTTCCTACAAGCTTTCTTGACATTACACTTCTTATCTCCGAGTTTCCTCAGCATATTTTCTTTGTTTTAAGAGGTGATTCATGCCGATACTTTTAAACTGTTTACAGCGTGTCAAGGGCAAGCCGGTTATAATTAATGTCAAATCAGAAATAATTGTTTTGATTAAAAGATTTTATAATTTATTTCTACGATTAAATCGTGTGTGAAGTAAATTACCCACAATTTAAACTTTTCATTTTTATTCAACCTTTAATTGGATTGATTCTAAATAATTTTGTTTAGGTTATCGAACATAATCATGTGTTTAGATTAGAGCTGCGCTAGTTAGTGTCAGACAGTCCTGTCGATATTTAAAATCTCCTCTGACTGATTTGGGTATCAACTTCTTGGAACCTACATAAACCTTCCAAAGACCAAAACAAAATATTGTAGAAATTGGAATTTTACAAAAATTCGCTTTAATTCAGAACCATCAATTGCATCAGAAAGCATCTATGGTGTTTCAGAAACGATCAATTGTATTTTAGAAAGTATCAATTGTATTTCAGAAAAATTACAATAATTCCCATAAAGTACCAAATGTAAAAAATGAGGAAGCCCAGAGTTTTTGGCGGTGGTTGTACATGTGAACCATAACAATCACATACAATTTGCTAAAAATGTGTTTTGCCCAGTTAAAAATATGCCAAACCCAATTAAAATAATCTGTTTTAAGACTAAAGCAATATTTTTAAAAGATACCTTGGGATATTTCCTGTTAAGAATCATGGTATCATGGAGTTTTATTCGTTTACTTAGAAACAATTAACGATGAAGTCAAAAATACAATTATTGGTGGTGATTCTGCTCGTGCAGAACAATACACTACAATCGATTCTAATATCCAAATGATCTTTCTCTGGATTCTGAAATTAAATTGGTTTTTCGGAAATACCATTCTGAATTAAAATTGACGATTCCTGAAATTGAATTGATTTTCTGAAATTCAACTGTAGTAAAAAAACTTTCAAAATTTGCCTAGTCACTAACTCTAATAGAAATTTGTGAAAATGAAAAACCAACATGGTCTAGGTTACCTACCTAATAATTCAGTTTTGTTCAAAATGACTCGTCATGGCCAAAATTATAAACAGAAGAGTCTCGTACTACTCTCGCTATAATCGCAAAAGCTCGATCGGTATTTTCAGGGATAAAATATTCAATAGGAAAAATGGCGTGTTTAGTCTAAATACTTGTAACTCATTGGTTGTTTTTGCAAATTTCCATAGAAATGAGTTGTTCTTCATATAGTATACTTTATCCATGAAAATTAGAATACGAGTGCAGGAGCACGATCCTCATTTTGTGACTCGGAGTGTTTGGTTTGGTTATATTTATCGCGTTGTGTTGTATAGGTATTAAGGTTTTGGTGTACTTTTTAGCCTCATGTCGCAAGGAAGTAGTTGAGGATTCAAACGTGATTATGGTTAATTGTACCGAAACGAGGGAAGAAACGAAATCAGATTTAATGATTTTGTAATGACTGAAAAAAGTGAAGTCATTGAAGAAATCACTACACTACAATGATTTGGAAATAAACCAAAATACGCTTAGTTAAAAACGCAATTAAACTAATTTATTTGATCATTTTGAGTTTGATAAAGAAATCAGAATCCATGGTGATACATTTGAAGGATGAAATCACACCAGGATTATCCTCATTATTTATTGAATTCACTGGAGTGTCCAATGACTTATTGCAAGCTTTTTTATAGAATTTCGATAAAGTTAAAAAGAAGTAAGATTTTTTTAATAATTTTTTTTAAACGAACTGATAATAGACGTGCTATTCCAGGTTTTGATAAACCTACGTTAAAAGCAGCTTTTACTATAACCATTGAAAGACCTAATCAATTGAGAAAGGTATAAAATATGCCTAAAATTAGATCAGATTCAATGAAAGGAGTTGATAACTACACTTGGGATTATTTCTAAAAATCGCTTCCAATGTCGATGTACATTTGGTCCCAGCTGGAAGTAGGACAAAAGTAATTTTACTTTCTGCTGGAAGCAACTTTACGTGCTCGCGTTTGTCGTCTCTGATTTCGTTTCAAATCCAAAACTTCACGATTTGGGCTAGAGATGATGCTATCAATCAAACTGATTATGGTGTAGAATTAGGTCCAGGAATTTTAAATTTTATGAAAGCTCTTTGGTATTCCTTCCCTCTTCTGGAAATTGATATGGTTGCTCTACGAGGATTTTCAACCATGAATAACTTACAAAGTATTTCGATTGCAATCACACATGAATATATTATTTTTTTATATTTAGATCAACCCCAGTTGGTATGTGTTGGATCGATTCATCATCAATGATCTCCAATTGGTGTTCTCTTTAGACGATAGATTTAATTATCTATCTACGTTATGAAAACTTGACGTCGTCAGACGTCAAAATGATTGTGGACTTTAAGTGATACTTTACTCCTTTAAGGTTTTATAACGTTGATATCAATATTTGTGTTTTTGAATCTCTGGTTCAGTTGACTTTCAGTTCAAGTTCAGTTAGAAAGACGATCAAACGTAAACTGAATCACTTAAAAATAACAGAATAAAAGTAAATTCATTTAACAAATGATACTTGGCATTCTTTAAGTTAGGTTATGACGGGAGTGACCTAACTATAAGTGATCCACCTCTAAAGTAAGTGTACTTAGTTTAGTGGGAAGGGGAAAGAAAACTTAATCAATTTGTTGGAAACGATCGCGTAAAAATAACAGGCACAAATTGTTACTTAACTGAACAACTGATTTATTAGAAGGGATCATATTAGAAGATCACAACTAATATAACAACAGTGTTTATAATTCGCCCCCTGGACACTAACGTTGCGTAGAGTTCTTCGATATAGCAACTGGAAGGAGTAATAGCCTTCGGTGACGATGCAAAATATTCTTAAGCGTTTAAAGAGAATTTATTTCTTCCAGCAACTAAAACGAGGGAAAATGATTAAAGAATGAAGCTAAATCCAGGACATCTTTTTGAGGTTGAAAATCTTACTTCAAATTTAAGAGAATTGTATTTTTTAATATAATAATCAGTTAGTTTAGAAATAGTTTTCTCGGGAATAATTGAAGATCTAAATTTTATACAAAAGTAAATTCAAGCCCTATTATTGATTTGATTATGTAGGGCATTAAATTTGGAAAGTGGAATAATTTTGGAACGCAATTCATATATCGCTTAAAAAGCTACCAATGATAGGAAGATGCAACATTTAGATCTAAACCTAAAAATTACCCTCATCCTGCAGTAATCCTCTTACAAAATCTAAATTAGAGAAAGTCAGTTCTAAATGTACTAGATGCATATCTTCTATCATCTGCTGAAGAACAAATACCATACAATACCAAACAATGGTGTATATTCATATAAGTTAGGTTATGAAGGAAGTCAAATGGAGTGAACTAAACTTTACAAGTGATCCATCTTTACAGCAAGGGTACTTAGGGGCGAGGGTAAGGTAAACTTTATCAATTCGTTCGAAGTGATCGAGTAAAAAACCATCTACAAATTGTTAGTTACCTGAACAATTTCTTGCAATCGAGTTATTACTCATTATAGTTTTGTCAATATTCAGAACCAAACAATTTTCTTTGGACCATGCCTCCATAGAGTCCTTACATTTTTTGATGTTTAATTGTAATGTACCATGATCCTTATTAGTCCCTACTTCTTGAAAGTTTTCCATCCCACAATACTTTTTGGGTTCTTCTTCCTCAAATGTGTACCTCATGGTACATCATTGCACAGTGTTGAAAGCCTGAAAAAATCAAAATACAAGCCAACTACTTTATGGCAGTTCTCAATAACATAGAGCAATATTAGCCCATGATACAAAATATTCTTTAGGGTTTAAAGAGAATTAACCTTTCCAAGGAACGTAAACTAAGATCTCCACTCAAGTAAAATGTTTGCAGATCAAGAGTGTCTTCTTTTGGGGTCAAAAATTTCGTGTTCGTAGTTTTTTTAATAAAATGATCAGTTATTTTAGGAAAAGGCTTTCTCAGGAATAATTGAAGATGTAAATTTTATACAAAAGTAAATTTATGTTTCGGTGATAAATTCCTACTTTCAAGCCCTATTGTTGATTTGATTATTTCGGGCATTAAATTTGGAAAGTGGAATAATTTAGGAAGGTTTCCAATTGTAATTTTTTTGTGATTGAAATTTATATTGTTGAGTCGGGAAGATAAAGGCGCGCACCCGCGCAAGAGATGCGAGTGGAGTTTTGGAACAACGGCAGCGACCCCCACAGCTATCCCTAGGTGGTAAAAACCGGGTATCGTTAATATACACTCAACAGCTCGACTTTATTACAGACTCCCTCAGCCTTGCACAAAAACACTTTTGGCAACAGTCGCGAGGAAGATTTACGCTCGCTGATAATTGCAACCGCAAATTTCCCCCTTAAAATCTTGACCAACAAAAGAATTTAAATAAGGATTCGCGTCTGTGGCAGTTTCATATTTTATGTTTATTGCACCGCACAAATATTTCATTCCATTTTTTTGGTTGGTGGAGTTGGTTGGAATTGGATCGCGTTTTAAGAGTGGGACCTCCCGCGCCGGGGTGCAGATTGCTACAAATGGGGGCGCAGTGGGGTCCCGCGAGGCTCCGGGCCAGTAGCCCTCGAAGCCGTTGCACCATCACTCACTCTGCTCGTTCGGTAATGAATTACTCAATTACACGAGCGTTTGCCACCGCCGAGATCTCATTATCCCCGAATCGTAGGAGCGGCGGCGCGAGAGGGCGCCACGGGGAGGACGCGCTTTCGAATGATACTCGTTTTGATGCCATGGAGAAGTTTTTATTTCAGGCCCCGGGTGTGTATCGAATGTGCAAATGAGCTTTTAAAATAATGGAGATTGAAATGATGACCCCCGCCGCTTCGTAATATCCATATTATTATTACAACTTAGTGGATGTTCATGCATATTTTCTGATACGTGATGCACAAAATTCCTCACATAAATTCCAATTGTTAAGACCTTTGTAAATTACTCAGTAATTTTATACTTCCAGCTTTTTATTTCTCTTAACACGATAACGATGGAGCTTTCTACTTTAATTTTATCTCCCTCAATTAATAAATTCAGATAAAAAATCAGTTTACGACTGCTCCAATTTCAACTCGAGTTGATGAGCTTACCTTTAAACTACTTTCCTCAAAAAAACATTTTTTTTGGACATCGCAAACCCGATATTTTTCTTACTCCCAAAATGTTGAGGAAATTTTCGGCCGGTTCACTCTGATTCATTCAATATGGTTTTGACTGTCATACAAGCCCTGTCTCCAAGGACGAATTCTCTTTAAACTCCTGGCTATCTGAACTACGGTACAAATTTACCAATGGTAAAAAGATTTCTTGATAAGAATACAATAATTTGAAAAACCAAATCCCAAATTTTTGCAAATGCAATAATCTATCGCTTAACAAGTCACACGTCGTCTAGTTTGAAAGGAAGTAGCAAGAATATATGTGTTGGAAAAAAATACTAAAGGCCTAAACTTAAAAATTTCCCACATCCTCAAAATCAAAATTTGCGGAAAGTTAATTCTAAATGTACCAAGAACGAATACCATGTTTAGATGTATATTCAGCTACATGTATTTTTTTCGCTTTTTGTTGACGTAGTAATCTCAACCAAAAAATAAATGATAAGAAAATTTAAATTCTTCCAGTGAAATTTTTAAATATCTACTTTAATATTATTGAGTTTTCCTGGGTGAGAACCTCAAATTGAAATTTTTGGAAATTCGAAGAACATATTGGTAATTAATAATATAAGTAAACTATTTTCTTTGACGTTGGTTTTTAACTTGAAAATATGTGGTGATTGCCAGGACTTTAAGCTCACATTTATTTTTAATGATATTTTAGAAAACAGTTCTTCTTATCATTGAGACAGAGCCCAACTTTGCAAAATGTGCCAATTTGTGCTCTTGTACTGCACAAGGTACACCGCAAAGATGTGCCATGTATTGGTATATGCTTTGCCTCTTGGTGGCGAATCCCTGTTTAAACAAGTCGCCAGTATTTTCTGGAGGAAATGTTGTGATGCTTACATTTACATCTACATTTTACACCTTTTCACACTCCTATCAGTCCTCTTGCAACAGTAATTTGAAAATCTTTTAATTATGAATACGTTTGCTCTTACAATTATTTTGGTACCAAGATTTCAGCATGCCAGCTTTACTAAAAGAGATTGCATTCTTTAAATATTTGTCTCAAGTAAGCTGGATTGCGTTGCTGCGTAATGAAGCTGCTCCTCTTGGTCGTTCCTTTGAGACTTTTCTCGACATCATTGTAGATTACTATTAGATGTCATTTTCGGAAAACAAATGTAAAGTTAAAGGTCCTCAACAAACATTTATACTCTGGCACAATGAGGAACATAATCAAATGAAACTTACTCTTGAACTTATACATTCAGCATATGTAAAGTACTATGACCTATGACCTTCGCAGAATTATGAACTCTTATAGACCAGGGTGCTATAAGGCAAGCTAAAATTAATGCTAATAATCTTCATATAAAAAACTACTCAAACAGCGGAAAGGCAGCATGGGCCATCATTTACACAAACAGAAATACATATATCAATAAAAAATACTAAAACACGAGACCAACTTAACCTCAGATGCTCTAAATGATGTTTTTGTTAAAATACCGGGTAATCTCGCTCAATAAATCCCAGAAACTGACTTGGCTCCATTCATTCTAATCTGCAAGTAGACCAACACCACTAATCCTGCAGAATACTTCAAATTCAAAACAGTATCCCTACAGAAGGCACGTGTACGTGTTACTCTAAAGGACCTCAAAAAAAGTAAGGGTAGAGACTTCTACAATCTTTTCATGGATCTAATTGCAGATGCATCAGAAGCAATAGTGAGTCTAATTACCAGCCTAATAAATAGATGCATAGAAGAAAACATCTACACAGACTGTTTAAGAATCTCGAAGGTTATTCCTATTCATAAATCGGTTATTCCTGTTTTTTGAAAATTTTTGAAAAAAATCTTTTACGAACAAAAGGTTAACCATTTCAACATATTTAATAATAACCAGCGTCGTTTCAGGGAAGGAAATCAACAGTGAACGCAATCTCAGCTCTTGTTAGTGATTTCATCGAAGGCTTTGAGGCTGAGGGCAATGCAGTATGTAATGGCATCTTTCATAGATCTTACCGTTTGATTATGTTCCTCATAACATGTTGACTAAAAAGTTCTTTGTATATGAGTTTCGCCCCACTAGTGTTCGTCCTGCACCGTCCTGTTTATAAATCCTAAACAGCTGGTCTATCACAACAACTCATATTCCGTGCCTTTAGATAATACAGGTGTGGTGCCACAGGACTCAATCCTGGGGCTTCTTCTATTTTTTTATTTTCATCAATGACTTTCCGAACCATATATCCATATCTGAATCGATACAACTGTGAACAAGTGGAGGAACCTCAGGGCTCTGAGGTTGGCGGTCGTTTGGTTCAATTGCAATTACTTGGTACAAAATGCTAGCAAAAGGGAAACTTTAGTTTTCACACTAAATATGCTTCCGATAAGGGAGAAATGCTCAGCCAAATTTCTGGGAATTCAGCTTGATTTCCTGCTAACGTGGGACCCCCAAGGCGACCAGCTTTCCAAGAAACTTAAAACCAGCATATACATCATAAGAAATTTGGATAACTCAGGGGATATGGATGTCATGAGGAGGGCTTACTTTGGGGTCTTTCAATCCCACCTGTTAAATGGTATTCTCCTGTGGGGTCATTCATCTATGAGGCACCATAGTTTCGTGTAGCGAAGAGCTAGTAGTGGGTCTGAAGTACAGGGAGGATTATAGAAATGATTTCAGTGAACTTAATATACTAACATTACCCTGCTTGTAAATTCTGCTCTGCCTAACCCATACCAAACTATTCTGAAGACTATCCAGCAAACAAAATGTACCATGATCATAACACAGGATCTAAAGAGGAGTTTAGACCCTTCCCTTCCCAATTTTTTTAACATACTTTTTTCCCTCAAAAATAAATAACCTTGAGGTTGCACATTTCAAAAAAAGATGAAATCTTTTCTATTTTCACAAGCTTTCCACAGCTGGGACGAGTACATGGAGTTTGATTCTCTAATAACATGTAAAATGCCTTGCCCTTCAGTTATACCGTGCTTTTATTTTTATAATGTACTGTAACTGTGTAGTAACAAACGCCCAAGTTTAAAATATTATGTTAATGTTAGAGGAATTACTTTTATTACTTAAATAGTATTTTGTATCTTGTATAAAAGTTTATAAAAATTATCTTTTTTTTACAAACTGTAATATGACACGGGTATATCATTTTGGACTTTAACGCAAATACAGCTTTATTTACTTTACTTTATCGACATGTCCCATGTTGTCATTACATCTAACCAAGTCAGGGATGACGACCTCTACTTTTGTCTCTTCTTTTGTTCTTCTGTTTATTTTTATTGTCTCTTCTGGATTATGAAAGTTGGAAAGGAAATAGATATCTTGCATCCTCCAATTCATTGAACACTCCCTTACGAACTTTGCGCACTGTTCCACTTTTAATTTTTTGTTAGTAATAGTAAAGTAATTAAGAAAATATAATTTATGATATTCACAAGCAATGTCTTTCCATAGGTCTTTTACTACCCAGATCTAGGTCTTAAACTACTTAGATTTTTCTCTGTAAGATCAACTTTTCCAGTATAATATTTGAAACTCAGAAATATAGACTAACTTGTTGGCTCGGATCCATACTTTACAACCTCTTTTTTTAGGCATGTATTGACGTAAAGAGGAACGTCCTTTACATTTTTCATAGATTAACCTAGTGTATGTTCATCCCCTTCATAGTGATCGTTATGTTTTTAGAAGCTTCTTCAGAAATGGACGAACTTTATATGTATAGCTTATCATAACTCGATTCGCCTTTCTTTGCTTGGTTTTCGTTATTATTCAGATGAGTATTTCCTACATTCAAATCGATTTCTTGACATAATGTTCAAAATTTAAAAATCTAGAATTTCATCGTTAGTTGACCTTTTATTGTTAGCAGTTTTTTTATTGATACTCAAGAGACCTTTTATTTCTTCTTCCCAAGTCTTTTTAAATTTTGTAGGGTCTCCATATTTCTGAAGAGAATATAAATTAGTTTATTGTAAGGATAAAAAAAGGGGATTCTATCTATCCAACTTATACAAAAAAAATAATAATAATCTATTATTTCAGTAATGATTGTTTATTTTCGACAACTATTGAGTTGACTATAAATTGAACTTATTTTTTCTCTACCAGGTTAACTGTCAACTATTTGATGTTTAACTTCGATTTTATTTATTGTTCAACTCCAATACAATTACGTTATACTCTCGATATTTAGAGTTTTTTATTAATCCAAGAACTTACACATGCTCTCGTTGGATATGGTTTCAAACATTTAAATCGATTGTTGAAGCACAAGTCCAGAGCATTCCATTAATTTGCAAAATACCTTTGTTGGTTAAGGATTTCTCCTATAATTTCAACAAATTCACTCGCTGGTCAGGGTCTCTTACAAGAATTTAATATATACCCTCGTTGTTAAGGGTTTCATTAAATAACCGTGATTCCTTTTGGAAAGTTGATGACAATCTATTGTGAAATCTTTACATTAATGCAAACTCTATGTTGATATAGTAAGTAATTAACTATATTTCTATTTAACAATGTACTCATTTTAATGTTTTTATAGCTTTTTATGTGCCTGATCCACTGAGTTGGCGAAATATATCGCACGTTAATTAATAAAGTATTATTCTTTTATAAGTTGGATAGGATAGATCTAATTCCCTTTTTTCATCCTTACAATAATATACTATCCAAATCATCGCAAGTCTTCACACCGTTATAAATTAGTTTGCTCTGTCATGTGGATCGCAAGTTTTCGGGGAAAGAGACCAGTAAGGTGTAGAAGCATCTGGAGGAATATTTTTTGGACCTAAAACTCTTGTAAATGCAACAAAATCTTTGGTACAGTTGGTTTGGTTCCATTTCATATTTTCAGTATTGAATGGCATATTTTTGCCAAATTTCGAATCATCTTCAATTTCATACTCAACAGAAACCTCAGCTTGATGATGATGACGATTATCATCGGTTCTTCCTCAAAATTCACGTCTGCATTTTCAGGCATCTCGAACTCTTCTATAATATTATTTTCTACATTGTCAAAATCACCATCAGTATTTGTATCAGATTCAGATGATTTTGTTCAAGGCCAAAAGTTTTCGCAAAAATTTGGTACTTTGGGTAATGTTTTGGTAAATTTTTGAAAAAAAAATTAAACAATCTGCTTAACCAATTTAACGCAATTAAAGATCAGCTTTACTTATTGAATTTTATGTGCTGACCATAAGGCATATCGAATCATCATCCAAGCGCTTGTCCTTTGATTTAATGGCGATTTCATTGCGCACTAAAAGCGCGCTTGGAATTAATGGAAGTCAAAGAAATGGCCAATAAAAACGAGGTCCATCAACAAGCGACACGGTTCCAAAAATTCCGTGAAATAACAAGAGATATAATCCACAAAGAACTTCTAAGAATGACAGAAGACAATCAGAACAAGGAAAAAAAAGGGCTGTTAATCCGGAACTTCATTACTTCTGGGGCACGTGGTGGCGCAGGTTGCCGTCAGATGGCGGGAGTGTGCTAGAGAAAGAGTCGCGCTTCGCGTTCATGGCTCGCCTCGTTTTAGTCGATTGTCTACTGTTTAAGTCATCGCGCGCGCGCGTCGCTTGTCTTAAGCGTGTTTCTTAAGTACGTAAGTAAGAGGTGCGCGCACCCCTTTGCGAATTCGACAGGGTTGAAATTAGAAAGAGAGGGAGGTGGAGACAGAGATGAGTCGACTTTGCGCGTCATGACAAACAAATCAAGTGGACCGAGAATAAATTACAAAGGAAGATAACGGATTTGTTGTCAGGTGGCTATCGGAAGAAATAAGACTCTACCTGCGCCACAAATAACTAAGATAAGAGACATGTTTAAATAATTTATAGTGAAAGTGATACATATGAAATGCAGACTGCCACGGAAACATCGGCTGAAAAGCAACAACCTTCCACATCCAAAGCCAATGCCGAAACCGCGCAAATTAATTTAGCAACAGCAATGCTGCAGGAGAATTTTCTTCAACGGTCAATTCAAAATGTAGCCCTATCGTTGCAAAACGCCATGATGAATTCATTGCAGCAAGCCGCTTTACTCCCTGCGAATTCAGCAGCGGCTGCAGCTTTAAACCTGCAAGCTTTAGAATCATACTTAACCCTCCAACGCCTAACAACCGTATCAGCTAACGTAAGTTCCTCGAATAACCGTGTAGATATACTTAAACTTGCGACAACATCAGCGAAAATTAGCGAAGAAACCATATCCAATAGTGATGACACGCGAAACCTTACCGAAGATGTCGATTTGGCCGAAGAAGTTGAAGAAGACCTCGCCTTATTAGACAACGAAGACACAATTTTAACCCCTTCCTCACCTGTTGATACAAGCTACCCAAGCCTTATCATGAACTCAATATATCAAGGTTCAGCCAGCCCGTCATCTACGTCCACGGTGACGTCGGCAGCCACCTCAACGACGCCCACAACGTCACGACAGAAAGGAAACTCCAGGCCGAAAAAGCAGTTCATCTGCAAATTTTGCAACAGACAATTTACCAAAAGTTACAACCTTCTCATACATGAACGCACGCACACGGACGAAAGGCCGTACTCTTGTGATATCTGCGGGAAAGCTTTTAGGAGGCAGGACCATCTGCGAGATCATAGGTAATAATTATCATAATGCGTCACGCAAAGCTTAATTACGTATACACTCGTTTCATTACGTCTACTCCATGCTCATTTAAAACGAATCAATTTAATTACGTTGCAGACTATTTACGTTGATTTAGTTGCCTATACTTTGGTATCCCACGAGGATTGCTAATTAGGGGAACGATTCTATATTATGATCTTAGAACAAAGCGAAAGTTTTATTGGTGTTAAATTACTGAAGGTCACTTATACTTAATTGGCATGAAAATTAAAATCACTGGATTATTGGGTATAAACGTTTATACCTCATTACTTAATTAATTTAAGTTTTAATTAAATTACTCGGATTTTTATTGAATACTTTATGGATTGATTATAATGCTGGATTTACGATTATAGTCATAACGAGAATCGTTCATGTAAAATGTATAATGGGTTGAAACAGTTGTACGAAAAATTTCTTCATACTACTTTATTAGAATATAGCGATTTTATATGTTATCAATAGCTATAGCTACAAATAAAAATACCCTGTAGGGTGCTTTTAGAACTTCAAGGGTGGCTTTAATATTTCTTTTCAGAATGGATTAAATGCCATACCTGTATTTTTATGTGTTTACACTACCTGAGGATAAATTTGACAAAAGTATTGCTTCGAGGGCTTGCAATATTTTTTGTATTGATTTTCTCTTGTTTTCATAAAGATATTATGCAGAATGCAAATATTTAGAACATGAATAATTAAGACTTTTAGGTTTTCAGGATTTAATTGCTGCATAAAATTATCTTATCAAAATCAAAAAGTACTTTTTCCTACTTTTACCTCAAGAATCATACTCTTCTCACCATTGACAGTGCAAATATAAAATGGTGAGGCATATAACACTTTACATGACTTTTTTGTTTATATATCAAAGTGTTGCCAACCTAAGATAAGTAAATGTCAGTTGCTGCTCTACAAAATCCATACAAAGAAAAACTGACGATTTTTTATATCAATTCGTTTTGAAGTCTACAAGAAAATTTCATAGATTTTCAATAGGTTCTAAAGCTCTTCTAGAGATGTACGAAAAATAGAATTAAAGAAATGGCATCAATTCAAAATATGAATAAATATTTTTGTTGCAAGAATTTTATGAATCTTTCAAACTTGTATAATACAGTATAATAAATGGATCAAACGAAATACATTTTGCAAATTTCTAAAGCTTTATGTGTCGATTCTGTGCAATCCTGTAAGCTCTTACAGGAAATATCTGTAAGGTAACCATGGAAACCGTTCTTTAGCACCCATATAACTAATGGTGCAATTCTAGGCAAATCTGTAAGTCCTTACAGGAAAAATCTGTAAGGTTTGTTTTATGGGTTGCAATGGACGATTTCCTTGGATACCTTACAGATATTTCCTGTAAGGGCTTACAGATTTGCTCAGAATTGCACCATAACCTTAAAGATATTTCCTTTAAGGATTTACGGTTTTGCACAGAATTGCACCATTAGTCTTTTCCAAAGTCATGCAGTAAAAAAATCAATGCTTTTAGGATAAATTTTAGCTTAAAATGTAGATACACATGCTGTTAAATGATCCTTCTTTGTAACATATGTTTAATTCCCATCTTTAAAAAAAGGATTAAATCTAAGAAGACTTATTTTATACCAGGTCGATTTTTGGTATAACGTCGAATCTTTATTCTAGTTTAGGTCTTTTTCCTGTTATATGTTTTATTTTCTGCGAACTCTATTTAGAGGATTCTCCATACTTTCCTGTAAGGTCTTACAGGTTTGCACAGAATCGACTTATAAAGCGTTTAAATGCTTCCTCTATACTCGATCTTTTCATCTACCATTTAATATACGAAGTTAACAAAAATTCGACTTTGCTACCAAACATTTCCAAAAACTGTTTTCTTCTTGTTTTCCCTAAGTCTCAGGTCTGCCTTTTATAGCATTTAAAAAGGCTATTTTTAATAAAATCACGAAAGTACTAAAAGTAACACTTAAAAATTCAACATTTTTATGCTTTGCTGCTTGTTTTTTAATGAGATTTGGGCTATCTCTAAATTATTTTCAATTTTCGGTTAAAAGGTTTCCTCTAAGAATTTTTATCCACAAAAGTGAGGATGGTGGACCTTGTATCATAAAAATGTTTATATGATGGACCTTAATATTTTAAAAGATTCTACAACATTCTCTAAACCGAAAACGCCCTTCTTCTGCTCTATTTTAAAAATATAAATGTGCACTATTCGGAAAAAAACTGGGATAAATAAAAAATCAATTCTTCGGGCCGGGTTTTGAGTAGTGTAGACCGAATTTCGAAAAATTTTGGGAAACATTTCTGAATGGAGAGCATTCACCTTAACTTTCTTCGAAAGCGGACACACTTTTATTTCAACTTTCTTCTTAAAATTGATCGAAAAATTATCTTTAATTTGGACTTATCTGGTAATAACACAAATCGCAACATCATGGCTTCATTTAACAGTTTTTTTCTTGTCTTTAATGTTCCCAATCTAAAAGCTATATTTAAGTATGCAAATAAAATCCAAATAAACATTTGGTTCAGAAATTTTTATGACAAAAACCCAATTTTCCTACCTTTTAAAAAATTTGCAAAAAAACATTTGCTTCACACTATTATAATAATAATATATCCTCAGAGATTTAAGACTCAAGATTTAAAAGGCATATTTATGCAGAGAGATTTAAGAATTAAGATTTAGGACTTAAGATTTAAGACTTATGATTTAAGAGATAAAGTACTTGTGCACCAGATTAAATAACTATGAACTAAGACTTAAGATTTAATAGTTAGTGATATTCATATCTTCGGTCTTACATGTTAAATTTTACGTGAACTACGCATGCGTTAAAATAAATTTAGTTGAAATTCGCTATTTTTCAATTAAATTTTGATTTAATATATCAAAACACAAACAAAATATATAATAAAAATTAAAAATTGAAGGAAAGCGCGTATTTCCGTTTTGTTTTTAGATTAAGTGTTAAATCTGGATCCATAAATCCTACACTATTCTTAAATGATAAGTGATAAATCTTAAATCTTAAATTAAATGTTAAATTTGTCTGCATAAATAGACCTTAAGATTTTCGATTTAAGATCTAAGGAAATTATAGGATTTATGCACTCAGTTTTAAGACTTAAGAGTTAAGGCAGTTGGAAGTTTAAATTTCGTATTTTGTCAAGATTTGAGATAAGTTTGTGTTATTTGTGAGTGTATATAGTATATATTATACAAAATCGATGAAGAAATTTTAGAAATATCCGCCAAACATACAAAACATAAATATTTTTAATTGATGGTAGGGATCATTTAGGTGTTTAGATTTGGCAGAAAATAATTTATTTCTAACGCGCATGCGCAGTTTGTGAAAGATTTATTAACTAATAGATAAATATAAACAGCTTTTATAGCTCTATTTATCCTCAAAGATTTAAGATTTTAGAATTAAATCTCTGAGCATAAATAGACCTTAAGAAAGTATTTATGCTCACAGATTTAAGACCTAAGATTTAAAATTTATGATATACCATTTTTTAAAACCGGGTGCATAAATCCTATAATTTTGTAAAATCTTAAACCATAAATCTTAAGACCTAAATCTTTGAGCATAAATAGACCTTAAATCTTAAGTCATTAATCATACCTCAAGTATATAAACTATAAAAATATTTAAACCACATACTTTATATATTTTAAATGTAAAACCTTAATAGATATTTTCCGAGATATCTTCGTTAAATTTATTAACAAATGAGCTCTCTTAACAATTCATTGAAGAAATACGAAAATTTGGCCTGTATAATATGACAGGATGATTTTTAAATTTTCGACTAAATTTTAAAGTAGGTGAATTTAATTCTACGTCATTGCGACTTCATGTATCACTTAAATGTAGAACAAAACAACTCAAATTTTTTACTGTTACAAAAATCCTTCATTTATGGTTTTGACAGCTCTTCCAAACTTAGTTACGAATATACTTTTCTTAAGGCTAGGGAATTTTGATTAGTTTATGAAGTGTTTTGATAGAAACATTTTGTTATTTGCTCTGTTTATAGATACTATGTGGGTATCGAATCATATAATTTTAAAAAAAAATCTTAAAAATAAAAAACTAAAAAAAATAAAAATAAAAATAAAAATAAAAAAAAATTTCGAAGATATATGAAAAACATCTTAATAAAATAGTATTACATGAATTTCACTTTTTTATTTTGATCATTTTGTAAGCAAAAACAGAAAACTTGAGTTTTTTTTAATTTTTTTTATACTATCTACAAATTATTAAATTCTCATATGTCAAAATTTTTCTATCAAAACACATGAACTATATTTTTTCCACATTCACGGCCCTTAAACAAACTTATAGTAAAAGTAAAATAAGAGATTATCCTTAAAACCAAAAATTTTCAAAAAGACAACTGTATTTTTTTTTTAATTTGTTGAAAATTTAAACTGCCTACTTTCTACTTGGGGCTGTTGTATCTAACCCTGCACTTTTTATTTTATTTTTTCAGTTGTAAGTGTTTAAAACAATATTCCTGCTTTTAATCTAATTTATTTTGAATCTTTTTCCAAAGTCGAATTTTATGGTTTCGTGTTATATTAAATGGTCACCGAAAATTCTTACAAGAAGACACATTTAAATAATGGTGGTGTTAATAATAGGTTATTTCCAAGCTTGCAAATTATCGTCTCAGTACAATTACGGACATGCGCATTAGTTAAAAGGTAATGCGTAATAGGTAATGCGCATACTTTATATCTATTGCGCATGTCCGTAACCGTTCTAGGACAATAATTTGCAACCTTGGAAATAATATCTATTTGTGATTTCATAAATCATCATAAAATAGTAATATTTGCTCCATTTTTTTTTTTTTGAAATATGTTGTACTTGTTCATAATAATACACTATTTAAAGTTATATCGTCTTCACACGAATGTATTTTTTCCAAGATCCATTGGATTTCTCTTTAGGCTGGTCGCAAATTGGAACCGAATTAATGCGAATTTCGTTCAGAATTATGACGAATTAAGTCGTTTGTTTTTACTTAAAATTGTGTACCAAAAAAGAAAATATAATTATAATATAAATTAACTCCACTCATCACATTACTGTTCATGCGAAATGTTGCGAAAATCCTATTAAAATTAGACCGTTTGCAAACGCAGTATTTCTCAATAATTCTGAACACCTGAACGGTCGTAAAAGTGCTCAAGCAACTTAAATGTTTTTGTCAGAATTCTGACGAAATTCGCATAAATTCAGTTGTAATGTACGAGCAACCTTCCACTTCTCGCTCTTGCATTATTATTAGTTAGAGTAGCACTAAAATAGCAAAAAATTGCATAAAATGTTTGGGTGTAGTACAAAAAATTTCCAAAAGAATTTACCAAAAAATGCCAAATTACTATTATTATTTTTGTTACACATGCCACAAATATGAAAATTAAAAACCCAATCTAAACAAATAATATTACATTTTTGAATGACAATAGAAAACTGATGTACATATTATTTATGTTTTTGGATTTTTTGTTGTTGTTGCGTTTAAATAGAGTTACTTTTACTTAAATATATAGTGCCATAATAACTAGTCAAAGAAATTTTTATGGTACCAATTGATTTGTATTTTATGACTTAGCAAAACATCATGCTTCGATTGGTTTTTGAATAATTTTACTGTAAAATAGGATTACTTTAAGGTTCTTAAAAATACACTTACTGTTAATATTTTTAAATAGTTTTGCCATACTTTGCTCCTTATACATGGCTTTACATGCTACCAAAATTTGGTACAAAAATATAAAGTGGTTTAGCTGACCCCGAGGCACCCTATTTAGCATATTTTAAAAATTACTCTTAAGGATGCTTCGCAAGAAATTTTAGATACAATACTCAAAATGTAAATGGCTCCATTTTGGAAAAAATTACTAATTTTTTTATAGCTCAAGCCGAGGGTTAAACTTATTTTAAATCAAATCACAACAATGTAGATTTAATTTTGGTATTATATTTGTAACGTAACATAAAACGAAACAACTTTATGCAACTTTGTGCCTTTAGGCACCCCTATGAAATGACAATGAAATTAGTCACATCCGTCACTTTGCAATTTATTATGCAACTTATTCAGCAATTTAAGATGGGAAAATTGTGAGCAAAAGAGGGACGTATAGCAACAATTTGTTGTTTTATTATTTTTGCCTAAGTACCATTAACAAAACTAAATAAAAATTACATGGTCCTCATCCTTATAAATAACTATTTGAGTTTCAGTATTTATTTTTTAAATATGTGCCCCTGAAAGAAAGTAGAAGTAGCATGTTTTTTTTTCAATATTTTATCATATTTCCACTTCTGCGCTCTCCCAGAATTTCATTTAGAAGAAAAATTAACTAAAACTTAATAAATTACTTGTACTTATAAAGATCATATAGTTTTTATTTATTATTTTTATGACTATTATGTAAAAATCTTAAAATAAAAACGTTCCCCTTTCTTTTGGACAATTCCCCAGTTTTAAACTCAAAACCCAACTGCACAGTATGTAATTGTTACAGAGTTGAGAAATTATATAATAAATTGTTAAAAAGTTTCAAAATGTATGATGGAAAAATACATATACAGGGTGTTCATTTAAAAGGAGCCACCCTAAATAACTCTCGAAAAAATAATTTGTTGTAAAAATACCGCGACAGGTCGATTTTTACTTTCAGGGGGACATCTTTTTACAATAAAATAAGATTTTTCATTTCAACCCCCTTTCCTATGGAGGCACCCTTTCAATTTTTTTAAATGGGTATAGGAGTCGATTATTTGAAAGCATTTTGGACCCTGATAATCGCAGTCATAATTTTTTTGTCAACTTTTTGATTCCTAACCTACCTGTGGGATAGAGGGTTGCAAAGACAGCTTTAATTTCATTGTAAATATATGTGCCCCTAAAAATAAAAATTGACCTGTCACGGCATTTTTACATTAAATTATTTTTTCGAGTGTTTTTAGGGTGGCTCCTTTTAAAATAAGCACCCTGTATGTATTTTTATTTTTTAGAAAATGTACAAACATTTTCTTTCCAATAACACGACCTCGCACTAAATAAAATTATTTATCTTGTGCCCCCTCTAATATTTGATCTCGTCCCTATACAAATAAGTCATAAATTTAAACTCGAAAAATCTTGGGATGCATCCTTAATATCCACTTAACGATAGTCCTTTTTTTATTACCATGTCCTATAGTTATTCATTATTTTTTCAAAACATAAGTTACCCTAAAATTATTGTTTTTTTTTCTTCTAAATTTGTCCAAATTATGTACTATAGAAGTTATTTGGTTCAAACTTATGTAAAAATTTGTTTTCCTTTCTAAAATTATTTTCAAATTGGCATATTCTTGGGTAATAGGGTAAAAACGTGATCATAATAGTTTCAAACATTTTAACAAATTTCAGAAGTTTTTCCCACTGTTTTTAAACATTCACCATTTTAATCCCATTAAAATGTCAGAGGAGATAGGCAAGTAATTTATCACAAACCTATCATCAAGATCATACTTACTATATTTATTTAAACACGTAATATAATTTTTTTAATATTTTGGTCTTTTTTTAAGCAAGGATTGTATTACTCAATACACGCTTACTTTAACTCAATAAATATTATTACCTACTATTGAGAAGTCAGACTCGTTATTAATCACGACTTATTATTATCGCCGAAATTTAGTAGGATATTGCTTAATGTGGATTTTCTTCCTAATAGTTACAAGCTTCGAATTTCCGGAATATCTTGATTACTTATTCCAGAATCGACATTAGCAATAGAACAGTGGGTTTTATATCCCCTTAGAGGTCATTTATTTTAATGATTTTTTGTTATGTACAATCACGCGCAAAGATATCGAGGACACCAAAGAAATATTCTGACCCAATAGTAGTAGGCGATCGCAGGCACAGGATAACACGTAATTTGAAAGAAATGAATACGAATTAAGATTCGGGCTGGGTCCTTTTAAATTTCGTGTGATCTCGTGTATCCTTAGTTTTGTTATTGGGTCAGAATATTTATTTTGTGTCCTCGATATCTTTGTTCGCGATTGTACATACCCTTACTAATTCTTCATCTGGTTATATTAAGTTAAACCTTGAAATAAAAATTACAAAAATAGAGGGTACATGACAACTCGGCAGTTGACAACTCGGCACTTGACAACTCGGTACTTGACAACTTGGCACCGGACGACTCGGCACCGGGGCATTTCGGCACCGGATAACTCGGCACTAGATAAGTAGGCACCGGATATCTCGGCACCGGATAAGTCGACACTGGACATCTCACCACCGGGACATCTCGGCACTGAGGAGGTCGGGACTCGGAGTAATAAATCTGTTTCACTTGCCTTTTTAAGATTTTAAATGTGATTTTAATCATAGATACCTACTGTTTATTCAAAGTTAAAATGTGGATGGTAGCAGGAATTTTGGTTCAAACCAAGACGATACATTTTATTCTGTCTAAACTAACCTAACCCAACCTAACCTGCCCTACTCGGTGGCGAGATATCCCGGTGCTAAGATGTCCCGGTGCTGAGATGTCTCCCGGTGTCGAGATGTCCGGTGCCGAGATATCTGGTGCCGACTTATCCAGTGCCTAGTTATCCGGTGCCGAAATGTTCCGGTGCCGAGTTGTCGAATGCCGAGTTGTCGAATGCCGAGTTGTCCGTGTCCCAAAAATAGATACATATTAAGAAGTAATTGTCAATATACCAAATAAACGTAATTATAAAAGAAAATCTTCAGAAAAAAATTATATCATGTAAAAACAACCCAAATATCTATATTCTGGTCACATAATTTAAGTTTGAAGGTATTTTTTTGAAAAGTATCAAAGTTAAATCCATTAAATGAAGTAACAGTACCTAGTTTATTTTTAATCCTTGTTATGAATTTAAAATTGAAATTTAATCAGGTGGTCTACTTAACGGTTACCTGAATAAATTAGTAATACCGACGAATCTTTCCACCTACGACCTAATTTCCGGTACCCCTTTTTTACCAAAAATTATTTAAATCACATCCTTATTTATTCAGTGCAAATTGTTGGGTGCCGCCTCCAGGGCGCAAGTCGACATATCTTCGCCTCCGTTCCGGGGTTTATTAAATTAGCAAATTCGTGAAAAAAGGTTGCACAGCCCGAAGCTGGAGGCGGGATAAACTGACCAAACAATCAATTTTTATTTGTTTTACCTGAAGTTTTCACCTTTTATTTACGCGCTCACGTTTATGGTTTTCAGGTAAAAGAGACAAATTAATATTTACGACGCTGCACAAACTATTATAAATAAATTAGCATGTAATTTGAATAAAATCTCGAGTTTAAATGAAGTGTCAACGTGTGGGAAATTTATTCATCGTGTTATTAGGAGATAAATGCAAAGTAAATTAAATTGTGACAAAATGTGGAGGAAATTGTGATTTATTTATTTTTCAATAACTTTATAAATGCAGATAACCGCCTAAATGTTAAGGACGATTATATTTATTTCACATGATAATATTACTTATAAGGGTGTACTTCAAGGATGCGGTTTAAATTAATCATTTTGGAGCATGACTAAATATCCTTAGGTATGCCTCAGGTATATGTATTGGGAACGCAACGCTACCAATGCAAGAATATATTTTGTGATTTAAATTTTGAACACCTCCACAATATAGTTTTTGAAATGAAACCCATTTTATTTGTTTAATAAAGCAATAATTATGTGAATGCTATAAAATCGACAAGCGGTAGTTAAATGTGAGAGCGAAAGGCTGGATCTTAAATCATCCTACGTAACGGAATAAAATTTAAATCTCCAATAAATGTCAATATACATGAGATTTCTGCGTGAAAGGCAGAAGTTAACTTGCTTGGAGTAAATAAGATTATTAAAACCTTTTGCAGATTACTTCTCACCTTTGTTTCACGCAAAGTAATAAAAACGCGCCGCTGGATTGAATTTTAATGAATCCGTATCGTGCTTTTACTTCATTAAAATTACATAATATTTAAAAGGATTGCGAATCTCCGATGCATACCTTAGATTTAATCTTAGTTTCAATTATTACTTTCAAATACTACTAATTTGGAGGTGTATATGAGCTTTTAGTTAACAGTTCTACCAGCTTCGGAAAGAATATGTTTTGTTTATAAACCAGCAAGAGATTATCATCGAAGTTTTTATTTCTTAATCACAAACAAAACATGTTGACGAAAAAACCCGTTTGTTATTGTTTAAACTGACTTAAGGCAGCCGTGGGCGTGTTTTAAATTAAAAGGTGGGACTTGTGCCATCCCCCACCTTAAATTACGAACTGTACCTGACACTTAGTTCTGCAAACGCATGCCTTTTGGTCTTAAATACTCACCATATAAATCCATTTTTTTAAAAGGGAACTATGATCGATCCTCGAGGCAATATTTAGATCGTTAGCGATCGAATCGCCTTTTTATATTCATTTCGCTTAAAACAAAAAGCGTCCTTCACCTGTCTTTACAATTACCTCACTTAACAAGTGGAGATCCGATTACTTGACGGGCAAGGTCTACCACCGAAGAATTGGCATTTACGGAAATTAATTTGATATATGTTGTAGGTACATCTACACTAATAATTTTTCAGGTTAAAACAGGGACATGTATCATGATCTTCTTCTTTTATTTCTGAAGGAAAAGAACTAAAGTATTTTCTATTATAGTTTATAACGGTTGAAGTAGTAGTTTTTATGAAATATTCTGGAAAGTTTCTAAGGCAATGACACTTCAGGATTGAATTTCGCAAGGTAGAGCTTTCGCATTTGCAAAGATTGGTTGGAAGAAAAGAGTTTACGATCAGTCCAAACCCAAACATATATTACATCTACTTAATAAATATAATGTAGAGGTTCAGTTAAAGGCCGGTCGTAAATAAGAAAGAACTTAATGCCCCAGCACGGACGGTCCTTATCCCATTATCCTCCAAGGATCACCCGTTCCTTTGAAACAATGCCCTCCGTCGCTCGCTTATAGTTTAGGCGAAAACGCGTGACATATTCCGATAAATTTTATTATCCTCGTAAAAGGTTATATACTTCATTTTATGTAATAAGGTATTGTTTTAATGTTGTGCGCGTACGGGCACGTGGAGGATACTAAACGGTTGTTAGGTCTTTAATGATTCTTTTAAATTGCGTTTTCGGTCGCAATTTTTAACGTCCATTGTCGTCTTTATATCGAAACAATACCTGAAACAAAAGGCGTTCACAAACAAAAGAAGCGCGTCTGATTAAGCAATAACAAAGATTTAATTCACGATTTTTCTTCCAGGTACATTCACAGTAAAGAGAAACCCTTCAAGTGTCTGGAATGCGGTAAAGGCTTCTGCCAGTCGAGGACCTTAGCAGTCCACAAAATACTCCACATGGAAGAGTCACCCCACAAGTGCCCGGTTTGTAGCAGGTCCTTCAATCAACGTTCCAATTTAAAAACCCACCTTTTAACCCACACTGACATCAAACCCTACAATTGTTCAGCGTGCGGTAAAGTTTTCAGGAGGAATTGTGACCTTAGAAGACATAGCTTGACTCATAATTTAGGCGCCAGTACTTCAACCACTTCGGTTAACACACTTATATCCACCCAAAATTTTAGTATTGATAATATTATCAGCAAGGCTAAATAGTATAAACTTAGTTGAAATTGAAAATCAAGCAATTTGTAAACGAATCTCATTTTTGTGATATATTACTACATTTTTTTTTTTCAAAATTATATACTTAATCTTTAATTATAAAATATGAAACTATGATTAATGCCCCAAAATTCATGCTTCATGAAGCAAAAAAGTATTGTTTAGTTAATTAAATGATTGATATCTTACGTGATTTAAAAGACTTTCAAGTGTTCTTTGGTGAAATTAAATTGTGTTATTCTTAGATGAGTATTTTAACTATAAACCATGTTTAAAATTTGGTTAAAATAGTAATTGTAATTATTAGTAACTGTTTTATCTGTGACATGTAAATTAAGGTTAAGTTGCATTTCATGTAAATAAAAGACGTAATTATTTTTATATAGAAAATTGAATAAAATTGTGTTGTTGGTTTTATAATCAAATAAAAAGCTTTTTTATGTTTTAGAGTGAAATAAAGTGTTTTTTTCTTTAATGTACTTTGTTTTTCCTACAATAATCACATAGTAAATTTACCAAAATCAAAATTGATGAAATAGAAAAGCTTATTAATTATTATCAATACTTTTTGTAGTTTAAGAAAACAACTGAGAACTTTAAAAATTAAGGGAAATCGAAACAGGTTGCTTTTTCTAATACCCAAACTTTTTTTAATTTATTTAAAATAAAAAAAAGGTTTCTTATTTATTCAATTAGTAAAAGTCTTTTTAATAATTTAATTATAGTTTTATGACCGAGTATAAGAACAAAATTAATGACATTTTCAAGTAATTATCTTTGATATGCTTTAACTTTAACTATCTTATTTTTCCAATCATTAAAAATTTAACTTATGTAAAATAAAGTAATAAAGTATATTATTTCTGCAAATTAAAAAAAATAAAGGTATTTTAGTGCACTTTCAACAATATAAACCTATTTTTGGAAAAACTTTCACGATACTTTTGTAAAAAAGGTAGGTACAACATTTTTTAAATATACTTTCCAAACCATATAAACATTATTCTTTTTAGTATTTCAAAATTATACCGAATTCATAGTATGTATGTACTTCCAAATTAATACAACTATTCGGATATTTCTAAACAATTAAATCATATCTGGAAAATTTTTCCTAAGAAAAATCATGCCAATATTTAACTTCGATACAGTTATTATTTTTATTTTCGAAAATCATGAATGTCCTAATATTATAATGAATCTATAAAGAATCACTTCGTGAAAATTCAATGAAGGAATTTTTCTTTAGCACATATTTATGATATTTATTCCAAATTAAGTATTAGCTTATATCGTCAACTGGGGGCAACTTTGGCTCAAATCTTGGAAAAAGATAGTTTCATCTAGTGCTACCAAATAGAGCTATCGACTTGGATCTTGTGATAAACGACAGGTAACAGCACTGGTAAACTCCAATGCCAAGAGCGTTGTAGTTCCATTTTTTGCCACCACTACAGTGCTGCTTCATCTTAACCATTACTTGTTGTGAATGTTTTGTTACAAATCAACTTTTGTTTCCATATCCAGAACTATTTATGAATTTTTCAATGATAAGTAAATGACAACTTTTATTTAACATGTATTAAAAGTATTTTAAGTGTGTCTTTTCTGATATTCGATTCTCTAAGTTAGGCTAAGTATGGCCTAAGTATTGGGAGAAGATTGGCCCTACATGGAGGTTGTGCCAAAAGGGCAAAAATGTAGAAGTCGTATATGTATAGTCTGTTGAAGTTAGTGAAACCTTATCAGACACTAAAAATAGAATTTAAGATCATGAAACCCCCCTCTCAATTCTCTTGTTGACCCGTCGGAGTTTGTCGTTGACAATTTTGTTGCTGGTTTCGTTTTGAAGCCATTTTTTGTGGTTTTATTTAAAACCTTAATTGTAATTGCGGTAACAATGTTCCAAATCATATTAGGCCTTAGATAATATGTCATTTTATATTTGGGACAATTACCATAATTAAAGCCAAGATTAGCCCAAATTTTTAAAAAATTTTAGAAAAAAATTAAATTAGTTCTGAGTTTTAATAACCAGTCAATATGTATATGTATATTAAATATACGAGGAAGTATATAAGGAATATTCGGCAATTTATGTGAATGTTTTGTTAATAAAGTTCTTTTTCAAGGTAATTTATAACAAAGTTTCCATTAAGTCTTCTCTTAAAAATACATAGATTTTATAGGTTTAAATTTGAAATAAATACACTGATATAAAAAAAGGCCGAAAGGAAAAAAGCCAAACAATGAAACCCATATCTGTACAAAAGGCCGACACGGGCCGAAAAAAATGTCCTAAATTGGGACTCCTAATTGGCCAAACTGCAGAAGAAGGATATATAAAGGGCAGCCTAAACAGAAGGTCTAATAATATAGATACAAGTAAACTAAAAATTTATTTAAAAGAAACTTGTTTAAATTATATAAGTATGTCCATTCTGTTTACAGTTTGAAGCCGAACAATTTTAGATTAAAAATTATGTTCACAAAATGCTTAATTTTTGTCTCATTCAGTCTTTTATCATTCGGTCTTTTTTCTTTTAACCTTTTGTTCAAGTCGGCCTTTTATGCAATTCGCCCATTTATCGTTTGTCCTTATTTTTTTAGCCTTTTTTCGAAGTTACAGTATATGCCATTTATAATCCAATAAAAGTACAAGAAATCTCATCACAAAGAGCAAAACAGTTATTTATTTTTGTAATTTGGAATAATTAAATATCAAAAGTACTCGAAGAAAAAATAAAAAACGTACTTTTTTTCTGGTTTATGAACTCTAAAATATAACCAATAGTACTATTTCTATTTTATTGATAAAAATTTTGCTTTAGAAGTCAAGCAGGGATAAAATAAATTAAATAGTTTGTAATTGTTTAAAAAAACTATTCTCAATTTTTAAGGAAAATTTGAAGAAAGAGTAAAATTTTTTAATTGATCTTAACTATTGTAAGTGGATGAATAATTGCTATTAATTTTTTAAGGTTTCTAGAAAAAGATTCAGAAAATATTATAAAAACTTACTCCCAATGAGAGTTCCTTTTGGAAAAAAATTATGCGAAATTCCAACTAAAAACGGTACTTTTTTTTAATTATTAATTTTCATTTTTTCTATTAACATCGAAATGTTTATATTTTCTGATCTAAATCAATATTTGTAAATGTAAATCTAATAAAACAAGACATTTAATTTCCAAATTATTGCTTTTAGTTACTGTGGAGTAACTTCAAAATGTTAATACACCCTGTATAATAGGAGTATTATACAGGGTGTAAAACAAAAGTAACACATAATAGCTGTAGCTTTTTAATTAATTTAGAGAGCTACATAAAAAAAGTTAAAGACAAAAGTTTTTCAGTTAAATTGCATATTTTGTCATTTTTAGTTTTTGTATTTTGTATTTTTTCTATTTTGTACCTAGTCAACTATAGCTTTAGTATGTTTTCTTTGCATTTTTCAAATAAGCATACTTTTCTGTATAATATGACAATGCTATTTTGTAATAAATAGAAAAAATTAAAAATTCAGGTTAAAATAGTGGTCCCTAAGAAACTTTTTCTTTAAAATAATATTTACGATTCAACAAAAAATTTGGAGGGTTATTAAAAGAGCATCTTTAATATTTTTCAAAATTTTTGATATTTTAATTTATTAAACAATAGCTCTTGCAAATACAAAAAAGCTCTATTAAAAAGTGTAAATAAAACATACTAATGCTATTTAAAAAACAATAGCTGGCAACAAAATTGAGAAAAAAATGGAAAAAATATGCACTGGAATTAACTGAAAGCTTTTGTATTTATCGTACTTATGTAACTTTTGAAATTAAAAAGTTAAGGATATTATACGATACTTTTGTTACATCCTGTAAATGAAAAATATACCCTATTCGTTTTTATGAAATATGAGCCGTTTATTTTGAAAATGAGACAAGCCCACTTTTCGATATTTCTAGATATTTAATGTCATTTAAAAATTTCAATGTTTTTATTGGGACACCCTGTATAAATTGAATTTTATTTTCAAGTTATTTTTATTTAAATCAAGTATTCTTTGGAATTTGTCTTTAGCCTATTAGATAGATTTCATCAACAAAATTTTTAAATGGTCCACTTAGTTTAAAATAGCCAATAATGTTCTAACAAACAAGTTGGCAAAGACAAAATCTAAACCATAATTTATTATAATAAAAAATTCATTATAAGAAAGAAAGTTATACAGGGTGTTTCACAAAAATCATAAAAATTTAGCAGTAGGTATTAAAATTGCAGTGCCTTCTTAAGGAGTCGAGAATAGCATATTGTTTTATTAGGAGTAAAAAAAGTTCTTTTACTCCGAATAAAACATGCTATTTTTTCTTCAAACGTCGAAATTTTTAAAATAGTAATATAATAAATAATAACAGAAGAATCTTGTCCTTATAATGTATTATAAAATATAAGTTCTTGGGTTGAGGCCAAAAAATGCAAATAAAAAAATAAAACAATATAAATAAATTTTATATTGTTTGTAATTTTTTAGCTTGATAAAGGGTTAAAATTAACCCGAAACTTGTTGCGGAATAAAAGTTTATTGTTTTTATTTGCATTTTTTGTCCTCAACCCAAGAACTTATATTTTATAATAATAAATAATTTTAAAATTTCACATTTAATTTACATATAACACACAATACAATGTTAGTGTACATTGGGTTGCCTAAAATTCATTTCTACTCCGCCCCTTTATTCCTTGTCAGTGCAAAGTAGTCATTTCTACTCCTAGGCAGTACAAAGTGACCATAGAATCAACGAACTTAAAAAGCTCATGTTGTAAGTTGAGAACAATAAATTTGTACGCAAAGCCAATCATCGTTTTTTATTCATTTAAAAAGTGACATTTTAAAGCCCGTCAAACGTCACAGAAGACTGTACTTTAATAACGTTTGAAGAAAAACACTATTATTTAGTTTGGACTTTTTTGTTCATTTGCATTTACAATTTAAAGAAAATTTTGTTGGAAAAAATGGATCACCCAACACCCTGAATAAATCTGTTTGTTATTGTATGAGTTTAAAATAAAAGAAGCATGGTTTCGAAACAATTCACATTCTGGTTTTGAAAATTTTTCTTGAAAATATTTTTCTCCGAATGTATGCTTACTTATAATAGATAAAATATAATGGATAGTAAGGTAAAAAAATTTCCACGCAATAAAATATAAATGCGATTTATTTTATTTTAAGTAGATGATTTAAAAAAAAAATCAACTTTCAACTTAGTGAACTGGAAAAGGTAAATGGATAATGTGATCTAATATATCAGTTTGATTTTTCCATTTTTAACACATTTATACAGGGTGATTTATAATGAGGTGTAAAAAATTTGTTCACATATTTTACATAATATTTGGAACAAGAAAGTGATAAGAATTTTTTTCTATCTTCTAAACAAAGTTATTGTTATTTGGTTGTTATTAGGAAGTGGTAACGGTAATTAAAGAATTAAAATAAAATAAAAAAATTATTTAATACATAATACAATGTATTAAATAGATTTTTTACCATTTTTTTTATCTAATTTATATTATGGTATCTCCATGGAAATAAACATCATGCAATGGTCAAAATCGTCGTTTTTAAAGTTCCTTACCCAGAAATATTTATACATTGGGAGATAATAATATATGTATAATTATACAGGGTGTCCCACTTTTTTTGGATACGTAATGTAATTCTGAACAAAAAACTTCCTATGAACTACTATGTTTTTTCGACTCCTCAAAAAGTTACAGCAATTTTAAAATTTCAAAAATTTTATGTTTTTTGTGGGGGACACCCTGTATAAATTTCATTCAATATTAATTTTTTTTTATTTAAATCAAGTATGTTATGGATTTGGTATATCTTCAAGCCAATAAGATGCTAAATTTTACCGAAGGAAATTTAACCTCGTCGTTCACTTGTTTTAAATACAGTTAATAATAATGTTTAAAAATCAATTTTAAAATTGCTATAACTTTTTAAGGAGTTGAAAAACATAATAGTTGATAGGAAAATATTTGTTCAGAATGATTTTTGCTGTCTAAAAATATTGTTGCTGGAAAAAAAGTGGGACACCCTGTATACCATTATACACCACGCAACTTTAAAAACGACGATTTTGACCATTTTTACACTTTAGATTTTAAAAGAGCATTTAAGTTAAGTTATTTAAGTTAATTTTCTTTCTGCTTTATTTTTGGACATGTTTTTTCGCAATAATCTTTTTTTTTATAAATGTTTTTCCTTTTTTGTTTTCATTTTAAATTTGTATATTAGTAGATTTAGAAATTTAGGAATCTTTAATTTTCAAAATTATATATCTTACTTTGGTAAAAACTTGTTTAAATTTTCACATTCTTTCCCTTTTAATATTTTTTTAATTCTACATTTTTTCGAAGGAAAACTTATATTACAGGGACTAATAAGTACATTGTAGGTAATGTAATAAATAAGCACATTTTAATCTATAATTAAAACTGATTAATGTTTTTCAATAAAAAAATATTTTAGTTTCTCGTATTCTACAGGGTGTCCCTGAAAGGTCTGTACAAAACTCATACTCCTGAAACCAAAATAAAACGATTTAACCAAACTTATCTCTAAAATTAATCAAACTGAACTTGTTTGTTAAAACCTATCTTTATCCAAAATTCTTCGTTAAGACGCTATTAAAGTTATTAAAACTATTTTGCTTTTTTTAAATTACTAAAAATTGGTTCATACGATCATAACAAAATTTGGTATGTGGGTATGTAATGAAAAAATTTATAGACAATTTATTTTTACTTTTTCACGTTATGTAAGTGGTCAAAAATAGGTCATCGACATGCAAAATTTCTTATAACTTTTTAATAGCTGAACAAAAATTCATAAAACTTTACTTGTAGCTAAACAGTGTAATTATAAACTTTTTTTGTCTCCTACAAAATTTTTCTAACTCCTTTATTTTAGGCAGAAAAAATATTTCCATGTGGTGCATAACCTAACTTTAGAAAAATATTTAAATTTTTCCCCAAAAGGTCTGTACAAAGTAACACCACATATTCTTGAGACCAAAATAAAATGATTTAATCAAACTTATTTTAATAGAAAAGTGCTTCGTTAAGTGTCTAGCGACCTTGAAAAATCTTATCTTTTTAAATAACTTTCATGGTCAATAGAATAGAAGCTTAAGGAACCACTTTTGGATAAAGATAAAAGTGGTTAAATCGTTCCATTTTGGTCTCAGGAATATACTGTGGTAATTTGTACAGACCTTTTAGTGAAAACTTTAAATATTTTTTCAAAGTTAGGGTATGTATCACATGGAAATAATTTTTCTGCCTAAAATAAAGGAGTTAGAAAAATTTTGTAGGAGACAAAAAAAGTTTATAATTACACTGTTTAGCTACAAGTAAAGTTTTATGAATTTTTGTTCAGCTATTAAAAAGTTATAAGAAATTTTGCATGTCGATGACCTATTTTTGACCACTTACATAACGTGAAAAAGTAAAAACAAATTGTCTATAAATACCTTTTTTCATTACATACCCACATACCAAATTTTGTTATGATCGTATGAACCAATTTTTAGTAATTTAATAATAAAGGATATAGAAAAATTTTGTAAGAGACAAAAAAAGTTTATAATTACACTGTTTAGCTACAAGTAAAGTTCTATGATTTTTTATTTGGCCATTAAAAAGTTATAAGAAATTTTGTCGATGACCTTTTTTTGACCACTTACATAACGTGAAAAAGTAAAAACAAATTGTCTGGAAATACTTTATGCCATTACATAGTCACATACCAAATTATGTTATGATCATAGGGGTGAATTTTTAGTAATTCAAAAAATAAAAAAATAGTTTTAAGAACTTTAATGGTCTGTAGTTGCTAAAAAAAACTATAAAAATAATAACGGAAGAAGATATTGCATATATCTTTTTACAAATAGTTAAAAAAACAGCCTAGAAAGTAAAGGAAATTGTTTACAAAATAAAAGATACTTAGAAAGAGGTAAAAGGGTGTAATTGTTATTTCAAATCATAAAAGTAACAATAGTGAAATGGAGAGTACATAACTCTACACATAAGTTTATTATAATGACTTTACTATTTTGCATAAACTTACTTAAATTTATGACTACTTTTACATTAACAATCTGCATTTCATACTGCTCCAAAAATGGTAATATTAGAGTTTTTGTTAAATTTTTAATTAAAATCACCTTAAATAGTTATACGTTATTGTACCTAACTTTGAATAATAAATTAAATATTTTGATTATAAACGATTCGATACTTCCATAAATTCACATAAAACAAACCAACGTTTCTTGTAATATATTTTCCTAGTCAGACAGATAAACCTAAACTTCATATTATAATGGAAGTGAAATTTATCGCGCATGTTTTGCATTTCGCAGTGAATTTATTTATGAAATATGAACATATTAGAAATATTTAAGTTATAAAATAAGCCATAAACGTTATTATTTCTCCAATAATTGTCCATTACGTTATAACCATTGAATCAAATATTAAATTAAAGATCAAGGAGCAGAGACTACTAAATATGGTTTCCATATCAAAGAATTTTAAGGACCAGACTATAATTTTTATGTAACCCATTTAAAACAAACATTAAGAAGAAAAAAGCATTTTAATGTGTAATAAGCTTGAATTATTCAGGCGCCAACATAAATTAAAAGCCTTCTTTAAAAGCGCCTTCTTAACGCTGCTGTAAATTTTAAAAATTTGATTGAAATCCATAAAAATGCGGTCCTATTACACACAAAGAAATGGATTTGATTCTTTTATGGGAATAAATGATCTTTTTGTAATTATGAGATGGCTACTAAAAATATAAAAATGGAGAATTTATGAGTTGAATCGTAATAAAGAAGCGGGAGTAAATATTTTTGATGATTGGATTAATTTTCTCTTTGTGATGTGCATGTTTTTTTGCTTCATTAGATTGAATACAAATGACAATAGTCGGTCTGACGACAACATTAGGGCCTGTTGTTTCGTTTGTGTCACTGCAGGGCGGCTGTCGATCCCTGCAGGGGGCAGCATTCAACGTCCTGCCATGCTTCGATCTGGCGGAATTTTTAAGATTGACATCTATTGTTTGGAAATATCTCTCCAACTTCTTTGACAGCCGCTATGCGGCGAGATCACGAAATCGAATCACAAAAATATTCAACACCTTCATCATTTTTATTCAGAGCTTTGAGAGGTCCTGCAACGTTACCTTGCGGAAACCCACGCCAACAACTGTTTACGCTATTTTCAAAGGGCTTGTGCTGCTCTTTTTTACACCGCTGAATACCTTTGAAATTTCAACAGACCAACAGACTCAACAGCTATTGATATCGAGAGGAATGGAGGAAAGTAACCGCCGCATTGTGTAAACACAGAATGTCATTGTTGTTATCTCGCAATAAAAGCCCCCCTTTATGCGGTGCATCAAAGACCAACACAATGAAAAGATTAACTTAAAAAGGAATATGATAGCCATTACGACCGCATATTTATGTCAAATTTATAAAGGTGGAAACGCGGCGTGAAATATATTATAAATGAAGGGCGTTGGGTCAGAAGGGTGCCGCATTGTCAGCCTCTCAAAAACATCCCTTAACATAATATCCATTCACTGGGGTTACATATCGCCACTTAGTTGCTTCTGAAGCACACAAAAAAGTAATTTAATGCAATGTTGATACAAACCTGTGAAATCAAAATACTTTAAATTTAATCAAAATCAGTATTTAAGGAATTTATCAAAAACTTACAGAACTACTATAATCTTCCAGTTTGCCAAACATTGAATTAATCAAATATTTGGAACAATTCATGCTTATAAAAGTTTTGGTAAAAGAGTAGTGGTTCAGATTTTCCGAAAGACTTAATTTAGAGGTGGCTTACCAGTGGTTAGATGTTAGATTACTTAAAAAAAACTTAATTTGAAGTTTTCAATTAAAGAGTTGTTTTCCGACGGTAAAAGAAAATACCATCTAAATTTGGTTGAAGGTTTACTACATATAAAAAAGAAGAATTTGATGAAAAACTGGAGCACCAGGAATGGGGCCCATTTTTTTGTACACTATGAAGATACTGATTATTAGTTAGATAATAAATTGCAAATTCCTGAAGAAGAACAATTCCGCACCTTTATAGGAAATAAGCATAAAAGGTTATTGTTTATGGTAACAGCATAAAAGTAGGTACTCATTGAAAATTTGTTATACCTCCTGGTCGTGGTGGATGGAAGAATCCTGTCGAAGACGGTTTCATTAAAGCATTGCGTGGGCCTGTAAGGGGCATGACAAATCAGTCCCTCTTGAAGAAGAGGATGAAGAGGGGTGTGCGGGAGGAAAACTCGCGCACACAAACACAACACGAGCACACACACATGCAAGTAACATGCTCGCTCACCTCTGACCTTTGCGTAGTCAATGGACCGCCATCATTTCAACAGACACTGTAATTTATATTGTGATGTTGCCTACACGCGTAGTCTATTACTGTTCTTCTCGCACCAGATGCCATCTTCTTCGTCTAAATTCTTTCGTCGCTCGAAGACGACGGTCCACGTCCGCTTTATGGAAAATAATCACTAACGCACACGTTTCAATTGCTTCGTCCATTCACGTTTTGCCATTCAATGATTTTAATTAACACATAAATCTCCCAAAAAGCTTTCAATTAAAATTCTGAATCTGATTCCTGTAATTGATGTGGGTTTAGTAGATGTCTGAAAAATTTTTGTGCAACAACGCGCTTCCATGCAAGTTTCAGCCTGATTTCCCCTAATCCCATAATTGCACCAACCAGATTTGCAAGGATTAGTCCTTCAGGGAACATCTGCCGTTCTGGCCCAGATTGATTCAATTGGTAGTTAATTCTTCACAACTCAGCGAGCACCAATCATGTATTCCCCTTCATTAAAATGCGGTTACAATAAAGGTTTCTTTTATTCATGAGAAGAGGAGCAGGCTTGAATTCGCATTGTATGCTAAATTGATGATAACCGTCCAATCGTAGCTACGCCTTCATCTTCAGAACACCAGAAAAATGAGAATTTTAAAGATTAATAACGTCTGACGTGTCTAAACTTTAAATATAGATAAA